>OY776091.1:27494428-29894428 GCA_963675205.1 Catocala nupta | reverse complement strand
AACATCGTGTCCAGACGGGCGAAATTGTCTTCACCAGTACTCCAAAGATACATTTATCAAAGATTATCACACCACAAGATGTCTTAGAAAAAAAATTAATCAACTTGGACAAGATTGATTTAGAAAATCTGCAGTTCCCATCAAACATTATAACCAAAAGTGAAGTGATAACTAGTGAACATGGACATTTTGTGAAAATAAATAGTATTAGCCTAGGAACTCTAATTATTTATTTAATTTACTAATCTTATTAATTGTGATCATGTACCGTTATAAATCTGTGTTTGTATGTAAAAATCAACATAATATTGTCTTCTGTTTACGCGAATGTTATTCATTGAAATTAAACTACTATATACGGATTTTATCGCGTTGTTAATTTATCACTGTCTTACAAAATTTTGAAAATATTACACCACACTACTATTGAAATTATTTTACTAATTTATAAGCTAATAAAATTATTTAAACTATTAAATCTATTTATTTTTGGTTTACACTTTCTCCGACGTTTCGGTTGCTTTTCCCCGTGACCATGGCTGCTGAAACTTACTCGATCTCGATCTTAACTTTAAGTAAACCATAACATAAATAATGACCATAAACTTAAAGGTAACAAAATACTAAGTTATTTGATCCTGTCAGTTGAACCAAGTAAACAAGCAGCCCTGGGATCTCACACGGACAGCACACATGTGATTTAACCACAATATATAAACCAATGTATCCTAGCGTTAAGTCATTATTTTGTCAACTGCTCAACAAGACTGTACTCAGCTTGTGTTTTAAGTTAAATAAAGTATTTATTTCTTTTTTAACATAAACCAAGTGTTTATATTTGACTAGTTGTACAACATTCACATTCTTGTACACAAGTCTGAAGTAATGATATAATGTCGGCTTCTGCACATTTTTGCAGTCTCCTTGCATGAATGATTAATTTCAAGTAGAAATGAAAAGAAAATCCGGACGTCACAATTGACAACAGACATTTGTGGTTGTAGTGGCAATGCTGACGCATAATTATAATATGTACCTACTACGTCACGTCACATTGCGTACGGAGCCCCAACCTAACCAGTCGTCATGGATACCTCGTTACCGATAGTCATTTAGACCGATTGTTATCAACACATGTGACCATGTGACATTGTAATTCCTTGAGAATAAACAACTACATATATTATTTTTGTGATCTCGGAATATTATTTATCTCTGCACACAATACCCGAACACGCAGATACATCTCTGCTACAGACAATATATTAGTATTCGGCCAAGCCTAAATGGTGCAATACTAAATGGTGTACACTTATGCCGCGGGATCAAGAAGGTGGTCTGGTAACCCTTAAAACTCTCCGGTGTCCTCAGTAAAAGCCTAGAACAGGATTACGGCTTATTCATAAATGTATATGAAGAATACTATCATTTTTACAAATGACTAATATTCTACTTATTTATCCTGATAGCTGGGCAAGAATACTTGTGTTAAGAGTGGAATCACGTCGGTAGCCCAATAGTAAGGTTTTTAAACCCCGCTCAAAAAATAATTCCTGTTTCGTGAGAGACTTTACAAACATTCAAACAACGGACGTAAAGAACACCCAGACTCGGCACAAACATTTGTGAATCACACAAATTTTTGTCCCGTGTGGGATTCGAACCCACAACACTCGGTTCAGTGGCAGTGGCGAGGTGACCACTTAAACCACTACGCCATCCGTGCCACACCTCTCTCCGCAGACACGCGTAATGCTACGTTGTTACTGCGTCGTTATAAGTAACTTGTTCACTTGAGGCCAGTAGGTATCTATCTGTTGTCTGAACAAGTGTCGTTTGAATAGCACGTCCATGTCACCAGACTGATGGACCGTTGGAGCCGCATCTGTGCTCACCTATCCGTCGACAACGTGGATGAACTGCAGAATGCCTGAACATATGTGCTTCATAATAATTATGTATAGTTGAGACAATTGATGTCTGCTTTGATGAAAGGAAAGCTAACAGAGAGGTGTGCGAAATATCCTTTTACAGATTGTAGTCTCATAATAATATCTGTTTGATTGTTTAAAATAAATATTCTTCAGCCTGGCATCGTCACAACTTTATTTGCATACATATGTATGCAAATAAGTAAGTAAGCCAAAATGTGTGTAAACTTCCAACGCACTACTAATTTTAGTGAGTTGGATGAATTCGATCGACAGGAATAAAAGATTGCACATAATCTTATAACTATTTATTTTAATGACTGTGAGAGAGTGTAACATTATTAACTAAAGCGCTAGTACAATATGCAAGCTTACAAACATAACGTGGCGGCCAGCGCCGCGAGCAGCACGGTGGCGGTGGCGTGCGCGTGCGCGTGCGCGTGCGCGTGCGCGGGCGCGGGCGTGGGCGCGGGCGCGGGCGCGCTTTCGTCACGGGGCTGTTGCGCGTGCGCGTGCGCGGGCGCGGGCGCCGCGTCCTGCACGCTCCGGTGCGCTTTAATCCTCTCGGGGCGCGCCTCGTCCGACGCCATGTCTTGTTCGAATAATTTGTTATTGTTTTCTAGCGGCTTGGCAGAAACTGTAGCGAGTCGCACCGTGGTGTACGATTCTTTATTTTTGGTTTTATTATCTTTGTTATGCTTGTTTACGGCGTTTCCTTCGTGGACATGTTTCTTGTCTTCGCCCGGCGTAGTAGTGGAAGTAGTGATGGTGGTCGGTACAGCATGTCGCGCGGTAGTCGTCGGCGGCTTTGTACTGCGACTGGACGTTGTCGCTTCGGTAGTCGGTTCTGTGGTGTGGAGTGTGGGGGCGGCCGGGCGGGACACTACGCCGCTGCCGACGGACGGGACGACGTTGCGCGGTCCCTTGACGCAGTTCGCCATCTCTCGCACGTCGATGTAGAACAGCTTACCGTTGAGCTGCGCCTCGTCGTAGTACTCGTAGTCTGCGTTCTGCACCTGCGCGGCCTCGTCCTCGAACACTTGGCCCGTGCCCTTGTCCGCGTCCGCCGTGCGTGCCCACTGCTCCCGCAGGCTCTCACTCGGGGTACACTTCAGGTTCTCTATGGCGAGCTTCAAGTGACTGTTCTGAGTTTTATTCATTAGTGACATGAACCAGTCTAGGCGGCAGTCGCAAGGAAAGTTGTTATCTGAAAATTAACACAGGAAACAATTTTAGTTAACATTGCAAATGTATGACCATAATACAATTACAAAACAGTTTTTTTTGTAATTATGTCTAGGTCGTGGCCTGGTCTTAGGATTGATCACTTCGTGATGTGGCTAACCACTATATCGTGATGTGGGCAGCGGGTATTTTCCATTTCATAAAATGGTCGACAACATCATGAAGTGATAAAACCTCATGGAACTAGTTACTTGTTTCACACGGAACATAAGATTTGTATAATTATATTTTATACGTAATTTCAGCTGCGGTACGATACTTCGTGATATTGTGACGTTTATGTATCTTTATTTTGTTTCAAACTAATATTATAGCGAACCTGAATTGCATCATTTCATTAATATTATTAAGTATTTTCTGTTACACTCAGTGATAAATGGTGTAATGGCTGCAACACCTTGAACATATGAGTTGTAAAATACTGAAATTATAATTGAATGGCGATTTAAAAGTATGGCCGTGGATTTCTTGTAGATCTTCTTTCTTCACTTTGCTGAATCTAGCAACTAATCTAAATGTTAATTCAGTAACTTTTAACTTAACTAAACACACTAACTCATATACTTTGTCGTCCACAAGTGTTACTTTGTAAACTGTTTTTGTTTTAACTTTAATCAATTTTAAGATCCGGCGACGCCATACATATACATATGTATATACTGTAATAAAGCTGTAGGGGTCAAGAAGTCTGTACATTGAATTTATTTCATGAAATTTGGCTACAAACTCCAGAAAAAGGTAATGCGGAAGGAAGATTACAAATGTTGTTAAATTAGTGTTTGTATGTATGTTCGTACTCTTAAATCTTGTTAAATATTTCAGGGTGAAACGGCTGTACTAGCGCTTGCCACCAAAGACAATAAAATCTTTGTCTGTCACAGTGTTTTTCATCATTGTCATTTTCTTTGACAATCTACAAATTGCTATTTAAAAAACATTGAATCATTAATATCGAAATAAAATCAAGCACTTTTTTATTTTTAACTTCGAGTGCACAAGTATCAGACAATAAATAATTAAAATATAAAGAGGTATTGCATGCACACCACTGTTTCTGACAACCTCTATCTAACAACACCTTTATTACAAGGTGGCGCAAAAGTAATGCCATGATGTGAATGTGTCTTAATTTTTGCAACAAGCGTCAAATTTCTTTGTGCTTTGATATATTGGTGGTGTCACGGGTAAAGAACGATATATATTACTGACAGATAAAGAGTTAGTTGACAACAAGCCATGGAGCGATATACACCTGAATTACGTGGAATTATTGTTACTGTTTATTTGACCAATTTTTGGTTGTTTTAATACAGCGTGGATTTTGACGTGGTTTCCTCGTCGTCATGTTCCGGGTGCGCGAACAATTGGGGCACAGAAAACCCACATGAAATGCATCAAGTGCCATTGCATACCCTCAAAGTGAATGTTTGATGTGGCATTTGCAGTGACAGTAACTTTTGTAAATGTTAAACGAGGTTTTTTTGTCGCAAGTTGCTGAATTGTTTCTCAAGCATTGTTTTGCAGCAGGACGGAGCAATCGCTCAAACAGCTCGGGCAACAATGGCAATTTTGAGACACCAATTTCCGAGACGAATGATCTGCCGGATTTGGAGATTTGAACTGGCCGTCCAGATCACCTGATCTAATGGTGCCAGACTTCTTTAATTGGGGTTTTTTGAAATCTTGCGTTTATTATAACAAACCCCAAACCTTACAAGTCTCAAAAGCTATCATTGAAGAAGAAATTACCAATTTGGAGCCCGTTGTTTTGCGAGAAACAATTTAAAATGCCTTTAAAACTCGAAGTATGGTAATTTAAGCGATATCATTTTTCATCCTAATATCATAAATTGTACATCTTTAAATAAACTTTTTACGAAAACAGAACTATTTTATTTTATTTCTAACAAAATTGTAGCCAATTCACACTATGACATTACTTTTGCGCCACCTTGTACATACATCTTATCGAAATTTACAAACATAAAAGTACTGAATTATAAGCAACTTAGTACGGTATAGTTATTTTGTACCGTTATATTTCATTGTATGTCACATAATGATCAAAATGCTACGCGGATGGCATTAACGCTGAACACAATAGACTTAGGGTTTACGCGGTAGTCACGACAAGAGATTAACCGGAAAAGATATAAATAAAATATGTATGTATGTATATAGATTTCTCACCTTCAACGTCCAAGTTGCTGGCGTTGCCGTACAAATTATTTAATATGGGCGCCATGACTTCAGTCTTCAGTTCTACTAGCTGATTACTTTTCAAACTCAGAAGAGTCAAAGAAGGCAGACCTTCGAAAGTCCTGACATTTTCGATGTTTGTCAGATTATTGTGTGCTAACGACAACGTGTACAGTTTACCCAAACCGCGGAACGCTTTCTCGTCAAGCATTTGAATTTTATTATTTTCTAAGTTCAGTGTTTGTAAGTTACTGAGAGGCAAGAACGTATTGTCTCCGATCACCTCCAAGTTATTGCCACTGAGGTCCAACCGCTGTAACTTGCCCAATCCATAAAAGGTCTCACTGTTCAAACTGAATATACGGTTTCTATCTATTTCGAGTTCGCTCAAATTTTCCAAATGCATGAATGCTTTGTCATGTATGGTCGTTATCTTATTATTGGTGAGATATAGCTTCTCTAGAGAAGGCAGGTTTACGAATACGTCTCTGTTAATCTCGACTATGTTGTTTGTGTCCAGCCCGATGATCGTCAAATCTCTGTGATCGGCGAATGCGTTGACTGCGAGCACTTTAATTTGATTGTCGCTCAATGTGATCTCTTCTATCAGACTTAGATTAGCAAACGCAAAAGCATCCACCTTCTCGATATTGCCGAACTTGATTTCCAACTTGAGTAACGTGCGCATTAGTTTTATAGCGTTCGTAGGAACGTATGTTAGAGCGATCCCTCGAGTATTGGATAGCGTCAGCCTGGTGGCATTTTTAATCTTTTGGAAGCCATCCCAACTGCTGTCATCGGGTAGAACATCTTTCATAGTAAG
This sequence comes from Catocala nupta, assembly GCA_963675205.1. NCBI lineage: Eukaryota > Metazoa > Arthropoda > Insecta > Lepidoptera > Erebidae > Catocala > Catocala nupta. The sequence goes on along the minus strand of OY776091.1, from coordinate 29,888,230 downwards.
ATGACATTCGGCGCTCCGCACGACCGCGCGGTTCCGAGGCTCCAGCACACAGTAGCATTGCACGTGGGTGATGTTGTTGTACGTAGGATCACATATGTTCCAATCCGCCTCTCGTTTCTGGTGCTGGTACCATTTTGCTTCGACGAAGATTGATGCAGCGAACGCGAGTAAAATAGCTCTCCAAAATGCCATATTGCTCGATTGATATTCCGCACCTGAAATTGAAAAAGTTGTCATTGAGTGATGTGTAATATTATATAGAGTGGAACGAAAAGGGTGTGATCCTTATATACTTTTCTTTAAAAAAATACTACTGCTACTAGGAGCTAGGAACAATTCCTATGTCACGGGTGTTGGCGCGCCTAAGCAAAATCACATAGCAGCAATCCATTTAATTGATTATTGTTTGTTTTTAATTTGTAACGTGTTTTACGTACCGACCGTTCTATGTCGGTCATTTGCTGTGCTGAACTCGTGTAATTAACACCGAATTAAAAGTTATCTTTTATACTGAGCATTCCCGCAGTTATTCTTTCAGCAAACCCCTTAGCTCCCATACACGGGGGACTTTACAAACATTTAAATAAGGGTCCCTTATTTGATTGTTTGTAAAGCCCACCGCGAATAAAAAAGAAAATTTAGACTAAAAACAAATATTTGTGGATTATACAAAATTTGTACCGTCTGTAGATCGAACCCACAACACCAGGCATAGTGACAGAGGAAAAGCGACCATTTAAACCACTACACTTCATGAATATGTATCTAATCAAAACTACTGCATAATTTTTACGCAGATGATCAGAAAACAGGACAGCAGATCGCAACTAAATAACTTTATGTTGTGTTTCTGCGTAATGCTGGTTTACAGTCTACTCCTTAAGGAGACACTGTGTTGGACTATAAGCGGACCTTATCCGACATACGGGACAACTCATTTCTTACTTAAGAAATAGAAATGCAAATGATTTCTGCTTTAGAAGTAGAATCTGTTCAGCTATAAACGCCAACAGCGAGTTTTGTAAGTACTCGAATATGCAAAGTAGTATCCATGATGTCGGTATACTTTGGAAGCACTGATGCGACTTTCACGCTTTTGTTTGTTCGACATTTATCTCACAACAAGTATTGAATCATTTTTTATGGGATTTCTGGAAACCATTTTCGGTTAATGCCGCTTCTCCGTGAATATTAAATTTTATTTTATGTTCCAGAACAGCATAGGACTTTAAATATATCTTGTCGCAATGCCGACGCTCATAAATTGGATAAATATGAAATCAATAGTATATCGGGCAAATGATAAATATAAAAATATGGAATAGCAAGAACGTACTGTCGCCGACGACGATATTCGGCTATCATATATATCCTTTAATTTATATTTATACGCTATTTTAAATATTGTTGAGGCAAGTATCGTGTGATGGTGATTCAATTAATTGTAAATCGATAAAACTTCGTTTCCGAATGCCCACAAACAATACGTCCCATCCAACAGCTCAAACACGTTTATGGGCTTTTAATATAATGTAATAAGTACGTTGATCGGTGGTAAGAGTGTAGCGATTATTAATATACCTACGTAGCGAGTTTAAATACCTCTGTGCTGTGTTTTTAATAGCCTGGATATCAATCAAAAGCTAAAAATGAATAGTTAAACATTTTTTATATACAAAAGGACAAGCAATGATAGTGAAAATGAATTACATTTGGAAAGATAATAATGTCAATGATGGATCAGCATTAAAGATATGACTCAAGCGAATAGCTTGTTCGGCACTGCGACGCAACGATACACCTCACCGAGCTGGCTGGACTCCTAGTGCACATTGCCTGCTACGGTTTAAATGTCGTCATGTACTCAATAATGGGATGATAGTACTAGTAACGCTGTAAGGGTTACACTGAATTATATCACACTTACAACTAGCCATACACTAAGTATTTACCTATTAGAGTTGGGTGACAGTTAAAAGGGTTCATTTTCAGCAACTTATATTTTCGGTTTTTTGAGACAGCCAGGTCAAAATTAGTTAGCATAATGACAAATGTATGTCAGTTGACTGAATTGGCAATAGTTTGTCAAATTACGACATGAGTTTGATTGAGGACTTGGAAATAAATGTTATTCTATTCTATTTTATTGAGAAACCTTGTCGATTAGCATTTCAGAAATGTTAGCGGTTATTATTGGTAGTAAGTGTGATATCCAAACGATTGTAGCTCTCAGATGTCAACAAAATCAATTAATCATTACTATCCGTACACAGAGTATAGTTGCCGACATTGCTGTTTTGTATACGAACTTTTGACGAGGGTTTGACAGCTTGTAATGGCCGCTTTGACTAAAGATACGTAATTATGTTGTACATCATCAAAGTTTAAGCTAAGATCACAGCTCTAAGCACAATCGTTGGGTTACATATATTATGTGTTTACCATTATAAAGAGCGAGGTGAGAGCTTGTTCGCACTGTATTTCACGATGTCGGCACTACTCCGGCTCCAGGTATTGCAAGATGCCGGTAAAATCAATTAAATTGTCACGAGCTAAAAATAATTGTTTGCTATACTATTTAAATTAGTTTTTAATTTTTATTCTCATATTGAAATAATATAGTAATCAGCCGCGCGAAACCAGCCAATTACATTCGAATAGGTATAACATTTATAACGATACCCTACAGTATCACTATTTAAAAAACTTGGTGCGTAATAATAATTAGGTAACAGTGGAGCAGCGTTGGAGATAAAAGTGTAGAACATTCATCCAAGTGATTTTGAAAAAGCGTTATTGGCAGGCGGCTTAGCTCTCACCCTCGACACTACGTCGAAGATCGCCGGCCATTTCTCACCCGGGATTTAGTTAACTTCGTACCAGGTGCCGCGCCTGCCCGCCTCCACCAACAACGAACGTCTATATTTCAAGTTTTACTTTAGACAAATTGAAATACCGTTCCTCTGGTTTTTCCTCTGAGTTGATTCTTAATGCAGATTATATCTCGAAACTGCATCTCATCAAAAACGTATAACACACATATTTAGTTTATTTTTATGTAGGTAATTAAATTAATATGTGTTTATGGAATTAACGCGCTAGTAGAGGTGTTGCCACTGGTGTTGCAACTATCCACAGATTACGGTAACTGCTTACCACTAGGTGCGCCGCCAAAAGCTGATCTTAGTCTTAAACAACACTTATTTTTTTTATTTTTTGGGAATAGGAACAATTGTACTTTACAAAATATAAGAACATTGGTACTTATAAAAAGTACAATCAACCACATTTTCCACAAATTACAAAAAAGAAGATATTATTCATTAGAAACTAGTAGCATAAATAAAAGTATTGCAACAGTGTTATTTTAAAGGAGGACGAGATTCACAACAATACTATTTAACTAAAATTATTACAACAGAATTTAAAAATAAAAATATAAGGCGCAAATATAAAACTATATATAAATAAACAACAATTAAAAAACAAGTATGACACATAAAGAAAAGTTGCTTATTTATGAAAACAACAGACAGTCATTAAGAGCAGTGGCTTCCACATCGTCCTCATAGCGGCCGAGGTGATGAGGTCTCTACTTTGACGGCCTGAGAAGGTGCTTTTTCACGCCCCGCTTAAAGGACCCAGGATTGAAAGAAGAAGGAAACACGTGCCTTGGCAGAGAATTCCATGCCTTGATCGATCGGCAGAGGTATGAGGACCTAAACTTGTTGGTACGCACTCTAATCGACTCCACCGTGTAAGGATGGCATCTGAGCCCAGCACGCGTTGTTCTGGATAGAAAAGGGGAGGGCGGGATAAGGTGGAATAACTCTTCAGAGCACTCCCCATGCTTCACTTCAGGTGATCCCGAAACCTGCGCTAGCGCTGTTGCGGAAGCGATACTTGCGGGAATGGAATGCTACATCCCAAACCCGTGGATCGCCGCAGGAATTAAAAAACGACCGTGGTTCAATCACTCCTGCAGAGATGCTAGAATCTTAAAGCAATCTGCCTATGAAGCATGGACCACGGCCTGTACTAACAAGGAATCTAATATCCCCGAAGTGAAACGCAAACTAAATGCCGTCTCGAGGCTCAATAAGAGGGTGATTGCCAGAGCTAAGTTTGATTTCGTCGGCAGAATTGGCGAGCGACTTGCCAGCTTCCCTTCTGGGAGTCGCGCTTTCTGGTCCCTCGCCAAGGCTGCCGAAGGTAATTTTTGTCAGTCGTCCTTGCCACCACTCAGAAAGCCCGATGGTAATCTGGCCCATAGTGCCAAAGAGAAGGCCGATTTGCTGGGTTCTCTCTTTGCCTCAAACTCGACTGTGAGCGATGGAGGCGCTGTACCACCTACTATCCCGTGGTGCGGTCATTCCATGCCGGAAATCTCAATTTCACAACGTGAGGTCCGGCGGGAACTAATGTCTCTAGATGTTCATAAGTCGAGCGGGCCAGATGGCATACCGGCAGTGGTACTAAAGCAGTGTGCTCCTGAGTTGTGTCCAGTATTGACACGCCTCTTCTCGCTTTCTTATTCCACAAGACAAGTTCCGTCTTCATGGAAGACCTCATTCGTTCATCCAGTGCCAAAAAAAGGTGACACATCTGACCCATCAAACTACAGGCCTATCGCCATAACTTCTCTCCTCTCCAAGGTGATGGAGCGGGTGATTAACTCTCTGCTCTTGAGGTACCTTGAGGGTCACGATTTGTTGAGTGACCGACAATACGGCTTCCGCCATCGTCGCTCAACTGGCGAGCTTCTCGTGTATCTCACACACTAATGGGCACTAGCCATTGAGAGCCAAGGTGAGGCATTGGCCGTCAGCCTGGACATGGCGAAGGCCTTCGATCGGGTCTGGCACAAAGGTCTTCTATCGAAGTTACCATCTTACGGACTGCCCAAGGGATTATGCGAATGGGTTGCCAGCTTTTTGTCCGGCAGATGCATCCAAACTGTGGTTGACGGTGATTGCTCTAACCGCATGGACATAAATGCTGGCGTCCCGCAAGGCTCTGTGTTGTCCCCGACGCTGTTTCTGCTGCATGTCAATGATATGTTGTCAATTGATGGCATTCATTGCTATGCGGATGGCAGTACTGGGGATACTTATTACACGGGCCGCGCTAATATCCCTCGGTCCACAGTGGAGGAAAGCCGCGAACGGCTTGTGTCTGAAATCGTAAATACTCTGGATAGAGTATCTGAATGGGGAAGACTAAATTTAGTCGTGTTTAACCCAGCTAAGACACAAGCCTGCGCGTTCACCGCTAACAAAACTCCATTTACTGTGTCTCCACAACTCCAGAACACGCCCCTCACCATCTCCAAGAGTATTGGAATCCTTGGCCTCGACATATCAAGTGATGTACAGTTCCGCAGTCATTTAGAGAGCAAGGTCAAGCTGGCTTCCAAAAAGCTTGGTGTGCTCAATAGAGCTAAGCGGTACTTCACTGCTGGGCAAAGACTGCTTCTATATAAGTCGCAAGTCCGGCCTCACATGGAGTACTGCAGTCATCTCTGGGCAGGAGCACCAAAATACCAGCTTGATCCTGTTGACGCTGTACAGAGACGAGCATTGAGAATTGTCGATGAGCCCAAACTCACACACGGTATTGAGCCACTAAGTCTCAGACGAGACTTTGCCTCCCTTTGTGTGTTCTACCGCTTATATAATGGATTGTGTTCTGACGAGTTGTTTGAGATGATGCCCTCAGCTACTTTTTATCATCGCACCGCTCGCCATCGGCAGGGATGTCATTCTCACACCTTACAAGCTAATTGGTGCCGCACTAAACGGTTCCAAAGGAATTTTCTCCCGCGGACGCTCAGGTTGTGGAATGAACTCCCTGCCCAGGTTATCCCACAAGACTACAGTATGGGGTTCTTCAAAAAGGGCGTTAAAAGGTTTTTACAAGGTCGGCAACGCGCAAGTGATGCCTCTGGTATTGCAGTCGTCGATAGGCTACGGTAACCATTTACCATCAGGTGGGCCGTAAGCTTGTTTGCCACTTTAGTAGTATAAAAAAAAAAAAATATATTCTGTGGAAACATGCCAATGAGGCAATATCCCTACGGAGTTGCTGAGGTTCCAGTGAACTCGTGACCTCTGGATCTCCGATGATACGAACAGCTCGCCGCTGTAACCTGTCAAGAGCATCTAGCAAGTACTGCGCGGAGCTATCCCAAAGATGAGAACAGTACTCCATGCAAGGGCGCACTTGTGCCTTATACAATAGGCACAGCTGCCCAGGCGCGAAGAACCGCCTCTCCCTGTTCAGAACTCCGAGTTTTCGCGAAGCTTGCTTAATGTCGCTCTCGATGTAGGTTTTGGGATTAAAGGAGCGGCAAAGATCCATACCTAAGATGGAGAGGCTGTCACGTATCACCAGTGGAGTGTTCTTCAAAGAAAGGAGGGGAAGGAACGGAGACTTTTTTGTTGAGAACACGCATGCCTGGGTCTTCTTGGCGTTGAACTGGACCAAGTTCTTGGCACCTCATTCAGAAATGCGGTTCAAGGTCTGGTCAAGTTCAACGACAAGATTCTGCCTTTTCCCCTCAACCTCAGCCTGTTTGGCCGTTTGGCCCCAGGACGTCCGAGATATCGCCCATGCATGGTACTGTCGTCCGCATAACAATGTATGTTGCCGAGATTCAACATATCATTGATATGCAGAAGAAAGAGCGTAGGGGATAAGACGGCTCCCTGAGGCACTCTTGCATTGACCTGCATAAAATTGGAAGCGCATCCATCGCAAAGGACCCGAATAAGACGCTTCTGCAGGAAACTTGCAATCCAGGTGCACAGTTGAGGGGGCAAGCCATAGGCTGGAAGCTTGGAAAGAAGAGACCGGTACCAGACTCTAACGAAGGCTTTGGCTATGTCTAGGCTGACAGCCAAAGACTCGCCGTGCTTGTCGTTGACGAACGCTAGAAGATCACCCGTTGATCGTTTAGCCCGAAAGCCGTATTGGCGATCATTGATCAATGAGTGATCCTCCAGATAGCGGACAATTTGGGTGTTTATAATCCGCTCGAACACCTTGGAGAGCACCGAGGTGATAGCTATGGATCAATAGTTGCCTAGCTCGGAACGGTCCTCCTTTTTGAGAATCGGTTGAACGTTCGCCTCCTTCCAAGCCTCAGGCACAGTGCCTGCGGCGTAAGACGTCCGGTATAGGCGCGTAAGTGTAGGAGGACATTTTTTGAGGACCACAGCTGGGATGCCGTCAGGTCCACTGGCTTGCCGAACATCGAGAGACTGCAGTATCGCACGAACGTCACGTTGCCTGATACGTATATCAGGCATGGTGTAACCGCAGTTGGCAATGTTAAGTGTCAGAGGGGGCAGCGAGGTCTGGCAGAAGTTGGACTGCACGGCTTTGGCCAGGCGCCAATAGCTACGACTGCCCGTAGGATGCACCATGAGCTCCTCGCCGAACCGTGCGACGCGCTGGGCATCCGCTCTTAAGTATGCCCTGTTGCAGATTTTTGTGGCTTGGTTGAACGCTGCCTTCAGGTGATCCACGTTAGAGTTGTGGAGAGCGCGAGCCCTGGTCCAAGCGCGGTACGCTGTCTGTTTGCATTCAACAGCATCAGCGCATTCACGACCGAACCAGGGCCTTTTCCTGCCGCCGCTCGTGATATCACTGTATGGAATATAATATTCCATACCCAGGATGATTTCACCAGCAACAGCAGTAGCGCTTTCTGATAGATCCATGTTCTCAAAGCAGCGTTGAGCCCAAGGGATGGATGCGAAGTACTCCCGCATTCCATCCCAGTCTGCTGACGAGTAGTGCCACAGTCGTCGTCTTGCCTCCTCGGGTCGTGGGGGCGTAACAACTACAGCTGTGGCACAAACCAGACTGGTGTCTAAGGTACCCCCGTACCTACCCGAAAGTGGTCGCCGGGACTCACCCTCCGGTCAACATCCGGCACGATAAGCCACCTCGAGATTATGCGCGGCATGATGAGGCAGCCAACCAAGTTGGTTAGACTCGGTTGGGCCTCTGGACTATACCGCGGGCGGCCAGTAGAGCACCGTTTCTTCGGCTCTCCCTGGCCGCCGGGTCGACTCGCGCCACCCACACAATGACTCTATGGATACTCTGCAGGTCCCTCGTAAGCTGCGAGAATCGTCACCTCATGCTTAGGCCTTCGGCACTCTCATTCACCGAACGAAACACAGCAGTTAAACACTGCTGTTTCACGTCGATTTTCTGTGAAAGTACTTCCCCGGTCGAGCCGGCCCATTCTTGCTGTAACCAGCTTGGCTCTACTACTCTAAATCTTCATGCTCAAGCATTTCTACGACTTCTTTTTGAAACCGACCACCTGTATGTGCAAATATATCAAGATCTGTGAAGTGGGTATTATAATTAACAAATAGCTGACGCAGCGGTGCGCATATACCAGCGTTAGTTTTGCAAGTTCCAACTGCAAATAATGTCCTTGCCTTCACCTCACGACGATATACTGTTCTAGGAACTACGTAATACAGTATGTTAACAATTTCAGAGCAATCGACTTTACCATGACATATTCCATAAAGCATTGTGGCTTCTAATTGACTACGTCTGGATTTTAGTGAAAGCAATTTGTATCTACCTTAGTAGATACAAATTGCTTTAGTCGTCTCAAGTATCCGCAGTAGCTTACTACTTATACTGATACTTAAGACGACTGCGGTGGCATCGATAATGTATGGAGCGCAGATATTTACGCTGAAGCTTTTCTATCTGGTCCACATATTTGTTATATAGCGGATTCCAAACACAGCAAGCGTATTCTAATTGTGATCTGATCAAAGTCTTTAATTAATTAATTAATTTATCTATTGTATTTTCAATTCCTTAGCTTGTCACATACCTGTGAGTTTCTGCTATAATTCATGCCAGGTATGGGTGGATTTATATGAGCCCACGTAGTGTGCAGTAAATTAAAATCCCAATTATGACCAGGTGATCGATATCTATATGTTTAAACAAGTTCAGAATCAAATCAAAATGTAAATTGTAGGCTTCGGTGCGCATGTTAGGAGGTATATACACAGCACTTATAAAATGCTTTTTACTTAGATCGGAACTAGGGAGGCATACGGCAACATGTTCAAAGTACTTATTCACTTGAGCTAACTGAGATATTTGAAGTCTTGTTGGGCATAATGTTTTACGTACGGCCATAAACACTCCGCCTCCGTCCCTTTTACCTGTCGCAGAACGATCCCGATCGCATCTGTAAACAGTATAGCGTTCATCTATAAATTCACTGTCAGAGATTTTAGGAACAAGTCACGTTTCTGTTAGAATAATTACATCATAAGAACAGGTAAGTACACTCATATATAGCTCGTGTAATTTAGTGCGAATACCACCGCAGTTTTGATAATACAAAGTACTTAAAGTTATCCTGGCTTAAAATGAATTATAAAATTAAATATTATAAGAAAATAGTTAAGAAATGGTAGATAGAAAACAAATATGGAACATTTTTTTAATTTATCAATTGCACAAAATTTAAAATTACTAAAATAGTTGCTTATAATGTTAATAAATGTAACAGTGCAGGCGATTACGCAGAACAACAGACAGGTAGACAATACGGTTAAATAATTAGAGGCATACAGTCTAAAAATATGATTTTGGAAACATGGATACAGGAGATGAGTAGCACAATTAAGATGTAACGTTAACTGGAATTGAAAGCGTGACATTCCCAACATTAGTACATGCGTAGTTTTAACGCGAGGACTGACCGTTATTAGTATTATGATCATGATCATTACTCATTGAAATTAAACTACTATATACGGATTTTATCGCGTTGTTTATTTATATAAACAAAAATCCGTATATAGTAGTTTAATTTCAATTAATAACATTCGCGTAAACAGAAGACAATATTATGATCATTACTACAGCGCTTAATTGTTCTGATGTCCGCATAAGAACGGATCGCAAATATCGGCAAGTTGTCAGCTTCACATGCAAGTATGGTGGCATGTTTGACGCAGACGTATTTGAAGCCACAACGCTTTGTTGCGTCACGACATTCACGAAAAAGCTGTTTCTTTTTAAGGGTGAGATGCTCGTTAATGTATACAGAATTTGGGGTGCATGTGAAACCCACTCGATCAGTCTTAAGACCTTTTACTAAGCGAAAGGCACTAAGAAGATTGTCCCGTAGCGTACGTGTCGCTTATTTAACGATTATGTTTTTAGTTTTATTATCCTGCTGACGCGCATGCGGTACACGATGTACAGAGAGTATGTCACGCTGTGCTATTGTGCAACCAATCGCAGACCCGATAGAATCTAAGATAGTAAACAAGTTTTCACCTCGCTTCTCAGGGATGTTACAGATTTCCAAGTTTGTTTGCCTTGCTTGCTGCTCCAGGTTAACAATTTTCGACTGTAATGTGTCAATCGTTGTGGTATTAGTGACACATTGTGTAGCTTGTTCGCGGTTGCGAGTTCATCAACGCGTTTTGTGAGATCTTCATGTTTGGCCTTAGAAAGGTTTCCTATTTGGGTTTTCATTTTAAAGTTTTCTACTCGTATAGTGTGAATTTCACTTTTTATTTCAGATAGCTGATTGTTAATATTCATACAAATATTGTCCCCCATTTTTTGAATACTACATTCAAATTCAGTACGCCACATCTGAATGGTAGCTTATAAGTCCAGTGCGAGCTTGTGTAAATCAGATTCACTACCACTTCCACCAGCGAGCGACATATCGTTGTTGAGGGCAGTGCGAGTGTCAGGTATGTCGCATGACACATTTAGGTTTGTGTCAGGATTTGACACTGAATTGTGGTTATCTTGGTGCTCAGACATTAGTGAGGAGCGAGCAGGAGTATTTTGGTTTATGCGACTTCGTCGCGTAACGCTACTGCATGAAGGACATATCCAGTTAGAATAGTAATTAACTATATTATAATTTGTTGTCAACACGGCCGCTGCACCGTCCGTGCCGCCGCGCACCGCGGTGCTCCGACTCTGATATTAAAAGAACGTCGAGGAATGTTCACTGCTTTAAAATATAAAGTGTAACTATTCAAATACTACCTAAGTTTTTATAAAATAAAACTGTCGATATAGCATTACTTTTTGTAATTATATTCGTTGGAACTCACCTATCTACATAGTTCCAGACCAGTCAAGTGGCTACATAAGTGTATAAGTGCACGTGTACAAAAATAAGAGTAAGTGTACCTAGTATGTGTGTGGACGTTGCTGAAGCTCGCAGGTGGATCGATGCGCGCGGTCGCGACTGCGTTCATCTCAGCTCAAGTGTTAACAGCTTCATAATCACTTCTGTCTTTCTGTCGCTCATTCGGAATGCTACGCGATTAAACAATATACATATATATTTAATCTTAATATATTTAATCATAGAAAGTTTGTCGAGCATGCATGAAGTGTTTCAAGACATTTCCGATGATTTTATACATTCGTTAGCTGAACAATTAGTTATTAGTTCCTGTTATGTTTCGTCTTATGGCTGTTTGGAACTACTTTGCAGTTTTAAGTGTGACAATATCTTATGTTCAATTTGCAATATTATTATTTCAAATGTAGTGTGCTCGGCAGATCACGGTGCACGTTGCCGAGCCCTAGAATCCATACAGTAGTCAGATTAGAGCATTCATATTTTCGAAAAGTAATAAAGTGGATCGCATGGAGTACAGCATATATGTCGCCCGTGACGTCATAGTGTGTGTTACACCACGCACTATATGTTCAGTCCCATAGCGCACAATAACACATACCCTAACCTGGACTATAAGCCTGTTGCCTATAAGCCTATTGTTTTGGGTTCAAATATAATCTCCTCTAAATACAAATTGAAAATATTGTCTGCATCATACAAACTTCGCCTCGTTACAGTTATATGTAAATAGCTCATACGGGAGACTTCCATAATGTGCAAAGTAGTTTGGAGATTTAGAAAAATGGCGACTTGCTCTATTAGCTTGTCCATAAAAGTCGGGTCCGAAGTAATCAAGTAGAAGATTTTAAAGAATCTTCCTTATTCGGGAAAATATACTATACTATAGACAGTCATTTTTATTCTTTACTCTAGTGAAGCACTTATACAGAAAGTTATATTTTACGTATCATTTAAAACAAGTCTTCACAGAGCTGGTATGTAAAGTTTTCATGTCAGTGTCGTGTAATCTTTTGTTTATTGTCCGGCCGGCGACAAATTCGTTCGTTTCATCAATCTCAGTAGGGTTTCTTGAGTAAACTTCAATGGTGTCAGCTACTCTTTATGAAAATTTGTTCTAAGAATCGGTAAAGTTACGCGATGGCCGCTTTTACTCTGGGGGAAACGATTAAATTATTCAGGTACGAACTTGGTGACGCAATGGTACGAAGGAGCCGCTCGCCCAGGGAAGCATTATCCTCTTCTAGAAAACCGATGTAACAGTACTGCGTCCGCGCACTAAGTACGATTTTCGAAGGCTCACATACCATTTCCGTGGCGTCGTGCGAGCGATACCATTGGTATTGGAAAAGAACATGAACTACAGTAACCGCTTACTATAAGGCAGGCCGATTTTTGTTTGTCACCTTTGTTGCATTATATAAAGTAGACTAGTCCAGCTCTATAATATATTATTACTATGAACGACCAGTTGAAAGCTAGTAACCTATTCACGCTATTATTAGAGGTACTCGGGTTCAAGTTGATATTTAAGTGCAGTGCGCGGGACACGCAGGGTAGAGTTACAAGAGTCTATCTGCGCTCATAAAAGATGCACAAGTAAACTAAACAGAAACACAACCCACACATCAGTAAGTGTTCCGCTCCATACGTACTTACGTATGTAAGTATATACTCATAAGTAGGTACATAAAGAGAACCTTTAAACGCGGTGGATATAAATAGCGCAACATCTGTTCCAGAACTAGGGTAATAATATTTTTGAGATTAACACGAAATGAGCTCGTAAACCCCACCTGTGGACTAAACGACGACTAAAACTGCTGCAAAGGTAATTACATTATTTACCCTTTCTTATTTACTTTGCTCTGAAGTTTTGTCAGGCGCGGTAAAGAGCATGAAGCTTACGGAGAATAAGGTTTTATTTACGTCTGTGTGTCGTGTGTCGTGTACCGCATGTGTGCCCGCAGTGCCATCTACACCTACATATGTCTTTATTTATTTTCGCGAGCCATCACGTTGTATATTATATAATATTAGGTTATTGTACGTTCCTGCGGTTATCTTAGTGAAACACATTTCGCTTTGTGTTTAAAAGCTGAACAGACACGTATGCACCGCGGCAAAACCATATTTATAGTAGTTTGGTAAGTGTGAAAGATTGTTTGCATTACAGCAGTGATTTATGAAGTACATACGAATGCGATTATGAGACAGCGCCTCCAGCGATACAGCATGTATGAATACAGGAATAAAGGATATTGTTAACAACAACCGCGACACGAACATGTCAACACGTGTGAAATCAATCAATTTTACAGATTTTATTTTAGTTTTAACGTATTGAATCGCAGCGGCCAGACACAACAGGTTTTAATTACGTCCCCAGCGCCACATTTGTACAAAGACAATTAAAAATAACTCAGCATTTCAAGCATTTGATAATATTTTATAGTTGCCAACAATCGTAGGTACATATATGTATGTGTTAGCGTTCGCTGGATGAGCGCGCTTATAGCGACTGATATTGCAGCTAGCCTGACAGTTGGTGATACCTACCTAATATATAAAACGTGAAACAACAAAGTTACATAAATATTTCATTTTAATATATTAGCTAAAGTAATGACATTTTGACACGATCATTATAATGAAACACATACGCTTCCAAAGAATATAAATATGTTTACATTTAAGCCTTCAGTTCGAACACACAATTATTAGGCTTCCGTACCAAAATTGTAAAAAGTTAAGCTTCATAATGCAAATTAGTCTGTATGAACGTCGTTCTATCTGTCTGTCACAGCTGGTTATATCAGTAACTACTAGGTACTGCTATCGATTTAGAATTTGGAATAGTTATAAATAATACTTGTCCAACTGTATTGCAAATAATGAAATTTATCACATCAGATGTTTTCTTTTATAAAGGGCGCATAAATAACATATTAATAAACTAAAGTAGTATAACTAGATCGAATGTAATATCATATAAAAAGGCTTAACTTGCACATCATTAAATATACTTTCACTCACTTCCACCCATATTATGTCTTTAGATTACGAAGCAGAACATATTAAATAGATACAACTATCACAAGATTTACAGTAAAATAAAATGATGACAAACAGCAGCAAAATATCAATCACAAACAAACGTAACTTGGCGGTTGGACTTACACAAGCAGTACTAATTAATAATAGTAACAATTATGACGAATAATTTCAATAAATAAATCATCCACTTCATAAGTGTTAAGTTTGATTGCAGTGTTTTCGCAAACCCACTAAATGTATACCTAATAGCAGTATAGAGCTTAGAGTTCCGCGGTAGATGGCAATGTGCTCGCTCTCTACGATGCGGACGTGCGACTTACAACCATAGTTGGCGAAATGAGGGTGTCATACGCCTCTGCCTACAGGCGTGAGTGTAACTTTCTATACGAGTCCGACTGGCACTTGATCGGTATGTCTTTAAAGTGGTTGTGCGGGTTAATGTTGCAAAAATGTAATGATCATGTAACAAATTGAATGAATTATGTTAACTAAACAATAATAGAAGTATCCGCAAGTTAAGTATAATTTCAATCGAATATAGTCATAACATGGAATACACAGTAACTTAACTTGGCTGTTGCTTCTTAGACAGTTTTATATTGACTGATAACTATGTAACGTCGCCGATACGAACTCGTCGATATCAGCGCACTGCTGTGTACCTATATTGTGACCTGTGATCACTGACACATCGCCGCGCGCAGTGGACGAGCTACCGGCTACGATATGTTGCTACTACGCATGGAACCGTCCCGATAAAAAATGTATGTATGTGTATGTCACACAGACGCGTGTCTATGTAGTGTGTATAGTGATCAATCAGACAACTTCTCCAAATAGTATTGTTTAGAAACAGGGCTTGTAAACAATAAAACATAACTTGTTAGAGCTCTCCATCGCTCTTCCTCGCTTGCACTGAGGTGCATGTTAAGTCTAATCGGTGACTCCATTAAACTCTACGCATATGAACACTGAACATGTATGGGGGCGGCGTGTGCCTACGTCAGTAAGTAGTCGAAACGCTCGTGGCAGTATTGATATTACAATATTTCTTAACTCATGAGTACTAAAAGACCGTCGACTTATATCATTATTGACTTTTCGATAACGTACTAAGTACTAAGTATTAAGCAGGTAATCTGTCCACCCACCCGACCAACTAAAACATTAAATTACCGAAATGAAGGCGCGAAAACAGTGTTCGTCATTAAAAGTTCTCATTCAGGTTCAGATTCAAGTTATAATTCAATGTTAAACACGCAGATCTTGAATCATTAATTAGCAGACTGTTATAAAAAGCGCTATTCGTGTTCAAACAATCTTTCGACTCGCTCTTCTTTCTGTAATAAGAGCGCGGGCGGCGGGCGGCGCGCGGCGGGCGCGGTGTGATGGATGGTGTGAATTTAATACTCTCGCGTATGCTTAGATATGATAATAAATGGTGTGCACATTTGAAGGGTTAACTGACTGCCTACAAATATACGCAGTATGGTCGGGGTGCGCG
This sequence comes from Catocala nupta, assembly GCA_963675205.1. Lineage (NCBI taxonomy): Eukaryota > Metazoa > Arthropoda > Insecta > Lepidoptera > Erebidae > Catocala > Catocala nupta. Next base: position 29,872,493 of record OY776091.1, on the reverse strand, counting down.
CGAGGTTGCGGTGCCGATGTGTATTCAGTTTGTACCGAACGTTTTACTTTGAAACAAGATAACTACTACGACCAAAACAAACCACGATGAAACAGTAGTTTAACCCTTATGTGTATAATTCGCAGAGACGTAACGTAATACAATAAAAAAATGTCTCCTATCTAGTAATGCAGTAAGTATTCTGTATGATATCCTAAATACGCGCTATTACTATAAATTGATGCATTTTTACATAATATCCATAATGAGACACTAGTGTCAGTGGTCAATGAATACTGTGTAGCAATACGCAGATGTCAAGTTGTCCGTTGCCCACGCGTCTACAGTCTAGACTGGTTCAAGCTCCACTCATTTGTACTGTATTGTTGTGTTTTGCATCGTAAGGATCCGTTTAGATGGTAATAGCCTTCCTAGATATTTTTACTCATATAAACAAATGTACATGTTTACAGAATCTAATGAACTCCTAACACAGTATGGGCACTAAGTACGTCCACAGTGAGAGTAGATGTTACCATACAAATGCACATCATGTTTGTTTCATTTTAATTAGGTAATTACTCATTGGTGTAGCAGTTCCAACATCGATCTGCTGTGATTCAACGCAATCAAGACGTGTGGAAGATGATAAACTTTGTGCTTACATATTGATATTATACTACATAATCGCTACGTACATATGTACAAGCCCTAAACATATTCCCCAACAACAGTTACAGTTAAAGTACAGAGGATCAATATATTAGCTATATTCACAATTTAACTTACTATGGTTATGTGTGACCACTGATCAATGATCATCCTACTAATATAATAATTGTGAAAGGTTGTGAGGATGGATGGATGGATGGAAGCTTGTTACTCTTTGACACAAAAGCTAGCTGAAGATCTGGATTAACACATACTTTTTATCTTTACTTACTTGACTTACGCGGTTAAAACCGCAGGGCGCAGCTAGTATTACTTAATCATAAACCAAGCCTACATTTAAAAAAAACACGCACGCATGGTTCAGGTAGTAACAAAGCGTACAATACAGCACGGACAGTTCATGATACAATGTTGTAGTGAACACATTATGCGCCACTACAATAATTTGATTTCAAATTCCTTACACTTATTTAAATAAAATTACTCCCCGCAGTTTGGTGATATTTTACGAAAACTCTTTCAAATGTAACTACAAAATAGTTTGACAATCATATCTTAAAGTTTGGACGCGATGAACATAGAGTTGGCATTAACATAATTGTACCTACTAGAATTTCAGAGATTGTGATTTACTTGTCAAAGTTTCCAGACACTTAGCCAAGCGTATTCTACAATTTTAACACTAAGCATATGCGTTAATAAACGATAGTTTAGCGATGCTAAATAACTAGACAATCGTTTCGCCAGAGGAGTATAAGACTTCATAGAAAGTCGAAAATATCGTTGTATGTAGCGAAACAACTAACCGACGCGGCGACGTAAAGAAGCAATGCGAGGGAATTGGCGCAATATTGAATTGTTGCTACAAAATAATGTTTGGTAGAGATTTCAAAAATGTTTACCAATGCTTTATGAACCTAAAACATGACTGTATACACTCTTAACAGGAATGGATCTGTTCCCAGTGGCTTAGTGACTGGGGCTAACTTTCAGTTATGTAAGTGTAACTTAGTTGTTTATAGTTCAAATTGTTGTCTGGCCGATATTAATCATATTATTGTATTAACCCTCGATTAACCTAGTTTCATTCATCACGTTATTTATCATGCACATCTAATGAGAAGCGTAGTACAATGTTAAAAAACATTTTATTATTGTCTTAGATGGTAGACGAGCCAGCGGCCTACTTGATGTTTGCCATAGCCATTGCTCATGGCCATCTATCCATCCATCTATCCCAACGGATTGAACATACACTCTCCGAGAGTGGTATTGACGGCTCGAGAAGCCAGGCTCTCATATGCGAGCTACTTGTATTGCTACCCATAGGTGAATAAGCTTCTTTGACTATGAAACTATATAGGAAACCAATTGGATAAAATAATATAGAAATAGGATACCACTGCAGTAACTGTGGTAGAATCAAACTGTTACTGGGTACAGTAGAACTACATCAGTTATTATTATTTATTAGCTCTTGGTTTGACCAATGTATGAGAGTCCACAGTCAAGCCGCCAATGAAGATAAGTCAATTTTTACCATCCGTTAAGTACCAACTACCTTTACAAGATGCAGGGATCTATAAAATAGATTGTGACTGCGGACTCTCATACATTGGTCAAACCAAGAGTAACATAGGCACCCGCATAAAAGAACACATAGTTCATGTAAAACACCAACGCTCGTTGAAGTCTGCTGCGTGTAAACATGTGCAACAGGGGACCAACCACTACCTGAGATTTGACAAACCACAGATTCTCGCTAAAGAACACCGATTCCTACCAAGGATGCTTCGCGAGGCTATTGAAATCAAAAATCATCCTAATTTCAATAGAGAAGATGGTTAGAATGTATCACCAGCTTGGAATCCAGTAATTCAAATAGTCAAACCCAAGAAGAAGCAAACCACAGCTAGACCTCATGATACTTTGAGCTCATTCTGCGTAAATAGAAACACCAACGATTAAATTATGTTCGGGTACTTTGAAATAATTACACTGGAACATTGAGACAACTACCATCTTAGTCAGCCCGTAACCATGGCTGCTGGAAGTCAAAGTCAAAATCAAAGTCAAAAATCATTTATTCATTTAGGTCACCAAGTAACACTTATGAACGTCAAAATATATGGGTTAGTGAGTTTACTAAGTTACTGAAGCTAAATTTAGGTTAGTTGCTAGGTTCAGGCAAAGGGTTGAGCTTATGAGAAGAAACCTGCAAGAAACTCACGGCCACTCTTTTAAATCGCCAATTAAATATAATTTCAGTATTTTTCAACTCAGATTAACAAGTTGTTGCAGCCATTATGCCATATACTACAGACTATAAAAAAACTAAAGATAAAAACAGTAATAACTTAATAATATTATAGAGATTAAATAATTTGGGCTAAGGTATATGTTTTAATATAAATCTAAAATAGGCAGTAAGATGGCATGATGGCGCATACACTTACACTTTGGGACAATGCAAAGGCAGTCCGTGACTAAATGCGGTTGTGCATTTATATTCTTCAATAATAATCAAATTAAGAAACAAGTTACTTGTACTTCACAAATAATCACGAGGTACCTCTACATTACTAAATTGACTTAAAAGTAATACAGATCTTTAAATCCTGTATGCAACAAGCAACTAGTTCCATGAGTTTTTGTCATTTAAGTAGTCGTTGACTGAATAATAACCCTTCCGAATAAGTTGTATTTTAACGGCGCTTTTAAATTTAAGTAATGGTAAATTTATTATATTAATAGGTAGTTTATAAAAAAAACGTATACCGAGTCCCGCAAATGTATTGTGAACTTTATGTAAACGATGATATGGGCCTACTAACTTATGCTTATTTCTAGTGTTTACGTTATGGATATCACTATTCTTAATATATAAGTGAATATTATGTTTAACGACGCAACAGTAAGTATGCCTATTGCTTTAAATCGATCTTTCAGGGAAACTCGTGGTCCTAAATTATAAATGCTACGTACTGCACGCTTTTGAAGAATAAAAATTGTCTCGATATCAGCTGCCTTGCCCCACAATAATATACCATAGGACATGACACTTTGAAAGTAACTGAAGTATACTAGTCTCGCGGTATCTACATCAGTAAGCTGTCTTACTTTCCGAACTGCATATGCGGCTGAGCTAACTTTCCCTGCAAGACACGATATATGAGCGCAAGCGCAGAGGAAAGCAACCGAAACGTCGGGGAAAGTGTAAACTTAAATACAAAACATAAATAGTTTTAATAGTTTTAATAATTTAATTAGCTTAAAATTAGTAAAGTTTAATAATATTATAGTAGTGTAACAGTTTCAAAATTATGTAATAGAGTGTTAAATAAACAACGCGATAAAATCCGTATATAGTAGTTTAATTTAATTGACTTTAATGTCTAACTAATAAAAAAGAATCATATAATCGCTTTATAAGCACACAAGATTTTCATAAAATAAAATTTCAAGTAATTACGGTGTGGTAGGTGATTTGTGACTTGCGACTGTATCAACGTGCAATACGTGTGCTATACGGTTGATTTTTGTATAACGCACACAACGACATTTAGCGATCGTAAACAAACCGTGTTTATCAGCGCGACTTTTATTTTTTAGATTAGATATAGGTAGTTTTTAAATATTAGTACTTTAGTAGGCAGTTTTTAGCTATATACAGAGTGTAACAGAAAGATGTAGTCATATTTAAGGGTCACATAATATAGCCCATGTACAATGGAAAACCGCGAGAATTATATTTGCATACATTGGTTTCACGCAGATATTGAATTTTCTTTTTTATCGACTTATAAATATCAGCATATTCTAATCGATACGTAAACAACACTACCAGCCAGCACACAAAAGACCCTAAACTCGACACATTTTTGTTTACTTAATAGTCATTAACCATTATAACTGTGCCCCAGATGTCCACACAAACAATTTGAGGTAACAGTATCCATACTGTTACCTCAAATGGTTTACAATACAGCTAGTCGTTCTAACATAGATCTGTGACCCCACAGATGTTGCGAAATGTTAATGGAGAGATGATGCAACGGACACAACAATGCATCAATAAACAAGGTGGGATATTTGAAAACTGACTGTAATAAATAATTTAATAAGAACATGTCTATAAAAATTAATAATCATAAAAAGTGTTGGCTTAAAACTGTGTGGTGAAGTGATATCAGTGTCGTATATCGTACCGGCTTATTCCCACGCTCCAAATCACCAGACCCTCTTCTATTCTTGTTTTAAAGAACATTACTTCGCTATCGGATAATTTCTAAACCGCGGCAACATTTACAAGCATTTTAAAAAAAAGAGAAACAATACGATTGTTTTGTATCGCGCCGGTCATGATCTGTAACTAAGAATCAATAACCTTTAGTTGAAAGGATACAAACGATAGTTATGTAACTCGTTTTATATCGATATTTAAATAACAAATAAATTAAATGATTGAAATTGTCATAAAATTTAAAACTAGATATTTTGGTATGGGGTTAGAGCCTTAGGGCACATAGGTTATTTATCAGATATACATAGCGACCCTAAAATATGACCACACCTTTCTGTTACACCCTGTATAGCTGTAGTTAGACTTATTTTCTTTAGTTGAAGTATTATTAGGTATAGTCAAATATTCGATTTTCTTTAGTTTAATAAGATATAATTATTTTAATAGCAAGCGTCGTTATTTTATGTGAAGCAGACGGAGTTGCGCGGGTTAGCTAGTATTCGTAATAATTTAAATCCGAGCCCGTAAAAAATCAAATGCGCCTGCATTTTAAAAAAGTAACATGACATTTGTCACGTTGGAAACAAAAACGAGTGGCGTACATATTGATGTGGCGTTGTTGAAACTGCGCAATGGATACACGCTCGGATAATATAATAGTGTTAATCAAATACATAATCTTACGCCTACAATGCAATATCTCTTTTGATTCCTTATTTTACATTCTTCACGTACGCTACGCTCATTGGTTTAAGGTACTCCTAACCTGACTTTTGTCCAGAATGTCTTGAATACTTGTACGATGAGCAATATGGCGTGTCCAAGTGAACATAACTACAATGACTGTAGAAAGTGTTCTACGGATATATATCTACATGACATTGGATGAGTGGCGCGGCTTAGCGCTGTCAGAGAGATTCGAAGACTTGTTAGCTTCCTTGCGGGCTATCTTCGGGATAGGCAATCATTTGTTAGGCTGTCTATACGAATTCAAGCTCTATCATAACTGCTCGGGGCTGAGTCAAGCTTCGATACTTTATCTTCTGTTGCTCCTAACAATGATCAATGACCTACCAACCATTTTAATATATTTCAAATGTCTTCTGTATGCTGATGATTGAGTTTTACGTCCTGTTATACCATTAGGAGCTTTCAAAGGTTTGCCGATTTATTTTATAGTGACATCGAGGTATTGCATTAAATGGGCCGTCGGTAATAAAACTAATTTTAATACAGTTTTGGCCGTATGTGACATTCAATCGGCTTCGACTAGAATCTAAACAGTGTTGCCATTACTAAATCTGATCGAAACAAATTTAGCAATGTCAATCACGTTTGATCGAAGACTCACATTTCATGACCACATGATTGCAACAGAAAGTTATCTTATTGCCACCTTGGATTCATACTTTGTAATGTAAATGACTTTAGGAACTAAAATGTAATTGGCATCATAATATTATTACCACGCTCAAATTTGTAACGCGGGTAGCGTATGGCTTTGCTATGAGGCAATTTACACATTGCCACTATGTAGTAAATGTGCAGATGGCTTTCTTGAGATTGCTCTATTTCAGGTCGGAACTATGTGCTATAATATTCACGGTATAATAATCAGAATATTATTTTGTACCAAATAATGACAGGCATAGCAGACAAAGCGTAAAACAATCATTTTGCAGTGCCCGCTTGTCGCACCGTGACGCGAGCAAACTCGCCTGTACGATCTTTTGGATGTCAGTACACAATGTGATATACATATTTACTGACGAATGGAAGTCAACATTATCAGTATGCGTGGAGTATTGTTAGAAGATGATATGCTAATTGCGTACTTAATTACTATAAGTGACATGCGGTAGCTCTGATTAAATAAATAAATACATAGAGTGGAACAGCTCGTCATTAATAATAATTTGGCGACGGCATGAAAGAGCTGGTTAGCTTGGACAAGGACCAACCTCTTACTGAACATCAGCGTAAGAGTCGTAACACTGATACTGCATTTCGTTCTGTAAGTAAGATTGACCGCGCTTCACCTTCACAGGTACCACAGCACCTATTTTTTGGTAGTAGTAGTAGTGGGTACAAAACATAGATTTCCATATATGAATCAACTTTGAATAATAATTGTATTATCTATTAATTGCACAACGCGATGACGAGCTTATTGCCGGCTTGACGTTGACAAACAACGAAAAGCAATTAAGCAGTAAATCATCATCTTTATTTAAAACGTTGATTAACGACTTGTCTAAAACATTGGTTAGTGTAAACAATGTTTTATAGATCCGCCAGCGCCAGCGCAACCTCCGCGTGTGTGCGTGTGTCGCGTATCTCGAGCGCTCACTCGCGTGGGAGTCGCTTTTGGAACATTAATTTATGACATGCCTTTAAACGATTAGTGAAATAAAAACATTAACTTCGGTATTAATAAAATGTTATGGTTAGACTGGCTCAACGGTTAAGCCGGAGAGACCTACGCCTAACGTCGACTACGATAAGTCCACTTGCTGGATTTTGGTTTAAGTATCCTTTGATTTATTTATTAGATGTCTCCCTACATTCATAATATAACAATTTTCATTTTAATTAAACACTTTATACGGATTTTGTCGCGTTGTTTATTTTACTTTAAAACACTGTTATTACATAATTTTGAAAACTCTAACACTACTATTATTAAACTTTACTACTATTTAAGCTATATATTTTCTAATTAAAACTATTTATATTTAAGTTTACACTTTGCCCCGACGTTTCGGCTGCTGTATAAAGTGCTTTATTTTAATGTATAACATTCGCGTAAACATAAGACAACATCTTCATTTTCCATATCCATTGCATAACATCGGTCTCTATCATTACGTTCGTTTAACAACAAATAATACGATAAACTTATGTATAGTGAAACTACTAACTATATCTTGAAGAAAGTTGTTTAAATATTAAATGAAAGCGAGCACTCTAGTGCTTTTAATAGTTTGGAAATATCAAAGTCAGGTGACGTTATAATAAAAGCAACTCGACTCATACACGGTTTCTCCATTTTCTTAGTACACCGGCGGCGGCGGCGGCGGCGGCGGCGGCGACGTGCGATATAAAGTTAACTTGTACCTACTGCTATACCGGTCTGACTGTGCGCTCCGCTGATGCTTGTTAATTACATTTGCTTGTCAATTTAGCGTAGTCAGCCAAACTAACACAATCGCGTCATCCAATAGCAGCGTATTAAGACATTACATGTGAGCCACAACGCTCGCTATATGTAATTAATTAATGTCCAATACTGTTGGGACGCGTGCCTGAATTTTGATGCGAATCTGATTTGCTGATGTAATTATAGATGTTAATATTAAATTAGTTCTAGCGGTCGAATAGAATATTCTATTTGTTAGATGCTACTTAGTGGACAACTCGGCTCGACAAGTCTTGTGTGCTCTGTGTTACAGTCTGCAGACGACGCTATAGTGATGGATAAGTTTTGGCTCTACACTGCGCAATTAAAGTTAGCGAGTCTATCAAGTCGATATAAGCGTCCAGACAAAGGAGCATATTATAGCAAATAAATTGTAAATTTTCCTGGCAGCCACCTTGTCTCCGTGTCCTTTTTGTTTATGATCTTAAATTAATATTTTATCTCAAATAACAATAACAATAATATTCTATCACATACACACAACATCATCTAGCCCAAACTAAGCAGAGCTTGTGCTATGGGTACTAGACAATGGATAAACATACATAGGTATATACTTATTTTTTGTAAATACATACATATTGTACATGTTTATTTATTTTATTAGATACTGTTGTTTATTGTAAAACCCGGCACAGAAGCATACAAGATATAGAGTATACAAATACTCTATAGACATTACTCGTAATATAAGAGATTTGCAACATGCCCAGACCAAGCCACTCGTAGGTGTAGGGCGTAAAACAGTTAGAGCAACAAGCCATTTCATATAAAATGCAACCGACTTCTTTCTTCTTCAAAATAGTTCCAAGTTTCAAGGTGAGATTTTTTATCGTTGTTTTATTTATATCGAGCGCTATTACAGTAAAGTGCAATCACCAAGTTTCACTTTTACTCATAAAATAAGTTCACTATTGCGACGCGTTATTTATACTTATAACCAGCAGGCGTCAGCTGTTGTCAATAAAATATATTATAAAGGGATAAATTAGTTAGTAGTAGATATAACTTGTAGAATTGTTTAACTAACAGAAAATTACATTATCCCTACATAATAAAGGCTATGTTTTACTGACAGGAAGCGAGCGATATCGGGGACGTAAGCTGATTATTAATAACAGTACCTACTTATCACATATCTATGGGTACATAGACATACATCAACTAGTCTATTGGAAAATCGTGAATGAATTTTGCTTCTTGTGAACCATGACTTGATATATGATATGATGCATACTATTTGCAATATTGACCGGTAAGTAGAGTACTCGCCTTAGAGCGCGCCTGAATCCTATTTGAATACATTTGAAGTTGGGAGAATGCTATCTGTCGCTAATAGCAGCCGGATTAGTAGCTGCTGCGTGAATATTAAATATTTTATTAAGTGGATAACGCGTCGCAGATGTGTGCGACAGAGAGGGCAGCTCTGTAATAGTGGATGTTATGGAGTCTGTTTTCTCTCACATTAAATATTACGCACATAATCACGCGCGATACTAAAGCGTTTAAAATTGTAATATTTTAATGTGGCCGGTGCTTATGAGCAATTAGAAACTACGTACAAAAGATGATTTTTCAAATTTGTTTTCATTGGCTAAACAAAACATCATATAATTAGTAATAGTCTATTTATTTAAAATTGTATTCTTATACTTTGTATTTAAAATTTAAATTCTATTAAATATCTTTTGTACCACTTGTGGCGTCACGTATGAAGCAAACTTTTGATAGGTACAACAAACACATTTTAAACAAGTTTTAGTGTGATGAGCACGCAAGTACTCATGCCTTTTTCACTAAACATTTCTCTTTATGCAATATATCGGATATTGCGCGTCAAAAGTGCTTACGAACCTCTTTTACATGAAATGCGTTAACAACAACTCTTATGCTTTACTACTAGCAATTGATAATAATATGGAAAGGTATTTAAAATAATGAATAAGTAGTTGTTCTCATAAATCTGATGTCGCGATATTGTGTTTTTATGTTACCACTTAGAACACCGATGTTTAATGTATAAAATATCTAGCGATCATTTTATGTTTTTATAAGTTTATTTTATGCCCATAGTTCACTGTTACACTCCGTTAAAAAGATATACGGTGCACCTTACCTTTAGAACAGCAACAAAGATATAATAACTAGCAAAACACACATGAACGTCGCTAATAAACGTGCGCCGACCACTCTCGTCACAGATATGTAAAGCTACTCATAATATATGAGATACGCTGTACCCGCAGCCCGAGACTGATCGCGACTAACCGATCACAACAAAATGTTGTATAATGTTCTAATTGCAGTGACATCAAAACAATCGCTGTTGATATATTTAAATAAACAAATCGCTAGATAGAGGCATACAATGTTGTAATTAGATGCTATTGATTTGGTACTAAATAAACACACACATCATAATGAGACAACGTTGGCGATTCTCGCATTGTTCATGTATGTATATTAGAATGTGCGCCGTGGACTAGTGGCGCGATCGCCAGCGCAACTACTGAGATGGTAGCGAGGTGTCCTGGTCCTGGCGCTGGCGAACACGACCCAAGCTTTGTCTAAACTTTGCTCGTTTAGAAGTACTTCACAGAGCACTAGTGTTATTCTGTACCTATTACTTTTGTTCGTGACTACGCGGGCAGCACCGGCGCATGCAGAATATCATAATTTATTTATACCTTACTTTTTTAAATTTTACTTGTCAAAATAATCACACTCCGCCTGATGATAAGCGATCATGTGGTTTAAGAGCAGTGGCCTCCACAGCATCCTCATAGCAGCTGAGGCGATGTTGAGGTACCTACCTTGACGGCCTAAGAAGGTGCTTTATCACGTCCCGCTTAAAGGACCCAGAATTGAAGGAAGAAGGAAACACGTGCCTAGGCAGAGAATTCCAATTTCCATGCCTTGATCGTTCGGCAGAGGTATGAGCACCCAAACTTGTTGGTGCGTGCTCTGATCGACTCTACCGTGTAAGCATGGCATCTGAGCCTAGCATGTGTTGTTCTGGATGGGAAAGGGGAGAGTGGGATAAGGTGAAATAACTCTTCAGAGCACTCCCCATGGTATATTCTGTACTAGAAGATCACCCGTTGATCGTTTAGCCTAAAAGCCGTATTGGCGATCATTTATCAACGAGTGATCCTGCAGTACCGGACAAATTCTGTGTTTATAATCCTTTCGAACACCTTGGAGAGCACCAAGGTGATAGCTATGGATCGATAGTTGCCTGGCTCGGAACGGTCCCCCTTTTTGTGAATCGGTTGAACGTTCGCCTTCCTCCAAACCTCAGGCACAATGCCTGCGGCGTAAGACATCCGGTATAGGTGCGTAAGTGTGGGAGACAACTCCACTGCACATCTCTTAAGGACCACAGCTGGGATGCCGTCAGGTCCACTGGCTTTCCGAACATCGAGAGACTGCAGTATCGCACGAACGTCACGTTGCCTGATACGTATATCAGGCATGGTGTAGCCGCAGTTGGCAATGTTAAGCGGTTGCGAACCGCAGTCATCGATTCGGGAGTTGGCCGCAAAGAGATTTGCAAGCAGATCTGCTGTCTCTTACAGTCGATTAGCCAGTGATCCATTCGGATATCTCAGAGGGGGCAGCGAGGTCTAGCTGCCCGTAGAACGGCCATGAGTTCCTGGCCAAACCGTGCAACGCGCGGGGCGTCCGCTCTTAAGTATGCCCTCTTGCAGACCTTTGTGGCTTGGTTGTCGAAATATTAAAAAATAAAGGTTGTCGGTAAATAAAGGTCTCTTTCTTCTCAGCATTAACTTATCCCATTTGTTAATAGTAATGGTAATGGTAAACTCATCATTTGCTTTTCCTTTGCTCTGTCAATGTATTGCCGTCACTTATTTGAAAAAACCGAACCACATATATCTACATACATCATACATACCTGTATGTAGGTATGGTTTAAGTTCTAAGCTATTATTTTATATTTTATTAAGTACATATTTTATTTTATAATAAATAAAAAGGTTAAGGTTAAGTATTGATGCTTACAACAAAACTAATGCTCTTTCTAAATAGACGCGAATCAAAGTCTAGCACGAATACAACACCAGGCTTTACAACAACTACAAAGTACGTCCATGCAATCTCTATATCGTGGCGAGCTTAAAAAATTGTAACAATGGATACAAGGAATGTCATTATTGTTGCAGAGGTTTAACTAACAAAAGCTGTAGTGGACCGGCTTTGAAGAAGCTAGCGTCTGTATAATCAGGGCAAACGGAGGATCTATTTTAATCCATTAACAAAACAAGAGATATGCCTCATAATTTATACCTCTCAACACAACACGTCGCCCGCACCGCACCGCCGTCGTGTCGTCGCACAAAAGACGCATACAGATGAGCCTGCAGCTCGACTGCTCGAGTGACTTATTGTCAAACAAATGAACCCGGGGGACCTCCCTAATCTTACTAGTTGACTGTTATCAGCATCACTCAGGACAGTGAATGACACGCAGACATCTGTCATATTCTTACAAAGAGTGGACGACACGGACAATACTTTTATATGTCAATAAACAAGCGACACACAAAGCTTATTATAGACACGTCGCGTCGTCCTAAGTTATATTATAAGGGAAGACTTTAGCAGCCTATACCTATCACAGAAGATACTAAGGAACGCAGTATGTCTACATGTCTGTTATTCAGTCAATAAGTGACTGAATAACGGACATGTATATAGACATAAGAGTATATTAGGTCGTTATATATGTAATACATAGTATCTAACCTAATATATATTTCTACTAAGGGTATGTTGTTGAAACAAATTATATTTTAATATTTCAAAATGTAAAACAAAATCCTTTGCTGGCACCCGTTCTTCAATGACAGGACACCTCGTGAGTAAACAGGCGAGCCGCTTGAGTGTTGACTTTAAGATAAATTGTTACGAACACATTAAAAGTACATGAACGGCTGCAAGTAAATTTTTACAATATACATATAGTTAGGATATCATCTCAGTTGAATAGTGTCCTTGTAGTAATATTGCTCTAAAACGCATCTGCAAATTCTAATTAGATGTCTATTTTAAAGACATAATATATGGATGCTATCCAGTTCCCTATCCTTCCATGTTTGCATCCGAAATGATCGGTTTAGATACTCTGGTATTTAGCTGAAACTTTATGTACACACGTAATGTATTATTTCTTGTCACTGGTTAACAAAGTGGGTATCCGTTCGGTACAGGCGATGCGTTCATTCCGATGTGCTCAGATCAGTGGGTATATGCGCGCCGCAAGGCGACGCAACACCACCTTTCTACTTGCTCAACTACATAGCATTTGCCTAATAAATTCTTATGCTGACACACTCTTTGATCGCATGAGTCAAAAAGTAAAAACTATACCACTGCACTTGAATATCCACAATAATCCCTAAGTTATAATACTTATGTGTTATCTAAGGATTTATCATCTATCGCGTTATGCTTGTTATGCATATAACATATTATTTCAACATTAGACAAAATTAGTGGTAAGTAGTGTTAATCCCGGGTAACCACCACACATGTTTTATAGTACAACAATTGAGTAAGCCTGTACGTAAGTACATAGATACTTTCAATAACCATTACTCGTTTATATAAAAGTGTCGACACCAACTAAAGCCAATTCTTAAAACAACCAATAGGATAAAAAAGTCCTCAGCTAATACAAAGCCGGTCTCTTGCTTTCATTTCAAAGTAGGCATTTTCATTAAATATTTTACTACCTAGAAAGTGTGGTCCGGCATGAGACATCTATCTTCTAATATAACAAGACACCACCGACCTTCAATTCAAACTGTAAGATTTCACCTCATTATATCAGCCTGTCTTGCAGAATTTTAACTTGCTACATATTTTATTCGGCTTTAAATAATGCGTCATATAATCGATGAATTGCATCAACTATTTGCAGTTGACAAAGCTCGGACACGACGCAAAGAGAGACAGAGATCTTGCTTTGAGAATTTTTTTAAAACGCTTCTTGCGGCTTCAGCCCGACCCTCCTATAATAATATCAGCAATTATATACAATGCTGTGCTAGGATAGAGACAGCTTTAGAAAACTGAGCACTCCTCGTTTGTAGATAGATGCTAAATTATTTAGTTCACTTACAAACAATTTGGGAATAAGCTCTTTTTACATAAAAGTTGTCAAACATGTTGCTTTACATAAATATATAGAACGAATCGACGCAAATTTACTCATATCTATAACATTGTACGTGAGCGGTGCTCGTTGTGCACTGTGCGGGTGTCGTGTCACCCTGCCCGCCCGCTGTGGTCGCAGGTGCTACGAGCTTTGAGGATTACTGTCACGCTTAGAACACATCTCAGTTTATACTCACAACATTACAACAGTGCGCGAAGTTAATCGAATGACCTACCGTCTAAAATCTGTTTTTAACCATCGGGTCACCTTAATCACAAAATAACGATATCTACTATGTGCAGAATGGATATATTTTAAAAGCGAATTGGTATCGACTATTTGATAAAATCACAACCCAAAACAATGAATTGTAGTGTCTGTCTGTTCGACAGATATAATAATATTACGTAATAAACTGGACAAAGCTTGACAATTTAGTAGCTAGGCGTTCTACTTAAAATCTAGCTATGTTTCATCTATTTTCGTTCTGTAGAACTAGAGATATAGGGCGTTATGTCATCTACTAAGTGAGCTAATTAAACAACAAATAATAAAAAATTTACCAAGAGTGAGTTCAACCTGCTCTTGGTCGGTTTTAACTTGAACTCACTTTTAGATACCATCTCCATATTCGTCAACGGAACACCGTGGTTATCTTTTAGTATCTAAACAGTGTTTCTTGGCTTCTGCGAAGGAAACATGAACACTGGTATAATCTTCAGTAAACTCAATGATGACGAATCATGTCTTTCGTTTCATGGAATTAATGCGGTGAGTTATGGACTAAGTGTTATTTTTTAAATGAATCTTTATAAACAATGCGCTATATAATAAAAAAAATAAGAAAATTACACCTTTTAAATTTGTGTCTAGGGCTCTGATGGTATACTACAGCTATGACCAATACTTGTGCAGATATAATGCTAGAACAGCTATTGTATTCTTGTGATATTTCAGTTTAGTTTAGTCATTAAATAGGATTTCCCGTAAGAATTAACGCCAAGGAAAACTATCTAGTAATAACTTAAAAGGATACGTAAAGAACTCAATATGAAGCTGATAGTGTAGCCAACTTAAGTAGAGGATGGTATGACTATGGTTTTAGATTTACTAAGATTAACTACATTACATGTAAAATAGAACTCTTTTAGCTGAGAGAAATACCTTAATGCACTATATCAAATCATAATCGATGAGCTACGATAATCGCATAACATCAAGCTGGTCGTATTTTTGTTAGCTTTGGCTTTAGGTGTTCTCTGGTTTCTTAAATAAATCTTATTAGAATTTTTAATATAACAACATTTTCTCATTTAATCACCTTTAGGTATTTTTTTAAGTGTTATAAATTTGACGGAGTTTATTTGCAGAGTATTTTCTAAGAAGTTTTGACCTAAATTAACAATCCGACGTTTTCTCCATTATTGAACTGCCAATCCGGGGTGGATTATAAAGGGAAAATATAAAAAGTCCTTCCTTAGTGGATCTCTATGTTATATTTAAGAAACTTATGCATTTAAGTTTAAGGAACTTGCGTTTTAAACTGTATGATGTGTCTCGTCGTCAACCAATGGTAGATAATGGCTTTGGCGTTAAGTCTGCCATTGTACGTTGTTTGTTTATATTCAAAAACAGGATAAAATTTGTCCAATAAGTGTTTGCACATTTTTATGGAAGTAAATGTAGCTATATTGCTGACGCTTTAGTTTTATATAGTCAGGCGCAAGTATACAGTAGCGCTGCGCGGCAGTCGTCTCCCCGCAACTACTCAGGTCGTAGCTTAATATGTATTTATGTATATTGTTTGTAACTGGTATCCGAGAATGTATATCCATATAGTATATTATCATGTTATTTCGTTTGAACATCCACAAGAACACTTTTGATTACCTCTACATTGGTGACCCCTACAGTAAACATTTGTCTTTGACTTTTGACTTAGAAGTTTAATAAATCATTTGTAAACAGGAGCTGATTACGTTCGCTGATATGTTGGCCAAAGAGTGCTTTTACATCCATTTGAGCAGTTATATACTACGGTTTGTAGTTCACAACTATTCAATGGCTCAGGTGAGGGAGATTTTGTTGATGTTGTATAATAGGTTTTACTGTAAATAAATAGTATGTACGTATATTAGGTAGGTATATTATGTACTTAAATTTCATAAGAGCGTAAGCACATTACGGTTTCAATTTCCCATCCTTTCACAATACATCATAGCTACCCTTCTCTCAGAACGTTTCTATATTAACTCGCCCGATCGAGCTCGTAAAAATAAATTCACGGCACTCAGTTGATCGATGAAGGCAATTCCGCAGTTAGTGTTACTATCAAGTTATCATGTGAATGAAATTGAGTACCTACTCTCCTCCACTAGATCTACTTAATTCTGTTCAAACACTCAACTTTTATTCAAAGTTTAATAGTAAATTGAAGGCATTATTATGATAACGTTTGATTAATGAGAAAACTTATGTGATATAGTATAGGTCAATATCACCAGTCTTAAATCTTCCAATCGGTAGGGTTTAGAAAAATATCTATTTAGTATAGCAAATGAAATAGATTAAAAATAGAATAAGAGCACTATTAACAATATATTGACCACGAAAGCATACGAGCCGAATATGAATGGGACAGTCGGCAGGTATAGAGCCTAGCTGAACTTTATTTGACCAGATCAGAGACACACTTTCACTGCAATAATATTCAGGTATTAAGACCTGAATATTTTTGCATTCGTGATTATCAAACCATTAAGCAGGCAAAACCGCGTGTGGCAACTTGTAATAAATTATTTGTTTTGGAATGGCAGTTACGTAATATCCTCGTTCATTTAACGGCACTTATTGAACGCCCACGGCTCAGGTTATTTTAGCACAAGCCACCTGACTGACCTAAACTAGTTGGAAATAGAATCGTGTTGGACAGGAATTCCGAAATTCCCATCGATTGCTAATCGATCATAAACTTCAAAGAAATAAAATAACATCTAAACAATTGTATGGTTGAAAATATTACGAACAATAAAAAGGCGTAACAGAAAACATCTGTTTCGTTGGGAACCTGAAGAAAATGATAAACGAAACTTTAGCTTTTAAGAAAAACATTTGGACGAGACTGAGTGGTTGGAAACTGAAGACGAGCATTGCAGAAGATATCCATATCAAACGAATTACTTTATGAAGTGATTGATGAATTTTGAAACTATCACACATATTTGTTGAAAGTTATTTTTTGTGGGGATTGTAAGCCATTTATGATACCTATATATTTTATTGATGTCAAAATGTATTCCACTTAAGCATACTAGTCATTAGGTATCCACAAGAATCATAATTGAGTCATATGATTAAAACTTTGAAATTAGTATTTTTCTAACTTCGAGTGGCACTCTCAGTCACAACATGAGCGAACAAAACTTATCATGACCGTTAGTCGTAATAATCAGGTGTCCCGGGTCATGACCTGGAATTTCTAAACGACATGAGCGTCTCGGGACATTCCAAATATTAGTATGCAGCACCCAAATACAGCATTGAGCTGCATGCTGTTGCTGCAGTGCAACTTGCGGTGCACTGCGTGTCAAACCAAAATAAGAAAAACGGAGAGTTCCATGAATTTATCTATAAAGCCAAGAGCAATTTATAAACGATAGTCTACGTACTTAAGCAGTTACCGAGCGCGTATGTTGTTGTACATACGAGTATGTATGTAATATCGCATGTAAGGTTCGTGTGCCTTATGTTCTCGAGGACTTATTTGGTATGTCCACGTTTTCGCTTTGATTCGGGGTGAAGTATACTAATACATCAATTTGAAAAATATCGCTAAATCTGTTAATTGAATAAAAATATGCAAGATATTCACTGGCGTTGAAAATATTGCGTCATACAAACGAGTATATACAGGTACATGAAAACTGTACGAACAGAAACTGCGTACTTTCTTTTTGAAGATTTTAATTAGAACATTCCTTGATGTTTTTATGTTTCAGATTTACTTATTTGTCGTGCCGATATCAAGGCAGAAATTTAAATAGGAAGTTCATAATACACTTTATTTATGTAGCTGATCGCAAAGCTGTATGAAAGATTAAAAATAGTTTTATGATTATTAACAGCTTGTATAGTACTGCTATATGATATTAATTTGCACTAATGTTAGCGGACGAAAATAAAAATCTTATTAATAGCATGGAATCTTGAAATACATATGTACATACTTCATGTTAAAAATGCGTACCGCCAAGGAATAGAACAACTTAGTTATGTTTGTGTCTTCTGATGACAAACTGCCGGGCTTGAGGAGTGAGGCGAGGTGCGTGGTCAACGTGCTCTACCTATCTTGTATATACTATTTAACTTATATAAAGGAGACTTGCGGGTTTCTTAAGAGCGTTCGGTCTGGTCACCTACACGGATAATTTCAATGGTTTTTGATAGCATTATTAATTAGAAGACCATGTATAGCTGTCGCTTTTTCCAAAACTTGTCTGAAAATAGGTATAAGACACTAATATGACATGAATATACTTTATTTTATTATTATATAGGTTCCAAGCTTAAGTTTCAGGTTTAACATGATTCAGGAAGCCACTGTGCTTGTAACTTATGTTTATAGTTTAGAAACGCCGCCGGCTCGGGATCGCAGTGACATCGTCAGATAATGACCCAAAGAGTATACTAACTTGTAATGACCTATAACAGGTGACAAGTAACAGTTTAATGCCAACCTAAAAAAAACTACTTACTGTTTTTAGTATGGCAACAAACATGAATTATCGATTACAGATAATAAGTGAATAATCGATTTTAAAAACCTGTGAATTTAAATGCAAATGTTATTAAATATCTAATTCGGCAACGCCTCTACTTATAGATATGTAGATATAAGTGATAGAGGAACCAATCTCATTAAATGTGGGCGTGTATCAATTATATGCAAGTATCGATTTTTCACATTGTAGCCGCTAACTTGAAAATTAATTATCTCAACTTAAACAAGTGTTCTGAAAATAGTACTGAAGGAAATAGTTAAGAGTAAATATCAACTTTTTTTGTAAAGTTTCATTTCTATAGGTGTTCAGGTCGGAAACCGCCAGTCTCCTTTAAGACGCTGTAAATTTTGCGGTACTAAGTAAAATCTATCAGAGTTGGTATGTACAGAAAGGACACCGAGGTACTCTCAGAACGTGATAACTGTATGAGTACATAGTGTAGACGCCACCGCCGCCACGACGATGACGACGTTCGGTTTCTTCATCGTCGGCTCTACTTTCGTGTCCGTTATCCCGTCATACAAGCCGAATTATTGGGCGGAAGGCTATGTTTTTTAAAAATTTGTTTTGTGTCGTCGTGAGGCGGTTTCCTTTTCATTATATTGGATAGTAACGGACTTAAGAAGCTTGTTATAGTGATTATATAACTTGTGAAAATATTGTATAATAAATAGAAATCTCACATTGTATGAAGGTTACATGTCGAAATTAAATTTTCGTAGTACAAATCTGAGATCGAGGAGCTTTATTATCGCTAAAAGACTGTTTTCGCAGAAGCGAAATACTGCCATGCTGTTAGAATTTCTCTAACTATGTAAGTTCCTAACTTAGCTCACCAATTTCAAGTTAACGCGTAAACTGATTGTGCGATTTTCGACGCACAAATTCTTTAGCTACCGAACAAGGAGCAGAGATAACTCTACTTGATTAGACTACATACATATATACCTAATATCAAAATTCTCATAGATCTTGATTGGTGGGAGTTGAAGCTGTACGTTAGCATTTCATATTATTTATTTAATCACCAACAATTTTATATCGTGTTTCATACTAACTTAT
The DNA here is from genome assembly GCA_963675205.1 of Catocala nupta. NCBI lineage: Eukaryota > Metazoa > Arthropoda > Insecta > Lepidoptera > Erebidae > Catocala > Catocala nupta. The sequence continues at coordinate 29,852,376 of OY776091.1, read as the reverse complement.
TTACCCATATTATAACTTTATGACGGACATGTGAATATATTTATGCAATTACGTGTTTCCAACATTAGCATGGCGGCGTGGTTTTGTTCCAGTACTAACAGCGTGTTAATTTTTAAAACACGGCCTCCTCTAAGGCCCGTACACGCTAAAGCCATTAGTGAATATGAGTATTTAATAGGGATGCATACACATATTATGTACGTGATCACTTTTGTAACTTCGTAATTAAAGCTTTTAGTCAATTAAATTATTTGTTACAAGAAGTATTCAGTATTTTAGCAGCCATTAGCGTGCAATTTCACAAAATATGCAGACGTCAACCGTCTATCAAGATCGCAAACAAAATGTTATTGTTTCAAAATATATAGGTATACTAGCTGTCCAGACAGACGTCGTCCTGTACAGGCGAAAAAAAGAAAAACAAATCTAAAACATCCTCGAATCCATAAAACACACACAAAAAATTCATTCAAATCGGTCCAGCCGTTTAGGAGGAGTTCACTGTCAACACACGTACAGAAGAATTATATATATAAAGATACGTAATAAGCTGTTACGCGCGGCTTCCTTTGCCTTTATTCAAGATTAATGTAAGTGCTTATCCCGGTCTTCATTTCTGGTATAGTATGCTCCAGAAATTATAATTTTTGTACTTAAACCTAGAATTGTCCATGCACTGAAACATCTTACAAATGAACGCAACGACTTGATCTTGTGTGTTGTTTCATTTGTGTGCTTGTGGTGAGGAGGGTCTCAAAACCATCTCAGGGTTGCTGCTGATGCTGTGAGCACGGGGCTATTGAGATTTGTGCCTCTTGCTTACTAATTCTCCGCTCCGATCATATTATTTCATGTTTCAGATATAATATGATTTATATCAATACAAAAGTCGGCATAATATTAATGTCAATATAAAACAATTATTTCATCCATTTACTAATCTTTATTTAAAAGTGCTTTATTTATAATGATAAATGGAGTACGCAGCTTTGTTAATTGTTTTAAAAGTAGTTAATCAAGTCCAGTAGATTATTATGAGAGCGTTCACCCTGCTTATGATAATAATAGTCAATGCGTTGCACTCAACTCGCGTTTTATCTCCGGAATGGGGAATGTTTTATATATTTAGACATTATACAACTAATAAAATGTTGAACAGAACACTCCATTGTTTTCAAAAACGTGTTGTCTTAAGTGAAATAAATTGTTGATTGAAATTAAACTACTATATACGGATTTTATCGCGTTGTTTATTTATCACTGTATTACAAAATTTTGAAAATATTACACTACTACTACTATTGATTTTATTTGACTAATTTATAAGCTAATAAAATTATTTAAACTATTATATCTATTTATTTTTGGGTTACACTTTCCCCGACGTTTCGGTTGCTTTTCAGCAGCCATGGTCACGGGGAGACTAAGATGGTAGTTGTCTCAATGTTCCAGTGTAGTTATTTCAAAGTACCTGAACATAATTTAATTATTGGTGTTTCTATTTACGCAGAATGAGCTCAAAGTATCATGAAGTCTAGCTGTGGTTTGTTTCTTCTTGGGTTTGACTATTTGAAGTACTGGATCCCAAGCTGGTGGTACATTCCAACCATCTTCTCTATTAAAATTGGGATGTTTTTTGATCTCAATAGCCTCGCGAAGCATCCTTGGCAGGAATCGGTGTTCTTTAGCGAGAATCTGTGGTTTGTCAAATCTCAGGTAGTGGTTGGTCCCCTGTTGTACGTGTTCACACACAGCAGACTTCAACGAGCGTTTGTGTTTCACGTCAGCTATGTGTTCTTTTATGCGGGTGCCTATGCTTCTCTTGGTTTGACCAATGTATGAGAGTCCGCAGTCACAATCTATTTTATAGACCCCTGCATCTTGTAAAGGTAATTGGCACTTGACGGATGGTAAAAATTGACTTATCTTCGTTGGCGGCTTGAAGTATGTGTTGATTGAAGCTCGCTTCAAGATGTAGCCAATCTTGTCAGTGACACCCCTTACATAAGGCAGTATAGCAGGCTGGCGCTCGACTGTGGCTGGCTTTTCTCGGGATCTGTGACAGCGGCGCGGCTGTTGGAGCTTGTTGTCTTGCAGTACTTGCTTGACATGTTGAAGCTCGGCGTCCAGGTGTTTCTTGTCACAGATCCCGTGGGCTCTCTGAAACAAAGACATTCCCACGGTAGCTAACTGTTTAGGATGGTGGTGAGATTCACCGTTCAAGTACCTATTTGTATGGGTCTTTTTCCTATACACGGTGTGGCTCAAAGGTACTTGAACGGTGAATCTCACCACCATCCTAAACAGTTAGCTACCGTGGGAATGTCTTTGTTTCAGAGAACCCACGGGATCTGTGACAAGAAACACCTGGACGCCGAGCTTCAACATGTCAAGCAAGTACTGCAAGACAGTACTGCAAGACAACAAGCTCCAACAGCCGCGCCGCTGTCACAGATCCCGAGAAAAGCCAGCCACAGTCGAGCGCCAGCCTGCTATACTGCCTTATGTAAGGGGTGTCACTGACAAGATTGGCTACATCTTGAAGCGAGCTTCAATCAACACATACTTCAAGCAGCCAACGAAGATAAGTAAATTTTTACCATCCGTCAAGTGCCAATTACCTTCACAAGATGCAGGGGTCTATAAAATAGATTGTGACTGCGGACTCTCATACATTGGTCAAACCAAGAGAAGCATAGGCACCCGCATAAAAGAACACATAGCTGACGTGAAACACAAACGCTCGTTGAAGTCTGCTGTGTGTGAACACGTACAACAGGGGACTAACCACTACCTGAGATTTGACAAACCACAGATTCTCGCTAAAGAACACCGATTCCTGCCAAGGATGCTTCGCGAGGCTATTGAGATCAAAAAACATCCCAATTTCAATAGAGAAGATGGTTAGAATGTACCACCAGCTTGGGATCCAGTACTTCAAATAGTCAAACCCAAGAAGAAACAAACCACAGCTAGACTTCATGATACTTTGAGCTCATTCTGCGTAAATAGAAACACCAATAATTAAATTATGTTCAGGTACTTTGAAATAACTACACTGGAACATTGAGACAACTACCATCTTAGTCTCCCCGTGACCATGGCTGCTGAAAAGCAACCGAAACGTCGGGGAAAGTGTAAACCAAAAATAAATAGATTTAATAGTTTAAATAATTTTATTAGCTTATAAATTAGTCAAATAAAATCAATAGTAGTAGTAGTGTAATATTTTCAAAATTTTGTAATACAGTGATAAATAAACAACGCGATAAAATCCCTATATAGTAGTTTAATTTCAATGAATAACATTCGCGTAAACAGAAGACAATATTATATAAATTGTTGAAGTAACATTGGTGCAGGGCGGCTCATTTTAAATGTGGAGATTCATATATTGTGGATATGAAGGCCCAAGTTGTTTCTATTATTAACAAAAAAGTACCTGTAAAACAAATGAACGAGGGTTAGCTGACAGATGGTTCAGTTCCCAATAACAGTTCGTACGCATTTTATAAATACGACTTTACAAGTTTTATACTTATAAGAGTACGAACATAATATTTATAAGTGTTGATCGCCTTGCATACAATATTTATGTAAACTATAGGTATATTGCAAACGATCATTTACTAGCCCTGCATGTTTGAAATATAAGAACCAAACATAAATCAGACTAATAATAGTCGCCCAAAATAGAACACATTGTTATCTTATACTACAGTACACACACGATCTAGAATAAAATTGTTTCTAGTGTGTTACTAAGCCGACCTCACCACTCACCCCTATCGGAAGCAAACCACTGAGACAGGGATGGATCAAGCGAGGTGGAGCGCACCAACGCTATCAGGGGTTGTTTGTTTTCTCCTTAGTGTATATTTTTATCATTTAAAAAAAAAAGGTACAATAGGTTCTGTTATTTATTTCTAAATAACTTTAGCAATGGCTTTGCAAAAGAGTGGCAAAGAGTTTATTGCCTCGTTCTTCACGTGACACACGAAAGCTCTTTTAATTTGAAGTATAACAGAGATGTCTAAAAATATTGATACATGTTTAGGGAAATAAATACTCAGTCACCACGATGGGAACGACGTATAACTACACAGAAGTTGAATATTAAAGCAATGTGTGCGGTAATCGGTGCTTGGATCGAGCTATCGTCGTACGTAGCAAAGCGGTTACCGATTGCCACTGGACTAAATCCTCATTTGTCACACAGAAAGACAGCTACCGATGAAAAGGTTTTATTGAATTAGCTTATTAGTGTACACGTCTTCATTCTAGTTTATGTAAATTCCATGTTATACACGGAAATGTCTGAAACTTGGATGTATTATATGCACGTACTGTTGAGCCGTGAAGCAAGTTAAATAGACAGGATACAAGATACACTATAGTTGAAATTCCATTACGAACTCGTCGGTAAAGTTAATAGAGCATTTGAATTATTGTCCATTTAAGTCACTGAGTACACTTTTGATGTAATAATTATAAATTCACGTATAAAAAGCGAAGTGATTGGCATTTTTGCGAATGACACAGGTGTACGTTGGCCACAGAGTCAACGCGAATCTTTATTCGTGTGTCACAATGTTTACAACTAATAATATAACACTAGTGGTCGCCTAGTGGTCGAAATTCGACCATAAATTATTTAAATTTTAATTTTAATCGTTATTAAGGTTTTACTGTCTAGAACTATACCCTAATAATCACATTTCATTTAGATTTCGATCTATACATATTAATTTACCTATCTTATTCAAACAAATTATTATTTACTTAACTATACTCTACAATTGACGATATTCTTAAGCTTGTTACTTTGTTTTCTTTTTTCTTTATTACATATAAATACGGTAATATATTATAATATAAATAGTAGGTATGTATCATTTCAATCCGCCCAAACGTTGCCTGTCAGATATTTCTGATATATGTAATATACATTGATACCTATGTATAACCATAGTTACGAAGAATCGTACTACATCAGCCGAACAATGCCGAAATACTACAAACGCGATTCGACTGCGTGTGTCAAATGCATGGTTGTGTGCGTGTAGTGTTTTGTCATTAATTTAATGTATTTCTAATGTATATTCTATATTAATATTAGGTTCCCCCCTCCTTCTCCATATAAACTTTAATAGTGCCAAATTTGCGAAATTTTCGTGAAAAGGGGTACAAAGTTTTTGGTTCACGTATTAATATATAGATAATCAGTTAACGCTGAACTGTGAATGTACGAGAGTACAAATACGTAAAGATTTCCTAAATAATTTTAATTATTAAAAAGTTAATATAATACTAAAAAAATATTAAGGGCATGGATTTATTGTGGTGCTATGAATAGTAGGTTAGTTCTATCAAAGCATCACATTATGCTTGTAATTAGATTCGATTCTAGTTGGACAAACTGAAATAAAATATTAAAATCTAAAAATTCTCAAAATATAAACCGTTTATTTTATTAACTATACCTAGTACTTGCTGCTCGTCAGCCAACTAGCGTTCACGGCTGCTGAACCGGTAAGCTGGAAGAACGGATATTGTACTTTTTGTCATCATAGTATTAAAGAATCTGTTATTATTATAGGTATAGATACGAAATAATAAGTTCGCCTCTTGTAAAATGAGTTCTAAATATAGCTCGGGCAAGCTAAATATGATATGAAATAGTCACCTGTCTAGCACGTCAGTAACACCTGCATGGATACGTGTTGTCATGTTAATATAAGTACAAAGCTTTATCTAAAACTAAAACTTAACGAAAAGGTCTTATTTTATAGTACAACAAAATAAAAGCTAAAGAGATTCTGTCGTTCTATCATTGAATAGAATCACAGCGTCTCCAGAAGGTGTCGTTCGCGAGTGATATTTCTTCCCCCGTAGCTGTAGTTGCGCTGCGATAACGTATGTGTCATAAACCGTCCAAACAATATTCTGTACGTGACAATATGGGCCACTAGCTCACTGCCGTTCTGTTTCTAATTTTGAAAGCCATGATATCATGTACCGATATACGCCGCGACTTATTCAAGCTGCCTACTCACTGTTTCACGTTTAACGATGGCATAAAATCAATGTCAATTCTGTAATGCGTAGCCTAATTTTATAAAATCGGCTGTTAAAATTTCTTACAGCACACTGTTACAGTAGCGAAGTCGTACTACAAATGTCGCGGGTTTGTTCCGCTCAGGAGAGAACTTGTTCGTTGTGACAGTAGTTCGAGTATCAAACATTTTTAACAATAACGATAAAGAAGTTAAAGTTTCGCCTCATGATAAGCGAACTCTTGTCTCAACAGCAGATAGCACTCGTGCGTTATCAATCATTTAATAATTATGCTTTTAATGAAAATGCTTTTGCTGTTTACCCAAACGAGCTATATTAAATAATTGTGTTTCGTTTGGCATATTCAACAAATATACAGTTTCCCTATCTTATATCGAGCACACGAGACAAGTATGTTTGGCGATGTTATGTAGGGAAGAGTCTCTCTCCGGTAGAGCTGGTTCAATTATGCTGGGAATCCGTTGTTCCCTATGTATCAAACATATTAGTATCGACGAACACAAAGCATACTCAGACTTGAATTTGACTTGCCGTCTGTAACTCACACTATTGTTTGTTACGATCTGACTGCGCTGTGTTTAATACTTGAGTAAGTAGGCTTAACTCTGGAGATTTAATATTATTATATTTCGCTGTAAACTAAAGCAGTGGTAGCGGTCAGTCTTTGATTTTCCGAAACCGCACTATACATTAATAATGATGTCTATAAGTTTAGGCAAGTCGTAGTTACCTAGATTATTTTATGGATCCTAAGTCTTACCTTGAATACTAAAACTATTATTTGAAGTCGAGGCTACGTTTTGAATAATGGAGGATTAACAATGATTCATAGACTAAAAACGAATACATATCGCTTATTATTATTGACAAGTTGCCAATGTACTGTCACGTAAATGTTGAGCGCGCGGATGCACCAGGCGCGGCGCGTCGGTGGTTCGGCCATAGCATGCGACCCACGACGCACGGCGCACGGCGCACGGGACACGGGGCACCGGTACAAATATTAATTCTCCTATGTATTTTCAAATGGTGTGCCGCCAAATATAGCATCAGTATTCCATAATTACCACATGACATATAAACTAAGCGTTTCTAGATAGTTATTGTTTAAATCACACTTTAAAGAAGTTTCTATTGGATTTTATATATTAATTTAGTGTGAATAAGTAAATCAAATACCTAATCAATGAAATCGGGATGGAGTAGTTGGATGTGATTTCGATGCATACGCAAAATATTTAGGAACGCAGTTATGCAATGTGACAGTAATTTGAGGTATGATCACATTTTGTTAAGTTTTATATGGATCGTACTAATATCAGGATTGAATAGAGCGCATGGCAGTGCCATCATAGTGGCGAGGAGCGACATTGTTATACCGCGTCGCGTGTATCGCGCGTCAACGTAGCGATATTGTTTGTTTGAATGCTGACACTCTCGAATGTCAGTAAACACAAGTTGAAACATTTCTATCTTAAAACCTTTTATGGACTATACACATGTTAAAAAACATTACATGCAGCTATTTCAAATATGCTATGTGTATCAATATACACTTTTGTCTGTGCCCGTATCCTGAGATATTTTTAATTCAATCAATCAGCTACTTCCAATAATACCCCAACTATTCCACAGTTCTAAAACGTTTGTTTATATAAATTCGGTTGGAAGTCAATGGATTAATCAGCGTAACAGCTGATATCTAAATCTGTCGTGACGGTGAGATCATCGCGCCATCAAGCCGAGTGTGCCATCTACTAAATGCTTTATGGGAAATAAACCTATTAAGATCAAGTGCGAGTAAGTACCGTGAATTAGGACAAGCTGATCTATTTGAAGATTAGAAAATAGTTCAATTTTCCACGTATGAATAAGAGAGATGTTTCATACATTACTTTGGAATACGTATTTAGCTATGACAGAAAGCTGCGACCACATTAAGAATATACTATTAGGTTTATTTCTTTTATTGTCTTATTAACTTATCTGTTCTGTTAATAATTAATTTTTGATAGTTTTTACTTACATACGCCAGTGTAAACCTAAGTTAAAAATTTCGAAGGTTAGGCAAAAGTTAATACTTTATTTCTCAGCTATTTTTAGGTCTCGGTAAGTATAATTCGATTTTTATAGGGTCGGCGTAGTCGGTTCGCAGGCTCCCATTTCATTCCTTTCATCGCGATGAAAGAAAAGGAATGGGTGCCGCCGGACCTTTACTGGACGCAACGCAGTAACAGTGTTACCTACCGCTTTCTACCGTTGAATTTATCTGAAAGTTATAAGTGTCCAGGCAAGCCGGCTTATCGTATTATCACCAAGTACCTAATTGACAACGATGAGCTCTAATCAATGCTTTCACCACATACCTATGTCTATCGACTCAACAAATATTGATGAATTCCTGTCGAGCACCTTTTACATGCTAAATATTACATTGAGTGTTGAATTGAAAATGAATAGCTGTCGAGTGCTTCATCGCACTCGCACCGAGTCGGGCGGACGTTATTGCAAGTGTAGCGAGCGTTGATTGATGAATGTTTACTGAAACCAGGATTGCCATCCGTCCGGGTTTCCCCGGATTTGTCCTAGCTTAAAGGGCATCCGGGGAGCGTCCGGGCGGGGTTCATTTGTAGTCCGGGTTTAAAAATTCCGTCCGCGGTGACACTGGCAGTGAGTCGCAGGACGGTTATGAGAGTAGACGTCTTTACAGTTAAGCGGGTGTACCTGGGTAAATAAACTAAATGTGTAAAATAAAGGATTTTCTGCCACTATGCTTTTATTTATTGTTTTTAGTCATTTTAATTGGGTGCAAATGATTTTGTATATATCATTGCCAAAGGCGCCATGAATTTTTTATCTTGGCACATTATGTATTTCAAGAAAGTTTACAAAAAAGGCACCTAACGTCATTTCCAACCCGGCAAGAAATGATAAATCTGATGATAAATACCAAAATAACTCTTATGAGAATAATAATAACGCGATTAAAAATAAATATTTTTATAATTATAATATGCGAATGCATATGTGCTCAATTTTTATAACGTGAACTGTCATAATAAGATCAAAATAAAATGTTAAAAAAATGTCACAAATTTTCATCATTTCCGTAAGAGTTCGTCAAACAGTGAATTTTTCCGATTCTGCGAACACAAAGCACATGGCCGCAATTCTTTACTTTGCTAGCGATCGGCTGAACAAGTGGACGTGTGATTGTAAGATTGCAAAAATTGTAAGACTGAATACCTACTAAAATGGTCTCAGTACTTTAAGATTTTTGTTTAAAACATTTATTGAATTTTGTTAGTTTTAATATTTTAGTAAGGTTTTGTTTTCTTATCAGAGTATATTAATGATTTGTGTCTTATTTTAAGAATAAAACATTTTTAACTGATTATTAAAACAGAATCTTATTACAGTTTGTTACAATTTGTAATAAGATTCTATTTTGTTAGAGGTAGGTACATTTAAAATGATGATAAAAGATAACTAAATTTAATTTTAAGGTCTGAAATGAAATAAAAATGTGATTTATGACATTTTAAACTGTTTTTTATTACATTGACTATGTTTAAAAAACCTGTTGACATATCCGGGTTCTGGACTCTAAAATCCGGGGTTTTCACGCGTCTTGTCCTGGTTGCCAAATTTTAGAGATGGCAACCCTAACTGAAACGGCCCGTCAAGATAGTGAATGAAAGTGGTACACGATCCAGATATCGCTTATTTCATTTATATGTATAACATTATTAGACAACACTCCATGACTTTGTGATTGAGAGCACAATTTAATTTTAATTGATACTATTATGTAACTATACATGTATTGCATGCAACATGACATTCAATTACGCTATTTTCCACGACAGGCATTTCTGTGTAATGATCACCCACGTAGTAGCTACTTATTCGGGCGCACTTCGGCGTTTGCCGAGCACTGTCTCAGTATCCGTGCTGTTATAGAAACTATGATCGGAAGACCCAATAATACTTGATATAATATATCAGTGCTTCAATCACAACCAAAAATAACATAGTCAACGATTACTAGACGGCATTGCATTGACGCACACATCACTGGCTCAACCGAATTAAGATTCTCAAAATAAGCGTCTTGAGTTTATTTTGGCGGAAATGTGACAAAATATTATCTTCACCATTCTTACACATATGTCGTGTCAACCATACCAAAAGGTTTATTGGAGTGTCAGTGTAGCAGAGTGTCCAGCAAAGTCCTCGTGTTGTATTGTTGGTGACAATTTGGCTTTTAAGAAAATTTTGTTTCATGTAGCTAATGTGTGAATGATGCTCTTGTCCCTGAATGCCCATAGATTACGATAACCGGCATCAGATGGGCCCATTGAATTATATCAGACTAATTAAGGCAATTGCTGTGTGCTTGAAAACATGTTGCATACATCATTGCTTCTGCCAATCATTTGTCATAGCATATCAGCTTTTCAAAGCAGAAACAACTTAATCTCTATCCCCGTTTCAAGTGGTATTTAACAGCTACGTGCATATTTACATCTTTGAGATATTATATTGTACGTCGAGATATCTTTTTTTTAACTGTTTGGTGTAGCCTATCTGGCGTCTAAACCCAAAACAATGGCATTCTAGATTTTTTGGCCGGCATCACGTTAAATGTCTGCACGGATATTGATGTTCCTTTCACAGCAGGATAGGTAGCTTGAGAGTCAACTTAAATCCTGGTCTTAGTTCGTTTTTGTTTTATAGAACCGGTGATGCGTGGTCTGGTACACGGTTGGGTTGTAACTGCAGTGTGAGCTAAGTAAACGACGCCGCGGCGGAAGTGTGTGCGGAGTAGTTCACGCGCACAAAATCGCACGCAAAGACTTTTTAATAAGAGTATTATTTTCATTTTTAGTGTAGGTCACCAAGCGACTGTTACATTATCAAGCTTTATGGTAACGGAAATTAAGATAATCGAAAATCCATCCAGACTAGAGAAGATATCCAGAAGTAGGCGTACCTACGTCACAAGTGACACCACTGGACCATAGATATTAACTAATGCATACGAACAAGAACAAATAGACACATAATTCCCTAATTACATAGTTTGCTGTAAGTCGGTGGTCACATCGCGTAACACACACTTGGGTGAGCTCCCAGGAGATTAAGCCATGAATAGCTACACTAAACCTTACCCGACGCTTATAAGCCAGCACATATTTATCGAAAAACGAAAAATATAAAAAGACGTTAACACGTACCTATAAATATATGTCGGAATAAATAGAGAGCAATAATAAATGAATATTTGACATGTTGTTGCAGATGTTAGTTACAATATAAGACAGATGATAAGTACGCATCGAATTACTTCGCCGCCGCAAACGATGAGGCTTCATCGTAGGATACCTGCAGACTCAACACCTAACACTGGTCACACACACACACACACAGGTTGTCGCGTTGTCATGTGTGTCATGTTGCTCACTTTTGATTTTGCGTTTAGAGCGCAAAGTCTGATCTCATTATACTCATTGTTCATATTAGAATTAGCCAATACACTCATTAAGATTATTTTAGTCAGCAGTGGGTTAATAGTCGTTCTATTTGAATTGTTTTATTAGAATGTTTACAAACACAGTGCATTGTCGTCAGCCTCTAGTTGATTTTTATTTGCTAATAGTCCAAATATGGCTAGCGAGCACCAACTCAACCGTGTTCACGTATATGATATCGTGTAAGCGTGTGCACAACCAAACAATTTGTTAACATATATCAGTCGTCCCCCAGATGTCTACCCGTCCTAAATCCCGATCTTCCGTCCCTCTTGTCCAACTTCGTCCAGTTGCCCGTGGGGCATCATACATTATGCGCGTCGCTACGTCACAGATAATATAATACTTTACTAGTACCTTCGTTTTCAGTTAAGTATTTGTGTATTTCCTCGTTAACCGGTCTGGTTTAGCAGATACAAACGGCCCATAGTCGCTCTTATGTGCTTTTCTCAAAGAAAATGGCAATTCTCTTATAAATATTTAACTTTAGACATCTGCCCCATTTGACTTTGTAATATATAGTTATGTTGTAGTACTTCGTACATCGTCAGCGATAGCTTAGTGGGCAACCGTTGGACTGCCACGCAGAGGTCTGGAGTTCGATCCCAAGGCGCGTATTTGTGACTTTTCAAAGTTAAGGGCGTATTAAATAGTTATGTAATTATCGCTTGATTCAACGGTGAAGGAAAACACCGTGAGGAAACACGCATGTCTTAGAGTTCTTAATAATGTTCTCGAAGATATGTGAAGTCTGCCAACCCGCACTGGGCCAGCGTAGTGGACTATGGCCTAACCCTTCTCAGACTGAGAAGCGGCCCGTGCCCAGCAGTGGGACAGATTAATACAGGGCTGATATTATTATTATATATTAGTACTTCATCCCGTTTGCCCACACGATTCGTTCGCACTAGCTGCATACGTTTTGTGTCATGCCTTGGAGGCACCTACTGACGAAACCGTAGTGAATAAAGTAATTTTATTCAATGTGGAGTACACATGTTAAAATACCGTTTTAACATTTTTAGGATAGTTTACATCTAACACCTCTCTTGTCTCCGCTTTTTGTCTGTCATAAATAAAATTCCTAAAACAGTTTGAGACGGCGACAGCTAGTGCTAGTCTAGATCACATATCCTTCGTACATAATTACTGCCGTCAGCAATTGAGCAAACATTCTACACAGGCACAGGACCGTTTCTCTGTTCCCTACAAACATAGCTACCGACTACACATAATATTGCAAGCTAACATACGCATGCATGCTTAATTAATTTGTTAAACTATGTTTCAAGCGTTTATAAAATGATTGCGCAATAAACATCTCCATTCTGATCCTGATCTATTTGCTTATCGATATAAATTACATATACACGAATACACAACGCAATCGCATGCTAGCGTAAGCTTGGAGATTTATGTGTAAACGCCTATACATATTAACAAGAGTACCTAGTCTTGTTATGTAAGTACTACCCACATAATAATAATCTTTAAGAAAATACCATGATGACTTCAGTATGTACTATCAAGGCATGCCCATCTGTGAGGAAGTGACGTGTATTTTGAAGCTGCGTCGGCATGAAGAGTGGCTTTTATCTGATACAAGGTAATGTAAACACTCTCATCTATGCATTCTATACATACGAGTATCAAAGAGGTTTTTACTCTGTTTGTCTGTGCGTTTGTGCACGCACGCTAGTCTCCACGGGCTAAAACAATTTTAATGTTGTTTCCAGTGATGTATAAAGATAAGCTTATTTTAGAGTTTAGTGTTTGTTTTATTTAAATTGACAAATAAAACATATGTAAACTTTGAGGTATGTTAGAATACGTGGCCGTTACAAGTTCGCGCGTATGAATTCGCGGGCGTAGCTAGTGATTCATATATTTGCGCACACGCATACGTGAATATGCGTGCATAGAACCGTTCATATAGCTGTTTGGTTTACCTCTTTTTAGTTGCGCCATTATTCACAACAGAATAATATTTTTAGATGGTTTACTATCGTAATGACAAAACAGTTCATTGAAGTAAGATGTTTGTGCTCGTAAATCAAATCATGACACGGATTTGTGACATCATACAATGGTTTAGATGTAACGTGCCAACTTGCTCAACCACTATAGAGAACACACTGCTCTGCTCACTTAACATGTAGGTACACTTGTCTTACACACACACGTGTCTATTTAAGAATACTTAATTAGTTGTACGATTTATAAATACGAAGAATGTAAAAATAATCGGTAGATATTAGAAGGATTTGAGATGTGGCATTGTCACCGAAAAGAGATACCTAGTGTCTTAGAATGAAATTGACTAAGGAGGAAATATTGAAAAGAATAAAATACAAATACTGGAACAAATGGCAATGGATAGAGAAATCATAATTGGCCATATATTTACACATGATAAATTTATTAACTATATTATAAAGGGTAAACAGGGGTACAGGGGAAGAGACGAAAGATAACAAGAAAGCATGCAGGTCAACTGAAACAAAAAGTAAATGTAGACATACGTACTTATAGATAATTTAAGAGTTTGACGTCGAATCGAGAAAAACGACATTGTTCGGTGCCTGGCACTTACATTTTAGATAAACACGACTTTCCTAAAAAATAAAATTTATATTTCACTAAACAAACAGTAGTTAGTAAAATTTACACATTATCTATTTAAAAATATCGAAAATATACTTTATTTATAGTTATAAATTAAGTATATTTTCTACTACTAGCTTTTACGTATATTTAGTAGGTAGGTACAGATAAAAAGCACACATTAAAACCACCTATTACTAGCCTTTTGATGTGTGTATGTGTGTGTGTGTACAGCGTGTAACAGTTAGTTTAAAGTCGCATAGTAGACTCCGCGACTGGCGTTAAAATCAAAGAATTTTGTGTAAATATATGTTTTATCGTATAAGAATGTTAATGAGAAAACTTGCTGATATAAATTAAATGTAGATAACGGAATTGTTTCCAAAATGCAGAAGATAATTTACTGATTTTGACATTTTAGACTAAATAGCACTGTGTCGTTTAATGTAAACAGCAACAATTTAAAAATACTTTTAGTTGATATGCAAACATCGTCTATCGTATTGTTTACGATGCCTTTTATCACTAACAGTTTAGAACCCAAAAATATGATCACTCCTTACTTTCACATCCAGTATGTAAATTATATCGAAGAAGGAAGAATGTAGAATATGACTTAAAATAATGTTTTATGATTAAACCACCACATTAAAAGTTGCTGATAAAAATATGTGCTCATAAAGACATACTTGACTATCCATAACTCGAAAGTATAACAATTCCTTCGTTCGAGACGAGTTTGAAGTTCAAAAGTTAACAATTTCTTAGCATGACGTAGGTTCCGTTGACACAAAACTTTGCGAAGTAATATATACAAAAATTACTCTAGTTGGTTCTCTCTTACTCCTATTGATATTAGAATATTTAATTACATTAAATAACATTTAAGTACATCTAAATAACTGTTTGTAGATAGAGTTAATAAGATAGCATTGACATATGTTTCTAACTTTTGTAATAAACTAGAGTTAATCTATATTTCTACACATTTATAATAGTAAAATAGCAGTCATTGACTATCACGACCTACGAGACAAACATTTTATAGATGTCAGATAAAAACATATATTACAACCATGACCAAACAGGACAAATCACAGATGAGATAACCTGGTGGAAACATATAGAGTTTTATTCATATTATTTTATGGCAGCAGATAGTAATCAGTCATTAGATATGTTTTGTTCTTAGTAAACTGAATGTGAACATGAAGTGTTACTGAGTCAAAAACTATTGACTGTTTTATGGCCAGTTTCACAACTATCATAAATGATCATATCATCAGTAAAAGTTATCCGAAATATAAATCGCACGCTATCTCACTCTTTTTAAGTTAAAAGAAATAGGTGACAAAGCTTAGATCATATAGATAAATGCTATTTGGAGGTTGCGGAACAGGGCCTTAGTTAATTAAAAATAATTTTAACCGAGAAAGATTGTGACTGTAGCTTATACAATGTCCACAGTTGGATCCCTTCTATTAAGAATAGAATATATTTGTGCCTAATAAATGTTTAAAAATGTATTATTGTTTAAACTTTTTCGACCTTGAATGTGTGAACAGGACCAGAGTAAACAAACGGACGGCTCGTAATAAGATCATCGTGTGTACACGTGTGTACCTACGTATCGACATTTGTTACAATTTACAAAATAATGTTGATTGTTTAACAATTGTATCTACATTTTATATCTGCCTTGTACCACAGGCGAATTAAAACGATGCCAGAGTCTTTTCATATATCGTTTCTAGACATCTAGAAAACTAACAAATAGACGAGCGAATTTACAAATGGATACATCCTATAATCATTATCTGTTCGTATTCACCGTCGCCCGTTTAGTATTAGAAGACTCTAATCCGTAATTACCTATGAAACATGCGTTAAACATGTCAAATAATAAAACTACTTAAATCAGACGTTATTTGGTGGTAAAACCTTGGAAGAGCCTAAGAAAATGAATTTATCACACACTAATAAACTACAACATCGATAACCTTTATTTATTGGAGTCCTTGGGGTTAACAATATATGAGGATTGACTGTCATGTGGTAAACTACTCAGCACAAGACGTCATATAAAAAGCTTAACAAATTGTCTACTGTTTACCCAATTGAAAGCGACATGTGGTAAAACTAATTGATCACCCCTCGCAGTGCCCAGCGTAACAAGTTGTATATATTTCTTCAAGTATCTAAATATATTGTAATCATTACTCGTGTCAGTGTCACCTGAACACTGGACGAAATATTTACGACGCCGACGCCGATGGTCGTTGCCGTTGAGGCCATAGAAGCTCTCTGTGCATCGATCAAATATACCATACCATATAATATATGGTATATTTGATCGATGTCAAACTATGGCCACTAATGCCTTGCTTAGAAGCTATGAACTCCAAATTACAAGTAAGTTTCTCAGCGTTAAAAACAGACATCGAGGACGAAGTCAAACCTTCGGTGGTAGACAGTCTTCGAGCGGCAGTGGTATCTCCCTTCTCAAGAAGGGAGATACCACTGCCGCTCGAAGACTACATATTGGATGAACAGAGCAGAAGCTGTAAGTGTAGGTGGCACATGATTTAAGGTATAGTACCTCCATAAACATTGCGGAGTACTGTCAAACATTTGCCTGTTTAATAATCTCTGCGCTAGGCTGTCTGCAACTTTACTCGCCTACACGTGCACTCGGTTATATATACCTATTTAAAAACAGTTTATATAGATGTCTTTCTGCTGTATTGTCGCTACGATATTATATTACTTTAATCATATACTAAGGAAGGAAGACAGAAGTGAAGTATGAGTGGCTCTTCAGCTGTATTACCGTTAAGTAGGTACTGGCGCACGACGCCGGTCATAAAAACCGTAGGCAGGTACTTACACTTAAGCTTACGAAGCTAAGTATAAATAATAATAAAGTAGTGTAATCTAATATATGATCTTTTCCTTCCGGTCGTAAAGTGGTTTTCGGTATGATATTTGAATGTCATAAGGATGCACTTATTTAGTGTGATGGATGGCTCCAGTCGTGGGCTGCATAGACAAGCATGTGCCGTGTGCATGTAAGTACCAAGCATCAAATATTAATGTCGCACCTGTTATGTAGCTAGTGTTTAAGGTGTTGGCTCATTGTGCGGCCACTGACTAATAACTTGTCTGAAATATTGCACACCGGGCTTATGTGATCGACGTCATCGACAAATGATCTTACATAGTCTGACATTATAACTTGCAGTACAACACAATTAATACTCTTACATAGAACAAAAATATCTATTGATTTCTATTGAAACTGCATTATCACATTGTCTCCGAACCCATTAACACTTAGACTATTGTTGGAGCCCGAGCGACTACCGATGCGGTTGATTTGTTTGTTCTGTTTATTTTTAAAGCTCGCTCTCATTGTGGCTCTATGACAATCAGCATGAGTCACTGCTACTATGACATAATTTCATAGCTGTTTTGAGTGCCATACATTATTAATTCATACAATCACCGAATGACTCACCGATGGACGCAGTCAAACACTAACTAATCTTAATAAAAACGTTTAGCGTTATTATTAATGGCCACTTATAGTATTAATGAGTCATTTAATCAGTTATTGTATTGATATAAAATATTAATTAGTAATAAATAGCTGCGGTGTGTTGTGCTCGATTGTTTATTGGAGTGGAAGCACATCTTATACTCATTAATAGTGTATGTAATTGCACAGACACGCTGCTACGCAGTACTAGCTATATGTATGTCTTAATTTAGAAAACGTAAGCAATAATCCTTTCATTAATTGAAAGCCGCCAGGTGGTCAGGACTATAAAATACTTATGAAAAGAACGCACAGAAGTATGTTCACCCGTTTTTATGTGTCTATAATTTAAGAATGCGATAGTATTACGCTCGTCAATGATGGCCTGAAGAAGGGCGGTGGTTAAGGCATGATAGTAAGCGGTCTGTGCGCCACAGAGGAATGCAATTGAGTGACTGATTTATTGTTATTACGTCTATATGTTTCTGGAGGGTTACATGAATTAAATAGTACCTGCAGCAAAGAAAACTCAAAGAAAATTAGAGTGGCGCCAAAACTTAAGTTAAAAGTGGTAACGTGTTGCAACATCATATTCTACTACCAATTATCCACGACATGCCCAATGTACACAACTTAACATTTGTAATTTTGAATCTAACCGATTTTGAAACACGCTAGTATACAGTCAGCCACAAAAGTCAATGAACAGCTACAATCTCTCCCAAACCGTATATACGATATGCATCAGAAGGCGTTGATCAGCACTAGCTACATAAAACGTTGATTGCGTTATCGTTTTGGTGAACATCATAGAACCAAACTATTTACTAAACTCGCTATTAATCAAAATCTCAGTGAACTTTTACAAAATGTTCATTCCAACACATTTTTGAATCACAGACTTTTGTTGTATTAACGTGTTTAAGTTATTTTGTTGTACTGCTTGTCAATGTTGGTGTTTTTATTATTAACTGGTTTTCCAGGTCTACGTTTTATATTTAGGACCCTATCGTTAATCAATGGTTACAGTAAAACTATGAAAAGGTAGAATGATTGTATAATTTACTAGCTGTTTCGCGGTGTAACCTACGTTAATGATTTTTATCGATGAAAATAATAAATTGACGTGACAATTATGTCTTACTTTACGTCAAAATATCGTGTTTTACGTAACGACAATGACAACCTTT
Organism: Catocala nupta; assembly: GCA_963675205.1. Lineage (NCBI taxonomy): Eukaryota > Metazoa > Arthropoda > Insecta > Lepidoptera > Erebidae > Catocala > Catocala nupta. The sequence continues at coordinate 29,833,432 of OY776091.1, read as the reverse complement.
CATCTTGTCCTAGTTTAAAGTTAAAATCTCGTATTTCTACTGCTTTATTTATAATACCTACTATTAGGAAAAATCTTCGTATTCGCTGGCACCAGTACGAAAAAAATCACTTATAATACGCTTGTTTTTGAACATACACCTAGTAGAACCCGTGGATAAATAAGTAAGTGCTAGGAATACTGGGATTGGGGTAATCAAAGTGTATTCTACTTGCGTATTATTTTGTAAGCGAACGAAGGCTCAATCAACAAAACACTTCTCGCTTGCTTGAATCGTGTTCTCAGCTAAAACTAGTACCTATTCAGTAACAGATTGATATTATAAGATTGTTGCTACCTATACATATATAATATAATAATAATATCAGCCCTGTATTGAACTGTCCCACTGCTAGGCACGGGCCTCTTCTCACTGTGAGGCCCCCTGCCTGTACATATAATCGTAATAAACCGTCAGTTAGTGCTGCAATAAACGGCATTGAAAATCTCGATCTCACTCACTATTAAATGTATGTAGGAATTATAATGCTATTGATGTTTATGAAACTATCGGTAACAGTCTGGTAACATACCACAAAATTGTAGAAGAACACAAAACAATCTGACGGGGGCCCATCGAACCACTGTCAGTCTACTGACGTCTTGTGTTGACACCAACGAGTTAACGTATACGTACCTCTCTATAATTTTCTAACTAATTATACTATTATTAAATATAACGACAGGCATGGCAACACAGACGATAAACATCCGCCAAAATCTTATTGTTACACAATTTCTAAACATAGCCGAATAAAAAAATACAGATTAATGTTGCTACATCACCATATAGTTCGATTAATAATGTCAGCCATTAACTCTACCAAACATGGTCAAATGGATTTCCTTTAAAATCAGACACATATGTCATTAGAGCGCACCGCACACTCGCATCAGATACGACGCGGACGTATACTTTAACAACACAATGGATATATCTCACTCCTACGCTTGCCAACAAATTGGTATTATATGACGATAATAGCGAAACCTTGACCAATATATTTATTTGAAGTCTAGGTTTTGACGCTATAACGCCTAGGCGTTGCTGAGGAAACATACGGCGCTACTTTATGTCCGCGCCCGTTTATAATTTCATCTGTGATGATGTTTAAAGTTTAAAAGGTTAATATGAAAATTTGCTCATGATTATAGGATAAGAGGGTTGCTCTGGTCCAGCAACCATTCCGGGTCGGCCATTGCCATTGGGATTTTTCTCAGGGTATTTTCATTGGCAGCACCGTGAGGAATACCAATAACAAATTGAAAATTGGAAGCCTCGAGCGAGTTTCCCTGTTCCAGTCGCCAAGCGGCATTGCGTTTTGATTAAAAGAACGTAAGCCTTTCTTGTTCGCCATTTGTTTACAGTAGTCAGTATCAGGTGGCACGTTTTTAATTTGTAACAAATTAACCAGCGGCAATAAGAAGGAAAATTCATGAAGATAATATGAATATTCGTAGTCAACAAACGACCGGGCTACAACAATAATAATAAGCCACCAAATTTAGAGCTGGTCATAAAAAAGTTATTATAATTCTCACCATGGAGTTTAGACAATAGAAAAGCTTGGGTCGAAAGGAAGACGTTTATAGCTCAGGTTGCAACATAAACGTTGTGTAAATGAATGAGCGCTCGCCCGGTACTCCCGCTTTGGTGATCGGTGCCATACTGTCTCATGTCTGTAGATCGCAAACGCCGCGCGCCGCGCGCGCGTCCCGCGCTCGCGCACCGCGTACGATCACACATATTAAACGCTGAGGTCATCCGTTTACAAGTCGCCGACTTATTCTGAGAAATTCAAATAGAAGTTTCTACAATAGTTTGATGAAAACGTTTCGGAATTGTTTGAAGTACTAATAAAAGTGAGCAGTATAATTGATACGTTGAAATTGTTTAGCCTACTTTCATCTCCAGACCTTGTTTAGGAAAGCTTAGAAACAACAAGCACCGGCTTCGCTCAGATGGTGATTTAAATGAAGAATTATTCTGGAATTTGATTAATTCATCCATCGGTGTACGGATGCCGGCGCCGGGCATCCAGGCATTTATCCAGGCGTTTATCATAGGATAATGGGCTAATTTTCATTACTATTTTAACAAAATGTTACGAACAGTTAATAAATAAATAATATATTTTTTTAAACCCACTTGTACATAAATAGGATAGAAGTCTTCGAAATCTGATAGAAAGGGTAATTATCAAATACCTTTGAACTAGAAAAAAAGACTCACGATATTATTGTGATATAACCGCCATTTTAATGCAGGTGTGGGATGCAAATCCGAGCAGCGCCATACTTTTTCTTATACTAAAATGTACATATTAATTACTGATTAATTTCGATACAATTGTCGCAAAGATGTTACTTTTGAATGCTATTTTCTGTTACATACTTATAAAATAACGTACAAAATCAAAATAGGAAACTACCCTATTATGTGTTGATATGGTTAAGCTGACAGATTACAAGTTTTCACCGCCTTGTCCTTAAACTAATAAAAAAATACACATTTTCGGGACTGCACAACAACACAACACCAACTTGCACACTGTTAAGAGACACTTAAGAGGCGTTCCTTAAATAGGCTCAACAACTTAATGTATTTTATATTAAAGAAAAGGACTTGGCGTGTTTAAATATCTCCGTCCATTAGGTACATGTTAAGAACACGTGAACCAAGAGATGTAATAAAATGAAAAGAACGTAGTTTATTTAAATTTACTTAAAGTAATCAAGGCAATGTAAAACCGCTTAACTTAAAATCATCTACTACTGGATTAGATTTAATTAGTTTTACTAGATAATAAATAATAAATATTCTACCACATACACACAACACCATCTAGCCCAAACTAAGCAGAGCTTGTACTATGGGTAATATGTATGTATGTGGAGATATGGGTGAATAATGGCTATTTATACGAAGAGACTGCCATTTGGCCAGAACATATAAAATATCATTATGACTCTACCACCCAGGATAATAATAATAATATAATAATAATATACTAATATTCTACCACATACACACAACACCGTCTAGCCCAAACTAAGTAGAGCTTGTACTATGGGTACTAGACAATGGATAAACATACATATAGGTATATACTTCATTTTTTTGTAAATACCTACATATTGTACATAGAAACACCCAGACCAACACAAACTTCCATGTTCACGCACATAAATGTTTGACTTGTGCGGGAATCGAACCCGCGACCTCAGGCGTAGCAGTCGGTTACACTAACCACTACGCTATCGAGGTCGACCTAATAATAATAAGAACGCTCTTCTAGCGCGTAATTATAAGAATGTTGAAGGCAGTGACACCCTACATCGTCCGTGGTAGGTGTAAATGAGAACCGGCACAAAAGTGTTGTTGTCCGATGCATGTGGGTAATACTGTCAATTGTTTTAATAAATTAACTATTTGAAGATATGATCACGAATAAGTGCGAACGCCATACATTGCTCAAATAATATTCCTCCGTATTTTCACTATTTAACTAAACATTAAACTTTTTAGTAATACCACGCTAACTTCGGGTGTAACTAAATTTAATTTCTATGTAATCGTCCACATTAGCGTATAGCGTAGCGTGATTGATGAGTTCAAAGTAATATTTAATATTAAATTCAACGTAGACCTAATTTAGTAGCTTGTCAAGATTACCCAGAATTACAGCGGAATATTAGAATTGCTGTGCATAAACTTTGAACAGAATACGTGCGTTTAGTAGTAAGTACAGGTTTGCCTACATGAATGACTTAATTCTCAAACAGTGTGTCCTTTGTCCTTGGTGACTCAACTGTGTTTTATTTCTGCCTTGTTTATTGTCCAGCGTTCGTCGGCATATCAATACTCCCATTTTTAGAAACTATTATGACATATTTTCTAAGTATTGAGATAGTGTATGTAGCGGTGACATCACTGTGTGTGGCGTTTAATAATTCATATTTATTTATACATGTATGTTGCTATTGTTTGGGCGAATAATGTCCATACATATTACTTATCCAAACTATGCAGCACAACGATAAAACCTTGTCATTTTGTTGTTCAACGATACACGAATCGCCGCTGCAGCGCTAAAACAATGACGCCTCGCTGATAATCATACGCTCTAAGATTTTAGTGACGATGACCACATTAAGACAAAGATCCGAAATTATTAAGGCAAAATTAGATCATCAAACACTTTACATAATTTCTTGCACAAAGATATTTAAGTCTCAGGAACTATCCATCAATGCTAGCGGTGTTTTAATTCTTAAACACTAATATATCTTTTCTAGAGGCTCTAAATATATAAGTAATTATGGGTAATAAAATAGATTTATTACACATACCTCAAGTTAGAGAATTACAACCCTTTGTAAAAAGATTTATTCAAATCCGAAGAGCAAACTTTTGAAAGTACCCTATTTCAAGTTAGCCAATCTTGTGCAAGTATGTCCCTTTTACCTTGAGAAATATGTTTCACCTTTCAGAATATATAGCACTACAACACTTTTATCACTTATTTTAACTTAAGTTAAGGCGACAGTGAGGTGCAACCTGCGACCAATATATAAATGAATAGAATAGAATAGCATTTATTTCTAAGTATATGGTACATTAGTAAACAATTAATTTTATAGTGTAATTAATTAAGTTAATATAATATTTCAATAAAATAATAACAGAATATTATCAATTAAATTACAATGTCAAGGAATGGTATAATAATGTCAAAACATTAGTTACAACGTCAGTAATATTTATAAATTAAAATTGCAGTCAATAAAAATTTGTTAATACAATTCAAAATTTGTGATTAATAAATTCATTTACAGAGTAGAAGCACCTGTCTAAAAGAAACGAAAACATTTTACTTTTGAACTTGCTCGTAGGTAACATTTTAAATTCTGTTGGTAATTTATTATAAATTTTAATTGCCATACAATATATATTTCTACTAAATATGTTCAATCTTTGGCTAGGTACACGCAATTTACCATAATTCTTTTTATTTAGTCTGTTGGAGACCTGTTGATTCATTTCGAAAAAAGAATTGTATCTTTTGACAAACAAGCATATTTCTAATATATAAAGGCAAGGGAGTGGCAGAATGTTTAATGCTTTAAATAATGGTCTGCAATGATCTAAGTAATCTGCTCCAATAAATTTTTTTTGACCAGAAAAGCTCTTGGCATGTCCACTGAATTTGTGTTCCGATTATCAACACATTCTCCTATATTTGAAAGAGGCTTATGTTACGGCAAGTTGTAACACGGGAAGGCATGCCGAGAATCGGAGGAATAAAGAAATAATAATGAGACTGTGTTACAAAGTACTACATACTGGGTTCCTTTTCAATCTGCTACTCGGCACAACACCGCACGGCCAAACATTGATATAGCTACGCCATACGCTCTCAGAATTAGAATAATCACATTGTTGGATTAGTATAACAACATGTATTTCTGTGTGTGACAAATACTAAATTGGTACATACTCTCTTTTCTCTCACTTACATCCTTGTTGGGCTAAACAGAGACTTACTACACCTATACTTCGCCAGCTATGGCTTTAGAACGTAATAGACGGCGAGTCTATTGTCGCCTGTCGGGTACAGATTCAGACTCCGGCCTGTGATTTAGTCAATTGAATAACCCAATAATACTTTGCCCGATCCAGAATTCGAACCCGAGACCTCATGCACAATATTCACATACAATACCGCTGCACCATCGAGGCAGAATAAATTAGTTTACCGCTTCATAACATTTTTATATTATCCCAACTTATCTAGCTGCGTCTTACAACGATTAATAGCAAGAAGTTTAATAACCAGATACATTGCTCAAAGCAATTGTAAATTGAGTTTAGCTACTTATAATAATGTCAAGATCGCTAAAGCTAAGAGCGTAAGGTAAAGGGACGCAGTAAATCAAAAACATCTTTGCGAACAAATGAATCTCAAACGCAACCCGAAAGAGCTTTGTTCTTTTGATTCTATAGCAATGAATATAAATAAATCAGAGTCCCCTATTTGCCTGCCTCCGCTGAGACTCAAAAAATTGAATATCTGAATAAATAATCTACAGCGTGTTTCTGAATTCGCTACTGTCAAGCCCTCTGTGGCCTAAATAAAGCTAAAGAAAACTCTTTCACATTTCATAAGTTATTCAAAATAAGTTGTCCTGAAAACATAGAAAGTGTTGATGAAATGTCACTGCTATTATTCTTCTGGTTTGTTTAAAAAACAGCTCTTTTTTCTTAGTCTTGTTTTAGATTCTCAGCTATTTTAGAGTTAAGATTCACTACTAATATAGGATAAACCGTTGAATCGAACCGCGTGCTACTGGAGATAGGAGCCGGTTCGTCGTCCCGTTCACCGCTAAATATCGTTTCTTTTACAGTACTAAACTTACTGCTTTTCTTTTTTACTAACCGGTAAATCTAGTCCTTTCTAACGCGAAGAACTTGTAAACTGACACTTTATTAGTATACATACTCTGACGTGACTGTAGGTAATCATCGAAGAGAACATTAATCAAACAATGCCAACCAACTTTTAATTGCCTGCCTCACAAGACTTGTTTCTAATATATATGTATAATCGCTAGGTGTATATAGGCAATAAAAAACACTCATAAATAAGTCCACTAATAAAAGTCTGTAATATTTCCAACAGAATAAAGATTGTATTTGCTGCCTTTGAAAGTGTGGCAGGTCGCGTTGACATGCCGCAGGTGGCTCCTCAATACAATAAGCTGAGCTTCTGCGCTTCCAGGGGAATATGTTCACGAATTTAATTTAAAAGTTTCGTATTTTATACAACTTCAAGGTATATTGGATAACTTGGTGAAATATGGCTAGACAGACCTTTTTCCTGAAAGTCTAGTCTATCGGACAGAAATATAGTTCAGCAGATGTTCCTAAGGTGCTCAAATTATGATTTCTAACAAATAATTTACAGAGGCACCGATATACATATGTATATGTAACCAACATTGTACTTTGAAATTAAAATGAATAGGAAAGAGAAACCTCCGTTATTCACATGTTTACATATAAGGATTCTTGACACAGATCACGGATAATAGAAGAGAATATGCACTCGTTAGAGAAAATCGAATGTTGGTCCGATATATACGTAGAGTACCTACTAAACATTTTATTTCCACGTTTTATTGATGCGATCGCAACAAATTTGAGATGTAAAAATATTGAAACCATTAAAATAAATTGGGATGTTTGATTAGCTTTTCTCAGGCTTGTGTAAAATAACAATACGCAATGTTTTATTACGGATACAACAGGAGACGATAAATCTGGCGCAAAATAGATCACGTAACGTATTTTAGGAGTCTCTACTATTTCAATACTACCCACTTAATAAAACTCATTTCACAACATTCTAGAAGCATGAAATTGCACAGTAGGTACCTAGCTCCTTGTATAACTTAAATTAGTTAGAAAGGATTTTTGAATTTCATACCCTGAAGGACAAGGGCGATAAAATTATGTTTGTATGAAAGTTGGTCATTTAAGAAATTGGATATATGAAATTTGGTACTTATGCTTCTATTTATAACTTAAAGCTATATATGTACTACTTTTTTCAACCGTTCGTGTTTGACATATAGTATCGACGTTTGTTTGTTTAGTATTTTTTAGCGACTGTGTAACGCGGAGTGCCCTAGTGTAGGTACTACACATACATTCATCAGCTATAATTGTAAATTCCATGTAAGAAGGACAATTGAAACTTAATACACATTCAAATACATAGGAACACGTTAAGAAACTTCTCAACATCTTAGTCTCGAAAATCCTACTCAACGCGAACTTCGCGTATCTTGTGTAGAGTGTCGAGACATCCCTCGTCGACATTGAGACTAAGCTTCGTAGAAGATTCCGCTTTGCGTTATTACTCTTAACTTGTGTCGTATAGTTCTGCTGTACCTATTATCTGCATATTTTAGAACAGATTTACAGACTAAGTTTAAGAAATGTTTGTGAATTCAGACCGATATTAGTAAATCGTCCTTAGTTCTACATTCGATATAAACCTATCCACAAATTTAAGTTGGCTCATATCTTAGGATGACGAAACGGACAACGACAATGTTTAGTAATTCTACTTATTTCTATAGCAAGTCAGGGCGCGACGGCAAATGTATTGAAAAAGGAAATTATATATAATATTCTAATATTTAATAAGTTCGCCGTTGGCCGATGTAATAAATAAAGATGTTTTAACATACGCCTTAGATAAAACAAAACTCTAACAACCCAGTCAAAGCAAACATAGTACTGTAAGCTAAACTAATATTGTTATCCGTATTTGAACACTAATGGCGCGCGGTCTAAGTCCTAGTTCCTAGTTATTCTGTTACACAATGCACATTATATGTGAAGATATGAGGACAAGCGCGCTTGTCTTTACACAAAGTGATAATAAAAGTTATATACATAACTCAGCTGAAATATGAGTAAACCTCTAGCTAAAGAATTCAAAATCTTCGGCCTCGGTTACGAATGGTAATCAGCAACCCCTGCATAAACGTCTCAGACACCTACCAAACGTCGCACAAACGCAATTGCTAAGAATGATAGATATGACTTCATTCGAACGTTATATTTTTTATGATATGGAGAATTCGGCGTATGAATCCATTGTAATAAAATAATTGAGAAGAGAGGCGCCCGCCACATACTCTTGAATTGCCCATTACATATGTATATTGCTATAGAAAAAGTTTGACAATACCGAACTTTCTGGTTATGGACGGCCACGTCATGGAAACCGGGCGTACCAACTCCAACTTGAAGCATTCTCTTACTATTATGACTAAAATTGTATTATTGTGTAATGTAAAATTATATTTGACGATTAAATCATAGCTTTCTTTTGCACTCGGTAGTAGAAGAAATTATATATGGTGTCTTCAAATCCAGTTAAGGAAACTACTGTGACAATAAATTTTCAGTAGTACTTTCAGAATAAAAAAGAAGCATGCTGAAGATTCCTGTAAGAACTATTTATAATTTTTATATTCAGGAATAGAAAAAACAGTTTTTTACTTTCAATAAAAGTATACCTTTCCGTTTATCATTATTTATTATTATAACAAAGGCTTCATCCTTTACAGGCATGAGCTTTCAATACCAATTAGAACGACTAAAGGATTTATCAAATTAATCTGCGCACCTCGAGTTGCCTCGCATCCAAAGTGTTAACACGATAACTAACAGTATCTGTTTCACAGACTATTATTTTGTCGAGGGGGTGGGGGATGACAAGACTTATATGATACATAAAACGTCACGTAAGATTAACTACGGTTTACCTACAATGTTTACAGTATGAGTTATGACGTTACGTTTCACTTATTAAAATAGGTGAATCCTACTGCTACTTTCCACTGTGCGAATGGTAGGATTGAGAAAAAGCAATGGAATTGAGACCACACACTGACATAGACATATGAGCGAATTCAGTGCTTTTTCTGTTATCCAAAACATATTTAGTATTATAGACATGTTCGGCATGAGCATAACTAGACTGCCATCATTCGAGCCTCAGTAATATCACAATTCCTAATCAACATTTTACGTGTTACACACACGTAAAATGTTTCTCTATCGATCTGTATAAAGATACTTCGATTAATTTAGATGGTTTCCTATATATTCTTTCAGAGGATAGGGTGTCGTGAGAAAATAAAAAAAATAAAAAAAAGTTTACTTGGTCTAAGGCCTCATGCGCCTTTCTGGTGAATGCTAAAATTTAAAATATGACGTTTTAATATATCCCTCGGGGTTCGCATTTACTTAATTAAGTTTCAGGTCGTACTGAATACTTGACACTCCAGGGCGCTACGTTGTGTTACTAAGCGGCAAAAAGGATGAAAAAGGACGAGACTCATATTTTGATTAAAATTTTCTTTGTATATTATTAATATTAGGAATTTACCTAGTAAATTAACGTCGTATAAAGTATAAAAAATAATGTGTTCTATTAAATTAGATGCTTAGATATTTCTTAAAATTTACAAATCCAATAAATTTTTACAATTTACAAATTTACATAAAGACATATAAAAATTAAATAAACAAAACACAGTTATAATAAATGCATGTCTATAATGTAGATGGATAATAATAATAATAATAATAATAATTCATTTATTTGCATAATACAGGTCAGTTTACAGGTCTTACAGTATTTTTAGGGTTTCACAATATTATTACCATTTGGTGTGCAAATGCTTCAATTTTTGAAAAATGACAAAATAGTTACTTATTATTATCACGTAAAAATAAAAACAAAAATTTATTACACGCAAACAAAAAAAAAAAAAATTTAAATAATACACAAACAGCTTTAAATATGCAATAACAAACAGATGTCAAGTTTAATTTAGTACTTACTTCAAAGTGTCAATAGAACTGTACTAATAGTAATAGAATATTCGTCATAGGTATATTACAAATAATTAGTATGTCAATATTTTTATTGATTAAATTAAATTGTATTGAATGAAATCTATTAATAAAAATAAAAAAGGCTTTACTCATTAATTATAAAATTATTAATTTATATTAACATTGTCAAGCAAGTAATTACGGATGTCATAGTAACACTTGTTGATCAAGAATTTAAACAGTTTTAACTTGAACTGTGATACAGGTAATGCTTTAACGTGATCTGGCAATTTATTATAAATAAGCGATGACATGACAAAAAAACTCTTATTCATGAGGGCAGTGGCGCCATACGGTACTTCTACCGCTAATTTATTTTTGTCTCGCAACTGTCTATAATAACTTTTAAATGCTAGGTTGTAAAAATTAGAGTTACATTTTACAAAAATGTTTACTTCGTAAATATATAGCGATGGAAATGTTAGCAGATTTAATTGTTTAAAACAAGGTTGGCAGCTAGTCATACTGTCAATATTGCAGATTGCTCTTATGCATCTTTTTTGGGCTTTGAAAACGAGGTCTTTAAGGACAGAGTTGCCCCAAAAAATTATGCCGTATCTAAGTATAGATGCCACAAGACCATGGTAAGCAGTAAGCACTACCTCTCTATTTACTATTTTCGAAAGTTTATAAAGGGCATATGCTGATGTACTAAGTCTTCCACATACATTTTCAGCGTGTGTTTTCCATGATAGATTGGAATCGATATGTATGCCTAGAAATTTGGTTACAGTTGCAGGTAAAATGACTGTATTGTGGTAGGTAATATTAATATTTTCTATATGTTTTCTTTGATTAAAGTGCATAATTTTAGTTTTTTCTATATTTATTCTAAGTTTATTACTTGTGAGCCATTGTATTATACTATGTAATATTTGTTTGATTTCGTTTTCGTATTCATCCCGATTCTCACATTTTATGACAACTGTGCTGTCATCGGCAAAAAGGACCATTGGGTATTTGATATGCTTAGGAAGATCGTTAATGTACACTAAAAACAATAAAGGGCCTAGCACACTCCCTCGTGGCACGCCACAATTAATAGTTCTGATGTCAGACACATATTTTTTCTCATGAAGTGTTTTAGAGCATATTCTAGTGACTTCCGTAACTTGTTTTCTGTTGCGTAAGTAGGATGAGAAAAGATCTAGAACTTTACCTCTCACACCATACATACTTAGTTTCTGTAGTAGTATATGATACTGAACACGGTCAAAAGCTTTGCTCATATCCATGAATATAGCACAAACCGGAGTTCTTTTGTCCATGGATGTAAATGTGTATGTGATAATGAAGGTGACGGTGATTTTGCGGGTGAGGGTGTGTGTGTATAGGTATTTGTGTGTGCGTGTGGGTGGGTTAAGAGTGAATTACAGGTGTGTGCTGAACAATTTTTTACTTCTTCTGCATATTGATTGAATATTGGTAAGATTAGTTTAGTAGCCAGGATTAACATCCTATGCTTACGATAAATTTCTTTGAATGGCCAATTTGTTCTCTATTGAATTTTAAATGTGTAGTGACTTAGCTGTAAGTCAAGTATGCTTGGTCTTGGATGATCAAAAAGCAACCCTCGTGTAATTACAGCAAATTGACGATGTCATACCGGGAATACCCATAACTATACCGTATATGAACCCTCTTTAGCAGATGCTAACTACTTGATAGTTAAATGCGATACACAAACTGTGATACTCTGCATATATCGTTCGCCCGCTATAGGAGTCATTACTAAATTCATTAAATCGTTAAACAATATACTAATAACACTCTCATCTTACAGAAACATACTTCTTATGGCGGCACTTCACATGGCTTTTTGTATTTGCGTATTTAATAAATTTGACAAATAATAACCATGTGTAGATGGTTTTTGTGGCAAAGTATTTGCCTTTCTTGCCTATTTGACAATTACAGCAAATACCAAACACGCGTTACCGCGTGCTTGTCGGTTTTTCGACGACAAGCCATCCACACAATGGCCAGCGTTGGCAGCAAGTCATGTTAATTTCAATTGCGCGGGCTGTCAACTTGACATCCCGGGCAGTTGCCTTGAAAATTATTTTTGTGCATACTCGACATCCACCAGCACCTTGCTCTCTATGGTCTTTTTACAACCTTATATTTTTTAATACAAAGCATATATTAAAAGCATGCGTTTAAATAATAAAATCCTGTTGCAAGTTTGAAGACGTCCATACTGTTGATAAATAATTGCCTCTGCTCATTCAAAATGTTTGTGTATTTGTTATTTGACGCCTTAATTGGCTCCATGTGTAGACGGTCATAGTTGCCAATATCTGTATGTTTGCCCATTTGTCAAATATTCGCCCAAGTACAGCAAACACCCAATACCAAATACAAATAACCATGTGAAGTGCCGCCTTTACAGGTGCTATAAATATTGACATATCGACAGCAACATCAGATACAAGAGCTAAAATTTATCTAAATCTTCTAGCTTCACATAGTATGCTGCCAGCATATTATATTCCTACACATTCACAGACTTGTCTTGACCACGCAATAGTCAAAGCCAAGCTTCCAGTAACAGTTTTAGTCGCGCATACGACTCAAACCGACCACTATAGTATCATTATTAGTCTCTCCCTCACGCTGTCATAATAAAATAATCAAACGCATAGATTGATGAGAAACTTAGATTATTGAACTTTGATTACATCTATTCGCTAGATTGTCCTAATGACGATTCTTTTTCCATAACACACTTAACAGCACCATAAGTAACTGTTCTATAAACATTAATATCCCAAGACGTAAGCGTATAATTAAACCGTGGATAACACCAGAATTATTGTGATGCATGCGCAACCGGGACAATCTACATCTTAAGTATGAGCATCATCCAACTCCTAACAATAAAATCATCTATACAGGGTACCGTAACTTTTGTATTAGTATTTACAAAAAGTTAAACATGAATATGACAAGGTTGAACTCGCTAAATGTGGAGGCAACACAAAAACGATGTGGAACAAAATCAAATCAGAGCAAGAGATCAAAGCATCAACAGCCAGAAAACCCTATCCATAGATCTAATTAATAGAAATAATCCAATTAAATCTGTTAATAGGATTAATCAGTTTTTCGTGAACATAGGTTTGTCATTGGTTAAGTCTATCGTAAGTCCTGGCTATACTACAGTAAAGGTGAGTTAGAGGCGGTGGGGTTAGGACCCCACCGCCTCTAACTCACCTTTACTGTAGTATAGCCACTTTCCATTTCTCATACTTTCCACTGACATCCAAGAGAAAACAGCTATTTTGTGGGAGGATATGCCTCCAACAAAACTGATTGCGCATTAGGGATTCGTAGTATTCCTGGTAGCATGTTGAAAATATATTCATATTTGTTAGTGGAACCCATTGTGCATATATGTAATACTTGCCTGTCCACGGGCATATTTCCCACGGAACTGAAAAAGTCACTTGTTCACTCAATTCACAAAAGTAGCAGTCGAGACTGTGTCAATAATTACCGTCCAATATCGATCCTGCCAACTCTATCAAAAATCATCGAAAGCTTATTAATAAACAATTGTCTAAATTTTTAGAGTCAAAAAAGCTTTTGTCATATAATCAATACGGTTTTCGTAATGACAGATAGACTAATGATGCAGTTCATCAACTCACGGATACTATAGTCACCAAGCTTGACGACAAGAAAAAGTTCTTACGATATTTCTAGACTTGGCGAAGGCCTTGGAATTCGTGGTACTCAACTAGAACTACGGAATAGTTCTAGTTGAGTACCTAAATCTAAATAACCGAGTTTAATGTGTCAAAGTCGAGGAGTGGATAAGTAGTGAATGTGGCGTTAATATTGGTATTCTTCAAGGTAGTATTTTGGGGCCTAACCTCTTTTTAATGTTATTATAGCAGCGATAGTTCAGTGGGAGACCAACAGACTGCAATCCAAAGGGAATCCCGAATTCGAACCCACGTCGCGCACCTCTGACTTTTGAAAGTTATATGACTTTTCGAAATGATGTACGTATTGATTGACAATTATCGCCTGCTCCGTGCCTCGGAGAGGACGTTTAGCCGTCGGTCCCGGCTGCCATGAACATCTATGGCGGTTGTTATTGGGAAGTCAGTGCCCTATAATATCCTGACACTGGTCTAGCCTTAGGGTATCGTTAGCCTTTGGGTTGCGGAGTTTAGGTGGCAGCCGCTCCGTGTAAAAACTGACATCCAGTCAGAATCCGGTTAGACTAGAAAAGCCGACCCCAAGTGACTTGGGAATAATAAAGGCTAGGGAGAAGAAGACCCTCTTTTTAATTTTTATTAATGACCTCTGTCAGCTTAAGCTTTCAAATGGCAACATTATCACATTTGCGGATAATACAGCACTTCTTTTCTATGGTGATACTTGGGAGGAAGTGTTTGTTTTTTGTTGTCACTTTGCGCAAATTGTTTTCACACAGGTGAAAAGTTGGCTCAACGACAACTTACTCACATTAAATACAGATAAAACTAAATACATCACATTCTCCCTGTCACATACACACCTCAAACTCGACTTATCTCTAAACTTTACAGCTCATTCATGCAACAATGACTCATATATTACTTGCACATGCACTAAAATTGCAAGCGCTGACTCAGTGAAGTATCTTGGTGTAATTATTGACAAACACTTGTCCTTTAGCATATACATCGACCTGCTGACAAAACGTATAAGAAAGCGTATTTACCTATATATATAAAAACCTCTGACACGTTGCTGATACGACAATTCTCAGGACTGTGTCCCTTTCCTTATGTCAGTCGTCGTATTTATACAATAAAATGAATGCTATTTCGAACATCTATCCTCTGACAAAAGTGAAGTGTAAGCAAGTCCTAACCTCGTATCTTTTAAAACATAATAATTACGAGTATACGGAAAACCTCCTAATCGTTCTCCAAGTAAAAATCTGGCATATCTCATCGCCCGCACATACACACTCACATGCTCTCTTGCGCACACGTTCACACACACACACACATACACGCAGACACACGCACACACACACACACACGCACGCACACTCCATAGCCTATATATTAAATGCTATTCCACTTTGAAAAATAATACTTACATTGTTTAGGGGGCCTGGTAATCTGTGTGACAGGGTTTCCTAGTGCAGATACCAGTCTCTCACAAGGGTCTTTTGATTTTTTATTTAAGTATTTTAATGATAGTTTTAAGTTACCTTTATGGAAGAGAAAATAAATCATTATTATTAATATTATTATAATACACTGAATGACCTGACTTTAGATACATATTACAAATGGGAAGAAATCTTATTCATGTAATGGAATAAAAATATGAAGACACTGTACGTAGACGTTACACCAAATTGGTTTTGTTTTAGGTAATTGACTCACCAACGTTCGATTAACAGTTGTACATTGAAAGTACAACGACTGACCATTAATACAAATTATCATCATATTATCCACGAAAATACATTCTTTGATGATCATTTTAAGTGGCTCATCTTGTTCATTACTTCACTAAATAGGGATGTATATAGTACACCTGCATTTTGCCTGCTGCCTTATTGATCTAATATCATATGTTATGTCCAGACTACACACGTTTGATAACGATTGCCTAACAAAATAATACCGGGACTACTCGTAAATTGAACCTAAAACCCGAAATCTATAACACAATAATTGATATATAAAAATCCTTGATACACAATCTCATACAAAACTTAGACTTAAAACTGTCCTCAGTTGCTTATAAGTAGTTATATTAACTATATAAACCTTCATTAATGTAAATTAAACCTTACAGCCTTAAATCAATGGACACAATCGAAGTTTTCTTTACCGATGTCCTTGTCAGTCGGCTGGCAAGGCCAGGCACACAGCAGCTGTTCACTAAACGTAAATAATAAAAGTTAGAGGTTAACATAATATACGAACCCACAAATGGTCACACAACGTGTAACGTCCAGAACAGTTTCAGACGTATGCTTTTACACAATTTTCAACTCTCGTCAAGTTTTAGTGCTCCATGAAGTAGAGTCGGCAGTGGCAGAATTATGACTTCACTAATAATGTTTGTGAGCGCGACCGTTATAGTCTCCACTGGCACATATGTATATGTATACTGAAGCGTGTTTGCGTCATAAAGATACATAAGCTTTGGCCTTTCATATATCTTGAAACAATCGTTTCATCCTCGGGGGAAAGAATAAATTTGTGATTCCCAGAAGTATTCTTGGAAAATTACGGCGCGTCGCATTTGAAATAAACTACTCTAGTTAACTGCGGTGTCTATATGAACGCTAGGATCTTACGGAGGAAATTTATAGAAAGACATGACAATGAGCTTTAAACTGTGACTTTAAAACGAAATTTGAATGTGAATTGAGCAGTGCACAATATGTTGTTAGAACCATAACATGAAACGAATCACATAACAAGTTGTGCAGGGATGGTAATTATTTATTTCAGACATTTGAGATCTAAAAGCTAAAATTCTCTAAACCCATAGAGTCCTAGTACTCGGTCAGTCCTTGCGCATTATCAAAAGATTGATCGAAGCCTCACGTGTCGAAGCCTCACGTAACCCTTAAGACGGCCTTTTAAGAACAACTTTTCTACAGAGTATTTCGTAGTATAGTTGTCCAGAGTCTTCAGAACTCTCTCATTACTCGACAGCTTTACAAAAAAACTCAAAGAGCTCTTTACAAATACAAAACGAACAATTAGAAGCTTTAGTTTTTGTCTAATATATAAAAGCATAATCTTATTCGTTTTTTTTTGTATTCCCTATCACGCAATGATAGCATTGGTTTTATTCTTTACCTAAATGTTAATGTACTACTGGCTTAAAAGCGAAACTTCTGTCATTTAGTTTCTTACAAACTTTGAAGTAATTCATCTTCTATGTTCGTTTCGCATTCCCGTAACTAACAGACCGAATTTAATTAAAATTGCCACGTCAGATTCGTACGCCGTACGTCGGTGAAACATCCCAAAAATGAACGTAAGGAGAATTTTAATTATACCACGATCTCCAAGCGCCTGATCATTTGTTGAAATAAGGTTTGCCCTGTCTTGGAGAGCATTTTACTTTTACTAGTAGATATTTATATAAAATATATTTTGTTTAAACGTTATTGCAGTAGTTACCGAAACGTGTGAGGTTACTAAAGACTCGTCGGTGTACCACATAAACAAAAAAATATCAAAATTTAATTTTATTCTAAAATAAGTCGATTAAGGTATGTATTTTATGATTAGTAACTCTTCAATGTCTTGTTTAATAGGCGGACAAATGTGCAAGACCTTTGTACAATTAAGGATTTATTCCTTCTCATTCTGTTTCTTCGTGGCTGTTCATGTTTAACAAGTTATGCACACATACATACTGACTTACTGAGTGACTAACACAAGATTGCTGGCGCGCAGCGCTGCTGTACTAAATGCGCCTGCTGTTCATGAGGTTTCGTGTTTGATTTCTGGGCCGGACAAGGTATTATTAAGTATTACTGACATGAAATTGTCTGTAGACGGCAATTGACTTAGTTGTGCACTGTTACGTAGGGCCGCAAATCATAGATCGCTAAATGTGGGTAGACAACACCTCTGGCTATCTCTTCTAGGGTATAGACATGAGACTATATGCATATAATTATACATATACTCATTGAGCTTATGTATCAATAATTAACATAAATGATGAAGTGCATAAATGCTTACTATGATTAGACACAGCGTTTCTTTAAAGTGTAGGTAATAGAAACAACATATTTTTGTGAGGCCAGGCAAAAAAAATATTTCATACCATGTTATAGGCATCAGATTACCTTTAAACATTAGAACAACCTTTTGTTATCAAATATACCTACATAAATATGGTTAATATTATTTTAAGAAAGGGCATGACACGACATTCTGCCAAGATACTAACTGCTGATGAAACATTTATGAATACAAGTTCATAGCAAATAGCTGTTATAAATGTATGCATCCCACGGCGGTACATTCTAGAATATATAAATCAACTATTGCCATATGTATTTTATTTATATTTCAAGTGATGAGGGCTCCCATCCCATTAATCGAAAATTCGGTTAAGGCTTTGTACAGTGCTAAATGCTTTCCTACATCTATTAGATTTAATCAAACGTTCTAGTAGTCTGAATGAATAATTATTTACTTACTTGAACGTTAGTGACCGAGACGTATCGTAAATTTGGCTCCTTCAGCGATAAATTCGCGCTGGCAATTGTTCTTTGTCTATATCGATCGGGGTGCACGAATGTAGAATACACATAAAGCTTTTTTAACTCCTAAACGCTTTGTGACACCGTTATTTATGATAATAGTGCAGTGTTTAAGACTTTTTAGGCATTGTTCGCTCCTAACCAATAACTTGGAAAAATTTGCAGCATTTAGCGACTATGCTAAAAGTGCAAAAAACGAACATGGAGAGAGCAGTATTTTACACGAGCTCGCACCGCTAGGGAAAGGTACTATTTAGGGAGACTCAACGAAAATAAAAAGGATCGCTGTTACAGGATGTAAGTTAAAATATAAAAGTAGGGAACTGAATAAAACGTAGCTTCTCTTTGGTTCGTATAAAACATGTGGCATCATAGTGATAAATTCAAATTGATAGCGCAAAACCTTTTAATGCAAAATTCATTCGAATGGGAATAACATCGAATCAATTCGGAATGGGGAGTGAAAATAAATCGCAGGTACGGGTGCTCCACATCGACGTAATTCGATATCGACGCCCCGAGCTGGCGGCACGGCGCGGCGCGGCGTCGGGCGAAATGTTCACATTATCGAGTAACTTCGTACCTGCAAGTTGCATGAGACACCTCTATTACCATTCACGTAAACATTTCACGCTCCGCAACAAATTCTTCCTCATCGCGAGAAACAATATTTAACGTCAACTCTAATTTCATTAAACAATTTTACTATGAATGAACTGGGTCAACGCTAATTCTTAAGTTTTCACGCTATAAAAAACAATACGGAACGATAGAATTATAAATTTGGAACAGAATAGATGAATCATTAAATGTATAAAGCTTGCACCTACGCTTCGACGCGGCGGCGGCGGCGGCGGCACGGCATATGAAATGAGCAAATTCACACGTTCTCTCATAAATCATTGAACTTTATAGAGGTTGTACAAACATTTTTTAGGATGCAATGAGTCATAAACGTTCTGCATCAGTCGATAACGGCATCACGTTTCTCAGCTGTCCCGAACTCACTTTAATTCCAGGAACTAGTTTCTTAAGATAGATGGGATCCACCTTGTGTGAGATGTGTGCGATAACATCTCGGATTGGTTTTCTCATATACATATATCTAGCCTATATATTATATTAATATATTAATAAACCTAGCGAGATCTAGTACTGTTGACTGAACTATGTTGTACGTATCTCTATAAAGCTTTCATTAAGTTATAGAGATATATCTAAGGATAGTATCATCTTGTTCATTGTAACGATTATTGCAGATACAATCATACATGCATTTAAGAAAGTATTCTTTTTTTAACAGTAATATATTTTTATACCTGCGTTTAATATCTATCACGACACCCATTGATGAAATTATTTTCTTAAACTATGATCTACATAGAAAATCCTTACAGACCGTTATTTATTACTGTTTCGTCCTTAATTAGATAATATTTGGCGCTTACTTTTACAATTCTTAAATAGGTAAGTATGTAGACATTTATCAAAAACGTGAAATCTCAAAAATCCTTATATAAGTAATAATTTAACTCGCCATCACATATCGGGTGGGTTTTGAAACAGCGGTATAGTTCGCACACACGGCTGATGTTTGTGGCTCCCGAGGGCGCCATGCGCCACACGGAAGCTCCGCTCAGAAAGCTGCCAAACTGACCCTAAAGCAATTTGTGTAAATTATACAAACGCGAAGCAACCCGTTTAATCGACATCTGATTGACGTATTTGAATTTACTTCCGGATATAAGAATTAGTTTATATCTTGTGAAACTGGCAAGTAGAGCATGTTTTCTATATCACAAATAATTTAATCGTGGGCCAGATTGTACTAATCTAGCGTTAGATGCAAAGGGCGCATCAAAAAGTTTATCTCGGTAGTTATCTGTACCTCGATAGTAACCACTTCACGTCAGGCTGTGCCGTATGATTTTTAAAACCATCGTTGTAGGATATACCTTTGTGTTTATCATAATATATAAAAGCAACAAATATAATGTATAATACAAATAACAATAAAATTGTTTTACATTTTCATGTATTCGTGACTATAAAGATACAAGCTCCTCGTATTAATAGGTACCCGTTTCGAATTATATACATACAACCTACCTAATTTGGAAATGTCGTGTTAAGAACTTTACACATCAAGCTATTTATATTAATACTCTAATATCTTTATGTTTACAACTAAATGCGAAGGGGCACTAACCCAAAGATTAGACAGTCTCGATTTCGGTGCGAGTTGTCGACTCAAGTGACTCCAGTCATAGCACAAGCATTTAACCTAGCAGAATGTATCTTAGCTGGCGTATAAAGAATACGAGTAATACCATCCAAATTTCTAGTAGATACTATACAGGGTGATTTTGAAATCGTGTAATTCCTTTTAACCACGCATTCTACTGGTGATATAGAATAACCCTGACCATATTTTTATTTAATTAGATTTATTTTTTTTGAAAAATTATTATTCCGTTTTTTTCGTGAAATGGTGTCAGATAGTCATATGTTAACCAACCGAGGCAATTTTAATTTTTTACTAATTAAAATAAAAAAACATATTAATAATTAATGTCGTAAATAATAACGGGCGGTCCTTTTTATTGCCCCTTATTATTTACGACATCAGTTATTGTTATGTTATTATTTTTAAATTAGTAAAATATTAAGATTGTATCAGGTGGTTAAAATATGACTATTTGAAATCATTTCATGAAAAAAATCTGTACTCTAATTTTGCCGAAACCATTATTCTAATTAAGAAAAAATATGGTCAGGGTTATTCTATATCACCAGTAGAATGCGTGGTTAAAAGGAATTACACGATTTCAAAATCACCCTGTATATAGAGATATTAATATGGCTATACTAGACGCATAATGCATGTTTATGAGACCAGTATTTTACGTGTTTATTATCAAACCCTACAGAAAGTCAATAAGAACTTGACAACACAATTACACGTGTAGTTGGTCAAAATTATTATTTCTTAACCTCGAATATTATTACTTACTATTGCCATTGCTCCGGGTGCTCTAAGTTCGATTTACATACACGGAACAAAACTTTGTGTTAACCACAAAAAGTTGTTCTGAGTCTGTCACAAAGAACACCCCTATTGTGTCCGTTGTTAGAACGTTTGTATATTTTTAAAAACATACTCTGCCGTAAAATTATAATCATATAAATCGCATTCTTAGCCCAACGTCCATCAAACGCTCAGAACTTGGTTCCATCCACTCATACATATTCTTGTTTTCTGTTCGTGTACAACATTTTCCTTCGAGTGTAGAGTAAGATACATGTAGGGCTGTAACCCGACATTTGTCATTACTATTTATTTCCGTCCAATGTCATTTGGGCTCCCATTACATACACGACAGCAGGACTGACGTTGGGCTCATACAGAACGAAATCACCGAGATTTTCCCTTATGCTACTTTTTCTGTGAGTTGTGGTTACGTTTATTAATACGGATGATGATAGCTAACTATAACATTGCCCTAGATAGCTTACAATTTGCGATCTTATTTAAACGTATTATGTTTTTAATTATTCAAATGTTCTATCGCTGCCGTAGGTTAAACTGACAACTGTAACTTAGTAAATGTAACTTGGACATGTAGATATAGGTAGTGCTAGCGTTGTAACGTAAGTGAATAAATTGTCTAAGTCCCTCTGTGTGCGATTGAGTCGTATTAAAAGGATTTCAGTCACAGATTTGGCTGCAATCCAAAACTTAACTCAGTAGAAAGTACGATTAAACAATGTTGTTGAACAAAGTACAATGGCTTATCTTTGTCTAACGCCTGTCTTAATTATCTATCGAGGTCATACTATGATGTATTGATGTTGGTAAACGGAGAAAGATACGACCTCGTCGTAAACACTAATACTATCAAATACAATCTTACCTAAAATATGCTTTACAATAGATGACTATCTTTAAAACATGTATATACCTATGTAATTTTATTAAATAAGATAAATATGCAAAGTAGTAATTTGACGTGCGATTTTAAGGTCGTGAGTGCAAGAAGGTTTTATAGATATATAGATAGACGGCAATTGGCTTATTCCCTATTACCTACGTAGGTCCTGCAAATATAGCTGCGTAAGTCTATTTGTGAACAACAATAAGAAGACATTTCGAGGTCTAAATAAGCGATAACGCTGTGTGATCTCTTAGCCGGAGGGCGCGTAGTGTTATGACATTGTGAATTATGTCACATGGAGGAAAGGAGTAATGTTTCTTTGAATAGGAATATCTGTCCTGGGGTGCTATAGCATATAAATAGTAGTCGCAATTACCGCCGTTCATATATTGTTACTGAGAACACGCTTCAGCACGGCAGAGTTATAGGTGACTGCTGCCCGTTGACTATATGGCAACATGTTTTGTTGGATCATTGGATCTACATGGAATATAAAGGAATTATTTGAATTGACACCATTGCCCAATAGAAGAAGTGCAGAAAAATATTGTCTATTATGAAATCAATAAACATTTTACAATTACAACACAATCCTAGTAACGATTTGTATTGAGCATGTAGCGTTTGCCATGCGTTGCTCTTACTGGCGTGGTATACCTGACGCTGTAATAATTTGCATCGGCACGGAGGAGAGCACATTTGGCTAAACAGGCATGCACGTATGGACATGATTTTAGAGACGCACTACTAATATTGTAGCTCTGTATTAGTGACTTATGAAAAACTTGTTTAGAGGCCTTTTCTTTTATACAAGAAATATGTTTTTGAAACAAAAGGTAAGGGACCTTTTGTATTACTCTACGACTATACACACACGCAGCTGTCGTTCTCAGTACGTGCGTACGTCACTTTTCTGTCATAGCGTTCTAATTTCTGGTCCTAATCTTCTGAAGAGAAATATTTACTGAGTCAACAACATAATAAGGCCCGAGCTACACTGTACACGCTTGCATGAACTATATGTACAAGCAAACATTAGAAGTAAGCATGGCGGATACCGGGAGTAGTGAATAGATTCGTTGATTCTTGCTAAAGTAACTATTTGTGAGTAGGCTACAATGAGTGCTATAATGTAGATCTGTCCTTATTTTTGTCATCACGAGGCGTGTGAACGCTCAGTATCAGCATTAAATTATATGATGAAGGCGTCCCAAAGTAAATTAACGAACTATGTAATATGATTATTATTTACTCGCTACTGTTTGGTTAAGAATGGTAATTCTGATTATGTGCTTAGCACAAATAAGGGTAATTTGTTGTAACACGCCGACAAAATTGAGGCGGTCTTCAGTTCGAATATAATGAATATAGCTAATATAATATTCCAACATTTTTACAAAATTATGCTTGCTATCCTCGTGGTTGAAATAATTTAATATACCTATTTATATACGCCTCTTTTTATATTTTATATCCGTATGCATATAATACATAAAAAGAGGCGTTCAGCAAGAATGCCTCCTTTAAATGCGAATATAGTCTTCGATAGAGAGCGGTTGTAATAGCATAACTGTCAAACCTGTAACTGAACCGAATCTCTATCGTTGCGTCAAATATCGGGCGCTGGTTCATGAATTTGGTGTTACTGCTGACTTTCTAAGCACAAGAATACTCTCCACGTGGATCAATAGCGCATACATTCACATTAACGCCGCTAGAGCCACATGTGAACCCAATATCTCCATTCTTAAATTAAGTTTATTAGCAAGGCCTTTTTTTTAAATTACGTTCATCTAAGAAAGTTTTAGAAGATTGACATCGTCCTATTTATGTATGTCAAGCTGCCATTTTATCAGTGCTGGTCAAGCTAAAAAACTTCCTACTACTTTTAAATGCTAAATTTACCATAGCTTGCTCTATCTATGGGACACTGCTTTAAAAATATAGCGAGTCTTTGGCACGAACTGATGGGCGTTGTTGGGTTTTCACACCGACAAATAAGAATTAATACGACTTAGGGCCGGTTTTTCAATCGTCAGATAACTTTTATCTGAAGAATAAATATGGCGGAATGACATATTTTCTATACAAAAGCTGTCAAAACGTCAAACATATTCCCCAGATAAAAGTTATCTGACGATTGAAAAATCGGCTCTTAATCAATAGTTGGTGTCACTTTGGTGTCACAAAAATATAATTTTGTGCTAATGGAACCCGTTACCTAGTTCACAAATATGATGATTTGCCCAAAGACGCCGATGTTTCTTTATTCAATCAGTGACAGTTTTAATATAATATTCAACATATAATAACAATATAAATAATATTATATTGATATGCTTAATGCCAGTGATTGTTGTCTGTAAAACAAGGTCATTTTTTATTGGCGGCTATCAAAACTAAACGACGACGTGTATTCCCATGCTCACAAATCAAGATACCCTCTTGAACTGAGAGATTTCATCGAATGACCCATTTATCATGGCATATGTAACTGTTATTGTTTAATTGTCCAAATTGATATCACAACCTACTGAGCGTTTTCTTAGCGTACGATTACAAAGGGGGAACGTCTTAAACATATTATTATGATGGCATGTGATTAAGAATTAACAAAACAATAAGTTTCTTTTATTGAATGAATATATCTGTTTAAAATAAAAAAAACTAAATGATATATTGCTAGTGAATACTAGTGATACATTACATACGTGTAAGATCTTAATATTACAATATAAAGAAATAATAATATTATAAAATAATATATTTATTCGGATACGTGACATCGAATTTTAAATAAAGCCACATTGGCTTTATTTAAAATTCGATGCTTTCACTATCGGCAAGGAATATTGGGCTCCTCCCCTATCATTCCAAATATCCTCAGATTGTACCAAAAATACCTGGTCATGTAGGTACATAACTTGGTATTTTGAAAGGACACGTGCAAGAGATTGTTTATGTTATTATATACATAGATAATATTAGTTACAATAGTATCTGGAAAAGCTTTTAAGAACATAAGTAAGTATATATCAATTCTACGAATGGATCTCGCCGCATTTTCAAAAGCTGCAGCAATACAATCCATAATATATTTGGAGTATAACTGTTTTACGCGTTCATAACCAAGAACATAAAACAATAATGCTTTTGTCCATTACACGTAATTACATTTTGGCGGGTGACATCGAATAACTCGGCTATTGTTATCTTAACTTATATAATAAATACAAGAGTGCTATTTTATTTTTTACGCCAATGGTCCTTATTTCTCTGTTCTGTGGCTATGTCGATATGAAACATCATTTCTTCTTAAAGTTACTCATACTTATACACGTTGGAAAATTCGACGCACTTACTCACTGTTCATTTTCTTCATTCAGTAACCGTACAAGGAAACCGCTAAAAGCGCAGTCAAGACGATCTCCAATTAAGTGCATACCTCTGACATTGATATGGATATCGACAGTTTGCTGTTTACATTTTTTTACTTGGTAAAATAAATTACTTCGGTGCCATGTAAATAATTACTGCGACATTGCGAGTCATCACATCCGTTCTTATATTTCCGAACGTGTCTAGAGAACTCGTATAGGACAATTTTATAAAGAATCCCAAGCGGAGTCAACCGAATTTATGACTAATGATATTTATCATTAGTCATAAAGTCATAAATTAGGGTGACTCCTGAACTGAACTGAAATTAGGGTAACTGTAGGTACCTATATAATGATATCCTTTATAATTATACTAAATACATATATAAGTGGTTTACACTATACACTAAATACATAATGGTTTATATTGGCATTATATTTAGGTATATATTTTATTTTGCGTAAATATACTATTATGTATTATTGTATTTCAAGCAATATTGACGTAATTTGATTTATATTTAATTTTTATTTCTCTTCAATGCGCTTTTGGGTGCCCCGCAGCTTTCCTTCCGTCCCCTTCACCTAGGCTACTGTCAACGGTACTTATCATCAGACAGCAGACCGTATGCTTGTTTGCTAGTTGTTTTAACTAAACTTACATGCGAGATTAATGACTTTAGCATTAATTCTGTCAATGCAACAATAAAAACGTAAAAAATTTAAAATGCATGTAGGTCTTGCAACCGATTCATTTCTTTTGCTCCGAGATGCCGGATTTAAGGCACAAGCATTTGAAAATAATAAACGAAAAATCCGGATGGCAAACATTAAAACATACCCAAAACATGGATGAATTTGTTACGTTTGGAGATTCCGTGCCGGAAAACAAATTTTCAGAACTATTGCACGTGGGTGAATTATACATTCTGAGGATACAATAGGCACGTTAAATGTACTAGTACATTGTGACGTGACAGATTAAAACAGTGACAGTGTCACCTATCAATCCGGCGCCTGACAGTTCCCATATTTCAATTATCTAGAGAGAATTATTCCATTGTCTTTGAGACAAACGTTTGGGTCCGACCAATTCAACAGTTCGCAGCTGCTACCGACTTACATAAAGATTTGCTCTATTACTTTCTCTGTTGAAAAATATTAGGATAAGGACGTGATTTTTTTAAATATTTTCAAAATATGAAAGTCACATAGGCATGTGAAAATATACCGGCAAATATTTTATAGTAATATTGATATGCAATAATTAAAATTAAAATTATAATCATAATTATAAACAGTGACGATTATCATTTGAGAAATATATTCTATAGCGAAAGGGCAATAATGATAAGTGTAAAAAAAAAATATAGCTATTGATACGCATAACTGCATTCCAATGATATTCAAAAATAGTTGTGTACAACGTTAGTAAAGACAGGTTAGGAAAGACCATGATTGTTATCTATGATTATGGTCGGGCCTTCAGGTAACATATTGGCAAAAACCCGATCAAAATCCGTTCACGGGTAATTGCGTAGTAGTATTACAAATAAACAGACATACGGACAGACAGACAAAAATTCCATAAAATATATTTTGTGTTCTATATCGATACTATGATACATTCAAATTGAAATTTCGCGAAAATATTCAATATACAGACAAAGTGCTTTTTGAATTTTATTATAGTATAACGTTACATAGCAGCCGGTAATCGTCCATGTTAATAAATATTTTGTCTTAAAAGAGAAATATAAAGAGCATATAAAATAAACACATTTTATGTTTCAAGCAACAAAATCAGCATCTTTTAGTATCGCAGTTACGCTGGGTGCCCTTTACAATTTGCCTTTCAGCATATTCCAAGGAGAATGCTAATCAGTAGTAATCAGCCTGCGCAGACCTAATAGATATAGCCTCTATTAATAAAACGAATATAAACAATTAGGTACTAAAGGGTATTCGTAACGGTGTCACGCCTCAATTAAACACATTTGTACAATTAGCTAGGGACGAAGGGATGGCGCGGCGGTAACCTTCACTGAGATATCGTCAGCAATTAGCTATAAGTATGTAACACTCGTTCTTTATTCCTTATTGGTTGCGCATCTTAATATCGGTCACTACTTGGTTTCATCGTTCGGGACTGCGTTTGACCATTGTGCGTTTCAGATAATTGAAGCGTCCAAATTTTTATACAACGTCGTCGTCTCATGTATCTAGCGGGCGGTGAGTAACAATTATTAGTTTATTAATGCGTTTATGTATTTATAACTCTTTCAAATTATTTCTAATACTAGATTTTGTCCGCAGCTTCTCTCGCGTAAATGTAAGTCAGGTTAGTTAGTAATAGTACTTTTTGAATTCTTTTTCTGCATGAAAGCTACTCTATGTCGTTTCCTGTTGCCCTCATAACGTGTATACGAAATTTCATGATGATCGGTCGAGTAGTTAGTGCGTGGAAGCATAACAAACAAACAAACTCACATACGCATTTATAAGATTAGTTAGGATTTTCTGCATCTCCCGCAGTAAGTGTATCGCGGTTTGTTTCACGAACACAAAGTGCAGCCACACTCGGTACAATCATGTAGGATGCGACACGTTGCGTGCGGGATCCGGGATCGATATATGCGGGTCTAACATTTGTAGTCGGTCAACAACGTTCTAGAAGCTTGTAGTGTATTTATCACAGTATGTACACCGAAATAATTAACTAATCATTAAACTGTCAGTAGCTCTTGGCTTTTTTAATATATGTATACCGTATCCGTAGGCTATTATGTGTATAATAATAATAATAATAAACCCCTCTGGGACAGTCTTTATCTCATCATAAGACTAACGCGATAACGGAGGGCACAGTACACTAGCTTTTAAACTACCACCTTCGCCATGCGATATAAACAAAAATGTATCACCAGGTTAAATAAAAGCGCACAAACCGCAGGGCAGCTTGTGACGAGCTGAATGTGAGTGGCAACACTGCGGTCCTGAATGCCTCAGAGAGTCGGTCAGGGCCTCGTCCCCTGCTTGCCGTCACTGGTTGGCTTGGGTGGAACTTCAAGAGCGTCAGTAGGATTCTCAACTCTGGCTTGCCTTGGTCGGCCGGTCAGAGAGGGGCCGCTAAAGCTAAATGCTTAGGGGTGAAAGTGTCATTTTCAAGGGCATAGCCACGGAAAAACCCGTTCCGAGTCTCCGTTGTTACGAGACCCGTGATGGTGAAACCGGCGCCGCACCGCTCGACACCCCTAGCCGCTCGCACCTTGCCCTCTGCTGCTGACTTGTATGCCTATGGTGGCTCTTCAGAGGGCCCATCTAGTGAGATGGCGAGTCACCGTCTGCCCATTGCATTAATGCTATTAGAGTATTAAGGGCAGACGCCGTTTTTCATCCATAGTTACCAATAGGTATACCGGTCCACCAAACACCCATACTCATAGCACTTATATTATAATCCATACGTAGCAATAGTCCTACGCCTGCTGTGGCTAGTGCCGCTGTAGGTGTTCCATCCCACCTTTAATTAAAACTCTGAAAGGGCCTCTTCACGTTGGACCCATGTCTCCGTGTGAGCCTCCCAAAAGGCCAGGTATTTCTAATATAATATGTTAGAAAATACCTTAATAATATTTACTTAAATGATAGGTATGTATCAATGAATATTAACACAAACACACACACGATCGGAATACAATAGATAGAATTTATGTAGAGAGGGAAGCTGCTTATCTTCCTGAGAGATAAGGGATTCTTATCGCCTCCTACGACCCTTTGGGGATATTTTAGGATATTCAGTCCGTACTAACTATCGCCAGAATATGCTTTCATTAGTATATTACTCAATTTGCCTATCTAATATATCGTATAGCTCAGGGAATTGAATTATATTCGCTTTAATTATTCCCAAGCTCAGTATGCCAGAGAATAAAATCTCATGATACTTAAAGAAAAAGGCTGTCAGCGTAATGTACACATAGACATAACTATACTAAGACTACGCCGGAGTAGTTATAAATAAAAACCGGTCAAGTCAAGTGCGAATTGGACTGGTGCACTGATGGGTGTCTCCCCCCTCCCCCTCTAACACACAATAGCGAGAACCCGCAAGTGAGTGCTACTGGAAAATATATCATATCTCAAACTACAACTCATCACACATATAGTGTCATGACTACAGCTCTGTCGGGGTTGGCCGCGGTGTATACACTCATTATATATTTTCATATATTTATCATCATATTTATTTATCATAGGTAATCTACAGATTTTATTTTTGTTATTAATAATTGTCTATCATTATTAATAATATTTAATAATTATTGGTTGTTATACAACTATAGTTATTGTAAACATTGGTATAGTTCTAAAAGCCGCCGAGTGAAATGCGTTAAGTCGCAACATAAGGGCGGACAATTGCTTTTGCAATTGTTAACACATATGTAGAACTTTTTTATTACCGCAATCACAGATTCACGTTACATTGAAGAACTATCAGTACAAAGATAGAAGGTTGAAGACTGTTTGAGATTAATGTTCAAAACTAAAGCTCTATGGGTGGCTCGTAGTGCTCCTATACTGATTGCGTTCATTAGAGACACATACCCTCAAGACTTGACACAGAGGCCCTGTGATTATACTATGCTTAAATATTTGCTTCATTAAGCAAGTAAACTTCAAGCTTTCATAACATAATAATTAATGAAAGCTACTTGCCAAGCCTCGGCGTTTCCTTATCCTGCTCACCATTTTTCATCGGCCCACTTCCACAATCTATTCTTATAATAGCTCAGTGTAAACAGGCGTACCCTTTTAGCGAACATTTATTAGGCGTTATTTTCTAACAACCTTCATTGCCACGCTGACCGAGATATGCGACTAATGACGCAATTTATGTACAACCGTAAAAGTACGCATAAGTCATCATAGGTGTCGCTCTGTCAGCGAGGCGATGACACCACCATGTATGTTACACTAAGTTGGTATATTAAGTAAGTTAAAAGATTTTGGTTCTACAGCTACAGTTTCAAGAACATTATTCGACACTGGCAGCTATAAATATAAGAGCAAACTTAAGAAATCTGTTAAACTATGTTAAAACATAGACCTCAATCGTAGACCATAAATGCTCGTTGCTACATTTAAACCTACGCTATCACTAGTTTATCTCTAGACTGGCGTTAACGTTACAATTTCCATTTATAATTTTAGGTTGCTCAATGTGATTTTGTTTGTTTTTGTTTATTAATAATTTAGAATTTTGACGTTACTTTTTAGAAGTAACATGATGTCGGGTTAATAGAATTGTAAGTTATGTCTCTAAAACATAACGATATAAATATCGATACAGTTCTACATATTCGGTAGACCTATATCGATACTTATACATTATAAAGAGTAATAAAATATACTTGGTCTGATCATAAGTTCCGTCACACAATAAAAACTTTTGAAATTAAAATGCTGGCTACAAAAAGTTCATTGAATTTGAATTTAGAATTTTTCATGAAAATAATTTTACTCGTTTTTAAATATGGAGTGGACACTTAAAGAAGACCGTGTTGCGGTTATTGCGTTGCATCGTTGCGGTGACGCGCCAATTCAGATATTCGACATATTGAAAAATTTAAATATAGCCAAAATATTTGTTTATCGTACCATCAAACGATACAATGAAGACTCTAGTGTAGACGACAGGTCAAGAAGTGTTCGCCCTCGCTCTGTTAGGACTCCAGCAGTGATGAAAGCTGTGAAGGCGCGAATTCAAAGAAATCCCATACATAAGTAAAAACTTTTGGCCCTTTAGATGGGTTTAAGCAGAACCACCAGAAAAGGGTGTTAAATGGAGACTTAGGGCTTCGGGCATATCGAAGAAAAACAGGACATCGTTTGGACGCTCGTTTAAAGGACCCGAAGTTGAAGAGATGTCACGCTTTGTTGAAGCGGTACGCGGGAAACAAGCATCGGGAAATTTATTTACCGGATGAAAATTTTTTTAATGTGGAAGAGAGCTACTTCATACGAAATGATAAAGTGTACGCACACAGCAGTGAAGTAGCGAGCAACCGTGTTTCGCGTGTCCAACGAGGCCATTTTCCATCCTCACTCATGGTTTGGTTGGAGGTCTCTTATTGGGGCTTAACTGAGGTACATTTTTGTGAGAAAGGCGTAAAAACGCAAGCAGTTTTGTATCAAAATACAGTCCTCACGAACCTTGTGGAACCTGTTTCTCATACCATGTTCAATAACAGGAGCTGGGTATTCCAACAAGATTCTGCGCCAGCTCATAGAATGAAAAGCACTCAAGACTGGCTGGCGGTGCGTGAAATTGACTTCATCCGGCACGAAGACTGGCCCTCCTCCAGTCCAGATTTGAGTCCGTTAGATTACAAGATATGGCAACACTTGGAGGAAAAGGCCTGCTCAACGCGTCATTCTGGTTTGGAGTCACTTAAGGCATCCTTGATTAAGGCAGCCGCCGAAATTGACATGGACCTCGTTCGTGCTGCGATAGACGACTGGCCGCGCAGGTTGAAGGCCTGTATTCAAAATCGCGGAGGTCATTTTGAATAAACTTTATCAGCATAAGAATCTGTGTTTTATTAAGTTCATTTTGGTATATAAATGTTTACATCAATAATAAACATGTCTCAATTAATTAATATGAAACATGTGACAGAACTTATGACCTGACTATATATGTGTCAAAGGACTAAAACGTTATTGGCGCACTCTGAAATTATTTAAGGCAAAGTTACAATTTTAGATTATGTTTACCGTGAAAATATCACAGAACCAAGTCTATTCGATAAAAGCTAATTTAATATCAGATTTGATGACACCGAGGACAAAGGAGTAGCTCTTTAGAAACTTTATTTTGAATGCGAAAGTATATAAGCCGCTATTTACTTTGCGAGTAAGTTACTTTAGTGCGAGTATAAGGTATAAAGAACGAAGGCTTATACCATAGTAAAATTATTTTAGTGTCCTATAAAGTCTTTCGCAAAATTAGGTAGCTTATATTCCCTCAAAATATTCTCACTTTTACGCCCTCAAATTTTGGCCCACGTTTTATACTGAAGTGCAGACGCCGCGCGCCGCGACCTACGAGATAGACAGTTTTATGGCACACGTTAAACAGGTATTCCTGTACTACGGATACAAAATGGTGCACACCTACTATCATTGCATCGTTCAACTATCCGGCTAATAGTAAACTATTGTAAGTGCTTGTAAGTGCGTTTGGTAATTTTAATGAGATGGCAATACAGAAAGATAACATGCGATTTTTATTTAGTTTAAAATCAGGTTGTAATTTACCTAATTAAAATTACATGATTTTACTACAATTGCTGGGTACTTGTCATTGTAAGGAGATGATCCTGATTGCATTGACTATCGCTGGTAAAGATCATGTACGTATGTATATGCATATGCATATGCAAAGTTACCTGTCTTTACGGCTTAGTAGTCATTTCGCACGAATTTATTCGCACATATCGTGCGAATAGACACTTTTTAAAATATATATTTTTTTTGTTGTCGTTTCGCACACATGAAATATATTTTCGTGTGAATCATTTCCGTCTGAAAACGCAGGTGTCCATTCGCACGTTTTCTTTTTTATGCTAATAAAAGTAGAAGTATAGTAAGTTATGTATTATACATTCGCGCACGATGGTGATAGTTTTAAATAAAACAAGGTATTATATATATTAATACGTGAAGCAAAAACCTTGTACCCCTTTTTACGAAAATTGCGTGGACGGAGGAGTATGAAATTTGGCGCAGATAAAGTTTATAAGGAGAAGGAGTGGCGAATCCTAATATTTTTATAAAATATGTATTAGAAATACATTAAATTAATGAAAAACACTACACGCACACAACCATGCATTTCACATACACAGTCGAATCGTGTTCGTAGTATTTCGGCATTGTTCGTCTGACGTTGTACAATTCTTTGTAATTATAGTTCCTACATACTTTATTTATATGTAATAAAGAAAAATAAAACAAAGTAGCAAGCTTAGGAATATCTTTATTGAAAGAGTAAAGATAAGTAAATAATCATTTGTTTGATAAAGATAGGTAAATTAACCTGTATAGCCTTAGCGAAATCTAAATGAAATATGAATATAAGGGTAGAGTTATAGACAATAAAACCTTAATAACGTTCAAACTAAAAATTTAAATCAATTATGGTCGAATTTTGACTACTAGGCGACCGCTAACTCCAAACTTAACCAATAAATCAAAAAATATAATAATCTTTAAAAGAAACATTCTTACAAAACAGTGCGTAAAATACATATACATTTTATACAGTGAGAACATTTTGAGAGTACATATAAATATTTCTTATATGCACTTGAAAGTAGAGTGTGCACGACTGTATTTTGATATTTTTCTTATTAAAAAAACAAAATGTGCGAAACGACACCTGCGTTTTCAGACGGGAACGATTCCCACGAAAGTATATTCCATGTGTGCGAAACGACAACAAAAAAATATTATTTCAAAAAGTGTCTTTTCACACGATTTGTGCGAACAAATTCGTGCAATACGACTACTAAGCCGTCCTTACGATTAACGGACTTCACGCGAGAGGTGTAAATCCTAGCTGCAGTATCAGATCATACGTACAATTACAAAAATATGTTATTGTTGGACCCAGTGGCTTTTGCAAACATTGAGCATAATCGGTAAGAAGGACTTGGATTCAATTTGTGTTGCCAGATTTGTCCCAAATATACTCAGTAACTTACAAAAAAAATCTTAATAAAACTTCGTCGAAGTAAAAACTGCTATATTAGAAATCGAACGTAGGTATAATCTATTCCAATATTTACTCTACAATCCATAAGAATATTTTCGAATCAAACTAATTAACCGACATAAAAGTTTTTATTTCAGTGGAAACGTAAATAGTTTAAAATGGATTTGTTCCGAATAGGCACGCGCGTAGTTTGATGAGCCAGACGTCGATTTTACGACGGATTTCGTACTATCCACTGAGTGATTATGTCCGCAGTGTGGCCAAAAAAGCCGAACGCTGTAACTCAAACAAAACAGTCATAAAACGACAATGACGTAATCCAGGCCAGTATACCCTGCAGGGCTTTATGGATGTTTAGTGAAACAGGTCAACGGGATGGAGGTCGTAAAGAGGAGTTTCCTAGATTGGTCTAAATAGAAGGATTTGGCGGAGATTTAGGGATGCATGAAGCAGTAAGTTTTAGCAATCTGGTTCAGTGCTCGCACGGCAGCTGTAAAAATTCCTCACGCACCTCATTGAAACATTCATAACCATATACCTACAAGAAACACCTACAACACAGATACTATTTTTCAAGTATTGTACCGATGGCAATTTCTGTAGTGGATTAAGTGCTTACGCTGTATATCTGCTAAGGGACAAAAATTGCGAGTTTAAACCAAAAACACAACTAAATTTCATTCCATTACAGAATATTCCCAATGTGGTATTATGGTCCTTATAGCATAAAGGACGCGTATAAATTATTTTAGAGCTCAATCCTTTACATTTAGCTTTAAATATATTTTTTTAATAGTAAGAAGCATGTAACATTATACTCTTAGCGAACTGATTATATATGTATATAATAGGTTATGCATGATTGTATAATATATTATATTTTATAATGGTATTTTACGGCACTCACAAGCTGTGATGGAATATACAATTCGTAAGTGACATCGCACGTTGCAGCGTACGCCATCTGTGTGCAATATAGCAATCTTCCGCCTAGTAATTGAAACGTTCAATCCCGTGACGGAATTATCTCTACGTTGAAATTTGTAACGTCGTCGCGTCGTTTGGCACAAATGTAAGTAAGTATGTCAAATATATGACTCGCTTTGTCATACATATTTCTATCAAACCATTTTTATTGGTTGTTTAGTATCTTCCCTTCTAATATCTTACTTTGCGCGATATACTTTGCTTGTATAAATTGTTGTATCCTAAGGAGTTACTACTTAACATGATGTCTGAAGCCACTTTTTAGCATAACATCCTCACGGCTTAAAAAGCAAATAAAACCTTTATGATCGGTGTGTATTAAATAAGACTAGGTTATTATTCGATGAACCGCACTGCTTTTCAGTATTTATAAGGTATCTAACATGCTAAAAAATAAGGTGGCGAGTATTAAGAAAGGAGCTCGTATGTCAGGTCAAGATCACGCCATGTGCCAATCCGTCGTCTCTGGTTATCCTTTCGAGAAACCTTTACCTTTTTCTATATTTGTGAGTTTGTTGATGTAAAAGCGGATAAAGCTAAAGTAGATTCGTACTATTAGTACCTACGCTAGCAATATTACTTATAATATACCTATGAGTAAGTTTGTAATCCACATTTCCTTCATATTTGATGAGATTTTTGAATACTACACCGTCTTTAACTTTTATCTACATTTTTATTACATTGTAAAATCTCTTTCGAAATTATTTGTCCGCTAGCAGGAGGCAACAAAAATGCTAGAATCGTAAGTAGGTACAAGTACGCTTCGTCATTTCATAAAAAAGATTCATTCAACTTTTGCATTACTTTGCACCAACCATAAAGTTGGACGGCGGATGTTTTCCGTTAGTTTTTACCACCATTTTTTAATCTCTTGGTTTATTTTGTGTTTTCGCTTTCATAAGCGGTGGTAGAGTAATTAATTTCGCGTGCCGTACAATTGTATAAAGCTTTTTGCTGAAGCGCTTGTATAATTACTTTACCATCTTATTTTGCATGAATGTTTCGCCTTGATATTTTTCACACCCATGGCGATACCATGGGTGAGTAGTTAGTACTGGCTGCATCTGCTCAAATATCCAGCTAAAATGGTTTCATGTCGATTAGAGCTGTTTGCCGCACCCTACCTAGTTTCTCTCGGTTCAGTAGCAATCGTAGTGCTACCCTCCCTGCCGTTGACCCGTGTAACACTCGACCTAGTCTCCATTTTGTTTCCACGCTAAGTGTCTGTGCAGCCGTAACTAGCTTCTCACGATACTAATTACTTGTTAGTTATATTGACTGGGCTGTGAATGGTAGTGTTAATTACATTTGCAGTGTAATTCGTA
Organism: Catocala nupta; assembly: GCA_963675205.1. NCBI lineage: Eukaryota > Metazoa > Arthropoda > Insecta > Lepidoptera > Erebidae > Catocala > Catocala nupta. The sequence goes on along the minus strand of OY776091.1, from coordinate 29,796,242 downwards.
CCTTTCAACAACTCACCACTCGGATGTATCATCAAACGACGTGCTTCAGCACTATCAAACAAGTGAGCTTTTAGTTAAATAGCACAGTTATTTTACATCTTGATCAAAATCTGGATATTTGGAATTAAAACAGATATGGAAGATTACTTTTAATTAAATTTTTCTTAGTTATAATACTGGACTGGCTGGACTTTGTTAGTCCGTTAACACTTACTCCCTTGTAACGCGAGCACGTTGTGTTGTGCAATGTTTAATTTTAACCCAATCATCGCGCAGTTTCTCAGTAAACGGCTCTGATATGTATTAACCAATAGTTAACCCGCGCGCCGGCAACGGCACCACCACTGACTCCATGTGTTCTAACCGTTCGATGCGCTCATATTTATTTATACTGCGTAATATTGTATATACATATTCTACGCTGTTTGTGGACAGACACAGAGTGCATTTTGTAACAATTATTAATATAGGCCACGCTATTATCTTTTTATTATATTGAAATTTTACATGAATGTTTGGTAGGTAAACAATTTTACTCAAAGCTAATACGAGCGTTTCACTTTAATGTGTTATTTTCTTGGCGTTTTAGAAACCAATTTCATCAGAATTAATTTTTCTGGTTGCCTGCTATTGTCGCCAGCATTGTTGGAGCTAGGTGCACTTTGTAATAGAGACGAGGCTCGCTTTTGCGTGTTAACGAAGAATTAGTTGGTGCGAGCTTGCGCGAACATGCCAGGCAAAGTCGTGCCACCCCTATCACCGCCCTAAACGCTTTGTTGTATTTGATGCAGCGGACTGCACTGCTGCCGACCGCTAATTAAAAAAACATAAAACTATAGGCGTTCCATATCATTTAATGTCCTTTTAGTAGACGGCAGACTTGAGTTACTGTGTAAATAGCAAAATATTTATTGTTAATGGTTACTATAATAATATCAGTATGGGTGATTACCACTTGCGATAATATTAATAAACTGAAATTATGGTTAAATAAATGAACAAGCTGGATAATATTCGTTATAAATGATAAAATATTGCCTGTTTTGGTGATTTCAAACATAAAATAATATAAATGCACTTATGTAAATATGTCTGTGTATCTGTAATTTCACTATAATCTTAACGTAAACAAACAATTCTAAGTTTGGTAGCACAGTCCACATTCATGTGTATCGAGTGGCGGCGTTCTGTAGGTATCACTGGTAGCACTGCGCTGCTGACACATATTGAACATCTTTGTGACCACAACATTATTATCAGCTGTGGTTGACATTACAAACTATTTTAGGATGCTATTCTAATAAAGAACATGGGAGACATAGATCACGTCACGTAAACCACTTCAGCTGCCACCGCAAAACTGAATTGCCGGAATAACATTACCTAATCAAGTTTCACATGCGTTCAGTTAACTGAAATAAATGTTACTAATATACTCTGTAATTCGGCAGGTATATATGTAATACCATTTTCAATCATCTCAGGGTGGATTTAATGGCAGAATAATGGTTATAAAATTAGAATACTAAGTTGATAACTATAGTGAAATTGTAATAATTATGATTATGTTATGTGACTTTTTTTTTTTTACGTGGGGGAATGCAATGACGCGTATCCCTCCGCGGGGGCGGGCGGAGGGATTATGTCGGACTCGCCGGGGTAAAATAAAGATGTTAAAAAAAGATAATGTACCTCCCGGAATACCGACTAAACCTACCACGGTGTTCCTCGACACAACCACTACCGACATTAAATTGTATTTAAATGGGTCATTGCATTGCGGCTTAATATTCATAATTTGTCAAAGAATATGTCTGCATCTACGTTCTGTAAGAATTGATTAATCAACTGTATGGCTCTTCCAGTAGGACTTTTGGCAGCATGTGGGAGGCGCCATATTGGTGGATAGGATAGGAGTCTGTGATGCCGACGACAACCCCGCAAATAATTATTTGGTATATAAAGATTGATACACTCCCTTACAGACTGACTATCGACCTTATGATGATATTGTCTTCTGTTTACGCGAATGTTATTCATTGAAAGTAAACTACTATATACGGATTTTACCGCGTTGTTTATTTGACACTTTATTACATAATTTAGAAACTGTTACACTACATACTACTACTATTAAACTTGACTAATTTTTAAGCTAATTAAATTATTAAAACTATTTATATTTAAGTTTACACTTTCCTCGACGTTTGGTTGCTTTTCAGCAGCCATGATCACGGGGAGACTAAGATGGTAGTTGTCTATTTTTTTTATTTTACTATTTTTGTTAATCTCTCCAGCTAAACTAGAATGCTTGTATTAGAAGTGTTCCAGTGTAGTTATTTCAAAGAACCCGAACATAATTTAATCATTGGTGTTTCTATTTACGCAGAATTAGCTCAAAGTATCATGCAGTCTAGCTGTGGTTTGCTTCTTCTTGGGTTTGACTATTTGAATTACTGGATCCCAAGCTGGTGGTACATTCCAACCATCTTCTCTATTGAAATTAGGATGTTTTTTGATTTCAATAGCCTCGAGAAGTATCCTTGGTAGGAATCGGTGTTCTTTAGAGAAAATCTGTGGTTTGTCAAATCTCAGGTAGTGGTTGATCCCCTGTTGCACATGTTCACACACAGCAGACTTCAACGAGCGTTGGTGTTTTACATGAACTATGTGTTATTTTATGCGGGTGCCTATGCTTCTCTTAGTTTGACCAAAGTATGAGAGTCCGCAGTCACAATCTATTTAATAGACCCCTGCATCTTGTGAAGGTAGTTGGCACTTGACGGATGGTAAAAATTTACTTATCTTCGTTGGCGGCTTGAAGTATGTGTTGATTTAAGCTCGCTTCAAGATGTAGATGTATATAGTTTTTGAAAGCATCTTAATGAGTTACATCTATAGAATTTTAACAGTTCTCTATTAAATTGCATGCCATACATTTTATACTTCTTTAAATTGAAGTATTTTAATTTGATGAAATGGCTAATTTTACGAGAGTGCCATGTGGGATAAACATATTTGTGATTATATGAAATTCTCTTTAAAGGGACGTGTTTATTTATTATATTTCATAATTGAAAGTATCTTTTCACGAAACCCGAAGTCAATTAAAAAAGACTGAGCGCCACTAACGCGCCCAAGTACCTAACAGCGACGACTCTCCACTCTCGACAACATACTGCGAACACACGCGAGGCTGCTAGGATATGCCACGAAGTGTGACCAACTCCTCCAACTAACTAAGTAGTAAGTACCTACCGGTCGCAGCTCCTTCCGTTAAAACGTCTTAATAGTGTATGAGTACGAGAAGATTAAGTAGTCAGCCATACTTCAACAAACTTTTGTACAGTATCGCACTTCTATACACTATACATATATACGGTTAATATAATCCTGCCATACTTATAGTTACAATTAATATTATTTTACCACAATAATATAGTTTAGGGCTGGGTTTATTGCATTATTCAGTTGAATAACATATCAGTATTAAAATATGCAATTATTCATCTGAAAGTCTTCTTTGTTTGTTCAACTATCAAATTGTTGTACTAGGAATCGTGAGTGTTAGCCTTCGGGGTACGTAAACACTACGGATTTCAACTTGCTACGTTGAGGTAAATCGAAATGCGATACCTTATTAACATTATTAGTGCACGACATCAAGCCACATCTTTTCAGCACACTTGGTGCTGAATAGCCTACAATACAATGTCAACACTGTAAATATAAAAGTTGTAAACACATAAAACCGTAATAAAATACGTATAAGGAAGTTTAAATTCTACGTATAATATTCGCGTAATATGCAAACACATTTTTTTGGTTTAAAACAATGCGGCTATCAATTTAGCCCAGCGATTGAATATGGAATATGTATTTGTGGATGAATAGCTATCGGCATTCAGTTTAAGCATCCATAGGAGATCGATACGTCGGGTTAACGATGTAGCCGTGTTCGAGATTAGCATTTCCTTATATCACAGAGAACCAGATGTCATCAGTCATCATTGCCACTACGGTTTTTTAATACAAGAGTCATACATAAAGTGGTCCGTATAACTAAATTGTATAGATGAATATTTAGAGAGTGCATCCAACTATTTATTTAGGCAAGAGAGTAACATACTTGATCTGGTCCTGCCTGAAATCCATTCAGCCTTTTTAATTAAACGCGGTAGGTATACCTACTCATAAACTGACAATAGAAGTAAATCTAGTTTCTCTACTATTCCATTATATGCCAATGATACTGGCTGTCATTGCAAACCTTATAATAGAGAATCTCCTAATAGATAAATCTATAAAAATAATTTAAAGCACAATTAATTAATAATTGCAATCAGCGGCATGTGTGACATGAGATTTCAATTGATGCGAGCGTGCACGCGATGTCGACACTGTCGAGCTTCATTGGGCTGATAAGGAAGCATCGCTGCACCACGAACCCGCAAGTATTAACTTGTATAAGCTATTTATAGTTTCCACATACCTACGTTATAAAATCGCTCCAAGTAAAAAGAACAAACGACTAGAATTAGGAAAAGCTTTGCGGGAATGACAACAAAGTAATGCTGACATTAGAGGATAGCTCGAAAATAATCTGTCTCTATATTCTTAATATTATTAAGCGTCTTTCTCCGCTACGCGTTCATAGAAAAGAACCCCAATATACATAAGTGAACAGTGTAACGGTGAAATAATATTTAATATATGAAATCGTAACTTATTACGAATTATAGGTTACGATAATCTAAAAGAATATCGGCAACTACACAGTGACGTAATAACCCTTTCGTCGACTGCCGCCTACGGTGGAAGAGCATATAATAATACATAATACGTACTTGAGTACCACTCCTCGCACTACGTTGACTCATCACGAACATCGCGCCGCAAGCAGCGTGCGCGCGCAACACACGTGCGCGCATACAACAAACATTTGTGTGGCCATATGGACATATACTAAAATGTGTCAGATCTAAGACATATAAGTTGTGATTTAAAGTCACCACCGGAAACGAATATAGGCCAGTTCGTCTTTTTTAGTTAAGTACTGCGCAGAGTACCTAATGTGGGTTCGATCCCCACACGGGACAATAATTTGTGTGATCCATTAATAGTTGTTCCGAGTCTAGGTGTTCTTTGTGTCCTTTGTTTGAATATTTATGAAGTTTCCCGTAAAACAGGATGAATTCCTAGTGGAAAAGTTATCTTTTTAAAAATAATAACAATAAAGAAAGAAAACCTTCTTACAGAAGCTCTTTGTTTTAAATTTGAAAACCCTTGTAAATGACTTTATTGTATAAAATGAACCTAAATGATAAGTTAATGATTCCTATAAATAGGTTACTTGCTTTCGACTCGTTAATTTCTTTTTTACTTACAAGTAAGCGAAACAAAAAACCGTTTCTTCGCAACCTTATTTATTTTAACTCTTCCTGTGTTTAGTGAAGCGTTAACTTTCAGTATAAATATACAAATGCAAGGAAGGGTCGGCACAGTGTACTGTAAGACAAACTGGGGCAATGCATGTAGGTCAGCTTCCATATGGTGGCAGGTTAAATTATGCATATAACTGCAAGCCCGCCGATAACTTAGTACTGGCCGAGGACGGCAAATTGAATCAAGTCTGGCGTTCAGGCAAAAATCGCCGGAATGTCGGCTTAAATACTGATGCCCGGCGAATATCAAGCTTCTTTTTATTTTATCTTTTCTATTGCTGTAGCAATAAAGTTTTCAGGAAACATTGTATTATCACTGTAACTGTCAAAAAACGTACTCGTAGTATGTATGTATACAGGATGTCCGGTAATTAATGAATAACCTGGAAATGTCTTATAGTGGAACTGATGGCCGTTCAGAAAAAGAAATATGAAAAAAATCTATCCTAACTACTACCTGAGATGTGTTTTTTTTTTAATTACCCTGTATAACTTTCTTGTATAGTACGACCATAAATGAATGAAATCCATCGGTTTTGTGTTGTTTTTTATTAAACACTAATTATACTAATATATAGACAGTCAAAAATATGCTATGCTAATATAGCTTTCTCCCTTAATTACCAGACAACCTGTATATAAATTATGTGTAAGTTATTAGAATGATTTGATTGCCCTAGTCTGAAAGAAATAACGACAATTTTCTAACGATAAGTTTACATACATATCACGACAAACAATGTATATTATTAACTGTGTTATTTGCTAATATTGTAAATTATTTTTCTTGCATAGAAATAAAATAATAGGTACAGCTATTTCCAGATCGATTTCATGACTGAATTATACTTTTTATAATTATGCAACATACAACACGGCTACGTACACAACTTATTTTATACTTATTCCATTGAAAACTACTAAGCAACAACAGTTTTCCATTGAATAAGTATAAAATAAATTGTCTATAAGATAAAATAAAACTCTACATTGCATTAACAAGTGATTTTAACAAAAATGCGGTCACAATATTATTCTAATAAACATGTAAAGACCATTTATGATTATATTTGAATATTTTCTTTACAATGATTATGTTTACATTGTTTTAAAAATAAAACTTTTGAATGCAGCTGTATTTTACTTATAGAAATTTATTATCGCATCATAATTGAAGTAATCGTTGCAAATGGAAATCCGTAGTCTCTGCCTACCCCTCTGAAAAACAGGCGGGAATCTATGTACGTATATATGTATATAATTCTAATCCATTAATGTTTTCGTATAGGTGAACAGGCAAGCTCTATGTAGAATAGATATTATTATTAACAAATCTAATAAAATAATTACAATTTGATATTGGTTTAATTGAGAAATATACATATATGTATGTTATCATCCCTAAGTTCAATCTCTCTGCAAGTTTATGTCCAATCATCAATACATTCGCCTGTGTCTTTTCCCTGTCAATTATACAGGGTGTTTGGAGGGTGAGTAGCCATAGGAAAATGGTCGATAGGTGATGGTGTTGGCTACGTGTTGCGCCTACTTAAATAACATTTTGCCTTAAGTTTAATGAGTAATAATTTTTTTTCTATCTTTCTAGAAAATCTCCATTTTTTAAAAAAATTATGTCATTTGTTAGTGTAGTCTTACCTTATTCAGATTTAATAATAATTTCATACAAACAATTCAAAAAGAAATAACAGTGAAGTATCAAACTTTCATAAATAAAAAAAAACATCCTTATGTCAACTTCACATGGTAAAATAAAAAAAACTTACGGTGTATGGCATTTACAAATGTTTTTAAAAACTTCTCTAGTTAATATTCTTTCGAACGGTATGTAACATGTATCATAACTAACCAGGTAACTCAACAAAAACCGGTTTGTCGTCACGAATGCATTAAAAGGGTGAAAACCTAAATTATTCAATTGACCAGATAAAATGTTTTGTTTTGGATGACGCAACGAAAAAGTGCAATAGGTTTAGCTGTTGCAGTTTTTTGTCTTCTATTACTATGTATGTACTTTATTTTGGGGCAATTAAAACAAAAAAGTATTTTTTTAAATCATTTATTACAAATCTTGTTCAAATTGATGTCCATTATTTCTGATACATGCGTAACATCTCTTTCTAATTTCCGTTGTAGCCATACGGCTTAACCTGATTTCTTGTTTCATTATCACAAATGCATTATCTATTTTTTCAATTAATTGCTCTCTTGTTTCAATGGTTTCCGTATACACTAGAGCTTTAGCACGACCCCAGACATAAAAATCAAGCGGTGTTAAATCCGGCGACCTTGCAGGCCATGGGATGGGACCATTTCTGCCAATCCAAGCGTTGGGAAATGAATTGTCAAGGTGGACTGCTAATGTCCAGTGCGCTGGGCAGCCATCTTGTTGAAAAACAATGAGTTCTTGATTCTGAACATTTGGAACTCCATCCATGAGTTCGGGCTAATCATTTATTAAAAAATCTAAATAATTATTGCCATTCAAATTGTCTGGTAGATAATGTGGACCAATAAGTGTATTGCCAATTAGTCCTGCCCCAACGTTAACCGAAAACTTCCTTTGATGTGTCACCGCTCTTTTCTTTTTAGGGTTTTCATCCTTTGGGGCCCAATGATGCAAATTATGAAAGTTTACAATGCCTTCCCTTGAAAACTTTGATTAATCCGTCCACAGGATACTTTTTAAGAAGTCACGGTTGTCAACATCCATGTGTAACAAGAGACGGCAAAACTGGACGCGTCTCATAATCGTTTTCTTCTAGACTTTGCACGGGAGTGTAATGAAAAGGATACTTTCCATTAGCGCGAAGAACAGACCACACTTTTCATGGGCTTAGATTTAGTGTTGCAGCTACAGTGCGGATACTTGTTGTGGGATCTTCATCAAAAGCATCCAAAATGCGTTCGTCATCAGCAACGTTACGTTGTCTGGCAACTCCAGGTTCACGGCGATTTAGATTGCCAGTTTCCCTTAAGCGTCTAAATGTCGTTTCAAAAGTATGACGATTAGGTTGACGTCTATTGGGAAAACGCTCTTCATAAATTCTTTTTGCTTCTCGTCCATTTCCATCAGCTTTGCCGTAAGCCATCAACATATCAGCGTATTCCTCGTTAGTAAAAGCAGCCATTAAAAATAACAGTAACAACAAAACTTAACAACAACAAACGAAAAAAAAATAATGCGCAGAGCGGAGTTGTGAAGTACAACACGTGAAGTAGCAAAGAACGACAAGTGTCGACTAAATGCACCCGACAGGGTGCGCAAGGTCCAAAGGGAGCATAATTGTCAACCGATGAAAGAGATAGCACAATACTTTTAGCTGTGTTACAATGAGACAAAACATTTTACCTGCTCAATTGAATAGTTTAGGTTTTCACCTTTTTAATCTATTCGTGACGACAAACCAGTTTTTGTTGAGTTACCTGGTTAGTTATGATACATGTTACATACCGTTCGAAAGAGTATTAACTAGAGAAGTTTTCAAAAACATTTGTAAATGTCATACACCGTAAGATTTTTTTATTTTACCATGTGAAGTTGACATAAGGATGTTTTTTTTTTATTTATGAAAGTTTGATACTTCACTGTTATTTCTTTTTGAATTGTTTGTATGAAATTATGATTAAATCTGAATAAGGTAAGACTACACTAACAAATGACATCATTTTTTTAACATTTCAGCGGTTATTAAAAAAATAATTAAAGTTTTTATACAAAAAAATGGAGATTTTCTAGAAAAATAGAAAAAAAATTATTACTCATTAAACTTAAGGCAAAATGTTATTTAAGTAGGCGCAACACGTAGCCAACACCATCACCTATCGACCATTTTCCTATGGCTACTCACCCTCCAAACACCCTGTATAATATACATTCACCTTATACAGAAATCTAGTCAACTAAAAGCAAACGACATACAAGAGGGAATCGTAACATACTCGCACAGGCACATCAGAGGCAAAATCAACATTAGGAAACTGTAATTTAGCTTTCCATCTTGTTCTATTAAATTACGATGCGTTAACACCAACTATTGATTAGAATCTATCTCCCAAACTCCGAACTGTGCGCCATCCAATAGATAGATAGTTCTACATTGTAGAATGCCTTTTCACCGGAAATTTACGACCTACAGATATTCCAGAACTATTCGACAAGCGGCATTTTACAGAATAACTATGGCAATGAAGTAGTAGCTAGTAGCATAACTATAACATACTGTTATATATGAAACACTATTGTTACAAACTCTTTGTGAAATGTTTCGCAGTAGTGCGGTTTCAGTGTACACTGAAGTGCAACACTTTTTAGAGCTCCCGGTCTGTTCAATTCAATGAATTGTATTGTGTGTTTATTTAATAGAACTGTAGTCAAACACAGCTACAATATTAAATAAATAGTTCTAATGCTTACAATGTATGATATACAGGAAAGAAAGGTTGTTGAGTGGCGGCCACGCACTGGAAGACGTAGGACCTTTCACAATGTGGACCAACGATCTCGTAAGGGTCGCGGAATGTAGTGGATGCGGGCGTGTCATAATCGGTCTGCGTGGAAGGTTTTCGGGGAGACATATTGTCTTGGACGACTTTCGGCTGAAATAATGATATCAGTTTCGCCTGAAACCGAAACTAATTTAGATATGTTAAAAGAGCTATTGTATTCTGAAATCTAGTGTAAGAGTGACAGTATTGCCGGCATTGCAATATCCACTTGTTCAAAGTTGAGATATGCATATTTAAATCCTGAGTCCAGTATAGCTATACCTAGCAACGACGAACTAAGCTGGCAACCACGAGGCACAGACTGATCCGAGCGAAGATATTTCACATTTTGATTTTTGGGGAAAACCAAAATTAAATTTCCGCTCGGTCACTATGAGGCAGTAATTGTATAATGACAAGAAACACCAACTCAATAATAAAGATTGTTGTCTGTTGTTCTGGCACCAATCCGACGAAAATAGTCGGCATTACCATTGCTGTCCTGTATTGACAAATACTATGTATTTACCTCAGGTCGATTTGAGAAAACCAAATAAGATCATATATACAATAATATATTGTATAGCCCTTATGTATTGTTTTGTGAATGTTTTATAATATATATCACTTAACGTCAGCTGACAGTTACCATCATATTTACTCTCACTACAGTAGAACATTAAGTTCACGAAGTTACACAAAAAATTACGTGCAGCTTATTTAGTGATCTACCTCTAGAATAAATTTCTGCACAAATTTCTTCAAATATTTAAATTGATCCTAAGTTAAACTCTGCCAATGCGTTCAAGTTCTGTCTCATATTAGCCCGTGATTTGAAGTACATACATGTGTGTAAGTATGTGCTGAAGGTATTCAGCACAGATACCGTGGCAGCCACTACGCATTGTTGACCTATCTAATCTAAGTTGGGAAGTTAAACTACTCCGCGCCAGTGCTCCTCGCCCGCACTCGCGCCCGCGCCCTACTGGATGTGCTGCATTAATACACATCATTGAAACAGTAATTACCTACGTGACAAGTAACGTCTCTTCGAGCAAATACTTGACATACTTGTATTTGTGTGTGGGCTATGTAAATACTGTTTGTGATGAATACCTTTAAGTAAGTCAAGCATGTACTTTTGTATAATGTTACCAAATCATTGTTGTTTAATATTTGCAATATTATTAAGTCATTTTAGTAAAAATAGCTCGGATCCAAAAGCCGTCACCAAGTAAATGAGGATTGTTACTTACGAAATTAAGGCTTTGGGTACCTTTGATTTCGTGAAGATAGACAAAAATAAATTTAAATGTTAATATATTTTATAGATAAACGAATGACTGACGAGGTTTTTGAAATATTAGTAACTTAATCTAAATACAGTTACTTAATTAATGTTCATGGTGAAAGTTTTCGCCTCGTCGCCATTACTGCGCCGAGTTTTGTGAGTTTGGTACCCACACGGGGCAAAAATTTGTGCAATACCCAAATAGTACCACCCCGTGCCACAGGAACTATTCCTAAGATGAGCGTTTTCTTTTTTAAATCTGTATTATAATAATAATAATAATAATAATTCGTTTATTGCAGACCAATTAATGTCCATAATTTGTTAGTAACAATTTATCTTAAAAACTATGTTAGTATTAATTTATAGGTAGTCCAGTTTAATAAAAATAATGAATAAATAAATAAAATAAAATTAACATTCTAAAAAATATAGATATCATTCTTAAATATTTAAATTAAATAGAAATACAATAAAATAAATAAAAAAATTCAACAAATAAAAATAAAAATCATCATCAGACCACATGTAGCCCGATTAGCCGTCCCACAACTGGCGATACTGGTCGGTCTGCAGTCATCCTCAGGATTCCGTTGCCACTACCTCTCATTCTGCGAATCAGTGAGGCTGACTTTTTGCGCATTATTGCATAAAAGTCATCCACCCTTGCGTCGGCAAACATGCCCGAGGCACTACAAAAGGGAGGTAGCCGCAACAGAATCCTAAAGGCGTTGTTGTATTGAACACGGAGAGCATTGTAGGCCCTTTGCGTGTAGTTGGTCCATAGGGCGCTGATGTAGAAGCTTTGGCAATAGGCTCTGAACAATGTTACTTTTACCTGTGCTGTACACCGCACAAACCTATGCACCAACATATTGGCTCGTACCGACAACGCTCTCCGCTCTCTCTCAATATCTGCGTCATCATGTAGGGTTTCAGTCACAACATGCCCTAGATACCTAAACTGAGAGACCCGACTCAACGATACTCCGTTAAGGTATACTGGCGGTATATGTTCAGGTTGCTTAATCTTACCTCTGATAAGCATATACTCACTCTTCCTATCATTGTACTTTAAGCCATGACTCTCAGCGTAAGTTTCACACATACCTAATAGCCTCCGTAGCCCGCCGACAGATGGACTCAGCAACACCATATCGTCCGCGTAGCTGATGTTATTGACGCAAACGTTATCTATGTGACATCCGACATGGCTGTTGCTGAGCTCATCGATCAGCTGATTGACATAGAGATTAAAAAGTCTTGGAGAGGTCAGTCCTCCTTGCCTCACACCACACTCAAGTTTGTATTCATCTGAATATACATTCCCCCACTTGACAACGTTTTTCTGTTGTTTATACCAGAAGGAGAATATATTAATCAGTTCAGCAGGAGCCCCAACCTCCCCAAGCTTAGACCAGAGTCTATTATAATCGACTAGGTCGAAAGCCTTCGATAGGTCAAGGAAGCAAGCATAGATGGGTGTTTTCCTGTCAACATAGTAGGCGACTGTATGCTTCAGAGTCAAAATAGCACTTTCAGTTGACAAATTCTCACGAAACCCAAACTGAGCATCATGAAGCTTTACATACTTGCTGAGCTGAATATCCAAAAGACCATCGAAGACCTTCGCCATCACAGTAGCCAGGGAGATAGGTCTATAATTACACTTGTCAGTCACATCACCAGTGCGGTTCTTCGCTATAGGCACAACAATTGTTTCCGTCATCTTCGGTGGTAAGTACGAGTGACGTATGCAGAAAGTAAACAGCATAGCCAACACTCTATACAAATGTGTGCCTGCGTGCTGCAGGTGCTCAATGCTGAGTCCGTCACTGCCCGGAGACTTACCCCGTTTCATATTATTAATAACATTTTTAACCTCCTGAACAGAAAACCCTATTGGATTCTCGCAAACAGCCACGGACTCAACCTTGGGCACAACAGTATTGCTGGTAATAGGAGCTTTAACTTTGAAGTGATTTTTAAAAAGGTTAGCTATTTCTTTAGGCTCATTACACCCGCCCACACTCACTGGCAAACTAACCCTACCACCCAACCTCTTGGTACATTTCCAGAAACCTCTAAAATCTTTGTCTGTTATGTGAGAGGCTAACCTATCCATTTTAAGTTGGTCTTGGTGATTTTGACAAAACTTTAGTCTGGACTTAAATTTTTTACGAGTCAGATACATCGCGTCATGAACAGGCCCGCTTTCCGGCTTACCATATGACAGATACTGTTCATATGCCTCCCTAGCCTGACTATGCGCCTCTTTAACGTGACTGTTCCAGCATGTTATCAGCAAATATTTGTAGGTTTGAATTGTTGTGTGTAATTATTAAACTCAAAACTACTGCTACGGCTGTAAAAATAATGTTACCATTAGAAAGTAAAGTACGACTTTATCCAAAAGAAACATAAGCTATATAACATCATGCTACGAACCACGGGAGCGGGGCAGTAATTCAACATTCAAAGTGTCTTCGTGCTGTCACAGATAATATAATAATATACTAGTAGTGCTGTAAAAGAGAACTATTCAAGCATTTTACATTAAACAAAGAACGGATACACCTGTAGTTCCTTTCGGTCAAATGCCAGTCTTTAGTACCTATCTGTGTAGATAGAGCGCCAACGGTATAAGCCAGATAGTACTACTGGGCATTTCTGTAAGCAGCACCATAGAGCTTAGAACTGCCTCATAGACGACAATTTAAGACTAAAATATTGCTGACTGTAATTGATTTGGTATCCACTGGTTATATTGTGTAACTACTAAATAACCGTAACCATTCCGATACTCTCTATCAGTGATACAAAGGGTCTTAGGTAATACTTAATACAAAGGCCCTCCGGCGCCCGGTTCTGCAGTTGGGGAGAGGGTTTAAGCACTCCCTCTCCCGCTACGCCGCTTCCTTGATGGAAATGACTTCCTCACAGAAGTAGGCGACGGTGTTCCACGACCTCTCGCTCCAGACTATAGATTGAACCACGGCTAGGAGCGAGACGGCAACCAATCCGACTGCCGCGAGCAACTCACGGCGCTGCGATGCCCAGGCGGGGCAATCCGCCAAAGTGTGCAGCGCTGTGTCCACAACAACGTCACGGCAGTGTTGACATCCGGGCGTCTCCTGGCGGCCTTTGTGATAAAGGAACTGGCCAAAACAACCGTGGCCAGTCATAACCTGTGTCAGCCGGAAGGTGAGGGCGCCATGCCGCCTCTCCAGCCGCTTCTCTAACACGGGACTTACCGCCAAGATCGTGGTACCTATTTCAACTTAAATTATCTTACTTCTTATTCAATCAACGTTCTATGTACTCTAGGAATGCCCCAAAGTTTTAGAAGTCAAAACAGTATTGTGAAGTCCTTTAATTCTCATTAGACGAGAAATAAAAAGTATTTTTGTTTTAAACATCAATCACACAATATTAATAGGAAAAGCCTTCTTTGTATTGGAAAACCAGGTTTGTTTTGATTCGAGTGCACGTTTCGCGCGATAGTATTCAATTTTGTACAATTTATTAGCTATTGTGTGCCGCCGGCATCGGCACTCTGCAGGTTTGTTAGCCTTTTGTATGCAAAACTGCGAATTAGGACACCGACATTTTACCAATATGCTACACAGGACTCTATCTCCTGTCTAGTATATTGCTTGGTTTAAGCAAAAATATTAACAAAATATGCATCATTTTAAAAAGATGTTTGAATAACGTCCCGAACAGTGAGATATAGTTAGCTTAGTCCCACACTAGTAAGCATTATTTAATAAAAAATCAATAACATATTGTTATAGCCGTGAATCACACCCGAGTAAGTAGACGTAAACGTGAGCTAACTCCGTACGTATTTATTCGTGTAGAGATCGAATGAACAATATTCGACGCAATGTCACCTTTTATATCCACCGCCGACTGTGCAATCATAATATGTAAAAATAAACATAATCTCAAGCCTGTATCCACGAAGTGGTAGGCAAAGGGGTAATACATCCACATCTCGCCAGCTCAGCTTTAAGGTTCAACCTAATAGGCCTAATAGCCTATTGCTGTCTCCCGAACATAGTACCAAACCCCGTGCTACTACTGAGAATCATTTGACATAAAAACCACTGCTCGATCCGGGAATTAAACCCGTAACCTCATGCACAGAAATCGCATACACTGTCGCTGCTTCATGAAGCCATGGAGGATGCAGTATAAGACTACATTACAACAGAGAAAGTATAGCTAATCTGTTCAATAGTTGTAACAATAGAACGCTTTAGTCGAGCGATAAGTCCGTGTTAAACGAATGTCCAATGCGGCGTCATGATTGCTCGTACATCAGGGGATGCTCAGGCCATCAACTAGCGCAGTGAGATTAACCTAATTACTGGCTTGCCTGACAAGTGGCCATTGATGTTAAAAAGCAGGTAATAAACCTATTTTGCTTATTCCTTCTTCCAATCCATTAAGGGAAACAAACGAGCATATGAATGGAGCTTGCGAAATAACTTTTCCAATTAGTTTATTTCGGAGAAGAATTTCATTTGTTATAACCTATAAGTTTTATGGTTTGCTTTGGGTGTCCCACTGCCCAGGAGGTCCCATGGCATAAGCTTGCGCTTATATTTGCGGCCATTCGTGCGGTCCCGAGTTTAATTCCTTGGTCTAGCAAAGAGTCACGATTACGATTGATTGCTAAACGTTTCGCCAAGTTACACTGGCCATGCTGAATAGTGCGCATCTGAAAGCCAGTAGGGTGTGCACCTCCCGCAGTTTCGGCCCGTTATAACCGGAAGGTTGGTAGGGCCATGGGTGGAGGCGGGTTAAGTGGCCATGCTGAATGTTATGTATGCCATATATAATTATATTATATACCATACAACGCGAAATGTTGTGTTATAATAATATTTAACTAAGTATAGTAAATTATTGGGAAACTATAATATGTTGAAAGCTACAACGTTATAACTCCTATGAAATAAAAAAATTAAGAGGACTATTAAATACTAAGAGATATTTTACTCAGGGTAAAGCTTCCTAGAATCCAGACAAAGAGGACTTCAGTAACTTCAGTAAACTCACTAACCTTAAGTGGTTTTATTTCTTTATGATGAATAAATCATTTTTGATTTGATTTGAACGTGAAAATTGTGATAGTTAACTTTAGCGATAGTCATTTTACGTGTCAATTCTGTTTGGAACTCATTAGTAAGTTAACTCTGAATCTATTGAGGATAAATAATAGTACATTATTAAATAGCAAATGAAGAGCTAACCGAGTACTCAATGTCGGTCAAAGCTATTGTCGGCTATAAATTCACCGCGTTACCAAGACCCGATATCTGTTCGCACCCATATTGCTGAGACTATACTAATCGATATGAGTTTGATTCGATATTAGCACCAAACAGCGCGTACGACCGTGTCGACGCTGTCAATGGTTGCTTAAATTGAAGTAAAATGAATCGATTGCCGCATGATCAGTTTACTGTACTATTCAATATTAAATTTAAACTATTTGATTTTTACATGGTTTTTTCAACTCCACTTCTAAAAATAATTTCTGTATTGCGGGAGAATTCACAAACATCTAAACAACATACATAGGTACATAAAGTACGCCTAGGTTCGGAGCAACTATTTGTGGATCACACTAAGAGTTGTCTCGTGTGGATGCAACCAACACTCGGCGCACTGGCGGCGGCAAACCATATTGACATTCTAGCAGTAAATATAAGCATGAGCCGACAAATTAATTTTCAAAAATATAAGTTTGGATTAGACCTTATCTCATACTAATCGTCTTATGATATGAATAAATACTCGGCGGCGCACGCAGCCGGCTTTTGCAAATTAACGCGTAGCCGACCAGCACCCAACATGTATAAGTTCCAAAAACATGTTTTAATTTCCTTTAAAGTAAAGTTATGCTACTTCCGCTAAAACTCTGAGAGCGGATTTACTTCACACTACCCCACTATTTAATAGCATTAAAGGAAAAATTATTTTTTTGAAAATTTATTAATTTTCACAGTATATTTTAATATTATGATAGATAACTAATTTAGTGATAGGACATTTTATCTGAGAATGACAATCTAAAGCAATTTTATTATAGTGACGCCTACATGCGCCCGAACCACCGCAACCGCCCGATAAACGAAGACTGTTTGACACCCAGCATATCCCACGATCTTCAATTACAAACCACCAACACGATTTCAAAAATAAATTGATAAGAATTAAAATAAATTGACCTGAGATGTAGATATGTTCGATCTTAACTATACCTATCCCTCAATGTTCCTTGTTTAAGTATTTTAGTAAAATAAGGTAGGTGAAGATGAAATTAAAACTTCCAAGCATTCTCGTCGGTTGTCACAGATCCTTAGGAATTATAATTATGTTTAAAAGTCACGAAAGTGCAGCAAAAGCAGATAGATAATAATGAATTTAAAATTAGATTAAGTTCTGTGGGAAAAATAATATAAAATGAATCTTCTTTCGTACGGCGGCGGACGTTTTTAATTAAAAATTGTGCCACAGCGATGCACTGAATGGATTCATTTTAAAATTAATTTCTCTCATCATCTTATCATTGTACAGGCGCCCGTTCTTTACATAAATTGAATGAACTGTTTACTTTACTTAATCAGACTCGTTTTCGTCGCCCACAGAGATGTCGAGTAAGCTGACTAAATGAATGGAGGCTTAGTTTTGTAAAGGCTGTTTGGTTTGTGACAACTTTAGTGAATAAAGAAGCTGGTTCACTAATTACGGTAATTTAACTGTATCATACATTACTTACTTTTTGTATTAAAGTATATCTGTCTATTAGTTGTTTCTTGACATTAAAAAAGGAGCAAACAAACATTATTTTTTAATTAACCTAGGTAATGGGCTGGGCGCCAGAAAATAGAGAGAACAAGATAAGTAAAATGTATTCGCTTAGTATTAACTGAGAATTAACATGACGGTGATGAGACCGTGCGTCGCTTAGCTTTACTTTCGATGTATGTTGAAAGCGGAGCGGCGCGCGATGGACTGACGGACTGGACCTCATTTGGAATAGGTATAATGTAAAGGATGCTCAAGTGTTATAATTATACTTGTATTACAACATGGTGCGAGATATAATCACATGCGCCGTCATCGTATGACAAGGTCGTTATCGAAGGAACAGATGTGGCGCTCGTAAATTCTTGAAGCTCCAGCGGAGAGTGCATCAGCATAAGATACGGCGAGATGGAGCAAATTTACATTTAAATTCAAAATCTGCTTATTACAGAGTTGTTTAAGCCCGTGTTTCACTTCTAAAATCCGCTACGTAACTATGATGTTGGAAAAGCTTTTACAACATATGTATAAACACATTTCAGTTTAAACTGATATCTTAGGACTACAAGTTTGTAACTGCCTCTGTGGCGCAGCGGTAGTGAATACGACTGCTGTGCATGAGGTCTCGGGTTCGAATCCCGGGTCGGGCCAACATAAAGGTATTGGGTTTTTCTGTTAAGAAATCTCAATACGAGCCCGGAGTTAGGAAGTTGGCGGTGTTAGACACCCCCGTGCCTCGGAAAGCACGTAAAGCCGTTGGTCCTGCGCCTGATCTCTCTCCGGTCGTGTCGGATTATCCGTCCCATCGGATTATGAGGGTAAGGGAACAGAGAGTGCACTTGTGTTTGCGCACATACTTGTGCACTATAATATCTCCTGCGCAGATGGCCAGTCTCCGTTAAGATTGGCCGCCGTGACCGAAAATCGGTTTGGAGGACATTATTATTATTATTACAAGTTTGTGAAGAGATTTAAAAAACGTTAAATGGCCTGTGGCCGCCATAAACATCCCAATAATACGAACATAATACACCTACATAGGTATGTATGCAGCACTCACGTACCTATACGTCTTGTCTTTATATTTAATACCCGAGGAGTTTTTTAATTTTGTTATCATTACTTCACTCGTAAGGAATATACCTAACTAATCGATCTTTATCTGTAAGTTCATACAATGAGTTTGCTTCATCATTTGCTATCTATAGTTTGTATCTTTTTAGATTTCAATGTGAAAGAAAAGAAACTATACATATGTATGTACGTGAAGCAAAAACTTTGTACCTCTTTTTTAGAAAATTGCGCGGTCGGAGAAGTATGAAAGGCACAGTTAAAGTTTATATGAAGAAAGAAAGAGTGGCGAATCCTAATATTTTTATAAAATATGCATTAGAAATACATTAAATTAATTAAAAAATCATTACACGCACACAACCATGCATTTGACACACGCAGTCGAATCGTGTTCATAATATTTTGACATTGTTCGGCTGACGTCGTACAATTCTTCATAACTATGGTTACATACCTTATTTATATGTAATAAAGAAAAAAAGGAAACAAAGTAGCAAGCTTAAGAGCTGAACGATCCGTCTTTAAAACCATGCTCAAAATACCATTTACATACATACATAAATTCACGCTTGTTTCCCAGAGGGGTAGGCAGAGACTACGGATTTCCATTTGCTACGATCCTGACACACTTCTCTGGCTTCATTCACTTTCATAACATTCCTCATACACGCTCACCGGTTTAAGGTGCTCTTAACCTGGCCTTTATCCAGAACGTCTCCGATCTGATCAAGAAACGTTCGCCTAGGTCTTCCCTTTGCGACTGTTCCATTCACACTAGCCTTATAAACTTTCTTAGTCAGTCTGTTCTCGTCCATTCTTTCTACATGCCCAAACCAACTTAACATACCCTTTTCTATTCTCGTCACTATATCCACTTTTATGCCGCATCTCTCTCTAATCACACTATTCCTTATTCTATCTTTCAGAGTCACACCACATATATTTCTCAGCGCTCTCATTTCTACAGCATTTATTCTGCTCTCATGCTTCTTTTGCCATACCCAACTTTCACTACCATGCATAAGTGTAGGTACCTACTAATAGTCCTCTATGAACAGCCAAACGTGCCTTTTCGGATACATTTCGACTGTTCATAAAAGCGCGTAGAGCGCCATTCAGTTTATTGCCAGCAATCGTTCTTCTTTCAATATCTCCCTCATTTGTACCATCCCTTGTAAACAAAGTACCTACCTAGATATACAAACTCACCATTTACATACTCCACGAAAGATCTCTACATCGATTGTAAGCTACTTAACGTGCGCCAATTATTTATATTAAAATCATGCTTTACATCCAACAGTTATGAAGTCTGCAGAGTTTTAAAAACTTCTCAAACGCCGGTTATTTTGAATTGATGTGCCTACAATAAAGACGGCGTTCGCTAGGCGTTTTAGTCCTATTATAGAGCACTACATATATTATGTACAATAGAGTGGGGAACTCGTGTGATATTAAACGGTGTACTATTATGGAAGCAAAATCTATAATCACAGAGTGGCTTTCACTGTCATGACGCAACCGAAAGTCTTATGGTACATTTCTCCTAATATTTATATATTGTTATACACATAACCATATACATATATTTAATACAATAATCCTTAAATAGGTTAGTATGTAAAATAGGATAGTCCTTTCTTTTTAACTTTTGTTTTCGTATAATTGAAACGTAACACCGAACAAGGTTAAAATATTATATTAAAGAGTAGATAGTGGCTTATAATGTCGACCGAGCTATACCTACATATTTGTAACAAATCGAGCATTGTGAAACGCAACAGGCACCCACAGGACAGGCTTTGCCTAGTGTGGGACCGACGGATATCGACAAATTGTATTCTTTTTCTGGTAATAAATGCTTTTTTTTAGGAATATCTTTTATGGATGACTATAGTTAATTAATAATAATTTATTTGAAAAAGATAGGTAAGAAAATTAACCTATGTAGCCTTGGCAAAATCTAAATGAAATGTAATTATAAGCGTAAAGTTATAGACAGGTAAACCTTAAAATAACGATCAAACTTAAAATTTAAATCAATCATGATAGAATTTCGACCACTTGGCGACCGCTAAACTATTACCATAATAGTTCAGCATGACATAATAGTAATTATACTTACAATAAGGGTGATTGATCTTCAGATATAAAAACTTAACAGTTTATCGTATTTTCGCAGACTGAAAAGATGCGTCATCTATACCTACTAATATTATAAAGCTGAAGAGTTTCTTTGTTTGGTTAATCGCGCTAATCTCAGGAACTACTTGTTCAAATTCAAAAATTATTTTATTGTTGGATAGCTTATTTATCGAGGAAGGTAATAGGCTATATAATATCACACTACGACCCACGGGGGCGGCACAGTTATCATAGACGCGGGTGAAACTGCGGGCACATCTAGTATTAAATAAGTTCGAAGTATTCCGACAAATTTAACAAATTGCAATGAATTCTCTATTTATTATACATTGCTATTTGATATATAATTTTCATTTCTTTATACTTTGGTACTGCAGGAGAGTGAGGGAGGGGATTTCTGGTGTATACCTG
Source organism: Catocala nupta (assembly GCA_963675205.1). Classification (NCBI taxonomy): domain Eukaryota; kingdom Metazoa; phylum Arthropoda; class Insecta; order Lepidoptera; family Erebidae; genus Catocala; species Catocala nupta. The sequence goes on along the minus strand of OY776091.1, from coordinate 29,774,546 downwards.
TAGAAAGAGTGTGATTTTGGTAACGTTACGTAGCAAGACAAGCTGAAGAAACATGTATTGAGTTGAGTATATTATGATGATTTGTGCTTATAGAAAGAATATATATAGGAAGTAAGTGAGGCGAGTGAGAATCTTCTCAGGCGTTTTTTTAAATAAAATGAGGACTCGTCAAAAATCTTGAGTGAAAACATTTGGCCCCGGCATACTTTAATGGCCTTTGAGCGAACTGTGCGTCGACGACGACTTACTCTTAGGCCCAGTTCCTATATCAAGATACGAGTCGTTTTACATACGGACAGTTAATTTTTGACACATGTTCTATGAAAAATATGTCAAAATTTAACTATCCGTAGCTAAAACGACTCGTTTCTTGATATAGGAACTGGGCGTTAGAGAAGGAAGGGTGACGTAAAATTAAATCTGTTGTTCATGACTTTTAAGGGTTCCGTGCCGAAATGAGAAAACGAACCTTAAAGTACTACTGTGTCTGCTTATCTAACGCATGCTTAATGCAAACGAAACTCTAATATACTTAAATAATATTATTGATTTGATTGTATATATTTTAACTTACAATGTATTCCAAAAAATATGTTAATACAATTTGAAACGCGGTTTATTTTAAACAGTAGGTATCACTGACACATGACTATTATTAGCAGCGACTTAAATAAACCGCGATTAACTCCGTACAAAGTAGTTTAATTTCTAGAAGTACTATTCAGTATGCTTAAATTTGAAATAGTCAATGTTACAGGATAAGTAAAACGATGCTTCTTATAGAAATACTTACTCTTATATTTTAGAAAAAAGTGTGTATACTTTTTTCTATATAAGTAGGTATACATACTTTTTTCTAAAATATAAGAGATAACGATTACAAGCAAATGAATATTTAACAATAATATATCCAAATGGTACCGATTATTTATCGAAGTACAATAGCATTACAAGCCAACACACACCCACAGCCACTATAAAATAACTTCATAAGAAATATATATAGAGCATATATTACTTATAATGTTATTTTATATGATAGTGTAGAAATAGACGACCGACAAGCAAACTCTTGAAAATAATTTCGATCCACGAAAATTAATTGTATAATAAAACGCCGCTGCAAGTTTAAATATCCTATAATCAGTATATTTTAAGCGTCCGCAATATAACATATACCTATTACGGGTGCCTAAAAATATAATATATTTAAAAGTGTAATAAATATATTATATTTTATGAAGAGCAGATTTTATAATTATTTATAAATATACAATTTTATTAAGTTTTTCGAACCTTGGAAATGTGTCTATTAGATGCCAACAAGTAGCTATTTGATACTATAGTACTAGTACTATAGTTACATAATTATACTGACTGATACTACTGATCAGCACTGTGGGTGGAATACACGTTTGTCTAAATTATTAGGACTTAGGTAGATGTTGTTCAAGGTATACAAAATGTCAGACATATCCTTCTATTAATTTACCAATAGGACATTTTCGTAGACACCTCACTTTTGATGAATTCCACAGCTGTAACTACTAAAGTGGAAAAGTTAATATAAATATAATACACAATCTCTATAAGTACAATTGCAACAGTATTCTTGATACGGTCTTTGACGTGTTCTTGTTAAATACTTTGTTTGATTTTTGGGCTTTTGACGCCTACTTGCGTAATGTGTCCAATGCTGTTCATTAAGACACTAAAGGTGTGATAACAAGCAGCATCAACAACCTCACTGTTTTATTGATGTCATGTACGCAACGATGTATTCATATTTATTTAGAACCCCTTAACAGTAGAGTCAGAGATTTTAAAGTTAAGACGAGGCCATTTAATTTGTAGTTATAGTCAGACATTTGTTACTTTTTATTTATTTTTTGCAATAAGTACGAAACGCTGAATGCAGCAGCAACTTTTACTTACGAAAACTAGATTATTTATATTACTTTGGTTGGTGCGTGTTAGTTATCTGAATTGGAGGTATGGTGGAAAAATATAATTCCTTCATTTTGTTTCTTTTGACTGGGTCGCAGTATTTATGCGGCAATTTCGGATAACCCATCATTCGAGATCGGAGTCTACGCTACAGCAGTACGAGCTATATTTTACCACAACAATATAAATAGATAAATCGAGGCGCTTACGATAACTTGCATTTACTGCAGAGGACCATAGGTACAATAAACCGGAGACGTGTCATCGAATAATCAGCAGATTTGTCTGTTCATATTCACGACAAATGGTGAAATATTACGCGCCACGTTACGATATCAATCTCATAAATCGATCCTCGTGATACGTATACGAAAACCTCCTACAATAAATCGATGTCTGTATGACCTAAGCCAAAACCCATTAAGCAGAGCGCGCTTGTCTGCATTTGATGGCACCGGAACCCCATGCAAAATTCAGATACGATAGATAGAGAATAAATCTCGCTGAGGATTCGAGCTGTGAAACCTAGAGCACGGGGCAGAAATGCCGAGTCGAAGCTGGACAGAAATATAGGATTGTAAAGTTCATCTGAATCCTATCTACTTTGAGTGGTAGGTATAAGTATATTATCACTCAAAGCTAATAAAGAAATTATAAAAAAGTATACTAATTAACAAAATGACAGTCATCGCAATAATTTATCGAGAGGTATATGAAATATTGAAATGTTCCAATCTATGTAAATGTATTCACTTACATGTCTTACCTACGTATCAAGAAATAACGACGACAATCTTATTAAAAATTCAGTTCGTAATTGGTGTATAAAAATAATTTGCCAAATTGGTTCCTACAAATTAGAAAAGCAAAGTACCTACCTAACTAAAAGTTTGCAAAAGGTAAATATTATTATAATGCCATGGCATCGTCGCGGTATTCGACAATACATTTCTGTTAGTAGTAGCACAGATAATATAATACTATGGTAGTAGTAAATTTCAACTATATTTTGATGGCGTGCTACGAATAACAAACTATATTTTTAGCACATAGTTTTATACGCTATACCAGTATATCGTGGGTATTTGAATAGCATCGAGACTTTTCTCAAAGTACGCTTCCTTTCATAGCGTTTCGATAGCGTACAATATAAAAATATAATACTTATGTACTATTTACAAACTACACAGTCTATAAACAGTACCTAAACGAAACGTAGAAACTTTAAACAATTAAGAACTAAACACCTTATAAATTCACAAAAGCAGAATACATAGAAGTAAATAAACACATAACTCACATAGCGGGCCGGGATAGCGCGCGTAGCGTACATCGTGTTGCGTCATACATACAGCGAGCGCTAGTACGGTGACTAGCACCATAGCTCGTCGCGCTAGTCGAATACTACGTTAAGTATCTATATAGCGTGGCTTATTTTTCAGATTTAATGCTTGCCAAATTCGGCGATATGGGGCAGAGCAGTATTTCTTTGTAAATGTATCTTGATTAGACGAAATTAATGCCGAATAAAAGTACATATATTTTATAAAGTGCAAATCCACAGTCAACCTTTCATAAGATAATCCATTTGACCCAGTATTCCAACTTTTTTTCTCAGCCTTTTCTATACATAACCATATATTATATGTATACACCTAATAATTCCTGAAATAATCAGATGTGACAGCCAGCAACATCACGTCATAAAAATCCAATTTATACAATTTTGGTAGGTATACGACCCTAAAAACGGCTATCTATTGTAGAACTAGGTTAAAATTTGATTCGGCCAATACTTTTTTATTATTTGGTAAGTGCCGCGCTGCCCGTGGACTTTAGCAATGTCAGGACTCTGAGACTACACAGCTAAACCGATGACCGTGATAGCAGTACCTAGTCTCTTTAATTAATCTCGTTTGAAGAAGAGGTCATATCATAGCGCTCTGGAAATACCACGTACCTATATTCATTTCGAGGCTCTGAAGGCGCATATGTACTACGTGAAACGAGCGCTGAAAGCGTACCGACCGGTGACGGTGCTAGATGAAACATTTTTGATTTCGGAAGTGCCAAAGACAACCCCTATACGGTGTCCAATAGATATTACAGTCTAAAGATATCAATTGTATTTATTTCAATATTTAAACATAAAGTTAACAATTTTAAAAGTTTTAATGCGAAAGTGATCTAAGTAAACAAAAATTAAACCAATCAAATAATTTTAAGAGAAAAGAAAGCCTAGAACATTTCAATTACGTGTATGAAACGCAAACGAAGTCACCGTTATCGGCTGTCGCTTACTCAGTAATAAATTATATTATGTTTTTTATCATTATTATAAAATAAATAAGTTCCTTTCTGGAATAAACTGTCGCTTTTAGGCCAAACCATAAATCGTCACGGTTATACCTACATTTCGAGTGTCCCAGACATGCCTGAAGGTGATAGAGCACATAATAAATTGTTTAGCACACCAATACCAATAATGCACTACTTGCTATAAAAAGAGCAAAAAATATCTGGGATACATAACAAATATTCGATTAGTTATTTAAATATACTTATATGATTTCATTAAATTAATAACACGCGCATAAAATCTTAATGCATTTCAATTGAAAGAGAGAAAGTAAAGTTTATCTCTTATTTATAGTCGGTAAGGCAATACTATTAAATATAAACAAATTTAATAAGTCTTTACATACTTACAATATTGAAAAATATCCTTGAAAACACTTCGTTCAGATTATCACTTCGAACACTATTTATGCAATTTATTTTTCAAGCGTCATAATTTTACTACTTCTCACTGTAGGTAATCCCTTGTTGTTTTGTATTTAGTAACAACGTTTGATTGTCTAGACCACCTGTTTAATTATTTAACTTTCGATCATGTTTCAGGAGACCCAACCACACATAAGCTTCGGACAGCCGGCGTTTTTCAAATGCCGCTTCAAACAATCCCGCGATCTTTATTTTCCCGCCAAATTATATCAACATTAAACACCCAAATTAAAGAGTATCATGATTCAAACAAAACCTCAGCATTATCTACCGTCTTTAGTTAACCGCATTGTAATAATTTCGTTCAAGGTTTGCTATAACACTAACAAATTAAAGAGGAGAAAACTATACCAGCCCGGTGTGGAAATGTCATAAATTTAATTTTGGCTACATAATAATACTCTTTAAGCGACATCTAGTACAAAATACCGCAAATAAGTGAAAAGAACCGCTTCAGTAGTGACATCTATTATGAAGATATATAAATTCAAATATGAATAAGCAATTACTAAAAAAATTATGAAATATGACAAATTATTTTAGATATCAGTAATGACATTATTTTCATTATTTAACCAGATTTTTAGAAAATAATGTGGGTGACATTTATTTTACACAATAGCAACACTCCTAGTTTCTAATTTTAAATAGGGATTTGTCATTGGTTGCGCTATTTTTTGACAACTTTGTAGAAATAAAAAGGTATAGGCTAAAAGGTTCAGTCATAAATTCCATTAGAAAACGACGACGTTGCCTCACACTGAAAATATACTATAAATTATCATAGCAGAATTGTAATAACCTTTGCAATGTTTCGACCGGTTTGTACAATCGGTCAAAGGGTTTCATTCGAGAGGAAATCAAAGGAATTTATTAGGAACAAAATAGTTCGACCTGCTTCTTTCCTGAAACCAGCAGAAAAAATTAAATTGTACAACAAGGAGAATAAAGAACTGTTCGGCCCATTAATAGAAACTAATAAACAGAAGAAACAGCGCCTACAGAAGGAAGGTAAGTGATTTGGTTATAAGGTTTCCGCAACCTTGCTAGTGAGCGGATTACAACATTCTAAATACACAGACCAGTCCATTGCAAAATGCAGACGTCTAGATTGTCCGCAATCAGGTTTCCTTATGACGATATTTATAACATTTTTTACATTGTTATGTTGACTTTCGATCTCATTTTATGCGTACTTGCTACGTACCACAACTGTTAGCGTCGCATATCTTGCCAATTAACATCATATGACATTACAGTTTTGGCGCCGTGAGATACACACGCGTACGCATAACCACTGTTTTATCTGTGTGTTCCAGCTAAAAATAGTACGTCACATCAAAACAACGGCACGACTGCACATGAAAATACAATAAAATATAAAGAAATTACTGAAGGAAATGCTAGACAGAGTGATCCATTGACTGGATATACGACGTACAGTCCCATATTAGCAGTAGAAGTGTTAAAAAACAAAATGTGGCATAATACAAGGCAATGTGTTAATTTTGTAGGAGTTTTGTTGAATAATGTCGCTGTAAGGAGTATCTCTACCACTTCAGTTCGTAGAGCAGCAAAGAGCTCTCCTGCACAGACTGGATTTGCAAGTGAGGACAAAATTCTACAAATAAAACATCACCAGAATGATTATGCTCAGCAGCACCCATCTGTGACACTGATATTGAATAAGACAATGACAGAAGAGTCCAGATCTGCTCTAGAGAAATGGAAACAGGAGAGGATAGCTGAAATGGGATTGGAGGAGTTTAATAAATTCTATGAAGGTATGTATTTATTCTAATTTATTTATATTGAGAAGTAGAGAAGGCTTCAATTCATAGCAAAATTTGAAATAATGTTCAAATTCTTTAACATTCAGCTATTTCATAACATTTCCAACAATTTCAAAACTGAAGGAAAATTCATTATATAACATGTGCAACAGCTCATACTTCAAGATATTTTTGAATGCAAAATGTCTGTGAGATGTTGTCATAACAGACATAAGCAACATATTATAAAGATATCATGATGTGTTCTTGTGGTGTGTAATACTTCCAAATCCTATAGGCAATGACATACTGTTAGCAAAAGGAGCAGTGTGACCTTTATCCTGTGCCTTGGCAGCATAGCAAATGCATTTTAAGGGTTAGCCATATGGAAGTTGAAACTTGTGTAGCACCACAGCTATAAATGCAAAACCACTTTAGACCATACATTTGTTTGTGACAATATTGATAGTATAAAAACAGTTACTTTATTACTTGCATCTCTCTCCTATAGTGTAATATCAAAAATTCTAAATTCTATTTGCTCTGGTTACTAACTTATCTATTCTTAACAAGCTAATAATTTATATATTATTATTTATATATGAATGTATTTTAAGTATACACACTTTTCTTTGGTTGGAATATCAGAAACATTTGTAAAGCCAAATACAAAAATGATTTATACTATTTAAAACTATTGTGTCTAATTGACAGCATACTGCTGCCAAGCTAAATGTTAAGTGTGAAGTACAGAGCAAAAACCTCCACTATACACCTACACATAACTTAGATAATGGAAGAGTTAGTTTCTGGTATTATAACTTATACTTCGGGTAATCTGAGCAATTATAAAACAGATTTTATGCAATTTTGGACAACATGTCAAATTAACTCAATTAATATTTAACTGGTGATTGAAAGTTATTGCCTACAATAATGTGAATACTCTACATAAACAATAGAACAAGAATGGCCTAAACAATATCTTGTTACTAGTATTGTTTTAAAACAAACCACAGTGTACATGTCATACATTTGGCACAATTCAAAATAAGGTGACTACTTTATTGAATTGCTGCTCCATGCTGAATAGTAGTATTGTTAAGCTGTAAATTAAATCTACAATTTGAATTTAATTTTGTACCATATACCTAAAATTTTGTGTTGCACCTATGTCTGTTTTTAATTTATAAGATCAGCTATTGTTGAGAAAACCGATGCCATATATCTCAATCCTCTATCACACAATTTGGGGCTACTAGCTTTGTCTCTAGTATTGCCATTATGCTGGGTCTTACATACAGCACATTTTGATCATTTAGCTTATAGTTTTACCTATAAAGATTTCTGGCACTCATATTACGTAGTATTGCTGTTATATGGTTTGTAATGATATATTGAAAAATGGTAGCTTTATACACCAACTACACACACTATACACCAATTTAAGAGAGAGGCCTAAAGGTCTCTCTCTTAAATTGGCAAATAAATATAATTAAATTTCAAAGTATGCAGACATTGATGCATGAATGTACAATTACATAAATTTTATTTATATTCTTGCTATAGTATTAATTTTTATATAAAGATAAACCAATTATAAACTCTTCTCATAGTCTACAGTTAGTAGATAATTAAAAATTCCTATATAACTTTAAAATGTGTTACTTGTTTATAGTTAACAATATTTATATGGTCTCTTTTGATATCTGTTGATGTGACATTCAAGCTGTGTATCATGAGGTGAGGTAAGAGGTGTTTAAACAAGACCACTCTTTAAACACCTCTCATTGCTTTGTAATTTTAATAAGATCTGAAATAACAAATTATTAAAAAACAAATATGCTTCCTTAATATTATAGTGTCTTGGATTTATTTACACCATCCTTAGTTAAAACTGAATGAAAGGTATAGTTAAAAACGTAGCAATGCCGAATATTTCGCTTGGAGGTGGAACACTATTAAATTAGATAAATTATTTAAAGGCAAGTACCTAATGATTTTCTTCCAAAGCGGTTGAAACTTGGATGCGCTGGTCACCATCAATAATAATCAACTGGTTTTTAAGTGTTGTGCCGCGAGCACTTGACAAATACTAAAAACAAAGACCACACTGTCCACGCCTTACCCCCGTCCCTGGCTTCTAAATTGAGAATTACATGCTGAGAACAACTCAAACTCTACTTAAGTATTTACTACTTAAACTTAGTTACTTAGTTTTTATATTTAAGTTTTCTTAAATTGTAATAATATTTAAGCAGGCATTTGATCATATTCTTAATAAATATACTTATCTAAATGCTTTATTGATAGTGGTTTGATAAAATTCGATTTTGTAATAAATACTTGAGAATACTTAGTAGAGATTTGCTACTTTTCTCAATTCAGAAACTGTGGTTAGGATTTCAGTACAACTTGTGAATACAGATGCGCCCACACATTGACGCGTAAGTAGGTACCGCGATTTTGGATCTCGTCGGTTGAATGCAATTAAACCAAGTTCGCTGTGCGCTCGCATTTGCGCATAGGTTTATTTGTTTTTAAAAGTCAGTGTATGTAGATGGCACGATCATTTGCCGGTGTCTGAATCTAACCGATAAAAGGAGCAGACAAGCTTTTGACTTATTCCTATTAGCCTGTTCACTCACAATAATATAATTAAACGTAATATATAAAAATGTTGGCTCTTCTTCAAGTAGAATAGTATGCTCATTTTAAATTCGGTTATAAGCATACTTAACACAGAATATTAAAATAAACGTATAATTTCATTGGTTTTCTCAAGATTCCATATTGGTATACAAAAACAGCAACACATAGGTGAAGTCCATCATCCAGATAGTGAGTGCTAAATACACGTCAAACTGTGCCTAACCAACACTAATGAAAAATTTATGTGACACTAAAAATATTGTATAAAATGTATATCAGATATGCACACAGTTTTTACGTAAGTAACATTAGCTGTTTGTGATTCCCAGCTCAAATGGCAGCCGGCACTAAGTTCCACACCACATTGAAGAACTACTTCACGCAGCCCCGGACACAGCTGCGCATCGAGAAGGAGGTGGAAGGAGTCTGGGTGTCCGTCAGTGAAGTCCTCAAGAGAATATCCTCACCGAAAGCTATAGAGTCCAATGTTATACACCCCGTGCTCAAATATAGAGGGATCTTTGACGCTATCGCTGATTATGAGTAAGTATTTGCTATTATATCCTAATCCTAACTAATATTATAAATGCGAATGGGAGTTTGTTTGTTACTCTTTCAGTCCTTAACTACTCGACCGATCATTATGAAATTTCGTATAAATGTTGTCAGCGGAGTAGAAAAGGACACAGGGTATCTATCATCCAGAAAAATGTACTGTTACTTACCTAACCTATATTGAGGCGAGTAAATATGTAGGTATATAAGTTATTATCTCTGTTCTGTATATGAAATCTTTTGGGTAGACATTCTTTTCACCTTTTTCACACATATGACGTATAGTATCGAATTTTTAAGAATTGGGCACCAAACTCATTAGATATAAAAAAGTTTTATTGCCATCGAAATAAATAATAAATGATTTATTAAAAATCGCCGACTACCCATATAAAATACCTTTAAATTTACGTCGACATTGTCACCTAGGTCATAGACATGCATAATATTTTCTTTTATAAATCTTATTTATAAATATTTTAAAATGACAAAAATACTCACACATGTTTATAAAACACCCTGATGTGTTGTATTAAACTTAGTCTCCCCGTGACCATGGCTGCTGAAAAGCAACCGAAACGTCGGGGAAAGTGTAAACTTAAATACAAATAGATTTCATACTTTTAATAATTTAATTAGCTTAAAATTAGTAAAGTTTAATAGTATAATATAGTAGTTTAAAACAGTTTCTAAATTATGTAATAGAGTGTTAAATAAACAACGCGATAAAATCCGTATATATGTAGTAGTTTAATTTCAATGAATAACATTCGCGTAAACAGAAGACAATATTACACACTGTAGTTAGTGTCGTAGCATCGCGAAGTTAGGCCGCGTTCCTTGCCCCTTCCACCCAGACGATACACGATGATGTTTTAGGCGTTACCCTTTTTTTTTGACAAAAGCTATTGTGGGTGACGAAGAAGAAGCTAACCTAGGTTTGCCATATCGGGAAAACAAATCATGTTCCTTGATTTTTATGTAATTTTATAAATATTACATTTTTATTTTTAAATAAGCTAGACCTCTTATTCATTTTGTAAATCCATCCATAACTTATCCATTCGTAGACTCACTTCTGAATATCTTTAAAGAGGTAAGCATAGGTGTAGTACAGTAACAGTAGTGTAGTGTGTATATTTAAACTTCGACAGCTATGTTTTTAGGTGTCGCATGATATGTGGCGAAGCTTCGCCGCGTGAGCTCATTTCCGGGCTGCTACTGAGAATTTCCTAATAGAAAATCTTTATAACACTTGTATCTGGCCGGCACCTCAAGACCATGTTATATACCGCGATAATTGTAGACATGTATTCCGATTATTAACTAAGTTCAGTTATATTGTAAATTAAATATATTGACACGTGTAGAGGACACGAGGCATCCCTCACACGGTTTTGGCAATAAGCGAGTTTGTTTTATTTAGACGCTGAAGCTCTGAACACTGAGAGCATATATTTGAAACTATAGAATCAACATCGTACATACTATTACTTTCACTTCAGACCTTGAGTACTCTTAAAATATTTAATTATATTCCAAATAGCCTCTACACTCGACCTTACAAGCCTGAATACGACATTGAATAGCAAACATTACCTTCCACACAACCACTATGTGACGTTTATTGCTCACGGATATCATTTCGTTAGGCAACAGACAAGTGCTCAATTGAACGATGATCAGTATGATGAATGCAAAAATATGTTTGTTTCTGCTGACGTTTGAAAAGTGAAGGAATTAGAAGTAACGTGATACATTTTCATTTTAATCATAAAAATGAAACCTTAAAGCGCTCTGAAATTAAATAAAGATGCAGCAAATACGTATTTTATTACATTATTGCCTTTGCCATGTCACGAGTGAACCTGCGTCCGACAGTTGTTGATAATATCACTGATATTTTCAGTTTTAAGAAAATACGTTTGCTTTAATTAGAACATTCCTGATATATATAGTATAACGAAATAGTCGCAGGTAAAAGTGAGTATTGTACCACTGGGAATTTCTTATTAACGTCTTTTATTATATAGCTACGTCATTTGTTATCGTATTTTATCACAATAGCCCAAGAAATACCTCACCGATTAAAGTGTCAGTGACTTTGGCCAACGTGATATCGGAATTGTAATGTCAAGGGAATCTGAAGGTTAACATATTATGTTACATAATCTCACATACTATCTCAGGATTATTGTTCAAACAAAAATCTTGAAATGTCAATTGCATTGTACCTATTTGATTTGTTCTCATTTGGCGTGTCTCTGAGTACGTCATTTATAAGATAACGTTTTAATGAAATACTAATTTATAATCGATTATCGCAAATCGCTATCGCTCAGTGGCGTTAGGGCTACGTAAGCATTTTAATAAATATTTTTGAGTAAGTACCTATTATTTATTTCATTGGTTCATAGAAACAAAAGTGTATTGTGGTCTGATATACGCGAGAACAGCTCTACCATCGGTCTTTCACAGTTTCTCGCTAGTCGTTGGCTTGAAGCTGCTGCAGATCAGCTTCTAGAGTACCAGTCTTCCACACATGCGCTCTCTCAGCTCCGCGAGAGAGAGCTCTTTCGACGAGAGCCAGCTAACAGAGACCTTGCGCTGTCACTTCCCTCAATATGTTTGAGGCTGGTACAAGTATTGATAGGCTTTCGGCATTCTGTAGATCCTCCGGCTTCCAACGGCTCTAAAAATGTCCTCTAAGATCTTTAACAATAAGAATTACTTTGCAGGCAATTTTTATCTTTTAATTATTTTAATCAAAATGTTATGTTATCCAAAGTCTGAAACAATGATTTATAATCCACTCAAAAAACAAATAAAAGACCTTTAAAACCGGTACAAGGGTTGTGTCAATTGATGGCATAGTACACCACAGGCACTACCATTATGTGACTTACCCACTATCTATAAGCAGTCGTGCGAGGAAAATAGCGGTACCTATACCCTCACTTATATGGCCCTACTTTTTCTCATACCAACATGTTTAATATTAATTGCTCAAAAGTTGTTGCGTATGAAATTGTCAGTAATAACTTAAACAAAAATATGTTTCACAAAAATGCATTTCGCATCTAAAATGAAGATACATAATGCAAATTATGTATATTGAGAGGACAAGCTCTCTTTTATCAAGTTATAAATTAATTAAAATATTAAGTTATTTTTTTACTTTGTCTTTCATGTTTAGCGAAACACATTGTTGTTTGTAATTTGTATATATTTAATTCAATATAGTGTAGGTTATTTCAAATTTGCTCTAGGACCCTTTAGCTGCCAATCCGTTTTCATTAAATGCGGAATAAGTATTTTCAATATTTAACAACAATTAATTGACAGTGGTTGTGCCTGTAAGTATATTATATATGGCTTCATCTAGTATCTAGTGGTGACGCTGCAAATATATGTATAGCGTGTGTATTAAACTGATTAGTTTGAATTGCATAGTCCTTGAACGATGACATGCAGTAGTGCTATGTAAACTGCGTCTCTTTATTGATTGTGTTCACGATGATTTTATAATAATTAACATAAAGCAATACATAAGTTCTTCATTTTCAGATTGATATACTTTTTCCCTATATATTTAACCTTTGAATAATTAATCGCGATTAAAACTCGATGTCTTATATTATATAAAGTATGAATATTTTTGAGATATAAATTACAATAGTAGTAAAACGTAAACTAAAGTAATGCATTTAGTTCACGATGTAGCTCTGCCATTAGTTTGTTCACTAATGATATCTGTGAATGCCCCGGCGTCGGTTTTTATGTACACTCATAGCAATTAACCGTGTTAAGTCTTCGAATACCAGACATAATTAAAAACCTATTTACCTATTGTGTCTGGTCGCAGGGGTGCGGTGTGCAGCTATAATTCAATAAATAAAATTTAAGTGTCAGTTTGTAATGCCACAATAACAGCTTTTTACTAAATGCATTTGAAAGTACATGCGGTACTTATGCAGAGTAACATAGGCCACTCTTATTTTAGAAAAAAAATAGTGTCACGGCAATCAAAAGCCACGCAGGCGAAGTCGCGGGTAACGGCTAGTGGGTTATTTTAATTGTAACATTATCTTTCAGAGACAAGCCCACATTAATCGAATGGAAAAAGTCGGACAAGCCGCGCAAGTCGATCGCGCTGACGTACGACAACCCCGTGCAGCTGGCCGCGTACTTCGGCGCCGTGTGCCACGACCTCAACTACAAGCACTTCAACGTGCGCGACGCGCTGCTGGTCATCGCCTACACGGACGGCTCGGCCGCCGACGTGTTCCCGCTGGCGGCCGAGCGCCTGCGCGAGCACTGGGCGCACTGGCTCATACGACTCGAGGACTACATGAAGAAGTACGGGAACGACTCCGAGAAGATACTCAAAGGCGGCAAACGATTATTCGAACAAGATATCGGTAATCTCCAGTAATACACGGTATGTAGTGTTTTTATATATCACACGCACACCGACTATACATATATTATACATATATATCGCGAAACGAACATCCCACTAGAAACTTTTTCCTATAAAATGTTGCCAAGACGAGACCATATGTCGCACTGTCAAAAAGATATCAGATCTCAGTAGAGCCAAGCTTCTAACTCTTCTTCACAAACTCGACACCCTAGTCAAAATATGTAGCTTAACCATTTTTCTACTACAAGAACTATTGTGTAACAGAAAAGTAATAAACAGCAAATAAATTGTTTACCCTACGCCTTATGTGACGGTAATTCTGATGGCCATCAGTGAATGAGTCAATGACAAAATCGGAGCTTTTTACATATCAATATAATCTAACGTATAAGAGCTATGCAATTGAAACTTTATATATTTTATAAATCCACTATTGACCTCATATCTCGTATAATCCAAACCCAAGTTAAGAGGGTGAAAAAAAAACAACAAAGCGCTTCGCTTGGCGGTGTCACTATAACTGGACCCTACTGAAACAATCTATTGGAAAAGGGTATTTTAGGGCTTCATATAAATAACAAACGCTTGTACAACTATTTGCCGAGCACTCGCAGTGATGAGGCGACCACCACGCCAAACTTGCATTCTATCGAATCAAAATTGAAATATTATAGAGTATAAAAACATATCAGCTCATATTACTACTATTTCTGTTCGAGAAAACCACGCTTTCGTAAACAACTGTACTCGAACGAACTACTCTACAAGCCTCAATCATTTCTATTAGCGAGTGTGCGTCCGACACGGCACTACAAATGTCTAAACAAAGTCAATTATATATCGCAAACTGCATTTGTCAGACAAATTGGCAATTCCCTACCCCATAGAAAATGTAGTGTAGAACGCGCGTTAATATGCCCTTATAAAAGATCGTGTTAATAATTACAGGCCAATATCTGTATTACCTTCCTTGTCCAAAGTTATAGAGAAAATAATGAACTTGTTCATTATTTTCAAACGTTTAAAAAAATATTTAGAAGACAATAACCTAATTTCAAACAATCAATACGGCTTCAGAAATGACTGATCCACTAATGACGCAGTTTTTGAACTCACACATCATATTGCTCATGCTTTGGATAGAGGTAAGAAGAGCGTTGCAATATTTTTATACCTAGCCAAGGCATTTGACACGGTCTCCGTCCCCAAACTTATCGCTATATTAGAACATATCGGTGTAACGGACCAACAGTTAAAACTATTCAAAAGGTACTGCGGACTCAGCGCGTCAAAATTGGTGAATATGTCAGTAAAGATCTGCCTATTGAATTCGGTGTACCGCAGGGAAGTATTCTTGGACCCACGCTTTTCCTAGTTTATATAAATGAAATGTGCAAGTTGGACATAACGAATGGTTAGCTGTTGGCATTTCCTTATGATACGGCACTTATTTTTACAGGAAAAACGTGGGACCAGGTTTTCGATGCGGCACAAACCGGATTAAACATAGTAACAAAATGGCTAGCAGACAACACATTATCACTTAATGTTGCCAAAACTAAATACATTAAATTCTATATAAAAAAATCTAATGACTTAAATATAAATAGATCTATCACTGTTCATAACCATGGAACTGACTGTGCCCTGACATGCAGGTGCTCCATATTAAATAATGCTACTACCACTAAACATTTCGGCGTGATTATTGACGAGAAATTAAATTTCCTGCCACATATTGAAACACTAACGGGTAGGATTCACAAACTAATTTTCGTTTTCAAAAACCTAAGATATGTTGCCGAACCAGAAATCCTTAAAATGGGGTATTTTGCCTTGCGCCAATCCCTGTTAGGGTATTATATTTTATCGTGGGGCGGGGCTTGTAAGTCAACATTAATCAATCTTGAACGCGCACAAAGGGCAGTATTGAAAGTATGCCCCTTTAAACCGTATTACTTTCCTACAAAAGAGCTGTACCAATACTGCGAAGTCCTAACAGTGCGTCAACTTTTCATTCTCCAGCATCATTCAAGTGTTTATAAATCGGATCATGCTTCTTCATCTTCGCAAACTAAAACACGTAGGTTTGAACTTCCACCGGCTGACGCTCATAGAACATCCTTCAGTGAACGATTTTACTGGTTCCTGAGACGTTTTATTTATACTAAAGTTAATAAAGTACTAAATATTGATTGGGAAATCTTCGTCATCCACTAGCATATAAATAGGAATGACAATAAAACAACAGAAAAATTACACAAATTTTCACCCACATTCACACTGACGAATATACACACCGCATACATATACACACGTTCACACTTTTCAACTGCATACACAAACACGCAACATATAAATTCTTACACACGCAAGCATGGTTTACTAATATTAACAATATTATTTAACTTAATTTTTTATGTTTTAATTCAATTTTCTCTTTTTCTTACTTATTATTGCCATTACAGTATTCATTTTAGGTTACGCAAAATTTAATTATAAGTACATGTTTTAGGATTAACTAATACTGGTTAGATCAGCTATCTCTGACATTGGAAGGTTGCTGGTACTTATAGCACAGGATATCCTATTTTAAGTACCAGCAAAACATTATAATGATGTTCTTTTCTGTACAATAACCTGTATATTTACTATGTTATTTGTAATATGTGTGGCAATAAAGATTTCATTATTATTATTATTTATTACAAGTAAACAAGTGAGAAACGGCAATGAATTGCCGTAAATCTCAGAGTTCGAAAAAGGGTATAACGTGACACGTGGTCAGAGGTCAAAGGTCATAGTAATTTCGGAGTATATCGATTATGCTGAGTCGAATGGCGTTGACCGCGAGTCTCTAGCTCTTACGGTTCTTGAGTTGAAAGTTGTATTACAGACAGAGGGCAAAGCTGTTGTTTAAGAGTTTATTCGAACTCTAAAAGTCTGTTCAACATACCTATATATAATTTAAATTAAACACTTTATACGGATTTTGTCGCGTTGTTTATTTTACTTTAAAACACTTTTATTACAATTCAAAATTATGTAATAAAAGTGTTTTAAATGTAAAATAAACAACGCGGCGAAATCCGTATAGTTTTTTTTATTTTATTATTATTTTTTTTTAATTTCAATGTATAACATTCGCGTAAACATAAAACAATATTATACCTATATATTTTTTAAAAGGGCTTGGCTGGGTTATATTTAAGTTAAAGCAAGAATATTAGGTCTTGGGCACGCCACGATTGTGGCGGTAAGACCCGTGTTTGAGGAGTGGCTGGAGAGGCGGCATGGCGCCCTCACCTTCCGGCTGACACAGGTTCTAACTGGCCACGGTTGTTTTGGCCAGTTCCTGTGTCGTATACGCCGGCAAGAGACGCCCGGTTGTCACCACTGCGGCGACTGCCGCGACGTTGTAGAGGACACGGCGCTGCACACTTTGGCGGTTTGCCCCGCCTGGGCATCGCAGCGCCGTGAGTTGATCGCGGCAGTCGGATCGGTTGCCCTCTCGCTCCCGGCCGTAGTTCAGTCTATGGTCCGGAGTGAGAGGTCGTGGAACGCCGTCGCCTCCTTCTGCGAGGAAGTAATCTCCACCAAGGAGGCGGCGGAGCGGGAGAGGGAGCGTTTGAACCCTCTCCCCAACCGCAGAGCCGGGCGCCGGAGGGCGCGCGATGACCTCCAGCCACCCTGAGGTTTGACCTGGGGGTGGCGGGCTTTGTGGGCCTGCCCGCCATCCGTTCAGCACCAGGTCCGAGAGGCGGCGTGCGTGTTCCCACGCGCGCCTCTGTGTCGTGTCCGTCTCCCCTTTAGGGGGAGACAGTAGGGCTTTTATATTGTGTAGTGCCTATCTTGGGTAGGTCTTGTTGCGTAGTGGCCTGCCGTTTCATACGGCGGGCCGCAACCTCGGCGGAGTCGCGACCGCATGCGAAAGCGATTCGCGCGGCCCCGTCGATAGTGGTTTTGTCGAGGAACACCGTGGTAGGTTTAGTCGGTATTCCGGGAGGTACATTGTCTTTTAACATC
This sequence comes from Catocala nupta, assembly GCA_963675205.1. NCBI lineage: Eukaryota > Metazoa > Arthropoda > Insecta > Lepidoptera > Erebidae > Catocala > Catocala nupta. The sequence goes on along the minus strand of OY776091.1, from coordinate 29,756,384 downwards.
TTTCTTTTACCCCGGCGAGTCCGACATAATCCCTCCGCCCGCCCCCGCGGAGGGATATGCGTCATAGCATTCCCCCACGTAAAAAAAAAAAAAAAAAAAAAAAAAGAATATTAGGTCTTGGGCTTTAAAGAAGCTGAATCGGGAGGTCCTCCTGGAAGCCTCCATCGTTCAGGCCTGGGTGCCAGCACCGGCCAGGCCTGACAATGTCGAGATGGAGGCTGAGTGGTTCCGGGAGGCCATAACGCAAGCTTGCGATGCGGCGATGCCAAGAGTGCCTACAAATTTTCCAGCTAGGCGCCGGGTGTATTGGTGGTCGGCACATATTGCCGACCTTCGCCACTCCTGCGTGGTGGCCAGACGCCAGTACATCCGGCTTCGTAGGAGGCGTCGCCGCCCTCCCGATTTTGACGCCAGGGAGGCGGCATTGTACGAGGCCTACAGAGCGGCCAAAACTACATTGAAGGTAGCCATCAAGCGGGCCAAAGATCTGGCCCGCCAAGAGTTGCTGGGGACTCTGGACCATAATCCCTGGGGGCGTCCATACCTATTGGTAAGGGGCAAGCTTCGCCCCTGGGCGCCCCCATTGTCCCAGAGTCTCCGGCCACAGCTGGTGGAGGAGGTGGTGGCCGCTCTGTTCCCTTCACGGGCGGAGCACACTCCTCCGTCGACGGTTCCGCCTTCCATGGTGTCCAGCGCGGACTTTGATGACCACGTGGTTCCCGAAGTGACCCAGGTAGAGTTGCGAGCGGCGGTGTCGAGACTTCGCTCGAAAAACACCGCCCCAGGGCCCGACGGCATTCCAGGTCGTGCATTGGCCCTGGTCCTCGAGGAGCTCGCGCCTCGACTGAGGGGGCTCCTCAGCGAGTGTCTGGTGCAGGGCCAGTTTCCGCGCCAGTGGAAGGTGGGGAGACTGGTCCTGATCAGGAAGGGGGGGCGCCCGGCGGACTCTCCGTCCGCCTACCGGCCCATTGTGTTGCTGGACGAGGTGGCTAAACTCTTCGAGTTTATTATCGCGGAGCGCCTCGTCCAGCGTCTGTCCACGGTGGGCCCGGATTTGGCGGAAAACCAATATGGTTTCCGCCGCGGGCGCTCCACCATTGACGCTGTCCAGCGTGTGAGGAGCCTGGTGGAGGATGCGGTGTCCCGGGGCGAGGTCGTCTTCGCGGTGTCTTTGGACATCGCGAATGCCTTTAATACCTTGCCCTGGAGTTGCATTAGGGAGGCACTCGTTTTCCATCGAGTGCCGACCTACCTCCGCCGCATAGTCGGGGCATATTTATCGGCGAGGGTAGTCGTCTACCCGGGTCACGACGGTTGGAGTCGGCGAGAGATGTCGTGCGGTGTTCCACAGGGATCGGTTCTGGGTCCGCTCCTGTGGAACATCGGCTACGACTGGGTGCTGCGAGGTGCGCTCCTCCGTGGCGTCGGCGTCATTTGTTACGCCGACGACACGCTTGTCACGGCGAGGGGTAAGTCGCACCGGGCGGCGGCCATACTGGCGACCGCTGGGGTCGCACAAGTCGTTGGTCGTATCCGGCGGTTGGGCCTCGAGGTGGCCCTGTCGAAATCCGAGGCTGTATGTTTTCACGGCCCTCGGAAGCGGCCACCTCCAGGGGCCCATATCATGGTGGGAGGGGTCCGCATCGGCGTCGAGCCAACCCTTAAGTATTTGGGTCTCCTGCTCGACAGCCGATGGGACTTTACAGCCCATTTCCGTCGTTTGGCCCCCATTCTTCGGGGCGCTGCAGGTGCGCTCGCGCGCCTGCTGCCCAACCTTGGGGGGCCAAACACCTCCTGCCGGAGGCTCTACGAGGGGGTCGTGTGGTCCATGGCCCTATATGGGGCCCCAGTTTGGGGCGACAACCTGGCGGCCCGAAACATTTCGGCGCTACGTGCACCACAGCGCGCCATGGCCGTCAGGTTGATTAGAGGATACCGCACGATCTCGTTCGAGGCTGCGAGCCTCCTCGCCGGATCGATGCCATGGGACCTGGAAGCGGCGCTCCTGGCGTCGCTTTACCGTTGGCGCCAGGAGGCGCTAGCTCGGGGCGAAGGACCGGGTCTTGCCGCAATCAAGGCGGCGAGGTCCGAGCTCCGCCAGGTCCTAGTGGCCAATTGGAAGGAACGACTTGTGCACCCCAGTGCCGGGCACGCCACGATCGTGGCGGTAAGTCCCGTTTTTGAGGAGTGGCTGGAGAGGCGGCATGGCGCCCTCACCTTCCGGCTGACACAGGTTCTAACTGGCCACGGTTGTTTTGGCCAGTTCCTGTGTCGTATACGCCGGCAAGAGACGCCCGGTTGTCACCACTGCGGCGACTGCCGCGACGTTGTTGAGGACACGGCGCTGCACACTTTGGCGGTTTGCCCTGCCTGGGCATCGCAGCGCCGTGATTTGATCGCGGCAGTCGGATCGGTTGCCCTCTCGCTCCCGGCCGTAGTTCAGTCTATGGTCCGGAGTGAGAGGTCGTGGAACGCCGTCGCCTCCTTCTGTGAGGAAGTAATTTCCATCAAGGAGGCGGCGGAGCGGGAGAGGGAGCGTTTAAACCCTCTCCCCAACCGCAGAGCCGGGCGCCGGAGGGCGCGAGACGACCTCCAGCCACCCTGAGGTTTGACCTGGGGATGGCGGGCTTTGTGGGCCTGCCCGCCATCCGTTCAGCACCAGGTCTGAGAGGCGGCGTGCGTGTTCCCACGCGCGCCTCTGTGTCGAGTCCGTCTCTCCGTCCTCTAGGGGAGACAGTAGGGTTTTATGCGACGTAGTGCCTATTTTGGGTAGGTCTTTCGTGTATTGGCCTGCCGTTTCATACGGCGGGCCGTAACCGCGGCGGGGTCGCGACCGCATGCGAAAGCGATTCGCGCGGCCCCGTCGATAGTGGTTTTGTCGAGGAACACCGTGGTAGGTTTAGTCGGTATTCCGGGAGGTACTTTACTATTATTTCCATCTTTCTTTTACCCCGGCGAGTCCGACATAATCCCTCCGCCCGCGCCTCCGTTGCGCCGAATTTTGTGTTTGACACGAGACAAGAAATTGTGTGAAGATATAATAGTTCTGAGTCTGAGTGGACTTTGTGTCCGTTGTTAGAATGTTTGCGAAATCGCCGCGGCACAGGAATTATTCATAATAGAAGCCTTTATAAAAAGCAAGAAAATAATAATAAAGAAACACTAGTGGGTCCATAATTATCCCTGTAATAGATCATCACCCTGACTGTCCCATAAATGATAAACAAATATATTATAAAATCTTATATATTTATAAAATCTTATACTTAGCTTTATAAAATCGGTTGCATACGACCGATTTTATAAAGCCAATTGAAAACATATTCGACCATAAGTTATAATTTAGATGATGACAAATGCTATTTTCTTTTATTTCAGTGGAGACTTCAACTGAATAACAAATGGAACTGAGGATCAAGAAATATATTTTACCTTGTTGTGTAAAGCTTCGGTAAAGCTACTTCCTAATGTGTTCACACGCCACGCCTTCATACTACATCATGTACCAGCTCTTAGTGCCGCAGGGAAACAGAACAGCTTTACCAGTACTGCTGGGAATACACCCAGCATGATTCAACAAATGGACTATTTATTAGTAATGCAAATTGTTAAATCTAGGGTCTCATACTATGACTACTGACGTTCCCGGATCGCTATTCAGTTTATTACTCCGTGTAGGATACACTCAGTGGATTGAATAGTACGCCATATCTAATAATACCTTCTTGTTTAGCACGACATGTGAGTGTACCGATCGGTTGTCGGCCATACTTGTCTCGATATTCTATTTTATTTTTCTTACTTCACTTTTCCAATAAGTTAGGGCGGCACCAAGCGTCATTCGCAGCTAGAAAGGAAGATGATGCAAAAAGCAGTTGTGTTGTAGTTGAGGTGTCCTAGGTAGCAATACCTGGCTAAGAGCTGTCGGAACCGGCTGTACCTGAGAAGGTTGTTTGGTTTTAACGGATACCTCTCCATTAGGAACTTGTTTTATCTTCACCAATCACATAGGACGTCCCGAGTGTTAGGGAATTTCCCCGTGATTTGTTGGCTGTTTCTTCGGATTCTTTATGCAAGATGGGACTATATGCATGACACCTTTGTGTTTTTGAGTGTCTGGGTCATGGAATGATGAATCATTGATGCAAACAACTCCGGCTTGATTATACTACAGCAAGAACGGTCTCATTGATTTGTCAATTATCACTGGCGCTACTTTTGACGCTATATATACATATTTCAAAGAACACGCGTCTAATATAACTGGCACAGTGACTTAGATAGGTTTTGCCAAGTGGCACTACATATTTAGTGGCAAATGTGAAAAAACTAGAGCAATGAACTGCTATAAGTATTGTACATTCAGTTCCGCCTTCTGTCGTCTAAAAGGGAAACACCATTGGCTTATAGCCAATTTTTAAATATGTGCACTAAAACAAGTTCAAGGTTAACGTTGAGAAATATATAAAAACGTGACATGTTATGTCACAACAGACATCCGTGACGGAGCTTGCGAGCACTAATACTTATACCGACTGTCATCCCCTACCGCAACACACCGTGTTGTACTTTGTGCACTCATATTGTTACAGCTACGACAGGTGTTATTGACAGTGTCTCGGATATGTGAATATGATGTGTAAAAGCTTGCATATCATATAGGAACTAATAGTCGAAATACTGGGAGCGTCAGTAGCATAAATCATTTGTAATTAATTTGGCTAGAAATATTAGGTAAGAATGTATGAGTAAGGTAAAAGACTGGGTAAGATGTTAAATGTTTGTCATTTTCATTACTTTTGTGGACTGTGAAGCCTTTTTGCCTAAGTATACTTGGAATTCTCGCATGAGACTCGGTTAAGTCTCGGTAGTCCTAGAATTGTGTGAAAATATTGAAAGCATAGCCGAAGATTTGCAACTGTAACGCTGTCCTACCGCGCCTGAGTAATAGTGAAGCCTTCCGAGTATCAGTTCGACGCAAAAAGGTTTCATATTAGTCCACAGTAATAAGCCTTCGTATGTCGGTCAGTCCGTAGACCAACCGTTACATTATTTATTATAGCAATTAATATGGTTCACAAGTTTCGCATAAGATGTTATTATCTATTTGTTCGAACAACTGTCATAACGATAGCATAGAATATGCCATGACACACTGACTCATTGTTAAACCATTCATTCATATCATGCCAGTATGTTTTTATGTTTGTTAATATAGATGATTCACAAAAACAGTCACATATGCCGGCCTGTACCCACACGGTATCATGGTGGCGGCTCTCTCACTCTGCAGGTAACATGCAGAGAGGAAGCGATTTATTGAATATATGGAGGGACTGATTTCTGTGGTTGATTTATATCTGATATTTTACCTAATGTTAAAGTAAATATTATTATAACTCATATTAAAATACGATGAGGCTCGATAGATATTCAGTCACAGTAAATAAATAAATAAATATATAATTTGGCGAGACTATGTGTATGTGTAAGAATCAAGCCATATACAGTTTGGCAGTAGCCTGTATGTGATTGAGAAAGTTACTCAGTGTGGGCATATCACGTCTGTTGCTATATGTTTGATGTTATCAAATATTACTTGACTTGTTGTATTCGTCGAGTACGCATCTTATTTCGCCTTGGCCACGGTACTATCAAATTTGTCTCGATAATACATACCTACATTTCAACTGAACCATCTCAATTGTTTTTCTTGATTATTTAATTGTATAGAATCTTAAATAAATTTATTATATGTTAGTATACTAAAGTAGGTTTTCTCTTGATTGCCAAATATTATGTTAGCTTACTAGTCCAATATTGGTACAAATTTATTGTGTTCAATGTGCTAAAGAAAAATGATGGAATATTGTTTTCATACTTATAAGCTCTACGAGTCTCAGTATATTTGCTCGCCTGTCATTACTATTAGGATTACTGTTGGCGCCACTGTTAGAACTAAGATTGGATAAGATTAAATCTTTGTCTATTACGTACTTACTGAAGTTCGCGAGCATCTGTAAAGACACTTAATACTTATTACCTATATTAGTGTGACTACTTATTAGTGCCATTACTATTTAAGTTATCTAAATAAAAATAAAACAATAGCTCACATGTTAAACAATACCCATCAATGACTAGAGAATCTACATAAACGTAGAATCTATGTAGAATATTCGCTAAGTACTATAAACTCCAGCCGAATTTAGGTTAACTTTATTTTACAGTCTTTTTATACTAATAGTGGCCGTTGACCTTGATACATAGAGCTTTTAAGTATGAAAATCCATACAGAAGATTCAACAGAATTTAATATTACAATAGCATTAATCATAATTATGATTATTGCTATTTGTAATGACTACCATTTTTACATTGACTATTATTTGATAGGTTCTTTTATTTTGTGATTTTGAATATTTTTATCTTAAATTCTGTTGTTCTTTATTTTTCCCTTTATCAGATTTATTCAATAAATAAATATTTAGAACTACTATATAAGTATGTACTGTTTTAGATGGAACATGTATCGTATGTTATCTTGTACTGTGGTTTTCTGCTTAGTAACTTCACTGCTGAAGATGTAGCCGTCTATATTAAGGTCTGAATTAAGTTTGTTCTATTGTAATTCTTTGAAATTAAATAATTTAGCCTTTTTATTTGTTTATTTACCCTTTTAAAGTAAATACATACACAGCGATGCAGTCTTACAATAGTTTTTGCGCCTGGCGCGGGCGATGCGTCGGACGGCGGCGCGGTGTAACTGTCCCCACATTCATGTCCACCACACGGGACAATATGTGATCCACAAATAATTGTTCCGTATCTGGGTGTTCTTTGTGTCTGTTGTCTGAATGTTTGTAATCCCCCGCGACAGGAATTATCCTAGTCGAAAATATGTCTTTTTAAAAGAAAGAACGTGGGGAGACGCGCTTCGGCAAAACTGAATCTTACGTCTACTATCATCACAAATATGTCTATGACAATAACAGAGTGACAAAGCATAAGTAGTAACAGTCTACCTATAGGTACCTATTGAATGTGGTTTGCAAGTTATAAATTAGCCATACCTACTGGACATAATCCAACGTGGATATTATTTACCAGCAGTTTATTGAACAGCAATAGGTACTAGGAACATTAGGGATTCAATTGTTACTAACAAATTGTTGGACTTGCATGACTAGCTTTTGCTCGCAGCTTCGCGTAAAAGTAGGTGTAACAGTACATTTTTTTAAATGTTGCTATATCACTCAGTAATAATACCTATAGCTTTCTAATAGGGAAATAATTGTTTCTATAAACAACAATAAAATTTGTTAAGTAGGTAGCCAGACATTTCTTTTTAATAGGAATATTGAAATAAATAATAGCTATATAATAAGTTGTCTAGACGAGGTAAATGTTGCAAATTATTTCTTTTTTGTGCAACTTATTTCTTATTTGCTCGATGGCGTAGTGGTTAGTGTAACCGACTGCCACGCCTGAGGTCGCGGGTTCGATTCCCGCACAAGACAAACATTTGTGTGCATGAACATGGATGTTTGTCTTGGTCTGGGTGTTTCTATGTATAATATGTATGTATTTACAAAAAAAAAAAAAAAAGTATATATGTATGTTTATCCATTGTCTAGTATCCATAGTACAAGCTCTGCTTAGTTTGGGCTAGATAGTGTTGTGTGTATGTGGTAGAATATTATTATTATTATTATTATTATTATACCTGTAAAATTTAAGCGTAGTAGATACACACGGCTACACATCAAGATTGACACCCTATTTACGCATAACTACGCTACATACAAAATAGAGAATTGTCGGAAAGGGACAGTGCATAGCGGTGTCCATGTAATGGTAAGGATAGAGCGTAACAAAAATATGACGCACTCTCTCGCACGATCCGCAGCGTTCAACTTCTAATAGTTCAAAGTCCAAACAGTCTAGGTTGATGCATCACTGTGTGTATTCTGCCCTCGTAAATGAAAACACAGTATCTCAAGAAATGTCATTTTGAGATAAATGGCGGTTAAAGTTTGATACCTAAGTAAAACATGACGTTGTGAAGAAACTGGTTACATAAGAGTGGTTTTTTTTCTATGAATTACAAGTGACTGAACTTGATATTTATATATTTAAAATTGCTGAATAACAATTAAATAAGTAATAAAATGAGATAATGTGTTATAATTAATTAATTATTTTAATATAAATATTTCGTAAAATTTAAGCTTAATCACAGTATCTAAGTGGTTACTGTGTTTTAGTCTACTTTTATTTATTACTGTGTTTAAAGTATGTAAAGATATCTAACTTGAATGATACTGTGTTTTAAGCTATTTATCACATACTCAATAATTTAGAATATTAATCTAGTAAGTGATATGCTGTGATTTAGGCTGGGTAGAAACCTATTTTACTTTAAGATGTAGTACAGTATTTAGATATACTGTGTTACAAGCTAACCCTCTGTCATTAGTGTTAAATTTTTATTTTTGTATTATATAATGATTAGGATATTATATATAAAGATATAAGGGATATTAAATATGTATATATTAGGGATATCAAATTAAACTATAATGGTTTTATGTTATTTTAATTATTTAATCAGTCTGTTAAATCACAATATCATCAATCGGTCAAGTTAAGCATAAATTTTACTTTGTAAATTTAAAAATACACACAAACTGCTCTTTGTCTGATTGATGACATGACATGAGATCAAAATGTTTCATAAAATATTTGTACTCTCAGTAGGTACTGTATCCCCCTAATGTTAAAAAATATGAATTAAAGAAAACAAAACAAACTCGTGCTAAGCTTTGCTTAGGACAAATTTAACTATAAAATCTATAATCAGAAAAATCTAGTAATTGAGCATTATTCGCTTCAAACACATAAATTTAATCACAATCATTATCATTAACGATAGTCAAATCAACGGACAAATCATTTTCAGGCAATGTTTGCCAAAATGCAAGTCGATTCGAAGGCATTAAAGGTCCCAATTTTGTAATAATATCCATCTTTCTTTGGTTACTAATACCTCACGGTGCAGTCTTTTTAACAGGTACAGGCAAGCCAGATTTTTCAAGTTTTGTTTTCAAAAACTGTAACTCAGTATAATCTGACTCCGCAAAAGATTTTCTTATATATAAGTTAGTAGAGCCGCGCTTAACTTGCACCTCCACGATATCACGCAAGTAAATTCTGTTTTGGGTATTTTTAAGTCTATGAGCCGATGAACAGTCTTCAAAATCGTAAAAATCTTCAAAAGACATTGGTTTTACTACAACTTTGCCAGATCGTACAGATTGCACAGTTTTGTGAAAATCATCAAAATCGTAAATTTTTGGATTACGTTTCATGGCCAGTTCAACCTGATGGTGAAAACTATCTGCTGACATGAAAGTATGCCCCGGTTCAAAATATTTAAATGTTATTGTATTCGCGACTATTTCATTACTGTTGATTATGTAAGTTAGAAAACTAAAAAGTGACCAACATTTATTTTGGGATGCACAGTTATCGGCCCACAACGTGATATTTTCTATGTCTCTCTTATTCTTAAAAAACTGATAAAAGGTGCTTGTTATATCTTCTTTTCTACGTCCAGATATAGCCTCATGCCATAACATAACAGCCATTGTTTGTATATTGGATGCAGGAGTTCCAATCGGTACGAAACTCTCATTAAAAATAATTAGACGTGAACAGAAAATTACACATTTAAAAGTTTCCATTCTTGGCAGCATTATAACTTTCTGCAGATCCGCTGAATAATATATGTTTCTCAAATCTTGAACTTTTTTTGCATCATTTTGATACTCTTCTCTAGTTTCACGAACGCGTATTTTATGATCTTTGTAACTCTTACAAATGGTGCAATCATCTTCTGGATTTTTCTTGTGATCGTCATTATGCTTTTCAAATATTTCACAAGTTTTACACTCTTCATTTCCTAATTTGGCGTGTGAAATATTCAATTCCTTTTTAAGGATATATCTATATAATTCGTAGGAGCATTTTGAATCAGGAAACTTGTTTTTAAAATGATTGTACATCTGATTAACACTTAAGTCAGATGACAAATACTTTTTGTTTGGAGCGTACTCACGCCGATAATGCGACACGACTGGACCAAATGACATTATATGCTCAATAATATCTTTGCGATCATGTTTCTCATTTTTTGAATGTTTACCTCTTTTGTCAACAATCGCCGTTTTTGGGTCACCGATAGCTTTTAAAACGGCGTAATCATTTTTTGGATGATACCCTAGCGTAGTAAGATAAAAATGCTTGCATACTTCAATGTCTTCGGAGTCTTCTTTGGCAGTTAATTTAATAAAATACTTATAAGTAAATTTTCGCTGTGATACATCTTTAGTTCTGTTTAGGTAAAGATTTTTGTGTCGATCCCACCAAAAACATTATTTGAGATTGTCTATTTAAATTCCAATAAAACGTATTTATTTCTTGTCTTCTTTCTTCTGATATCAGATATTTACACTTTTTAAAACATTTGTCAGAACATGGCGGCTTCACATTAAATTGCAGATTTTTTTGGTTTACTTTTGATTTTTGTCTATCTTTTAGACTCGTAATGTATCTTTTCCGTTTTCTAGCTGTCCCTTTCTTAGTTAGTGACATTTCATAGTCGTTATTAGTAATGGCGGTGTCCAATATTATTTTATCGATTTCTTGTATTCTTATCACTCCTTCAGGATCAACAACAAAAATCTTCTGGTTTATGACATCTTGATTTTCTTCACGATTCTCTAATAAATTTTCGTCTAATTTATTCGCTTCCGTTTCAATATGTTCTTCTTGTAAAGTTATAATGTTTTGATCTTGGTTAACTTTTTCTCGTAGCGTAATCGCTTGCTGATTACCTGTATTATCTTCTGAAACCAAATGTATTTCTGCCACAGTAGTAATAACACTTTGTGTTGCTAGAAACTTCGTTTGCTTTCATACTTCTTTTTTACTTTTCTTCTTATTGGTTTTTTCGATAGTGGAATATCTTCTTCTGATGAAGATGCATATACACTTTCATCAAGTCCTTCGTGAACGTAATCTTTGTCTTTCACCGAATCATCCGAATCCATAAAATCAAGAATTGTTTCCTTACACAGAAGCCAATCATCATTATCTACCCGAGATTCTATATTTAAAACCATTGCATCAATAACTTCATCATATTCTTGTAATTTACTTGGCCCTTCATTTGAGGGCTCAAAACTTATATCACTCACTTCTTCTGACGTATCTTGTTTTGTACCAGAAGTGTCAGTGGCTCGGTGCATTATTTTGTTGATCCGAGATTTCCGCATATTTGTCTGCAATTAAAGAAATGACTACTTATTATAAAACACAGTCGCTTCTTTTTCTGTCCGTCTGTATTACGCTTAGATCTTCAAAACTAAGCATCGGGTTTTGATGCGTTTTTTTTAATAGACAGAATGATTCAAGAGGAAGGTTTATTATATAATATATGCTTAATATAGATCAATATTGCCCTTTACGGCATGTAATTTAAATGAATAGTTTCACACATTGACAGCGACTCGTGGCTTCAGTTTTATGTTCGATTCGAAACATTCCCCGCTTGCATGTGTAGGTATTTCTTACTTAAAGATTTTAGGGGGGAAAGCTTAATGAGCCTGATAAAATGAAGTTTGAAAATTTGGAGGCAAAAAATGAAAAAATGACAATGTGCATTAGGTATATTACAAATCCATTTGGTGGCCAAAGAAATAGAGGTAGGTATATAAATCTCTTACTTACGAGGGTGCGTTTTTAAGTTCGCGGAATGGAATAGAAGGGGATGAAATAATATTACAAAATTATTTTTCCTTTTCAATATATTCACCTGAAACCCTAATACATTTCTCAGATCTATGAATTAACTTATGAATACCTTCATAAAAAAATGTTTTGTCTTTCTCTGAAAAATACGCCGAAACTGCATCCTTCACTTCTTCATCGGTTGAAAATTTCTTTCCTCGAAGCTCTTTTTTCAGATTTGGAAAGAGATAATAGTCGCTGGGAGCCAAGTCTGTGCTATAAGGTGGGTGATCAATGATATCGAAGCCCACCTTGTGCAAAGCAGCCAACGCAACTCGACTCTTGTGAACAGGAGCATTGTCGTGCAAGAGCAGGACACCTTTGGTCAATTTTCCTCTTCTTTTTTCTCTGATTGCCTCTTTTAACTGCTCTAAAATTGAAGCGTAGTGTTCTCCGGTTATGGAAACACCTTTTTCTTTGTAATCAACCAACAAAATTCCTTCTGTGTCCCAAAAAACTGTCGCCATGAGCTTTCCCGCCGATTGCGACACCTTGAATTTCTTAGGCGGTGGTGTACCCTTTTTATGCCACTGCATGGAATCTTGTTTAGACTCAGGTTCATAGTGATGAACCCAAGTTTCATCCCCAGTAACAATTCGCTCCAAAAAACCATCCTTGTCTTCATTACACTGGCTCAAAAACGCACGCGAACACTCGACGCGCTTCTGTTTTTGAGGCGGTGTGAGCATTCTAGGCACCCATCTTGCACTGACTTTTGTCATGCCGAGATGATCATGGAGAACCTTGAAAATGGTCGTTTCAGATACTCCAACCATCTCTGCGATTTGTTTTTTCTTCAAACGTGCATCCTCCAATATTAATTTTTCGATTTTTTCGATAAGATCTGGAGTGGTGACCTCAACAGACCGCCCAGGCCGGGAATCGTCTTCAATTGATTCCCTGCCTTGCTTAAAGAGGTTGTGCCACTTGTATACCATGGTTTTTCCTGGACAAGAGTCCCCGTATACAGATGACATCTCTTCCAAAATGGTTTGAACATTTTTTCCTTGCTTGGTAAGGAACTTTATAACGGCGCGGAACTCGATTTTCTTCATACTTCACAATTTCTTCCAGATTGAGTTGCTTGAGGGACGATAGTTCAAAGACTAATGACCTCATTATGATAATACTCGGTATATATACTAATTATTAGTTGCTAAACACGTTAGTGACTAAACAAGCACCCCCACCACCTTCCATACCCTCCATTCCGCGAACTTAAAAACGCACCCTCGTACTAACGATCTCATCACAAAAACGAACGTTTCACAAATATTTATACTTCATACATATTTTGTACCTAATAGATTGGTAAGATATCTAATTATAAGCAAATAAATATTAGTTAGGCAGCAAAAAAAGTTAAATAGCGAAATACAAGTGCTCTTTTTAATTCAATCTGCCGGTCTGATTTAGTTTTACTGTCTATTAATTTAGAAATCACAATTTTGTACACGATTCGGATAAACTTAGCTAAATAAAATATTCAATAGTGTAGTATGTACCAGACGAATGAAGTTGTAGCTGAATGAATATCCGCGGCAACACAACAACACACACGGACGCACGGACGACGTCGACTGAGAGACTGACAAAGCCCGCACTCCGCACCTCACCAAAGACTGCCGCGTCCCCCAGCCCCTCTCGGGTGAAAGGTTAGCTTATAAGTCTTATAACACAGTAACTCAACGGTTACTGTGTTCTAACCAAGTAATTCAAAATATAGTATCAAAACTGCAGGCATTAAAACACAGTAAGTAATATACTGTGTTTAATTCATGTATCATGTAAAATAATTAAGTATTTATTTTAGTTTATACCACAGTATTCAAAGTTACTGTGTTATAAGCATAATATAGTATAAACCTAAAAATATGTATCATAAATTTAAAAACAGTAAAGTCACTTTTTACGTTAAAACACAGTACATGGAAATTTACTGTGTTTAACACTAAAATATCTTGATATTTTTTAAAATTTTGTAAAGTTACTGTGAAGGATCTCGGCAACGGTAGGGGCTACAGATAAACCGAAAATTTCCCCAGATAGAGCTCGCGCCGTAGATTACTAATCTTTATCCAAAGCAAAAACACAGTAAGTCAAGTTACTGTGTTTTCATTTACGACGGCAGTATAGTACATACAATAATCAACGAGATATTAAAATAAAAGTCATTAGGAAGTGTAAGACCATGGTAACCCGAACATGTTTATGTGGTTACAAAAAGCGACCGCGTAGTACATGCATCTTTTTAAATATTACGTAGAATAGTGTTACAAGTTTAGTTCCGATGTGTACACAAGTATTAAAAAAACTACTTTTCTAAAGATTTTTTATTTACGGGTAAAATCATTGTTTAAATTGAATTTTTAAAATAATAATTAAACTTAAAAACAGCTACAGATAGCAATTCCGTTTTTACAAAATTTTTCATTATTTTTTAAATTAATGATTTTAGCTTACACTTTTCTTTTAAAAATATAAATTATATCTTTTAAAATATAAATTTAAAACAATCAGATAATAACAGATATAAGATGAATGTTTTCAATTCACACTATGCCTGCCTATGCCTACTAATACCTACTTGAATCGTTTAAAAATCACAGATCAATGATAATATCAAATACTTAACATCATAATGTAGTCAAAGTCAAAGTCAAAAGTGTTACTTTGTGACCTAAGTGAATAACTAAGGTCACAAAGTAACACTTATTAACGTCAAAGGAGTTAGTGAGTTTATTACATTTACTGAATTTACATTTATGTTAGTTGCAAGGTTCAGTCAAAAGGTTGAGCCTATGAGAAGAAACCTGCAAGAAACTCAAGGCCACTCTTTTAAATCGCCATCAACTTATAATTTCAGTATTTTACAACTCATTTATGTACCAGGTGTTGCAGTCATTATGCCATATGTCACTGTCCATATAAAACTAAATTCTAAAAATAAAGAAACGTATGTAAAATGTTTACAGCAAGTCTTACTGTTTTATAGTTTAATTTCAAATATCACAATATTTTTTACTTAGGTATAAACAGATTAACATAATTAACTTAAATTATTTAAAATCACATATTAAAAATAATAAAATAAGGTAATATTAAACTACAGTCAAATAATTATGTAAGTTTTATGTTTAACAAATTACAATATCAAATAGTATAATATGCAAAAATTAAGTTAGAATTCGTATGAAAAAAAATCACAGATCATTTTGAAAAATGAGTATCAAAATACGGAAGTAACTTTGTGAAACGAAAGTTTTTATACACAATCATCTAGTTCAATTTTCTTTTTAAAATCACGTATCGTGTTGTTACGTGCTGGGTTCGACGGATAAGAATATAAAACAATATTACCGACTAAAACACGTTTTATTCTAGCAGACAATAAACTTTAAAACACAACAAACATTATACTAGACTTTTCCACTCTAACTGCTTCATACTTCGTAGTATTTTTGCTTCCGTTCGCTTCGATGAACACTTGACCGCTTACGATTGTAAACTGACTCGGCGGTGCGCGTGCGCTCTATTTATACGCGGGTAAAGCGTTTCTGAGGTTTCCTAGAAAAGCCATCCCCGGTATGTAACTGTACGATGATTCGAGAATGTGCCAGCGTTCTCTCTACTCGACACGTACCGACAACTACATAGTTCCGTAAGATGTCAATAGATGGTGCTGTAATAAATTATTAGAAGGGGCTGCCAAGTCTTCGCAACAGTGCCGACAGATGGCACTAGCCGTAACAGTATGTATAAAAAATTTGCGCCGTTTTTCAGGCGATGATCATGCATCTATGGTATATTTGATCGTTTTTGTTTCTCCGGTAGTTTAAAATATTTGAAGTAAAGAGACTACTTAAGATCCCCGTAAAATTACTCGTGTCATGTAAATACATTGAAAAGAAAAATAAAACTGCATTAGTTTTTATTAATTTGAAATAAACGTTATTATTATTATTAATCGTTTATCGATTAACGGTTGAATAAATTCAACCAATAATGCCAGTAAGTATGTGCAATCGTGCACACAAGTAGCCGAAAAATAATAATAATGTTTAAAATAAATAATAATAATGAATAAATATTGTTGTGTATATAACAGTGTACGCGTCTGTACCGAACTTGTAAGGTGTATTATACGAAACATTTTAGAAAATAGCATAATATACTACGCGGTCGCTTTTTTGTAACCACCTAAACATGGTCGGGTTACCACGGTCTGATTACGCGTCCTAATGACTTTTATTTTAATATCTCGTTAATTCTTGTATGTACTACGCTGAAATTTTACAGGTCTAAAACTGAATTAACCAACTCATTATTGATCCTTATAACATTTAGTTTATATATCCACATTTTATTATTTATATTTGTTTATATGTTTACATACAGGGTTATCGGTGGCTAAATAATACTGTGAAGAACTAAATTTCATCATAGTTTGTTAATTACTTACAGGATACTTATGAAACTCTAACGAATACTATCATATACCTACATTTGAAGGCAGTTACAAGCTACAAAATAACGTTTAAAGTAAGTCATTACAGCTTTTATTCAAAGTGTTAGGACGTATTGAAGCGTTTTTATATTTTATTAAATAACCTTTAAACAGTGTATTATTTTTGTTTGTTTATTGCACAACTAATTATAACTAATTCTTACGAAGTCATGTCATCACAAAAGATGATTAGAATCCGCTTAACACATTCATCGCCATGGACCCACGTCGTGGGCTCACTATTGCCGCATTTGAGAGTGTGACTTGTGACTCCTTTGGTGTTACGCTGTTTAGCTGTCAGAATAAAAATATATATCTCCGGTCTCGTACAATTGGCCCTAATTATTTTTCAGGGAGTCAATCTTTGAATTATTCAGCATTTTTTGATATATTGCATAATAAAACCAGAGGTGTGAATCCCTTTTTTTTTAAGACTCAAATTTTCTTTGTATTTTTTAAAAGTTTAACTTTATTCCATCTTATCTATAAATAGCGATAATAGAACACGAAAATATATGAATATATAATAGTAAAAAAAACATATTTAATTAAGTGACAATTACGGAAGATTTTTAAATAACAAATAAATAATTTTATTCTCGTTTGGCATCTATATCAGCTATGGCATAGCTGGAATAAAATTAAATTTTATATACAAAACACAAAAAAAAGGATTATTTAAAAAAACTTCAATACCTAGTTCATTGAAATTAAACTCATGTATACGGATTTTATCGCGTTGTTTAAGTAACACTGTATTACATAATTTAGAAACTGTTACACTACTTTAGAACTTTACTAATTTAAAAGCTAATAAAATTATTAAATCTATTAAAACAGCTATATGTACCGGGAAAATGTTAAAAGTATTAGCATTCTTTTTTATTTTATTGCATATAAGTACTAAAGATTAATTATTTTCTTTTATAGAAACTCTGTATCTCTCTGGATAACGCGCGCGCTGGCGTGAAACAGGAGGGATTTACGCCATGCGCCATGGCGCATGGCGTAAATCCCTTGTTGTTTTAAAGGATTGTATGGCATGCCATACGATCCTTTAAAGCAACTATACTTATAATACGTTAAATTGAAATATACTTACAAATGGTCTACTTACTAGACGATAATTAATAGCACAAGGCGTTGGTATATACATATATCACACAAGAATTATTGTCTTGTTTTTTACTATTTAGACTGCGATTTTATCCGTATTTGGGTTTTAGTATTTATACAGTCAGTGTATGTAAATAAAACATGTCATGTCAATTACATTACATATTGCATTAGTATCAAATTCAGTCATTTGTTTGACTGTTTGGGTAGCCTCAACGTACTGCTTATCCAATTTTTAATAGTAGGTATGGGAACTACTTACTTGTGGCCTTAGTTTTTAGGAACATTACTCAAACCAAGATTGAAGTTATCCTTAATGACAATGACTTTTGATTAGTATGAATGCATAATTACGATATACATATACCATTGAACGACCTATTTGAAAATATTAATGGACACTGTCAGCCAACACAATATTGACAACTGATAGCTAAGATATTTTGACCACTCTGGATGCTTACAACAATTTGAATGCTATGTCTGCGAACATAAAATTGAATTGATGTTCTTCACATAATTTTGACTACTTAGAAAGCTCAAATCTATCTGATGCTGACTGTACCTACTACTCAGTTTTTGAGTACAGACAAGACGATAGTCGACTAACGTAAAACGAAACGCCTATCAGCTGTTTACGATTTACCTACGCCAAATTCCAAAATTTTAAGATGGATTTTATAGGCTAAACTGATATGATCTCTCTTTTCTACCATACTTACTTGCGTATCAACTAGAGCTTTTTTGTGTTTATCCTTTTTTATATTATCTGGCTTAAAACAAAGAGTCTACTCAATAAAACAAAGAGAAAGTTATACCATGGTTGGAGTCTGGTGGTATATTACATACTCTGGGTGGTTAGGCGGTTTGTCTAGTAATTCTCGTTTCAAAGTTCAAGGACGAGAAGATATGAAGTAAACACAAGCAGCAATTAATGAAATATAAGAAAATACGCACGGTTGTGTTATGAATGTTATGATGTGCGAACTCCAGTTGACAATAATATCAGTTTAGTTGTGAGCTGTGGCTTGAGAAGTAAAGTTGTCTTATTCCGGACCAAGGTATGTGCCAATTTATACGTAAAACATTTATTTGACAATTATTTAGTTTACTCAAGCGTGACATATAGTTTAATTGATGAAATAAAACTTACTGTTCTTTATTTAAAGTTTCATAATAGTTGTGTTGTTATGCTCAAAACTTAAAATAAAAGTTATTCAGGTTCCTAATGGAATACGAGATGTTTGGAATGTGCACATATAAGAATGTTATGTCAAAATTCTCCTTGAAGTACATATTGCAAACAAACTGCCTATTCTAAGTACCTATTATATTATTATATCCTCTTTAGAAGTTGATATTAATTATTAGAGTGCAATAAGTCATATGTATGGTAAGTATTTTTATTTTGAACTAGTAATTACACCAAAAGTAGATCAAAGGAAAATTATTTTATTTTATAACATATTATGGTAGGTAAATTATATTATTAAATCATATAGTTAAATGGAACGCTAAGAAGATGAATACATAGGTATATCAGGTCCAGACTTACATAATACATATTAATTGTACTTACTTTGTCTTTTTTGTTATAAAGTTCAAATGAGCATGTTTTGTGTTAATTCTTTTTTCCAGTTAAACAGACAAAATTTCATACCATGGCCAATGCCATCAGAAATATTTTAAATCTCTTCCACAAACAACAAAGAGTCCTTATTGCATCTGTATTGAGGCATAGGAGTTCCACCAGTGCTGAAAATAATATCCTCAAATCTGTATATGATGAACTGCCAGTGACAAACTATACAGTAAATGATTTTGTATGGCAGAATTTGGACAGATGGCCTGATAAGACTGCTACGGTAAGATAATTTAACTCTTAGGGTGACATTTATAGTTACAACTTATTTTAAGTGAAAGTCTTCTTTCAAATGTGTACTTCACATTCAAAGGCTTTTAATTTTATGGTTGTTTCTTTAACTCAGCTTTGGTTGAAGTGAAATTAAAACAAAGCTGTTATGTTATTTAATGTTCCACACATATAATAAATTACCACCTATTTACTACTATAACCAATAATAAACCAATGATTTTACTATTTAAAAATACAATTTATTATAAGCATATAGGTACATTAACACTCGAAAGAAATATAATAGCAACCGCATTTTATCTAAGTTGTATTAGTACAATGGTAACTTGTAACAAATTTATATAGTTATGTGTAAACACACATTTGTGTTTGTTTATTTGTCATAACACTGTCTTACCTGGACTGCAATGGCAAGTGTGTCTAGGGACATGAGCAATTGGTTCTTAGGCAGAAGCACATATAATCTATCATATCACTATCCATAGATAGTGTTGCTATTGTAGAAGCTGTCAATAGCAACTACATTAGTAAACTAAAATTAAACCTGGTATATCACTGTGAACTTGACAATAGAAACAGTGAATATATTATCATAAACCAATTGCAAGGCTAAATATGAAAACTACAGTCCCATAAATTAAATGATAAAACAATTTTTCCTTATTTAACATTTACACTGATGCAAAAATGTCTAGGTTGAATGAGGCAGTAAATTTGGTTTCATAGAGCAGAGGGAACTTACCAGTAATAACTTCTAATCCTTAGTTACTGTATATTTCTTTCGGGTAGAGCTGCTGTCGCAACATTAATAGAGCTAGAGAGAGGGCAGCAATCTGTCTTCAAAGCTGCATAAGTTTAAGAAACCATTATGAAATTTCTGAGTACAAGTGTACACTGTGAGGAAGCAATAATAAACATTTGACAATATATTAATTGGAACCATCTTAAAAACAACACTTAGTTATCCTTAAAGATAAAGTTAATAACTTGTTTGCCTAACACATGCTAAATGTTTTTGACATATAAAGCAATACACAATTTTCCCTAAGAACATTATTTAAAAGTAATATAAGGAACTGAGCTCCCTGCCCAGTTCCTTATATTGTTCTTTAATAATGAATCAAAAAAATCATACATCTACCAACAAAGCAATTTGGAAGTCAAGGGGAGAGGCTAGCCCAGCAGTGACATACCTAACCTAATGAGAAAAGAAAAAATATACATAACTGCTTTTATATAAAATATTTTAGTATGCTTACACAAGAACATGGGTTCAGTGAAAAATCAATCAAATCTTATTAAACTTTGACATACCTATTTACCTAAAGTAGGACAGAGTACCAAATACTTTGTGACCTAAATTAATAAATTCAGTTTGAGTTAAAGAGCTCGAGCTTCATTGAGACGCAGATGGCATGATGTTATATTAATGTATGTTGTTGCAGGTTTGTGCAGTTACAGGCCATGGATACACATACGCGCAAACACACAGGATGTCCGTTACCTTTGCAGCATCATTGCGGACAAAACTAAAGTTGCAAACTGATGACAAAGTGGCAGTAATCTTGCCGAATGTTCCAGAATATCCGTGCACGATTTTAGGCATCCTACAGGCTGGCTGTATTGCTAGTATGATGAACCCTGTGTACACTGCAGGTAATTGTTTATTTCAATCCGTACTTAATTTAAGGGCTTATCCTACCACCACCAGATAACATTTATCTATAAGATAAAACATTTAGGTGCAAAAGGTCTAAGTTGCAAAATTTGCAGTGGTTGCAAAATGTCCAGGTTGCAAAATATTCAGGTAGCAAAATGTCCAGGTCGCAAAATGTCCAGGTTGCAAAATGTCCAGGTCGCAATATGGTAATAACAGCAACCTTCTGCATCTAAAGGAAATATATCCCATCCTACTGAAACGAAGTAAACGAAATCGCAGGCGGCCGCTAGTTATAAATAACTATAAATAAAAAAATTTACAACTCTCGACAAAGATAACCCTTGTATGTAACCCATGTATCCCCGAAGGGGAGAAGTGTATTTTACACCCACATTTCGCCAACTATGTAATGTAAGGAATGAAACATTGAATGTAATGCAATAATACATAACATAAATGTAAAAAGATAATGATTTTTATATTTTTCGATGAGGAATACAAAGTGCTCCTATGAAAATTAAAAAAGAAGGTGCAGCGCAGACGACAGACTATCCGTGACGCACATTTTAGTCTGTAAATATAGACCCTATGCAATTATAAGCAGTAACGCATACGACGTGCAAAATGTCCGGCGCACTAAAATCTGGAATAATAATTCTGGTAGACCGTGCCACGCAGCGCCGCGCCGCGCCGCATAAAAAGTGCGCGTAAAAATAGAACGTTTACTTCAACGCGCGCTAATGCAGACGGCGTACACTTTAGTCTGCAATCTGCAATCGGTAATGGTGGACGTAACGTACGCGGTATAATACCATGGCGCTAGAGATTGATGGATCGATGTTAATATAAGAAATACAAAACAGACCAGCAATGTATGATACATCTTTGTCAGAATATCATGATAGATATTTAAAAAGACAAAATGTGGGATGCATTGTGCTGTAATATTTATTCCGCTCCTGTTTGGACATCTTTGACGTCTAAAGAAAAAACAAAATACGGTAGGTATATTTTTATTATATTGCCAGGGAAGTATTTTACTAATTACTTTCTCGTTTCTATTCCATTATCTATCCCTCTCACACCAATATTAGATATATCTTCGAAAAGGCAGCTATACAACGTATCATCAAAACAAATACCGTCTCTTTTTACAAAATTGTGAAAAGTGCACCCTGCTTTTATTATTTTTATGGCCAATGGCATATTCACGTCTAAACTTTTTTGAAATATTCTCCATTTACTACACAAAATTCCAAAGGCACATTCTACCATTCTTCGCGCTCTAGAAAACCGGTAATTAAAAATGCGCTGTTGGACACTTAAATGGCGGTCAGGAAAAGGTCTCATTACGTGTGATGAAACTGCAAAGGCTTCATCTCCTACAAAAACTAAGGGCATTGGTTGTCCATCCAAATCACCAGCAAGTTTTTGTTTATTCAGTAGAGGTATTTTACCATCCAGAATTCCTTTCTCAAGTGTGGAGTTTCTAAAAATGTTTGAGTCACTGAATTTTTCGAAGGCGCCAACATCAATAAATGTAAAACAGTAATCAGCATCAACAACTGCCATCAATACTATAGAAAAATGTGAGTTGTAGTTATAGTAATTAGAGCCCGAGTTTGGCGGCATCTTAAGGCATGTGTGCTTCCCATCTACCGCCCCTAAACAATTAGGAAACCGAGTTTGATCATGAATTTTTCCCGCAATCTCTCCACTGTAAAAGCAGGAAAGCATTGACTTTTGCATAGTTCCCAAATGTATAATGTGATGGACACGTTTCGTTAATTATAGAACGAATAGTAGCTGCTCCAATCAGATAATCTTCTTCGAGTTCGACGAACGACGATCCTCGTCCTAAGAAATAAAAGTTGTTCGTCGAAAGACTAATTGTTACGATGAGGAGTATTTAGAAATACTAAGAGAAGGAAATCAACTGATGAAAAACATACAGAAATCAGGAACCAGAAAAATCTTAGGCGATATCGATGAGGATGAATCATTTCTTCGGTCCCTTCTGCCTTACATCAAACAATTTTCTTCAGACCAAAAGTTGCAATTAAGAATAGAACTATTACAAACAATTTTAAATTATAAAAACTCCTTAAGCAGTTCAGGGTCTATTCACAACCAAACACAGCAAGTATTGGATGTACCTCTAAATGAACATAGAATAGTTTTAATTGATCCATCGATGAACTCATATATGTCTTACGCAAATAACACTGCTGAGAGACGGAGTACTGAGCCTTCTAACTGCAGTAATGTTGCAGAAAATTCTGAGTACGTTCTCAGACCAATCTCGTCACAATACTCTAGCGGCTCGTCATATACGCCGTCACCCGTTCATAGAGATTAAGTTTCTATTATTTTTCCCGAAAATGAATCGCTATTTTCTTGGCGACGACGAGTGACGACGACGGTGGCGAGGTGTAAAGTATATAATTGAAAATATCAGTCATGATTTGTGATTATAGTAAGTTTTAACTTTTGTCTGTTGTTGTAAACTTTAAAGAATCATACAATTTCTATACAATATATAAATAAGACTGATTGTGATTTAAGCAAGTTAGTAGCTCCTAATTATATTTATAAGTGACAATTCACTTCCCAAAATGTATAATTAATAATAGTATCTGCCACAATAATTATGATTTAGTAGTTAAACCCAAATTTTATGGCAGTGGCGCTCCTAGTGACAATTCACTAACCGATAGATCGATATTATATATTATGTACCTACCTACCTATATTATTATTGTTTTAAAAGTACATCATACTTAAATATTTAGTGCCATTAAAATCAACGTACCTACTTATTATATCTTTATATTTTGATATTGTTTGTATGAAGTAAGTAGGTAATTAATTAAAGATTTGTTTGTTTGTTCGAATAATGTTTTGGTTTATATAATTAGTACCTTCGAAGGTTAATGGGATAATAAAAAACTTAGTTTATTTTTGAGAGGAACAATAAATAATATATGATAATTGTTATAAACTTGGCATGTAACGTATTTTATTTACTTATCTGTGTGTCACAGACAGCCTTTCTTCTGGAATGCACTTCCTCATTGTTGTTGCCGAATTTGTCAAAGCAGGTCTTAAAATAAATAGCAGCTCATTAAATGTAGTAACAAACATATTATAAAATTGGAAAAATTTGTTCGGATATTGTTTCAGAATTGAGTGTTTAATATGGAACTGTCCTTTAAGTAATCTCTCCGAAAGTATAGGATGTACCCAAAATTCTCTATTTCTTCTTCTTTTTCTGTACTTCAAGTATAAAATAATACACCGCAATCTCTGCATTTTCATAGCGTTTACGTCCCTACAGGACTGCCGAAAGAATGATCGAAGATGTGCGTCGTATGCGTTGAATGTGTGAAAAATCCGCGACGGACATATTGCGCGCCATGCAGACTTTTTGTGCGCTGCAAATTCGATCGAACAAAAAGTGTGTCGTCTGCGCTGCACCTAAAAACAAAATCACTATGAAACAATTTTTGAAACAGATAATGTATTTTAGAGGTGTGTTAATAATAATTTTTATTTGATTTATTAATGCTTGATTATTTTGTTATTATCTTCTTACTTCCATAGACAATTATTTAGATTTTTGACTTACCTTATAATAAACTGCCTCGTTGGGACCTTATCATCGATCCGCAGTCGTTTACACTACCGCTGGGGTAGTGTAAACGACTGCGGATCGATGATAAGGTCCCGGGTCGGGCAAAGTGTTATTGGGTTTTTCTGTTAGGAAATGCTCAGTAGCAGCACGGAGTCTGGAACTGTGCCCTGTAGACGGCAATAGGCTCGCTCCCTATTACGTGGGACTTAAAACATAGTTGGCGAAATGTGGGTGTAAAATACACTTCTCCCCTCCGGGGATACATGGGTTACATACAAGGGTTATCTTTGTAAGGGGTATAGTTTTTTTTTTAATAGTTAATTATATCTAGCGGCCGCCCGCGACTTCGTTTACTTCGTTTCAGTAGCATAGGATATATTTCCTTTAGATGCAGAAGGTCCTGTTATTACCACATTGCGACCTGGACATATTGTGACTTGGACATTTTGCGACCTGGACATTTTGCAACTTGGACCTTTTGCACCTAAATGAAAATATTGAAGTATTGTCGCATTTTGATTTATGGTTATCGCAACTATTTGATTGCTTAAATTATTTGAATGTAAGTATTGGAATAATATTAATTAAGTAAATTCGAATTAAATTGATTGATTTCAAATTAAATAAATATTCAAGTGTTAAAATATAGCAGCTATGAAGACCATGAGTTCTCGACGTGAGATCGTGCATTTATCAAAGCGTGATTCGTATGTATTGCTATTCGAATAACATAGTCACGTAAACATCAAATAAATATACAAACATCGCAACATTTAAGTTTTCTTCGGGCCAAATAGCGAATTGCTGGTTTTTACTTTTACTTTTAAATATAAGAATTGTAAATTATATATATCAATTGTAAATTTCAAAAATGTCAGTTGGTTACAAACTGGTAAATGTAAAGTTGACAACTAGTAATCACGTTGAGTGACATTTGACCTGTACATGAAAGCTGCTAACAGCACAGCTTCGCCTTGAGCGGTTAAGCCCTGGAAACTGCTCATTGCAGGAACACAATATAAAGTTATTCGATTATAGGTAGAGTAGAATGATGATGGTGGACTTCCCTAGACGGATCTCCCTTCGTGTTTGAAATAGCTTCACACTATGTGGTGCGGTAAATAGGCTTAGCCATATATTGTAAGGATTATGATGTTGCCATAGTAACAATGTCCTTCAGATCGAGTATCTTATTTTAACGGTGACTAACCGCTACGCTAACGCTAGTGTATACGCAAATATAAATTCACTCTACATATCCTTACTCTCGTAGTCTGATGAGACAGTAACTCGACCAGCCAGAGAGAGATCAGGCGCAGGATTAACGGCTCGTCTTTCTTGCCGCGCCACAGGCTGCCGTGTACAATTTCTTTAGAAAATAACCAATATTTTTTTAATATGCCGACGAAGGGATCAAACTCGAGACCTCATGCACACCAGTGGCATTCATTGCCGCTGCGCCGCCGATCGATTTAAGGTGTCGCCATAGAAGTAAAATTAAATACATTGAATAGCTACTGAATATGGTGTCTATTTCAGATGAACTCCAACGTCAAATACAACTTATCGGCTGCAAAGCAATAGTCTCCTCTAAGCTATCGTACGCGAGCATAAGACAAGCTCTAACAGCTCTTAAGTTAGACATTCCTGTCATACTGATAGACAATGAGAATCTGCCCGAAGGCGCGATCAAGTTTGCCGAGTTCGCTGAAGACTTCAGCGTGAACACAGACTGTCTCAAATCTGTTCATAGAAGTCCAAAAGACTTGGCGATATTGCCGTTTTCCAGCGGGACCACAGGCTTTCCAAAAGCCGTGGAACTGACCCACGAGAGCGTCGTGGCTATGAACCAACAGATTGCTTATCCAGATATCGTTGTAATTAAGGAAACAACAGGTGAGTGTCCTTAGTAATCTTTCAATGAGTTTGCGGTTAAATTCCTAACAATTTTTTATGGTTCAGTATACATCGTACAAATACAAGAATAATTGATAATAATAGGTAATATAATATTCTCTTACATATACACAACAACATCTAGCCCAAACTAAGCAACAAGTTTAATTTCACATTTAGGTACATGCTATGTATAAAATATTTTGTAAGGATACATGTTTATGTTATGCATTATTGTTTGTTCTAGCAAACTACCAATCGGTATTGCCAGCTATTTTACCGTTCTTCCACATTTTCGGTTTCAACGCATTGATGATGAACCAAATGTCGTTGGGATGTAAGCTGGTCACCCTGCCGTACTTCACGCCTGAGTTGTTCCTTAAGTCTTTGGTCCAATATAAAGCCGAGTGTCTGTTCATTGTTCCACCAATGGGTAAGTTTTTATTATATATTTTGTGTTTCTCTTTGACGGATATTTTCCTAAAGCGTTAGGAAAAGCCCGGCCCTTTGGGAGGCTTATACGGAGACATGGTCCAACATTGATGGGTAGTCTTAGTTTAGAGTGAGATGGGACACTTACGGAGACACATATTATTTTTAATATTATAGCTTATATTATATTATTTTAGTATACCTAATGGCGGTAACGGATTATCCTTAAGCCAAGCTAGGCATGTCCCTCGGGGTGCGAAGCTACAAAGTGGCGCGCGCGGAGCTATCTATGTATATAAACTAAACAAAGTATCGTCGTCATTGAGGACTGCCGACAGAAGGAAATACTTAAAACTATGTATATCATAAAAACAGATACCTAAATGGTTTTTGGATATTACAATCGATTATCATTAACCTAAATATATTTTATATTTCCTCGATTTTCGGTGTCTATTCGGCTCATTTCGTTTTTTATTATTATACATTTTAAGTGATCGCCAAGATATTAAATACTAGCTTTTGCTCGCGGCTTTGCTCGCGTTTAAGTAGGTTATTTTGTGTTAGTAATAGTATTTTTTTTAAATAAAATGTATCCTATGTTACACGGTGATAATATAGCTTTCAAATATTGAAAGATTTTTTGAATCGGGTGCGTAGTTTTTGAGTTGAATCCTTAAAAACAAACAAAAAATAATCAAATCTCTCCTCTTTATAATATTAGTATAGATAGATATATAGATTCTTAAATAACTCTAATAAAATGTAGAGGACACCTATGCCCAACAATGGAACAGGTCAGGACAGGGCAATAGGTAAATGATATGTGATTTTAATTTTAATATTCATATACTAGATGGCTCTTCCTTGACTAGTAGAATTATTTAATTCGACGAATTTGTTTTTGGAACCAACAAGAATAACTGCCACATCTTCCACTTGTTTAGATAACATTTTCAGTGATTGTAACGTTTCATACAAATTAGTTACCACTGATTTACCCTCAAATCACTGTGGACAATGACAAGCAATGTTTCCAAACATTAATAATAATAATATTAAACAAAAGACACTTGTTAGGCCTTTATCAAATAATCGCTTCAAACATTTTAGAAATGAAATTTCATGTAGTATGTACTCTAATATAAGGGAAGATAAATCTGCTAATAAGGAGTTTGACAGCTTTTTTGGTATTGTTAAGAAATAATTTGATTATACGTTTAGGTCTAAAGTAAAAGTTTTTAAAGGATCTATGTCTTTTAACGAATGGGCAACCGTGGGTATGTATAAGAGCAGAGTGAAAATGTATGAGTTACATAGTATTTAAAATTTAAAAAAGAAGTATGTTTCTTAGCTAGGTCCAAGTTCGTCAGTAACAAAATCAAACAGTCCTCTAATAAAGTTAAGCCTACCTGGCGACCTATTAACGAAGCAAGATAACTGAAAGAGACAATAGTATTAGTCTGATGGACATTAATAAAATGGTCAAAAATAATGCCGATGACACGTGTTCAATAATTTCTTTGCTAGTGTACCGATTACCACCACGAGCACATTAAATTCTTCATCTATAAACGCAGAGATTATTACATTCCAGCGTAAAAAAGTGTAGAGTATTATTTAGATTTGATTATGTTAACGCGACTGATATTATCAACACTTTTCAGTCTCTGGAATCTAAAAATATGGGAGATATCTGGGGTATCTCCGTTAAGGTCGTAAAATGTATAATAGATATAGTTACTCCTTATTTAAGTAGGTTATTTAATAGGTGTGTAGATTCGGAAACTTTTCCGGATTTGATGACAAATAGTAAAATTATATCTTTATTTAAATCCGGTAGTAAAACTGATCCTAGTAATTTTAGGCCAATATCAATTCTACCAGCTTTTAGCAAAATATTTGAAAAAGTCATACTCATGCAATTACTTTAATTTAAATAACCTCTTTCACGACAACCAATATGGCTTTTCTAAGGGTCGTTCAATAACAGATGCAGGAGTAGCTTTACTCAAACATATATACAGAGCGTGGGAAAGAAAATGCTATTGGTGTCTTTTGCGACCTCTCTAAAGCATTCGACTGCGTCAGTCATGATACGCTCATACGGAAACAAAGGCAATCCGGTGTTCAGAGTAATGCACTGGATGTAATTACGTCGACTTGAATAACAGGATCCAATGTGTAAAAGTCAATGGCTCGAAATCAAATCATCAATCAGTAGAGCGCAAAGATAGATATAATTCTTTAGGCTTAGTCCATTTTAGATTAACTAAATATGCCTGTCGGTTTTTTAAATTGCAGATTGGAATAGTGCAAGTAGAGATTCATAAGTTGTTTCCGTTGTGATTTGACAACAATGAAGGCTTTATACAAAAAAAAACACATTTATCGGGTCATAATGAGTTTGATATTTTCAATCATAAAATTCTATCTACTTAAATACTTAAAATTTGATAAAAATACACTTAATCTTACTTACTGTTATTGTTTCACTAAATTAAACAAAAGATTATAAAAGTAATTCCTATAATAAAAATATCAGATCAAAGAAAGAAAGAAAGAAAGAAAAATGTTTTATTTGAACCTCCATACACACATAATTTAAAAGAAAACAATATTACATACAATTTAACGACGGTACATGGAGATCAAATTAGGCACTGCGTCAGCTATTGTTGCAGTATAGACTACAACGCTGGTATTCTCGCAGGCCTACTAAATAATAATTTATTATAAACCAATACATAATAAAATAAACATACAAAAAATTTAATAAAAATAATAAATATAACCTCATAAGTCATAACAATATATTTATATTATCTTCATATATTATGTAATATATATAGATATATGTATATATATATAAACGTAAATAGTCTATATTCATTAGCGTAATATATAAAATTATGTTATACTACAAAATACAGCATGTGATACACAAAAAAAATAAAAAAGTAAAAATAAACAAAAGCAATAACGAGAAAAACAAAGGAACAATATAATATTAATGAGTTTTCGAACGCCAATTAAACTAGTCATATCTGTCACGAATGTCAAAAAAGCGTCTACCAGAGTCGAATACAATGATAAAACATACGTTACCGCTGCGTACGCGCAAATTAACAAAATATACACTATGTTACCACAATCATTATTCAATTTATTTATACAATATGTTTCGTAATGATGGGTACCATACGTGTAAGTAAAGTTGCTATACATATCTGTTATAAAGGTAAGTACGTAAAATTATAACAATGATTTTTGTTTGTTTATTAAAAACATCTTAAACTTATTACGGAATGTATGTAATAGTTCTTTGCTCTTCTCTAAAGTTAGCATATTCTTCTATCGCCTGTATTCCACTGGGGATGCGATATACAAATATCTAAGAATCTTAAGGTTTCTTTTCTCTTATCTAGAATCTCTAGAAATCTAGCAGTTAATCGTAGATAAGAAATAGCTTCTATTGTTTAGAATTTACTAATTATTGTACGTTGTTGTTGCTTCACAACAATTGTTAATACTTTTAGATCCATATGCAGGTTCACGTATTTTCATTGGTTTAGATTAAAATAAATGTTTCGTATCGTAATGAAAATAATGTGGTGTTGTTTTTTATTTTTAAAAGACAACTCCCGCACTAGATATAAATCCTGTTTCGCGGGAGACTTTACAAATATTCAAACAATGGACACAAAGAACATCCAGACTACAAACAACCATTTGTGGTTCACACAAATGTTTGTCTCGTGTGGATTCGAACCCACAACACTCGGCGCAGTGGCAATGGCGAGGCTAGCTCTTAAACCTAGTGGCTTAAACGCCATCCGTGCAGTCAGTCATTATGTATGTGTTTTAAAAGCTATACACGATAGGAATGGTTAATATAACTAGAATCGGTTGTAGAAACCAAATAGAGCAGTAAAGTAGCACCACTCGTCTGTGAAATGAGATAAACGGCGAGCTCATTGAACGAGTCCGTGACACTGGGCACTTGTGCACGCTGATGAAGAATTACTCGCCGAACGTTATCTCCTTAGTGTCCATAGGATATAGCAAGTCTTGTGGCGTATAGCCTATATGGTATGTTGATAAAGTAATAGGTAATTCCTATTATAAATAACTAACTAATTTTTTAAATCGATTAAGCAGTTTTTGATTACTAACAAACAAACATAAATCAAATCTTTCCTCTCTATGATATTAGTATAGATGATAATCTGCTTAATATACAGAAAACTACACTTGGCCGCAATAATGTTTAGTGTTATAATAACTGTTAAGTATAGTTACTTGTACTCCAAGTCTGAGTGGCAGCATCAATAAACCCGCCACGTCCATCGGTGGGTCGAACCTTTGGCGGGGTCGCGATTCGAATGCGAGAGCGATCCGCGTGGCCTCGCCATAAAGGTGTGAGGAACACCGCGGTGGTTTTAGTCGGTTCAGCCCAAATCCATCTTAGGGGTTGGATCCCGACATATCCCCATCGCCCGCCCCAAAACCGGCGATGGGGAATGTGACTTGCACATTTCCCCGCGAAAAATGCATCAATAAATATAGCGAGTATCCCACGCGACCTACATATTATGTACTATGCTTTGCGTCTCTCATAGGACGACGGCTTCTCGACGTAGGTCTAGACACGAAGCGACTGACTGCTGGCATGACTTGTCTTCACAGATTAACATTATGACTCGTCTTACCACTGTCGCTGTGCTAGCTATGAAGAATTGTATATAAAAAGAAGGATTACTTATCGTTTCACAATTATTTTTAAATTATGCCTGGCATTCCCACCATTGTTATTGTTTTTTTAATACTACTAAAGTGGCAAACAAGAATACAGCACACTATATGTTATGTGCTCACCATAGCCTATGGAAGCCTGCAACACTAGAGGCGTCACGTGCGCGTTGCTGATGCTGTAAAA
This sequence comes from Catocala nupta, assembly GCA_963675205.1. Lineage (NCBI taxonomy): Eukaryota > Metazoa > Arthropoda > Insecta > Lepidoptera > Erebidae > Catocala > Catocala nupta. The sequence continues at coordinate 29,724,471 of OY776091.1, read as the reverse complement.
AGCTTTTAACACCCTTTTTGAAGAACCCTTCCTTAGGAACCGCTTGGTCCGGCACCAATTAGGTTGTAAGGTATGAGGATGAAATCCCTGCCGATGGCGAGCGGTGCGATGATAAAAAGTAGCAGAGGGCATCATCTCAAACAAGTCCTCAGAACACAATTCTTTATAATATAAGCGATAGAACACATATCGAGAGATTACTTTATAAATATCCAGTACAAAAAGCCAAATATATCCATATTGCTGACATTTGATATTTACATAATACATAGATTGTCGGCGCATGCGCCGCGACGCGACGCTCCGTAAACCGGTATTTTTTAATCAATTCATGTGCTGTACTGTTTATTATTCTGTTGCTTGCTCTTTGATTGTGTACCTGCAGTATTTATCATTTATGATTATTATGTTCATGGACTATATCGTACCTTAAAATATTTTTCATTTAATTTAATAACAATTTTGCATACCTTAACAATACCTGAAAAGTGTATATATGTATTATCTTATCTTGTGTGGGGGCCAGTCAGTACAGACCGGCGACACTTCGACCCAGTGGGATCTTTTGTGTCGACTTCCCCAATAACGACTGCCATAGATGTTCATGGCAGCCGCGACCGACGGCTTAACGTGCTCTCCGAGGCACGTAGCAGGCGATAATTGTCAATCAATACGCACGTCATAATTTCGAAAAGTCATATAACTTCCGAAAGTCAGATGTGCGCGACGTGGGTTCGAACCCGAGACCCTCTGCATTTCAGTCTGTTGGTCTCCGCACTGAGCTATCGCTGCTCTTAGCGTAGCGTATATATTAAACATAAACGTATAATAAATACCAGGTCACCTTTATTAGGTCACCAGGTATGTAACATGTTGTATTTGTGTTGTTATTATCTAGACCCTTAGTTCCTAAAGTGGTCCAGGTGGACCCCCAGGGGTCCACGGGAGACTTCACGGGGTCTACGTTGGCGTGACAAAAAAATGAAGGTTCACAATTCATAAGCGGGGGTCCACGAAAAGTTATTTGCTTTCGATAGCGAAGAACTAAAATGTTGGCTTGACTTCATCTATCAATGTAGGCAAATAATATTTTAAGAAGTTCAGCGACTGTTACTTGTTTAAACGTCGGTCGACGAATATTTTGAGGAATACCAATTTAACTTTTGGGTCCACCGGAACCAGCTACATTTTGAAAGTGGTCTATGACAAAAAAGTCTGGACACCTCTGACCTACACGGTGATCTAATCTCAGCACTAATTTAATTTGAATGGTTTTAATATATTGAAAAACGGTTCAAACAGGTTAAAACAAGTTTTTCGATAATGAGGTAGTTCAATTAAATGCTAGTTGTACGACGAAAATATATGACTGGTTTAGAATAACTGTCATTCCATAAGACTTAGACATATAACAACATAAATACTATAAATCATTATTTACAGTAGTAATACATATTTTATTTGTCATTCAGAGAGAATTGAATGTTTCGGGAGCGCCCTGCACCTAGAAATTTCTCTATCATGAAAAATATAACAGATATGTATTAAAATTAAAATGGAATGAATGCTATCCAATAAATTAATCCAAAATCATTACGGCTGCGAAAATCATAAAAAATCTCTATGAAATATCCATTGTTCGGTGATGTTTATCTAGATTAGATACCGACGTAAAATTATGTAAAATAAAAGAGTACAACTAAGAAGAATATAATCATGGTCTACTTTGCGTGCTTAATCTCCTGGACTATCATCGTCGTTCGAAGTAACTGGCTACTTGTCCCTTTCAGTTCCTTGACCTTAATTGGATATTAGCCATTCCATTACGTTGTTTTATATTCCTTAATTGAGAATAATATATAGGTTTCATTGTCCCGCTGAAGGAAAACATCGTGAGGAAACTTGCATGTCTAAGAGTTCCCCATAATGTTCTCGAAAATATGTGAAGTCTGCCAACCCGTGTTGTGGACTATGGCCTAACCTTTCTCACACTGAGAAGAGGCCCGTGCCCAGCAGTGGAACATTTTAATACAAGACTGATATTATATTCATTGTCCCGTGATAAACACAGTAGAAAATCTTTTGTTATATATAACAAAAGATTTTCTTTCAGGTTTCAGGTTCCCTTTCCGATAAATCACATACGATATACTGTATGTGATTTATCGGAAAGGGAACCTGTTAACTAACTAAGTTTTAAGTCACGGCAGTGAGCAAAGCGTGGAGGTCGCACGAGGCAGAAGAATGTTTGCATTTATTTTGAAAGAATAAATGTATTTAGTATTGAAGATATGTTCTGTTCCAGTGGTGTTCCTGGGCAAGCACCCGGCGGTGACACCGAAGCACTTGGAGTCGGTGTACGGCATCATCTGTGGCGCCGCGCCGCTCTCGGCCGCCGATGCCGAAGCAGTCGTGGCCAAAAATGTGAGCCCATTTACCTTGATCTTATGTATATTTTACTTATCTGTATGTTTGTTCGTAAAGGGTTAAGCAACGAGATCCAAATACCACGAAATCAAACGTAGATGATCCTTAACAGCTTCCTACGGCTGTGACTTTTGTTACAATAACACCGTCATAAACATCCTAATTAATATTATAAATGCGAATGTGAGTTTATTTGTTACAGTTACACCTTAACTACTTAACCGATCATTATGAATTTTCGCTTACACCTGTTAGGGTAACAGAAAAGGACATTGGGTACCTTTCATCCATAAAACAGTACTGTCACAAACCTATTGACGCGAGCGAAGAATCTATTTTTATATAAAAACATTGAAATTGCACTTTTTGGATGACGTCACGAGTTGTTTCGCTACTCCGCAATAAAACTAATATATAAACATATGTGTGTCAATTTCTGTTGTGAAATGCATCGATATATGTATGAGCACAGTAAGGTGACGTAAACAGGTGGTGGTGGTGGTGGACGGTGGTTGGTGTTCTTTCACAATAGCATCAATTTTAATCTCGTATAATATATGTAGATCATATTTTGATTGCGGTAGGGTAAATACAATTCAGAATCTTTTTGTCACTTCACATGTGCCCGACAGACACTGTTACACAATGAAATTCATACAAGAAGCATTCGTCTGATCGCTAGTTAAGCAATAAAAGCGGGCAACCACAAAAAAGTTGTTCTATAAAATCGATAAACTAATGCAGATCGTGTTTACTATTTAAATCAATATTTTATTATAAATACGTATTTAGGTGCAGCTGTTATCGCTGTGGTAGTATATTATGATAGAGGCAGCGTAACGAACGTAAAACTGATCTTGTATTTTGAACCGAGTAACTGAACACCATCGTATAAATTTACAGGATATACACATTTAAAATTAATGTATTGTAAGTAGTGAGTGCGGTTAGTTGAACAGTAGATATAAATGTCCAAGTCGTCCCCACGTCGACCACTGGTCGTGGGCGGTCACATCCGCGGACTGGCGCGTACCGCTAATCATGCCAAACTATGACCTCATCATGCATTTAGTTTCTCGCCATATCGGCAGATTTCACATTACTTGATGGCAACCAATCAGTAAAGTCTTTGAGTAAACGCCACCATGAGAGGTGAGGCCTCATCTTATGTAGTATGCCATATGTAAAATTTTACTTAACTGGTAGCCAAAATTAAGTACATTGAGTGATTGCCTGTTATAGTGTTTTTGGCGATAGTTAAGTATCATATGTGATACTTAAGTGTATCTGAGAGGGCTGGGCTCGTTATCAAAGACCAACTGTCGGATACATAGAGTGCACCTACGTAACACATTAGGAAACATGGTTGAATGACCGAACACGGCGATGTACTTCACTGTGCCACACTAATCTATTTATATCTGTAAGTCAAACAGTCACTGGCCTTTTTGGCTTATCGTCGTAATTTTACACTAACACTTCTAGATTACACGTTTATTACTTTAAACATTTGTATGCTGCGACGTATGATACGTTTATGTATCGACAGTTCAAAAGCGCGTCATGCGGTGACCAACAAGCATCACGCAGTTCGATCAATTGTTGGCGGGGTAATTGATTTGCATATAATGTGTACCTACTAGAAATCACTGTTCGATGAAATCCGACAGTAACTGCAATAATTTTGGCTTAGTAGCTTCCACTGCGAAAAAATCTCCCCTTTTTGGTGCCGTATACAACAAGTATCGTAAGACCCGTTTTAAATGGTCTGGTTAACATAGAGATAGTGCCGAATAGAATGGCGTTGTATGTGCTTTTCTATTTAAACTTATTTGGGCCAGATATTAGACCTTCTTGGAGACCACATATTAGGCATAATATATGGTATTAAAGGACTACTAGACGCTAAGAACGTTTTAGACCATGTCAGGCAGTCCCTTTTAGTCACCGACCGAAGATTCGATTTCGGTTTCATCTTCAGCCAGTTTTGATAAAAAAAACTAGCTATGGCCATAATTTCGGTTTCAGTACAAAAATCTGTTGTAATTTCAGCCACACCAAAACTCGGTGTTCGTTAATTGTTCGGGATTCGTTCGAATGAATTCGTGCATCCTGGTTACCAGATTGTACCATTTCGTTGATAGTTGCGACAATACTAAAGCCAAGATTTAATTAAAATGCTTTTCTCAGCAAACAATATAAAACTTTTAATTATGAATTGGCATTAGTAATCTAATAACATTCAGGGCTTCTACTACCACCTCCAGATAGAATTTATCTATAAGATAAAAGTCTCGCCACCTCTCTTTTTTAAGCTAACATGTGTGAGACAGCATGCGATTTATCTTTCGGATAACTTTTACTTGTTACTGGTAGGAGTGGCCGTAAGACGTTCATTAAATTTTTATCTACTCTTTAAATTAGGTACCTACTTGATTGTCGTACCAGTTATTGTAATTTTTATTGAAACTGATAACAATATGATAATGGATTGAGATTAAATGATTGGACATTAAATAATCTCTAAAGGCTGACTAAATACTGTAAACAATTAAAATACTCAATAAGTGTTTACTTACAAGAGTAACATATTGTTTATTATAAATTGTTCACGTTGAAGTTACACGCTTTAATTGTTGTTATTTGATTTCATTCGATACGAATTACCTACATAATATGTGAAACATACAATAGACTGCAAGTGCACTACAATGTGAATTTTTACATATCTAAATAACTTACAGCTTTGGCAAAAACTGAAACCGAGGCCAAAGTTTCAATTTCGGTTACGGCTGCAAATCTTGTTTTGGTTAGACACTAGTGTCTGTATATTGTGGTGGACCAAACATGATAATGACAAAACGTTAGGTCGGATGGCGGAAGAAACGAACAGATTAGTATCAAAGGCCATCTCAATGCATGGTATGGCTGAGTCGGATGTTGTCATTTCTTCGTGGACATTCCAGAGCACATTCAATCATAACAAAGAAATTTGCCGAAATTAACATCCGCGGTCTACTAGGGCCTGCTAAGCACGACTTAAATCCCGTTAACCACTCATGAAATTTGCTTCAATTAAAGCACTGGCAAATGTTGATATTAGGGGAAGATTGGCACCACTCGTACACTTTTTAGAATTTGATTTTTCTTAATTAGGATATTAAAGTTAGATTGCTCAATCAGTTAATAAAACATTCTGCATATATTTCACTACCTAGTCAAACAGTTTGAAGACAATATCTTATTAATTAAATGAATGAATTCTATTTTTGGTAAAAGCTGTCAAATGTCCGAACATTCAAACGGTATAGGGTACCTTAATGCAGGTTAAATAAAATAGCAAATTAATTATCAAAAATCATTTTAATTGGCCTCAAAAATAACAACGACGTAATAAACTATATGACAAAACATAGACGAAGACGACTGATTTAATGTAGATAACAAATCATTCAGATCGGCAAGTAAACAAATGTACAAATCCTCATGAATTAAATAATCTTCATTGGTGAAGTATGGAATTTCTTGGCGTTTTGTTTTCGGAACGCACTTCACAAGTTCTTGGTGTGCATTTTTAAACATTGACCAATATTCTTCAATGCTTTTTATGCGTATTTTACGTATCCCTTTGTTAAGCCTTGTTTCGGACAATTCTTTTAATTAACTTGCGTTCTTCCTAACAATTTTGAGCTGTATCTTCTAGCACACTAAGTAGTAGTTCCGGTGTATTAGACATCTTCCCGTAATAATTATAACTGCAGATTATAATAATGGCAAGCTTCGTAGTTATAACACTTGTTTACTTCATTTAACGCGTAAAAAAGGTCACTTGATGAGCCTATTAGCAGGCAATAAATTCTTTCTATTGTTCTCAGCTCGCCGCTCGACCCGATCCTTTGTATTAGCGCTCGGTGAGGAACGTCGTAAGTCTATTTGAATCCGGCTCGAAGGACTAAATTATGTGTGTATTAAGGTACACTTTTGCTTGTAGGAATTGTCGTAACAGAAACGAGGTGTTGACTCTAAGTTAGTTTATTTGCGACTGGTTTTAAAAAGTATATTTGATCATAATAAGTGGACACATACACATGCCTAGGTATGTCAGTATCAGTGTTCACACACATTAACGATTCTAACCAAACAGGTACATTAGACATTAATACAAGATAAAGCAAGCCTTAATAGTTAATTATTGCACATTAAGCGTTGTAAGATTAATAGGAAATGTGTATAACTTAGAAGTTCTGGCGGTAGAGGCTTCTGGAGATTTCGGGTTCGGAAGAATCAATACGACATCAGAAATATATCCATGGACCCAGTCTATACCAGCCAATCCAGTTTCATCCCATTTTGGAGGATATGTACAGTTCAAAGCTTTGGCATTATCATATGCCAGCTTTCTGACTTGTAATATTGTGAGCTCGTAATGCATTTTCGAAATTTTTCCAATATACACGTTCAATTGTGGATTTGCGGATACGGATTGTACCAGCATCATTAAGTTTCTCTTTAATTTTCTTCACCCGACTCTCCATAGTTGAGACTTTAATGTTATTTTTATCGGCTGCTTTTCTGTAAAACAATTTTCCTTCTAAAACATATTTTACTGCCAAAGATATATCTTCTTCATTACTTAATGTGAACCTAGTTTTTTTCTTCTTGTAATTACGCAACATCCTTGCAAACTATCTGGAAAAAAAAAACAAGTCTGTTAATACATGTTGTCATGTGGGTACATTTGTACGATCTGAGGCACATTCATACGCGAACGAATGTTCCCCTTGTGTGACGAGAGAGACGTACGTAGATACGTATTCATTTACCTACACATAAATTAAAATTAAAAACGCATAAAATAGAGACACTATTATTATTGTGATCGTAGTTACTTTCAATTGAGCAATAATCCTAGAGAATTTGACACTTCACTTAAGCACGAAATATCCGAAAACATCGACGTTATATTTACTTTGAGCGTGCAAAAATACAATTCGTCCTCTCGTGTCGCTTGCAGCGGCCGCACTAGCGACTAACTTCGTGGACAACTGGGGATTGCCCCGTGCCCGCGCCCACTCACACACGCAAAGCCGTAATTAATACACTGATCTAACAAGCTGTAGTAGTGACTGTATGAAGCTTTCCCGTGTACGAATGGTGCCAATCTTCCCCTATATATTCATCATAAAATACAATAATATTATATATGTATACTTACATAAAAAAAGTTAATATATTTACATAAAAAAAGTAAAAATGTATTTTTATCCATTGTCTAGTACCCTTAGTACAAGCTCTGCTTAGTTTGGGCTAGATGGTGTTGTGTGTATCTGGTAGAATATATTATTATTATTATTATATACAACATGTCATGGATATAACGCACAACCTCAAACACCCCAATTAGATTATTAAATCGTAATAATAATCATTAAAATGTTACTTTTATGTACTTAAATATTTAAATTTAACGAATTAGTTCTCCTTTCTGTGCGCGGACAGTATACCCATACTGTCCGCGCATAATATTACAATAACTCTAACTTTATTGCCTTTATTGCACCAAAAACCTTATTGCCTTGAATTATGATACATTTTCTTTTATTTCAGCTGTTTAATAAATGGGTGACTATAATTTAATTCGTTTTAATTTTTATAGGGAGAAAAGATTACCAATATTAAAAATTGCTGGTATTGATTCAGTAGCTGATTTTGAACAGACTACTTCCAGGATGTGCGTTTATTATGTTACATGTTGTATACATCATAAACTTCATTTTATTTTTACCTGGCTGTAGGTATATATATATATTACTCATTTTATGCAATTAAGATATTTAATTATTTACTAGTTTTATGTGTGAAAACGTTATGTGAAAACGTATTGGGAACACAAATATCGTAATAGAAGCGAAGATATTTCAATGCACCTATTTGGATCTGCTTGTCCGATCTGAATTTATTTTTGATTAGATAATGTATTAAGAAACATTTTATATTATATAACATAACGCTACGACTCGCAGGAGCGTGCCGCTCCTCAGTTCACTGTTCGGCTCCTTTAGAGTCCTATAAAAATAATTACACGCGGATAAAACCGCATGACATTCCTAGCGTGGCCATAAATTGTAGTTGTTTTGTTGAAATATAGCTACAAATATTTGTTTGATAGTATGTTGTCGAAAATTAAATATTACCTTTTTTATGAATGGCTTCTGCCGCTGTGCAATTGAAATGCCCAGTGTAATGTATATTTAAGTAGGTAGGCACCTAATAAACTCGTATTGTCTCATGCTTATTGATTCATTTATTACGATTTCGTAAACTGGAACACGCAGCAGCGGACATCCTAAGACCTAGCATATACATATACTAGTTACGCAGGAGAATATTTATTTATTCATTTGCGAATATGGGTATACATTTGCAGATCTTATTAGCTAACAATTATTAGTCTTTTACCATATTCAACCAAAAGGCATGCAAGAAAAAAGAAAGAGAAAAGACATTGTAATTAACATTAAAAATAATACTAAATATCTAAAAATAGCAATAAATTAATACAAAATGTCGGGCTGTCATAATATTTTTTTAAATTTCAAAATAATTTCTAGTCATAATAATAAAATGATGAAATGTCAAACAATTGTAATAAAATGTCATATCATATAAATAAATAAAAATGTAAATTTGGCAGACTTCTAGCTATTTTCCATATGCTTGTCCTCTAAGAACTCTCGAAGCAAATAATAGCATTTGACTACAAGCAGAATATTAACAACAATGTCGCTGACAAGATTGTTTATATTCTCAGTGACAGTCAAGCTGCTCTTAAGGCTCTGAACTCCTGTAGGGTGGACTCAGCACTGGTCCTGAACTGTGTTAAAGCCCTTAACAAACTTGGCAGGAAAAACACAGTCAGGCTGGTGTGGGTTCCGGGGCATGCAGGGGTGAAGGGTAATGAGGACGCTGATGTATTAGCCAAGAAGGGCTCGGAGTAACTATTTGTGGGCCCCTAGCCATTCGTAGGTCTCTCTGAGAGTACCGTCAAGGCAGCTTTGAATGCACATGGCAATGATAAACACAGGCTCGAGTGGATGGCCCGGCCCTTAGGGGTCTGGAATACTCCAAGAAATTCATTGCAAACAGAGCCACAGGCTTTACCCGAAAGCTCTGCGGGTACAACAAGGGCCAAATACGCCTACTCACAGAAGCGTTTACTGGTCATTTTGGCACGAACGACTTCCTGTGCAGATTGAGATTGTCAAACAATTCGATCTGCAGAGCCTGTGGTGAACAGGACGAGTCCATATTACACCTACTGTGTGAATGTGACGCGTTGGCCGGACTAAGGATGGGTCTGATGGGATTGGCATATCTGAACCCTGAAGACTGAAGTCTTCAGGCTTCTCCCTCTGAAGTGTACGCTGCGACTGATGCAGTACATTCATAGGGAGATAGCTCAGGGATAAACCTCGGGGCCGACACAAAAGATCCCAATGGGTCGAAGTGTCGCCGGTCTACATTGACTGGCCCCCGAATCAAGATAAGATAAGATATACTAGTTAACAGACTAATTAATATGTAAAGTTTAACTTTTAAATGATTTTCCTTTCAGTTTTACTTTTTGTTTTAAATTCATTTAAAGTTTGAGTGGCGCTCTTACGAATATGTGTTTACCTGTTTATTCTGCCTGACGATAGATTTTAGTTAGATAATAATTATGTATTGTTTACTATTTTAAACAATACAAGTTGAGGTACTTACCTAATCGTTAAGTATCCGTTAAATACTATATACGCTGTGCTGCGCATCAGACAATGGAAGTCTATAAATCAACGTTTTCTTGCACTTTTTAAATATTTAATTTTAAATTTATTGTTATTACTTTTAAAATCTAATTACCTACCATTTATCACAAAGCACATAGTCTGGCTATTATTTATTATTCCTACAATATCTTTATACCTATATATAATTCTTCTGTACGTGTGTCGACAGTGAACTCCTCCTAAACGGCTGGACCGATTTTAATTTTTTTGTGTGTGTTCAAGTGGATTCGAGGATGGTTTAGATTTGTTTTTTTTTGTCTATGCAATACAACCGTCTGTCGGGACAGCTAGTATATATAAATAATTTATTTACTTTAAAATTAAACAATCAGACCAGTTACTAAGTGAGGTGTGAGCTAATAACTATAACATTAAAACTACTTATGCCAAACGCGATTCCTAGTTACAATTCTGTTAGCGTGAAACTGTTCCAGTTGTGTCACGTCTTCATAGGTGATTATAATCTACTAGATTGTGCTCGCATCCGCTCGTGTAAATGTACGTTAGGTTAGAAACAGTACAATTTTGAATGAAAAATACCCTATATCTTTTTTTGTTCCTCTGACAACGTGAACGCGTAACAAACGAACTCACATTCGCATTTATAATATTAGCAAGGATTGTGATTTGTTTACGTGTACTGCGCATAATATTGACTAAATACAAGTGCAGACACTGATAATTATTATCACAATGATAGATTTACCACCCGGACACGTGACATTCAAATATATCGTTTAATACCTACTGCAGGTGATATATCGAGTACCTACACACACATACCTACCCGTATATGTGTGTGTGTACTCAATATTCACCTTATCTCGTATAAGTAAAATTTGAATGTAAATTTATGGAAGTTGCATCCAACATTGCATTTCAATGATATAGCGTGCCTCGTTATTGACACAAACAATACATTACAAGGTTATTTTACGGAGAGAATGGAGTTTTAAGTTCCCTTTCCGATACGGCTGGCAGGGACTTGGCAGTGATGGTTGTTTCCCTAGCATTACAGTCATTATAAATGGTTACACAACTCGGCCATGTCATCTTATGCTAGTTGTCGCTTGCCATCAAGTGGTTGACTGCTGCCAGATGCCAAATAATAAAAAGAAAACTAATTTGTTTCAAAAATCTTACGAATTTAGGGCACTAGTAAAAACGGTGAAGACGGGACCCTTATGCTGCTAATCAGTCCAGCTACGTCTGCTTGCCTATAGATAAGTGTCGTTAATCGGTCAAGTGAGTTATTAGAGTTTAATCGATAAGCATAGATTTTATGGACCGTGACCATTTAAAAGTAGATTCGCTCCATCGAATTGATGAGTACTATTAGACTTACCTAAATTAGTTAATAATGGCTGCCTTTCTTTGTACGTACGTGTTGTTGAACGCTCAATGTAGCACTCTCACACGCACTTGGTCAATAAGTACCACAGTACATGGACCTCTTACGGTAAAATTTACATAAAGAAGACACAGAGCTCACCTGCACTACGTATTGATCGCGAACAAGACCTTGAGAAAATCGTGCAAAAGTGACTATTTACTGGTACCAGAGATGCCCTTTGCTTATCCTGTTATTTGCTCCATTTCCTACGCATGATAACAGCTCATTTTCAATTTCAAGTGGAAATTATTGTCAAAATATCACTGTTAACACAAACAATTTATACTGAGCAATCTATTTATACCACACTATATTATATATTAAATACAAAACATTTTTTCACACACACTCTACACTACTACACTACTACTGCACTCTTAACAAACACCTACCACTACACTGCAACTCCAGAAACAGACCAACATATTCAATCAACCAGTAGCACTAGCACAATTTACTCTGCCCAAGCATCACCTTCTAAATCAACCGGTAAGCTATATAAATAAATATAATTCGATAGTACAAATATGTTAAATAACAACCTTGACCAATTTTGCGTAGCACAAGCATCCACTTGCGATATAGATGAGTTTCATAATTTATATAAAACACATAAGCCTAGCTTAAAAATCATTCACCAAAATATACGTATAAATCATAATTTTTCAAGTTTCCTAACACTACTCAAACGGTCAAATACAGACTGGGACCTAATCATATTAACCGAGTGCTGGTTGCGTCACATGCGCAATGTGCCGACTTTAGACGGCTACAACTTTGCGCAGAATGAATTAAATCTCACACAAAACGAAGGTATAGTGGTTTACTATAAAAAAAACATGCACTTAACAATTGGCGAACCAAAAATACAAGACGCTAATTGCCTAACCATTAAAATAGACTCCAACACATGCATTATTGCCCTATACAGACCACCCAGCCAGAAGAATCTGCAACCATTCACATCATCCCTTGATGCTCTCCTTAGTAAATTAATCTTTTTAAATATCATCCTGGCCGGTGATATCAACATTGATATTTTGCCATACACTAAAGACCCAAATGCTACACAATACCTAAACCTTTTAGCTTCCCACAGCATGCTACCGGCTCACCAATTACCGACACACGGCAAAACATGTCTTGATCACTTCATACTAAAAAGCAAACTACCAGCAATAAGCTATGTTGCGAATACATCCATCACTGACCATAACTGTGTAATACTCTTGCTAGAATACAGCCTCATAGCCAACAAACCTACCTTTTATAGAAAAATTAATTATACAACACTAGACAATTTTATGCAAAATGTTTGCTTTGATCCTATTTATGAAACGTCAGATGCTAACATAGCCACCTCTAGATTAATTGAGATCTTACACAATAATATTGAAGCCAGCACTCACACTTTATCTGTTCCAAATCGCAAGAGGATAATAAAACCATGGATCACTCTTGGTGTACTAAAGTGTATGAAAAATCGTGACAAGCTACATATTAAATCTAAAAAATATCCTAATAATGACACACTCAAAATCACATATACTAGGTATAGAAATTTTTGTAACTCTCTTCTAAAAAGACTAAAACGCGACTACGAAAAAAGTTTACTAAATGAAGCAATTAAAGCCCACAATACTAAAATGCTATGGGACTCTATAAAAGAAATTACATATTCTAATAAAACAAACAACCCCGCTACTGATCTACTATCAAAATCCAACCCCAGAAATTCTATAAACGAGATAAATACTTTTTTTGCTTCCATTGGTCAAAGCCTAGCACAGAAAATAAGCCACTCAACTTCCACTAACCAACCCCCTAAGGTAGCTACTTGCCAGCATTCTTTTGGTCTTCTCCCTACTGACGAGACTGAGGTTCGCAATTTAATTTTAAACCTTAAAAAGGACAAAACTTCTGGACGTGATAATATCTCGGGAATGGTTTTGAAACGTTACTGCAATGGCTTGGTGGCTCCCCTGACGCACATTTTTAACTTGATTTTTTCTACTGGTGTCTTTCCAGAGCAATTTAAACTTGCTGAGGTCATTCCAGTTTACAAAAGCGGTGACAGAGGCTGTATCAACAATTATAGACCTATTTCCATACTTTCCACCTTATCCAAAATAGTAGAAAAACTAATAAACAAACGCTTAGTAAACTACCTCGAATCTAAACACCTTTTGTCATCATCGCAATACGGCTTCCGAGCCTGTACGTCTACCTCAGATGCAGTACATGCTCTTATAGATCACATAGTCTCCAAACTTGACCGCAAAAAGAAAGTCTTAGCAATTTTCCTCGACTTAAAAAAAGCTTTTGATACAGTCGCTGTCCCGCTTCTGTTGAACAGGCTGGAAAGTCTCGGCATTCGCGACATTCAGCTGGAACTGTTTTCTAATTATCTGTCGAACCGAAAACAGCGTGTAAGAGTTGGTAACATCGTGAGTGATGATCTACCCATATCTTATGGTGTGCCTCAGGGGAGCGTACTCGGTCCCACGCTGTTCCTTAGTTATATCAATGAGCTGTGTAATCTGTCACTATTAAATGGAAAAATAGTAACTTTCGCTGATGATACCGCTCTGGTATTCCATGGGGATAGTTGGGATTCGGTCTATGAAATTGCACAAGTCGGTTTCAATACTGTATCTGAATGGCTCAGAGATAACAGCCTCACACTTAATGTAGAAAAGACAAAATACATACCTTTTTCTATCAAGGCCATCCCACCTTTCATAAAAGACAGTAAATACATTACAGCCCACAATTGTCTAAACACTCAAGCTTGTTCCTGCGACCACCTAACACCAGCGTCCAATATCAAATACCTCGGTGTTATGATTGATAGTGCTCTTAGCTTTGCTCATCACATAGACCTCCTGTCATCTAGGGTTCGAAAACTAATATTTATCTTTAAAAATCTCCGACATGTAGCTGATAAACCCGTGATCAGAATGGTATACATGGCATTATGTCAATCCATCTTGACATACTGTGTCACTGTTTGGGGCGGCGCATGTAAAACCCACTTATTAAAGGTTGAGAGAGCGCAAAGAGCTGTCCTGAAAGTCAGTCACTTCTTGCCTTTCCTCTTCCCAACAAACGAGCTCTATAAACTCGCTGATGTTCTGACGGTAAGACAACTTTATGTCCTAAACACTGTCCTGAAACAACACTCCTTACTTGACTACGATCCTTTATGCAATAAAGATAAGCGCCTCAAACATAAAGTCTGTTGGCCTGACAATCGGTGGTCTACGGGTTTCGCCAATAGATTTTTCGGATTTCAAGGCTATTACTTGTACAATAAAATCAACAAACAAATTAATATTTACCATCTTACAAAATTCAAATGCAGAAAGTCCATTACATACTGGTTAAAATCATTTAATTATGACCAAACTGAAGAACTACTACACATAGGCCTATAGTTACATTATTTAGAAATGCACAGATGCACGCACTGCCACACAAATACACACACTTAGCCAGACATGCGCAAACACTCACACACGCGTGCACCCACTCACTTACACACACACACACATACACGCACACAGACATTTGCACTAACGCACTCTCACCATTAAACTAAATTAATTTGTACACCCACTAGTCCAGAGTTAGGAGAGGCTGGTGTTCTGTCATACAGGTCTCCTAGTTCAGACACCAGTCTCTCACATTGATTTGTGTTACTACTATATTTGTACATAGTTAAGTTGCCTCTGTAAAAATATCTTTGTGAGAGAAAATAAATAAACATTATTATTATTATTATTATTATCTATTTTTACTGTCTTAGGTTTTTCTACAGTTATTTGTACCTATTATATGTATATTAATCTTATTAAGATAACGCTTAAATACCTTTTGTTAGTAAAACATCTCTAATGAGTCTTGATAATGTAAGTATCTG
Organism: Catocala nupta; assembly: GCA_963675205.1. NCBI lineage: Eukaryota > Metazoa > Arthropoda > Insecta > Lepidoptera > Erebidae > Catocala > Catocala nupta. Next base: position 29,708,900 of record OY776091.1, on the reverse strand, counting down.
TTGATAAAATAAGATAATATTCAATAAACACGTATACAACGTACGTACTAAGGTACAAAGGTAAGGTACTTATAGTCAAATTACCTAGTTATCAAATACGATAGCGAGTCGCCAGGGGATCTACATATGTACCTATACACAACAAATATGTTATTTAGCTCATTTTCAAATACGTACACACGGCTACACATCAAGTTAGACACCCTATATATACGCATAATTACGCTACATACAAAAAAGAGAAATGTCGGAAAGGGACAGTGCATAGCGGTGTCGATGTAATGGTAAGGATAGAGCGTAACAAAAATATAACGCACTCTCTCGCACAAAGTCCAAACAGTCTAGGTTGATGTGTCGCTGTGTGTACAAGGAATGTACAATGTATTGTCTATACTAATCTATATTATCTATACCTACTAATATTAAAAAGAGGAAAGACAAGATTTTTCCTATTTATAATATTTAAAAAAATGTATTTATTATATGTAAATCAATAATTTTAAAGATTCTTTTACCATTAGAAAGCTACATTATCAGTTATCACCGAGTAACATGGGCACTATATATAGTCACATATTTAAAAAAAAGTACTGTTGCTAACGTAACGTAACCTACTTTTAAGCGAGCGAACTCGCGGGCACCTACACACAACGGCAACGGCACAACCTAATATAAAAGTAAAGTGCAAGTTACCTTACCTATCGCCAAATGTATATTTTCTGCTTTTACTTATACATTTTTCTAATAATATATGTGTTTTTAATATTAGACGAATCAAAAAGAAGGAGGGATACAGGAAAATCAGCTTAGCATAAATTGACTACAGCAAAATTGGTTTTCACAGAGAAACAATGATACTTATGATTTTCCCCGTTTTAATTCCTTTACCTAGGGAACAGACTGCGTTATATTGTAAGCGATCATAAGCTACTGCTTTATAAAAAGCCATCACCCGTGAGCCTGTATGCAATCTTCACCTTAAAATATAATTTTCAGAAAAACATAGTGTTCCGGCAAGGTTACGGACTGACGGAGACCAACGGCGCCATCTCGATAGCCAAGAACGTCGACACGAACTACAGCTCAGTGGGCTACCTGCTGCCCAGCGCTGAGGTCAAGATCGCCGATCTACAAACACAAGAGGCGTTGGGCCCGGGGCAGGCGAGTGCATGTGTTACTATTAGCTTTAGTTTTATTAGCAGTCTCAATTTCGGGACATCTATATCTAATGTTATAGAATCTTTAAAAAATCTGCTGAATATTTTATAAGTGCGTTCTGGTACGTTTGTCAATACCAAAATCAATGAGAGTTGCTGTGCTGTTCCATATGCTTTTCTCTTTTCTTCTCTCTCTCAGTAACAAGATGAGTAAATAAAAAAATGTGTATAAGTATATAAATAGTGTTATAAGAAATACAGACAGTACGACGTAGTAGATATTTGACCATGACTTCCATATGAAACGTGTACAAGTCCAAACCATAAATAGATATATTTATTAGATGATCTTATTTCTTGACGAAAAGAAAGGTGTTGTCGAGATCGTGCGAAACTGAGTGGGATATAATTCCTACAGGATACTCAATAAAAAACCTGTTAGGATATATCTGAACTATTTATTCAAGTGAACGACAAAAGTAATTATCGCTACTCAAATTTGGTCTACATTTAACAAAATATAATACATATCGAGGCACAGATAATATAATACTATACTAGTACAGATACTCAATCCCATACAAAAATCTTGGATACGCCTAACTCTGGTTATTCTACTTGCTATTTTGGTACCTATTTTTTTACACTAGATGGCAGCACAATGCTAGCATCACTGCTGCCATCTACCCATAACAAGTACACAAGTTCCGAATCCTATTTGATAACAGCTCATAAGAGATGGCGTTATGACAGTAAAATAGGTACTTGACTGATAGAACATAATATTTAAACGAGCCGATGCAAAATGTGCGCAACCTTGAAAATAAAAGTTATTTACCTATAGTGTTGTGTGCCGAAATGCGTACGATCACACTTTGGTGATTCTCATTGACTCGGTCGGATTTTCGTGAATATATCGTGTTGCTGTCAAAATTTGACCTTGTATACATTTTTTTCATATAATTTTAATGAATGCGTTTTAAAAAGTATTAATAAATCAATATATTTCATTATGTATGCGATTGTGATTGATGTTCGGGTACTTTGAAAATAACTCATTGGCGTATAGAATTCTACTTTGTCAGTTAGTTATCTATATTTCACTATAATTGTAAATATAAAATAATATAAAATATTGCGCTCAGATTTTTGAAAACAACTGTGCAATATTTAGTCTCTGTTGAAATTTACTGAGTTATGACTATTTATAAAATACATCACATAGATTATTTTGAATTTAACTATCGAAAAATAAATATAATAACCAGCACTTTTTTTTAAAAGACTCATATGGTTACTCTTTTGCCGTATAACAGACTTAACACAAAAAATCTGTTGAACATAATTTATTTTCTGTGTGAGAATCGAACCCATAACACTCCGCACGTCGATAAGTACCCGGTTTAAGCGATTAATCACTACGCCATACTTGAAATCAAGTCACACGCACGCGCGAGTATCGCCCGGCGGTGGCGTTCGGTTTGTTCCAGTCAGCTTCGTGAATTTTCGTGTATAATAATATCGTGTATGAGTGCTGCCGGTAGCCGCGGCGCGGCGTCGAGTAGCGCGCCTGCCTGCCACGTCGATTCTCAATAGAGAGTCGAAGCTTGATTGTCAACTGAAGTTTTGTTATGAAATATTAATTATCTGGACCTGCTTAATACTTTACCAGAAGTTAAAGCTAATAATATAATTATTGATATACCTCCTATAAAATACAATGTACCTATTAATAGATTAAAAAACAACTGAGTTAGTAGGTATGCTTTACGCTTATTAGTCATGGCTCGTAATATTTTAACTATGTCATAATAATTACTGACATTGTATTCTTTTACTTTTATATCCAAATTAATTATTGATTTTGTAGGGCAATCAATCATTAATATGTAGGTAATAATAGTTTAAAGTCAAGTAACAAAACAATAGATAAGTACCTACCTACTTAAGGAATATTGTGGTACTTATGTAAGTAAAGATCACATTAATATATCATGATAAATGCGATGTTACTAATCCTAAAACACTTCATGCTTTGGTATGATTTATTTAAATATTCGTGTCTAAATAATAATTATAAGGATATATGGTGACGACGACGTCCAAGAAATATTTATCTCATGTAATATTACCTACTATTACATCCGAATATTTATTACAATGTCAACCAAACCAGATATGAACACATTAATAGTAACTAGTTAAAAAATGATGAGTGTGATGTGATGAGTGAGTGATGTGAGTAAAATAGTAAATGATAATATTCGAAACGAAATGTGATGTCATAATATCGTCACGTGACGTCGACAACAGGAAGAAGCAAACCGGAACCAATTTTAAAAAATATTGCTCATAATTTATATTTTTCGAAGCAAAACAAATAGGAAACATCGTTTCATACTTGGCCTTGTAGCGCGGGGGTGCGCGGGTCTTACCCTGCCCACCCCCGCGCCCGCACCAGCGCGTGCGATGAGTGTATCCTGTTCCAAAAGATTTCGTTTTGTTGTTGTAGGGGATTGTATATAAACTAAGACATTATCAGGCTATTATGAACTAGGTACTTAATATAATGCTAGTTAACGGATCTTACTCGCGATAAAGTATTTAAAAGGTAATGTATACCTGTATTGATTGCCCGACGCGACGTTTCGACCGACACGCATGGATCGTGGTCACGGGTTGATTAAAAAAACGTTTATTACGAACTACCTTCCTTTAAACGATAGTTATAGCACGATTTACTTGATCGTCGCGAACGTTTATTACGAACTACCTTCCTTTAAACGATAGTTAGCACGATTTACTTGATCGTCGCGAACGTTTATTACGAACTACCTTCCTTTAAACGATAGTTAGCACGATTTACTTGATCGTCGCGAACGTTTATTACGAACTACCTTCCTTTAAACGATAGTTAGCACGATTTACTTGATCGTCGCGAACGTTTATTACGAACTACCTTCCTTTAAACGATAGTTAGCACGATTTACTTGATCGTCGCGAACGTTTATTACGAACTACCTTCCTTTAAACGATAGTTAGCACGATTTACTTGATCGTCGCGAACGTTTATTACGAACTACCTTCCTTTAAACGATAGTTAGCACGATTTACTTGATCGTCGCGAACGTTTATTACGAACTACCTTCCTTTAAACGATAGTTAGCACGATTTACTTGATCGTCGCGAACGTTTATTACGAACTACCTTCCTTTAAACGATAGTTAGCACGATTTACTTGATCGTCGCGAACGTTTATTACGAACTACCTTCCTTTAAACGATAGTTAGCACGATTTACTTGATCGTCGCGAACGTTTATTACGAACTACCTTCCTTTAAACGATAGTTAGCACGATTTACTTGATCGTCGCGAACGTTTATTACGAACTACCTTCCTTTAAACGATAGTTAGCACGATTTACTTGATCGTCGCGAACGTTTATTACGAACTACCTTCCTTTAAACGATAGTTAGCACGATTTACTTGATCGTCGCGAACGTTTATTACGAACTACCTTCCTTTAAACGATAGTTAGCACGATTTACTTGATCGTCGCGAACGTTTATTACGAACTACCTTCCTTTAAACGATAGTTAGCACGATTTACTTGATCGTCGCGAACGTTTATTACGAACTACCTTCCTTTAAACGATAGTTAGCACGATTTACTTGATCGTCGCGAACGTTTATTACGAACTACCTTCCTTTAAACGATAGTTAGCACGATTTACTTGATCGTCGCGAACGTTTATTACGAACTACCTTCCTTTAAACGATAGTTAGCACGATTTACTTGATCGTCGCGTATTTCATCAAGGGATATGAAATTCACAACAAGCACAACTGGGGTTGGCAACCGTAGGTACTTTATAGTAAAGTATTTTACGTGATATCTGGTAAACGTAATTTATACTTAAGTAGGAAATAAAGGACGTGAAGATACTTTATTTTACCTATGTCCGCTTTTTCAGGTTTTATTTAATTGTTAACTTAAAGCAACGCTATAAAGATTCCCTAAATTGAATAAAATAAATTGCTTATCTATCTTAATGGCACCTAAAGTATATAATAAATTACCAAAATATATAAGCTCAATTGAAAATATTAAGACATTTAGGAATAAATTGCAATCAATGCTACTTGAAAAAGCATATTATTCTGTAGAATAATGTAGAAGAATACTTTAATGACAAAAATATGATGTTATGAATTTATTAAAAATATTAAATCTAGGTTATGGTATTTATCTATGGGCCTATGCAGCCCGAAATAAATGATTTGATGATTTGATTGATTTGATGACATTATTGTATCCTATGTCTATTTATTAATTATTACTTTTAAACTTTTGACATCTATTGATTTTATTGATAATTATTATTGACATATTATTTAATTTTATTTTGACAATCCATTTAATTATTATATATTAATTTAAATTCTCATTTTAATAATCGTAGAAACTTGAAAATAATTGTAGTAATTTAATTATATTGCTCTAATTTGTACACCATACTTAGGGTAAAACATAGTGGACCTGTTATTACTCATATAAGATCTATAATTGTACCTATGTTTAACAAATAAATTATGATTATGATTAATATTAGACATATGTTGTAAAAATCCGATTACGACTTTCCTTAATAATAAATATTTGTTAGATTTAACTAGCATCAACAAAAATATGGTAACCAAAAGGCAGGTTAAATAAGTAATACTTTATTTTCAGATCATGTACTTTTTTTACCTAAGATAGTAAACATACTCTATTTGTTCAAAATAAAGGTGGCAACCCTAATCACAACTGTGCCTATTGCCTAACTAGCTTTCAGTAGGCTAATTCACGTAATTAAATAAGTTCAGTTGCAGTGCAGTTGCAGTTAAGTTTTGATCAAAATAGCCCTTTTCGTATTCTCGTAATTTTGACAACCGCCGTCAGATACGCTCGCGTCAAGTTCGCGTCACGCGAGCGCTTTAGAGTATTCTACTGCTGCGCGTTTTATGTGCGTGATTGAGATCGCAACTTGATCGGTATTCACCTATTCATTTGACGTCTCAAATGACAGTTTAGTCCAATCAACGTGAAACGTTAAACGTGCGATTCCATGCCATTACTTAGTGAGTAAATTAATATCCCTTATGTGGCCACACCGTAGATAAATTTAACTGATGTAATGGCCCAAAACCCTGAAAGCCATGTCAAAAGTATTACATACGACTGACGTACAGTTGACGCGCAGCACACGCGCAGTTTACGTGCAGCTCACGCGCAGCTAAACTATTACAAGAATACCATTTTGCATTAAGATGTAAACTTCATTGCAACTGCACCGCAACTTGATCGGCGCGTCAGGAAATTACGTGAATTAGCCTACAGGCCCTTTGAAACAGATTTAGTCAAGTTGCGTCTAGTGAACAAATAATACTAGAAATTGCGTAAAAACCAAACTAACAAAGCGGTATAAACAAATAACAGTCTTTACTTTTATAGAATAATAATTATTAAGATAGGTAACTTAATATTTACCTAACTATTTTTAGTAAAATGTTGCTATGATTTACTAAAACTCCATTTCTATCGGCATGTCTATCGTAAGTTTGTAATTCAATTCAGAATAAGTAGGTAGCACAGAGATAATTATTATTATAACGCCGACGAGTCCAACGACTGCGCAATATCTACTGCCGCACAAACAAATTAAATTTGACAATAGAAGTTACGAGAACCGACCAGGTGTTTGAATATAATACCATGTAGTACAACAAAACGTTTTGTTTAATACATTGAAATTTGTTAAGCATACATATTTTTCATATTATAAGAAATTTCTTATTAATTAGTATAAGTAGGTAATAAAAAAATATTGAAGTAAACCCAAAGAAGGGTATGAAATAAAAACACAATGTTTTTGTAGACTTGTTTGTATAAACATATAAAAGAGCCATCTAGCCCTATAGGTAAAATAAAATGATAGGTAGATTACCTATGTGTGATGTAAAAAATACTGATATATCGATATCTTTAAATCATAAAATAAATGCGTTTACCTTGATGCTTGTTAATTAAATATGTACAATGTTTATTTATAATAACATTTTATGGTCAATTTTCTTCCAATAAAGCATTTTGATTGAACTTAATATTAACATTGGAACTCATAGTGCCATCTATGACCATCATTTTTGGACCTGTTTACTTTTTGTTCTAATTGGTACCCCATGATCGAGGTGGTTCAACCTCAGAGAATCTTAACACCGACTTTTAATTATTGACATCACACGCACAACACCTTCTACACCAATCGGAATTACATCAACACTATGACCTTAAAGTTACTTGAACACAAAGTCAATGTTAAAATCTTTATTTTCATAAAAATGTGCATAAAATTCTTGGACACGTTAATTAATCATATAAAATATATTATTAAAATAGAATATTAAACGGATATAAAAGTTTCGAATCTGTTCACAGTCATTATCTTCTTGATTGGTTCAAAACCCACAGTATTAGACCAGTGAAGCCGAAAATTGGTAATTTTATAACAGACATGTATAACAATATTGCAATAAACTTTTTTAGTTCAGTTTCAGTCAAATTCAATGGTTTGTCACAATTTTTTGAACAGGATAACCGTTAGATTCTTCCACGATCCTCTCAAGTATTTCTGATTTTACAAAATGTGAAAAAATACTATAAGGAGTACCCGTAGCAACTTGGTCCCTCAGTTCTGGTGGGTATGTAGAGCTGCCAAGAAAAGCAGTCTGGTCAGAGTTCAAAACAAACTTTTTTGCCTTCCAAACAAGGCTTCTCATAGTTGCTCGGCAACTGGCTTGACTTGTGGAGGAAAATGGAACCTGAGGCACTTGTCTATTTGCAAGGGTGTCATTTATCAACGGTGGATCTTCTGTCATGAGCTGATTATCATCACACTCAACGTTTTTCTTCTCTACCGGAGTCTCGAGATCGTGAAGTAAATCTACTCGATTTTCATAAAAATGTTCATGGTCTTCTGCATCAGACTCCTCAAGATCATCTTCATACCTTTCTCCGTTATCAATTTGGGCTAAATAATCTTATATCTGTTTTATATTCAAGGGTCGCATTTGCAAAACCATAAAATATATCAGACCACAAACAGGGGCATATTGTCTCTAATAAATGTATAGTGTTGTAGATTTACAACATCAAAATAGAAGCAATTTGTACAAAACCCAAAATTTTATTCTCGAAACCAATTACTGTACCGAAAAGAACATGAATTATTACATAAAATAACAGATTTTGCACTTATTTACCTTCAAAAATCAATTATTTATACCACAAAACACTATTCCAATTTTCACCTGCTACAAATTGCCGATATTCAATACTTTGTCAATGTCAAGCTGGCATTTGACAGACGCGAAAGTAAAAAGGTGTTGCCAATCGATAAAAAATAATACCCTGATAGAAGTAATTGTACAACAGTATGCGTTGCGCTCATACTAATGATTTTGGGGCCGTTTTAGTGGTATGTTGCAGTTTTACGTCAATATGCATTATACATATGCTCTCGAGTTGCCTCCGAGTGGTGAGAGTATCTTCGCTACGTGCTGAGTCAGTCTGTAAGTTGGTGTGTCGATCCAACTCGCAGTAGGACGTAGAGGAGCGTTTTCTTTGTGTATTTTTGGTAAACAACTTTTGAGGTTTTACGCAAGCTGGTATGAATTGTTTAACGTCTAGATCTAGTTTTTCGGAGTATTTATGTATGATGTCTTTAGTTTTGTTCAATATTTTGTTTGTCTGTTTTAAACTGTTTATATGTTGTTTCATCCGAAAGTAAATTTTCAATTTTATTCTTATCATCTGACGTATCCATTATGACCGTAGCGTTTCCTTTATCTGCACGGAGTACTGTAATATCTGGCCTAGCCCGCAAGTTTTTCAGAGCGACGAATTTATCTTTGGGAAGATTCGGTTTGGGCACTTTACTTCGACGCAAGACCGATGAAATGTCCTGACAAATAGTCTCCAAATCTTCCTTTCTTATGTTATTCTTGACCTTACGGTATTATATATATATATATATATTGACATGCATTGACGTTTCGTTTCTCGCTGTTGGCATTTGAATTCGATAATAATTTCTCATATATTTGAAATTTGTTTTTTTTACGCGATTTGTATTTTGATCTTTCTCTGGAATTTATAACATTGATGAATTGTTTAAAATCAAATTGAGTTATTAATCTCTGTATTTCATTAGACAAAATCTCAACGTTCCTATTTATGCTGCGTAAGTCAGCGCGATGTTCTCGGATAAATTGTATTAATAACTTTTGAGTTGCCTGTTTTAAGAACTTAGCGCTTCCTGGTATGTCTTTCTTGGCTGATATCTTAACACACGTAGAAATGATTGTCGTCACGACATCTCATCAAGAATTTCGGAGATGTGTTTATCTTGCGCGCTTAGTTTGTAGATCTTCCAACCGGTGTATTTTTGTAGCTGTTTCCAGTCCGTACTGATTTACATAATATTATCTTATGTTTACACGAATGTTATACATTGAAATTAAACAAAATTTATACGGATTTTATATCAAAAAGATAAAACCCGTATAAAGTTTGTTTAATTTCAATGTATAACATTCGCGTAAACATAAGACAATATTAAATGTTCATTCATATAAACAAGTTGCGGTGTACCAGTAAATCCCAGCTGTTTAGTATTAAGACCCTTACTAATCGAAATTTACTTAATAAATTGTCCCTTAATATACGCGAGGTTAATTTAATAATAATATTTTTTGGCTTATAGTTATTTAATTATTCTTTGTGCGCATGTGGCACTCTATGTATTGCCACAACGTCTTTTTGGCACAGTGAAAACTTTATTTTGGCTGTAATGTTGTCCAATATAGTAAAAAGGTTTTCGTTTCGCTTTTCGGGAATATTGCACAATTCTTTTATATTACAATCCCGAGCTTATTGTTCGAGGTAATCGATCTTTGTTTCTAAACTTCTAACCACATCGTTGACTTCAGTATTAATGTTTTCCGAGCCGGGCGACTTCATCTGCTTTTGAAGGTCTTCCTGGCTATCCAGCGTATATTGAACGGATTTTTGTAGCGTAGGTATATCCTTGACAAAACTTGTTGCTTAGTATCTAGTTTACCAACTTGCTTTTTCAGGTTTGTGTACTCTAATCGTAGACTATTTAATTCAAGTTTGATGTCCGTTGCTATTTTAGATACTGTAGAAAAATAAGATCGCATACTGGCTATATTTTCAGATAACCTTGATATCGTGCAGTCTAAATCACTTCGAAGGGAAATCACTTCCATATCGGTATTCAATTGCAGAGAAAGCGCTTTTATAGCATAAGCGAACTCAGACTCTGGCTGTTTGCGTTTTCATTGAGTTATACTATCACCTCCCTACAGTGGCTTTCGAAATATCCGGCGTCGATGAGCACTTAATTGGTGTTTGAGGCATTTTGTCGGCGTAGTATACAATAACAAATATTTTTGAATTTCTTCGTTCTTAATGATAATAAGAAAGATTCCAATTGCATGGAACTAGTTGCATATTGCATACAGGATTTAAAGATCTGTATTACTTTTAAGTTAATTTAGTGTAATTTATTAATTAAGTGTAAGTGTATGCACCATCATGCCATCCTACTGCCTATTTAAGATTTATATTAAAACATATATCTTAGCCCAAATTATTTCATCTCTATAATATTATTAAGTTATTAATGTTTTTATCTTTAGTTTTCTTTATAGTCAGTAGTATATGGCATAATGACTGCAATACCTTATTAATCTGAGTTGTAAAATACTGAAATTATATTTAATTGGCGATTTAAAAGAGTGGCCGTGAGTTTCTTGCAGGTTTCTTCTCATAGGCTCAACCCTTTGCCTGAACCTAGCAACTAACCTATATGTAGCTTCAGTAACTTAGTAAACTCACTAACCCATTTGACGTTCATAAGTGTTACTTTGTGACTTAAATGAATAAATGATTTTTGACTTTGACGGCAGTCACCAATTTCGCGTCTCGCTTTCCACGTCACGGTGGCCGAGTGGCGTAAGGCTTGGTCTGTAGGAACTCTGCCCTAGTGATCGTGGTATCAAATCCTGATGGGCCGCTAAACGTCTTTTTTCGAAGTTACAATTTATATTTGAATATTTTCACTCACCGGTGATCGAGCAGGATGGCGCTATACAAATTTGAAGATGACGTCGATCCTATATGGCCAATTCCACAAGATAATAAGAGAGAGTCCGAATTTCACTCACAATAAAAAAAAAATAGTTAAAACTTATAGCAGCAAAACTGTCATAGGTTTACACTCAACAAAGCTCTTGAGATGAATGTCTTTTCAATTGCCAAATGTTTATTAACAATACAAATCATTTATTTTTCTTATATGAGATGCTGTGTGATATAATGAGATTTAATGATTTTTTTTTATTTTTCTATGGTAGGAGGGAGAAATCTGGTACCGCGGTCGGAACGTGATGCGCGGCTACTTCGAGAACGAGGCGGCCACGCGGGAGGTGCTGACGCGCGACGGCTGGTACAGGACCGGCGACATCGGCCGCTACGACGAGAACAGCTATCTCTACGTCACCGACCGACTCAAGGAACTTATTAAGGTAGCGTTACTGTTTCAAAGTAGAGTATTGTCGTTGATTGAGTAGATACTAGATCCATTATATAATATGCGGGAATATTATAACTAATATAAAGTTTTTAATTTAAAATTTAATCTTATTTTATATAAAGCTGTTATTATAATATAGAAAAATGTATCTTATTTTATACAAAGCTGTATAATATAATAAAATGTTTGTCGTGCATATGATACATATGAAGACAGCTGAGGACCATTCCCTTGACAAGTTAGCATAAGTAAGACACAAAGTTTAAAAGTACGGAGAAGCATCGCAGAGTGAATTTGCATTCGTATGAAGTGAAATTGCTGATTGACAAATGACAACAATTTCATTAATGTATCTTCTTCAATTGGGGTAAAATAGTGTATTTTCTCAAAATTGTATTAAACATGTTGTCGCACCTGTATTTTAGATTAAAATAAATTAAGTCAGTTCTAGGATTTTTTTATTTTTGTTATATTGGATTATCTCGATTCTTAAAATATATATTTTGGGGGAACGTCGACCATCCAAAAATGTAACGTGCAGCAACGCGTAGTCGCGTGTGGCTCAAGTGCTCGCCTCCCGCGCTACTGCCGCTGCTGTTGTGAGCTCGATCCTCTCCCCACGCGGGACAAACATTTGTGGGATCCACAAACAATTGTTCCGATTGTGGTATTTTTTGTGTCCGTTGTTTATTTGATCCTAGTGTACAGCTTTATTTTTAAAATATTTCTTGCATAAGGCGTAATTTCTGTGTCATAAAGGACTCAAAAAACATACAAACAACGGACACAAAGAATAATCAGATTCGGAACAACTATTACTAGATAACATATTTGTTCTGTGTGGGATTTGAACACACTACACTTAGTGCAGTGGAAGCGGCGAGGTGGCCACTTAAACCACTGTTAAATAATTTGGGACGAAACAAAACTAAAGATATGATGTATGTTTCCAGGTGAAAGGTTTCCAGGTGCCACCGGCCGAGCTGGAGACGCTGCTGCGCACTCACCCCGCCGTGCTCGACTGCGCCGTGCTCGGTGTGCCCGACGCGCTCAGCGGGGAGAAGCCCAAGGCCTTCGTCGTATTGCAGCCGGGGACCTCGCCCGCGCCTGAACATATCCTGGACCACGTCAACTCTAAGGTCGCTGCCTTCAAGAAAATCAAGGAGATACAATTCGTCAAGGAAATACCCAAAAACGCGGCCGGCAAGATCTTGAGGAAGGACTTAAAGAAGTTGTATTGTTAGCGTCCTTCTCCATGTTTATTATATTTGTATTACGGTACGTTCACACAGAAGGTTCGTATTTATAGGATCGTTTTAACGGACCCGTCGCTACTGGGAGTAATATTCACACCGCATTTACAAGACTGGAACCAGAGTACTTTCAACTTTCTACAAGAATGGACGTTCTCGTGTACCGGTACCATCGACGACTGCGTAGGAGGAGGCACCGACTGTAGTGGCAGCATCCACTTTAGAGGCAAACATTTGGAGAAGATGGCGATAATGTTGTGAGCGACCGCGCCACGCCCCACGCGTCTTCGACCCGACAAAACGGATCTGAGTTTAATATTGTTGCGTGTGGGAACTCGCGCATACAATACGACGCTGCATACGCCGCCGTCGCCGAATAAAAACGTAACGATAAAACGGGCCTATGAAACGGACAGCCGTGTAAACGTAACCTTATAGTTGTGTATGCATTTACAATTTTGCTTACTCGAAGCTTCGTAGTTTAGTAGATGTGCGCCTAAAGTAATTATAGACTGAGCTCGTCTTTGCATACGACGTTCCACAAACATTATCTGTGAATAAATTTCAAGCATCTTCAATTTCAACCTATGCGAAAAAATTACATAATTATTTGTATCGATCACAGAAAAATTCAGATGTCTAATGGCTTTTAAATATAAAGAAGACAGCCGGGAGTTGTTGCCGACCATGTACTTGTTACTTCAAGTGTATTTTTAACCCCCGACGCAAAAACGACGGGGTGTTATAAGTTTGACGTGTCTGTGTGTGTGTGTGTGTGTGTGTGTGTGTGTGTGTGTGTGCGTGTGTGTATGTGTCTGTCTGTGGCATCGTAGCTCCCGAACAGATAAACCGATTTTAATTTTGTTTTTTTTGTTTGAAAGGTGAATTAGTCGGGAGTGTTCTTAGCTACGTTTGATAAAAATCGGTCCAAGAGGGCCGCCACCACAAAATGGCGGATTACATATTTTTTCACAACTCCCTCAATATGGGTATCAAATGTAACGGCTTGACTAGTAGAATACTATCCACCATGATAAATTTCAAATCCAAGATGGCCGCCATCAGAAAACTACATATTTCCACAAATTAAATTTTTTTAATATGGGTATCAAATGAATATTGTGTCGGGGGATTTTTAAATTTTAAATTTAGTTATTATTTATGTTTATACAAATAAGATAGCGCATATCATCAGAAAATGTGGACCAAAACCCTCGTGTTCGTAATGAAACCTCTGTCAATTAAATAATTATAACTATAATAATGAATATTCGACATTAATACGTATTTTATAGTAAGACTAAAATTAATTATAAGACTAAGCTGTTTTAATAATATAGTTTTGTAAAACTTATTCAAACAGTATAGGAACCTACTTAATAGTAATAAGTAAGTTGTGTATAATCAAGGACGTAAATAATCTACTCACGTGTGTGTTGTCAATACATCCAGCACAGAGCAAGTCTCTATGCTTTCAAACGTTACACATACATAATGGTATTACATATTTAATGAATTCTAATGTCTATACTCAGTCAGAAATATTTTACATATTTTACTTATTATGTGGCTAGTTTATAACAAAACGATTTAAAAAAAATGTTCTTATAAACTGTTTTAGCGCTTAAAAGATTTCTTTTGGCTTCATGCGGAGGTATTAAGATACTAAGTTTCTCTGCCATAAAACATGACGTCTCTCTAGTTTATCGAGAGTGTGACACAATAAAGTACGATTTTTAAAAAGGAATATTTAATAAATATTTACTCAGAATACTGTGTGTTCTGGGCCTGAACGTGTATTATTATTTCTAACTTTACAAGAGGTATAGGGTAATTGTCGTTTATTATTTGCTTACAATATTATTAATTAATTCGTTTTAAGCATCTTCGTTTTAAGCATCCATGAGGTATTTTGAACGTTGGTTGTTTAAATGCTTGCAATATTATTACCAGTCTGTAAATAAATATAAATGATAATTAAAAAGAAACACTTTGTTAGATATTTGTAGAATATGCTGTACGATTGTTTTATGCACTCGTCGGACAACACGGTCGTTATCGAACGTCACGAGTTCTAAGCGCGATAGGACAGTCTTTGCTAATGTGTATTGATAAAATATATCCATTGCTAAGCAATATATTATTTATTTTACATCTTTATCCATAAAGTGCATAATTTGTCTTACTCGTTGTAATATTAAAAAGTAACAAACTGTCATTTTAAATTTTATGTACTGGAGGTATCGTTATAATCTTTATATCAATGGTTTTACAGTCAAAGATTGGGGCCTGTACAGGATTTTTAATGAAAATTAACTGGGTACCGGTAGAGCTAAGTTAAATGCTTGTGCATTTATAAAGGAGAGTCTTATTAATACCAGAAGAAAGTGACAATGTTTACATCGAAATGATGCCTTGAAATGCTGTAGATATGAAGATATTATGGTTTTAGAAGTAAGGCCACGAGTTTAGAAGTGAGGCCACGTTGCGGACAGACTCGTGAGTTTGAGTGCGCGGATGGCGGAGCGGTTGAAGTGGTCGCTGCGCCGAGGGTTGTGGGTTTGATCCTCACGCGGGACAAACATTTGTGTGATCCACAGATTATTGTTTCGAGCCTGGATGTTCTTTCTGTCCGTTGTTTGAATGTTTGTGATGTCCCCCGCGATACAGGAACTACATCAAAAGCGGTAGTTGTCATTAATAAAAAGTAGAATGGCGACCGTGCAACCCGTACAGTGTAAATGACTTGTATAGCATTTTCAAGCATTTATAGTTTAAGACAAGAATTGTTCGTAAACACGTCTTTATGTTTTTTATCGTATTTTACAACAATTATTGTGGTTTTGATATTACAATATTTACACATTAGTGACAAGTTAAATCGTAACTTAGATATGTACAGAATCAATTTTATATTTATAATTCTAATATTGTTATATCGATAAGTATACATTTTGTTATTATTGTTACAATACATTGAAGTGAAATAAAATTTACTTAACAGTTATTGTAGTGCCTTTATTGTAGCTCACGTCGACAGTATGCAGTATAACCGCGTCACTGCTCAATACTCCACCCTTTTATAAAACTGAAAATGAATGCAGCAGTCATTCTAACTAATATTATAAAAGCGAATGTGAGTTTGTTTGTTTGTTACGCTTTCACGCATTAACTACTGCTATGGCAGTTCTTTGGAATCTTTTGAATTCTGTCATACTCGAAGGGAAAACGCCACAGGCATGGCAGAGAAGATGGTGCTTTTCTTCAAGAAGGGCGATAAAACCCTCTAAAAGAACTACATACACATCTCACTTCTGAGCCATGTCTACAAGCTGTTTTCAAGGTTCATCACAAATCGTCTTGAGAGTAGGTTAAACGACTTCCAGGCTCTCGAACAAGCTGGTTTCTGTAAAGGCTATAGTACCATAGACAACATACCTACATACGCTGCGGCAGGTTATACAAAAATCCGAAGAGTATTTTAGCCTTTATGTAGCCGGGGTAGGGCTGCAGTCTCTCCAAAGGTGCCAGATTGACAACCGGTATGTCGAAGTGCTGAGGTGTTTGTATGAAAACGCCACCATGCTAGTCAGACTCCAACACCAGAGCTCGAAACCGATAAAACTACAGCGAGGGGTGAGACAGGGGATGTTATATCTCCGAAACCGTTCACCGCCGCGTTGGAAGATGTTTTCAAGCTTTTGGATTGGAAAGGACTCGGCATCGACATCAACGGCGAGTACATCACTCACCTTCGATTTTCGACTGTGAAGTTTTTTTCGGTTCGGACAACTTGGCGGAGCAAACGTCACGCACACCACCTCTACCTCTAGCTGGAGGTAATGAAATACCACAGTAATAAGGGCTTGTACTACCACCTCCATGTAGAATTCGGATAACTTTTACTTGCCAGTGGTAGCAGTGGCCGCTTACGAATAGTTTTTTTTTTAATGTCATTATTCCAATCTATCCATCTTGCAGATATTCAGCAATATGTGTAAGATTTTATTTAATTAAAGGGCTTGCACGAAAGCTGTCCAGTGACTGCTCCGTTTATTCTTGTGCCTCTCAGAGAAAGGTCTTGAGGAATCTTTCTTTTTAGTCTACGAGCAACTGTTTGGGTGTTCATTAGATTGACTGCCAGCATATTTGGATGATTAGTGATTCGCTTCTTATACGCTTTTGTCCTTTCCAAGATTTCTTCTATAACACTTTTGACGTTTAGGTCATGATGGAGTCTAATGTTTAAGAAATATCGATGTGCGTTCTTTATTATTCATTATTTTATTAGAACTATATTTATATTTCTTTTTTATCACGTACACACAACACCATCTAGCCCAAACTAAGCAGAGCTTGTACTAGACAATGGATAAACATACATATATACTTTTTTTTTGTAAATACATACATATTATACAAAGAAACACCCAGACCAAGACAAACATACATGTTCATGCACACAAATGTTTGACTTGTGCGAGAATCAAACCCGAGACCTCAGGCGTGGCAGTCGGTTACACTAACCACTACGCCATCGAGGCCGACAATTATAAGTCTAGTAATGTATAACTGCACTTCCAGCGTGTGCTTTGCCATCGGGGTGCATTGTGTGATAGGTTTTATAGTTCTGGATGTTAAAGTGGCTCTTTTTGGTAAAATGCGTTTCCGTAACTAGGAGGATATCTAACTTTTGTGTCTCTAAGTATGCCTTAACCTCAAGGTTATGTTGTGACGGGCTGTCATTAGCATTCCATAGGGCAATTTTTAAGCAGTCGAAGTTGACAGCTTGGTTGTGAAGGCTAATATTAGGTTTGTCATGGTGGTCAGTTGCTGCATTATTTGTTTCATGAGGTTCATTAATTCAAGCATGTCATTTTGGTTAGTGTGCTTTGTCTCTGTTGTTGTATTGTTCGGAAGATTGTTATTGGTTAGTGTTTCTTTGTGTGACTTATGTTGGCTATTTAGAAGTTCAAACATTCCTTTGTGGAAGATTTGTTGTGTTAGAGGTTTATGGTTAATAATATTGGTTTTTTGATTGTTTGTTGTAGAGTTAAAATGTTCATTCATTTCAATTCTTACGAGTAAGGACAATATACCAGTCACTACCTGGGGTGACGCCTATTCCCAGGAGAAGGCAAATACAAAAGTGGTTGCCTGTTCCACTGAGGTTGGCGCTAGAAACTGGTTTCCCACCAGTCATACATCTTCTCGGCACGTTGCCCACCTTAGGATTGGGGTCATTTATTTAATTAAGTGTTGCGAGGTTTTCATCCTCGAGGGCCAGACCATTAAACCAAGCTTCGTAGATATTCGTGAGTTCAGAGGCCCTTTTCCTGCCTTTGATTGGTCGAGTCGAGTTTGTTATCCACCGCTCGATACTCGGCGTTGTTGCTCGTTTAGCACCACCCGGGGGACACGTGTAGTGTGGGTTAGGAAAGATAGTAAATCCCACGGACGCGAGCAACTTTATCCCCCTAACGGATTAACGATTACGGATAGATAAGATTATTAACATTTTAGTTATTAAATAAAACAATTAAAAATTTTTTTATGTGGCCGGCACTCGCTGAGAATGGATTTTTTTTAAATTCATACCTTAATAGGATTTTGTCGTATTATCAGACGGCAGGCATAAACCAGGTCCGTAGCTGGTAACCGTTAGGGTTATAGTGTAACACGTAGACTGATTCAAGTTTAGTGTAATGACGATTTCAAACTACAGTTGCATATTACAGCTGTTGTGATCTGATCAGGGGCGGGATTATTCATATAGCAGTAACTACGACTCTGATATATTTAAAGTTTACATGTGCGCATGACAAGCGGCATTTTGTTGATTATACGGAAAATATGAACCTCAAGATGCAGTTTAGAGACCAGGTATATTTCTAATTTTCTTATTAACATTAGGTTTACCAGTGCATTTTACAAGGGAAGTAAGTTTGATTTAATTTATATTTTTGGTAAAAGTTAGGTATAAATGTACATTTATTCATACTTAGCCGTAGTTCATATTCAGTGCAATAAATGGCAATTAGGGCCATCCTGCAGTTTATCACAGACAGTTTGAGAGTGTAAATCTCGATAAATTCTAAATTATCTGTTTATAGAAGATAATGGCATTGTCTCAAGCATTGACCATGATGATGCCACATGAACAATATCTGTTGGAACCATGTCAATATAACCAGTGCTTTGAAACAAATAAGTTTTACAAAATGTCATTTTTATTAACAACAGAACAGCAACGAGCTGCGTCCCTAATATTGGACCTTGGAGTACCTATACCTAAACTGAACTGTATCTCTTTAGACTATGGTTTCTCCTTTAAAGCAGAAACCATTTAAGGAGACATATTAGAGTAGGTACTTTAAACCATATATCACTGAAATTACCACTATACTAAAACATTATCCAGAGATCCATTTCTCAAAAGTTTTGCGGCAGTCGGTGAAAACGGAGTCTATTTGTAACCGATTGTCTAATTTCAAATAAATAGTTCATATATGTATATGCAACAGGTTTATATATATACAACAGGTTAATATATATACAACAGGTTTATATATATACAACAGGTTTATATATATACAACAGGTTCATATATACATATATAACAGGTTGGTTGCATTGGACAGACCCTTTACAAACCTGTGCTGTTCTGAATACAGATTGGTTTATGTTTAGGGTGTTGTGATCTTTAATTAGCATATTTCTGTTTATGGATATGTCAGATATGACTGCATGTATCACCATTCCTAGATGACGGCAGTGAGCTATTTAAGTAAATAGAGTCATACTTTAACGGACTTAATTTCGTAATCGAAACTAATTTTGCAAGTCCTGAGCGAGTTATCAGATTATAAGGTAGTAGGTAGTAGTCCTATATATGTATTTCATTGCATTTAGCAAAGTTAAAATGCAATTCCATTTTGTATTTGGTATACATAATTCCATTGTCTGCTCTATTGAATCTATGTACCTATTTCTATAACTATAACATTCGGTTACAAAGTAAAAGACGTCTACCCTTTAATTTTATTTTCACAAAACCGGGCGACACAAAGTATATAGCTTCTTGCCACGCACGTTCGTTTACTTATTCTTAAGACATTTTAAGTACTATGATTTAAGCGACTGTGCTCATTTCTGTCTTAATTTAAACAGTGACAGCTTACTTGTTGTCTGTAAGTATTTGTTAATTGATTACTAGTGTATCTACTTCAGTTAATGTCAGCACGTTATATTAGGAACAAGGAAGCAATTAGATCGACTCTCTGGTATTTTTTTAAACCATGATACTAATTCCATAATACTATATTTTTAAGGGCATCGGTACCTATTTTAAAAACATCTGTAAGCTTATAGTTTCTTCGAATTTGTAATTCCCAAAAATCAAATGATTTACACATGTATTAATTTTGCTAAGACTTACGCGTCACATTTTACACGTAACAATTCACACGCTGTTTTACCTGTAAGTATTAGATAAATGTTATTTATCACTACTGCACAAAGAAGCATTTTTTGTGTGCTCTTTATGGTTATAAAAAATGACTTTTTGTAAGTTCGGTATTATATTAAACAATCGTTATAACATATTCTACGTAAATCTACTTATTTCTACATATGATATTACCTTGATTCTCAATCTCATTAAGCCATTCTTTTTATAAATAAATACTAAGATATTTAAAAAGAATTACCTTGGACTTTGAGTAATATGAAAACTGTTTGGTCGAGTGGTCTTGGTATTGAATACACACAGTTATACTTATAAGTTACTTATAAGTTTAGAGGTAATTTTATTTTTGTGCACTAGGTAAAGAAATAAGAATTCTATGCATGAATAATTTTATATGTGTCAGTGCAGGCTGCAAAGAGTGTGAGATTGATAGAATGGGAGATAGGAACAATGGGTTAATGGCTCAGTGGTTAAAAGGGAGGAATGGAAACGTAAGATAACTGGAGATAGAGATGGGCAATCAACCGAGTTAAACCCAAAGGGGTTTAAACTTAATAAAAACCCATTTACTCGCTGCCACAGGATGTTTATCCGGCTGTTTATCTTTTTAAACACAAAATGAATTATAGACTGAACACTATGGGAGCATAACAGTAACTGACTAGAATAGTTAAAAATTAAAAATGAGAGTTGGAGATAGGAGTCAGCGAGCGGGAGAGTAGAAGATAGGACGGGAGAGTTAGTTGCTTGGGGAAAGAGAAGGACAATGAGGGTGAGTATATCCGTATATCCCCGAAGGGGTAGGCAAAGGTGTATGACACAGACATTTGGCCAGATCTGGTGTTAGGTCCCACATAATAGAGAGAGAGCCTATTGCCGCCTACCGTTTACAGTTCTAAACTCCGTTCAGTTAACGAGAATTTCTTGAAAGTCCATAACTCATTGCCTGACCTGGTAATCGAAACCGAGACCTCAAGCATAAATATTTAATTTACGATCAAGCGACCATTGATATGTCAAGGCAGAAGTGTCAGGATCGCATCCATCGCATTTGTATCTGTGGCCTTTCAAATCTTTCTGTGAAGTGTGAAGAAGAGCAATGCTAGGTGCATTGCTGTTCTTCACACTTCACAGCTGTAATTGAAGAAAATCACCTCGAGAAGACGAAGATATTTGATCGTTCCATAAAGTGTGCTCGAAACCTGTGAATCTTCTAAGACTTGTTCATAGGCAAGTTTAACATAATAAGGAGCCATTCGTTCATTACGTGAGGATGATTTAAAATATTTTCGACCATGTGACAACATTTAAAATTTCTTTGACGTCTCCTTACATAAGATTTTACCTAGTTCACGTAGGAAGCGTTATATGTATACTAAATGTTGTTAGAAGTGTTTCTTTATTCTAAAGATCTAAACCATGTGATTGTTCGACATTGTTTATTTAATATTTTTTTTTGTAATATTTTTTGTTATAGTAAGTTTATTATATTTAATCAATGACATAATTAAATAATTAACATAATATATATACAAATTATTTACAAGAAAAATATAAACTGAAGAGAAAAATAAAACTGCAAAATCAAAAAGCGTCATAATATTCCTCCGCATCGTCTTCAATTGGCAACGTGCCCAACGTGGCAGCATTGCCACGTTGAATGGCAATGCTTATTCTTTGTGCAAAGAAAATACCAGCCCTCTGGTCAAGCGAAGCGTCGATGAGCCGCTTAGCTAGGTCTCTATAAACATACCTAGCACCAAACGGCTCAAATATGTACTCACCAATAAGGTTTTGATATTTACGCCGTTTGAGCTCCACTGATGCAGCGTTTCTCCACTGATGCAGCAGCAGCACCAGCACAACCCTCTGTGCTAGAAAGATGTGACGGGACAAGGGTATCGACACAAGTTGCGGCCCACACCAAAGGCCTACCCATTTTCCATGGCAGTAATGACCATCTGGTCTCTTGCTATAATCGCGTACCAAGCCGTGAGGTTCAAGCTGAGCCGGGACGCCAGCGGTGACAAGAGCTCGACGGAGTATGTTATTCAGGTTGGCGTATCGTGATATACGACCAGTACTCCTGCTGCATGATAGGCCATGGTGAGCAAGACTGTCGACGGCTTCTCCACAAAGACACCGATGCGGAAAAACACAAGGAGAACCTAAGCGCAAACAAGAAGCAATGCGGAAGGTCGTATCGTCCAACATGGTATCTATGTTGGACGACGGAATCGCCTGAAGCCAAAGGCCCGACTCCCACTCTCCTATAGTCAGCAAGCGGGCACGTTCAGCAGCACAGGACGATGTATTTATGAGATTTTCTCGAACTATGTTGCATAACGGCCCATCCCACTGTCTCTGGGAGAGGCGGTTTTCGGGTAACTCAGTGCTTGGGCAAGCAAGTCTCCAAGCGTTCACGGCGTCGGTCATGCCCAGCACTTCAGAATTAACCAGTGTAGGTGCTAAGATTTTCCTGGTCAATTCCTCCGTGCTATGGACCGAAGAAAGGAACGCTGGTAAACTTACATCAGTAATTTTTCGAATGCCGAGGCCGCCCAAGCGAACTGGCAAGCTCACTTGTAGCCGCGCCCAGTCGTTAATGGCCACATTTAAAAGTTTAATAAGAGTGTCCTGTATAATTTTATAAATTTTTGCTAAGAGTGTCAAATGTTAAGTGTGAAGATCGAAGGGCATGCGTACATTTAGGGACAAAAAGACAGTATCGAATAATTGTAAAAGCAGAATGTATATTAACTTTGAATAATCTGTCTGACGTGTCACAAAAATTTTGAATTTTCTCTTCTATAAAACTATCAAAACCTTCATCTAAAATTGGGGACCCAAGGAGGCGAAGACAGGTTTTATCTAAAAGTTTAATATTAGGTGCCAAAGAATTGACTTTAGAAAATACCGATATTTTATTGATGTTATTGCCGACTAAAATTTTACATTTGCTTGGATTAAGATAATAGATTAATTCTATAATTATATAAACTAGCGGTCGAAATTCGACCATAATTGATTTAAATATTAAGTTTGATAGTTATTATGGTTTTATTGTCTAGAACTATACCCTTATAATCACATTTCATTTAGATTTCGATCTATATATGTAGGTTAATTTACTTATCTTTTTCAAAGAAATTATTATTTACTCTTTAATTGACATTCCTAAGCTTGCTACTTTGTTTTCTTTATTACTTATAAATACGTAAATATATTATAATATAAATAGTATATATCATTTCAATCCACCCAATGGTTGCCTGTAAGATATTGCTGATATATGTAATTATATATTAGTTACGAAGAATAGTACTACATCAGCCGAATAATTCCGAAATACTACGAACGCGATTCGACTGCGTGTATCAAATGCATGGTTGTGTGCGTGTAGTGTTTTCCTTTAATTTAATGTATTTCTAATGCATCTTTCATATAAATATTAGGATTCACCACTCCTTCTCCATATAAACTTTAACTGTGCCAAATTTTATACTCCTCCGTCCGGCATTTTCGTAAAAAAGGGTTAAAAGTTTTTGCGTCACGTATTAACATATAGATTTATTAGAATTACAAAAACGAAATGATCCGGACACATTTAAAATAATGCTTTGTATTTATTGGGTTAAGCTATTTGAACATACCTAGGTACTGACATTTTTTTAGAGAGGGAGAGAGAATGGCGGCCTTGTACACATTCCGTATCGGTTACGAACTGTCCGTTGAACTATGCACTTCTGAGAGTTATTTTCGTTAGCCTTGTTTTAGTATCCGAGTGCCCAAAGTAGACGTGTGCCTCGAAAAATGATTTACAAATACTAGACAGGTTCCTCTAGCTATTATGTTCTAAGTAGCGACATGTCACCCGCGCATAGATCATGTTATTAACTATCCATTACAACTAGTATATAAGTATACAAAAAATATTGGCGAACTCTCATACATTTATTTTGCTGACATCATTTTATTGCATCAATGCATGAAAAATATCTTAAAATATGGAGTTTAAATTCCTGAACAATTTGTCCAATTTTATCCTATAAGTTTTATTCTGTCTTGTCTTGTAAGACAAGAGTTAAAGGCATTTTCTACTTCTCAACAGAAAGACTCGCAGAGCCTCGTTTAAAATGACTACACGGATAACACACATCGATGACTAAAGTAAACTGGAGGCAGGGTTTGGTTGTAATTCCTTGACATTTATCTTATACTAAGAAAGCAATTGATCTATTAGGAATAAATAAAATGATTCATGTTATTTTAATTTATATTTTTATATATTAATTTATATGTATACATATATATGCTCATCAATTATATTTTTTTTAGTTTGTAAGATATTACTAGAGTAGCTGCTACGTCCGGGCGTTACTTGAGGTTACCAAATAATATCAGGGTTGGTTTGAGATATAAACCGCAAACCAACAACAAACCTGAGCGGTAACCTCATTTTTCATTATATATTTACTTTTTTGTTTTCTGTCTTATAATATTTGTATAAGAACGTGTACCTGTGTTTTGATAAATAAATACTTACTTACTTAATAGATCAATGCCATGGAAATAACATGGCACTTTGTTTGAAAAAAATATTTATGTAAGTAGATACATTAAATAAAAATCATATTATTATGAAATTCTGTAAAATGCTTTAAAGTCTATGACGCGGTATCCACGGTTTTTCTAGTTCGTGACGGACAGACAGGTACATAATAATTATTACTAATATAGTTAGTCTAGCTTTGATTATAGCTCATTCAGAATCGAAATGTAGTAAAAAGTTGCCATATAATTTATAAATCACGTGATGTTTTGTTTTCGTCTGTTTTTATTTTGATGTAGATGCTATAAAATCAATAAAATATCGTCGGCAAGATCATCTTTTTGTAAAGCGTATGTATAGAAACGAAATTGGCTAGTGCCGTGGATTATGAATTTCAGTTTTTGATTTTATTTATTTTCCCGAAGTTGACCACTCAAGTTAGTTATTATTAGATAGTTGTAAAGTTTATTAACATTAACTTCCTGTTACTTATTGACCCATAAAACAAGTTTTTACAAAACATGCATTGTTTATTTTGTAATTTTTTTATACTATTTCAGAGAATTATCTGCATAATGATGTCATTATTAAACTTATTATAAAACAATGACGGATGTTAAACATAATCGAGATTCAAGATAATCAGAGCGACATACTCGCAATCAAAGACAAAGTTACTTGGTAGTTGAGCGCATTGACGCCAGCACGCGTTAAAGCTTTTCTTTAAACTAAATATTTACCTAGTTCGTCTAGGTGGTCGTTGCAAAAAGAAGCACAGCTCGTCAATTAGTATGAGAGTTATGGGCGCTTGATACACCAGAAGTATAATTCATACGAAGCTATAACTTTACAAAATCTTTAAGTTTACTTTATGTGCCCGTGCTGCCAACACAAGAGGGCTCCTGCTTCCAACGCATCTCCTCAAGAAGCTTTGTAGTCTTAATCAACTCAGGAGCACAACTCAGCAGAAGTATATCTGGCTGAAATATTATATAGTTTTTACTTCCTCAGTCCTGCCCCAGTTTAAACGAAATCCTTAGTTTAAGAAAAGATTTCGAGATGGCCTCTCTTGAGCCACATTTTATTCCGATATATCAATCCCTTAAAGGGACATCAGGAAAAGATAATCAATAAAACACCTAGTCACTTTCTAGTACATTGCCTCTGAGCCCACAGTGAAACTAAACCAGTTTGGTCTGAATATCCCGAAGCTAGTTCTTGTTACAAAATATGTGCATACCGGACTCCGATACTTACGTACCTATAAGTTGTTCTTAAGTCAACGATTAATGGATGTTTTTATATTGATTGTGTGGTTCTCATAGTTTTTGATGTCACATTGCATAAAATTATTGTCGCAAAATTTTATTTATCGGTCGCTTATTGCAAAGCCGTGTATAAAATAGAGTAGGTTTTTAGGTAGGTTTGTAGGTAGGTTGTCTAGACCAAATGGAAAACCAAGAACCAAAATCAATGTTTAAATTTTGACGATTTACTGATCCTTCTGACTGACTTTGATGTATACATGACAAAGCAAAATGTGTCCAGCACGCCAAGGTCACCAAGGTAGCTGAGCGCCGAGAACACGCTTTTGCTTTTTTGATGTGACGGTGAAAGGGTTAAACCAGTGCAGACTACACGTTATGAGAGGGCGCTGAGATGTTGCATTATAAGTTTAACAATTTATAATTGACCTTCAACCGAATTGACATCGAGGACACCTTAAAGTCTTTAAAGGATACAGTTCGATAGGGTTTGTATTGCATAATTCGTTTTATAACAGTCCATGTGGCCATGCATTTATTTTCATTTTTATTTATGAAGTTAATGTTAGCAAACTTTTAGCCTTTTGGATAGACTTTTTAAGAAGATTTGAGTAATGTATATACCTAGCTTTATTGACATCATTTTTATTTTTGTAGTAACTATACCGTAAAAATCGTTTTGTTTTGTAGCTTTTTTAAGACCTGTACTTATCCATGTCTGTTTTATTTTATTATGTAAATTTACTTTTGTTCTTAATTTGGGGAAACAGAAATCGTAAAACAGTCGGATTATTTCGTGAAAATAATTGAATGCTCTATTTGCATCATTTTCCATATAGACATCTCTCCAAAATAAATTTTGCAAGCATTCTCTAAATTTACGTAATTGGCTATGGTCTCTTTTGTAGGCGTGGTATATTGTAACCTTTTGTTTTACAAATTTTAAAGGAAATGTTAACATTTGCTCAGTGTCGTGATCAGACAAATAAAGTGGCATAATAGTTGCACTTGCATCCGTTATATTACTTAGCATGTGATCAATACAGGATAACTTACGAGTAGGAACATTGACGTGAATTTTCATATTGTAATTGTTTGCTATATCTTGGAGTTGGTTAGTGATGTTTCCTTTTTTTAACGTGTTTATATTAAAGTCGCCTAATATTGTCTTCTGTTTACACGAATGTTATTCATTGAAATTAAACTACTATATACGGATTTTATCGCGTTGTTTATTGATCACTGTATTACAAAATTTTAAACTATTATACTACTACTACTATTGAATTTTACTAATTTATAAGCTAATAAAATTATTTAAACTATTAAATCTATTTATATTTAGGTTTACACTTTCCCCGATGTTTCGTTTTCGTTTTGCTTTTCAGCAGCCATGGTCACGGGGAGACTAAGATGGTAGTTGTCTCAATGTTTCAGTGAAATTCCAGTGAATTAAAAATACGAATAAAATATGTGTTACTAATAAGTATGGAATACCATTAAGTAGGTAAGTCTTCTTTGTCCTCGCCACCTCCCGTTACACGGGGTCGGCTTTCCTAATTCTGAGGCGCCACTTGTTGCGGTTGTTAGTATCGTCTTCTACGAGGGACATTGTTTTCATGTCCTTTTGGACAGTCGTTAGCCATGTTGCTGGCGGTCTTTCTCTTCCTCTTTTTCCTGTTGCGACGGATAGGCACTTTTTCACTACGAAGTCTTCGGGTCGGTGCATCACATGCCGTACCATCTCAGCCTCGATTCTACCATTTTGTTAGCGATGAGTGACACTTTTAGACTGCCTCTAATGTACTCGTTTCGGACTTTGTAGCTCATTGTAACACCTCCAGACCAACGAAGCATTCGCATTTCGGCAGAATGAAGTTTTTGTGTGTTAATTCTTTTGGCAGCCTATGTTTCGCTGCCATATAACATCGCTGGTCTTATTGTGGTTTTGTATACTTTACCCTTAGTTCTTACAGGTATTTTGGTATCACATAAAACTCCCGTAAGTGAGCGCCATTTGCTCCAGGCCGTGGTAACTCTATGCGTGACGTCCGCGTCTATGGCGCCATCGTCAGAAATTACTGATCCCAAGTATCGAAACTTACTAACTAATGGCAACTTGGTGTTTTCTAGCGTGACGTCCGTATGGAGGGGGCGCATTTGTTGAAAGTGGCAAACCATGGATTCGGTCTTGCTCCTACTTATTCGTAGGCCATTATCCTCCAAGGCTTTCCTCCATTGCTCCAGGTTTAACTGTAGATCCTGTTTACTGTCCGATATTAAAACGACATCATCTGCATAATGCATGTTCCATGGTACTGTTTTCTGCATGTTCGTGGTCAAGTAGTTCATGACAATGTTGAAGAGCAGCGGACTCAGAGCACTGCCCTGGTGAACTCCTACTTTTACGTCAAAGCTGTCAGAGAGACCAGCTGGGCTTCTGACTACTGTCCGGACATGGCTGTATGTGTCCCGTACAAGATTAACGTATTGTTCGGGTATGTTATGTGCTCTGAGGGCTTGCCATATTACCGTATATTAGGTAAGTATGTAAGTAATTATGTGATAAATGTAACAAAATTTGGTTTGTTTATATCTAAAATACATAAAAAAATTTCATTACGTTGGTTTGGAATATACTATAGGTACATGTGCACTGAGGACGCAACAGTATGTCCTTCAACTCCTGTCGTAGGCAGTTCATACGACAGAAGTTATAGATAGAAGCTGACTTGTGACCACGGCCTGTGTAACCTGGTCGAAACGTCAAGCATAAAAAAGGTAAACATTATGCATGATCGCGTTAATACCCGTCACATATTATATATAAATATATAGGTAAACAGATATTTACATTAATTTATTCGCTTTTCTAGCAGGCACTATAATATATCCTTTATCTCCTGTCGTTATTAAACGGAATTGCACAGTGACCGCTGGTGAATTAAAAGTATGTACATACACATTACCAATTCACAAACGGTCAAAGTGCAATTTACGGTTTCATTAGTTCATTACATACACACCGCTTTTCACACCTCCATCATTGTATCTATTGCAAATTAGTAAAACTATCAAGATCAAAACAAAGTTCTACTCTCAAGTGTCGTCGTTTGCGCTCGTTTCGTTCAACAACAATCAGTCGTTCAGTGGCTGCCGTCAGCTACGCGCGTGAACCATGCAAAATATGGCGCGAAAACTTCTCTTACGCGAAATTAAAAACTTCAAATGGCAAAGAAAACTGTCATGTAGTGCCGTGCTCAGGAATGATTTTGTTGTTAAATCGACTATCCCTGACTTTGTTGTGCCTCAAATGAGATTTCTGGATCGGCTGTGGGTCGATTCGGCGAGTTTCCAGAACCACGTCGCGTTAGTAAGTGCCTATAAATTGTTTATAAATTAAAAGATGTTTTATTCTTTACGTACGAGGCGAATATTATATATGCATATTAGTTATTTCTTTATTTTTGGTTTCAAGCGTGAATTTGTTATAGGAAATTTAAATTTACGAATATTTATGTGTGCCATACTTATTAGATATTTTTGGTAAGTATGTAATAAATATATGTCATATTGTTATTCACAATTTAAATAGGCGTAGCTATGTAATTTCTTGGTAATTTTATTTATTATATTGAAATCTAATTGTAAAAGAATGAACCCAAAATATAACTAGGTATATGTCACATATTAACATACCATAATGTAAATAAGCGAATCATAATTACGATAAAAGTCGCGTAAATTTTATGAATAATTCTAATTAATATTTTGAACAATATGTTTTACGTATACGCGAATGTTATACATTGAAATTAAACTACTTTGTACCTATGTTGTTTTCACGAATCTTCTGTTAGACTGCCACGCAGAGGTCTTGAGTTCGATCCCAAGGCAGGCAGTCTCCCCGTGACCATGGCTGCTGAAAAGCAACCAAAACGTCGGGGAAAGTGTAAACCAAAAATAAATTGATTTAATAGTTTAAATAATTCTATTAGCTTATAAATTAGTAAAATAAAATCAAATGTAGTAGTAGCGTTATATTTTCAAAATTTTGTAATACAGTGCTAAATAAACAACGCGATAAAATCCGTATATAGTAGTTTAATTTCAACAGGCATCTATGACTTTTCGAAGTAAATAGTTAAAGCTGTGCGTGTTAAATAGTTAATTATCGCTCGTAGGTGTATCGGTGAAAGAAAACATCGCGAGAAAACCTGCATGTTTACGAGTTCTTCATAATGTTCTCGAAGAGATGTGAATTCTGCTAACCCGCACTGGGCCAGCGTGGTGGACTATGACCTATCCCTTCTCACACAGAGAAGAGACCCGTGCCCAGCATTGGGATAGTTTAATACAGGGCTGATATTATATATTACTAGTAGTTTAATCATTTAAACGGTAATATAACAGTAGAGTGTAACAGTAGTAGTTTAATTGTTTCAAAATTAATAGTGATCTAAATGTGTGTTATGTATTTATCTATTATTATGTACAGTCGTCGACAACCAATTTTGATGTACCAACCTACTAGCCTGATAAAGGAAGTAGTAAGTTGTAACCCAATTATAATATAGTATTGGTTTATCGATTTTACTAGTTCCAATTAATATTAAATTAATTCGAGCAAGTACAACACTCGATAAAGTTATGTCACTCAATGTGTGTTCAATAATTATTTCAAATTGTATTTCTAAGAGAATTGCAATATAATAAAAATCTAAATTAGAGTACCACTATTCGAAAGTTTACACAAGTAAGTGTAAGATCGTTAATACCCACGTTTCGTCTACTGTATTAAGGTCATCGTCGCATACCTAATGTGCTAACCTTTTATCGTCACTAGACTTAGTCACAAGGCTTAATGATAACACTTAGTTACATCTCAACGAGCCACTAACGATAGCTGAGGATCAGTAACTAACGCCGCGCTTTTAACGACAACGAGGTAGAAAATATATTTTCAAGACCGGAGAAACAAAATATGAAATAGGCAAGTTCTAAGGAATGCAGGATGGAAAAATAGTTATGTTAGTTATACCGCACAATCCGTAGCCAATCATCACATTTATTCTAATAAACATGCCCTTGGTAATACATAGTTCGTAATCAAGTACATAGGGTTCGATATCGAACAATTCACTAATAGTTAATAGACAATTTGTGATCGAGCAAAATATGTTACTCATCAATTACTTGCCAATTGGATTTAACAGTTCCTTAGTGGAATTCGAAAAACATACTCGTGATTATTTGGACATTGTTCTATTCATTACTCGTAACCATATACAGTTTTTGTGTCGTCGCGAATTGCAAGTAAGTTTCGCTAAGAATTTTCCGCTCGTCGGCCGCGCGGCCGCTGAAACCGACGCAACTTGCTTATGTCAGTCTCATTAGCATACGTAGCCATAATAGGCGCATCATATTTGTTCGCAAATATTTTTATAAGGCCATTGGAACTTGTTCGTGCACATTCTTGCAATAAAATAGTATTTTCTTATTATATAGAATAATTGAATAAGTATTGAATTGCTAGCAATTCACACACTACTGTAGAGCAGCGCAGAGCAGCAAGTGAATCTTAAACTTGTTTTTATAGTGGGTAGTCTTTTCTGGTCCACAGAGTACCTACTGTAGATTACCGCATATATATTTAATTTTTCGATAGTTATTTCATTTCCTTTTTTACACTAAAATCTGCAGGAACATCAGACATAAGAGCCGTGTGTCTCGCATTGTTTTCTGATCAAATGGGATTAATGACTTCAGCTAACAATATTCTGCGTTAAGCCTTAATATCTCCTTGATCTCTGAAGCAGCTGTCCAATATTTTCAGGCTTCCGTTTCTGGTTAAAATTATTCAGTCTTTGGGACTTCTTAAGGTATATTGTAATAGACTAACAGAGTATAGGATCGTATATCGAATAATTCCTTTTAAATAAATTAAGAAAACCTTAACCCCTAAGTTATAATTATTATATTAACTTTCATGAAGTTTCTTTCATGTATATTACATGAGCAATAAAAATTTAAAAGCTAAACCAATCTCGATTTAAAATATGTATTCATTAACTAAATAGTAACACATTTACACATTAATGAGGTCTGTTAAATGGTAAAGCTCGCCCTGTACTATGGGGGTCTTAGACATACATATGTAAGTAGCTGGCAACATGTGAGTATGAACTTTTAGTGGCGAATATAATTATATACCTATTCATAATACATTCCCTGTACTTGTTGTGTTTATTATGATAAAGGTGACACTTAGGATTATCTCATAAATAGCAGGTGATATGAAACTTTTACAAGCGATATCGGTGATAATGTACGAATTATTAATAAACGCAGCTATATAATATATGTATGTTTATATTTATTATACATAACTGACAAGCTCGCGAGAGCGATTACGAAGTCGGTAGACGTGACTAATTATAAAGTGCATGTGTCGACCAAATTGACTAGTTAGACAAAACTGCAAGTGGACCACTTGCAGTTTTCTAGGCCTGCGATGTTGTTCTGGATTTGATTTCGAGATCAAACTTAGTGTCTGTGTCTGTTATCTGCTATAAAATGTTTAGTGGCAACAACCAATGTACTATTGAACTTGACTTTTATTACGTGAAAATCTAAACACGTAACTGGCGCCTTGTAGTTGTAATACACTATTACCCATCTATTTTGACAAATTGCAAGCGCATGTCACTGAGTGTAATTGATGTCGCATGTAATTGATTCGCATGTCATTGAAGACACTTGTAACAACTACAAAACTGTGTTCCACACATTTTTTTGTCCCGTATGGGAAACAAAATTACAACAATCGACGCACTCGTAGTTGTAGACGCGCGCATTACGTTTTAAACCGTGGCACTCAACGTGTAGTCGTATCTCTGGATATGGCTTGTACGTAATCACATTCCGAACATTGAATAACACCATACCTTTCTGTTATACGTTAGGTTGGTAGAAAAGTCTACTACCATGGTGCAAATATGATACAACTAGGACATATCAGTGTAACTCTCTCTGTGTTGGCTCCCAGTCTAGACTAGCGTTGTGACGTATCTACTCAAAGCAAAAAATAGACTTTGTACTGTGAACTCCGCGCTAATAAGATTGAACTGTACAGCCAAAATATGTCTATAGTTTACCAATTTACTTCACGGGTTCAATTAAACTCGGGGCGATGACATCTTGCATTTAAAAAGAAACCCTAATGCAAACAGACGTCAGAATGAATGTCAGAAGTACAACACGGTAAGATATAACATAGGTAAGAAGCTAGAAAGAACTTTCTTATTGAGTTTAGCACTTTGAAACTATACCTAATAGGCTTACAATTTTAACGTCTCTTTTCAAAGGCACCTTAAATAAAATAAAAATTGTGTTGTAAAATACTTACACTGCTTAACATTACCTATCATTAATTAAAAGGCAATGTAAGTATTTCTATTATAACTATTTGAGTAAGTTGAACATTACCTATAAAATTCCTCATGTTATATAGGGGATATAAATCACAAATTATGCCATTTATTGCTACTCTTTATCTCGTAATCAAGAATGTATTTAGTACATGAA
Source organism: Catocala nupta (assembly GCA_963675205.1). Taxonomy (NCBI): domain Eukaryota; kingdom Metazoa; phylum Arthropoda; class Insecta; order Lepidoptera; family Erebidae; genus Catocala; species Catocala nupta. Next base: position 29,674,957 of record OY776091.1, on the reverse strand, counting down.
GTTCAATGAACTTGACGAGTGCGGTCGAAGTCGAATATCCAATAGTGTCTAGAAATATCGTGTGCGGTGTGACCGTTAATAAAACAAAAATAGCTATGAGAGAGCGCTGCTTATTATTCACTATCGTTGATAGCTGAGGCGGTCTAGTCTAGGCACGCCCGATAGCGAAGCTATGAACTATGTCTTTAAATATTTTGAAAAATGACAAATATATTATTATAAGGTACTATCTATCTATAAATAAAATATCAGCTGGAAATTCTCTCCTTCAACTTTTTATAAAAACTATTAGTTCACTGCTATTAAGAAATTAGATGTTATTATTTTGAACCAAATTAAACATTTTAAATTTATTTTATTAAACTTTTGGATCTTAAATAAAACAATGTTAGAGATTCTTTGCGGAAATATGGTACATAAGATATATACATTTTTAATTTTAAAACGAATTAATCTAATATATATATTTACAAACGTACTATAAATGACAACAATACTTATATATTATAATTTTTGTTTGGTTGTATAATCTTTTAATGCACAAAAAGGGTAGCTTGAATTTTAATTAAATATATAGATTAGATTTTAATATATAATATTTTAATGGTTTAGGCATCGTAGAATTCTTCAGCATCGCTGTCAACTGGTAACGTGCCCAGAAGACTGCTAGCATTACCACGTTGAACATTAAACTAACTAATTAAATTTATTAAACTAATCTTTATGTTGCATCTAAAAATATGTATAAAATATGATTGTATCACAGGGTAGGCAGCATTTTGACGAACACATTGCGATATTTGTGCGGATATACATTATTGTTTGCGTCTCATCCCATAGACCACAACTCTAAAAGTAGCTGAATTGTATTGTTAGATAGACATAGACTTACTTTATACATATTCAACTTTGTATGTTAAATAATAAACTAAATTTGTTTATTGAGTATAAAAATATAAGGTATTATATATTAGGCAACTGGGACCACCCATAAACAAATACAAAAATCTATTGTTCAAGCGTCAAGCCAAAAACAGTACAGTCAAACGAAAATATGTTTAAAGTATTAAAGAGAAACATCTTGATTCAAAAATATCCACCGTAAAAAAAATATTAAAATTAAATGGTTTCGGCAACTGGGACCGCGGTCCGAGTTAATTGCGGTCCCAGTCGCCGGAATCCTCAAAATTACCATAGAGCAAATTATAATTGCTTCTTATCCGTGAGTCGTAATTATGGTTTCTGGTGGTTATATCTGAAGATTTATTGGTCCAGCATCTATCATTCTAATCCTAACTAATATTTTAAAAACGAATGTGTGTTTGCTTGTTTATTTATTTGTTTGTTACGCTTTAACGCCTTAATTACTTGACTGATAATCATGAAATATCGCTTCCACTTTGTTAGAGGAACAGAAAAGAACATAGGCTACCTTTAATCAAGAAAAAAAGCACTGTTAATAACCTAACTTAACCTATATATACGCAAGCGAAGCCGCGAGCAAAATCTAGTTCATTATAAATATTTTATAGAAGAATTAAACACCAAACATCTAAACACATAAATAATAACTTGTGGAACTGAAACCGAGTTGAGGTCGCAACACGTCGTCGGCCTTACACTAGGATGCCGCGCCATATCTCTTACACGACACTAAAAACGTGAAGGTTCTTGAGAGGTTGTGACTTTGCAATATTTTATAAAAAACTGTTTATACCTCGGCTTAATACTTAACATATATGTATAACTATACTCTCGATATTTCTAATACTTGCAACCCATCACAATCAATGCGGATTACGGCTTTTATTGGACAAATATTTATTTCTGCTGTATTAAAACTTCCTTTACTAAGTGTTGCCAGTCACATAGTGTGTAATGTCACCCAGCTGCAGTTAATGATGTGGCCTGATGCCTTTCTTGATCAAAAATATTTCAACAATCGTCGGTTGGCCTGATCTCAAAATCTCTGGTCACTTATGCACAACAAAATAAATATAAAATAATTTATTTAATGACGCTTTAACCGATTGTCATTATAAGACATGATATTAAAAATAAATAATATCAGTCCTGTATTAAACTGTCCCACTGCTGGGCACGGGTCTCTTCTCACTGTGAGAAGTTTTAGTCCATTGTCCACCACGCTGGCCTAGTGCGGATTGGCAGACTTCACATGTCTTCGAGAACATTATGAAGAAATATCAGACATGCAGGTTTCTTCATGATGTTTTCCTTCACTGTTAAAGCAAGCGATAATTAACTATTTAATACATGCGTATTAAATAGTTAATGATCGCTTGCTAACTTCGAAAAGTCAGAGATGCGAGCCTTGGGTTCGAACTCGATACCTTTGCGTGGCAGTCTAACGGTTTCCCACTGGGCTATCGCTGCTGTTCATCCAATGATATTATTAATATAAATATAACTCAAAGGCAAGGCAAATATAAAAATGTAGAAATAATTATTTAGCTGCTCCAATCTGTTCAAACTCGAAGAGATGAAGATGTTGAAATGTGTAAAGTCAAAACTTAAATAGACGGTCGGATTTTTTTCAAATTTGGTTTTTATGTACGTTGTTTAATGGCTTAAATGGCTTCTACGCCATGTAATTAGAGTTTACCATAAATACTCGTTTCCATTTTGGGTGTTCTTTATTTAATTTGTTTGTAAAATTCACAAATGATATATATAGCTTTTGCGCCAGACGAGTGAACTGATCCCATCCATTACAAATAAGCGGTAAGCGGCATTACACAAGTAATGTCAAGGCAACACAACATACGTTTTGCATAAAAATAGTAAGGTAGGAACAATGTAAACATTGAAAGAATAGCGGGATCAATACATGTTTTTGAGAGTGGGTAAAACATACGGTAGTATATAAATAATAAGTACATAAAAATATAATTAAATATAATAAGTATAGTTGTTTACCTTGCAATTAATATGGTAAATATATATGTACAAGTTAAATAAAAAATAAATACAGACATCACCTTGCAGAGTGACTGGCTAAAGGAAGCAAAAACGATTCAGTTATTTATTATATCTATGCATATTTTGTTTACCTTCATGTGCGCGTGTGTTAGTCTTTTTTACCTTATTTTATACGACATTTGTTATCATTATTATCATCTTATAGGTACATAATATACCTATGTAAAAAGATTTTATATTCATTCGTACTATTAAATAGTTCTAATTGTGATTCATTGTGCATTGAACGTATCCAACGGCAAAACAAGAATGTACTTGACTTTTAAGGGTTCTGTGGGTAATGTATTTAGTATAATTTGGTCTACTAGCGCAAACATTATAATAAAATTAGAATAGCATTTTTAAACCTTATTTCTTACCTGACCTACAAATTGTGGGAAACTTAACGTAGTCGAGGTAAAACGAGATTCTTGATAAAAAGTGAGATATCATTAATTGTGACTTCATTTACAGAAAATCACTGTGAAACGTTATTGTGTAGTGCCTGCAAAGAATAAGATTTCGCTCCGTGAGGTGGCATTGTGCTGTCAACACATTACCAGTATCTGTTGTATTCCTTTGATATTTTCGAAGACAGTACAGTGACTCCTATTTGAAAAGTCAGTAAAGCGCGTGTGATGCACCTATAGGTCGATGTTGCAAGCTTCCAGGTTTTGGTAACTGCTTACCATGAGGCGGGTGGAGTTACCACTTAATTACGTAAAAAATGAGTTAATGGTATCTAACTGTTATTGTTAAGATTATTGTTGATGACATAGCAATAAATGCCGATGATTACTTATCGAGTTTTATACATCTGAACGGTCTGGCTCTATTAAAATTATATGCAGTTTGTTGGATAAACGTTCAAATATTTAATTACCAAAATATGACGTCTGCGAAGTTGATTTTAATGTCGCTTTGATCAAATTATCCTTAATTTGGTGCTTAATCTTACCGTATTATGAGAAACCGTTGATAATTATTATTATATAGAATATTTTATGTTAGATTGTTAGCGTGGAGTTCTAGTTTGTATTTCATTTTAATCTAGTGTTTCTTTGCAAACTAAATTACTCACGTAAATACCATTGAGTATTTGCTGTTGAGTTGTTCTATAGCCTGCTAATGATTGTCATTATACTAATTATGTATAGTATTACCTTTACTTGGCTATTTATGTAGGTATATAACATTGTTGCAATGTTATTGTTATATTGTTATCGTAACATTAATTCATTCTTAAAGGAGATCTCATTTATTTGTAATTAATAGTTTCTTTTCTACCCTTCAAGACTTTTATTATAATTTTGTTCTTAAATATTAAGTAGATAATTAGTGTTTATATATTTGAATAGTAACACAAAATTATAAGGGAAACGTAAGTAATTGATAAATGTTAAATCATTAATTAATTATTATATTATTGAGATTAATATTATCATTTAAATTAACGTTCTTCTGGCTCTACTACTGTTGTTCATTGACTGATTTAAAATAACAATATTTTTAGATTAAATAAATATATATACGGTTTTATACAATTTGTAATATTTTAAACTAGGTATCATGTTACTTTCATAGGACGTCGAAAATTTGATGCCCAGACTATTTTGATTATTAATAACAATATGATTGACTTTGTTTTGAGATCATTAGCAAAATGTTCCAATTGGGATGTCTCCGTTATTTTGTATATAATATCATTAAATAATACTACCAATTTGAAATTTAAAATTTATTCCTAATTTAAGTTAAAATGTACCTAAACGACTCATTTTCTAGCAAAATATTTGCCCTATAAATGTATCTGGTAAACCGGTTTTGAATCGTAAACTTCTTCTACATCTCAAAACCAAAAACAAAAACGAGTTTCAATTCTTTCCAATTTCATTTTGTATGTAGTAGTAGTAACGATAAGAAACTACTTACATATTGTACTGAGGGTTTATCAGTAATAAAATGTTCTTTATTGTAGCAGCAATAAAACACTTGCACCATACGATTTTTGTTATGACATTCTATTAACATTATTTTGCATATACTTGTATTTATTGAAAACATTTAAACAATAAACTAACAGACTTGGAACACCATTTATTACAAAAAAAAAACTATTACTACTTACCAGCAACATTAATTTAAAGTGATTTCGTGACCATTTATTCTACTGTGTTGCCTTAGTGTCATAATGGTCTTCAATGATCCATTGTATGATTTTGCCTACGTATATACCTAAGTTTGAATAAACGTTATATAGGTACTTAATTAAGACATAATTGTCTCAGAACTGACTTTCATAGATTAGATTGTACCAGATGTCAAATGATAATTTGATCACTTATCGCATTGTCTATTTAGTTACACACTGGCAAATGTTTTGCCGACTCGTAATTTTTGCGCCTTGGCTTGATGCAAATTACTCATGGTTTAAGTAAGAGCTCATTTCCACTTTAAGAGCGGCAGAGCCAGCCGTTGCATATTGTTTGGCTATAGTACGAATAAGCCGTCTAATCTGAAGAAATACTAATCTCTTGTAGAGAACCGGCCGTAAAAGTAGTGACAAAGTGTTACTTTGTTTCGCGCGGTTCCTATGTAAGAGTTTTATAGGTTCACATAATATCTACATCACCCATTTCTTTTATTAATTATCAAACGTGGCAGTATGCTTGTTTGCCATTTTAAATACATAAAATTACAACGCGAGTATAAAACCTTATGCCAGATCCAAACTCGGTGCTTCTACTGAGAAATTTCAGACATAGATATGACTCTATTCGAATGTCGCAATGGGAAACTTCCACCGAAGACATCTGGGTACGTCTCAAGGCAAATCATGGCAAGAAAATAAACATATGTGCAGTATATTTACCACCGCCTGTGTCATAGTATAAACTTGACCTGTTTTTGGACTCTGTCACGAGAGTTAACAAAACCACGAGTGAAGAAACCCTCTTAGTTGGCGATTTTAACCGAGCTTCATCGAATGGACGCAAGATGTGAGTTACTCGAGTTCTACATCTACTATACCATCTAACTATAACAATAACTTAGGCTATTCCCTAATTGATTTTATATCATTGAACAATTCACATCAGTATAATTCTGTAAGAAACCGTAACAATAAAAAATTGGATCTTGTAATCTCGCATATATGTATATAGCACAATGGTTAGGCTATCTGATTCTCCTATCTGTAAAATAGACAGTCATCATCCTCCTTTAGAAATAAACTTTGAACTTAAGGTTCATTTACCATTAAAACAATTTAAAACATCTTTGTTTCACTTTAGGGCAGCTGATTACGGACTAATTTTATCATGCTCAAATGTTAGGAAAAGTTATAAAGTTATAAATGAGAATATTCCAAAATTAAGACGTATTAATGGTAAATTTCTCTCCTGGTACTCTAAAACTCTAGTCAAAATACTCCACGAGAAAGTAAAACTGAGGAAACGTTTTAAAAATATGGTAATCCACGTGATGAGATTAAATATAGAATGCTTGACGACAGGGCTCGGTCATTCATGAAAGACTGCTACAAGAAATACGTTCAAACTATTGAAAACCATATCTACTCAAACCAAAAATATAGCTTTCCCTTTATTATTAATATTTATATCACTCGAAACCTCTATCTTTCCAACCGTATGGAAAAAGGAAATGTTGTGCCTATTCACAAAAAGGGAGCAAAAAAGGAGCTGGGATGCAAACAATTACCGACCTATTTCACTCTTATCCATATTCCCACAACTGTTTGAAGCATTGGTGTGTCCGATTTTGACATCTCATGTTAAACCACAACTCTCCCTACAACAACATGGCTTTCTTAGATGATAGATCCACTGTCACGAATCTGGTATCTGGTATCATACGTAGATGATTTGTCAATGTCCATTGATGCTGACCACCAGATTGACTCTCTCTATACCAATTTCAGCACTGCCTTCGATAAGGTGGACCATGAAATTCTATGGAAAACTAGAAGTACACGGAATACATGGACAACTATTAAAGTGGTTTAGATCGTATCTTTGTGGGCGAAAACAAAGCGTAATGGTGAATGGTAACCATTTACCGGAATATAATGTCACTTCCGAAGTGCCCCAGGGGTCATACGCTGGGCTGATTCTTTTTATTATATTCGTGAATGATGTGGTACATTATATCAAACATAGCCGATGCTCCCTATTTGCTGATGACCTGAAAATCTATCGTCAAATTAGGTCACGAGACGATATCATCCTACTTCAATCCGATCTAGACTCATTACACGGTTGGTGTTTAACTAACGGCATGGTCCTTAAAGCATCAAAATGTTGCCGCATTAAATTTATTATGAAAAAGCATCCCATACCATCTGACTATTCTCTTGATGGTTCTATCATAGCAGAAGTCAAAAACATACGAGACTTGGGAGTAAACAGCGATGTCTCATTTACGTCACATATAGATAATATAATTAGAAAAGGCAAGAATGCTAGGATTTATTAGCAGAGTGGGTAAAGAGTTTAGGGGAACTCAGGCATTAAAAGTGTTCTACAACTCTTATGTACGCAGTATATTAGAATATGCATCTCCCGTTTGGAACCCCATATACGGAATCCACACGTCCCGGATTGAGCGCATACAACGTAAATCCACAAGATTTTAAAGATTCAAAGACCATATATGCCGTATATTACGGATCCGATTACACACAGCGTCTAAGTTACTTCAAACTAACATCATTGAAACAACGGAGAACTGTTAGCGATCTATGCATGTTACACAAAATTGCCAACGGCATAAGTTCCACTCCTGACCTTTTCAACAGAATAAAACTCGCGGTACCCCGCCAATGGCATGTTCGCTCTGAAAAGCCAAACAAAACATTTTTTGCTAGTAAGTGTCACAACCCTAGGTCAACACGCCCCTCTCAATAGAATGATAACTACTTTTAATAAAACTTGTTATTCTAAAGGTGACATCGATATTTTCTTCGATGATCTGTCTATTTAAAAAACTAAAATAATGAAATCGATGATGACCTGTAATTCGCTGCCTGCTTGTTAATATTTATTCATAGTATCATCATATTTTCAATATTTAATTGGTTTCAAATTTTATCCTAATTTTAAATAAAATCAAACTGTTATTTATTATGAATATTATGACAAATCAATGTACCTAATAAATGTGTTATCAACCAGAACTTCATCCTACTTTGTAATATAATATATTTTTCATTTTTATTATTTTTAATTTTATTATCTGACATGGAATCCTTTATTTAAATTAATATATTTTATTATTTTATTTCATTCAATGTATACCTATCAACTTTAATATATTTGTACAAATGAAAATGTATAAAATGCAACTACCTACTTACTCAAATGTATTGGAATCAAATTTAAAATGTACTAGACATTAACGACGATATGTATGTAATATGAAAGGAATTTATGAAAAATTTTGACAATTTGAGTGTTGTGTACACCTTTAAGTGATATATTTACACTGTATTTAGGATTAACGGTATTAAATGTAACACATTGCTTGTAAATATAAATACACCACATAATATTTGCTAAATATGAGTGCCATAAAAAAAAACTTGCAATGGAACCAAAACGTACCACTATTGCTCACGCGCTGGACAGAAAAACGAACTAACTTAACAGTACTTATAAAGCGGAATAAATGTTGCGAGTTAATTAAGAATAATATAAGAAAATACTAGTTTACATTGTCTTAGGCTTACGTGAGCGGTATACATTGAAATGAAACTACTTCGACATTTATAACGGCGATTAATTTTGTTAACTTGTTTACAATAATATAATACAATATTCCAGTCGGGCCAGGTAATCTTGTCTGACGGGTGGCGGTCCAAAGATCAGTTTATACTGCGATTCTTAACTTAATATTCGTATATTTATAAGGATCGCTGGAAAAATCTTGTTTCGCGGCTGACTTTACAAATTCTCAAAAAACAGATAGAACATCCAAAGTCTGAACAACTATTTGTAACGTTCTAAGGAAAAAGGGACCTTATGGATGACCATGATGGATGGGTATGAACCCATAAGGTCTCTTTACCCGTGGAACGTCACATTTGTGAATGTTACGATATTTATCCCGTGATAGTGACTGTAGCGTTGTTGCTACGTTTACTATGTCAAACCCCGTACAGCCATAATGACCATTTAATTCACTACGTCACCCGTGCAGCAAAGACATAAAAATAATACTAGTGAAGTCTCTTTGCCGTGCAGTCATCACCTCAATGATGACAACATCATTTCGTGTTGTTTTAAAGAATGTGCAGAATATTCCCTGCATGATATAAAAGTATACAAAATGTGCTATTACAAAACTACAAATATCGACGCAATATACAGTTACGTATGGTACAAATACGACCGCGTAAACTGTTATATGCAATGCTAAAGAACTTCGTTTTTATATTGCCGTCTTAATTGCAAATAATTCACTTGTACGTTCGCATCCATAGCTGTTGACAATTCATCTAAACATGACTTAACGTTCGATGAGGTTTATTATAAGACAAATGTGTACAGATAGTCCACGTGTCTTGGTAATGCTACAGCGTATACTAACCTCGCAACCAACGCTAGGACGCCGGCATCCGAGCTTAACCAGACTATTTAAAACGTAAATTTCTTATGATGGTCTTCTTTTGTTTGCATAGTTTTTCGTATCTTATTTTTGATAATTGGATTGGTTGAGAGGTTAAAAGAGTATAACAGAATGTTATGGTAAGCCATAAGACGGGATAAAGCCGCTTTTGCCATCAGGTTGTGGTATCTAAGTATTATAAAAAATTGCTCGGCAATCACATAAAACGCACCCTGTAGTTTAATTTGAATGTGTAACATTCGCGTAAACGTACATAAAATACTATAAACCGAGATTACACCATTGCTGGAATAAAACAAGATTGATTGTGTTGTTACGTAGCACTCTACCTACGTCTATCACAAAACTATTAAGAACATGATATCATGTAGTTGGGTACATTTAATGCAGTGCTCCTACCTCACTACGGGTCTCTACACTTAAAAAAAGGAAAAGGTTAGATTAGTAACAGTACTTTTTTCTGTATGAAGGGTACCTTATGTACTTTTCTGTTCCCCTGAAAACGTGTATGCGAAGTTTCATAATGATTGGTCGAGAAGTTAAGGAGTGAAAACTTGACAATCAAACAACTTACTTGCTTACGCAATTAAAACGCGTGGGTCTATAGGTAAAATTAACGTTAATTTTATAAAATTTATGTTTTCTTTTCAGGAAAGCGTCGAAACAAAGAAGACTTACACATATGCTCAACTACAGCGGAACATCTCGGTGTTCGCGACTTCTCTGCTCAAGAAGTTAGGTTTAAAGCCGGGCGATGTGATAGCGGTCATGCTGCCGAACTGTCCTCAGTTCCCTGTGGTGGCGTTCGGTAGTATCCAGGCTGGAGTTGTGTTGACGACAGTCAACCCTATTTATAAAGAATGTAAGGATTATTTTTGATAGAGTATAGTTTTAAAATTATTGGGTAACTTTCTTTGAGTATCGTAGTTATGCATACTATGTCATACAAACATATTCAGGTATAGAGAAGTCTCTTTGACTGATTATGTTGTTGTGTTTTATGTGATGGTGCCGAAATTGACAAATAAAGTAGCTTATGTTTATGCCCATAAATTATATCGTTTGGGAACTACAAAAGTATCTCAGTGCACGTTAATAATCACAGTGGTGTCTCAAGAATATATTGACGCCAATCACATTAAAATGATCAATACTAATGGATAGGTATCTAATTAGTAAAACTTGTTCATAACTGTGATATAAAATCTATAGTAAATTTGACCAGTTTCCTATCAAGATATAAGTATAATTGTCATTTTTATCTTTGTCTTCCAACATTAATAAATAATAAATACTAATCTAACCTTTTGCCTGAACTTAACGATTAACTTAAATGTTACTACAGTGACTTAAGTAAACTCCCTAATCAAAACACTTTGGCGTCCATGAGTGTGATTTTGTGACCTTAATAAATAAATTATCATTGGCTTTGAGAAACTTAACTATGAACCGTGCTTCTGCTGCACAAAAGAAAGAATATTCGTGGCAAGTGAGCTCCGTTAGTACAAGACGTGTATTTTAAATTTGAAGACATTTAATTGTATTAGCATTGAGATAATCTTGCAAAAACGTGAAAGTTTATTTTCTGACTTTGACATGACGCGCTGTAATGCTTATGGCTATGACTACCCACAGCTCTATTATATCTTTATTAAATTTAGATTTCTTAGGTTTTATCCTTAACATACTACTATCATATTCGACTAAAAAAATGTAAGGTATTTTAGTAAATTATATCTTACAATCATGTTTCCTTATATTGAATGCTATAGATATGAGTTCCACTAAAAGTGTGACTTATTTTATGTAGGTATTTAGAATATTACATACATTGTCCTTGCCGGCCTACTGTTGTAACACATCAGGGCAACTGTTGTCATCAGATTCGATTGTCGGACAGTATATAGAGTTTTACTTTCTATATAGAAAATATTGATCGGTGGTGCAGGCGTTGTGGATGCGAGTGCTGTGGTAAGGGTTGCCAACCTGTACTTTATAATAAAGCAATTCTTTATCTATCTTAATATGTAAATATATTTTAAAGATCCAGTTACGGCGTTCCTTGATAATAAATATTTGTTAGATGTCACTAGCATCAATGAAAATATGGTAACAAAAAAAAAGATTTAATAAATAATACTTTATTTTCAGATCTTATACTTTAATATTTTACCTAAGATAGTAAATATTACCGATTCGTTCAAAATAAAGGTGGCAACCCTAGCTGTGGTCAAGCATTCTGTCTGTCTATCTGTTTAGTTTGGCATCACATAAAAACTACTGAATAGATTTTAATACGGCTTACATGGCAAATTTTAGTAGCCAGACTTTCGACTTAAAATCTGAGCCATGTTTTATCTGATAAGGTTCACTAGGACTTGAGATATTATAGCACAAAGTGTGATCTACCTAAATAGCATCAAGGGCCAATTGTTACCCTTACTAAGGAAGCTACGGGCAAAGGCTAGTGTTATTATATGGCACATAGTAATAAACAATATCTCAGTTGACTCAAATACGCTAATTACAAGTTTCCAATGACTCACACAGAAATTATAGTCATCTAAACATTATGTTAAATATTTAAACTGTTTTTCAGAGCACTGAGATAAGCGTACACTTACACTGTTATCTATATCCTACAAAGTGGTTTAGACTTTATTGTTTATTGCACTAGACTGGCTGAGATGTTTACAATTACAACAAAATTATCATTTTAAGTATTTCATTCTAGACCTAGATTTTAAAGTATTCTGGTCTTCTAGATCAAGAGCTTTTAATTGAAAGTGATGCTATATAAGTATAAACACAGTAGCGTATGAAGTAAGTAACATATTTGAGTTACAATCTATAGTTACTAATATTATAAAGCTAAAGAGTTTGTTTGTTTGGTTAAACGCGCTAATCTCAGGAACTACTTGTTCGAATAGAAAATTCTGTTAGTGTTGGATAGCCCATTTATCGAGGAAGGCTATAGGCTATATAACATCACGCTAAAACCAAAAGGAGTGGAGCATTAGTGAATGAAAATAATGAAATGTTGCAAAAACGGAGAAAATTTTCTTATGTGAAGCAGACGAAGTCGCGCGGGTCAGCTAGTGTAATAATATTTAAAATCGTGAAGTATGACATATTTAATATGTTGTAATTTTTAGACGAATTCAAAAAAGGAGGAGGTTCTCTATTCGTCTGTATGTTTTTTTTGTATGTTTGATACTCGATTACTCCACCAATAATAAATTAAAGTTGATTTTTTTTGTAGCCCATTCTTCAGAAGTAGTCAATTTGAATTAAGTATATCGCTTTTTGAAAAATCAACAATAACAATAAATGTATTCTTTAATGACGTTTTGGTTTTTGTGGTTCCCTCCAGCAAATGTTTTAATAGTATATTTGAATAATTTAAGTTTATTTATATACTTAGATATAGTATATGGATACAGATATAGAATAAAAAAAAAATTACTTTATTATATTGCTACGAAGATTACCGAAGCCAAGGGTTGCTAATAGGTGCTTGTAACTTTAGGACGACGGAGTGACGCGTGATCTATACGCACGGTGCCCACTTTTCACAATATAATTGGGGCGAGATGCTCAGTACTCCTACCGCTTTAAGAGAAGATTGGGTATTGCACTTATTAACTTGACCAGGAGCCCAAAGCCGTCCCCTTAGTTTGTCTTTAATTAACCTTTGATGACCACTGCTCGAGTAATATTCTTTTGTCATAAGCTAACTACTATTAATTATCATGTACAGCTTTTGGGTAATTCTCTTTACCATTACATTCCTTACACAGGCATACAAATTATGCAGTCAAACTGTTTTTCTAAAACATGACAGAATTAGTTAAGTAATGTTTGTAATGGTTTTTGCTTTGAACTGTCCGATTCACCGTTGCTTAAGTTGCAACATTGTCGGCACCTGTCCAAACCACCTTACCATACATTTATCAATTCTTGTAGCTATGCACATATTCTATTTCGATTTCGATTTATTATCAGAGTATACCTTATTCTACCTTTCTAAAGCTACTTTGTTTAAATACTCATGGTATTTTATTATTTCTTTTGCCAAATTTAACTTGTACATTTTGGAACTGGAAAATTCCTCCATGTTATATTTGACGATGACGAATTACTTTAAAATGAAACCACCTTCAGAGATAAAACTCGCGCCAATCCTGCGTGGTGGTAAAAATCGCCGTTATCAGAATATTTATTGTGCTTTAAGTGTGGTATTACCGCATGAGCGCTAAACTCTAACAAATTGATAAGCACTATCTTTACATTGTTATAACTTGTATCACTGAAAGGCGCGTTATTTTGATAACTCCAGTATTTATTGTTTTCTTTGATAAACAATCATGATATTACCCTGATATTATCATGTTATCAAATGTTGTGCACGATGATAATCCGATTGCAAATTGACATGTAGGCATACTTTGAACCCTTATACTATTCACATTATATATTTGTAATCTGTCGATGTGCTTTTAAATAAATAAATAAAACAAGCTTACATCATTATATTCAACATGAAATCATTCAAATTAACTGAGCGTTTCTGAATCCTAAACTATGTTTCTCTTTCTTCTTCTTAGTTTGTTTTTTAGATCGAGCTTGACGCATAAACTATTGATTGATTTGGTAGCTAGAGGTTTAAATTAATACCTAAGTTACTTATGAAGAAAAAGAAAAACCGTAGTCACGCTGTATAAGTAGTATTCTTTCCGTAAACTAGATTGTAAGTGAACTGTAGTCTACGCGGGCAAAGCCGCGGCCACAATATACCTAATATGATATCATTCTGTTTTTGCGTGACTTTGTCAAAGATAGCAAGCCGGAGGTGTGGCGGGCGATGTCATTGTACGAACTATTTACATTTTTTGACATCAGTCATGTTTAATAACAAATTAAATATATAAACCAAATTTTTTGATGTGTGAAACTGAATATTCGTTCTCAAGTTCTACTAATAAGACCAATTCATAGAACATTTATTTAACTGAGAAAAACATACATAATTTTAGTTGGATTTGATGTGTATATCCACTGTATATGCATATAACTCAATGAACCAGTTTTTAATTATATTTTATATCTTGATCAGGGGCACTTTAAAGATCTATGTTTCGCTTGTGATTACTTTCATTCGCTTTTGTTCACTAAAATTGCAGTATGTACTTACTTACTTATAACCTGCTTGTATGAGCCGTTATGCCGGCTACATATCGCTCTGGGCAAAATGTTCATATGGATATTCCGATGTATGCTCTCTCGCTAGTGAAGAGAGACTGTTACCAAGTTTACGTTGGACATTTTATTCGCTACTGCGACGCACGCACGTAAAGGAATACAGAAAAATCTGCACAGTCTGTGGTCAGTTTTAAATTCACGCCGAAACGCTCACTGGTATCATGGTGTCTATCAATAAGACACGCCTCGGTACATCAACAGTAAAATTAGATGTTAATCTATTATTTCAGTTATTTAGCGAAATAAATATGAATTCAATGGTGTATAAGTTATTCCTCAGTACGACAACACATCTATAAAACCTCCAAAGAACAAAACAATGCGAAATAAGAGGTTGACTCTTGCACGACAAGGTCCAACAGTAAAAAATATTTCAATTTATTTCTGTAAAGATCACTTTGACGTAAGGTTATTTTGTTTCGTAAAATTTTGGTGTGATTTTATTAATAATAAATAATAAATTTATAATAATAATAAATTTATTGAGTTTCAGAACATGTACAGAAGTATTTTATCTTATTCTATGTTACATACTACTTAACAACAATTTCTGTTCTCTGAGCCCCACACTAGGATTCCCTGTGTCGTGGGGTCTCAGTCCCTTCCAAGTATAGCAAATAGCATTGTATCTGTGTGTGTGTGTGTGTGTGTGTGTGTGTGTGTGTGTACGTGTACGTGTGTGTGTGTGTGTGTGTGTGTGTGTGTGTGTGTGTGGGTGAGTGTTCAAATTGATATCAGTAGTAGTTATAGTCCAGTTTGTAGCAATTGTTCAGTTTCAATATAATTTTTAGATAGTAACCATTTCACCACATAATTTTTGCACCTATTTCGAGTCATATCTACAATTTCTTTGTTGTTTGAGTACAGTTTAGTGTATAGATAGGGTCCAAGAAAGGCAAAAGATCTATATGCAAACGAGGATCGTACTCTTGGCCGATCCCATTTCAAGGCTCTATATGAGATTCGAGCAGAGATTCTAGCGTACTTATGGAAGCGAAGTAATGCTGATAGAATAAATAATTGTCTCACTCGCAAGTGGTTACAGTCATTATATAGAGCATTTGTGGAGTAACGCCATGGCTTTCTGTATGCTATTTTTAAGATAGCTCGCTGTGACCGCTCCAATCTGAGAAAAAGTGTTTTATTTGCAGAGCCCCACACCGTTATACAATACGATAAGACAGATTGGCATAAACTAAAATATATGGATCTAATTAAATCAGTATCAGCTATGTCATTTAATTTTTTAAATATGTGTGACAGTTTTTTGGTGCGTTTTATAAGCGAATCAATTTGTTTGTCCCATGTCAGTCGTTCATCAATCAGAACTCCAAGATATTTAACACAGGGAACTTGCTCAAGTGGTTTACAATCGCATACTGATTCGTTATTTACGGATTGTTTACAAACATGGAGTCTGATTGATAAGGGTTCTTTAGGTGCTGATTTGTTTGACACGCTGAAGGTGACGATTTTAGTTTTGCCTGTATTCACGGTCAGCAGGTTATTCTGTAGCCAGAGAGATACGGTTAATATTTCTTGGGTTTAGACTTTTCGAAACAGGTGACGTTTTCTGATTCGTGACGTAAATCGCTCCGATGGGTGTTGCAGCTATCATTCCGGATTATTGTATATTGTAGTTTTATTTTAATAAATAAATTACTAATGTCGCCTTAATATGAAACTCAATTCCATTCAAAATCCTTGAATCCTATTTCATTAGATCAATTAATAATTTAAGCGAATCTTGCTTACTGTCATCATGCGTATTGTATTTTTATACAACATTAAGTGAAGTCAATGGCAACTATGTTCTTCTTGGTGTTACCAAAATTTCCTGTTTTATTTTAAAGTAAGCGGTTTTTCAATTGGAGACATAGTATATAATTGAGTACCTTTTACAATTCTGTGTATAAAATATATCTAAATCTTAGAATTTGTAGGTGACGCAAGTCAGTAATTCGCAGTAGGATTATCGTGGTTTGAGATAGCAAATCTACCATAAACGTTCAGCGAGTTAATCCTGATACCGTGTGTTTTATTGCACATTATTTAAAGTTTATTGAACTGCCCTGTTGGTCTACATATAGTTGCAAATACACTATAAATTTCTCAATCTAGTTTCTAAATCCTACTAGTATAATATATATATATATATATATATATATATATATATATATATATATATATATATATATATATATATATATGTCAAACACAACGCATAAATACTGGAATAGATATACTTCAACGAAGCTAGCTCTATAAGTCAAAGAGTAAAAAGAAAAATTGCCCAGAGATGACTTCCTGCAAATGTACATAGAAACAATCTATAACTTCTTATTAAAAAACAATGGTATTGTTTATAAGATAATTAAGGACTAATAAGATAATGAATAACCTCGAATCTTTCTCTGTATCTGAAGCCAAAATGTGCGGATTAGAAAATTGCAAGAACTTTTACCCAAATCTGTTAAAACTTGACGATTCTCACTCAAAACATCCGTGGTATATATCGAAACATAACTGCTTTCTAAGTACTCTTGCACACTTTAAATATAAATTGTGACATACTTGTTTTAACAGAATGCTGGTTGTCAAAGCGAGTAACATATTTACTGTCCCTTAATGGCTATATGAAACATAGTAGTGAGAAAATCATTAACCAGAGCGATGGCGTAGTAGTATATATAAAAAGGTAATTTAAATGTAAGCGTAGAGGAACTACAAATCCAAGAATCCAACAATTTAATAGTTAAAATTAATTCTGACACAGTCGTCTTAATAATTTATAGTTCCTTCCTTAAATGTTGATAAATTTTTGTGTCCACTCAATTTAGTTTTGAATAAGTTGAACCTTTATAGAAATATAATAATTACATTATTAATATAAATAATTTGCTAGGAAAAATGGATTCTTGAGGACTTGATTATCTTAATATATGTTCTTTTCATGGTCTCTTGCCGGATCATACCTATCCGACACATCAAAGTGGGTCATGTCTGGATCATTTTATTATTAAAACAATTCATCAATCTATTACTTTGGCCACAAATTCAAGTATAATCTATCACTTACTAAAAATAATTGCATGCCTAACTATACAAAAGTAAACATGAGTAATCTAGAAGACTTTGCACCTGTTTACTCTGCCGCTGACGTGAACATTTCACTGAACTACTTTATAAATATATTAAAATATGTAATTAATAGAAATACCGAATCAGTGAAATTAATCAAATTAGTAAATACAAAAATATAAAACCCTGGATTACACCGGGTATTTTACGATGTATAAGGCACAGGGACAAATTTTATTCAAAAGCTAAACGGTCACTTGAGAATGAGATTATTTTTGTAACATACAAAAGATATCGGAACTTTTGTAATAGTCTGTTAAAGAAATTAAAACTGGACTATAAAAAGGCCGAATTAGAAAATATTGCAAATTAGTTTGGAAATTCATAAAATCCAGTACCTATTCTGCAAAAAATACTGTTAGTTATGTTATAAGTTACTACTCACAGACACAAACCCATGGCAGGCGACCAACAAAGCTAATAACTTTTTTGTTAACGTCGGCAAAAACTTAGTCGGAAAAAAATCATTTTTAGAAAATCTACTTTTGTCTCCTTCCCGCAAATGTTATCCACCGTCCAGGCTTAAATCCTTTTAATTGCAAGAAACAGACATAGACGAAGTAATAAATGTAATTACTGGGCTAAAGGACACTTGTGCAGTTGGTTGGGATAATATCCAGCGTTTAAATCTTTTGATTACGGTGGATTTCTGACATAAGTCATTGAATAGAGTCTATGAAGCGACATAAAATTATGATTATACCATTTTATTCAAGCTGTAAATAACGAATTAATGCTGAGTTAATTGATGAAAATAATCGAGAACTGCTCTCAATGAATTGGCTGTCCCACTAATTTCTATAATATTCATTAGCATAATAAGGCACGTTTATCACATAATGACTTAATCTTTTGTATGTTTAGTCTGACCTCCATACACAAGTTAAACTAATATTTTGTATTGTCCTCTTCTTTCTGAGGTAACCTTGTCGCTGACTAACTTCACTAACATAACACTGCAGCATAGTATCATTATAATATACATAGTTACACACTTTTAATTTTGCACAATGTTATCAAAGTCAAAATATAAAATTATTTATTAATTTAAGTTACAACGTGACACTTATGAACGTCAAAATATACAGGTTAGTGAGTTTACTAAGTCACTATAGCTATATTTAGTCAATGAGAATAAACGCAAGAAACTCACGGACAATCTTTTAAATCACCAATTAAATATAATATCAGTATTTTACAACTCTTATTAACAAGGTGTTGCAGCCATTATACCATATGTTACTGACTATAAAAACCTAAAAAAGCATAATATGTATCTACACGAATATCAATTCCGAAAAGAGTTCTGTCGTTGTAGACGACTGAGCACTGTGGCACATAATATTATTGATACATATGTATATTCATTTATTTTCTGAACCCAACCACGGTAATCTTACGAACTAACAGATAAGACGCAATAGTTGCAAGCCAAAACCTTGTTTTGCGCCATGTCTAAATAACCTGTTATTTTCGGTGACATTACATGCATACCATTGGTTTCTACACTTAAAGAATCCTATTTTAGTTATAAACCAATTGTAATCTATTTTAGTACGAAAGATCTATGTATGTCATGCAATTAGTTGTATGACATAGGTCTTTTGTATTATTAGTTTTTAATCAGCTAAAAACTAATATACGATCTATATATATACAGGCATATGAGATTCTTATGTAGATTTTAATATAAGTGAAATTTAATTCATGTCAAAATATTTTCTAAGTACCTCTTTTCCTTACAGTAGAACTCAATCACCAAATAACAATAACAGAGCCGAAAGTCATCGTGACCATTCCAGAATGTTACGATACAGTCGTAAAGGCTTTACAGACAAACAAAACAGACATCAAAGTAGTTCTGATTGACAATCCTAGTAGTCCAGTACCTAACGGCGTCATCAGATATTCAGAAATCGCTGAGTCTGGCGAAGTTGATAATGGTCTTTTAGATAAAATAGAAAGGAAATTGGATGATGTAGCTTGTATACCATTCTCTAGTGGTACAACTGGTCTGCCTAAAGGCGTGGAGATTACTTATGGCAATCTATTGGCGAGCATCGAAACTATGCACCAGAAGGAAACGAGCTACCCGATTGTAACACACGGTGAGTTTTAATTTTAATGGAAAATCTTGAAATATGGTGTGGTCTTATATATATTTTGTCTTAAAACCTTTAAAATGGATTAAAACTTAGTAAATGATGTCACTTTATAAAATATGATTTTATATTTATCATGCATTGTAATGCTCTTTAATAGTTTGCATATTCAAGGTAATAGTAACAAGAAATAATGTTTGATGGTAATGATGACTTAGTGGGTATATTATATAAAAACAAGATTGCATTTGATAACAAAGGGGCAAATAATATATAAGGTTTAAAAATGGCTTTGTCTGGCAATTATAGACGTGACACAAGTTGAAAAGGTCATTGAGAGATATCATTATACAAAATGACTCTTAGTACTTCACAACAATAGACAGAGATCTAATTAATAAAGAAGCTATTTAACACAAAGGAGGAATAAAATAGATTATAATAACATGCTATCTTATCAAGTACTTCATTACCAATTATACAAAAGAAGACCTTTTGATAGAGAACAATAGCCGATTCAAACGAGTCCTAGTCCTGTGGCGTGTGACACAATTGTATTGTTTACTTACCAAAAGTAAAAATAATGAGTGAATAATATAATTTTATGGTTATGATATTCTCGAGTTGCCTTTTCACACATATTTAACAAATATGTAAATATTTATGTAATGAGCGTTATCTCCGTTCCAAATAAGAAAAATATCAGATTTTCATGAGGTAAACTTGGTACTAAAATAGGTATTATTTTGCTGTTTAACGTCTACAAGGGACTAAAAAGGCCCAAGTTGTGTTGTTCAATATCTAGCTGCTCATTGTTGTGAAGTCACATGTGACTGAAGGATTATAAAGTGTGGAAGCTTAGTCTTTAATAATGATGTAGACTCGGATAGTGACAAAGTTTCGTTTATTTTTTGTATTCGCAAACAACTTCAGCTCTACTGATGGTAAGCGGTTACATTGGAGATGTAATTCAATCGTTGCGTCATAACAGGCAAACCTTTCTTGAGCCCCCTCCAGATAGCATTGCATTTCCTGAAGCCTGAAAACCTTACGACAAGAACAAAACACGAGGTCGTTTGGTTATCATCTTCTGTAGTGATAAAGTCCTTCTTCAGCAGGTCTGCTCCAGATTGCGCAAAATCATAGAATCACAGATCTCCTTGTGTTCTAGCTAACTGAAAACAATGCTGTACCGCAGATTATAAATAATAAAGCAATCTATTACTATTAAGTCTGCTAGCAGATGCAGTGTAACGAAATTAGCAGCTTCTCTTAAAATTGTGGATTAAATTTCTCATAATTTACATTTCCAGGTGAATTTCAAGATATAGTGCCTGCTTTTTTGCCTTTCTTCCATATCTACGGCTTAGTGGTGACGCTCATAGGACATCTGTCCAAAGGCTGCAAGATGGTCACGATGGCCAAGTTCTCCGCCAGCACGTACCTGGAAACGCTGAAGAGTCAACGAGCTAGCTTGCTTTATATCGTGCCACCTGTTGGTGAGTTATATTTTTATTCGAGTTTATAATATATTATATTCAAGTATACATAATATGTTAGTATTATACAATACAGTAGAGAGTGACTTATATAAAATGGCGTAGCGGTGCGACTGCTATGGGCCTCGGGTTTAATTTCCGCGTTAAAGCAACGAAGAGTTATTCGATTTTTCTGACAAGAAATTCTCAATAGCAGCCCGGAGTTAAAAATTGGCGGTGGTTTACACTCGCGTGCCTTGGCAAGCACGTAAAGACGGTGTTCTGTACCTGATTCCTCTCCCGTCATGTCAGATTGCCATCGTATCGGATTATGAGAGTTAGGGAACACAAAGTGCACTTGTTTTTGTCACACACTTGTGCACTATAATATCTCCTGCGTAGAAGAACAGTCTTCATTTTGGCCTCCGTGATCCAAATTCGGTCTGAAGAACCTTATTATATCAAAATATATATAATAAATCACTATTGTATAATATATTTGATTGGTCATTTAATTGGCTTCTGAACCCAAAATAGTTTTTCTTGACGCGTATGTGTCTATGTATCTTTGTTTGAACTTTCTACAAAATCATTAAACAGGTTTTGAAGTGGTTTAATTACTTCCACTAAAGGTTCAACTTAATATCTTCGTTCATCTAAAATCCTTCAGTAGAACTGGAAGTATATAGTGTGCGTATACAAATATATAAAATTGGCCCAAGAGTACTTCCTTGAGGTACCCAATGATAATATTTCATAAGGAGTTGCAACAGTTTTCTCGTTTATTTGAATAAATTTAGTGTGTTGTTGATAAATTTTATATATTGTTAAAATAATGTCAGAGTATAATTTGCATTATGAAAATTTTAAAACATGAATGTAAGTGTTCTCCCACGGTAAATCATATTAATCTCATGAAAAAGTAACATCTTATAGTATATAATATATAAATTAATAACAATATACAAGTATCAGGTAACATTTTGATTGCATGGTTGATGCAATGATTTAAGTAGCTCTATCACTACTGCCAATGAGGGCTGACGGTTCGAGTTCCACTTATATGATAAAGAATGTTACTTTTATGAACAATTCATAAAGTATTATAATCTTTGAGAGAGTTTGGGCTCTGTTTTTCATACCTAGTTAAAGTCCTACGCATCATTAGATGAATGATAGTACGAGTATCGTTGTTGACAAATGATAGGGAAAAACGAAAGAATTAATTATATAACGACTTGCATTGTTATTGCATGCGTAAACTCATATTCGTTTCTCATAAGCTGGATATAAAATGTACAAAAAACAGTTTATCGCAATCGTAAATATACGATACGATATTAATACGATAGGTGTAATAACCTATCATATTAATATCGTGCAATTCTTGCAATCGTTAATAGATTGAAAACTTACACAACAGTACATTTTGTTTTTAATATCTCATACAAAATAATTTGTATTATAATATATGTATTATTTCAATTAAGGTATTG
Organism: Catocala nupta; assembly: GCA_963675205.1. Classification (NCBI taxonomy): domain Eukaryota; kingdom Metazoa; phylum Arthropoda; class Insecta; order Lepidoptera; family Erebidae; genus Catocala; species Catocala nupta. The sequence continues at coordinate 29,651,854 of OY776091.1, read as the reverse complement.
AAGAAAGTGATTTGTGTAGAGTATTTAAACACTTATTAGGGGCAAATCCCGCAAGTTTCTATATTTGCCAGTCCATGCCAGTGACACAGAACATAATGAACTATGTAAATATGTGCAGACATGTAGAAACTTACTGACATATTTTGAAATAATAAATCAGTGTCAGTTGTCGATGAACCATGTTCACCGAGGTCGTGAGAGCAAGACGACTTTGCAAATTTACTATTTACATTTTTGCTTAGCATAGTCAAGTCTCTTTGATATTATTAGATAACTAGCTTTTGCTCGCGGCTTTGCTTGCGTAAAAGTAGATAGGTTAAGTTAGTAACAGTACTTTAAAAAAATAATATACTTAGCATATGTTACTCGATGATAAATTGATAATATAGCTTTCTTAAAATCGGTTAAGTAGTTTTTGAGTTAAATCTTTTCAATCAAACAAACACAAATCTAATCTTTCCTCTTTATAATATTAAAGTATAGGTAAACGCATATTTATATTTGTTGAATAAATATGTAAGTAAAATATTAAAACAAACTCCACCATTTGGGCCTTCTCATTTTTGAAACACTAGATGTTCCTGCAGTTTTACTACAACTGTAACCCGTACCGAATAAAATTTTCGACCCGTTTAAATCGTTTTTAGGTTTTCTGCCTCGAATTAACATCATCATAATAATCATAATAATTAGAGTGTTTCAATGAAGCGGATTGGTAAAACCATTACGACTATTTCAGTTTCGAAGTAGATTTGTGGTCTGACCAAAGAGATGCATAAGAATGGTATATTTGCCTAGCATTCACATAAAATGGAATACAGCTCTTCTCTAAAGTATTAATGATATACATACTATGTGACATTCCAGCGATACTTCTCGGCAAGCACCCTGACGTGAACGAGGAACACTTCAGTAATGTTCGGCACATCTGCTGCGGCGCGGCGCCGCTCGCGGCTTCAGATGTAGAAGCGATTAGACTTAAGAGTAAAGTAAGTATTGAACATCGCTTAGATACGCTATTTTGGTCAGTAAACTCTTAAGTTATCTCTAGCAGTCATCAGGGGAATTTACAAAATGTACCAGGGCATTTTGTTTGTATTCTACTGAACCAAAAATATATGCAAACATAATGCGATTCTTTAGAGTTCAATTTTTCAGTTTCAATTTATTTGGTAATTTTCCCAATCATCTATGCTGCTTTGAAACATCACATCTGACATTAAGGCATTGATCCTGCATGGTCTTAAACCTTAATGCAAGTAACAACATAACTATTACTGTATAATTATCAATAAAACAGCAAGCTTTACTGGTTACATAATTGCAAATGCTGCTGCTACTGTAAATTGCCTGAGAGACTGCCAGGAGTCTACCCAGGGATTGTTTTGATAAAAAATTCATGCTTACACATCAGAAAACATATCAAAGCATATTATTCCTATAATTATTTAAATAACGTACATGATGGGCCGTGAACTCTATGGGACGAGTCTGTTGTCATAATAAGTTGGTAGGCCGAGGTCGGCCCTGAGGTCAACTCGTAATAAGAATAAAATCTCTGACGTCATATACGATGTTATGATTATAATTTTGAGCATTAGATACAAGCCAATGATGTGATGTTATAAGATCGTCAACGATAGCAGTATTTTTTTGTTATAATTACATACAATATCAGGTCTTGATGACGATGAACAACAGATTGTATCATTTTAACTAGTAATTAATTAATTAATTAAAGTCTGCTAGAGGTGCTGTTATGTCCTTACGACGAAGTACGATACAGTCCTTTTTTATAAAACTAATATAAGGATAGCACTAGCCTTGCTAGGGTACCATTCAATTATATTTGTATACGAGTAAAACAAAAATATTTAAGCTTCATTAAATATGTATTTAAAGTAAAAATGATAAAGATGAATCTAGTTTAGAAGTTTGTCAAATTAGCTAAATTTCACAAGCTTCACGTTTACGTCATCGCATTATTCAAAAAGACATGTTTCTTTAATGTTAACAATATGTGTCTCCAGCATGACATTGAGTTCAACCAAGGCTTCGGCGCGACAGAGACGACGTCGCTGGGCACCTCCACGTTCAAGGGCAGCACCAACGTGGACTACTCGGCGTGCGGAGTGCCCATGGCTAACGTCTCCTTGAAGTTTGCTGACCCGCTCACTGGGGAACCAGTGCCGATTGGACAAGTTAGTATTTTCTAAATTTTTCTTTCTATACGTTAAATTTAAAAATATCTCGTTAGAGTTAGACGTCACTTGATGTTTATTTTGTTAATATAGATGTCTGTGAAAATATTTTACATTCTTATTTAGTTGGACGTGACGTCATGAAGTTCGACGTAAACCTGCAGCTTCTTTATATAGTTTCAATGCTGTATCGATGAGGTCATTTATGATACTACTTCAAATATTATTAGTGGCTCTTAGGCCGGGCAAGACCTTTTGAAAAATCAAGAATCTAAAATGAGAATATTATTTTAATGATACCTACAGACTTGTTTATGTTTTATGCGTAGCACTAATCATAGTGACAAGTTATAATCATAATCATTTATTTGCATGAACATGGGTTGTAAAGTCCAGTATAGATTATTCAAACACGAAAGATCAGACATATTTTAAAACATTATATATCTGCCGCCTCTTTTCAAACATTACTGGTGTTAAGGCAAATCTGATGACGTTGCATTTATTAATATTCAATATAGGTTACGTGTCAAAGAAATATATATAAATATGTAATAAGTGTACACATTAATTATTTTTTATTACAATGTAATTAAATATGTTATCAGCAAGGAGAGATGTACATCAAAGGGCCGACAATAATGAAGGGCTACCACAAGAACCCCAAGTCAACGGAGGAGACTCTCACCGAGGATGGCTACTTCAAGACTGGAGATCTCGGGTACTACAAGCCAGGGGTCGGCATGTTCATTACTGATAGGATCAAAGAGCTTATTAAGGTTAGTGTTAAACGTGTTTTCTGTAAGGTATGTAATCTTTGAAAGTTCTTTTTCAAAGCCTACTCCCGCATTTGGCAGAATTCCTGTATCACGGGGGACTTTACATTCATATAAGTGACACAAAGAACATCCAGATTCGGAACAACCATTTGTGGATCCCAACACCCTTTTTGAAGAATCCCAAACTGTACCTAGTCTTCTGGGAAAATCTCGGCAGGGAGTTCATTTCACAACCTGAGCGTCCGCGGAAAAATTTCTTTGGAACCGCTTGGTGCGGCACCAATATACAGATAATAATTTACTTTAAGGCAAAACATTTATAATATCCTCAAGAGTTTCTTAGAAATGTAGAAAGTGATTTCCACATGTCTAAGATCTGCAATAATTGTCGTTCCTTACCTGCAGGTGAAGGGTATGCAAGTGGCACCCGCCGAGCTGGAGAGCATCCTACGCTCTCACCCCGCCGTGCAGGATGCCGCCGTCATCGGAGTACCACACCAGTTCTACGGTGAGGCGCCTAAAGCCTTCATCATCCGCAAAAACGGCCTCAAGGCCACCGAGGAAGAAATCCAAGATTACGTGGCCAGCAAAGTCGCCGTGTACAAGAAAATAGAGGAAGTCATGTTTGTCAACGACATTCCCAAAACGGCATCTGGCAAAATACTAAGGAAGGAACTGAAAAAAATGTACGCGTAGTTATAAAATAGACAGTGGTGAAATTATTTGGTTATAAGATATATCCGTTGAAGCCGGTATAAGATTGTTTCTGAGGCATTATTTTATTACTTGAGGACCTAACAGTGGCGACAATTTTGTCTGTATACGTAGAAAGAGCAAACAAGTGCGTAATGTAAAAATTGCCATACGTACTGCGACTACTGCCAATTGAACATATTGCTCTAAATATCAAAAAGTACCCTATTGATGTGCCACCAAAGTCCAAAATCAAATTGTGTTTTATTTATGAACATGATGTGGTAGTGTTGCCATACCGGTGTATAGTTACTAACCTAACCTAACGCGTCAATTTTAGCGCTCAACACATATTTGATTGATCGATACGGTAATCGATGATTTAATAATTTTGTTCAGACCAAGTAGCATTTTGGTCAAACATTTATCTGGAAACACACGCGTACTCTGTTCTACCATCCTATTACGTATATAATACCTATAATTCTCCAGCCAAGCTATAAAATATATTATACAATTTTTTTAAAGAGTAATTATTTGCTCACTTCAGCAATATTTACTATAGTAGGTGACTCTTTTTGAGAAATTTTTAGAAATTAAATATTATTCACGGGTGTACATACATGTGTATCTATTATAAAAAAATAGTTGTTTATTTTGTTTTATTTAGTTTTACCAGTAATCGATACAAGTTGCCGAAGAAATGCACAACAACTTAATGAAGGGTTTGTATTGACGAGATAGTTCCTATAACATATGTAAAAAATAGCAATCGTTCTCTTTTATTTTCAAAATTGTGCATAATATCAAATAATAAAAAATTAAGTTATTGATCTCTTTATACGAGTTATATCTTTTCGTATCGAACTGTTTTAGAATTTTACAAAATGTATTCAAAGAGCCCCATATATCAGCTGAAATTATTAATTGATTTAATTCACAGTGTCCATATTAAATACTATGTTTGTAATGTAATGTAGCTCTTTATACGTGTGTCAGTTACGCATCAGAAATATGTATTTTTAGCGAGCAGTGATAAAGGTTTTGTTTTGTTTGAGCTCAACCAATTGTAAATGTTAAGTAAACATAATGTGTTACTTTACACTATGACTTAAATAAATAACTAGGTATTTGGATATTGAATAACAATAACATTCAGCAACTAAATCACAAACTGACATTTATTGAAACTATGGTGCTATTTTACAATCTGGATTTTGGAATGGTTTAGGTTATGCCTGCCTAAAAGTATGGATATTTGAATACTTATTTATTATCAGTTATTTCGATGTTGAGGGAAGGTTTAAAGTATTTATAAGGTGATCGTTGTAAATTGTATTTACTTGTAAAAATCAAATAAATGGTATTTTTGAATAGCAAGTTTTATTTAAATAGTCTTCCTATTCGAGGTACAATATCGATTTTATAAAGATTCTCAACTAAGTACTTAGGTGAATCTTTATCCATTACCAAATAATTGAATACGATGGCAGCTGCCGTTGATAAAATTAATTGCAAAAATATATTTTAACTTTTCTGTAATGTTAATATTTATAATATACTAGCTGTTCCGACAAACATTGTCCTGTAAAGGCGAAAAAAAAACAAATCCAAATCATCCTCGAATCCACTTGAACACACACAAAAAAATTCATTCAAATCGGTCCAGCCGTTTAGGAGGAATTCACTGTCAACACACGTACAGAAGAATTATATATATATAAAGAAGATGTAGCGCCGTAATAAGTTTCGTGAAGTGAAAGCTAACACGTGATATTATCCAAGATAAACGTTCGTCCATTATATTAGTTAGCACTAACATGCTATTGCATATACAGGGTTACAGGTTAAGTCGACCTATTCCCGTTAGGTGCGTGTAGTTTACATCATTACTGACTGATTTGACTATGAAACACCCTATCCTTTTTTCTGAACGGCCATCAGTTCCACTATAAGACATTTCCAGGTTATCCATTAATTACCGGACAACCTGAATAATGCACGATACATAATTCATGGGTCGCGAGTAGCTTTATAAACATTGAAACAACGTACAAGAAGATACACACACTCGGTGCGCCGTAGGAGGCCAGCAGCATCTGGCCGTATAACCAATAAAACAGACATCCATACAGTCAATTAGTAATCTAACGTTTACATAACTACATGTTCATCTTATTGACATAAACTATTGTTACTAGGTACTACATACAGCAGCTCTATAAGAAAAATATATAGAATTTATTTGTATTGTTAATAAACATTTGGCGATTGAAAAGAGTGGTCATGAGGTTCTTGCCTGCTTCTTCTTCTCTTAAGAGCTCTACTCCTCGAACGGGCTTTTTCAACGTTGAATTTTTGTTTTCTTTTATTTCTTTTTATTAATATATTAGTTAATTGACGTGTCCAAGAATTATTTACATATTTTTATGAAAATAAAGATTTTTGCCTTTGACTTTGATAAAAATGAATGGGCCTTTTTAATCAATGTTTAAGGAAGGGGTAAACTTAAGCCAGTACTTTCGTAGAATTAATGTTAAAAAGACATGCAAATAATCAACTGGTATCATTATTCCGTACACACAGTTATCGCATAATTATTATATTACATAATATATTTTTGTAGCGTTATCTACTTTCGCTTTGTACTGTAATACTATATTATTTGATAAGTAATTATCTTTAATATTTATTACTACGGATTAAGTTATTATACAGGGTGTCCAAGAACCTGGCGTCCAACTGGATTCCCACGATGCCCCAAGTTCTAACAGTACTCAGAAAAATATTTTAAAAAATCCACCCCATGTACTTACAGAATTATACTGATTTCAAAAAAAAAGGGGAAATGAGCACCCTGTGACATACTTTTGAATGCTGTGACTGCTAATGCTGATAATTTCGATATTTCTTGGAGGTTTTGTAATCTAGGGTATTGCTGTGTCTAAATAGAATGTAAAAATAAAGTACTTATTGTACCATTTTAAAATAAAATATTATTTTAACTAAAGGTGATATGGAAAACTATTGAATTTCGCAACTTTGACCGACTGTAGTGTAAAAAAAATGTACCAAAATAGTATGGCAAGTGACGTCAAATTTTGACGCGTTTATTCCTCTTTTTAAAAAGGTATAATACTTACACATTAATTTGAAAAAAAAAAATTTTGATAATATTTTTACTCAACAACCCAATTTTTACGATGTCTTACAGAATTCTTAGAAAGAAAAATTTACGACGAATTGAATCTAACCTCTAAAGAATTACTGTTGTATGCTCATAAAAATAACAACAGGCCTCTCAAAAAACAGGTTAGACCGTAAGGGACGGTATGTGCATGCATCTCACCATAGTGATTCGTTATTACAACAGGAGGGAGCAAGACAGAAACTATCTTTGCGATTTGCTGGTTCTTCTTTATGGTACCCCATTATTCAGGTAAGAGTGAGGGAGAAAAAGGTTAGAGGTGCGAGTGAGATAGATAGTGACGCTATCTGGGATCGTGCTATTTAGGATAACAGTACGGTCAGTACGCGTCACTGCCTCCTGCCGTTACTACGCACCTCTCTCTTATTGTTACCATTGATCACGTACTACGATTTAAAGCTTTGTTTATTGGACTCGATTACTCTTTGTGCTCTGGACTTTGAAACGAACTCTTTACGACGACCTTTGCCTGTGTTTGGACAGTTTGTGTTTTGTGTGTGCTACCATGGCGACCTACACTCCGCAAGAATACGCAAATATGCACTACATTTATGGAGAATGTAGAGGTAATGGACGAGCTGCAGCGAGACTTTACAGAGAAAGGTATCCGAAGGCTACGCGATATCCCGACCATCGAGTTTTCATTAATGTGCACAGATCACTATGTGACGGGCGGTTCCCCAATCAAGTAGCTGGTGAAGGACGACCCGTAAATGACTTCATACGCGATGAAGTTTTAGAGGCGGTGTCGGCAAATCCAAGCATCTCTGTGCGAGGAATAGAAGCTGATACGGGGATACCGAAGAGCACAGCACACAGTATTCTCCAAAAAGAAGAATATCATCCGTACCACGTACAGCGAGTGCAAAGTCTTTTACCTCGAGACTATCCGAGCCGAGTCGCGTTTTGTGAAACAATCCTGCAAAAACATCGAGAAGACGAAAACTTTATCGACAAAATTTTGTGGTCAGATGAATCTACATTTAAGAAGGATGGCTACATGAACCTACACAACTTGCACGAGTGGCATGTGGAAAATCCGCACTTGATGCGAGAAGATAGATCCCAGTACCGGTTCAAAGTGAACATGTGGACCGGTATTCTCTGTGGGAATATTATTGGTCCATTTGAGATGCCCGAGAATTTGACTGGCGAATCATATTTAAATTTTCTTCAAAATGATTTGCCAAACTTACTAGAAGAGACCCCACCAGATATGTGGTTCCAACACGACGGCTGTCCAGCACATTTTCGCGTATCCGTTAGAGAGTTTTTGGACGAGCAATACCCGAACAGGTGGATTGGGCGATCAGGAACAATCCCGTGGCCAGCCCGCTCACCTGACTTAAATCCGCTGGATTTTTTTTTCTGGGGAACTATGAAGGAGCTCGTTTATGCGAAGCCCATTAATGACATCGCTGACCTTCGTGAGAAGATAACACAAGCAGTGCAGGTGATACGTCAAAAAAGTTACTCGCGAAACATAAAGCGGTCCTTTTTAAGGAGAGTGAGAGCTTGTATTGCCGCGGGTGGTCAACATTTTGAACATTTATTGTAATAAAATATCTTTAAACTAACATTCTTTGCTTTTATTCTACTGGGAACCCATCTACCTGTGTGTATTTCCTTCTTGCTCACTCTTGGAACCGAAGTAAATAATAGTAGTAACATAACAGTTTCTAAGATAAGAAAGGGTCCGACAGTTACCGTTAGTAGGTAGGCACTTCGTAAAAATTGGGTTGTTGAGTAAAAATATTATCAAAATTTTTTTTTTCAAATTAATGTGTAAGTATTATACCTTTTTAAAAAGAGGAATAAACGCGTCAAAATTTGACGTCACTTGCCATACTATTTTGGTACATTTTTTTTACACTACAGTCGGTCAAAGTTGCGAAATTCAATAGTTTTCCATATCACCTTTAGTTAAAATAATATTTTATTTTAAAATGGTACAATAAGTACTTTATTTTTACATTCTATTTAGACACAGCAATACCCTAGATTACAAAACCTCCAAGAAATATCGAAATTATCAGCATTAGCAGTCACAGCATTCAAAAGTATGTCACAGGGTGCTCATTTCCCCTTTTTTTTTGAAATCAGTATAATTCTGTAAGTACATGGGGTGGATTTTTTAAAATATTTTTCTGAGTACTGTTAGAACTTGGGGCATCGTGGGAATCCAGTTGGACGCCAGGTTCTTGGACACCCTGTATGTGTACAAAACAAAAATGTGAAATTGACCTTTGCATTATTTTGCTCATTGTAATACTGATAACAGTTCACTAACTTCAAACTGATAAATACTGTTATCTAACGACTATGCTTGGTAATATATTATAACGTACCTTTTTTTTTTGCGGTCGTGACCCCGCCGAATTTTCTGCCCACCGCATGAAACGGCAGGCTACTACACAACAAGACTAGCTTTTTTCACCACTAGACTCAAGCCCTACTGTCCCCCTTTGTGGGGGCACGGACACACGACACAGAGGCGCGCGTGGGAACACGCACGCTGCCTCTCAGACCTGGTGCTGATTGGGTGGCGGGCAGGCCCACGAAGCCCACCACCCCCAGGTCAAACCTCAGGGTGGCTGGAGGTTATCTCGCGCCCTCCGGCGCCCGGTTCTGCGGTTAAGGAAAGGGTTTAAGCGCTCCCTCTCCTGCTCTGCCGCCGCCGTGATGGACATGATTTCCTCACAGAAGGAGGCGGCGGCGTTCCACGATCTCTCGCTCTGGACCATAGATTGAATCACAGCCGGGAGCGAGAGGGCAACCATACTGACTGCCGCGATCAACTCACGGCGCGGCGCTGCGATGCCCAGGGGCAATCCGCCAAAGTGTGCAGCGCCGTGTCCTCAACAACGTCGCGTAGTGTGTAGTGACAACTGCAGTAGTGACCACCGGGCGTCTCTTGGCGGCCTATGCGACACAGGAACTGGCCAAAGCAATCGTGGCCAATCATTATCTGTGTCAGCCGGTAGGTGAGGGCGCCATGCCGCCTCTCCAGCCAAAAACGGGTCTATTACTGCCACGATTGTGGCGTGCCCGTATATTATTATGTACCTAGGCTGGTGGCGTGGCAGAGTGAGATTGAGGACATATGGGTGTCAGTGAATATGTCAGACGGTGATAAAGTGACTATTGGTGCTGTGTACATACCTCCAAACTCGGGCTGTCCTGTTTATAGCAATTTGTTCGATTCAATTAGCGATAGGTTATGTGCTCATGATCACAAGTGTGTTTTGCTTGGGGACTTTAATATTCCTGCTATCCAATGGGAGAAAGATGAGGGAGGTCTGTTTGCTAAATACTCTGAAAGTAGGACACAAAGTGCATTAACTCTGATTGATTTTATGTCACATAATGATCTAGTGCAATTAAATTATATAAAAAATTGTAATGGTAAAACGTTAGACCTGGTACTTACCAATTTTACAGGACCAACTTTAAGTCAATCGACATACGCCCTGTGCACTGTTGATGAACACCATCCTCCCTTGGAGCTGTCAATTGATCGTTCCAATCAAATCCGTCAGAAGCTACCACGGCCAAATCAATTCGGACAATTATAAGAAAGCAGATTATGCCTGTATTAATACACAGTTAAAGAACATAGATTGGCACGATCAATTGTCAACATGTAGCGATGTGGATAGCATGGTTGCAGTGTTTTACGTAAATTTGCGAGAAGTAATCAGTCGCAATGTTGCTAAATCAGTAGCTAGACAGGGAAACTATCCCAAATGGTTTACGCCTGCCTTAATTAAAATGATTCGAGAGAAGAACAAAATACGAAAGCGGTACAAGAAAACTCAGAATCCCCGCGATCATTATGAATTCGAACTAATGCGGGAAAGAGTAGATAGCAAGATTAAAAAAGACTATAATAGTTACATAACTTTAATTGAGGATAATATAACTAAAAACCCTAAGTCTCTGTGGTCCTTTGTTAAAGATCATAAAAATAAGCAATCTGTCTACCCACCCTCTATGTACCTAGACACACAATATGTCGAGAGCCATTTAAATAAATGCAGCCTATTTGCAAAGCACTTCTCATCTACATTCTCCCTAAGTACCCAATCTTTAGACAGAACTACGTCTTGTATTATGCCTCAATTATTATGTTCTAGTACATTAACAAAAATCAGCCTAGCTGAAAGGACAGTTCTTGGCAGACTAGAAGCCATTGATATTAATAAAAGTGCAGGTCCAGATGGTATTCCCCCTATGTTTGTCAAAATGTGTTCAAAAGGTCTTGTAACTCCACTAACAATAATATTTAATGAATCTTTAAATACGTCGACATTCCCTGAATACTGGAAAATGTCGAATGTAGTGCCAATCTATAAAAAGGGTGATAAAAGATCCATAAAAAATTATCGGCCGGTATCTTTATTGTGTGTCTTTTCAAAGGTGTTCGAATCCCTCATACGGCCGAAGCTGTACTGGCATGTTAAAGAGATGATCTCACCTCTGCAACATGGTTTTGTTGCTCGTAAATCTACCAATACGAATTTAATGTGTTATGTAGGTGACCTGGCAAATGCCATTGACTTAGGGCTTCAGACTGACGCGATTTACACTGATTTTTCAAGTGCTTTCGATAAAGTTGATCATGCGGTGCTACTACACAAACTTGAACATAACTTTGGAGTTGGGGGTAGCTTGTTGGCTTGGTTCAAATCATACCTATGTAACAGATGTCAAAAGGTAGTTAAAGATGGATATTGCTCCAACCCCTACGTAGCCATATCTGGAGTGCCTCAAGGCTCGCTTTTAGGCCCTATACTGTTTGTGTTATTCATGAATGATATCGTTACTTATGTTAAACATTCCAAGTGCTTACTCTTTGCAGACGATCTAAAATTATACAAAATAATCAACTCTCCTGAGGAAGCTGCAATGCTACAGGCTGATCTTGCGGGTATCGGTCAGTGGTGTAATATCAATAATATGACAATTAATTCTAGCAAGTGCTATCACATTAAATTTTCGAAAAAAAGAATTCCTGTCAGATCTTCATACAAACTTAATGGAGATAAATTGAATGAAGTCACTACAGTTAAGGATTTGGGAGTAGCTATAGATAGTAAATTAAATTTCATCAATCATATCGATTCAATTGTTAAAGACAGCCAAAAAATGCTCGGCTTTATCAAGCGCATAGGTAGAAGATTTAAAAAAGTAAAAACCTTACAAATTTTGTACTACGCCTTAGTCCGTAGTCACCTCGAGTATTGTAGTCAAGTCTGGAGTCCATTCTATAAAGTCCACATAGATAGATTGGAAAGGATACAAAGATCATTTACAAGATTCTTAGTGTATAAGGAAAATAGTAATGTTGGAGGAAAGATTAGCAGAAGATCAGGTTACGAAGTTAGACTTAAATATTTTAAAATGTATTCTCTCCAATGTAGACGATCGTACCTTGACATGACATTGCTTCACAAAATTGCCAATGGTACAGTTTCGGAACCGTACCTTTTAAGTCAATTAAACTTTACTGTCCCGAGATTAAATACTCGAAACCACAAAACTACCTTCCACATATATCGTAGTAGAACTAATGTCGGCAAACATTCTCCTCTTCACCGAATTCAAAGCACCTATAACATGTATTCCATCTCCAACAACTTTGACATATTTCATGACAAATTGGCGCAATGGAAACGTCAAATGCTGCAACCATACTCTACTGAAATGCTTCGTAAGATACGATCATGAGAAATTTCATAATTATATTCTGTATAATAATAATTATTTTAACTAATTTCTGTTTGTAATACTTATTGTTATTATTTTTAATGTCCTTGTTATTTTTCTATATTTTGTGTTCCGTGTTTTATATATTCGTGTTCTATAAACATTAATTGTAAACATGATGTACTTTAAAGGTTACAAGACTTTGCTATGAATGCTGTTTCACACCTGTTATTGGCAAATAGGCTGGTCTGAAACTTATTCATTATTTATATTTTGAATTGTATTACCTATAAGCTGTTGGTGTGCCATTTAATAAATAAATAAAAAATAAATAAATACCTAGTACAACATCACTTTTTAAATAAGTAGCTTAGTAGTGCCATCTCATGGCAACTGAATGAGGTATCGCTAAAGAATCATGTAAATCAAACAAATGTCACTAGTAAGTGATATAAACTTTTTATAAAAATCTAATTACTACTACCCTACTACGTTCCTATTTAGGCCTCGTTAAAATTTTAGATTGTCTATTGTCCGCACTTTGCTTTCCCGTCAATCGACTTTGGGCACTAACCAACTTACTGATCGCTCACTAACATAAGTTAAAATTATGCCGCACCGGGGCCAACGATTAGTCTTTAATACATCTATAATTCAATCCTAAAATGCTAAATTAACCTTCAGATTATACCTTCAGTTTAGTTGGATGAAACTTACCGTATATCTTGAAATGCATTGACGTATACCTGTCCGCACGGTAACGGATAGGTTATGTCGGACTCACCGCGGGAAAGATGGTGAGCGACATCCCGGTAATACCGGCTAAACCCACCACGGTATTCCCCGACATAACCGCAATCGGCGAGTGGGGCCGCGCGAATCATTTTCACATGCAATCGCGATCCCGCGCAGATTTCGGCCCGCCGTGGCCGCGGCGCGCCGCGCCGTATGAAACGGCAGGCCCCTACACGAAATGACCTACTCTTTGGTCACTAATTTTAAGACTCAGAGCCGCGCGTGGGAACACGGACGTCGCCTATAAGGCCTGGTGCTGATCGGGTGGCGGGCAGGCCCATGAAGCCCAATACCCCCAGGTAAAAGCTCAGGGTGGCTGGAGATTGTTTCGCGTCCGGATCTGCGGTTAGGGAGAGGGTTCAAGCGTTCCCTCTCCCGCAAAGGCTACAGAGACGCTGGCTTGTAACTCAAGACTTAGAAAGCATTCTATAGAATTCCCAGATATTCTTCATGTAAATTTTTGTGCACTGCGTATATATTTTTCTTTTTCGAAAAGATAGCTCACGCTTAACGTATAATTCCTGTGTCGCGGGGGACTTTACAAACATTCAAACAACGGACACAAGATACATCAAAAACGGATCAACCGTTTGTGGATCCCACAAAGTTTTGTCGCGTGAGGATTCGAACCCACAACACTCGGCGCTATGGCAGTGGCGAGGCGACCACCTTAACCACTACACCATGCGAGCAGCACCTAAACACCTAAACTCAGACCAACAACAACAGCTGCCAAAACGACAGCGCCTCTGATCGTCAACTGTAACCGCATGAACATGACTATGTATACTTTCTACCTAACTCCCTGTTCGCACTAAAAACTAGCAACATGTGATGTTTCGAGACATATCGTATGTAACAAATCTCATAACATGTTTTGTTGTTAGTTGCGTTCACACTAATGACAAACAACAAAACTTTTGAATGTATCTCAAGATTTATTGTAATCTGTGTTAGCACTTACCGATGTTAAGGATTTGTTATTGTTTTGTCGATGTATCTGTCTAGTTTGGCGTTCGCACTATTAACATGATTGATATTTTAAACATGTTTCACAACAGAATGTTGTTATACAGTGCGAACTCAGTGCGATACATTGTCAAAAAACAAGTATTTATATATGTTTTTATGTGAATGTTTAGTCAGTGCGAACTCACGGTAAGAAAAACAATCAAATCATAACCAATCTTACTGTAATTCAAATAGGTGGCGAACTGGCGACTTGTCTAACGGTAAGCAATTACCGTATTATGTATATGCACTAGCAATACTGTAGAAATCACTTGCATATTGCCACTTCAGATAAGGGAATGACAGATGAGGAAAGGTAGAAAAGAATTGGGACCAATAAAATAAATCTCCGGATATCACACTATCTTAATGAGATACTGTAACTTTACGGTGACGCTCTCGAACAGGGTTGTTTCATCTTAGTCAAGTGGGCTCAATCACGCTGTAAACACTGGCATTTTAACTACATGCAAATGTTACAATAGTATATCTTGGAATTTTTAACAATAATTTGTTGATATCACTGTATATTCCCTGGAGATATCTTTAATTCTTCCCATTGATTGCTTCGTTGTAAAAAAGAACATAATTTTTATATGTCACGTGTTGAAATTTTCTGCTATAAGAATTGAAAATAAAGAGCTGTGGGTCCAACAGGAGAATAACTTATGTGTTTAGAGAATGCTTACAAAATAATATTCACGCTAACGTAAGCTTTGGTAGGAATTAGAATGCATTAGATACTTTACTAGAAAATATTTTAATCATCGCAGCCTATTAAAGATAAGATATCAATTTAAAATACGATCAACACATCTCTTTGTACAATGTGCACAATGCTGTACTTATACCCATTAGGATTGAGAATAAGTAATTATTATGATTTTCATCACAGTTATCACACTATTGTTGGCCTATAACAACATCTAGAGTCGATGGCATCATATCCTGTTCTGCAGGTTGCGATAAGTAAACAATGTTTATGTAAATTGTGTATAACTAACCGCGAATCGACTATGAGGTAAGTTCTATCATGTGAGGCATATTATTGAGTAGTTCAAGTGTTAATTGTTTTACGTTGTCGCGAATATTACACGTTTAAATTAAACTACTTTATACAGATTATATCGCGTTGTTGGTTTATTTTGAAACACTATTATTACATAATTTTGACAATAGTAGTTTAATACCTAGTAGTTTTATTTTTTTATTTTATTTATTAGGACAACCAGTAGTTGTTACATTGATACATGCACGTATATAAAAATATTATGTCAAAATCAAATTGTAAATGCACAACATTTTTAGGTGTCACAGCATGCATAGAGACTTAGTGAGATAACACTGATATTACGGTAACTTTAAAGTTATACAAACATGTTCAAAAATGATGTCATATTCAAGTAAAAAAGTATAAAAGTATTGAATTTAGTAGATTTAGTATTGTTATTGCATAATTAAAAGTAAGGTATTAAAAGTAAAAGTTTTAAGAGTAAAGTAATTGCAAACAGTATATGCAATAACAATTCAGAAATAAAGTAGGTACATAACACAAGTTTATTGTTTCCTTAACAACCTCAAAACAACTTTTTTAAACGTTGGCAAGTGTAGTTTAATGTTAACAGTAGTAATAAATAAAGTAGGTTAGTTTCAGTTTATAGTATTGTAGTAAATTATAACTTTAGAATATACTTATCTATTTGGAACGTGTACCCAGAGTCATTCTATACAAATCCTAATCCTAACCCTAGCTTATATTATAAATGCGAATGTGAGTTGATTTATCTGTTTTTTATGCTTTCACACCTTAACTATTCGACTGATCTTCATGAAATTTCGTATATACGTTGTCAGGGAAACAGGAACGGACATCGGTTACCTTTCATTCAGAAAAAAAGGACTGTTATTACCCTAATCTATGTTTACGCAAGTGAAGCCGTGTGCAAAATCTCATCATCTTAGCAGAAAGACTCCCTCAAGGCTTTCCACACAGACCGGTCTTGGGCCATTCGCATCCAACCGCTTCCCGCGACTCTTACCCGGTCGTCGGTCCACCTTGTGAGCGGCCTAACCTTGCTGCGTCGTCTTTTGGTGCGTGGCTGCCACTCCAGAACCTTTATGCCCCAACAGCCATCGGTTCTGTCCGCTGCTACTTCAGGTTGGTTATCCTGAGAGCTAGGTCTAGCAAAATTAGTACTTTATAAATATGTATGAACTTAATTAATTATTTTCGACGGTGTCGTGGCGCAAGTGTAAGCTCTCGCGTTTGATTGCTGAGTTAGGCCAAGGATTACAGTATTTTCCCTTATGGACAGTAACAAAATGGGGTCAGAAATGTATTAGACATGCATTAAAGATAAATGTCTGTGTATCCTCTTAAACCCTGCTGACGCCGATCGGCGTTTTCAGATTTGTACCCGTCAAACCCCGGTGACGCGATAGGGCGTCGAGCACACTCGATTGTGTATTGTTTACTTTAACGCGCGCGGGATCTGAGAGGGTATTCTATATACAGTATATACGTAATACGATATAGATGTTTATTTGTATAAAATTAAGCGAATGTCATAAACTATCTTCTATTTAATGACACACGGTACTCGCTCACACACACGAGTATTTTAATACTGTGAACGGCTTATATCACTTGTATGTAACAAATAATGTGATAGCGGTATTGCCGCTTTAAACGAAATCCGCTCCATTCTTCCCTGAAAAGCTATAATTATCTTTGTCTTGTAAGGTGAGGACGCTTTCTAAAGATGTTAAATTGATGATGACGGATGGCCGATCTGTTAGAAGAAAAGTAGGGTTTCTCCCCGCTGTTACTGTTTGAGCTGGTTAGCTATGTGCAGTACCTAGGTATATCTGATCTTGCAAGTGTTCGATGTTTCGAGGATTGACCACTTAAAATATGCTGGCTCTTCGTTATTATAAATTTATTTTATTTAATATTGTCTTCTGTTTACGCGAATGTTATTCATTGAAAATTCAAAATTAGTAAAATAAAATCAATAGTAGTAGTAGCGTAATATTTTCAAAATTTTGTAAGACAGTGATAAATAAACAACGCGATAAAATCCGTATATAGAAGTTTAATTTATTTTATTTATTTAAATAAATAAATAAAATAAATTATAAACTGATAGCTAAATAGTGAAATGATTACAATGCATATTCACCGCATGATTACGTTGCCTATGGATGCTTATCATGGAATATCATATAAACGATGCCGATTTTGGAACCCACAACTGTTATACTGTTCTAGGACTGGTCTACTGGTAGAACAACGCGTTGAAGGCTTTTTGGAAACCTAGTTATTGCAGAAGCACAATACAGAATTACTTGACCTTCTGCAGGTTAGAAGCAATTTATTACTGCAACTAGTTTAATTATGTTCTCTACTTTTTAATACTTATTCAAAAACTATTTGCAATCAAGGTACTTAAGGGCATTGTCTTATTGACAGCTATAGAAGATTATAACAGCTGAAACCAACTTCTATTAACAATGGATCACATTAAATGGTTTATCATTGACGTGAGGTGGCTCCTCGAAAACATTAAAAAAACTCTTTAAAAACGTTGAAATAACAGATATAGTAGTAGATATAATAGTAGATATAGTATCGTACAGGCATCGAATGTACAAAATTCGACGCCCTAATCCAGGCGACCACATAAACCAGTGCGTTATCCGTGCACTCACGTGTGGTGTAGCGTGTAGGTAAACAAAGTTTAGCTGATGTTATCAGTAGGCATCGACAAACAACATTCCTAACCGTATGTAATCTCACAAAAACTACCATTACCTCATCGAATTTTGTAATAAATTAACATCCACCTCACTACCGATTACGTGCCTCACTTCACGACGATGCCGATTCATATGCGGCTAACGTTTGACGTAAACTATAGACAGACACAGAAATCAAGGAAGTGTTTTCCAATTACACCCAGTGTGTAAGCACGGTACCTACATACTGGATGTTTCTTAGTATAGTGAAAACCTCTCAAGGGGTGATTATACTTGTTATTATGAACAACTTTTGTTCTGGGACATTGCCGTAATCGCAAAACAACAATCAGCTGTTTCATACATTTTGTCGAGGTCAAAGTCTAATTTTGTATGGAACAGCTGTTTTTTGTTTCGCGATTTCGGCAATGACCCAAAAGTTGTTCATAATAACAAGTATAATAACCCCATGAGAGGTTTTCAGTATAATAAGAAACACCCAGTATAATTGTGTTACAATACAAACACAGTGACATGAAATGTGTTTGAACTGACTTGATAAATTGATGTTACTTGAATATTAATATTCTCTGTGGCTTTGTTGTGATGATTCGATAATTATATAACTTCGTGCATCAGCAAAATCGCAAAATGATTTTGTACGAAGTAAGGATGACCTGTACTTTAACAAGAACTGTTGGAATATATCAGTACAATTTCGAACGTGTATAAAATAATTGGCGCCTGTGTTTATAAACATAATTAGAACTTACAGAAAAGAAAATGTATTCTAAAAGGTTTAGGGACATCCACTTTTGCTCAAAGTGCCTTACATTATTAAATTATATTAGTAAATTACCTACTTAATAATCTAACTACATACATATATAATACGTTTTAAATATCCAACACACAACAGAACTGCGCGGGCAACTAACTTATCAAAATAGCTTGGTGGTCATCGCACTCTACCAATTTCCCCAGTGCATATTTAGTATTCGAGTAAAATATAATACAGGCAAGTACCTAAATACATTAATAATATAATACATATGTATATTTACGTTTAAGCAAGAGATATTTAAGAGTTTTATCTTTTAGTTATTTATCACATTTAAAACAGTAAGTATGTAACACAATGATAATTATGGTCATGCTATAGGATTGTAAAATTCGTATTAATGATAAACAGTATAATTTATGGCAACATTCAATTTTAATCATAGTTTATTATGTTTGCATGTCAATATCAGAAGGTATTTTTTATTTATATTACTTTTCAGTAGGCTCGTGTCACTTTATTACAAAGATTACTAGCAATTTTGGTTGTAAATTTAATCATACTTTATTTGAACGTACGTTTTTCGTTGTAGTTCTGATAATTAGGTAATTATGTAGCTATACGGACACACCAGTGCCTAAAAAAGAAGTTGAATGGTCATCGTTTATTTTAGTATATACTTAATGTAAATATTAATGCAGATTGATGCCAAAGAAAATTGTATGAAATTTGTAATGAATGATATAGTGTCATTATGACCGATAGAGGTATTTGGAAGGAGAACACATATTGCGCCGATCTTCGTTGAATGAGGGTCAGGGTAAGATAATGAGGACGATGAATACCTATACTGAACTAGAATGTGTCTTCTTACCTATCAGCCAACAGAAGCAATTGACATATAATCAAGCATAATTTAACCTATAACAACGAGCATGCACAAGTTTAATGATACCGTTACCCTATTTATTAACGATCATAATCTCATCGATATAATGCACGCATACATCACACAGTCACACAGTACAAATTACAATACATCGAGTACATGAAGTTATGCACACACTACACAACACTCAATTGACTGACTACAAGCGTCTGACTTTCGTTTCCAATCAGTCGCGGTAGTACACAAGTTGTCGCGAGTCGGGACGCACGCGTTTTAAAAACATATTGCACTTCAAAATACCGACATTAATGCCATTATTTAAATAGTAAATAATATATATACTGCCGTGTTTTAATAAGTGTGGGTCAAACAGTGATATCTAGGTGCGTTATGTGAATATCTCTACATACGTGTTGTGTGAACGTTGTTTACCGATAAAGATAAATGTTTGATTTTTGTTTTACCTGTGTCCATAGTTCATAAGAATGGTGTTCACCATTCTTATTGAACTTTTTAATTAGGAGTTAGGTCTATTATCCTTAATGAGAGTAGCAGGCAAGTTAAACAACGACAGACCGGAAATAATTCATTGTTATCAACGCTAATGTATCGTACGTTTCTATGTAAATAGGTAAGGAACTTGGTAATTTACCGGCGTATGTTCCAAAACTATGTCGTATTCATCCCATGGTTATAAGTTTACGTTTACCTTTGGGTGGATTACCTTACGTTATGGTTCAATTGTCGAGAAAAATGTGATTTGGTTTTTTGTTAGGAAATTCCTGTGAGTTTGCTGTTAGCACTAGTGGCAACATACTCAGTAACCAGCAATAAGCCTCAATTAAGTGGGAATTAAGAGCTTTGTTAACCATATATGGGTGACAACCAGCTGCCTCTACTGCTTCAGAGTCTTACAGGCGTGAATCTATCTGTACAATTGGTAGACAATTAGCAGAAGCGTGAAAACAATTTATCATGATAAACTTTATGATATTATATGTTGCGCTCATATTTATTTTATTGGTAGGAGGCAATTCATAACATTGTAAAATCAATAATCAAGATATTTATACTGTTATTGACTAATTGTAGATAGATTGCCCGTAATTCAATATTTCATAAGCATGATCTTCGATATCATTTGTTGCTATTTTTTCTATATCTGCCTATATTACTCTTAATATAGTTTGGTACAGTGCAGCAAAAGGCTTTTTGATATAATTATCTTGGGTTGTAAGTAACAGTCCACCGGTTTGATTATTTCAACTTTCTGTTATTAAAGTTATATTGGTAACTCTTTGCTCATTTGCTCTAGATATTAACCTTCAGGGGATTTATTATCTTCGCGATGTAAGATTAATTAGCGTGAACTGTTCTTATCGAGAACGATTGCAAGTCTATTTTATGGTCAATAAACCTAGTCGTTTTAATTAATTTTATTATGTGTGTACCTACGTGTGTTTGGGCAGCCGTTTCTTTGCGACGAAAAGATCGAATTTTATATTTTTACCACAAATTTAACAAATACGCATACAGACCGCTTAATGGTCATCTGTACCCTTTGCATATAAAAAGTTGTTTCTCATTGGTTTTTGGTCTGGAACCTATCTCTCATGAGAAAAGAAATTGAAAAAGGGTGTAAGAAAACGTATATGAGCCTTCGAGATTCATATTATTTTACAACAAATCATTTGTAGAACCCCATTAAGGAGTTAAAATTAAATCGCTGAAAACATATTGATAGTACTGAGAAACTACGGTTAAATTACTGACAAGCGCAGTACTCTGCACGTCCCAATGGCAGTCTCGGTCAACACTCATACAAACTAACCGAGAGAATGGCCTGACCTATCTCTAAGAGTCTAGAAAATAAGTCAATGCTATGATATAGCAGAACGTGTCGATAAACCACCTCGGTATTTAAAACAATCATTTAGCTAGCAGTTTTATAGTGCTAACGATAACATTGAACTAAAGTATTGGTTGTGAATGGACATAAAAAGGGGCATGAAGAAGCAAGCGTAGTGGAATCTCCTTTGATAACTGAAGCAGATTAGAGAAGTACACCTTTCCTCTATTACAGACTGATACAGGCTAACAAACTGCAGTATTTGCGCTGAGTAGGGTTTTCAGATTTACTTAAAAAGTATTATGACATCATCAATAGGCTCACTGGTCTTTGTATTTGTGATTCCTTGCTAGTGGCAATTTGAAATTGATACGAGTATTAAAGATCTTGTAAGTGACAATATGTGAGGCCGTAATCTTGTTTGCTTCTTTATGCTTCTTATTACGTGAAACCTAAAAAGATATTAAGCCGTGGTGAAATATTGTGTAACACGCATCTACAAAGCTTATATCATTCGAAAAAAGCCTGAGACTTATATCAAGACCTGACACTATGTGTGTATGTAGGAACCTATATGATTCTTAGGATGAATAAGATTGAAAAATTTCTGAACATGACCAAATGCACCTACTTATTTTTATTTCTGCCTCACCCTACGGTTGACTGGTAGATAATGCCTTTGTGTGTGTGTTATGTTCTATTTTGTACATGAAGTTTAAAAAATAAAATTAAAAAGACAATCCCTCAGAGACCGTTGCATAAACTTTGTTTCTTGTTGTCATTACGATGAACACAATAGAAACCAATTAGTAGTTGGTACGTGACCACAGGCATGGTCAACTCGACTGGGCTAATGTTCTAGAGCGTTTAACGTCATTAGTGTAATGGGTGAAATATCTTTTGATAATATTTTTGATATCGTAATTATGAAGACTGCATTTTATTTCTTCAAAGACTACTAGCAATTGCCGTTATTTAAATTACTTGTTAAAGGCTAAATTACTTGCTTTAAAGTTTAAGTAGTACAATTCGCACTCTTACTAACAAAGACTTATCTGAGTATCTTAAAATAAAAAAATTTAAACTCTATTGCAATTATTTAACACAAATATAATATCAGAATTTAAAGTCACATTATTAGAGTCTAAATTGCTTAACTTCCAAATTTCGTGTTAAGTCGCTGTTTTATTAAGCGTGGGAATTTGTGAAAACAGAACCTTGGACCTCTTGAACGCAATTTTAAAGCCTTCTGAACTATACATGACAATATCCATGAAGAGCTCTGATGTACTCTTCATGGATATTGTATCACACTCATGCTTTACCATTTATGTTCTACACAATACTATAGTATCTTTTCTTATACACTCACAAACTTTTAATATCCCGATGATCCTATCAAACGATATCGACGAACATCCTTTTATGTATAGCTATTGAAGTAGCCCGATTGCAGTACATCTATTAATGAATAACAATAAAATTATAAGTAGTCGACTTAGTTCATAAACTGATGCCATGTTGTGTCATCCTTATAAACTTGGCACTTATAATCTACTAAATGGTCATTAATATTCAGTACTGACTTTACCACGGTTCATAAAGTTACCTGAAGTAAACAATACAATGTCTTAGTAGGTGTACTTGCATGTTAAAAGATAATAACATTATACGCAAGCTGTATAAACTTAATTACTATTTACGACACCTGTACTAAAATTACTGATTCTTCATGCATTGAATGCAATGCATTAAATCCGTCACGTACTTTTGTGGCTGCACACAGCGGGGTATCCACAATCCTAATTTAGTGAATTCTGAGTGCAACAAAATAAAGTAGTTAATTTGATATAATATACATATGTTTTGTCTCTACGGTGAGCACGATCAGCAGCATGTACGTTCATTGAGTGTAGCAGCTCTTTCATGTTTAGTTTTCAATGCGGGGATAATACCTAGTATCTGTGCCCAATCACCCCCTTTCCTCCTTCCCGCTTCTTCTCCTTCCCACTTCGTTTTTCTCCTAAAAGGTCGGCAACGCGCAAGTGATGCCTTTGGTGTTGCAGGCGTCTATAGGCTACGGTGACCACTTACCATCAGGTCGGTCGTATGCTTGTTTGCCACCTTAGTAGGATAAAATGTGTGATAATAGTTAGTAATAGACTCACCCCCTATTACATGTCACTTAAATCATAGTTGGCGACATGTGGGTGTAATAAATCTCTGCTTACCACTTTGGAGATAAAGGCGTGACACTATGTATATATCTATACTATCTATAACAGAGCTTCCCAGACTTTTTTCTCATAGACCACGTTCAAATTTTAGCTGGTTCCGGTGGACCCCAGCAGCTAGAAATTTAATCCGCCAAGTAAAATCGGTATATTCGGTCCAAAAAGTTAAACTGGGATAAAATTAAAAAATTTGATCAACTCTCTACGGACTGTCCTTCAGCGTCTTTCCTCAAAATATCCGTCATTATCTGCCTACATTGATAGGTGAAGTCAAGGCAAAATTTTAGTTTTGCACTATCGAAAGCAAATAAATTTTCGTGGACCCCCGCTTACAAACTGTGAACCCCCATTTTTTTGTCACGCCAACGTAAACCCCCGACAAGTCTCCCGTGGACCCGTGGGGGTCCACCTGGACCACTTTGGGAATTAAGGATCTATACTTACATTATAAAGCTGAAGCTTTCTTTATCTGGTTGAACGCGCTAATCTCAGGAACGGCTGGTTCGAATTAAATAATTATTTTAGTGTTGGATAGCCTATTTATCGAGGAAGGTTACAACCCACGGGGGCGGCGCAGTAATCATAACCGCAGGTGAACCGCAGGTGAAACCGCGGGTACAGGTAGTGTTAATGTAAGAAGTAACCAATATGAGTTCTTTTAGTTATAGTTAGTAGCCCTCAACCATGTAATACTAACAGATATTTCTACCTATATAGAACAAACTGACTGAACTCGAATGGCGTAGTAGTCGCCTCGCCCCTGCTTCTGCGCCGAGTGTTGTGGGTTCGAATCCCACACGGGACAAAACTTTGTGTGATACACAAATAGTTGTTTTGAGTCTGGAAGTTCTTTGTGCCCGTTGTTTGAATGCTTGTAAAGTCCCCCGCGATACAATAATTATTCCTAGTACGGCAGTTATTTTTTTACATTTTTACCATTAAATTATCCGTCGTTACATTTAATGAAGTTGAATATAACTATGAGTGTTTGGTGTATGCGCAATACGTGTACATACATATAACTACTGTATGGTACTGCCTTGTTTATTTATAGACTGAACGTCCCTGACCATTGCAGACCGCTATACTGTAACACTCGGCAGCGATTGTCCGATCAAGTGTGCAGTTACTTTATTTATAGAATCGCCTCTCGTCAACAACCGAAACAAAAACATTGTGTTGGAGAACAAAATGAAATACCAAAATTAATTTCGTTTTGTATATTGTATATGTTTCGTATGTAAATTAAAACAATGTGTAGTAATTCAGCTCACTTGACTTGACTTTTAAACAAGCTGAAAATTGTTTACAAAGAGATTTGAGATATAATTTTGATAACATGCAAAATTTTTGTTCGCTTTACTTTTTCAATGCAAAATTTTATTTCCTTTTTTTCTTTTTCAGTTTTGCATTGGTTTTTGTAGCGTTCAACTTTAAGCAATAAGATTTTGTAAGAAACATCACCTAATTGTAAGAAAGTTCATATAATCATCTGGTGCGGTAGTTTCTAGCACTTTCTGTAGATGTTCGTGTGTGAAACGGTATCTTAGTTTGTACCATTCCGGTACACCATACCATTGGACCAAATTCATTTTCTTTTTTTCTCTTTTTACGCAGGATATTAACGTAATAAACACGAGAAAATCGCGATCCTTATTCGAGGGCATCTTACAATTTTATTTGTCTGCGTCATAAGTCTAATAACTGCGGCGTACCGAACTAAACTGCGCAGTGCCGCTTGACAACCGTTCAAACCGACATCAAACGGTTTCATCAAACACGTAAGGTTTGAATCAAATCGTTTGAGCATCTCGGGGCCCCTTAGGAATTGTTTGCACATTTTTATGGAGATGAAGATTTTTGACTTTGACTTTGACATGATTACATAGCATAAACAAACTATTAAACAGAGAGTTGGTTAATCTTATCATTTCTATCGTTTACAAACATAATTAAGTTAACGATGTAAATAATGCCCTTTATTTTTAAATGTCAGATTTTTTGTGGTTTGATATTAATCAAAAATTTTTATATTCTGACTAGATTTTGCCCTCAGCTTCGCTCACATCGACCTACATTTACCTAAAAAATGTAGCTCTCGAAAACAATATTTTTTTATGGATGAATAATAATAATAATAATAAGTTTGGGGGTGGAAGTGTCATTTTCAAGGGCATAGCTACGGGGAAACCCGCTCCGGGTCTCCGTTGTCACGAGACCCGTGATGGTGAAACCGGCGCCGCACCGCTCGACACCCCTAGCCACTCGCACTGGTGTTGCCCTCTGCTGCTGGCTTGTATGCCTATAGTGGCTTATCAGGGGGTCCATCTAGTGAGTTGGCGAGTCACCGTCTGCCCATTGCATTGATGCTATTAGAGTATTCAGGGCAGACGCCGTTTTTCATCCATAGTTAGCAATATACCAGTCCACCAAACACCCATACCTATAGCCCATATATTAGAATTCATACGTAGCAATAGTCCTACGCCTGCTGCGGCTAGTGCCGCTGTAGATGTTCCATCACACCTTTGATTAAAACTCTCGAAGGGCCTCTTCACGCTGGACCCATGTCTCCGTGTAGGCCTCCCAAAGGGCCAGGTATTTTCTAATATAATATGTTAGAAAGTACCTGTGATAAGAGAAACATAATAATAATAATATTAATAATTTTTATGGATGAATAATGGTATCCTATGTCCTGTATTCCTGACAACGTGTACGAGAAACTTCATGATGACCAGTCGAGTCGTTAAGGCGTGAAAGCGTAACAAACATTCAAACTCACATTCGTATTTATAATAATAGGAAGGATTATTTTCTAAATATAATCCTAATGAGACGCGCCCGCCGGCGCCGCGGGAATATAAAGATGCAACTCAGCCTTTACATCTTTGGAGCAATGTTCAAAACGCAGCAGACTTGTAATTACTAACAATGGCTCATAAAGATTGTTGTCTTGACGGGCAAGTGAATCCTTATCATTTTAGTGATCATTTAACTTATCAATTCAGACACAATTTAAAAAAGTATTGGCGTCCATTAAAACACAGACAATTAAAACATTATTCTGCTTCTTAATTAAACAATAATGAATGATAAACTGATAATGATGATAACTGTTCGGACCTCTGATAACAATAGCTGTAGATTGTACAAAGTATTGTTGCTACCAGCTGGGAAATTAGATACAATAAAATCAATAAGGTTTCCTTTAATGCAAAACTTCAGTTGCAATTCATTAGAGAGCATTTTTGATTTTATTATATGTAAAAATATAGCATTCATTTTTCTTTTTTAAAAGATAATTGTAATTTAGGTAGTCAATAAATATTCTTGGTAACTCTCTAGCTAAACTGGTATTCACGTCTTGTGGGCTCAAATTCAAATTTAATTTATTGCTTTCCATAATGTACATTTACTGCAGGTGGTTTAAAATGATTAACAAATTATGGACCCTGTCAGGCACAGCACTATTAGGAGAGAGGAGAAGCTGTGTTTAGTTATGCTATTTTAATTGTTTAGTTTGATATAATTTTTATCAGTTTTTGGCTCTTGTTATGATAAATTAGTATTATATTATATTACAGAATTATGAGAAATTAAAAAGATAAATAAATAAATAAACTTTATATTTAAAATAAAATTTCAGGATGTGATTATTTGGTGATATATATGTATTTATAATAATATTTATTGATAATTGAGTATATTGCATATCGGTAGTGTAATAATAAGTGGGTATCGAACCCTTATCGAATACCAAGAAAAATCGATAAAGTTGTGACAAGGAAAGTGGAAGGGGTATTGGTAGTTGTACTGCCATGCTAATTTAATAATTTCTATGTATAAAATTGCAAAATATGTGATGTCGCACTAGGGAGCTAGTGACCAGCTGTGACAAGGACAGGGAAGGGGGTTAAAAATCATGAAATTGGTGTGACATAATTTATGGATGGCTCCTTTGTGAGAAATGGTCAAGGTAAATGCTTTGAAGGAGTTCGATTCGACAACGTATGAAATGTTAGTGTTTACTTACATTAGTACGAGTGCACTGGTGTTATTGCGTATATGCTTGTATGTCAACGTCAAGATAAATGTCTATTATCGGTTCCAAGCTCAAAGGCCCGTAATAAAAGTTATTAGGTACAAGTAATTCATATAGTACTAGATTAAGCCCGCGGCTTCACTCGCGTAAATGTAGATTAGGTTAGGTTTGTAATATCTACTTTTTTCTAGATGAAAGGTACCTACCCTATATCCTTTTCTGTTCCCCTGACAACGTGTACGCGAAATTTCATGATAATCGGTCGAGTAGTTAACGCGTGAAAGCGTAATAAACAGATGAACGCACATTTGCATTTATAATATAAGTTAGGATGTTGTTTGTCGTCGTAACAATCGAGACAACGCAACGTAATGTTTTGTGACATTTTTATCTGTTATCATTAGATTGTTATCGTAATCGGCGGCCATTAAGTATCATTTATTTACATTTTGTTATCAGTAATGGTTATATTTATGTGGTGGCTAATTTTAGTAGTTTGGTAAGACATGTTTTATAGACGTGTAATTGTAAAGGTAGTCATTTTAACGAACTTAATGGTGTAGTGGCGTGTGCGCAGTCGAATTAACAAGTGCCGATTCCGAATGCAATGTGTGAGGCGAGCTCTTTAATAAAGTTATCTCTTTTAACTTTTGAGTCGCAGCGGCACACCGGCGGCGGTCGTATATAATAGGTTCACAATTATGTCTGGTATTTCAAGAATTTACAGGTTTAGGGTATAAAGACGAGGCCCTTTGCTAGTCAATGGTTTGTTATGCTAGTCAAGTTAAGAAATTATAATTTAATTATATTTCGTGTCACTGACCGAAATGCTTATTTTATAAATATTTACTAACGCCATATTAAGCAGAGTACCATTAGATAGTCGTGTTTTAGTTTACCGAGTTTCATAATAGCATACAGGTGCGGCCTGGTTAGACATGGGTTCAATTTAATCTTCAGTAATTATTGCTTTTCATGGCTTGGGAAGGTCATAGACCCATTCGCCATAAACCTTAGTATTATTATACTAGATAGTATTCAATTAACCTGAAGTATTAACCTAATCATCCAATTCACGTATGTACTTTGCTCGGGCAGTATGACACTAATAACAAATTATGACACGCATCATCTAGCGCAGTAGGTATAAATGAGAAAATTACAAAATGTTCTCACATAATCATCGACTGCTGTGCATGAGGTTCCGAGTTCCATTGTCGGATCAAGCAGCGTCATTGGGTTTTCTATCAATAATTATTCAGTAGCACCAAGCAGTCTAGACCGACACTACAGGCCAGCCTCCTTTCACGTGGAATTTACTAAATACATTTGGTGATATCGTCGCTGATAGTCCACTACTGCGAAACGTACATTGTCTTATAAGAGAGTTACGCGTGCGCAGAAAAAAAGCAAAATTGCGATTTTGCGGAACAGATAGTGATTTTTAAAATTAGTGCTTAAGGTCAAGAAAAATAAAATGTTCCTAAACCCGAATTCGTTTTAAATTCATGTTAATAGTTCTCTAGAAATTCGGTTGTTCCTTCTCTTGTAAAATTTGCAAACATTATCAAATTCGCGTATGTACGTATGTAGGTAAGTGTAATGTACCAGTTGTAGTTATTTTACGCTTATATTTTTGAATCGGTAGGTAAAGTTGTCTCTCTATCTATCCAATCGGAAGTATAAGCGTGAGACTTGTGTGTATGTCTCAAATAAAAAGTAACACATGTGTTTCTATATCCCACGCGAGTTGCCGTTCTTACAAGATAATTTCGCTGCGCTGTTATCACAGGGGACAAAATAATCGCTCCTTGAGGACTAAGGGACGATGCCCTCTCCAGTATTGATATACTCTCACGGTCAATGACTGCACCTCGCCACTGCAACTTCGCCGAGTGTTGTGGGTTTGAATCCCATATAATACAAAACTTTGTGTAATCTACAAATAGTTGTTCCGAGTCTTGGTGTTCTTTGTATCCGTTATTTGAATCCTTGTAAAGTCCGCTGCGACACAGGAATAACTCCGTAAGTGCAGGCGTTGTATTTAAAATGAAATGTAAACTAGCAGTAGGTATTGTACTGTTGCGGTTCGCTCGGTGCGTGGCGCTATCGTCACAAGTACAGTGCAGTACGTCGCAGTATCTTATTTAAATATTTAGTTTACTGTTATGTTTAAACGAACAATATGTTTTTATTGACCTGTCTCAGGAATTATTATACTTTACGTATTATCATACAGATAAACGTGAGTTTTCCATTTTGGTTAGTTTTCTTTTTCTAATATGATGTTTATTATATATTAGTTATATTTCCCTTTTTTTTTACTACATTTTTTTAAAAATTATACTTCTATATACGAATTTTATCGCGTTGTTTATTTAACACTGTATCTATTATATAATTTTGAATACTGTTACACTACTACTACTACTATTGAATTTTACTAATTTTTATGCTAATAAAATTATTAAAACTATTTATATTTAGGTTTACACTTTCCCCGACTAAGATGGTAGTTGTCTATTTTTTTTTATCTTACTATTTTTGTTAACTCCTCCAGCTAAGCTAGAATGCTTTTATTAGGAGTGGGTTCACGTTGATAGTGCAATGGATGGGATTCGAACCCGTGACCTCTCGATCGCAAGTTCAATGCCTTACCGCAGCGTGGTTCATTCGTGGTTCACACACAGTTTTGTGCCCTGTGAGATTCGAAGCCACAACATTCGTCGCAGTGGCAGCGCCCATGTGAGGCGTACACTTAAACCACTTAAACCACTTCATCATCCGTGCAGTCATGTTCTGTGAACACCTTGACAATAAACACAATACTACTTTGCATAACCCGAGAATTGAACATGATTGTTTGTGTCCAGTAGTCGCATTCACTATTGCGGCGTTATTGACGCATCATCTTTATTTTTATATGTTATTGTTTATTAAGAATTACATCATAGTGAAGTACATTTGTACATGTGATAAAATATGTACCATAAAGTACTGATCTGTTTGATGTCTTGATAAGATATCGGGATTACGGCCGTATCCAACACCAAAACTGCAGGCCATATTCATATCAAAGACTGGCTTATTCCCGCAGTTTTGCTTGCGTTAAAGTAGGTCAGGTTATGTTAGTAAAAGTACTTTTTTTAAATAACCCATGTTACTCGGTGACAATATAGCTTTCTAATGGTGAATTTTTTTTAAATCGGTTGTATTATTCTTACTAAATCTTACTAACAAATGCACATAAAACTAGTGTAATGTATATTGTTAACTGTGGTCGCTAATGACCATTGATGTCGAAAAGCGACCATAAATAAATAAATAAAAAGAGATATACAAAAATCTAATTTTTAGTCTTTATAATATTAGTATTGTTTGTTGACAACACAGTCACATAATAATATATAACACACACGCACACAAACACACAAACACCTACACACACATACATACACACACAGAAACTATTTACACAACTAACAAACAAAAAAAAAAATATGTTTATGGCTAATTTCACTCGAGCCACTTATGTTCTCATGATGTTGCTTTTTCTCTTTTTTATTTATCTTTTAGATTGTCAGTGTACAAGTACATAATAAAATAAAATGTATCACTTTGTAAAAGGGCGGAGACCTGGTGTCCTGAAATAAAAGCCTCAGCTTAGTTTAGGCACCAGTCTCCCACAATATTCAAATGTTGTCTGATTCTTATAATGTAATATGATGTATGTATTTTGTTATATTGTGGTGAGAAAACAAATATTATATTATTATAGTATAGATTACAGTGACAATGTACCATTACAATTAATCGTCCTGAAATAATTATAATTATTTATTTACATTAAAATGAAATGAATTTATTAAATTATTTACGATTTCAGTGTCGTTTATAATAATTATAAGCGTTTGACTAAATATTTTAGGTTTCTTTTTATATGTGCAAAGTGATTTTGTTGCCTCTGTAATTATTTAAACTTATTATAGTAACTATTTGCGTCAGCTAATTGGAATTTATTTAAAAGACTAATTAGTATGATCATGTAAGTAACGACTTCGTTATCGATGTCCACAATCGCATTCGAATGTCATTAGATTACTTATTAATAGCCCATATGTTATACTTTCCTTATAAACTACTCTCAAATATTTAAGAGGTAGCTAAGTATTAATAAAATAAAAAGTCTTATAAATATTATTCAAGAATAAGAAGTCTTTATTTGCTATAAATAGGGTACATTGATAGATGTTATAAATTATTTACAAGAGTACACATAGCGACACATCAACCTAGACTAGACCTAGATTAAATATTATAAATAGGAAAAAGCATGTCTTTCCTCTTTATAATATTAGTAGGTATAGATAGTGTAGATTAGTATAGACAAAACTTTGTACATTCCTTGTACACACAGCGACACATCAACCTAGACTGTTTGGACTTTGAACTATTAGAAGTTGAACGCTGCGAATCGTGCGAAACAGTGCGTTATATTTTTGTTATTTTGTCTCATTCACGCTGAACGGGACGCGACGCTCTATCCTTATAATTACATCGACACCACTATGTACTGTCCATTTCCGACAATTTTCTATTTTGTATGTAGCGTAGTTATGCGTATATAGGGTGTCTAACTTGATGTGTAGCCATGTGTACAAGCCCATTTAGCCATATAATTTACACGAACATATTAAATGTCACATTTACAATATCAATTATGAATAAAATTATATGAGGTTTACAAAGTCAAGCTCAACGAATCGCTGAATTATTCAATGACAACTATGCAGATATAGTTAAAACTCAGAATAATACTACGAGTAATTATATCCCAATAATCTCTACATGCACGTATAATTCACTGAAATCCTTTTTTCTGAATCCGACTTGTTCTTTGGAAATCTATATATTAAATAAATTAAATAACACTAAGAGCACTGGTTTTGATGACATTTGTGTATTGGTAATCTCACATAATTGCACCTATACTGAGCTATATTATAAACATGTGCGTGAACAGGGAATTACAGATGGGAAGCATCTGTGTTAAAAACTACCATAATTAAACTGCTCCATAAAAAGGATGTTAAATCAGATATACAAAATTACAGGCCTATAGCCCTAACAACAACATTTTCTAAAATAATTAAAAAGCCATATACAGTAACATTGAAAAGAATAATATCGTTACGCCGGATCAGAAAGGCTTTCGTAAAATTACAATTATGTCCATAAATTTAGCTGTATATGATATCTTAAGTTTAATATATCCTAGAGTAGATAAAAGACAGCCTGTCTATGCTTTATATATGGATATGTCAAAGGCTTTCGACTACGTGGATCATAATATACTGCTGAGTAAGCTGGAAACGTACGGTGTTAGGACCAACACTTTAGACTGAACTCTTACATCAGTAATAGAACTCAGATTACGAGCATTGTCAAAATTTGTCCTAATACGAAACATTAAATAAATTATAAGTCCAGGAGTAGAAAAAAAAACGGCGTTCCACAAGGTAGTGTTTTGGGCCCACTACTTTTTATTATCTATATTAATGATCTGCCAAAATCTACTACAGATCGTATTGTACTATTTGCTGGTGACTGCACTGTTGTATACAATTATGAAAA
Organism: Catocala nupta; assembly: GCA_963675205.1. Classification (NCBI taxonomy): domain Eukaryota; kingdom Metazoa; phylum Arthropoda; class Insecta; order Lepidoptera; family Erebidae; genus Catocala; species Catocala nupta. The sequence continues at coordinate 29,618,288 of OY776091.1, read as the reverse complement.
TATTATAAATAGTAGTTTAAATTCAATAATTTAATGGTTACAAAATAACAATTTATTAATGAATATCGATAAAACTAAATTAATGCAATTTAAACAGAAAACGAAAACATACATAAATTGAATTGACGACTATAACCAAATTTCTCGGCGTTAACATAGATGATAATTTGAAATGGCAAAGTCATATAGAGTTTGTTTGCAAAAAAGAGTCACAGTCATCTTATAGTTTATACATGCTAGCGAAAAAGGTCATCTTTACACATTGCTTGTGGCCTATCATAGTAATGTTGCTTCTAGACTCAGATATGCAATCATATTCTGGGGAAATACAACTAACTGGGATAAAGTTTTCAAATGTCAAAAAAGGTGCGTGCGAGCTATGTGTTGTCTAAAAAGAACTGACAGCTGCAAGACATATTTTATACAATTAAAAATAGTTACCGTGCCATCTTTATATATTTTGGAAATGGCTTTGTTTATCAAACATCATCCATCACTATTTACATTAGAGCTTATCTTGCGAAATAGAAGTCACTTGTACAATAACCTTACCAGTCAATATAATAATAATAATAATAATAACTTTTATTTTCTCACCATAATACATACAGTCTTCAAAACTTGAGATATACACGGTATTGGTTTTATGTTGTAACTATGTTTTATTATGGCGGGTTGGCCCCTGAACTAGGAGTATCCTGTGTCTCAGGTCACCAACCCTCCACCCCTGGCTAGTGCTATTAACCATTCAGTTAGTTTACAGAAATAACAATACAAAACAAAATGGAAATAAGAGATAATTAAAACAAAATAAAATAAAAATACAGAAGGTTGACATAAATGAGGATGATTGGGCGTGTAAATTTATTGTGTGTATGTGTATATATGTGTGTGTGTATGTGTGTGTGTGTGTGTGAATGTGGAAGTACGTAAATCTATTAGATAGATATATAGAATATCTATAATATAGAACTACTTACCCTTTTTGGGAAAAGTGTGTTTGCTATGGCCGCAAAGATCTACAACAAGATTCCTAATGATATAAAAGAATGTAGCAATATGCATGTTTCAAAAATAAATTATTCCAATTACTTATAGAAAATTGTTATTACAATACAATGTAGATGAATTTTTATCGAATATAATTTTGTTAATGTTTTATGTGCGCTTGATTATACTTTATTACTGTTCATTATCTTGCGTTTGTCCTGACTAATAGTAATAATATAATTTATGTTTAATCTTTAATGTAATTTATAATATTAATACGTTTCATCATTAATCAAAATTTATATGATCATATTTTTTTGAATTTGAATTTTTCAAGAGGCTGATCATGGAATGGAAGGTCCATTTTAACTACTTATATAATTATGTAATGAACACCTGTATATAACCCATGTATCACAAATAAACTATTTGATTTGATTTGATTACAAAACAATTATATTGAGTATTTGCAAAAAAAAACTTTAAGACAGTAGAAATTGCTCTGCATGAGCCACTAACGTAATTTTGTAGCGAATTTATTTAGGGATAATATTTTTATATGATTAGGGATTTAATCATATATTTTTATACACATGGCGTATGAGTTATTTTGCAGACGACTGCTTCTCGGTATCATATTTGGCAAAAGCCTGTCTGGATTTCTTATGTCGTCTGTTTGAATACACGAAGGTGTTGTTTAATAAATTTCTCTACTTCTAATATTGTATAAAGACAGGCCAAAGGGAGTATTTTTAGTTCCTTAAAATAAGGACGACATGATGCATCTAGTGCAATATGACATATTGATCTTATGCATCTCTTCTGAGCAATAAAAACTTTCTGTAGCTCTGAGCTATTGCTTTCAACAAACCGTACCGAAGAACAGACTCAACATATTATGCAAAATAAGCTGTGCATGCCGTGTTTCGGTTTGCTACTTTTGCAAGCTTAAAAAGAGCAAATGAAGATCCGTTAAATTTTAGTTGAACAACAGTTCAGTGTCAGCGGCCGGTCGTTGATCAAAGGTTAATTAATCATGGATCAAGGTCTGAAGAGCTATCGTTCAGTTAAGATAGTTCATTGCAGCTAAGTATCAGTTAGTGATATATTTATAAATAAGGTTGAACCTCTGCGTAGTACGTTTTCTACTAGTCGACATTAACTGTGTCTCAATGTCAAAATAACAGTAAGAGGTTATTGTATAAATGACTGCAATTATGTTTTACGTTGAAATTACACCTACTGAGTTTTATACATTTATCGTGATTTATTTCGTTTACGACTTCTTTATCTACTCTTACGCAAGAAAGTATTAATTATATAATCAAGTACAGGAAGACCTTATCTTAGAGTTAATGCTATGTCATATAATATTATAGTGGAAGTGCAAAACGACAGACAAAAGGTTTTTACAGGGTCGGCAACGCGTAAGTGATGCCTCTGGTATTGCAGGCGTCGATAGGCTATAGTGACCACTTATCATCACGTGGGCCGTATGCTTGTTTGCCACTTCAGTAGTATAAAAAAAGACACGACGAGGCAGACTTGCAATCGATGTTGGCAGTGCAGTTAATTGGTTTAAATCCAATTTCTTTTACGTTAACAAGAATATTTGCTATTCTTGCAATACAAATGGCTTATAGTAGTAATATTTAAAAAGAATAGTATACTTTATTCTAACGCATAGGATTGTAGTGCAACTAGATTATATCGATTAAATTCATATATTATAGAATCCGAATCTTAACTAATATTATAAATTCGAAAGTTACTCTGTCTGTCCGTAACCTTTTCACGGCTAAACCACTCAACTGATTTAGATGAAATTTGGTACAGATAGAGTTTAAAACCTGAAAAAAAAACAAAGTCAGCTTTTTATTAATGTAGGTATAGGCGGGCGGAGCAGCGCGCAAAAGTTAGTTTACTATATAATCAGTTATAAATATAACTTAATCTCTTTACAACGCAATTGTAAGCAATATAATAGTAATGTAAGTTATAAGAAAATTTTAAAATTTTAATTAAACGCTCATAGCTTTTGTGAGCATTCACTACTCTATTACGAAGTTCCAACAATTAGACTTTGTCCAAAACAAGTCTATATTTTATCGCTAGGTGACTGACTGTCGTTAGTATAAATAGTTTACGTAAACAACGTTCCATTGCACTACTATTTATTACAGCTGTTATCTATACGTCTTATATGTAGATTAGTCTTATATAGCTGATTATTTATTTATCGTTTAGTCTGTGCCCAATATTACAGCAGAGTACAATGGTGCCGAAAAACTTGTTCACGGTAAAAAGGACTATAAATACAGTGAAACAGAGTTCAAAATTAGCAAGTGTGGCGATAAGAAAACACAGTGTATGGACACAGAACAATGTGATCAAGTCTCCGTACAAAAAAATCGAGATACCCAATTATACTTTGTACGATTATGTTTGGCAGCATCTGGATAAGTGGCCCGAGAGGACGGCATCTGTAAGTATTTTTCTTTTTCTATTATTAAACTATTTAACACGGCTTATTATTATATAACTTTATAGCTGCAATCTTAATGAACCCCAAATGGGCTTATAATAGATACAGATTTATGAAGATTCATGGCTTCATGGATTCAAGGCTGATTGGCAGGTTTTTCAACAATCATATCAAATATTGTCGGCGCAGCGGCGTACTAATTGATTAATACAATCCATCATATTTGTATATAAGAGTCATAAATGTTAAAATAAACACACAAATAAAAATGATAAAAGAATACAAAAAATAGAGAGCTGTTTTTTGTATTCTTTTATAATAATGTTATAAATAATATTAGGTACCTATTAGGGAATAGGTTATATTATTTGTAATATTATTAATATTAATATTGATACTATAGCTCGATTAAAATAGATTTAAAACAGGAAAATGGTCTACGATAGTTGCTTTAAATTAAACGAAAGTACAATCGATAGTCCGCAATCATTTTTAAACGCATTGTTTACACAAGGTTTCTTCATAAACTCGAAAACTATGAAATAAAATTATAGCAAAATCTTATTTACATATTGTGTCTTCAATAACACAGAAATTTGTACAATGTCGCTGGATATTTTGAGATTAACAATAACAGATCTTATTTCTTGACCAATAAATGAGGAAGTAACTCAAGGGGGTCTTTAAAGACCTCCTCTTTTTATTTATAAGATACCATTATAAATTATAGATAAACCTTATCTGCTGACGTCTTATAACTTAGCTTGGCTTTTTAGATTGGTATTATATGTGTTATCATTGATAAGCTTTGCGATTGGATAATGCACGTAAATGAAGTGTGCTATAAACTGCATTGGTTTTTATACGTTATGTAATTGTCAAAACATAGATAAGACTTAGTAGCCTGCGCCAGTAACAGTCCTAATGGTATATCACGCATACTTACATAGGATCATTATTAATATATAATAATTGTTGCTTTGAGCGCGATCTATATATAACAATAATCATTTTTAGCCCAATATGCATCGGGGCAATGATACTCCCCTCTATATCTATATCTGGGCGCCACGCATTAATTACAGTCTAATAGCCAGTTTTACAACTATTAATTAGTAATAGTTATCCGAAATATAAATCGCATGTTCTCTCACTCTTGTTAGATTATAGAAGAGAAATGGAATAGGCCCTAATTATATGTAATTTGGTTACTCATAATTATCGGACAGCCGAATGTCTATATTCATTCTACAACGCCGCTGTCGTTAATAATATTGTTCTTTTGCTTGTCGTAAACTACTTTCATTATGTTCCAGGTTTGTGCCGTCACCGGTCGAGGCTACACCTATGAATATGCATTTAAGCTCTCGCACACATTCGCAGCGAACCTTCGCACCAAGTTTAAGATCCGCGACGGCGACACCGTGGCCGTGATGCTGCCTAACATTCCCGACTACCCACTAGTCGCGCTGGGTATCATGGAAGCTGGTGGAATTGTAACCAGTCTTAATCCAATATATACTGCACGTGAGTCATGGTTTTATTTAAAGTATATAAATTTTGCTTGCGTCTGTCTCATAAAGACAGTCTTTAATAAGTGACTAACTGTTTACAAAAACCTAAATCGCAATCGCAGTAGAAGTTGTACTTGTTGAACTATGGTCTAATATAACCACTCTACACTGACAAGAGGCCCGTGCCGAGTAGTGGGACGGTTAAATACAGGGCTGTTATTATATGTATTATTATTATTATAAATATTCTTATTGTCCTGCGTGGTCATGAAATATATTCACATGTCGGCGCATACCAGTGGCGAGGTGATAGTCCAAGTAGTGGAAATATCCGAAACAAAGCGTTGAAGAAAACATATTTACTTAAGCAAAACACTGCATTTCATTATGTAAATAGTCGGTACTAAGGTTAAACTAACTCTCTCATTTGAATTATTTATCTACATCTTTCCACTCATTGTTTTAGTTACATTTATGAAGTATTGGCATGTAAAAGTATACCTACATTCTAAATGAAATATGAACATAAAATAAATTTAGATATAAATTGACAAGATGTTCATGTAGATGATATTGGATATTAAAATTTGCATTTCTTTTATTAATAGGTAAGATGGCGGCCTACGTGATGGGTACCACCATAAGATGAATTAACACAATCTACGCTATAAGAATATTCTAACAAATTCCTAATAGTGTTTGTTTTGCTTACTGTTTTCAGACGAGATCCAAAGACAACTGCAGATGTCAGCAGCAAAGATCATAGTAACACTACCAGAAACAGTGCCAGTAGTGAAAGAAGCGCTTAAAATAGCCAAATTACATATTCCTATAATAGTAGTAAAAACGAACGGAAACCCAGCCCCAGAAGGCACCGCCCTTTTCAATGAACTAAGTGAAGATGTTCACGTTGACAAATCTTGTTTGAAGGAAGTCAGAAGAGGTGTCAATGATATCTGCTTTCTGCCATACTCTAGTGGCACTACAGGAATGCCGAAGGGTGTGGAACTGACGCACAGAAATATTATTGCCAATTTGCAGCAGATTAATGAGCCGCTGGTAAAGTGCCATAATGAGACTACAGGTGAGTAAATTAAAAAATATTCCTATACTCTAGAACGTCTCAGTTAAATACGATTTTCTAGCGATCAATCAATAGAAATATACAAGGATCAAAGTGAATAGTAATATGTAATTCAATAACTATAAACAATAAATGAAATAAAACATATATTGGCTAATTTAATCACGTACCTAATTCGAAAGATAATTTTGACATCCCTGAGTGTAATTATCTAAATTAATTGCGCTGCTACCTAAACATGACAGCATTATATTATATTATTATATTAATTATATTATATTAATCTGTCTGTAATGTAATGAAACACTCGTTGGGCTGTCCGCTCGTGTGCCGTTGCGACTCGATAGGTTAATAAACAATCAAGGTATCAGGTATAAGGTAATGTAAACTGACTATTTGACAATATACCTGCTTAATTTTAATGCAACGTTATTATAATTATGTAGTTTATTAAATAAAATTATATTATCTATACTATTAAAATGTTGACATAAACCTAGACAGTGTAATTATATTCCATACATATGTAAATTAGCAATAACTATATTAAGACAACTAAAATATTGTACACCTCAACAGGTATGTTACAGCGATACCTCCTTATGACAATAACAACTGTGTAAATTAATTAAAACCTGTAACAAACAATAAAGTTTTGAATTTGAATTTGAATTTGAATTTGTATTTCGCTAGCTATGATAAGTCTGTGAAGTCTGTCGGCAGGTGAACAATTAACATAATAATATATGTATTTAAATAGATGCGAATATATTAAAGACTAGGTTTTGGCCGCGGCTTCGCTCGCTTAAAAGTAGGTTTCGTTATGTTCGTAACAGTACTTTAAAAATATATAAATCATATCAAATATACAGGGTGATTTTGAAATCGTGTAATTCCTTTTAACCACGCATTCTACTGGTGATATAGAATAACCCTGACCATATTATTTTTTTATTAGAATTATTTTTTTTGAAAAATTAATGTATCGTTTTTTTTCGTGAAATGGTTTCACTTAGTCATATGTTAGACACCGTAGGCAATTTTACATTTTTACTAATTAAAAAAAAATTACGTCAATAATTAATGTCGTAAGTAATAACGGGCGGTACTTGCCGCGACCTACATACCCCTTCTCGACGCTCGCGGCGATCGCTAGCCGGCACTGCGCAACCATTACCTAACCATTAAACCTTATCCATTCTCATAACCAATTAAAATAACCAAGAGATCTAACATTAACCTGAGTTACTTACTTTCTCACTTAGTTAACAAAACTACCTATGATTGGATTTAACCTTATGATTAATAAATCATTGGCTGCTACTGACTACCTCTGTTGTACCCAAGATATTTACTTACACAAATATCAACCCAATAAAACAACAGCTGTTCTGTAAAGAAATAAATCCTATGAAGCAACATTTAAAAATATTGGAGGTCAAAGAAGTTCCTAACCAGCTCTACCGTACCTACCTACCTAATTACCACAGATTACCAGTTTCTGCGACCAACACATTCATAATACACACCAAACTATGTTTATCTACATACCTAAATGTTGTACCTACGTACGACAAGTGAAAACAAACTTTCCTTATCTCACAAACATTCACCGGAATAGTAAATGGATAGTTACTCTTACATGTGTTATTTAGATTTGTAACTGCAAGGTTACACACGTAAACATGAATGCTTCAAACAACACCGCTACCCACTACCTACACAAAACTCCAAGGATATGACCAATAACTTACTTACGTAGGTATAACATTTACCTAAGTAGAATATTACAAAGCGACCGTAAGACGCAGCATAATATCATATTGAAAACTTTAATACTTACCAAAACTACACAAAGAACTTTAAATCAATCCAATCATGTGAACAATATCACTTCAGTAGGTATGAACCAAATACGTAAGTAGATACACAATCACTTCACGCATCAATAAAATAACGTAGCTTTAAGTACAACCTCACTCGTTTAGCAAAATAATGATTATTCCATGTTAATGTCGATAACTAGATAGAAATATCCAATTCCAGCTTATTAAACATTAATAACAAACAAACCATCAGCATCGATATAATCGCGACGCGTGCACACGACAGTATAAAAATAATTAAACTGATATTTTAATACTTGTGTAATTTTTTGTACGGCTTGGTCAAACACATAACATAAACAAGCCATTTTAATACTTGTGCCAGTGGCGCAAGCTTTCCTTTTCAATACAGGCGGTCGCCTTTGTGTCATCCTTTATAATCGCCGACGCAGCCGTAGTTACATAGTTTTAAACTTTATTACTTACATGTTAAGAGTGATTTCGCCATGCATTATTGTGTCGGCAAGTTACTTTACGTATCAAATAATAATATACGTTACGTTTTGGCCGATCGCGATCATAAGGTCCAGGGCTCGATACCTGGCTCATGCCTCATGATGCTCATTCGTACCGAAACTAAATACCTACCTAACGAGCAACGGTAGTATTCAAGTTAACGAAACACTTTACGTATTCTTTGTTATCGAAATACATGTTAAAAATACATAAACATATGTTATAAATGTTATAATAATAAAACAAAGACATAATATCACACAAAAAACTATTATTTAAACATAAAGTGACTTGCAGATAAAAATTAAGTTACAAAAAGATAGGTGAGTAAACGTTGGGTTTTGAACTACGACCACAAAAATACTATCTACAGTTTTAACCACTCGGCTATGATGTTCTTATAATAGACCTATTCTAGTTAATGTGGCCTCATCCGTCCACAAAATGTTTCTTTCCATCTCTAAAAACCAGGTACAAAATGACACCCTGGCTGAAAGGTCCGCAACGGTCATGTCTTGCACATATTGGAAATGATAGGGATGCTGCCCAGACGCGTTCAGCAGCTGCCACACTGACATTAAATCTTCGAGCCGCTTGCCGGGTGCTGGATTGTGGCTCTCGAGCAAAATATGCTATGATTTGGCGCCTTAAATGTTCGTCATAAGACGGTAAAAGGCCTCGTGCTTGTGCATGGCTGGGAACACTTAACTGTCCATAATCAAATAAATTCTGTACAAGCCCAAGTATCCGCCTTGGTGATGGTACAGGTGAGATCGGGTTGCGATGTCGGAACCATAGCCTGGTCTCATTTAAATCCTGCAATTTTGCATAATGCATCACAATTTCACCTCATTCTCTATTTGAAAGTGACGACATCTTGAAAAAGACACGTGCGCTCAATAACAATAAAAATATGTAGGTACTGATTTTATTTTAAATTATAATGTTTTATTTCTTAGGAAAACTAAAATAGCGGCATCGTTTGTCGGTTAGCTAAAAAGCGACACTACCTCAACAAGTACAAACAAGTATAGCTCTTATTTCGTCTACTTTGAGTTTAATTAACATTAGACACTATTTGCAGTCGGCTTTATGAAACGATTATTAGGTATTTTATAAAGCCGCTAAACGGATGACATTCTGATTATGAACTTTATTATCTTTTAATTAGGAATGAAGTTCTGGTGTAGTTCTCGGTGTTTAATAATTTATTCGTCAATTGCCGGCACACACAGCGGTGTCGTAATTGTCGCAAATGTTACATGTAAATTACGAATATCGTTTTAGGTTACCTTAGTAATGGTGTGTTGGTTACTGCGGTTGAGAAGTAAAAGGTAAATAAGTAAGTAATATTATTTCGTAATGGCAGGAATTGCCTAACACGCTGCGGTTGTTCAAAGTTTGTTAAAATTAAACAAAATAGCACTCGCTGGGAGTTGAATCTAATCGTTTCCGTGTAAATGAAACAAATAAAAAATCACAAACAGAACTTCACGATACGTAAATAACAACTGCAACTTTGCGTACCTACTTGTTGATCCAGCGCGGCGCGGCGGCGGCGCGGCGGCGTAAAAATCCAATCCAAGGAATTCATCAAACAATACTACGTAACAACGTAAATTACCTACTCAATAGTTAATACGAGATTGGGTGGCACAGGGATAATAAATGGGACGGCTGTGCATGAGGTTTTAAGGGCGATTCGCCGCCGGTGGGACAATGAAATGTATTAGGATTACAAAAAATCGCGCTCAACAGATATAGCCGTAAGTCGGGTACTTACGGCTATATCAGAAAGACGCAATAAGCATATCACATATAATAATATTATACAAGTCAATTGAAATTATTATACGAATTAAAACACGTTGCAATAATTCTTGAAGTGGTCGTAGGTTCAAATCCATCTTTTACTCATTTTGTAACTTAATTTTCATCTACAAGTTACTTTATGTTTAAATAATAGTTTTTTGCATACTATGTCTTTGTTTTATTACCAAAATATTATGTTTTAATGTTTTTTTAACATGTATAACACATAACAGTCTAAAAATGAGATAGAAAGTGTACTAATCGTATTTTGTTAACTTAAATTTTATGCAAGTATTTATGTTTAAAAAATAGGTTATAACGAGTAAATTCGTAACACAGCGTTAAAAAAATAATTCAAAGTTATCAAGTTGTCACATCATTATAATTCTTATTAGAATGGTTATTTGAACACCATCATTGTGAGTGTCATAGCCAAGTGATTAAAGTAGTGGTTTGTATTTTTGTGGTCGTAGTTCAAAACCCAACTTTTACTGACCTATCTTTTTGTTACTTATTTTTCATCTACATGTTACTCTATGTTTAAATAATAGTATTTTGTGTGATATTTCTTTGTTTTATTACCATTTTAGTATGTTTTAATGTGTTTTTAACATGTACTAAGATAACAAAAAGGCGAATTAGTCTAAAAAATTGATACGAGACGTGTTTCGCTACCTTAAATTTTTCGTCTAAAAAATAGGTTAATAAGCGTAAATTCGTGTCACAGCATTCAAGAAATATTTTTAAATTTTATCAATTTGCCACATCATTATAGTCCTTATTAGAATGCTTATTTAAACGGATGTATCAAGATCGCCATGGCCGAGTGGTTTAAACTGTAGATAGTATTTTTGTGGTCGTAGTTCAAAACCCAACGTTTACTCACCTATCTTTTTGTAACTTAATTTTTATCTGCAAGTCACTTTATGTTTAAATAATAGTTTTTTGTGTGATATTATGTCTTTGTTTTATTATTATAACATTTATAACATATTTTTATGTATTTTTAACATGTATTTCGATAACAAAGAATACGTAAAGTGTTTCGTTAACTTGAATATTACCGTTGCTCGTTACGTAGGTATTTAGTTTCGGTACGAATGAGCATCATGAGGCATGAGCCAGGTATCGAGCCCTGGACCTTATGATCGCGATCGGCCAAAACGTAACGTATATTATTATTTGATACGTAAAGTAACTTGCCGACACAATAATGCATGGCGAAATCACTCTTAACATGTAAGTAATAAAGTTTAAAACTATGTAACTACGGCTGCGTCGGCGATTATAAAGGATGACACAAAGGCGACCGCCTGTATTGAAAAGGAAAGCTTGCGCCACTGGCACAAGTATTAAAATGGCTTGTTTATGTTATGTGTTTGACCAAGCCGTACAAAAAATTACACAAGTATTAAAATATCAGTTTCATTATTTTTATACTGTCGTGTGCACGCGTCGCGATTATATCGATGCTGATGGTTTGTTTGTTATTAATGTTTAATAAGCTGGAATTGGATATTTCTATCTAGTTATCGACATTAACATGGAATAATCATTATTTTGCTAAACGAGTGAGGTTGTACTTAAAGCTACGTTATTTTATTGATGCGTGAAGTGATTGTGTATCTACTTACGTGTTTGGTTCATACCTACTGAAGTGATATTGTTCACATGATTGGATTGATTTTAAGTTCTTTGTGTAGTTTTGGTAAGTATTAAAGTTTTCAATATGATATTATGCTGCGTCTTACGGTCGCTTTGTAATATTCTACTTAGGTAAATGTTATACCTACGTAAGTAAGTTATTGGTCATATCCTTGGAGTTTTGTGTAGGTAGTGGGTAGCGGTGTTGTTTGAAGCATTCATGTTTACGTGTGTAACCTTGCAGTTACAAATCTAAATAACACATGTAAGAGTAACTATCCATTTACTATTCCAGTGAATGTTTGCGAGATAAGGAAAGTTTGTTTTCATTTGTCGTACGTAGGTACAACATTTAGGTATGTAGATAAACATAGTTTGGTGTGTATTATGAATGTGTTGGTCGCAGAAACTGGTAATCTGTGGTAATTAGGTAGGTAGGTACGGTAGAGCTGGTTAGGAACTTTTTTGACCTCCAATATTTTTAAATGTTGCTTCATAGGATTTATTTCTTTACAGAACAGCTGTTGTTTTATTGGGTTGATATTTGTGTAAGTAAATATCTTGGGTACAACAAAGGTAGTCAGTAGCAGCCAATGATTTATTAATCATAAGGTTAAATCCAATCATAGGTAGTTTTGTTAACTAAGTGAGGAAAGTAAGTAACTCAGGTTATTGTTAGATCTCTTGGTTATTTTAATTGGTTATGAGAATGGATAAGGTTTAATGGTTAGGTAATGGTTGCGCAGTGCCGGCTAGCGATCGCCGCGAGCGTCGAGAAGGGGTATGTAGGTCGCGGCAAGTACCGCCCGTTATTACTTACGACATTAATTATTGACATGTTATTTTTTTTTAATTAGTAAAAATGTAAAATTGCCTCCGGTGGCTAACATATGACTAAGTGAAACCATTTCACGAAAAAAACGATACTTTAATTTTTCCAAAAAAATAATTCTAATAAAAAATAATATGGTCAGGGTTATTCTATATCACCAGTAGAATGCGTGGTTAAAAGGAATTACACGATTTTAAAATCACCCTGTATATTGCCAATATTACTCGGTGATAAAGATAAAGCTTTCTAATGATGAAATAAAAATCTTTTAAATCGGTCGTGCAGTTTTTGAGTTAAATCCTTAAAAACAAACAAATAAAAAATCAAATCTATCCTGTTTATAATATTAAGTATAGACGTTTGGCTGCAGTCGATTGAAAAGTACAAGCTAGTGTGAACTGCATTAATAGGGCAGTAGATTGCCGTGCGAAATCATTAAATAATGCTTTGTAAACATCAGTGGCGGCTTTAATATGCAGAAACTGTTGTGTCTTTTGATCCTTGTCAAGGATCCTTGCCAAAAAACAGCTAGACTAGTGTTTTTTAATAGGAATGATTACATACATATTATTATCATTTGTTTTTACGATTGCTCAATCTAAGATAAATGTTTGCGGCATTTAGTTGTCAAATGCTATGAGATAATACATATTATTTTGAATTATTATTGTGAATACTTTAAACCTATCATATGGATAATTTCATGTCGAGATAGTGAACTCCTTGTCAACAAATAAATTTTAGGTATTGACTTAATGTGTGTTGTACGGCTTATACATATGACAGGATAATATGGTCTGCTGACGTTTAAAATTATTTTATCCACTTGTACATATGTGCATAATAAGTAGGATAATTCTCCTAAAAAATACCGCTGATAAGTTTTACACTTGTCAATGATCCTCTTTGTTTTAATCCATAAGGCGAATGGAGACGTTCATAGATTTATTGAGCGTTTCAAAACGATGGAAATACCGCTAGATATTTTTTATTATAAGCTTCAAAACCATCATGTGTATTTTGATACTATTGAAGCTACATAAAGTAAGGTATTTTTAGCAGTAAATGCGCAAATTTGGCTTAACTACATAGGTTAACACGCCAATATTTTGTGTTTATACCCTGGAAAAACTGATCTCGATTTCAGATACAAGTTGGTCGCGGCTTTTAAACGACAATTTTTATGTAGAAAAATCACGCGGGGCGGACTTTGGGGACCGCCGATAGAAGTGAAAACTAAGTAACTAGCGTGCGGTGACGATGACGCGAGTTTCACGCTTTTTATTCACCCAAAAAGTCCACATATATACACAGTATACATATAGCTCATGGAAAGCGTTCGGTCACGATGACGCGAGTTCCTTGATTTTTGTTCACCCAAAAAGTGCTCAACGCGCCTTAAAATGATTTCACTTCAAAAATATGTAGGCACATAGCAACTATGTCACCTCAATATTTTAGATGTACTTACGACCTCAATAGTATTATTCAATTGTGCTGAATTATTATTTAATATTTTACTTAGTCATACATTTCTGTTTACATGTGTGAATATGTGTATGCTCACACATACTTAATATTATAATATAAATACTTTCGATATGATCAAATAAACAAGCATTCTGAACACGCAATCGTAGTTTTCACTACATTGGTGACCCCGACGTGATACCAACCACGGACCCGGTTCTTGCCTGCCAGCTTATGTAACGATCGTACCACCTTCTAGTGATACTCGTGATTTGCACATTCCAGTGGCCACCCACAAGCGGGTCTTACCACTGGGATTTCAAGAGGCTATATTCACGGTATCGTTAGTTGCGTTACACCAGTATACTTCGATAACTATAGCGACGAGCAGACAGAACGAAAATTCAATAGTAGTAGTAGTGTAACAGTTTAAAAATTATGTAATACAGTGTTAAATAAACAACGCTATAAAATCTGTATAAATGAGTTTAATTTCAATAAACCCTACTGTTCGTTCCAAACGCGAAAGCAGTCGGAAAACTAACATCGACGCCGTCTGTGGCAGGACTCGGCGTCAACCCAATCGTATGGTAATAGCTTACCATGAGTCTGCTCGTTTGCCACCTAAATCATAAAAAATATAAAAAAACCCAACACCAAACTGCCATCAATGTGTTACCGACTCAAACAGTGGTATACAATTTTGAGGGCAGAGGTGTCTGTGCTTGCAGTCAAACACCGAAAGGTCGCAACTTACAAAAGCGTGTACAACTTATACGCTGCAAATGGGACTCCAATACGTACGTACGTTGAGAAAATATTGTACCTTAGCTTAGGACTACGACATGTCTTCAAGTGGACATTCATAGTCGCCGACGTACGACGTTCCATTATCGGTGCCGGCTTTTCGAGAAGCAACAAACTGCTAGTTGACCTACATGCTCGGCAATTAGTAGACAAGGTCACAGAATTGAGCGTTATTACAAAAACAATGCAATGTGCTGATGAATCAGTTCACACAATCGACCGTAATAACATTTATTATGAATTTCTGCAGAAATACAGCGAGTTGACAAAACCACGTAATTCGCAAATTCCGATGCATAATAATTAATGAGCACAGAATAATAACAACAAGTTCCACCCCGATTCACGAACGTGTTCGACCTCTTAATCCGGCACGTTACAAAGTTGCGAAAAAGGAATTCGAGGAGATGATGGACGAGGGAATCTGCCGACCGTCAAGCAGTCCTTGGGCCTCACCTTTACATGTGGTTACCAAGAAGAATGGCGAGATTCGGCCGTGCGGTGACTATCACCGCCTAAATGCGATCACGGTGCCCGATCGCTACCCCGTGCCCCGTCTACACGATTTTACATATATTATCAAGGGCAAAACTATCTTGTCGAAGTTGGATATATCAAGAGCATTCCATGCGTTCAATATCCACCCAGATGACATTCCTAAAACAGCCATTATCACACCTTTCGGGTTGATTGAGTTTATGAAGATGACATTCGGCTTACGCAATGCAGCTCAAATGTTTCAGCGTTTTATGAACATGGTCCTGAAAGGCTTAGAATTTGCCTATTGTTTCATTGACAAAATTCCCTGTATGTTCCGATAAAACCAGTCATGAACAAGACACAAGAAGTCCTGAAAAGGTTACAGCAGTATGGAATTACGCTGAACCTAAACAAATGTGAGTTCGGGAAAGTGAGCTGAAGTTCCTTGGATACCACATCAACAAAGATGGTATTCGCCCACTGAAAGAAAAGGTTGACGCTATTACCAACTACCCCATGCCTAAAACTATACAACAGTTGACACGATTCGTGGGCAAAGTAAATTTCTATCGCTCCAGCTTACCTCGCGCAGCTGAATACCAAAAAGAATTGAACGAATATCTGCACGACGCGAAGAAAAATGATAAAAGGCCAGTACCATGGACAGATAAGGGAAAAGAAGAATTGAAAAATGTAAAGAAAGCATGCGAAGTGCTGTTACACTTTTCTATCCCTCCATGACGTCACCTCTCACACTCGTGAATGACTGTTCAGATTCCTGCGCTGGTTCAGTTCTTCAACAGAAGGTTGATGGCAAATGTCAGCCGCTGGGTTTCTTCTCCAAAGCTCTCAGCAAGACTCAGCGGAACTACGCTACTTACGATTGAGAGCTGTTAGCGATATACATTATTAATAGTTCAAACCATTGTGGTGAGAGGATTAGTCAGCCTAGATACTGCGTTACCGTTTCTAGCTGCTTCCAGGTGCGCCGCGGGTAGGCTCCTTCATCAACGCTTTGCCTATGCTGATGACCTTGCACTTACTGCTCAGGAGTCTTCATTCGAACAGGTTGAAACGACACTTATGGTTGCAACGATAAATCCTATGACGAATATGCCCTAAGACCAAATCCATCGAAAACCTAATTATGTGCGTTCCATCTTCGCAACCAATCAGCGGGCAGAACACTTAAGTTATGGTGGCGAGGCTTTGGTATAGATCACTGTCCAAACCCACGCTATCTTGGCATAATTCTTGACAGAGCGTTGACGTACCGAAGACATTGCTATAACACCACGCGAAAGGTTGGGACCAGGAATAACTTGTTGCGGCGATACACATATTCCCTCTGGGGAGCAACACCTCGTATTCTCCGTACCTCTGAATTTTGGCTCTCCTTTTCTGTCGGAGAGTACGCATGCCCAGTGTGGCACAGGTCCGCGCACGCTAAGGGGGTTAATGTTGCCTTAAACGAGACGTGCAGAATCATAACGGACTGCCTCAAACCTACCCCGTTGAGCATGTTGTATCCTCTTGCAAGCATTGCTCCTCCAGAGGTTCGGTGAGAGATAGCTTGTGCAGTGGAGAAACAAAGCCAAGAAAATGATCCGCGTCACCCACTGTTCGACTACAAGATGCCTCCTGTGCGCTTAAAAAGCCGCCAAAGCTTTCTGCGATGTCATTCTTCTTGGAATATTAATATTCCCCCACAACGGGCAAGAGAGCAAATCACATAATTGCTTGAGCACCCAGGTTGGTCGTTGCAAGAACAATATGGCAAATTGGGGCTACACGGACCAGTCGCAAACGCGCTGTGACTGTGGAGCTCCATTGCAAACTATGCCACATTTGCTCTCTTGTCGATTGTGCCCCTCCAGCTGCTCTGTGGAGGATCTATGGAGAGCAACGGACGATGCTGTAGCTGTTGCGGGATTTTGGGCACACAAAATTTAAGGGTGTTGGTACATGGACACGAAGAAGACGAAGAAGAAGAAGCGATATACATGTAGATCAAACACTTTCGACATATGATCGAAGGAATGGAACTCAGCATACTCACCGACCACAAGCCACTCACATTTGCACTTACCAAGGCCTCGTCGAATTACGACACTCCGAGAAGACTTCGACAACTTGATTTCATCTCGCAATTTTGCTCGGACGTCAAGCATATTCCGGGTGAAGACAACGCAGTCGCGGATGCACTCACTAGAATTGATAAGTGATTAGTTTCCCTAGTTATATTAGCTATGCGGAATTAGCTGCGGATCAACAACAGAGCAAAGAGTTTCCAGAATTGTTGAATAACCGCAAGTTAAGCTTTAAGAAGGGCACACTGCCCGACTGCAAACAACAAATTATATGCGAGACTTCCTCAGGCAAAATTCGACCCTATTTAGCACTGCAGCACCGTCATCTAGCTTTCAACGCCCTACACGGTCTCAGTCATCCAGGGGTTCGCAGTACTAGGAAAATGATGTCGGAGAGATTTTTTTGGCCTGGAATAAACAAAAACGTCGTCGCATGGACTAAGGCATGCATAGACTGCCAAAGGTCGAAGATCAATCGACACACTATCTCACAGCTGAGCGAATTCCCCCGAGCAGAGAGATTCGAACATATCCACATCGATATCGTAGGACCACTGCCATATCTCAAGAGTTCCGGTACTATGTGACAATCATAATGGACCGGAAAACAAAATGGACCGAAGCTATACCCGTAGCAAATATCACCGCTGAAACTGTCACTACAGCATTGATTAGCGGTTGGTTTGCGCGATTTGGCTGTCCCGTTACAATTACAACGGATCAAGGACGCCAGTTCGAGTCGGATCTTTTCCATCAAAGTGACTAGGAATAAACAAGATCCACACGACTTCCTATCATCCGCAAGCTAACGGGCAAATAGAAAGATGGCACAGATGTCTGAAATCGGCTCTCATAGCCACTTGTAACAGCGCCAACTGGGTTCAAGAATTGCCTATGGTTATGCTCGGACTTCGCACATTAGTACGTGAGAAAACCGGAGTAAGCGCAGCGCAAATGACGTACGGCGCTACATTACGTTTGCCAGCTTACTTTTTCGCTGACAACAGCAAAACATCGGTCAACAACGCCGTATACGTCACACAATTATCGAATTTAATGCGCGCCTTACTAAAGGAGACAGTAAATTCAATCACGAGTCGGAAATGTTTTGTGCACAAAGAGCTACAGTCGTGTGATTATGTTTTCCTCAGAAGAGACATGATTAAAAAATCGCTGACTGGTCACGCAGGGACCCTACAAAGTCCTGAAACGTCAAGGACAATGCTACACCATCCAGCTCCCGGACCAGATCGCTGTCGTATCCGTGGATCGCCTGACGCCTGCATTTATCGTGGACAATACAGGAGACGAAAACAACGTACACAATAATAATTTATCGCCTACGAGAGTGACGTCATCAGCGCCAGCGCTTGCACCTGACACTCAGCGTACATCAGCAAAAACGAGCGCGTGCCGACATGTCACCCGACCCAGCCGAAAAATCCGACCAGTCGTGCGATTTGCAGTACAAGCACTAGCTGCAATCAATTAGTTAATTATTTATTATTAGTTATTTTGTATATATATAATTTATTAGGCTCTTTACACCTGTTACAATTTTATACCTATTTTTTGTGTGTTAATATTTAGTTTCCATTTTTCGTGTTTTTATATAATTTGTCTTTTTTAACTTGTAATATCTTTTATAAATGTTTATTTTTCTTTTTTTAAAGGGAGTATTGTAGGCACATAGCAACTATGTCACCTCAATACTTTAGATGTACTTACGACCTCAATAGTATAACTCAATTGTGCTGAATTATTATTTAATATTTTACTTAGTCATATATTTCTGTTTACATGTGTGAATATGTGTATGCTCACACATACTTAATATTATAATATAAATGGTCTCGATATGATCAAATAAACAAGCATTCTGAACTGAACAAGCAACAACTGAAAATCGTAGTTTTCACTACAAATATAAATACAAATTTTGCTTATTTATGTATGTTAACCCGAGGGACGTAATTTATTTACTGATCAATTTTTTTTTATTTCAGCGACCCACCAAGACATAATAATGTGTGCGCTGCCATTCTTCCACATCTACGGGGCATCAGTGCTCATGTTTCATAAACTGTCCATTGGCGCTAAGCTCGTGGCGCTGAGTAAGTTCACCCCGGAAGCCTACCTGCAGACCTTAGAGAAGCAACGGACTAATGTAGTGATGGTGGCGCCACCTTTATGTAAGGTTTTTTAATAACTAGCTACTACCTCTAGCTTATCCGGCGTTAATGCGTTAATTATACAAAAAGAAATTACAAAATATATAGAATATTATAAACACACCCGTACATTCCCATCGCATATGTTCCCTTTTTATTATTTTGGCTAGAAACATCTAAAAATAGCGTAGTAGTTTACGCAGCAAATACGTCACTTTGTGGAGTGCGTAAATACATTTTTATAACACCAAAATATCATGACGTTATTATTGGACACATTGGCTTTAATAATGTCTTATAATGTATTGCCAAGATTTGCATGAATTATTTTTAGATAGATATTTTGGTATTGAGGATCGTGACTTTTTCAGATTACACTATTAGCCACCAGTAAAGTCAAAAGTACAAAGTCTCTTGACATGAATTTGATTGTGACACGCCGATGACATAGTCTTTTCTAAGAAATCATGAATGTATTTCTATTCCTTGGGAACAGTACCTCTTTTCTGAATAAAAGGTACACTACGTGCTTTTTTGTACTCCTGATAACCTGTATGCAAAACTTCATGATGATCGTTCGAGTAGTTAAGGTGTAAAAGCGGAAGAAACAAACAAAAATCTCACTGTCGAATTTATAATATTAGTTAGAATTATTGATTAGTAGAGTATACAATAATGTACTATAGTATAAACTTCAATGACTTCAATTGTTTCCAGTACTGCTGATGGGCTCGCACCCGGCGGCTACAGAGAAGACCTACAAGCACATCGAGATTTTAGTAAATGGTGCTGCCCCTCTCGCAGCAAGTGACGTCGAACGATTTTGTGATAAAGCTAAGGTAACAACACATATGTATATAACAATATTGAAGTAAAATCTACTTAAGGCGCGTTGAGCACTTTTTGGGTGAACAAAAATCATGGAACTCACGTCATCGTCACCGAACGATTTCCATGAGCTATATGTATACTGTGTATATATGTGTACTTTTTGGGTGAACAAAAAGCGTGAAACTCGCGTCATCGTCACCGCGCGCTAGTTACTTAGTTTTCACTTCTATCGGCAGTCCCCAAAGACTGCCAAGCATGTTTTTTTTTAAGTATTCTTATCAACCATACGAATTAGGTTACATAAAAATTGTGGTATAAGCATTCATTTCGGTAGTGTAACAGCTAAACCAAAGTTTCGATCGGAAGTCGTATTACTTATTCAGCTAGTCATTACTGCTTATAAATTTAAAATAAAATAACTGCTATCCGCGCCGGCATCACCAAATCGCGTCGAAGTTTAAAAATCACAATTATCGTACCAAGGGTAAAGCCCTGTGTTACGGGGTACTTTACAAACACATTAATAGACATACAGTAGGTACAAGCAGACTGGAACAATTTTTTGTTGAACACATGCAAAATGGTATAGATTATGGCTTTGTGGTGCATTGCTGACCATGGAAGCAGGTAAAATAAAGTGGTGTTCATAAGTGTAATTTTGTGACACAAATAAATGAATAAACATATTTTTGATTTTGGTTCATATGGGATTCTGAGCCACAATACATAGATTAGTGCAATGGTGAGGCGCAACTTGCCCACCACGATCTGTGCAGGCAACTTTGTCTGATAAAATTCAAATTTGTATGAACCATAGATAGTTTTTATTAAGTCTGGATGTTCAATGTGTTCCTTGTTTGCCAAAGATTATTCTTAGTGTCAAATGAATAAAAAAATGCATGCATATTATATTATTAAGTTTGCTCTAGGTTAGAGGATTTTTCTTGTACCTGTTGTAGTTTTACTGACTTATCCGATGCTACTTTTCAGAGAACAGTGGACTTCAGACAAGGCTACGGTCTGACGGAGACATCCCCGGTCGTCACGCTGAGTCCTAAGGGCTTGAACAGCTACGCGCAGACTGGTCCGCCGCTACCAAGCACCGAGATCAGAATCGTCGACCAGAATCTTAACAATGTAGGACCTAATGAGGTATGTATGTCTTCTATGAGCAGCAATGTAGGCGGCAATATTTCAATAACTATGTGTAAAAATACTGATAATACTAGCTTCTGCCGTTGGCTTCGCTCACGCATATCCCGTGGGATCCCACGGAATATGATTCTGACTCTGGCTGATATTACAATACGGTCGTATTGTAATATCAGTCTTGTAATATAAACTGAAAACCCCATAAAAACTGTTGCATGGCTGGGTACAGGCTCTTCTCAGCGTGAGACGAATTACGCCGTAGTCCTGATGGACTAGGACGTTGGCCCATTGCGGTTTGGCAGACTTTACATATCTTTGAGAACATTATGGAGAACTCTCAGACATGCAGGCATCCTCACGATGTTCTTCAAGAAAAGAGCGTACTCCTTTTTAAAAGGCCGCACTTGTAACTCCTCTGGTGTTGCGGGTGTCCATAGACGGCGGTGATCACTTTCCATCAGGCGATCCGACTGCTCGTTTGGCCGCTAATAAATAAAAAACGTTAAGCAAGCGATAATTAACTAATTAATACGCTCGTTACTTCGAAAATTAATATGCTTCTCTGCGTGGCAGTTAAACGGTCACCCAGAAGGCTATCGCTGTTGTTATTACCAGGATGAAAAATGTATGTGCCAATCCAGGACATGGTTTGTTCGGGTGCCAAGTTTCATCTTCATCATTCAAAGCCGTTTACCGGTTTACCTAATTGGACATATTGTATATTACTATGGTACACAACAAGGTACGGCATTGTTCATTCCTTAAGGCTCTGACTTATTAAAATTCAATGTCGTCTGAATATTTAGTGTATTAATTATATAGAAAATTTAGCTTTATACGCATTTTATCAACGTTTCAAAATCGATGATTACTCGTGATCATGTCTGTTGAATTGTAAATTTTAAATATAATAGTTTAAACTTTGTTTCAAAACCGTATCTTTTTTAAACAAATCGATTAAAATCTGTGTAAAGATTTTTGATTACAATTTGTAACATTGGCATAAACGTTAGACAATATTACCCTGTTTGCGTGTGCTCTTCCTCCCTCATTATAGAGGTCCAAAATATTTTACCATTGGCGCTGCCTTTATTTATCCTTTGAAATAGGCCTTTAGAAATAGGCAAGTATAAAAGTGTGGTTCTACACAAATCTTTAAGTTATTTACGACCAGTTTCTGAATGGTAGAGTAACAGAGTTTTTTTTAACTGATTGTCTAATGTATCTGAACTGCTGTGTTTGGCTGACTGAATTGATATTTGAATTACTTTACATTAATTGAATAAATATACGTCGTTGATTAGCCTTTTGGAAATTGAAAATAGCTGCGTGTTAGATTCGTTAATAACATATCAATGTTGTTTCCGCGTCTGGGTGTTCTGTGTAAGGAAGCCCTGTGCTTATGGGATATCTGTGCTATAGAAAACAGTTTGTAACGTTTACTGTGACACGGAGATATCATCAGCGTGACAGATACTTTTATTTACGTAAATTTAAGTTACCTGTACTTTATCTGGATGAAAGGTGCCCTATGTCGTCTTCTGTTCTCCTGAAGTGTATGCGAACTTGCATGATGTAGATAAGGCGTGAAAGCGTAACAAGTAAACAAACTCACGTTCGCATTCATAATATTATAGTTAGGATATATCGCTAATTAATGTTTGTGCCTCCCAGACTGGTGAAGTCCTCGTCCGCGGGCCGCAGGTGATGCGAGGCTACAGAAACAATCCTGAAGCCAATAAAGAAACATTCATCACAGACGGATGGTTACGGACTGGAGACTTAGGAGTGGCTGATGAACAAGGCATACTCACCATTGCTGATAGGTTGAAGGAACTTATTAAGGTAACAAGAAAATTTTTGTTCTTTGTATTGAGTTAACTCAGAAACTCAAAGACCGATTTTAGGAATCTTCCATTAGAAAGCTGCTTTATTTAGAAGTAATATAGGCTTTATAACATCACGCTACGTGTTACGGTAGCGGAGCAGTAATCATTAATGTGGGTAAAACAGCGCGAACCAGCCATTACTTTTTTATAATAATAATAATATAAGTTGAGTAATTGAGATTCCTTTTTTAAGCTTAGCTACTTCAAGGCTTAGAATACAACCTAAGTTTATTTTTGTAAGCCTACACCCTCAAGCGCACGATAATTGATTGGCAAAAATAAAATGTTTTACTCTGTACAGGTTAAAGGCTTCCAAGTACCTCCCGCAGAACTGGAATCACTCTTCCGCGAACACCCATCAGTGATCGACGCGGGAGTAGTTGGTGTCCCGCATCCGACCAAAGGAGAAACGCCCAAAGCTTTCATAGTTTTATTACCAGGACATAATTGTACCGAGAAGGAGCTCGGTGATTATGTTAATCAGAAAGTAGCAGCACATAAACGAGTAGATGATATTATGTTCATTGACACACTCCCTAAAAGTTCAGCTGGCAAAATATTGAGAAGACTCTTGAAGGAAATGTACTGCTAGTTTTACGTTTTTTATATAATACTTATTTGTATGAGTCTATTTTAAAAAACAAGTTTTCGAAATAAGATAATAACTCTATTCAAAATCACGAATTAGTTTAAAGTCCGTGTAAAAGCAGTATGACTTAAGTACCAAACATCGCTATCAAGATTCTGTTAATGATCGTTTTGTCAAATTTTGATTTTGACACCAAATTAAGTTAAATAAAATCAGCATTTGTACTTTAGACATAGACGTTATTAGCTCTATTAGTTATTTCCAAATCGATTCTATGTGTTTTATGTTGATATTACTAGCTGTCATACCATCTAGTAGTTTTATTTTGATGTAAAGATAAAGATGATATTAACTTACTTTTGTTTCAATGTATTCAAAAGGTGCTCGCTTGATAGTTTTTTTTTATTATATATATGATACGCTGAGCTGTGCTTTTTGTATTTGTATTTATTTTATCATGTTATGAGTAGGAGATATTGGGTAATGTTGTAAAAAATGTAAATCAAGTCTTATAGCACAAAAAAAGGTATAGTAATAGGATTTATAAGAAGATTGAGCCTAAACTATTTTGTACGAATTTATTAAAATGATAACTTCTTTAACTGTATAATACTTCTCCCCGCATTTCGACTGCATTTCAACCATTTTAAAGAGAAATCTTGAACCGTAACTTTTAATTTCAGTGCTGACTTTATCAACGACAATTTGTGTTGACTAGAATAGAAACAATTATTACGTAAATATATTTTTGAAGTTTAGAGTAAACTGATGTACAAAATTAATTAAATCTTCCTAATATTGTAAAGTTTAGTGCTGGAGTGTAGTAAGTCAATAGATCTATAGTATTGTTCATTGTATTTTATAATATTATTATACGAATTTAATAAGGGTAATTCTGGTTGCGTTAAGAATTTGTAGAATAAGCAACAAAAAGTTTAGTTGAAGTAGGCTATATTTTAAATGGTTATATTTACTTGTTGGATATTTTTAGTGTAGCTAGGGTAGGTATTGTATCCAAAGGCATTTCTATACGTATTTGGCTATTCTTAAAAATGTATGGCATTTTCTTTAAAATATATTATTATAAATTATATTTGAATTATTTATCCACCCGCCTTCCTCGCAGGTTCTAAAGTGCGTATCTGTGTGCCATCCATGGACTGAATCTGATTTTTTTTTATGAGATTTTACTTCTCGGTCAACTACAGTCTTTCTATAATGTGAGCTGACGTCTCATTATGATAATATCAATGGTTTATTGCGCAGATGTAGTAAACAACTTGATAAAAATTCTAAGAAAGCACTCGTTACACACACAGAGTACACTATTAATACACATATTGCTACCAATTTATCACATTTTGGATTTATTAACCTAGAATTGTTTCTCTGATACCATGGATTCTCATCTTATCTCCATGAGATGGTGATTATTGCTTACCAGTAGATGGTGTGCTCTACAGCTGTATCTTTACCTATATCTGCAATTGTTCAAATTAGTACAATCTGGGTGTCTTCAAGTCGCGAGTGAATAAGTATCTTCTAGGCAAGCGTGCTCCATCGTCGACTGCATCTTCACTTAACATCAGGTGAGATCGCGGTCAAACGCAAGCCTATTAAAATAAAAAAGAAATGAAAAATTAGGAGTAACAAGTACGTCCTGCGATAGAACAACAAAAATATAAAATCTTGTATTATGTTTTAGTGGTCAGAAGAATATCGGAGTTGTATCCTTTACTACTTCTGTAATGCCTAGGTATATGTTCTCCTTTTAAAAGTCCAACGTCACCTGTAAGTTAGTAACAAACATCTTCACAATATGAAATTTAATACATGTGAAAGTCATTTATAATATTAGTAGCATTAGAATCCGGCCAATATTTTTGACTCCTTTCCAAATTCTAAGAGCAAAGTACTGAAATCTTACTAATATTCATCACACTCTATATAAAGGTGATTAAAATACGAGTAATTATCAACCAATTGAAGGGAATTATCGTCAGCGGTAAGGTCAAGATTGAGAGCTGAGGCATGATTTTAGTAGGACATCTAATGAATCGGACTGTAACTCAAGTGACATTCAACAGTATGACGTTATTGATACAATTTGTTGACGAGTAAATATACCAGGACTAATGTATCTTTCGATATCGGGCAACATGTATAGTTCGACAAACGAATTGAAAACATCGTGAAGTATTTTTGGCCGATGAAGTAACTCTTAAAGGATACATACTTGCAGCCTTGCACTCAAGCGTCTTTTTGTTAACATTTGTAATGGTGTACATTCTGACCTACTGCGGTGCTTGAACATTGGCTCGTACCGTGCTCCAGAAGTTCATCGAGAAGCTTGGCCAAAGAGCCAACGAACGAGCGTAGCATTATCGTTGTAAAAGGATGGATCGCGCCCTTAATGTAACAATGCGCTTCGTAACACGATTAACCGATACAGATGTGAAAGCCGCGAGGTAGAAGCCGGATTGAACCAAATTCAGAAATTTTCTAAAATGATTTTTAAGAGTAGCCGACATATTAACACAGATTAATATTTTTTTGTGGCGCTGTGGTGCGATAACAGTGCTCTTGGATTAGATTCATGGGTCAAGAAAAAACTGTTATTTGCTTTTAGCGTCAAGGATTTTTCTATAGCGATACGGAGTCTAAGTCTTTGCTCGGTACAAGGAAACAGATTCGCACCCAAATACGAGGGACCTACAACCAGTGCTGGCAAAATTACACCCTAATACATTTCTGCTTAACTTTTTCGCGATATAGCCGTGAGACAATGTATGTATATTTTTGCATATCCCTCGCACCGTATCAGGCGCCCGTTATTCATATAAAGCGATAGTAGTCTAGAGCCGGCTTCGTCGTACGGACGCTTACGCGTATAACGAATACCAGTCAGTTTACTCTCGCCGAAATGTCCACAACAATGTGTCGTCTCACATCGCGCTTTAAGTTCTTAAGTGTGTGCGTGAGAAGGAAAAGTGTGTGGACCAATGAGAATATTGCAAAATCTCCTTATAAAGATGTCGATGTGCCAAACATGACCATGGACCAGTATGTCTTCAGGGATTTGGAGAAGTGGGCCACGAAGCCTGCAGTGGTAATTATTTACAATGTTATAAAATAGTAGCTTTTAACTGCGGCTTCGCCCGCGTGCATTTAACGGATCGCATATTGGAATAAAACTTATCTTCTATAGCTTAAACGTGATTTAGTAACAAACAGCTCAAAATTTTCACAAAGTTGTAGGTTTGTTGTAATATTCAATTGTAAAAAAGATGTAACTATACTCCATTTGGTTAGGTACTCTAAAGGTAAACAATCTTGATGTGTCTTTTTATCTAAAACTCAGTTTAAAAATAAAATGCTGCTAAAGCTTAATGTAATTACAACAATCACGATTACTAAATCTGAACCGTTCGTTTAAGCAGTAGTTTATTTGTTTAATATGTGTTTGTGTAAAAAGTCACATCAAGATTAAGTCAAAGTCAAAGTCAAAAACCATTTATTCACTTAAGTCACAAAGTAACACTTATGAATGTCAAAGGGGTTAGTGAGTTTATTACATTTACTGAATTTACGTTTATGTTAGTTGCAAGGTTCAGGCAAAAGGTTAAGCCTGTGAGAAGATATCTGCACGAAACTCAAGGCCACTCTTTTAAATCGCTTATTTTTTTAATTGTTAACATTTAGTTAAGTACCTAACCAAATGGAGTAAAGATATTTTCTTTTTTATACAATACATAATAAATATTTTACGAATCTTATTTATATCCCGATGTTTTATGCATTGGTGTTAAACAATACAGTTATTTTAATTGATCAATATTTCAATACTTTAAATTGTTGTAATTTATACAGCAGAATATACCTAAATGTATTGTTTTGCTCATTATCAAACAAATACATTCGCTGTCTTGCGATGTGTCATGAAGCTATCATTGTTTTCTTTTATAGTATTTTTGTAAAGATAAAGATTTAAAATCTGGCATTGCCTTGACAGTTTTATTAAAATATCTTGAGGCAACACCTCAGGATTTTTTTTTATTATTCGTAGTGAACGCCACGGGATTCGTTTCATGTAAATTAAGGTGAACCGAAAAACAATTAAATGCAAATCAAAGTACGTTATTATAATGTATGTATATATAAACAAGTTCAGAACATCATCAGAAACTAAGTAACATGTACCTACGTTAAGGCCTTACCTTTGTCAACAAACATTTTTCTTTGCAGGCAAGTTTTGTAAGTACAAAGAGTTTCGCTCGCGTAAATCTATGTTAGATTAGATACAGTGTTATTTTTTTTATGAAAGCTATGTCTGACTCCCTATGTCCTTTTCTGTACCCCTGACAAAATGTGTGCAAAATTTCGTGAAAGAAACAAACAAACGCGCGTTCGCTTTTTATATCTAATATTAGTTAGGATATGCACTTGTACCTTGTACCTATATATCATCGGTATATTGAAAGACATTTCAGTTTATAATAAAATTTGACACATTTTAAACTGACAGCATATTGTAAACAAACAATGAAACTTACAATTCAATAATTATGCGTTATATTATAAATTTTATTGTTGGTTAAAACAATGTATACAATAATTTGTATATGCTATTATAATAATTTATAAAAATAAATAGTAACGCCGTGCAATTTATTTAACAAAACTTAGAATACATTATTTAGCGCTGAAACAATATTTTAATTGTGGGAAAACAAAGCGTTCGACGACGGCGACTTCAGCAGTTATGGATCTTTTCTTTTATGAGCCCTAATAAGCCTTGCTACACCAAACTTGGTTTGAAATGTTCTAGTAGACGTGTGGCAGTAAAGTGTGTCCTTTACGTGCTAATAAATAAGACATTGAAGGACTAAGTGACAACAAAGGATTTTTAATTACACATAAATATAAATAATCAACAAGGTTGATCTCCTCTTTGTATCGAAGCTTATAATAAAGAGAAGTCACGCTATATTTGAATCTACTTAATGGACTATGATTAACACATCAATTATCGATAATTTTAACCAGATACGAAGAAAAACATCGGTCAAGTTAGAGTCGGACTTACGTGACAAGGACTTTATAACTAAGAATTGCATTAGTACGACTAGATTAGATTAGACATAAGTACATAAACGCCTATAATTTTGCGCAAATTAAATGCACCCAAATATATTCTTTAATATATTTTAGTTACATACTTATATTATTTGTAACTATATTTTTATTGTTTGTCACTTCACTTACATCTTTAAAGCTGTACAAATCCTAGAAGCGTGTATGGTAGTAATTCGAGTGCAGATTTAATAAAGTTATCATGTAAAAGTAATTTTAAGCACTACTTAGTCTGTATTCTGTAACTGTACTTTTAAATAAGTAAATAAACATCCCTGAAGGGGTAAGACAAAATAATTGAGTAAGCTATAGTTTAAAGTATCACGCAGTAGAGATCGAGCCCACTATTGTGTACTGAGCACAATTAATAACTCAGTGCTACAACTGAAATGTCTTGACAAAAAGACCTCAAACACTTCGTCAGGCCTGGAAATCTAACTCGAGATCTTACGCTGTACATAAGATTTTTGGATATGCAAAGGCCTTTCATATGCTCTAGCTCTCATTGACCTAGTAATCCAGCTTTAATTTTTTAATACTTTCATGCAGACACTTTACTATATTAGTAATTACTATCAATACTAATATTATAAGGAGAAGAGATTTGATGTTCTGTTTATTTGTTAAGATTTAATTCAAATACTTCGCAACCTATTTAAACTATTTTACCATTAGATAGCTATATTATCGCCGAGTAATATAGGTTATATTTTATTTAAAAGAATCTACTTTTAGTACCTTTTTCTTTTTTGGTTCCCATGAAAAATGCTTTATACACTGTCCGCCGGCTAGGGGACGGCTCCGGCATGAAGTGCTGGTATACCCACTAAAAACCTAGGTTGTTCCCTCTCTCACCCAATGGGGGGAACCAGTTGGGAGCTCTTAAAAGATTCATGCCTACCTACTTTTACGCGACCGAAGCCGCGAGCAACAGCTAGCGAAATAGTATTTAGAAGATTTTCTGTACATATACTTAAAGCAGGATTATGTACAACTATTCTAGATGCGCGTTAATAGAATTAGTGACTGCTAAGACAATCAGTTGTTACAGACAGTCGGACGGAGGGACCGTTATACAACTACTATTATTGTAAAACATATTATTTTATCCTAACTAATGTTACAAATGCGAACATGAGTTTGTTTGTTACGCATCACGTCTTAACTACTTGACCGATCATCGTGAAATTTCGTATACACTTTATCAGGGGAACAGAAAAGGACATGGGGTACCTTTAGTCCAGAAGAAAGTACTGTTACTAATCTAACCTAACTTACATTTACGCGAGCGAAGCCGCGGGCACAATCTGGTGTCTATAAAATAGGTATAATGTGTTGACGTCAGCACAAAATGTTATTAGTACTTAAACTGGCTAAATTTTAACAAACGAATTAATTGCAGTTAATCAAGAGTTTCTTTTTCCCACAGGTATGCGCCGTAACGAATAGAGGGTATACTTACGAGCAAGTGTTTTATAAATCGAGAACATTTGCAGCCAACCTTAGGAAGAAATTGAAGGTGAAAGATGGTGACGTGGTTGGTATAGTGCTACCTAATGCTCCGGAGTACCCTATCATAACATTCGGTATATTAGCCGCTGGTGCTGTGGTGACGACCATCAACCCTATTTATACTGCATGTAAGTTCAGCTCCATTATAAATCGAACTAGCGACACGCCCCGCCGTCGCATGGGTAGTAGAGAATTATCGTCATATTTCAACCAATTTACTCAAAACCTTAACAAATTATACACCTAAACCTTCTTCATAAATCACTCTGTCTATTGGTGAAAACCGCATGAAAATCTGTTTAGTATTGTTGAGTCTATCGCGAACACATAGACAGACGCGGCGGGCGGACTTTGTTTTTAATCCCCGACGCAAAAAAGACGGGGTGTTATAAGTTTAACGTGTCTGTGTATGCGTGTGTGTCTGTCTGTGGCATCGTAGCTCCCGAACGGATGAACCGATTTTAATGTTGTTTTTTTTATTTGAAAGGTGTATTAGTCGGGAGTGTTCTTAGTTATGTTTGATGAAAATCGGTCCGAGATGGCCGCTGCCACAAAATGGCGGATTACATATTTTCACAACTCCCTCAATATGAGTATAAAATGAATTATGTGTCGGGAGTTTTTTAAATTTTGAATTAATATAATATTAGTGATGAAGTGATATTGTGAACTCATTCAAAGTGTCAAGAGAAGCATTCGCAGTCCATTGGTTTACACGTTGGACTGTTGATCGAGAGGTCGTGTTTTGTACCTACTCCACGTACACAAGTATTTACTCTTAGCTTATCATATGGAGTTTACAAGAACTGGGTTAACTTGAAGAGCAAAGTCACTCTTTCATTCTGCTTTCGTCATTGTTTTCATATGTTCTTGATCCTTATGTGTAGTAAGCAGGTTAACGTAAAACAATCTCACAACTCTAACCACTTCCTAGTTTTTAAGTTGGCTTCAAACCGACTTATCAATTTATGAAGAAATGTTAACATCATTCTCTTCTCTTTTCGTGTGGTTAGTGGCCAACCTATTGTCAAGAGTTGTTCAAGCCGCCCGTAGAGGCCTCTGACATGGCTTAATAACTGCTGTCAATATGGCAACAAATGGGACCGACCTTTTTACGTGCTCTCCGAAGCACGGAGACGCTCGGATGAAATACCACTAAGCGGTCACCCATCTATAGGCTGACCGCACCCAACTTTGCTTAACCTCGCTAGTCGTTTACCGATCAGTGAGTGCAACTGGCTATGAGTCGCTCTTTACTTTTCTTTTTAAAAGACAACTCTCGCACGAGGAATTATTCATGTATCACGACTTTACAAACATTCAGACAACAGACACAAAGAACAATTGACAGATGTTTTAAAATTAAAAGTAAAGAGCGATTCAATGATCTCGACATATCGTCCGAACATTTCGACCGAGTCTGGACTTGAAACAAATTTGTCGATCACACCATTTTTTGCCTCGCGTGGGATTTGAATCCACAGCAATTGGTGCAGTAGCAGTGGCAGGGCCACTACTTAAACCTCTACGTCATCTATGCAGTTAAAATCTGTAGATCAATTGTCTTGAGCGTTCATGATATAAGGCACCGACCAGTTCTAAACGCTCACCGAGGTACGAAGTGATTGTTACCCTGTGAACTGGTGTGTGCATACCGTCGCGATGTAATTAATTGCTACGAATCCCACATACGAAAATTGATTTATGTGTCTGACAAATTATGAAATAAAAATGCTTTTAAATTTTCCTGGGAATAACGTACGGTAGTTAACTGCGCAAGCGCTTATACCTAGTATATACAACAATTGAATTTCATATTTGACTACTGAATATCTAGTAACTGTTATAACGCAGTAATAAAACTTGATAAGACGCGGAAATATGTTGAATTTATGTTTGTGCGTAGACGTATACAGCTAGTTTATATTTTTGTGATAGTACAGAAGAGCTGAGGTATTGTTTATTACCTACCACATTACAAGTACCAGGCCTTAGCAATCAAAAAAATTAAAAAAACATTCACAGAAAATATTAGTTTACGAAATAACTAAATTTAATTTTTCAGATGAAATCCAGCGGTTTATTCTGTTATCGGCAACTACACTTATAATAACTAACGAAGATATAGCACCAACAGTGAAAGAAGCTATCAAACTAGCACAGAAGAACATTCCTGTGATCTCTCTCACCATTACCCAATCTTTACCAGAAGGAACTATATCGTACAAAGAGTTGGTAGAAGATAAGCACACAGATCTGAGTGTGCTCAATGCAGTTAATAGGAGTTATAATGATGTGGCCTTTCTGCCATATTCCAGTGGCACTACTGGTCTACCTAAAGGCGTACAACTGACTCACAGGAATGTTGTATGCAATTGTGAACAACAGAATACTGAATTGAGACAATATACTTATACAACAGGTAAGGTGCTTAATAATTTATCCTAACTAATATTATGAATGCGAATGTGAGTTTGGTTGATTGTTGCGCTTTGGTGACTTGAGTATTTGTCTGATCATCATACCTGTA
This sequence comes from Catocala nupta, assembly GCA_963675205.1. Lineage (NCBI taxonomy): Eukaryota > Metazoa > Arthropoda > Insecta > Lepidoptera > Erebidae > Catocala > Catocala nupta. The sequence goes on along the minus strand of OY776091.1, from coordinate 29,584,931 downwards.
CCTATAGAAAAGGTCATAGGGTATCCATCTTCCAGAGAAAAGCCGAGGGATGGATTATTTTTGTTTAAATCTAAATTAACGCGAGCGAAGCTGCGGGCTATAAAATGGTTGAATGATTTCGTCATTTAAAATACATATGTATGTTAAGAAAATTAAACTTGAATATCATGAAATATTTTAACTATGGGGTGGAAAATTTTGATAACGGAAATTTATTTTATCTAACTAATTAAACTTATGGGTTACAACCCCGTCATGGAATCGTAACCAATTACCAGTAATCCTGTGTAAATATTTTATTCTAATCTAAACCCATAATTTACCTAATGCTAAGCGAGTAAACAAAGTACAGACTCCTAGGGGTCTAGATACAAGTAGACAAGTCTCGTTTTATTTATCAATACATTAAATTTGGATCGTTTTACATTTATTTCGAGCATATCAGACATAGCTTAGTAAGGAACTCCATCCTTTTGTCTGGAAAGATGTAATTTTTTGTTTGTTTGTAAGGATTTAAATCAAAAACAATTCAGGCGATTTAAAAAATTCTTTCATCTTAAGAAAGCTATATTATCACCGAGTAACGTAGGTTATATTTTATTTAAATTAAGTACTGTTACTTGTTAGTGTTATGTTTAACCTAATCTAATTTTACGCGAGCAAAAGCTATGTAGTTTATAACTAACTATGTAGCTTTTGCTCGCGGCTTAGTTTAGACCAACAGCAAAACGAATTGAACATAACCATCTGTTGTTTTTAGCGAGTCATCAAGACAATATGCTGGTGGTCCTGCCGCTGTTCCATTCGTATGGGCTCGGGATACAGATGCTCCACAAGATGTCTGCAGGCGTCAAACTGGTGACACTGCCCAAGTTTCAGCCAGACACCTTCGTTGACGCGTTGTTCATGCACAAAATACATTTATTGTATTTGGCGCCACCTATGGGTAACTTAAATAAATAATGATATCAGTTCTGTATTAAACTGTCCCACTGCTGGGCACGGGCCTCTTCTTAGTTTGAGAAGGGTTAAGCCATAGTCCACCACGCTGGCCCAGTGAGGGTTGGCAGACTTCACATATAGAACATTATGGAGTATTCTCAGACATGCAGGTTCCCTCACGATGTTTTACTTCACCGTTAAAGCGAGCGATAATTAATTATTTAATAAACACATAACTTTCGACAAGTCAGAGATGCGCGCTTTGGGATCGAACTAATATAGGTTTTCTTAGAAGCTTATGCCAGCAATTCTTGAAGGTTAACTACTTATGATTTTTTGCAATACTCAATCCTTTTCTATAAATCATATTTTAAAAAGATTAAAATTGCATACGACACGCCTACCGCACTATGCCTCCCCTCCCGCGGTGTGTTGTTTGGTTGTGTCACTTTATTTTGCGATGTGAAGTTTTGTCGTGCGATTTAAGCAATCCATTTCAAAGCTAATATTTTTGTATGAAGCAATCAAAAACTGGTATAACAAAAGTTATTAATACATTTCAATGAACTCTGTGTATATAATCTAACGCCTATATGCCCGAAGAAGTTGGAGAAGGTGTTTAACACTTACATTTCATCAGCTATGGATTAAGGGTACCATGTCATAGAAAGCGAGCTTATAGTCATCTATGGAAATCAATTCCAGACTCTGTGCTACTATCGAGAATATTTTGAAAAGTACCGTCACTGCCCAATCCGGGCATCAAATCTGAAACTACATGTAAAGCAGTTGCATTGACTACTGCTGCGGGAACTAAGAAACAATAATACCAGCACATAAATAGATTGTCAGTAAAGTGACTTTGACAGGGGTATTCTAAGACTGACACAAATTTAAGGATAAAGACTGCTGCAAGGGAATCTTTGTATTGATTCGGTAACACCATGATACATTTCATGCAAAGATATAGAAATGAATAGTAGTCAACGTCAACGAGTACCTAATGTCTTCGAATACGTGATTAAAATTGGAATAATTTGATTGAATTTACAATCACTTTGCTATTATATGTTGTATTAGCTAAGGTTTATTCGGTGATACTAAATATATCTTTTATAATTTCAGTAATGTTTCTCGGCTCATACCCTAAAGTGAGTGCTAGACATTTGGAGCACGTGACGAGCATCACATCGGGCGCAGCGCCGCTACCATCAGCAGATATCAACAAGCTACTTGATAAAGCTGAAGTAAGTACTCATCATCATTTTTTCGCACAGCCCCGAAGTCTTGGGAGAGCCCGACATATTATAACCCTCTCGCCTCCCCTTGTGGCGAAGGGGTATGCATCGAAAGTATGCCCAAATGTAAAAAGAAGATACTTATCATCATTGGTTACAACATCTGTAGTAGACGTTAGTTGCGGCGCTTATGGGTTTACGGGTGACCGTATCATAAGCAAGGCATTTTTTGAAATAGGTATTACTGCAAAAATTTAATAGTAACTCGTAGATATCGGTACATAAAATATTAATGTGAGGGATCTTTAGAAGACATAGAAACAAAAAAAAATATATATATAAAAAATAAAATTATTGTTAATCTGTCTGTCTGTTTATTGTTCGTGCATCACGTCATTAGTTTTTACAGTTGTATTACTTGCGGTCTAATTTAAAATCTGGTGCATGTTTCTTATAAAATTATTTTAAACATTATTTTTAAATACAAACATTTTGCTTCAAACAACTATTATACATATATTTAGTAGTAACATAAATAACAATAGTTCTTTGAAATTAAACTACTATATACGGATTTTATCACGTTGTTTATTTATCACTGTATTACATAATTTTGAAAACGGTTACACTACTACTACTATTGAATTTTACTAATTTATAAGCTAATAAAATTATTTAAACTATTAAAACTATTTATATTTAGGTTTACACTTTCCACACAATAGTTCTTTATGTGGCATTCAAGATCGTATGTCTATGATGATATGTCAGTAAATAACAAAATATATTTAATTAGCTTCAAAATTAGTAAAGTTTAATAGTAGTAGTATGTAGTGTAACAGTTTCTTAATTATGTAAAAGGGTGTCAAATACACAACGCGATAAAATCCGTAAATAGTAGTTTAATTTCAATGATCAGATTATGAACTATTTTGTCCAGGAGAAATATCCTGCCAACATTTTTTCAAATGCAAATCCTATTTTATTGTTCATGGCTATTCTTGTACAAAAAAACAGTAGTCATTAAACCATGAAAACGTTTAAATCATTAGTCAAGATTTTGTAACATAGTCACCTTAAGTTTATTGCTCACCTGTTTACCGGATATGTTATTATTTAATTTTGGTGTATTTTTAGTGACGGTTGTTAGGAGCTTAATGTAAAGTAACAATTCATCAGTCTTTTCATACTTTTAGTACTCTTGGTTGCTTTAATTTTCATGATATCAGATTTAAATCTCTTGAAATAAGTTACATTATTATGTAGTTAGACGCTTACAAATGCTATAATAAAAATATATACATATATATATTCCAATAAAGTAACTAAAGTTCAAGTACGAGTGCTTGCTTCATTTGTCAATATTTAGAATGCCAGTCACAAGTTATTGAAAAATAATTGTGTCTAGTTACTACACTTCAAAAATTAGTATAATGAATGAATGAATGAATTAATTAATTAATTATTGAATGAATTAATTTATTTATTTATTGTTTCACTGAACATAACATACATGAGATACAATTTTAAATGTAAGCATATCGGTCATGTTAGGTACGAATTGTTTGCAGCTGGTACTTAAAATAGTTAAAACCTGTGACATAAGTACCAGCAACCTTCCAATGATACAGTAGATTTATATAACTGACATATTATATAACATAATGTTGAAACAACGTGGGTACATTTACATTTACTAACAAAATTATCTATAAAAGACTTCCAAAACAAATAAAACAAAATAAACAACAATCTAAGGAACTAGAGCATAATAATTTACTAAACCTTGTGTATTAGTTAATATCTTTGTGTGTGTATGTGAGTATATATGTGTGTGTGTGTGTTAAATTATTTGATGAAGAAGATTCTCTGAGTCGTCGTATGATAGTTTTAGTAACCATTCTCTTACGCTATGTTTACAATCATGTTTGTTACTGTTAACTATAGTGATTAATTTATTTGTTTTATTGTAAACGAACCGTCTAAGGAAACAAAAGAATTTCTGACTAAAAGAAGTCCTACCAATATACTGCCTTGAGGCACGCCATATTCAATTGGCTAATAATTACTAAGATGTTCTCCTACCCTTACGCACTGCGTTCGATTAGCTAAATAAGTCTGGAATAACTTTAACTGCCTATCTCTAACACCAATTTCTTCCAATTTTCGTTTTAGTATGGGAATAGAGATCGTGTCGAATTTCTTCGCCAAATCTAGAAAAATACCAAATCATTTATCTCCATTATCCAATGCTTCCACCAAGTTATTAGTGAGATCATGCACAGCGTCATCGGTAGACATATGATTACGGAACCCATACTGGTTACTAGCAAGGATGTTGTAGGCGTTAAGAAAGTTTTTGAGGCGAGTATCCATTATACTCTCCAAAATTTTTGATATGGATGGTAGTACAGATATTGGTCGATAGTTGCCGACACGGTCTCTATCCCCGGACTTGTATATAGGAAGAACTAGTGCCCTCTTTAGTTGATACGGGAAAACTCCGTTGAGTAAACAGAGGTTGAGGATATAAGTAAGGAGAGGTACTAGAGGTCATGGACAAGAGAATGAAACAAATTGCAAGAAACAGTCAGCATAAGTGCATTGGATAACCACTCACGAAGTACCTTGACCTAGGCTACGCACCGTTACAACAAGCGTCAGCACATATTTTTACTCGACTATTTTTCGGAATCAGCAATGTATTATGTCATTAAGCATACGTTTGAGATTGTATCTATAAATTGAAATTGTAATAGTTAAGTAGGAATTGTAATCTTTTTTTTTTCATTTTTAAAGGGGGGTGTATATGTAGTGACTTCATTATTACACGTATTCCGATAGAGCACATCTTAAGATAAATTAAAATGCACACGCATGTAAATGTATACACGCGCCACACTAGTATATAAGCTTTACTTTTACTGAAATTAAACAGACTATAACACCATCTGAGTCTCATTATACGCGTGGATCTCGTTATACGGCGATTAAAAAGAGTGGCTATGTTTCTTGCCCATTCTTCTCATGAGCCCTACACCCTTGCTTTGATGAACGTGAATGAATTTCAAACGATGTGGTATGGCATACGTTTGACTACTCATTTTTAGTGTTCTTGTTAATGAATTTGCGAAGTATTCGTAGGCGATGTTTGCATCCGAACATTCATAAATATAGCCAAAATTTATATTTTTTTAATTATTTTCTAGTCTATATAATCAATTTTTGTATTTATGTTAGGATGGCTATTTAATTTTACTTCATCTAGTGTAACCAAGACGGCATTGTGATCAGTAATTGTGCCGTCAATAAAAATAGTAAAAGCATTTAACTTAGTCTTAAGGAATATGTGATCAAGATATGTTTTACTATGAGTAGCTGGGATATGAGCTGGCAGAAGTCCGTGTGTAGCGAGAAGATTCAAATATTCCTGTGTTTTCATATCAGTATTTGAGTTCAGGGTGTCGATGTTAATGTCGCCAATAATCATTACATTTCCAAATGAGCGATTTGTGGTTAATACCTGGTCCACAGAACATAAAAAATATCTCTAAATGACGGTGGTCTATAGATTGCAAATATGCATAACTGATTTCCTATTATTATTTGCAAGCAATTGGCATCCATAATAATGTGTTCAGTTATAATAATATCTGTTATAGTATATTTGATATACACCACTACTCCACCGTTTTTGTTAAGAAAGTTACTTGTTGCGAAGTATTTATATCCGTCCAACGTAGAAATATTAGGGTTACATGTTAACCAACATTCCGTAAGTATTATAAGGTCATGAAATACGGACATTCTGTATAGTAGTGTCAGTAAGCCAGATATATTTGCTGACATACCACGTATGTTTTGGGTTATTATTTTAAGACTTTCTAATGATATGAAATTGTTACATTCTTCTGGGTCGCATCTGCGAGATTCCGATATTTTGAAGTCGTCTATTATATTTATGTGATTATCTAGAATATCGAATGTTTATATATATATAACTTTTTTTACTGAATATTTTACTCAGTAAAGTGTAACTGTGTTTGTTGTGTAAAGTATGTTTGTATCTGTAAGTGCGATATTATTATAAAGTTGTTAGTGGTGCATGTTTTAGGTTTAGATTCTAACAATTTGTGGTGATTAACTAAGTAAAGTAATTGTGTTAACAACGAACTTATAAATAAAGAGTACTTTAAGATATTAAACGTTAAATATAAATTGTAAGGAATGGTAAAAAATCTTACTGATGAGTTAGAGTACGAGGAAAATAGTCACTTCTTACTAAAGAGTTTGGTAAGACTTGTTTCATTTTCAATACGTGTTGGAGGCTCACCTTCTGCTTTGCGGAGATATATTAAGCAACGTAAAGTCCAGCAGTAAGAGAACCCATTCTCACGTGCAAATTGGTGAGCAGCATAGAACAACTTTTGCGTTTTGGAAGTAAGCGCTTCGGAAATGAAAACAGGCTTGATAGGCCCTGGTATGTTGAGCTGCCCAGTATTCAATTTATCATTTGTTAGCTTTTTTAATGGTTTTAATGGTTTTAATGGTATAAGGGTTAGACACAGAACTGTCTCCGTGGCGCAGCGGTATTGAATGCGACTGCTGTGCATCAGGTCCCGGCTTAGAACACCGGCCCGTGTCAAAAAAAAATTTGGTTCTGTAAAGAAATCTCAAGATCAATCAAGATACACCCGTGCCTCGGAAAGCATGTAAAGCCGTTGGTCATGCGCCTGATCCCTGTCCGTCCTATCGGATTATGTGAGTTAGGGAACAGAGTATGCACTTGTGTTTGTGCACTTGTGCACTATAATATCTCGTGCGCAGATGGCCAGTCCCCGTTAAGATTGGCAGCCGTGACCGAAGTTCGGTTTGGAGGACATTTATAAGGTCAACTCGGCACGGATGTTTGCGAGACTGTTCGAGCATAGACGTGAATGTTCGAGCAGACATACGTGTTTTACGCCAGGTGTGAGTGGCGGTGAAGAACGTGTTGAAATAATCTTAAATTAATTGATTGTGTAATATGTAGGTAAATAACGTATACATACTCGCTACTTTAAAGGATTTCTATATTTACAACTATAACTTAGGTTAAGTTCTTTAAAAGTAAACTTTAAACTAAAAACTAACTGTAAACTTTCCTATGAGAAGGGATAAGTCCATTTATTTGATCTACGTTATGGTGACATTTATAATTTTTTTAAATCAATTTGTTCTTTACTAGATAGAGCCAGTAATAACATGGTAGAACACTAGATTCTCACAATGGCACAATAATTTAAAGCATGTGTCCTTTATCGTTGTATTACATTTGCAGCGTATGAACTGTTTTGTTAGTGGTAGCAGTGATTTACAGAGAACATTGCTATGACCGTGGAATACTCGAATAACTTTGATTCCTTGTTTCCAGAGAGATATTCAGTTTACTCAAGGGTACGGTCTCACAGAGGCGGGTCCGCTTGTGAGTTTGTCGCCTCTTGGGCAGAAGACTTATGAAGACGTGGGATATTGTCTGCCGAACATGGAGATGAGGATAGTCGATGCAAACATGACTAATTTGGGTCCCGGTGAAGTAAGTTCTATAGATTTAGATAAACACTCGAATAGCTATAATACCAATAGCTAAACCAGTCAATTATTTGAAGAATTGTACAAAAAAGGCAGTTAATTATGAACCTAATTTCTTAATAAATGAAAAACCGTCGAAAATCGATAAATATCGTGTTAGTGATAAAGTAAATTATTAATTTGCGAGTGGGATAATTAAGTTTTGTTTAAATGAAAACGCACAATCTCTGACCAAGTCTACGGGCAACATAGATGTGCTTTATATGTATGTACATGTCCCTAATACTATAAATTATTATGTTTTCAGGTAGGTGAACTACTAGTCAGAGGTCCAAATATAATGAAAGGATATTTGAAGAACCCAAAAGCTAACGAGGAAGTTTTTGACGGCGAGTGGCTCAAAACCGGCGATCTTGGCAAGGTTAATCAGACCGGTCTGCTCACTATATCTGGAAGACTTAAAGAACTTATAAAGGTAAATTTTGTTATTTTTGGGTAAATAGTTAATAAACGAGCACTAAGAGAGAGTCATCACTTAATCACTAGTATCCTGCAAGGCTCCGTGCTCTTATTAGCACTGTTTTTGCTCCACATTCGTCACTCGGTTAATACATATTCCTATGACAACAGTCAAAGAAACTGGCAAAAATCTTATCACACATTATCAAGCCGACTCGAAAGACTAAATTTTGTCGTATTCTAGTCAAAATACAAGTTACACATTCTCCACTTGTTAAAACATACTTTCTGTGGCTCTATAGTTTTAGAAAGCAGGTCGTATCATTTCCAAGATAAATGGAATCAGTTGGTATCTTGTTTTCAAGTTACGTTCAGTTCCGAAGTAAGTTAAAGGCAAAGTCAAGCTGGCTGCATTGCTCTGGCTGCTTACCAGAGCGATGCAGTTAGTAATTCAATTACAAACAAAGGTCTTTTTTAAGAAGTGGCACGTCCGCTCTCGCGTGACGTAATTTTTTACTACAGTACAGTAGAGCCTGTAAACTACTTTATACGTTACAAAAACCACGTTAAGCTGTTTTTTAGTCTTCATTTATTTTCCAGTCATGAGTAAGTTATATAGGTAAACGAGATACAGAATCTTTTGTTTCAAACTAATGAAAAGTCCCACTGATACCCTTTCAGCCCAAGATTTAAACGATAGATGAGACATATACAACGTGATTAATTAACGTATTTATATTGACATTTTCCAGGTTAAAGGCTACCAAGTCCCTCCAGCGGAGTTAGAAGGTGTACTAAAGGAGCATCCTTCAGTCGCAGACGCAGCGGTCATTGGAGTCCCCGATGACGTCACAGGAGAGAGACCAAGAGCATTTGTAGTTCTTAAAAATGGAGCTGAAGCAACAGACAAAGAGATTTTAGATTTTGCTTGCAAAAGAGTAGCGCCTTACAAAAAAATTAAAGAAGTTACCTTTTTAGATAGTATACCCAAAAATACTACAGGAAAAATTATGCGAAATGTGATCAAAGAAAAGTATTGTTAGTTACAAGTGTATGTCAACAAAATATGTGACATTATTGACCACCATTAAGATTGTGATATTATTCAACATATTAACAAGCATATTTGGAAAAAAATATTCGGCGTAAAGAAAATATATGCTTCCGTACAACAATCGCATATGTCTATGGATTAATAATATAATATCAAATATAAAGCAGGTCTTCTTAGACCGCACCACGTCGCATTTCATCAAATAACCAGAATTTCATTAGAAGCTTTGAGAATTGTGAAATTGAAGAGAATATTCTACATAACCTGTGAAAACCAACAAGTGTTGTTGTTCATTTTGAAAAAAGATCAAAATATATAGTATAGGTATTTTGGCTTTCAGGCTCAAATTTTGTATAGACTGGCTGGTATTGGGATGGATTAAAATAATTTTATACGTATATTATGTTAAATATATTAAGGCAATGTGTTTACCGTGATATGTAAAATATATGTCAAAACCCATCAAATAAAATAGTGTATTGGTTTTTATATATATTTTTTTTATACAATTAGGGTTCCATTTTGTTAAAGATATGTTTTTCATTTGAAGTCAAGTGAAAGATATACATATGTAGGTACTTATATTGTTTAAGATGATATATATTTATTAATAATTGTTTTCTTAGTATTATTATTTTTATTATATTTCAACTTAAACTTTACGGTTACGCTTAGTTTTGGGCCCACAAGTTCAAATTCACCGAAACTATGTGTAACCACGATATCAGTGTCGGTGAAAACCGTAACTGTAAATATGAAGAGGTAATCAAATGATTCCATGTAAAAGGCAACAAATATCCATTTATTCTTTGGCACACTATATTACTACCAGCCGTTGGGTCTTTGAATCGGAATTTCGAATATAAGTTCTATACCTATATATTCAGAATTCAGATTCAAAAACCTTGCTTCACAATATTCTAAGTACATAATGAAAAGTCAATATACTTTGCCACTGCAAGCGTAGTGTTTTAGCTATATTGCAAAAGGATTTGACGTATTTATTACCGTATAGTGTGGTCCTTGACCAAGGTCAAACAAGCTACGAAGTAAAGGTACGATATCCTCACATGCATACGAACTAGAGTCATTCGGCAAAAACTCATATCGCCAATTGTGCATTAAAAGCTTGCTTCTAAATTATATTCAAAGATCTCTGCTTCATTTCTTACTACTAGTATTCATAATTGCCAGCAGATAATATGTTTTCACTAACATGGTATTTATGCTGCTACCGCAATTTGGTATTCCTTTAGTCTTTAGAATTATTATTCTCACTAGCAATAACGATACGGTATCGAATTGTTCCAAGTTCGAGTTAATAATTATGGACATGACAATAAATACAAACATTGAATAATTAAACCTGTATGTACCTACTGACACTATAGAACTGCTATTGTTGGGCTCAGAGGTTGCGATGATAACATTGTGTTAATTTGTTTGGCTTTGGTCAATGACTTCTGGAGATAATAATGTTTACAGATATTGTAGTTTAAAGTAATTAAGTGTGGATTAAATGTCTGTAGGAACGTCAATACTATTTTAGGGACTTCTATTATTAATCTATTGAGTCGCAACGGCATACAGGCGAACAGACACAATAGGTCTTCAATTATATTTAGCCTACTTAGAATTGATAGGTAAACCTCCGGCTTCTGAATTGAGAATTACATGTTGAGAACAAATCGAACTCTACCTAAGTATCATATTACTTAAACATATTTTTTTAATCAATATCTTGTTTCCTAAAACTGTAATAACATTTGAGTAGGTATTTGAATATCATATACTTAAGTAAATGTCTAGTTGATAGAGGTTTAGTGAAATTCAATTTTGTAAACATATTTGAAAATACTCAGTTGAGATTTACTTCTTTTCTGTATTCTCTCTATGTTTTGGAGAGAGATCAGGTTTTAAATATGTTTATGAAGAACCGGGAACGCACGCCGCTGCTATTGTGGATTTTAATCCCACGTATGTATACCTACCTATACCTATTCCAATTGGTTAGGTATTAAACTAAAGGTAAACAATCTTGATGTGACTTTTTACACCAACACATATTAAACAAATAAATTACTGCTAAAACAACTGTTCAATTGATTTAGTAATAATTATTGTTGTATTTACATTGATCTTTAGCAGCATTTTATTTTTAATCTGAGTTTTTAGATAAAACCTGTTTACCATTAGTTAAATACCTAACCAAATGGAGTATAGTGCGGGCGTTGTGTTTCTTTAAAGTAAAAGTGTAATACATTTTCATTTCATCAGTTACGGTAAGATTTGTGGTGGCAGTTCCATATGCACCAGAGATATAATAGGCAATGAACAACAGTGGAACTACTAGGATGACAGATCATTTACCAGCTAGTTAACATACATATGCAGGGTGAATTTTCCATGTGTGCGTTGCAAAACCCAAAACTACTTTAAGAATACCCGAAACATACAAAAATGGCTGTCGATTTTATGAAAACTAAAGCAGAAACAGTAAGGAAACGAACAAGGCTCAGGAATCGACCAAGGTGTTATTAAACATAAAAAAAATGTTGTACTTATACCTACTTACATACATTTTATGCTTATCTCCAGGTATAAGCAGAGGTGTATTACATAACAACTTTTTGGTTTTAGGGTCCACGAAATAAGGTACGAGCCTATTGCCTTATACCGGGCACAACCAAAGCTGGGAATCAAATCCGAGACTTCATATCGTAATATTATTTAAAGGATAGATAGAAGCTAGTAGGTATATATTAAAAATATAAATAAGTTTATTCGGCTCCCAAAAGAGTAATAGTGTGTTCTTTTTTATTAACTGTACATAGTCTGAATATGTACCCTATTAATTTAGACACGCTTTCTTTATGTTCTTTATATCTTTTAAAACATAGCTGGTGTAATGTAGGTATACCCTTTCGAGTATATTCAGTGTCAATATATTCTGATCAGAAGGGATTTATTTGGTTACCCTTAACTTTTGAACTTGAGTTTTTAATAAATGCTAGTTGACAAAACTCTTCTTTTGCTTTAATCCTAACTTTAAGGGTTTAAAAACCCTTATATAAAAGTTGTTGTGTAGACACTAAATTAAAATGGGAACCCATTGAAACCCGATGGCGACTCCACACAGATGAAGTTTCAACGAACGACAAGAGATGGCGCTATACACAATACGCGCTTCCTGCCTCTTACTCATTCCTCAATCCCACTTTATAATCTGTACGAGTTATAAAGTGTATACATAAATATATAAATTTACTTTTCCAGTGACCTGGATAGGCATTGTTATTTCTTCTCCTACCTTTATTATCTAGGCAATATGCTATCAAGCGTTTTGCTAGTGAAAAATTAAAAGGCATGATAAATTAAATCAGATAAGTTAGAATTTAGATAAAAGTTTGAGTGATATCCCAGGTTTAAAGTTGTTGTGCTCTATTTCTTTTAGAGGTAAAAATAATTAAAAATGGGTGTCTTACATAAAAAAAATTAAGAAAGTTATTATAGTAATTTTTGTATGAAACACCAAAATTCAGTCAGCGGTCATTCTCAGGAAACTGATTTGAAATCAAAATCTTTAGTTAAAGGTGATATGATAATAATATCTGTATATTTGTAACATTTTGTGATAATATGAAAGTTAAAGTATGGAGGTTTTCCCTATTCGATCAGTATCTGGAGAGAGACTGTGTGGACAAACAGAAAAGACGTAAGAAGAGGAAGCGTCGCAGACGCGGCGCCCTTTCGATAAATTTTCATACAAATTGTACAGAAGCGTTGCGACACAAAACAAACAGAAAAGACAGTGCGAGGACGAGACGCGGACACGAAAATTGTGTGATTCACAATTAGTTGTTCCGAGTGTGGGTGTTTTTGGATCCGTTGTTTGAATGCTTGTAAAGCCCGCCGTGACTCTCAGGATTTATTCCTAATTGGAATGCGATTATGAGTTGGTTTGTGGTTTATATCGTAATGAAATTCGCGTACACGTTGTTAGGGGTACAGATAAGGACAGATTACCTTTCATCCATAAAAATACTGTTTCTGAGGAATAAGTTAGTAGCTGTATATGTGAAATTTACAGTAGTCTGGACTAAGAGACAATTTTCTTTTTGAATGCTGCAATACTACAGGAACTTCCTTTCATCACAGGTAGCTTTAATATGAATCATTGAAACTATACAACTGTAACGTCCTAGCCTTGAAGAAGGCCTTGAACACATGCTTGAACTTTCTGCAATTCGTGACGTCACTATTCTAATTATTCATGACACAGTCCGCCTTGTGTTGGCAAGGTCAAAACTATAGGTATGCAGCACGGATCTTCTGTCGCTACCCGATCGCTACAAGTAAAAATTTATAAGCGATCCATGAAGAATATATGTATATTAGTGGAACACTTTACAGTTTCAAAGTCAACTCTTGCAAAGCGTTAAGAGGAAACACAAGGGCCGTTTTTCCATACAAATGTAGTCCCCTGTTTCCTCCTTGGATAATGCCAGTAGAACAATAATATTTTAAAATAACATGTATAGCCTCTATTGGCATGTCCCTATGTTTTCCTTTTTTTCATTAATTAATTATTAAAAGAGATATGAGCCTTCAAAAACCTCAAAACTTGGTCAGATTTTCCGCTGTGTTCAAACAACCAGAAAACAAATTTGAGTAGATTATATAAAAAAAGAAAAACTTAGAAACACGGCCAAAGCCTTTCTTTAATTTTTAATTAAATATGTAGTTAAATCGGTCAAGTGCTGGAGAAGGAATCAGGGGACTACGAAGCGTTGATTTTGTGTACTTTTATAGGTATTTTCGGTCCAAGGTGCAGTTGTCTCTATCACGCTCTGCGGGCACTGCGCGACAGCAATAGATTTTACAAATACCTATTTTTCAATTCTCTCGCCCGTGGTGTTTCCTCTTAATGTTAATCGATTAGACAGTTTCAAGTGTAACCTTAAGCAAATACACAAAGTTAGAATAGACAAAAATTATTTGGCACAATTTTTTATAGACCATCTAGAGTTTATTGTTACGAGACCTCGATCGAGTCACCAAGCTCCCAAGCTACATAGGCAACCACATAAAACATTCCTGATATTCTTAGATTTCACCAACCAATCAGATTCATCAACGGAGATATGCAACAAACCCATACAACTTCGGCCTCGCATACACAAAAACGAGATGGGTGTAAAAACCCAGGATTCAACCTCTTCGTCTTCATGTGAACTTATTTTTTTTCATCAGCTTTTTGTAATGTTCCATTGCTGGGCAAAAGCCTCTCCCTTGGACTTCCAAATCACTCTGTTGGTGGATATCCCCTGACCTTATGACCTTGTGACCCGTATCTCGGGAGTCTTTTGACCCACAGGGCCCATATTCACACTCGACCGAGGGATGACCCCAAGTTATCTATCTGTACATCAAGTTACAAGTCAATCAGTCCAGTGGTTCCGGAGCTATGCGTGTCACTAACAAACTGTCACTAACACATAGTGTTTTAATTAAACTCTTCGAAGAAGACTCAGAGGTTAATAAAACTGTATGTTTTACGGAGAACTATTAGTATTCTATAGCTTTGTGTAATTTCATCATGCTATCTAGTTGGATTTCAGATATATAAGGTATCCAAAATGAACAGAAATGCGCCGGTGATATTATGGCCCAAAGCAATTTTTTTAAATGATTTTAATTATAATTGCTTTTGTCTAAAAACCTAGAATAAGTTTAAATAGCTGGTTTACAGAGCTCACTAGGGTAAAACTAGTTACTTTGCTGAACTCAGGTAGCAGTGCTCGTTCTGCAAAGTCAGCACCCATCAAATAACTATAGTTACTATTCATTTATTGTTACAGCTTAATTAATAGTCCAAGAAACAAAGGTTAAAATAAACAATAGTATATTTTGATATTAGTTTATTAGTTTCCAACCACTACATTATCTTCATTATGACTAAACATACTATCGAGGTGCGGTGCAGATGGTGTTACATCATTTTGAAACGTTGCCCAACATATTATGGACATTATATGGGCACAGCAGCCTACTGTTCTTCTGCCTACTCTCTACCTCTTAGAGGGTTATCAATTAAAATGTACACATAGTATACTTTACAGCTAATATACCTGGATTGTATTTTGCCTCTTAAAATCCAGGCATTTGTACTTGATCGCTCTCTCATAACATTGCCACATCACGAATGATAAATGACAATGAAGATAAGTGATCAATGAAAAGTGTTGCCACTACCACATATTGAATAATGCCATTACATTGAACTGGTCAATCTATTGATTAGTAAAATAAATCACAACATTAATAAATTTATACTATTACATCCCTGTTTAATCCACAATTTACTTGTGTTAGTAAATATTTACTTAATTTAATATAAATAATAATGTTTCGTAATAATTTAACTTCTTAAAAACCTTTTGTTCGACACTAGCAATGTTGTCCCAAGCCACAATGGTTAATGAATCGATAAAATGTCAAAAAAAATAAAATCCTTTTTACCGCTAGATTCGGTTAAAAGAAAACAATGGCCACAAATAAAATATTATGAGACATTTTTACAATAAATTATATTCTTGTCCACTAGAGCCGTAATTTGCATACCTCCTTTAAACATAATATTAATTTTTAGGTATAATAACGCTAATTAGTTCCAATTAATGCCTTATAAGTCTTTCTTTTATTAATAATCTAGGCTAAACGTATCCGGCATAAAATACCAAAAATTCCAAACGTGATTTATTCATAGACGTATTCTATAAAATTCTTCGAAAGAATGCACTAAATCAGGAAATATAAAATGTCAAGAATGTTTATAATATTCATAATTATGTATGAAGATAAATCTATACACAAGGTGTAAAGTTTTGTTATTGTAAACAAAAAAATATGTGAATAGCGGTTTAAATAACCGAACGCAAGACCGGTAGCTATTTAGTTAGTGACGTCAGTTATCGTTTAAGTAAAAAAAATCAGTTAGTGTGTAATTTGAAATCGGTTAAGATGCTCATCGTTCTTCTTCTCTTGCCAAAATTTCATAACTTCCCTTCCTGATATTCCGAATAGCAGCACAGAATCTGAAGTTATACTTGCCGTGCTTCGTATTCAAAAAGTAAACTTAAATAAATATTTAAATTATATATGCCATAAAATCACGTGTCAGTATATCTTGAATTGGAATCACGTTTTTGTCGAAATATCCGCAAACATAATGATTTTGGATTGTATGTAGTAATTTTCTACTACATGTATTTTAATTATATATTAGTATGTAAATAGTTCGATTATTACATGTCGTGGACCTAGTAATAATACTATCGATAAATAATAAATTATTCTCATATATTATCTTTCTGTTTCTGTAGAAAAAGGCAATTCCCGTACTAGGAATAATTCCTGTGTCACGGGAGGCTTTACAAACATTCAAACAGCCGATACAAAGAACAACCATTTGTAGATCACACACACGGCGCGGCGGCAACGCGCGGCAGCCCACCCGTGTAGTGATATTGCTAGGACTGGTCTAACTAAATTGGGCTACGTAGGTCAAAAGGCATTGGCCCGTTGGAACAACTAATTAGTCATATCTTCGCAATACACTTCATCAAAAGTAGGATTACGTAGAAGATACCAGTTATATAACTCTAAGGGCTTGTTCCACCACTTCCAAATAGCTTTTATCTATAAGATAAAAGTCTCGCCATCTCTCTTCTTTAACCTAACAAGAGTGAGACAGCATGCGATTTAACTTTCGGATAACTTTTACTTGTTTGTTGTGGGACTGGCCATTATAATTAGGGAAATTCTTCAGATAAATTTAATCAGGTAATTAGATGTATCTTTAATGTACAAGAGAATATTAAAGTGATGTAACTTGTTTTCAATTTGACCAGATATCACTGAAGATTATAGAAAAACAGAACCAAATTACATATGTATAGAAAAGTGAGCGCGTTCAGCCCAAAACACCAATCGTATATTTGACCTCAATCAATTAAAGGTGGTTACTTGTTTCTTCTATCGCAATATCCAGGGGATATCAGTCGATAATCGTCAATGACAACATTTAGAAGCTTAGAAATATATTCGTTTTTGTATCATGTCTTATTTTCTATTCTAGAGCAAGAACCAAGGGCTCTAGACGTTATTTAATTTCTGAGTAACAAAATGTGTGGGACAGAGTATTGTTAGTAGGTATTTATTTTGAACGTCCACATAATTGCTAATATTATATATATTACAGATATCAGGTACGTAAAAGCATTATTCACTTTTCTTAAATTCTGAGCGTTGATTTTTATGTATATATTACAGAATATTGTTAATAATTAATAATCAATATTGTTAGACACGACCCGTCAGCGGTAATTTCGGCAAGACGCTTTTAAGCTCGTAAAAAATAACTTTTAGTCTATGTATAATATTTAAAAATCTATTTCATAATTTTTTGTTAGCAGCTGGACTAATCTGGGGTTGACTCATAGACACAATCAAAAGGTCGCTATGAGTACAAACACAAGGGTAGTAATTAGATATTTTATAACTCAGTTTCAACCTTAAGTTCTAAGGTAATAATAATTAAATAAATATATTTACGCCTTATTAGTAATTATAACGGTAATTACAGTATATTAAAATAAGAATACAATAAAACTCTTTATTATTTATTTCTTTACTCACACATTATATACATATATATATACTACTCAAAACAAAATAACTAGTTTATTTACATTTAAGTGCACTTTAGTAAACTGAAAGTAACTGATAAGTAGCATTATATTGATATTACGAACTCTTTGGTGTTTGATCTCTTTTATGCTGGTGTTCGTGTTCATAATTTGAAAAGTATTGGCCATCATTTTAAGAAAATAAATAATTGGATGTTATTCTTATGTTTTTCTTCGATTGTCGTCTTAACTTGTTTCGGTTATTTTAGGAAAAAAGTTTTACTTATTCAATTTTAATTGATTCATTTGTCATCTCGCGTTAATCATGCCACCAGTACGAAGGCACATGGATACAATTACAGCAACAAGAGCCATAACTATGATTCAAGAAGGACGTTCTCAGCGTTACGTGGGTTTGCAGTTGGGTTTTCTCGAAGAGCTGTCCAAAATATATGGAATCGCTTCCAAGAGACCGGCTGTGTTGCCAGGAGACCCGGTTCAGGTAGAGTTCGTGTAACAACGGCGCACGAGGATCGGTACGTCCAACTAAGTGCTCGTCGTCATCGTAACAGTAACGGCCCGTAAGTTACAACACCACCTACGGCTGACAACGGGTATCCGTGTCAGTGATCAAACTATACGTAATCGATTGCATGAAGACCAGCAAATGTCAAGACGCCGAGTAGTTCGAATTCCTCTGACCAGGGTTCAACGTGCAAACCGTTTAAGATTCTCCCGTCAGTATTTGAACTGGGGGATTAATCAGTGGGGCAAGGTGCTTTTTACAGACGAGTGCAAAGTAAAATTTTTTAATGATGATCGGCGCGTGTTAGGTTTTGGAGACAACGCGGCGAGCGGTTTTCGGAGTCTTGCATTCACGAAGTTGACCGTTTCGGTGGTCCCAACGTAATGGTTTGGGGTGGGATTAGTTTACACGGTAAAACCGAGCTCACCATTTTAAATGCAGGTACCGTAACTGCAGAACGTTACATCGAGGACGTCATCAGGCCTAAAGTGATCCCATTTGCACAGCGAGTGGAGCCTGGATTCATCCTGATGCAAGACAATGCCAGTGCACACACAGCTCGATCGATCCAAACTGTCCTAGAAGGGTCTCATATTGAGGTATTACCATGGCCAGCTTACGGTCCGGATTTAAATCTAATCGAGCAATTGTGGGATCAATTGAAACGAAGGGTTAGAGAGAATGAGCATGTCTACAACCAACAGCAGCTGATTGACGCTTTAAAACGTGCCTGTGAGGAGATTCCAGATGAAAACGTGAGAAATTTGATCCAGAGTATGCATACGAGGCTTCAGGAGTGTATTGCTAAGAGAGGAGGACATACTCGTTACTAAAAAGAAGAAACAAAAGTGACAAGAACAATATTTTGTCTTTTTCCGGTGATTTCTTTTATTCATGTTTTCATTCAAAATGGCCAATTTCATTATGAACTTAAAAAAAACAATTCATGATCATTATTTTAAACAATTGTTAGCCTATATTATAACCAATAACATTATTTTGTAGTTACATAAGTTAAACAATTTAATGTCTTTATTGTTTTCATGGTACAGCAAAAAATCTTAGTGGCCCTTATTTTGTTTTGAGTAGTATATTTAGAAAATTAATGCTTTTTAATAAATGATTTCATGAAATAATAAATAATTGGCATTTTATCTTATAAGAAACAAATAGATATTCGATGATTTTTTAATCGCCTATCTATTTACTTTATAGATGGCTAGTTTATACCTGCAGCCTCGTGTTCGTGTACATCGGCCGAGATTAAAGTATTTCAAATGCTAAATCTGTTCAAGCTACTCACGTACGATTCGTTTCGTACTCGCGTACACGTGCGTAAATCAAATTTACTATATTTAAAATACTGAACCCCATTGTACTCTTTATCCACTTCACATTTATGGAAAATGCTAATATTTTTCTTTTATATTGCTTGTTAAAATCCACATTCCGCCTGATGGTAAGCGATCATGTGGTCTAAGAGCAGTTATGAAGTTTTGAATCTTATACATCTTAGAATTAATATTTTAACAATATAATTCAAAGATGTTTTAAGATTCAAAATTTTGTAAATGTCACTACATTCCGTTTGGCACTTGTTTTTGAACCCAGGTCCTAATAATACGAATTATATTCATCATTCATTTTGATTATGGTATTTAGTTCATTAGTGTAAGATAAATCGTGGAATGATTCCTAAGCTTAGTGCCAATTTAACGTATAATATTCGCGTAAATAACAAATATCATTATATAGTAACCAATTACGATTTGTATGCGAACTTAAATAGCAGAGTATTGCTATTTAAAATTCATAATATGTTATGATAATATCGATTAGCATATATGTATATATATAGACGATTATCTACGGGCGGCAAAGGATATAGATGCCATATTCGACAGACTGTTGTTTAAACTACAGACTAATCTATTTATAAAAAGTATCCGTATCATAGTTAATATATTTTTTTAAATTACCATAACCGATTGATATGCAGGCGCCACTGTCTAATGTTCTTATTATTTATCTCAGACAATTTATAGTTGATATATTCTGTAGGTAGTTAAAAAGCAATCAAAACAAGACTACACCCGCCATTTAAGTATTTGAATACGATTATAATAAAATATATTTTGGAGTTTTCCGTCTTTTAACGAATACTCTTACTTGGTATTGTTGAGACTGGCGCCATGGCCAGATTATATTGTTTTGTTTTTTAGACGAATACCTCGATTTCTTTTTGATGTATGATACCTACGGACTTCGGACTATAACATTAATATTTAAATGTAAATTCTTTGTTATATTACGGATGTTTGGAATGAACCACTAAATATGTTCAAGTAGGTAGTTTTTTGTCTCTATGCTGATTCTGGTCGCCCACGATTTATTCTATTATCTGATGTAAATGTTATACATTAAGTAATATTTTTATCACGTGTGCCATTTATTAGTATTTATTCAATATATCACGAACAGACATAAAAAAATTGTTCTATGTTCTTTTAGGTATTTAGTGGGTTTTTTTCTAAGAAATTGCTTTTTATTATTACTTATACTTAGAAAAAGGTATGGTAAAGGTATATTGGTATGTAAATGCATAGTTAAGTACACAATGATATACTTACTAACAGCGTCCCTCAAAGATAGAGTCCATAAAAGATTTAGGTTACCTATCTAGGAAAAAGAAAAGGTTTGTTAACACTTTAGTATTAAATCAGGAATTGGATTAATCTGTTTTAGATTATATTGTGGCTTAGTGATACAATTAAGTAGATGAAGGACGAAATATACGCGTAGTCTCGGGGAATTTGAAAAATGTAATATGGTTTAAAAATGGTTTTTAAATTAAATTATAACCTTCAATAAATGACAAAAAAATCAGTCTGTCTTCTATTTGCATGTTTAAAATCTGTAAATTAACATATTGATTGACAATTATTAGATAATATAACAGCGGGCGTATTGAAATTTATGACACTGTATATTTTTAAGTCGTGAAATTAATTTATGTTGATGAAGTGAGTTAGGTAATGATGATCTTTATGGTAGATGATGATAGCGATAACATTTTTGACGAAGGTTGATGCGTTACCTTAGGTCTGATTGATGTTCCTCTGCTAATAACAGAATGTTAGAATCAATGCACAATCCCGAAGGTTAAGGTAATCAAAATGTTGTCATATAGTTAACGTCTTAGAGTGAAGGGAGCTTGTTGTCTTCTACCGAGTCAATTATTGGCTTAATACTGTTACAGATAATTTCTTGTCAGGCACACAATCCCACTAAAAACATTTTTATGTAAAATGTTGCCACAACGAGACCATGGCTCGTACTGTAAAAAAGTTATCGGATCTCATGTAGAACCAAGCTTCTAACTCTACAAGCCCTAACTTTACAAACTCTACACTTTAATCAAAATATGTGGCTTGGCCGTTTCGTTACTAACGTTATGAACTATTGTTTAACAGAGAAGTAATTAATGAACAGTGAATAAATTGTTTACCTTACGCCCATGTGACGGTAGCGAAACGCATAATTTGGCTAGGGCATACATATATTTGGGTAAAGATGTAGAATTTGTGAAGAGCTTTTAGAGTTATACTAATATAATATAAATATATAATATAAATAATAATGCTAGCTTACGAACCAAATTTCAGGTGTCTAGGACTTCAGAAAGTACTCTAAGAATTTTGATGATCAGAGTCAGTCAGTGACGAAATCGCAGTTTCTTAGATATCAATAAAACCTAAAGTATAAAAGTTATGCGATTGCAACTTTACATTTTTAATCATTCTACTATTGACATCTTATTCCAAGAATTAAATTTATCTGGTGTAATCCAAAACCAAGTTATGAGGGTTTAAAAAAGCGACGAAGCGCTTCTAGAAAAGGTAGGAAGTGCCTTTGCGCTCCGCTTGGCTTGTCTTGGTGTGGTCACTACCGTGCTCCCAAATCAGACTTTCGCTTGATCAACAAATTATCCCTGCTCGTGATCTGGCAGTAAATAAATTGCTATTACTCTAGTAATAGCAATGCAATTATTGCCAGATCACGATTGCACTAGTGTTAGTACGGTGTCAACTTTTTTTTAAGTTAAGAAGAACCCATTATCTCTAGATTAGTGTTATTAAAAACATTTTATTATATAATGATACTGCCACTATTTCATTATTCTTTACCTGTACTGTGTACTTTCATATATAGTATTGTCTTATGTTTTCGCGAATGTTATACATTGAAATTAAACACTTTATACGGATTTTGTCGCGTTGTGTATTTTACTATAAAACACTTTTATTACATAATTTTGAAACTCTAACGCTACTATTATTGAAATTTACTACTATTTAAGCTATTTAAATTAATTAAACTTTTTATATTTAAGTTTACACTTTGCCCCAACGTTTCGTTTGCTTTACAGCAGCCATGTTCATGGGGAGACTAAGATGGTAGTTGTCTTAATGTTCTAAAGTCTCAGTTTTTCTTTATTTTATTGCCTTTTGTGGCAGTCAAGCAAGTGGTCCACCTGATGGAAAGTGGTAACCGCTGCTCATGGTCTTCAGCAATGTAAGGATACAGCAAAGCCGCTGCCTACCATGAAAGAAGAACTCTCTTAACTCTTGCCTCTTTTTTAGTGACAGATAAGCTGTCAACATAAAGAAATATGACTGTCGACTCTGCATTTAATTTTGTTGTTTTAAAGTTAACAATTAAAGAACATAACCTAGGCCTATTTAGTGCATATTCAAGGTGATACCTTCCTTGTTTTTAATTTACTCTAAATAAACATGAGCTTCCTTAAATGACAGATGACTAACTGTTATTCAAATAAATAGGCAGGTCCTGCAGACGAACCGCAAACATAGCACGATGAATTATAGCTCTGGTGTCGACTAGTGCCGGGTTCGTGATGGCGTCGCTTAGCCTTAAGCTGACTACGTCACGGGTTCATAAAGTAAAATTAGTCATTGAACGTAGCGAACATATTTAAGATAAATTACAATCTTTAAAAAAACAATATAACGGATTATAATGCAACAATATGTCCGTTTATTTATTTAAACATCCAGTAGTTTTTACATTATTTATATATAACTAAATAAAAGTATAAATAGTGGCTAAATGCACAACATTTCAAGGCGTCACAGCGTGCATTGTTATGATGTAAAATCATTAACACAAAAAAAAGAAGTAAAAATAAACACTGTCATTATGATTTAAGTGAGAAAATGTATAATAACAATAAGTGCAATATTAACTAACTAAAAACTAAATTTATTATTAATATTATATAGTATTTATGTGCCAATGCTTCAAAATAGAGAGTAAAAACTTATATATCGCGAGGCATAATTTGGTTTCTCATAATATGGCCGACACCTATTAGGTGCGAATCCTTGTTACCTAGAATTTCTTGACAGAAAAGGCCGCAAATGTTCTGCCCGACATAACCATTGAAGTGATATGTATGTATATACTAAGATAGTGGTTATTCTTGCATTTCTGGTCATGCTACTGTAAAATCAAGTCAGCCATAAATTTAATAGGTAGGGCATGATTCAAAGGAATTTATTTATTTTGGTTGCTACCTGTCTTTACCGTTACGCTACAGTTAACCGAGGCAATTTATTGTAAGTGAGCTAAAATTCTGCATGCCGTTTCTTATCAGCGTGTTGAATTTCACATCTTTGTGGAGACTGCATTTAAACATCGCATGCGAGAAACATAACGGCAAAATAAAAGTAATTTTATTGAGACTCTTTGGGAACTGATAAAAACGAAAATTTAAACATGTAACGGTACTGATACACCAAAATAATACACATGGCTTAGTATGACGATTACCATACTTTATCTCCAGAATTACAGCAAGAAATAGGTACCATCTATTATCTAAAATTTACCCGTACCTAATTTGGCAATTACAATTTATGCTACAAGCTCATTTAATTAAATATTTACAGTTATGTTAATGATTAAATATTTACCATTTTTATCTAAAATAATAATCAGTGTCGGTGTAGACATAATATTAGATATTTGTAGACCACCGAGCCGAGTGTTGTGGGTTCGTCCCCACGCGGGACAAAAATTTGTGTGATCACATATAGTCGAGTCTGGGTGTTCCTTATGTCCGTTATTTGAATGTTTGTAAAGTCCCCCGCGACATAGTAACTATTCCTAGTGCGGGTAGTCTTCTTTATGAAAAAGAAATATTATAAAAATATGATTCATTGATAAACGTTCATGATGATTGTTAGTAATACGGTGTCTACATTAAAAAAGTACGCGCGTAAAAACTTTGACATTTTAGTTCGACAGAGCGATGAAGAGTGCTTTGGTCCCATGACATGAGACAAGATTGCTCCTGTTTGTCATGAAGTCTCGTGAATGATTCGTCGATCGGGCAGTGTTAGTAAGTTTCTATAAGGAATTTATCAGCAGCAGAACAGAGTCTGGCGAAGAGCCCGGCAGATACGCCATCACATGAGTCTTATAACTAGTTAAAGAAATGTAAATGTAATCAAGAAATAGAGTACTTTCACATACAAATGTTGTATGAGATCTTCCGAATCCTTCGACTCAAATTTCCCAATGTCAAACATTAATTATATTGCTAGACTTTTTTGCCAAGTATATTAGGTTAATATTAAACACCTGGGAAAACCAGGTGCAGTTCGATATCTTTGCATATACACATTAAGCCACTCACATATGTTATATTTTAGTTTGACATCAATATGCCACATAATTCTAAATCCGACTCGTAAAGCATGTTCCAATATGAATAGATAATAACATAAAACTCAACATGTTCATTATCTCCCTTACATAAATAAAATATTTGTAAAAAGCATTGGTATGTCTACAAAAAAGTTATTGAAATTCATCTCTGAGCTTGTATAAATGTTGTTGTATGTATGAAATTTCTCACATGCCAGCGGCTCCGGTGTATTTTCCCAATCAACCGGTTCTGTTCGAATAAAAAGTTCTAAACGTTCGATACTAAACTTTTTACTGTCATCTACATAATTATTCAAAGTTTCTGCAGTAATAAAAACATTGTGAAATTGTTTGTTGATACTAATTTCCTCGTACTTATTGATAATATAACTGACATTACGAATAATAGATGTGAGATTTTATTTGCAATGTCTTTTTTATATCTTTTTAGTAAAGGCGTGAGACTATATATGTATATTTTATTCGCGTAACAAACATTTATGTGTACTTACAAGTAATTGTTTTTTAAAATATTTTTATTATATAATAATAATATTTTTTCAAACTCTTGTTACTACAAATGTAACCGCCTACTTGCAAACTGTCTGTGTCTTCTTGCTGTGAGAAGGGTAAGGCTATAGTCCAGCATCCTGCAGCAGCATCTTCGAGAACAATTTTATAAAAACAATAAACGAATTCTTAACTGCAATTATTAACCCGTTTTTATATTTGGAATCTTGAGTTTTATTTAGAATTAGATTCCTGAACAACAGTAATAAGACGCTATGTATAATTAAATATAGCATTACCATTTCAAAATGAAGCCAATCCTAAGCGGTAACACGGTATATGCGATTACTTATTTGTAAATTTTGCAACTAAGTAATTTCTGAAAAACATTACATAAATTAAGTATACCTACAATACATAATGCCTGATAGGGTTGAACACCCGTCAAATGCTATAAAAATCAACAAAGGATAATCAAATTGATGAAGAAGATAGTTGCATGTCTGTAAAAATGGTGGACAAGGTCGTAGCTATGTAAACTAGTTCTTAAAGAATGTCTCAGTGATAAATCAGAAAGATCAAGCATGGTTGTTACCCGGAGCGTGTTTGAGAATTCGCCATCTTTATAATTTATTATACAGATAAAACAAAACTGGCTTTGTCAGTCAATTTACTTTGGATTTTGATTTATGGTTGTATATTTCACTTAGTCTTTGTATACAGTATGGGGAAATCATATTATGTTTGTATATTATAATTACGTGTAGGTTATTATCTAAGTGGACCGCGTCGTTAGCAATTATTGTGTATGTCAGATCATCCAGCGAAGGACCACCCTCTTAAAGAAAATCGATCTATTAATTATTCAAATCATAATCTCAATTATAGACATTGACATGATCTGCACAATAAATAAATATGCTGTCAGTTTCCTTCCTAATAGGCTGTGCTAATCATAAACAGGTTTAATAAGTATAGGTCAAAATAAGTATAGGTGCTGTTATAATGAGGGATAGAAAAATTTAATTGATTGTGATGTTTAATTTATGACAGAGCTAATTTCAGATAACATTAAAATGCCAGATGGCGAGGTCCGAATTCTTGTTATAAAAATTCAAACGTGTTGATACGGCACACTAAAATGCTTGTAAAATATCAATGTTACAATATGGTCGTTAGTTGAATAATTATAATTATTTTATCTAAGAGTTATATAACTTTGTTTCGATCCGTTTTAGTTGGTGATTAATTAAAAAGAGCAATAACAATGTTTTTCTTTATTATCTTATATTTAAAATTTTATATAACAGAAATCTAAAAGTAAAACCTTCTAATCAGCGACATATAATTCCTCGGCATAATATTAAACATACATCGTTATATTCTTTGAAAGTACTTATATTAATTAAACAATAAAAAAAATTGAAATGTTTATTGACAAAAAGAGAAATTACAATGTACTCATGATGTTACAAAATAATTCAAGTTGTCTGAGGAAATAATAATAAAGTAGCAGTAGAAACATTGCGTGAAATATTTGCTTTATGAATCAATCATTTAGCAATGAGGATTTGTATCAAAACATTGATTACCTCGTTTGTTCCTATGCATAATTTCTGTGTCTGCCTCTGTGGCGCAGCGGTAGCGAATGCGACTGCTGTGCATGAGGTCTCGGGTTCGAATCCCGGGTCGAGCCAACATAAAGGTATTGGGTTTTTCTGTTAAGAAATCTCAATACGAGCCCGGAGTTAGGAAGTTGGTGGTGTTAGACATCCCCGTGCCTCGGAAAGCACGTAAAACCGTTGGTCCTGCGCCTGATCTCTCTCCGGTCGTGTCGGATTATCCGTCCCATCGGATCATGAGGGTAAGGGAACAGAGAGTGCACTTGTGTTTGCGCACATACTCGTGCACTATAATATCTCTTGCGCAGATGGCCAGTCTCCGTTAAGATTGGCCGCCGTGACCGAAAATCGGTCTGGAGGACATTATTATTAATTTCTGTGTGATAGCTACCAAATCTTTTATATCCCGCCAAGAGGTATCTATACCAATATTACATTAAACCAAAGTCACCTTATTTATCTAAGACACTTTATTGATTTCGATAGTATGACTGTATGCACACCACTAATATCTCTTGAAGAACCTATGTTAATGGCATTCAAACTTAGGCATTGAAACGCATGCGATAACTATGGTTGCTAAGCTACGGTATTTACGTATAGCGGATAGCAAAGAGTAACGAAGAGCATTTATTTAGCAATTTACGAAGACGAAAATGCGTTTTCTGATATCTAAAAAAAGCAATATGTACTGAACAGTGATGTCATGATACTGATTCGTCGTGGTTGAAGATTTTCGAAGAACAACTCACAAACAAGCGTGCTTGTAGCACAGGCACTGACTGCATACTAACTGTAACTTACTTGAGAGCACACAAGTGAGCATATAACCTAAATTCTCGTAGGTCCTAAAACTCGGCAAACTATTGATTCCTTCAAGCAGTCGATGAATTAGAAAAAAGCTGTGGTTCATTTAAATTTCGGTCGATGTTGTCCCCTATAACAGCCAATGTATGTTTGCAAAAATTAAGGCGCTGCTACATTCTTGGTTGTTCTTCAAAGTGTCCATAATATCTAATTTACCTTGAAGATGCCTCTTATATCACTCAGGTCTGGCAATTCACCTACAATCATGCATTCAGGCGGTTTCTAATACATCCAATAATTATTGCCTAATCACGAAATATTTTAACAATGTACGTGTAAACACGCGTATAATCCCAAAACATGTATCAAAAGAGTGTTTAATTTAGCAACCTTCTTAACCCCTGACCTCTGGACTTGCGATAAAGTAGCTTCACATGTTATTCATAGCTTTAAGTATAAATAAACACTTAATCAATGACACAGATTACTTTAATGTCGATAAAACTGATATATACGAATTATTCAGAAATTCAAAAGAGAAAAATATACTCTTCAGATTTGTATGTTTATAAAAGATTGAATTTTATTTAGATTGCTAAAATTTTAGCAAATAGTTGTTATGGAGACTAAATATCAGGTTATTTTTATGACTACTTGGTTTGTTTTTGTTTTTATCACCTTAATAGAAGTTTTTCAAATACATATATTACCTTTTAGACAATCCCGATTATGCAGGAGATACTTAGGCGCAACATTAAGGGTAAGATACACCATCCGATGAGAAGGGATAGCCAACCTGGGGTCAGCAGAGTGCATGTAAATGCCGTATATAAAATGAGTAGGACAAAGTTGGAACAGCACTAAAGAGGTACTCCATCAAGACTGTATATAATCCATTCTCCAAAGTAGTAAGCTATCTACGCAGTCCAAAGGATGTTATCCCTTTTCAATCACCTGGCGTCTACAAGGTGGATTACAGTTATGGTATTATATATATGGCGTTATATACAAACAATGGCATAAAAAAAAAATATGTCGTACAGACCAAACGTACAATCGCTGAAGGGGTCAAGAAACATATCACAGCTGTCAAGAACCGGTTAATAAACAAGTCTGCTGTAGCGGAGCATTTGCTGGAGTCTGGACCAAACCCCTGGATTGAATTACATAAACCAAAGGTTTTATCCACATATAATTTCTATTACTCCAGGATAGTACGTGAAGCGATTGAAATTAAGAAATATCGTAATTTCAACCGGGGGCATGGATAGCGTTTGTCTACATCTTGGAATCCAGTCATCAGCTAATGTAAACGTCACCGCAGTGACTTAGGTCGTAGACGTGTTAGTGTATGGACGTCGTTAGTGTTGTGTGTCGAAATACCGACAGTACTAATATAAATAATATTGACCAAGTGAGGGTAGTTGCCAAAACGCGCACTTCACGAAGGCGCTGCTGAGCTTACACCAATCAACCCGTGACTACGATCGATGCAAGTCGGTCGAAACGTCGAGCAATCAATATACCTATGTGTCCTGTGTTATTTCTTCACGTGTGAGCTGACTCGGCGTCACTACTTTGCTCTACACTTTGTCTTCTTATATCTCAACGTATCCTCCTCATCTTTATGTACTTGCTGTATAAATGGTAGTTACTTTTGAATTGATCACGAACAGAAATTTAAGAATGAATAAATTATGGTAACTAGCATCTTTCTTTAAACTATCTATGATACCCAGTAACAACTACCAATTAAATAGTAAATAGTCTGTACGACGACAAATATTATATAGTCTGTACGACGGATTAAAATCAGAAATTAACCAGCGGCAGCGTGAGAGTGGGTGTTAGAGCATTTCATAAGACCTTTGAAATTATGTCATCATAGAGTAAAGCTAGGCATCAACATTTATTTTATAAAAGATGATAAAATATAACACGTAAACATCGACTAAAACTGCTTTAGTTGACCCTCAATCACAAATGCTTAACAATTTAATCGAAGTATCGGTATAATCGGTGTGCCTTCCGTTATTTTATTATTTGTAATTAAGTATGTCGACAAGAATCGAAACAATTAGAATAATAAAAACAGAATTAAGATTAGCAATAAAAATTGAAATTAAACTACTATATACGGATTTTATCGCGTTGTTTATTTATCACTGTTTACAAAATTTTGAAAATATTACACTACTACTACTATTGATTTTATTTTACTAATTTATAAGCTAATAAAATTATTTAAACTATTAAATCTATTTATTTTTGGTTTACACTTTCCCTGACGTTTCGGTTGCTTTTCAGCAGCCCTTTTTTTGCTTGCCTGTTTTAAGATATTAGCGCTTCCTCGTATGTCTTTTTTGGCTGATATCTTGACACACGTAGGAATGAGACTGTGATCACGACATCTCTTCAAGAAATTTAAAGATGTTACATATCTTGCGCGCTTAGTTTGTAGATCTTCTAACCGGCGTATTTTTGTAGCTGTTTCCAGTCCGTACTGATTTACATAATATTGTCTTCTGACTTACGCGAATATTATTCATTGAAATTAAACTACTATAAGTATACGGATTTTATCGCGTTGTTTATTTATCACTGTTTACAAAATTTTGAAAATATTACACTACTACTATCTACTATTGATTTTATTTTACTAATTTATAAGCTAATAAAATTATTTAAACTATTAAATCTATTTATTTTTGGTTTACACTTTCCCTTACGTTCTGGTTGCTTTTCAGCAAAACCAAAAATAAATAGATTTAATAGTTTAAATAATTTTATTAGCATATAAATTAGTAAAATAAAATCAATAGTAGTAGTAGTGTAATATTTTCAAAATTTTGTAAACAGTGATAAATAAACAACGCTATAAAATCCGTATATAGTAGTTTAATTTCAATGAATAACATTCGCGTAAACAGAAGACAATATTAGCAATACAAAGTTCATTTTAGTTTCCTATATAGTGTATGATTTCTAAAGCTATCTACTTAATAACTCATCCATGCGATTACTCACATGATTTACAAAATTAAAATAAAATGCATTATGGGTGTCCGAAATGCATTTTATTTTAAAGAGTAAACCTATTAGGGTGCTCCGTTAATACGATAATTATTCTGTTACTGTAATGTTAATGTTGTGTACATGTACTGTAATGTAAATATAGTATAGGGAACTTAGGTACTAATTCTGAACCGAAAATTAATTAAAAGCGCACAGTGCACGCTCGCTCGTTGACAATCCGTCGCGGCACTGACTTGTGCAAAATGTGAAGTGTTGAAGTGAGCAGTCACCTTTAAAATGTCCTTGTTGATATGTGAGAAGGCGTACAGAAATAAACACCAAAAAGCAAACTTATCAGTGTTGTTAGATATACGTATAGGCACTTAAAATGCCTTGAGCTCTTTTCTCTAGGTTACAATACTTATCATAAAGTTTATCAACAAAATACGAGCGTGATATTAAGGTTGAAGATACCAATATATGTCTGTGTATGGGCTAAAGAGGACATAGGAACAAAATAATTGTCAATAGTGGTATCTACGCCTGAGTGTAACTATCTTAACGATGTGCTAATGAAAGGTGATTATCGATAAAGATCTGAATTACTCGAATCTCCAAGTAAATAAGAATAATTTACTTGGAGACGTACGTACGTACTTGAATAAATAATTGTTTGTAAGTATTTATTCAAGTACGTATTATGTCTACGAAAATACGATAGTAGATACTGCTATTCGGTTATTCATGCGGTAATTGAGGCTGACCTATGATTAGAATATTGATCGAATCATTGACATTATTTAAAATATAACCAGTGTCAAAGAACTGATCATAAAATTCAAATATATTTTTATTAATAGCAATTGCACATCGCTAATGTAAGCCAGTAAAAAGAATAGACGACAAAACATTTGAAAAAGTATGTTACTGTGGCTTTAGCGTCAGCCCGTAAAGGAAAGAATTTGAGAGATGTACTTACAGCGTGACTGAGATATTTTTTATACATTTATACAAAAAGTAATCACAATTTAAGTATATCGCCCTAAATTAAAATAAACATCAAATGTGAACTTAAATTTCA
Organism: Catocala nupta; assembly: GCA_963675205.1. Classification (NCBI taxonomy): domain Eukaryota; kingdom Metazoa; phylum Arthropoda; class Insecta; order Lepidoptera; family Erebidae; genus Catocala; species Catocala nupta. The sequence goes on along the minus strand of OY776091.1, from coordinate 29,552,684 downwards.
TTTCAGTTAAATTTCGACGTTTATTAGATTAGATCGGAGCTCTATATTGGACAGTTTTTACAATAAATGACCCTGTGGTTAAAATCACCTTAGTAGATTAATACATTATGTCCACTGCTGGATATAGGCCTCCCCCAAGGTTTTGCACACAGACCAGTCTTCACTCGCATCCAACCATTTCCTGCGATTCTTACCAGGTCGTCGATCCACCTTGTGGGGCCTACCCCTGATGTGTCTTCCGGTCCATGGCTGCCCCTCCGGAACCTTTCTGCCCCAACGGCCGTCTGTTCTGTGCGCTATGTGCTCTGCACACTGCCACTTCAGCTCAGCTATCGCGAGAGCTATGTCGACAACTTTAGTTTTCCAACAAATCTCCTCATTTGTAATTCAATTCCACAGGGAAACCCCGAGGCCCATAGTGAGAGATCACGTCTCGATTAATACATGTATAAGGGAATAAGAGTTCATGGAGCAAAAGAAGTTGTAAGGAACGAAACAAGTAAAAATCTTTAGTCTTCGTTTTTATCAGCAAACCGCCGTTACTATGTTTACGAGCATACAGTGTATGTGAAATGAAATATTATATAATATATATTTAACTTCATGAACACTAATGTTTGAGATCTTATATTTACATCCAATCTACGTATAATTAAATATTATTTATACCAATTATATTTTATGACGCGATTTTAGCAATAAACTTTGAATAACAGATGCAAATATTGCAGTTGGAAATTCTTAAAGACAGACGGGTTACTTAGAGGTTATCACGGCTCCAATTAATAATTTATGCTTAGATCGTAAGAGGCAAGTTCTTTGGTAACTATCGAACATTGATCCCGTGCTCTTATTAACAGTTTGTTGACTAAAAACCCAATAACATATTGCTCAAGCCAAACCTTAAGGTCATCAGTTACGCATGCGCTCAGGTTTAAATCAAGGGGTCATCGATGCACTCATTCAAAATATTTCACAATTACAACATGTATAAAATACGAGGAACTTTTCACCAGTCATGGCATTGCTGACTTAAAACTTATGACGTTTTCAAGGCTTTTAAATTTCATTGTCACTGTTTGTGGTCTGTTATAAAAGCATTATTTAAAAAAAAATATCGCTCATTAGTACTTATCCACTTCTCAATTAATCAGCTGTCATGTCCTTGATCGTCGATTAATACGGCTGTTATTGCTGCCCGCCGCTGTTAATTAACTATTATTTAACTAGCCCTCAACGTTGAGTGATGTTTATAGGTGATTTAACTAATTGCGTGTGAGTCGCTTGTAAATACTACCTCTATTACTATTCTTAAATATTTAAGTTTGATTTATAAGTATTGCTAATGATGTTAATAAGCTTCTTATATGATAGTTAACTTTAATTATACATATAAACAACACTAGCTTTAGTTTAGTTATAATACCTCTTTTAAAGAAATAATATATTGTTATGTTGCTCGGTAATTTAGATTTCTAATGGTGAAAGAATTTTTTAAATCGGTTGCGTAGTTTTTGAGTTAAATCATTACAAGCAAACAAACAAAAAATCAAATCTTTGCTTTTTATAATATAAGTATAGATTTATGCTAGTTTGGTCGGTGACATAACTGGTCAGGGCATGAGATTCTATCTACATTACTCAGACTGGAGCAGTCCAACTGGAACCTCGACCCTATTGATAATATTATTTACATAACTTTATGTTCTTTTGCTTACCATTACATCGACACCACTATGCACTGTCCCTTTCCGACAATTCTCTATTTTGTATATAGCGTAGTTATGCGTATATAGGGTGTCTAACTTGATGTGTAGCCATGTGTACATAAGTACATACTTCTTCTCCCTAGCCTTCAAGTCACTTGGGGTCGGCTTTCTAGTCTAACCGGATTTGACTGGATATCAGTATTTACACGGAGCGGCTGCCACCTGAACTCCGCAACCCGAAGGCTAACGATACCCTAAGGCTGGACCAGTGTCAGGATATTATAGGGCACTAACTGCCCGATAACAACTGCCATGGATGTTCATGGCAGCCGGGACCAACGGCTTAACGTGCTCACCGAGGCACGGAGCAGGCGATAATTGTTAATCAATACGCACATAATTTCGAATAGTCATATAACTTCCGAAAGTCAGAAGTGCGCGACGTGGGTTCGAACCCGAGATTCTCTGCATTGCAGTCTGTTGGTCTCCCCACTGAGCTATCGCTGCTGTACTGCGCTGTACATACATATGTATAATAATTACTTTTGGATGCCTATTTTACCGAAACCATTAACACGATTAAAATTATTTTGCTAATTAGAAATAACGTTTCTTTAACATTGTAATTTTACGTGATTAGCGTGTCTGAAGAAAATCCGCTATTTATTTTTCTGTATTTATAACTGTATTGTAAGTGCACATTTAGTATTGTTTGTGATAACAGCCGTAATTACGTTGCTAAAATACTATTTCAGTGGCGCAGCGGTAGTGATTGAGTGATTGTTACTCACTTGCATAGTTTTGGATCTGATTCCATGTTGGGCAAAGTGTGGCAATTGTGTTTTCAAGGAATGCTGGCTGGTTTTGAAAAACTTCTCAATGACAGCATGGAGTTGAAGCTGCGCAATACGGAAATAAGCTCGCATCCTATAGCGTGAGATCTAAAACCGTTCTTAGCGAAATGTGGGTGTAATCGTCTGCTTATCTTTTTGGAGCTATAGGCGCCAGGCTACGTATGTATACATAATATGGTTTTTTGACCTTAATTTTTTTCCATAAGTGCTTCGCCCGCACTATATTTAATTCCTGTGTTGCCGAGGGGACTTTACAAATATTCAAACAACGGACACAAAGAACACCCAGACTCAGAACTCTATTTGTGGAGCACACAAAGTTTTGTCCCGTGTGGGATTCAAACCCAGAACACCCGGCGCAGTCGCGGTGGCAAGGCAACCACTTACACCACTATGCCATCCGTACAGTAAAGTCAAAGTTAAAGTCAAAATCATTTATTCATTTAGGTCACATTGTAACACTTATGAACGTCATAATATATAGGTTATAAGTTACTGAAGCTACATTTAGGTAAGTTGCTAGGTTCAGTACAAATACAAATCACCACTGCTTTTTGTTCTGTGATATAAGAAAACGTTTCGGATTTCACTGTAGTTTCAGCGCCTCACTGACGGCACTGCGCTGAGAGTTCTGGGTTCGATCCGTTTACAGGAAAATTATATGATCAACTAATATTATCCTAAGTAGTCTTTGTATCCGATGTTTAAATGCTTGTAAAGGCATCCACGATATATGAATACTTAGCGTAGGTGATGTTAAAAAAAATAAACAATCTAAAAAACAATGTTCGGTCTCCGATCTCATTAACTTTGAAATAAATATTGCAATTTTAAATGATTGGTTGAATTTGAAGGCAGCGGTCATGCAGATAGTATACATACAAAACTGTTGATAGTCATTGACATATTAGAATTGAGTAGTTATTTTTTATTTATTAATTCCTCAGTATTTTTACCTAGTAAAAGTATTGTATAAGACACAGATGGCGCAATCGTTTCAATTGGTCGCCTAACCGTTAGCAATGCATCGTAGGTTTGAATCTAATTTTGAATCTCCACACAGGACAAAAGATTGTGTAATTCACAAATAGTTCTGTAGTAGACACTATGCCTAGATAGGCGTTATTTTTGTCCGTTTTTTGAATGTCGGAAAGTTTCCTGTAATACAGAAATTAGTACTAGTGCGAGATACGTCCGTTTAAAGGAAGTTGTCTTTCGAAGAGTTGATTTTATAAATAACAATTAATCCAACTAAAGGCTTTAGAAGAAGCTTTATCGCTCAAATAAATCTCTAAAGTCAAAGTCCAAAGATAGTTTTGTGCGTTTCCAAAAGTATTATTAATTTTACAGATACTGCAGTCAGATTGCCCTGACAACCCAATGAAGACGTCACTCGTAACATCGTAAGCACAATTTCTGGTTTTGTTTATATAAGTTTATGCAATAAAACGATATAAGAGCCACAACACTTACGTCATTTTAGCAAAGCATCGTAGCTTTTGGAGTAATTATGCAATATGTAGGTAAACAAATTAAGTATATTCGTAGCGTAAAACTAAAAAAAGATGACACGACATTTACGGCACCAGTAAATGTCGTGTCATCTTTTTTTAGTTTTCTTGTCTTGAAGCTAATAGGTCCTTCGGATCGATATAGCCGCTTATAATGTTCATTAAGTAGTCACCGAAATAATCATGTAATACGTAATAGTTGTCCAAGATTGTTTATGTTGAATTATGTTTATACTTTCGCGTTACATGATTTCTATAATACAAAACAGGAATTATTGCAATTGTGCTAGGTATTTACATGACTGACAGATGACAATGGCAGAATCAGTTTGCAGATCAGTTTGATTGTGACCACGGCCCATACAACCTGCTCGGACGGAAAACCTTTCATAAAAGTACCTCGTCTCTGTTACATAAATTTGCAACGCGCAAATGCCTCTACTGAACATCTGACGTTTTTGTATGATTTAAGGGTTTAGCTGATTGAAATGATTTCAGCGTTGATATATCTGATTCAGATCGTATTACGGCGTCCTTTTTACGAGATTTATATGTACGTAAGAGAATGTAACGGGGATCCTTTTCTGGCTAACTGTTTTCGGTGACTAAAAGTGATAAAGCTTAAGTACTTTTGGATATAGTCGAAAGCAAGAAAAACATATCGATCGAATACCTAGCATGTATAAGTATGTATAAACGCACGGCTTATGGACGACAGATGACTCCAATAGTATACAGAATCAAGATAATCAGCTAGAATTTGTAATCATCAGAAATATCTGTAGGTAATTTTAAATAGTTTACAATTTTACTTAGTATTTAACTTCTAACGTAACACATGTTTCTCAGAACGATTACGTAGTTCTATAGCAAAGGTCGATCGTCACACAGGTGTAGCTCGAATGATAAAAATTCATCACGGATCTACGGAAACAGCATATTTGGAAATAAAAAAGTTTGTTTACATTAAAATGATGAATCACATGTAAATCCCAAGAAAGATCGGAATGTGGCTGGCGTCCTTCATAAGGCCGTCCGCAGTCTTAACGACTTCACAAAAACGAGGTTTATACCTATATATTTGTTGAAGTAATTTTATTTTAAATATACTCAATAAACATAGCAAACAAAATGTTTTTGGTTCATTGGCTAACATATAAGTATTATGAAATACAGCAACCGTTATTATTAACAAATGATATATTTCTTTATTTATTAACTGGCTTTTATTCACGACTTTGTCTTTGAGAGTATATTTAGGCTGATATAACTATGCGCATAAATATATACACAGTCTTTGATTTTAAGTTGAGATTCTTGTAAAAATCTCATCAATACCCCTTCAATAATTATTCCATAATCATTGAATAAACTGGAAAATTAATTGTCGATATTACAAAAAAAATTATTGTGCCTCTTTTTTGTCTCGTGTCTGTCTCTTTTCTTTCCTTGTTACTGGATCAAGTCAATATATTGATATATGTAAATCAACGAGCGTTAAATGATGTTAATCATATCACAAATAGATCAGATCAAAGGAATTCAGAAAACCCCAATTAGTACGTTCCAATATTCGTCTATGTATTTATTTATTAGCGCCACGTATCCATAAATACGAACAATGATTTGAGTGAAACAGCTGGTCAATATGAACTTCAGTAAACTTATTCAGTTTTAAATTTTGACGATCAAAAGTGATACTAGGTCACACCTAAATGAATTAAGGATTTTTTTGGCTGATTACGATCATTTCAGAAAAATAAACAAATATTTTAAGTAAGTGTATATTGTATATTACTGAAAGTAATATACTGTTTTGCAAATATGTTATTATATTATTGCTCAATGTACTCTACTTATTTAATGACTTGAACTAAATCTACAACAAATGCTAAAGATTATTTTAGTCAGATTCCTGGGATTGACTGTTGATAATACAGAAGTAATTAAACAGTACATACTGCTATGCACTGTTTAATGCAGTACTATAATGCGTAAACTTAATCTTTGCTTCACGTTTCGATCATATGAACTGCTATCACCTTCCTAAAAATAAGTAAATGTTCTAGAATACCCAAATAAAACACTTTCCATAAAAACAACAATAACTCTAGTAAAAATCGCGAGTGTGTAAGCAGATGATTTGGAATAAAAACAAGATGCCGAGCGGACAACGGTCATTCGCACTCTCGCGAAGCTCCAAGTCAGTCCAAGCTGTACTCAAGTATCTCAGAGACTTGAATTGACATACGTCGTGTTTACGTTATATTGTTAACAAATAAATAAAACATAAAAATGGTGTCCAAGATGTTGGTATTTGTGCTGATAGTTGGTACTGCCAGTGCTGCTACATTTATTGGGAAGATCCTGCCAAAACCTCAAAATTTAGGTGAGTTACAAGTGATTTTTATATTATTAGTGCCCAAATCGTATAGGTACCTACTATTGTGACGATAGTTGTTGATGGTTTTATCAGTTTTGGCTTCTTATATCTTAATGTTTATATCTCAGATTTTTTTGTTGTGAAAGTTAGGTCTTGTATATACTTGGATATCTTATTACTGCAGTGAAAGTATCTGTGTCAATGTGAAAAAGCTTGCACGTTCTGTCTTATTATCGCCAATCAGGCGTTCTTATCAGCTCCTGCACATACACTATGAATTGTATGTGCAACTAAATTAATTAATTCATTTATTCATGTACCTATTAAATTAGATAACAATAGCAATAAATTTTGTTTGTTTGTCAGAGATAATAATTAATGAGCTCATTAATAATAACGATTACTATTATTGGTTTGCACTCATAATGTTGGAACTTTGACCTAAACACCGGATCTGAGAAACCAAACACAAAATATGTCGAATAGAAGGTCAAATAACAAAACAAAATTATAAAAGGTGGCTTCTTCAGATTAACATTTGTGAACGCTTTGGGGTTTTTCTAAAATATTTTATGCCGTTGCTTTCGTTCGTTGATTAAGCCTCACCAAATAAATTTAAGTTGTTATTAAGTGGGTGTGAAATGGATAATGAATAAAACCAGTGGAATGCGGTCGAATATTTGTGAATGCGGATGTTAATATTAGGGTAGAACATAGTCTCTAGATTAAGAAGGGTCGATAATAGACTTTAACGTTGAATATTGTGCTTATGAAGTAATAACAATATTTTGACTCTTGATGTTTGAAAAGCTTCACCTTTGTTGGACTTTACATTCATTGATAGTGTCAATAATGTCATTATCATATCTTGACCTCTTTAGAATCTTGATAAGTCTACTCGTTTGGTTGTTTGTTCAAGTACAAGACAATTTACTTATACATATATAAATTGCAATAATGTTTGAATCACAGTCATAATTCATAAAAAAATATAAGTAAACTGTCTTACACTTGAACAAACGACCAAACGAGTAGACTTAAAGACTTTGTATATTGATACAAAGCCTTTATTACAAAGAAAGTGAGTGTATGACCTAACAGGCATATTGTACATAACAAGCTATGGAATATGATAACATAGACGTGAAAACACATCCTTTAGGAATACAAGCATTGCTGTTTAACATTACAATCTTAATCAAACCTTACAATCTCTACAAAGCAAATTCCTAACTCGATAAAGAGCAACAAGTGAAGATTCTCATTGAGTGGAATGTTATGTAGGAAGAACTAAAAGTCATAAAACTCAGCGCGCTAATATAAGCAAACATCATCATAAATATATAATTAATAATATATCTATCTTGTTTCTGCGTCACATTATAATATCGAGATGTAGATTGTACGTCACATGAATGCTATGGGTTTTCCTGACTTAACATTTATGATGCTATAATTTTAAAACATTTTCGATTTTATTATATTGGAATGAGGATATTCATATAGTCCGTGTTAATGTTTATTTGAGAATGAATTAGTTAGAAATAAAAAACTAAATTGATATTAAATGGATCTCTTCAAATAATCTTGTCAACAACATTATTTTCAGTAGAATTGAATCTAAATAGAATAAAATGTGTTATTCAAGTATATTGTACATATGTACAATATACTTGAAGTTATGGCGTTATAGATCAATTGATATAATATTATTTACACGTGTAGTTCAGGTATGTAATCCTAAAACATTACATACTTTGATGACTGTTTATAGTATCAGTTTTGATCTATATAGTAGGTGGGCTTAAAAATTGCAGAATAAATCTCATTTTAGTTTGAATGTAGATGGTCAAGATACGTATTGGTGAAGATGAAAGCGTTTCAAATTAAGTGATCTAATCGACTAGTCTTTTAAAAATTCACTGTGGTGGTATGTGTTTGTCTTTAAAGCTATCTTATTTAAGCTATATATGTGTGTGTAGTTACTATAAATAATTGTGCTAGTAACAAATATGTTCAAATTTGTTTTAGAGCATAACATTGATTCACTATGTTAACTTTCTTTGTAATATGTTTAAAATTTGTAACGTTTAAATTGGATTTACCGATGTTTTAAAATGCACATAAGTTAGTGTGATACCTACTAATGCAATTGATTAAAACTATTGTTATGATAACCTTAACAAATAATTTCATATTATTCTATGGAAAGGCTACATCTCTTGAAATTTGGTTATCTGTATAGCTTTAGAAGTGTAGAATGATTGTCAAATTGCATCAAAATATAAATACAAGTATGCAAAACTTCATATAATTTAGTGGAAAGATTTATTTTTGCCGAAGCACAACGTAGTAAGTAAATTGATACATCACCCGCAGTTTTGAGTAATTTACTTCGATCACACCCATTATAATTAATGAGATTCGTAAAGATATGTACAAGAAATAAACGTGTACCGACGCGACGCATGACGTTCTGCAATTTATATTATACTTGGATTTATCGACGGATTTACTTGTGCAATTATTACCAAGATTAATAAGATAGCATTGATTAGAATTATGTTTTCTATAATGTATACCATAAGACAGGGTGCCGTTATTTAACAGACAAGTCCTGACCTGCCTAAAATTATTACAAGTTGATAAAAATATATGGATATAATTTTTCCATCAGCAAGTTATATCAATAGACCTCAAATCAGAATCGACGAGTATTCTCAACCCACTCAATGGCTGAGTAAAAATATGTTCGTATGTGCGTGCTTAATAAAAAACAGACATACAGATATTACGTATAATATAAATAAGTACATGTCGCAAAAGCCTTCTTGACGATGTCAAGGCCCAAACACCTCGAGGTCTTAATGTTTACAAAAACTTGAGCGTTGCGATTAACATCGCTAAAATATTTTTGTCTACCGAAACTTGTTTCTAATTTTCAATATTGTTTTAATGAAACTCGTTTACCTGTTGTTCTGGATCTAAGATTATAATACTAAATGACCATATTAAAACGTGTTCAGTTTTGGACACCTGTCGCTTGACATTTTAAATTATTATAACAGAAATCATGTTGAGTAACAAATATGTTAGGTTTTGGATCACTTTGGAGTCCGGTTTTAACATAAATTAAGGGCTTTACAAAAACTGCCAAGAGGTTCAAGACCATTAATTCAGCAAAATAAATGAAAGAGCGTATACAAACTGTATGTAAGAGGTCTGTGACGATAATTCACCTTCCTGTATACTTGAGAGTCACACATCAATGGTCGTCATTTGTATTTATATGAAAGAGCTGTATGCGCCACAAGATTAATGTTTTTTTAAATACCATGGCATCAAAACTATTAATCAATTGCAATCAGTTATTTTAAATTAATCACTGTTAGCGGAAATCCTGTTCCGTTTGAAGCATAGGCAAACTTGTTTGTAACTTGAATAACTTATGTACTTCCGAAAGATATTATATATCTGAGTACATTTTATTAATACGTTATTACCCAAACACAGACATAATTTTTTCGTCGGCATATCAATATTTTTTGTAAGATTATCTTTTAAATTGCACATTACATTAAGTACAAGTTGTATGTTTAAGAACATATGTACTTGGTGTTCAGTCGCTGTATGTATATCCTCTCTCAACATTATTCGTTTGCCTTTAAGGGTCATTGCGTTTGTAGTTAATATAAAATAATTTATATTATCGAGTTTCTACAGCCTAAAACGGCAAAAATCAAGATCGGTTGACTTATGTAAGTTCAATGATTGAGTGCAAACAGATTAATTTTCTATATTTAGCTTTATGTTTAGGTTTACGAGAATTGTCTTAGTCATCACCTGTACGCATTTATAGGACTTAAAATTCACAAGAAATATGATATTAATAACTTAGAAAGAATTATGTAGAACAGTTTGTGAATGCTAATTGGAATTGACAATTTTTTTTATTAATCTTACTAATTAATGTTTATGACTACGATCAAATCATATCTCGTCATAAACGTTAACAATGATTATTCTTGACTTTACGTGCCCTCTTTCGATCAATAAACAATATTATTGTACGATTTTGATACATGTACACGGCTAATATTTATATACACCAAAGATCGTCATCGATCAAAGATTGCTTTTCGACAAAGTGCTTGACTTCTGAATCATACGATCACGTCATCTGTCTGGATCTATAATGACAATTTAACGGTGAAAATACCGGAATTTCGGTATTGACACAAATATCGGCTTATTATTGGGTTGACATAGTTATTTTGGTCCTTACTTGATTCTTGATATTTAAGAAACTGTGTCTCAGTAACACCCAGTTTAATAAGATTTTGCAACTGATGGTAAACATTCTACATAAATGTCATGGAGTTTTAATGTACATAATTATTACGACGATTGCTGTATTACCAATGTATGACGTTATCAAAGATTTAAAAAAATAACATGAGACAACAACGATTGTTTTCCAATATTGACCAACATTTCTTATGTATTTCTTGTGGTTCATAACTATTCCATTAAAAGTTATTTGAAATTATGTTTCTAAATTGGTTCTTTTCTTTATTTGCAGCTAACAAAGATGGATGTTACATCGAGGAGATCAATGATATCATACCATTTGGCGTTTCTATCACACCCGTCGGCCAATGCTACAACATGCATTGCTCTAGGAACATGATTGAATATGCATCGTAAGTATTTTTATTTGAACTTGACTTTGAATAAGTTCTACGTATAAAAGATGATTACACTTTTATTTTATCAATCGATTTGCTAGATCAAACAAAATGGGTCCTAAGTATAGAAATATCTCTAAATTGAGTTAAGCTCGCTTTGTATACGTTGTCGTTATTTTATCTACAAAATAAAATAAAATAAATAAAAATATGCTGGGACTGTAACTAGAGAACAACCGTATTCTCTGATTATCTGGGATATATGTAGCTTATGTACGGATTTACAATGTATGAAAACCTAGGACAATGCTGAATGCTTTTAAGGTATATCTTAAAAAAAATTATATGAACGATATTTGAAAAGCTTGATAATAACAATATTTTTTAATTTCCAGATGCGGTCTTGTGTCCACTGACGATCCCAAGTGCTACGTCACAGACGTCGATCTAAGCAAACCTTATCCTAGTTGCTGTCCGAACGTGAAATGCGATCTCGACAACAATATCCTCTAGTTATAAAATTAGAATAAGTTAGTAACATCTGATTCCATTAAAGTGGTGGCATTCATTGAAAAAGAATTTGAATTGTGAATGAATGTTGTGGCATTGGCTTCCCTTGAGAGAAATGACGAACGCTGATGCGTCCTTACAAGCACATTCCCTCATCCTCCTTCAAATCATTACAATAGGTACTTTAAAGTCAACGTTAGTTTTCTGTTGCTAAGCCTCTAGTTATTGTATATATAAGTTAATTGCTAAGGGTGATAAAATAATCAAAATAATATAATAGCCATGTATACATGTATTACGATAAATAAAAAAGCAAAAGGTATATAGATTTTGTAAAATTGATAAAAAACAACATATCACACGACGATATATGTTGTAAGTAAAGCCGATTTGAAACAGCGTATGTGTTTATAAGTATCTCTCAAGGAAAGCATATATACGTTGAGAAATTTTCTAGAGTGTATTAAATTACAACTCTAAGCTAGTCAAAAATAAGGAATGGTGAAGAAGATGGTTAATGTTTGAATTTTAAAAATAAGTGTATAGTATTCGTAAAAGAATTGGTATGAGAGATAAAACGAGCTGAAACCAATTAACTTAGGAAAAGCCAAATTAGATGTGGACATCATATTGATGATTGTAATTAAAATAAAATTGTACATATTAGTTATATGAGTAATGTCATCGTTGAAATGTGAAATCAGGTGAATCATAAGACTAGGTATTAGATAGAGTTCCTCATGAAAGAGTTAGAATGCTAACTCTAGAAGCTATCTTGGCACCAAATTGTTGTTTTTAAATATTTATGTTAATTGAATTAGATCTTATTTTAAAGAATATGTGTTTTTTTTAAGATTGTTATCTTAATATCTTACCTTATATCTTACTTTACTTTTTATCTTACCTTCGATCATGAAAATCCAGTGATAAAGCAATGTATTGAAAATGTAATTGTTTAACATTACATGTAATTATTTTTATATATTTGCAACCTTCTTCTTGCTGCTGAAAATTACCTAACAGAAACTTCCAAGCTTACCCAACCGGGAATCCTACTTCGAGACGCAAGTCAAATCTCATGCCATCACATTGCATTTATTTATTTACAAATATTAGACTTAAATTTGCTTTTTGCGGTAAATATGTCATTCTCAATTTTGATTATACAGAACAAAATGCAAATTGCCTGACAGGTAAACCTAATAATTACGTTTTTCCTCAACCTCTCGATCAGTTGTAGTATTTGTTTATGTTTGAGCTCTAAACCAACTCCAATAGCTTTACGCAGCTCTATCTGAATCACAGGTAAATTATAAACCTGCATAAACTTTGTTCGAATCCAGCTTGTCTTTCGCGCAGCTTGTTAGTATTACCACGAACCCTTATGTAAATGAAGCTGCAATATTTTGCACAATGAAAACAGTACAATTATAAAAGCCACAATTATACATTAATTTTATACCACGATTAAAATTAGTTTGTGCCTGGTTTATATATAATAATTATTTTAGTGATGACTGACTTGATGGTCCAGAGGCTAGCCTATACGGCTGCTGATAATGAAGTCGCGGCTTCAAATCCCACCTCGCGCGACCCATAAGTTATTGGGCTTTACTATTAAGGAGTTTTTACTAGCAGCCTAGAAATAGGCAGTCGAAATTGTTTCATCCTTAGGTCTCTTGCTCCGAGATTGAGGCAATAGAAAATGTAATTGTTTGTGCATATGATTGGTACTGTAGACTATAATATCCGTTGATCAGCTGTAACGAAATGTCTACTCTGTGTAGTTTACCGATTCTAAAAGATATAAGTTTTAAACCTGAATCGGGCATGGTTTAATTGAATTATTGCTAGGTCATCCTTCGAACACTGCACTTTTGTTTTGACTTTGAATCGAGAAGCTTCTCATTCACTTAATACTATGCAGTAAACGTCGCTCATCGTCATTGTTACTGATGTGGGCGTAGGCAATACCGAGAAATGAAATTATCAAATTCCGAATAACTGCGTGTATTGAAGGTAGGTACAGGACAAACCAAGTAGCGTGCGACGTGTGTGGGGCCCATATAGTCACTGCATCTGCTGCCTACCTCGCGGTCGGGAATGCAAAAGCGCTCGCGGCTCGCGCCACCTCCCCGCGTCCGCTACCCCCGCCCCGCGTCTGCCGCGGGCCGCGCACATATCGCACACTCTTTACAAGAAATAATAATATTATAATTTAAGTAAGGTAATGTAAGTAAACATGAGAATTATATAATTACGTCGCTAACATATCTCCGCCCAGTGTCCTGGTGACACTAATCAGCAACGGGAAGTAGTGCCACTCGGGTGACCGGACGAGTTAATATTCCAGTTTTCATCTTCACGTCTACTGTTCGAACTCGTCCGTCTTTCCCCGGGTAAACACTAGCGACCACTCCCTTCGGCCAGGTGTTTCTACCTAAATTAGGGTCGACCACCACAACTACATCCCCAACCTTTAAGGAGTCATTATCCATGTACCACTTTTTACGTGGTATTAAGGAAGGCAACACTTCCTTGACCCATCGCCGCCAAAACATGTCGGCGAGTCTCTGAGCGGTTCGCCACATCTTACGCAGGTACATGTCGCTGTCGTCGAAGACTCCAGGTACAGGTAAGTTTGATGATGTACTAATCAAAAAATGGTTGGGTGTTAGGGCTTCTGCACATTTGGGGTCCACTGACACGTGAGTAAGCGGCCTACTATTAACTATGTGTTCTATTTCGGTAAGTAAAGTTGTGAGTACTTCTTCCCGCGGTGCTTTTTCTTTTAGCGTTATTTTCAGGGCGGTCTTCACACTTCTAATTAAACGCTCCCAGGCCCCACCTTTATGAGGACTGATAGGTGAGTTAAAATTCCAATGTGTACCGAGATTAGTTAGTTCATCATTCACCTTATTATGACTTAATTCCAGGAATGATTTTCTTAATTCGACGTCTGCTCCGCGCAGGTTGGTACCATTGTCGGAGTACATGTATTGCGGCCAACCACGTCTGGAAGCCATCCTTCTTAAGGCCATTATAAATGAGTCAGCTGTCAGTGATGGTACTGTTTCAATATGTACAGCACGCACAGTCATACACGTAAACAATACCCCATACCGCTGCTCTCTACGACGCCCCACCGTTACTTCCATCGGGCCAAATAAATCTACGCCGCAGTGAGTGAATGGCCTATTATGATGCGCTAGTCTTCCTTCAGGTAAGTCGGCCATTCTCGGAGCGCTTGGTGTAGCCTTTCTTATGCGGCACAGTAAACAACGAGATGCAACAGTACGCACTGTGGGTCGTAGGTTCAGCAACCAATACTTTTGTCTAAGTTCATTGACTACTGTTTCATTATTCCCGTGTGCACTTTTTATATGTAATTCCTTTGTTATAAGTCTAGCGACGGTGTGCCTTCCGTCTAATATAATTGGGTTTTTCATTTCATGTGATACGTGAGATACAGCTCCAACTCGCCCTCCTACTCGCAGTAGGCCTTCCCCATCTAGGTACGGGGTCAACATACGAAGTCTGCTGTTTATTTGAATAGGCCTTTTATTTTTCAATAATTCAATTTCCGACGCAAACGTTTCCATTTGAGAGAAGCGTAATAATAATATTTCTGCACTTTTCATAATTATCGTGTCAATCGTCTTTGTGTAGTGTTTTTTACATTTCTCAATAAACAATAACATAGTTGCAGTCGATCTTTTTAAACGGAGCCATGATGATGCGCTTTCGGGATTAGCAACAGGTATGGTATTTTCTGTTTCACATACGCAATGCATGACGTCACATATTTCTTCGTTAATCTGTGTTTTTTCTGTTACAGGTGCTGATGTAAACCAATCACTTCCGTATAAGAACTTCGGGCCGCGGAACCACTCGCACTCCGGGTGTAACTCATATGTATTTATCTTTGTCGCTACGTCTGCTATATTTTTCTCTGTAGGTATATAGTGCCACTCGTGCGTATTACTTAACTCGTCAACTTCACCAAGTCTATTAGCGACGAACACTTTGTGGTTTCGATTTTCGTTCTTAATCCAATGTAGTACGGTCGTTGAGTCGCACCAGAAATATCTTTTTGTTGGTTGAAGTCTATGTTCCTTTTGTATGGTATCTGCGAGACGGCATGCAAGTACAGCAGCTTGTAATTCCAACCTCGGAATTGTGACCGGCTTCAGCGGCGCAACTCTGCTCTTGCTGGCTATGAAGGACACGCACACATTGTTGTTACTATGCACGCGCCAATATACAACCGCCGCATACGCTGTCGGTGACGCGTCACAAAATACATGTAATTGTAACGTCTCACTTGTACACGCCGTATTACTCTTGCAATAAAATTCATTTTCGTTCGTATTATCTTTCTCGGTAGGCATACGAAAGTACCATCTTGGTATTCTAATGTCTTTCAATTTTTGTAATTGAACAATCCATTCACGAAATATCTCAAATTGTGTATGTTTTATCTCTTCATCCCATTGCAGGTTTAACTTCCATGAAGTTTGCATTATAATCTTCGCATTAACAGTGAATGGCGCCAGCAAGCCGTATATATATCAAATATAGACATAACTATGCGTAATAATTCTCGTTTTGTAGGTATCCTTTCGCCCGATAATATTTCTTTACGTATCTTGTCTAGTGATAAGTTGAAGCCAAAGGTGTCACTACTCGGGTACCACAACAGACCGAGGGTACGCTCGTACATGTCATTCACTTCGCTCTTAAAGTTAACAACGGCCGGACTCAAAGTATCGGTAGGCATGCCGTGACACACGGACATTTCGTTCGACGTCCAGTTTCTAATTTCAAAACCTCCTTGTTGATGAATGTATGACACTTCCTTCATGGTTTTTATTGCTGTATCAGTATCATCAAAACAATCGATGTAATCATCCATAAAATGATTTTTTATTATGGCTTGAGCTGCCTCCGGCATTGTGTTCGAGAATCGCTGAGCATTTAAATTTTTCACATGTTGGGCAATAAATGGTGAACAGTTGGCTCCAAATATGAGTGATGCCATAACATTTTTTTTTATTTCTTCATCTGGGTTGTCACGCCATAGGAATCTTAACGCATGTTGGTCTTCTCGTCGTATTTTTATGCGAAGAAACATATCTTTAATGTCGCTTGTGAGACCGATCGGCTTCTCTCGAAATCGGAACATGATGCCGAGAAGTGACTCCAATAAGTTCGGTCCTGGCAATAAATAATCGTTTAGTGACTGACCATAAGATTTTGCAGCAGCATCGTAAACAAGTCTCAATTTCTTCTTATTCGGATTATCAACTCCAAAGTGGGGAAGATACCATATTTTTTTTACATCTTGTGAGTTCTCATTGGGCTCTATAGCACGAGCATAATTGTTTGTAAACAAATGATCTATTCTTTCTTTGTATCTTAAATTATAATCCTTATCAGCCATCATTTTTCTTTCGGCGCTTCTTAATCTTCTATAAGCGTTTGAATAAGAATCCACCATCTTAGCATTGTCATCTTTCCAGGGTAAGCCGACTTCCCATCTTCCTTCTATCAGTTTAGCAGATTTATTCACCTTGTTTATTGCAATTAAATCGCTTTTATTTTGTCTTGCTTTATTGTGAACACCGATACTTTCAAACATAAATGACTTGCGAACAAGTTCGTGAAGTTGTGCGTCAAACTTAAGGTCCGTGTGTATCACGGTGCAGGAATTATTAGTGGGTATCTGAAGTGCGCGATCGCTCGCTGAGTTCGCGCTCGTAGGTATACTATGAAGCGGCGCGTCGCTTCCGGTGCTTGTGTGCGTAGCTGTCGATGTAGTGGCGACACTGACGCCGATGCAAACTTGAGCGGAAGGACGACCGGCGAGCGCGACGGTGCTTGCTTCTTGTTCAGCCGCCGTTATCATAACACATTCGGATGATATTGGTTGACGTTGGTTGTGGTACGCGCCATGTATGCACCATCCTAATGGGGTCAAGGTCGCACATGGTTCGCTTTTCTTGTTATGACCCATTATCACTTTTATTGGCGAAATTAAATGACAATTATCCTGTCCGATTAATATTGTCGGTTTCACATCCTTTAGACACGTAAATTTATCACGTATTTGATGTAAATGTTTATAGGTTTTTATATTAATGTCCGATAATTTTTGTAATGGTAGATTTAGTTCACTTATTTTTCTAGCACATAGTTCATACGACTCGTTGTTTTGATTAGTAATTTTGCACGTTATCACTTCACTTGTACATGTTAATTTAGAGTCCCAAGCTCCACGGACGGACAATGTCTGTTTCGCGCCTCGTAAGCCTACGCGCTCGGCAACTTCACTAGATAATAATGATATCGTCGCGCCATCATCTAATAGCGCGTATGTACTTAATACACCGCGCGGGCCATGCACCTTTACAGGAATTACTTTTAGACACACTGAGGGGTTTTCCATATTGTTCGTGTATGTCACAATTTCTGAACAGTCACTAGGCACTATATTGTTCTGGTCCGCGGTTCTATCACTTTCCGATAACAGTTTATTTACACTGGTTATTATATCACTGTTTTTTGTTTTCCAATGCAGGTAACGATGATGCGGTAGCGAGCATTCGCCTACGCAGCATGCAGGCGCTGAGCAGGTGTCGCGATTGTGTGATGCCAGTAAGCATTTGTGGCATAGGTTGTTAGTACGCACAAAGCGCCATCGGTCCTTAGTCATAGCGCGTTTGAACCGTGGGCAATCGGTTAGTTTATGATTACCGCCACGACAAAATTTGCACTTAGAAGTAGATTCTTGTTTATCACTCAACAATAGCGCATGATGTTTTCTATCCTCATGTTTTCTTTTATATTCAGATTGACTATGAATATAAGTTAATCCGGCGGTAGATATTTTACTGGCTTCGTCGTACAAAAACTCGGCGAGCATTACTAATTTTGATGTTTTATTTTCGTAATAAGTGCTATAATAGTCAGCCCATTTGTTGATAAGAGCACTGGGACACTTTGCCAATACTGATGATACTAATTCCGGACTTCTTAAATAATCGGTTTGATTCACTGCTTGCGCTGCGGCCACAAAATTTTTAATTTTAATTGCGAAGGTAACAATATCTTGATGGTAATTTTGTGGTAAAGGTGACATTTTTCTTAATTGATATGTAATTTTATTGATTATTACTTCGGGTCTACCGAAGCGGAGTTCGAGTGCTTCAATGACTGATTGCGGCGACGTGTTTCCGTTGAGAAGTGACAACACTGTTTCTTTTGCTTCTCCACGAAGGGCTTTGCGTAGCCTCCACATGTTCTCTGCGTCACTATTTTGGCAGAATTTGGTTGACTCGTCATACGCCTGTTTAAAACCGAGCCACTCGAGAGCATCGCCGTAGAACTGCAGTAAATCCTTTGAGGTAGCGAATCTTGACATCAACTGTTGATTTTGTGAGGTAGCGAGATGAATAGCACTAACTAAATTTTTCATTTCAACATCACCATTGTGGCCGACTTCGTTTTCAGCTTGATGATTGTGGTTAAAGTTTTTTTCAGAAATATGACTACGTTCGAGCCACTCTTGCACTTTGTCCACGGTCCTCACGGAGTGACCTTCGCTGCGCTGATGTCTAGAACTCTGGCGGCTGCTTTCTTGATCCTCGAGAGCAGCTAATTCGGCGGCTAGTTTCATGTCTACTAGTTGCTTCTGAGCTGCAGCTTCCTTCTTCGCTATTTCCGCTTTTTCCTTCGCCGCTTCGTATAGCAACTGTTTCTTACGGACTTCTATAGAACTTTTGTTGGAGACCGAGGAAACTCTGGTATGTATACTTTTCTTCGTGCTTCCAATGTCAGTCTGTGGTCTTTTTGCAACATCGCATATTTCAGGTTTTCCTGGTAACGCTTCGGACTGCACGTCGTGTGACGGTTCTCCCTTCATTGTGATCGCCTGTTCTTTCTTCCTTGCGCCACGTGTGCGAATCGTGTTTTCAAGGCGGTGCGTGCGTGACGGTGGAGTGTTGAACATCGTCGTGGCCGAGAGTCGTCGTGGGCGACACGTGGGTAAGTATTTCTTTCACGGTAAGTAATAATCCGGCTCGAAGGACCACTTTGTTACTGATGTGGGCGTGGGCAATACCGAGAAATGAAATTATCAAATTCCGAATAACTGCGTGTATTGAAGGTAGGTACAGGACAAACCAAGTAGCGTGCGACGTGTGTGGGGCCCATATAGTCACTGCATCTGCTGCCTACCTCGCGGTCGGGAATGCAAAAGCGCTCGCGGCTCGCGCCACCTCCCCGCGTCCGCTACCCCCGCCCCGCGTCTGCCGCGGGCCGCGCACATATCGCACACTCTTTACAAGAAATAATAATATTATAATTTAAGTAAGGTAATGTAAGTAAACATGAGAATTATATAATTACGTCGCTAACAGTCATGCTTGTATTCTTTTAGCATTGCGGAAGCAATTCTATGAAAACACTGTGATAAGCCGATATCTACGAAAGGCAAGCAAACATGATTATTCCGCATTCAGTTGGCAGTTATAATATTAATATAGATTATTAAATACATAATCTCACATCTATGCCTCCAAGTACTACTCACTTTCAAGGCAGTGTTCACATTCGCCGGCTATGGTTTAACCTAAAACCATAGCTAGCAAAATATAAGTGTAACCTCCACAACCATCTCTGCATTAAATTAGGAGATGGAGAGTGTGGCGACTTCACACAGATATACAATAAGCGCAAATGACGTCATATAAATCCTAAATCGCACAAGTAACATTTACTCAAGCTCCCCACATCAACCGTCGTCGGGCCGCGGCCCGCCAGGCACGAACAACCAGCCTGGTCGGAGGATCCTCCCATTGTGTTGGAGGGACATCATACCCTGTTACTTCAAATTGGTGACCCCGACGTGATCATCCAGGACCCGACGGGATCATCCAGCACCTAACGGAAATCAATGGAAAACAGCCTTCACGGTCCAGTCTGTAATACTGTGGAATGCGCTCCCTCATGAAGTCAGAATGTCCACAAACTACATTACTACATTTTCAAGGTAAAAGTACGTGCTCTCCTCCTCGACAGTTTATCAATTTCTTCTCATCATTAATATAATACGTACGTATGTATGCATGTATCTATATCTATATGAATACATATATATACATATATGAGTATATATTTTATTTAGCTTATATAATATGTTTATTGGTATGTGGTATACATATTTGTATACATATTTATATTACAAATTTGTTCCTTGCTACTGTATGCACCTACTTCTTTTTATCTCTGCATCACCCTACGGTTGACTGGTACAGAATGCCCTTGGCATTAAGTCCGCCGATGTATCGATTATGCATAAAGTTTAAGTAATAAATAAATAAATAAATCAGCAACAGCAACCATCGCCATCATCTTCACGTTACTCACACAGCACTTCTGCAGTTGAGCAGCAATCAAGTCGCAGCCAACCAGCTAGTATCTTCGGCCTCAACAAGGACCACCACAAGTCTGCAGCGAACACGCAGGCTGGTCTTCCCTACGGCTTTACCAGCGTCAAGGCTCAACCGACTGCACACACGGTCCACGCAAGCAGGGCACTTTACTCGCCGTCAACGCAGCAGCCAGCCACGACGCAGCAACTCCGACTCACACTGGAGCACACGCACCGCTCGCCGCACTTAGGCATTCAATGAGGTCTAGCGGCATATAGTTCCGACTCACTGGAAATGGCGCCATCTTTCACTGGTACTGGCAACGCTCTTTAGCAGCATCGACAGCTGACTCATCGCCTTGAACGACCTTTGTCTTGGGGGAGAATACTGTGGCGACTCCGCACAGATGAAGAAGGGCCGCCTATATCCAACAGATGGCGCTATATACAGTAAGCGCAAATGACGTCATACAAATCCTATATCGCACAAGTAACATTTACACAGCGACTAAGTATATATGTATACAAGCTCCCGACATCAATCGTCGGGCCGCGCTCCACCAGGCACGATCACCCAGCCTGGTTGGCGGATCCTCCCATTGTGTTGGAGAGACATAACACTCTATTCCTCCAAAAGAAGAATGTGAGAATGTGTAGATCTGGTTTCTGTAGGATTTCTCATAGCATTAATTTATAATGCTATTAGAAAATGTTACCCTATAAAAAGTACAAACTTTTAGTACCAATAGAGTAACGTTTGCGTTTTAAGTGCAGTGCTATAGCTGGGTAAAGACAACTATAGTTCTGCACTGAATTTGATCAAATTTGACTGGATATATCTTGAATTCTGAGTTTCATACACTGAGAATTCAAGCTCTAAACCAAATTATATATTTTGTATCATTAGTAATAAAGTATATAATAATATCAGCCATGTATTCAATTGTCCCACTGCTGGGTACGGGCCTCTTCTTAGTCTGAGAAGGGTTAGGCCATAGCTCACCACGCTGGCCCAGAGGGCCGGGGCGTCGCCCAGGAGTCGTTGTCTGCTGGGTGGGTCGCTGAGGTAGTCTCTTTTCCAGCGGCCCATCCACTATACAAGGCAGCGAGTAGGCACATCATGGGGTTTTGGTCCGTAGGCCCGAAGTATGGGAGAGCCGAACATAACCCACTCGCCTCCCCTTGTGGCGACGGGGTATGCATCAGGAGAAAACGCTACGTAAAAAAAAAATGGGCGGGTTGGCAGACTTCACATATCTTCGAGAACATTATGAGGAACTCTCGGACATGTAGGTTTCCTCAAGATGTTTTTTTTTTTCACCTTTACAGCAAGCAATAATTAATTATTTAAGACGCGCATAACTTCGAAATTTCAGAGATGCGCCTCTTGGAATCGAACTCGAGACCTCTGCGTGGCAGTCCAACGATCTCTCACTAGTCTATCGCTGATATGACTATATATCATTCGTAGTTTAAAAAAATTTCTTAAAACTCATAAGTTAATTATTGGAATGCGTTAGAATTATCTTCATTGGCTGGTTGTTAGGAAATTTTAATTACCACGCTTTAGACTGGGATACGTGACAGCCTCTCCATCTTAGGTATGGATCTTTGCCGCTCCCTTAATCCCAAAACTTACATCGAGAGCGTCATTAGGCAAGCTTCGCGAAAACTCGGAGTTCTGAACAGGGTGAGGCGGTTCTTCGCGCCAGGGCAGCTGTGCCTATTGTATAAGGCACAAGTGCGCCCTTGCGTGGAGTACTGTTCTCATCTTTGGGATGGCTCCGCGCAGTACTTGCTAGACGCTCTTGACAGGTTACAGCGGCGGGCTGTCCGTATCATCGGAGATCCAGAGGTCACGAGTTCACTGGAACCTCTGCAACTCCGTAGGGATATTGCCTCTTTGACATGTTTCTACAGAATATACCACGGGGAGTGCTCTGAAGAGTTATTCCACCTTATCCCGCCCTCCCCTTTCCTATCCAGAACAATGCGTGCTGGGCTCAGATGCCATCTTTACACGGTGGAGTCGACTAGAGTGCGTACCAACAAGTTTGGGTCCTCATACCTCTGCCGAACGATCAAGGCATGGAATTCTCTGCCAAGGCACGTGTTTCCTTCTTCCTTCAATCCTGGGTCCTTTAAGCGGGGCATGAAAAAGCACCTTCTCAGGCCGTCAAGGGACCTCAACATCGCCTCGGCTGCTATGAGGATGATGTGGAGGCCACTGCTCTTAGACCACACGACTGCTTACCATCAGGCGGAGTGTGGTCATTTTGATGAGCAAAATAAAAAAAAAAAAAAAAATAATGAACCCATGTCGTGATGTCTTGTGGTTATAAAGTAAAATAAAAGAAATACTAAAATCATTTTATTAAAAAGGCTACAATATTCAATAGAACGGTACAAATGGCACTTAAGTACAACGCTTTTCTATTCATGAATTTTCATCTTTGAAATCATTTCTGCATATACATATTCGGTAGTACACATAACCTCACCGAGTCTGCCCTTCAAATCTGCAATATTTGTCATGACATCAAGTAGAGCCGCATAAGCCGGAACTTCCCTCGCATATATCACCGCTGAGATGGGATCATTTTTAGTGGTAAGAGACTTGTATAACACGAAGTAATTTTTGCCCACTGATCTCCCGACAGCACGCGTTTCATATATCCTTTCGCCACAAGTACAGTTCACGTTTACAGCACGGACTACATCAGTGTCATTTTGGATTAATCGAAGAGGAAACGTGGCTTTTCCCCACTCAACATTTGTACCATCGATGACTCTACTATTGTGTATCAATTCGGTGTGAAGTTTATCAGCACATTTACACTTCACTTTCTCACGGATCTTGGTGAATGCGACTTGAATACACGTTTGGAAGTAAGTAAAAGCTGGATAAAATGCCACGGGTACCCATTCTCCTTTAAATATATCAGTAGTGTTTGATGCACTTAGAGTGACCAGTAAAACGGCCGGTGTTATTATTTTCCACATAATAAAACAACATGTGGATGTAACACTACGGTATATTATAAGTACTGCTCTAAGTTTATATATCGGTTCGCTTTATATAATACCAATGGATAATAAATAATAAATACCGTTTATTTTATAATAATAAGCTGACAACAGTTGTTTTAGGGTTCCATGACCGGAGTGTGCCAATAAGACTAAGGTCTTAAGGACAAAGTTTAAACTTTATTCTATTTTGGGGTTAAACAATCAAACAACTTTCAGAATTCACCAAGAACACCCAGACTTGGAATAACTATTTGTATATCACACTAATTTTTGTCCCGATTGGTGATGGAGGCCCATGTCACAAGACGCAGTATCAGTGGCGCGGCGGCCAGTCTCTCAGTCAAAGTTTAAAGCTTAGACTTACCTTAAATCTCTTAGGGTCTATCTTTTGAACATATATAAACGATATCATCTCTATCTTTAAAACTATACAAATGCTTACAAAAAGATTAATTTTGAATAATGCTTTTTGCGTAAAAGCGCCTTTCTTGTTGTTTTTAAATTAATTTACAAAATCAAACATAGGCCACTACCAAATTCTCGAGATAACAACTGTTCAACATAGAGTTCCGATCTAATTTAATAAACGGTAAATATCAATTGAAATGTATTCAATGTTTACATTTAAAGTTTATTTTAATTAAGGTGAAATTCATGACACTGAGACTAGATCGGAAATCTATTTTGAACAGTATTTATAACAAGAATTGGCTCTATGTATACATACATTGATAGAGGTGGGGACAAGGAGAGGCGAATGTGTATTACATTTCACCAACTATTATTTTAGAGCCCAGATCATTGGTGCTCGCTCCTTATTATCTGTGCCTATTGCCTATTTCCGTCTACTGACTATAAATAATAATAATAATAATTTGGAATAAATACAATAAATATAATAATATTCTATCACATACACCCAACACCATCTAGCCCAAACTAAGCAGAGCTTGTACTATGGGTACTAGAAAAATGGAAATCAAAAAGCTGCCGCACGATAAGTATTTTACATTCCTCATAGAGTGTAAGCGTCGGGTATCTATGTGGTTTACAGGTCATAACCTTATGTACAGCTCTTTGTGCCCGTTTCAGTGCCAAGAAGTAAGTCTTTGTGGCCCCTCCCCATACTGATATACAATAGCTTAGAATTGACTGGCATAGAACAAAATAAACTGTTTTTAAAGTCTGCGAGCATCGTAATTTTTTAAAAACGTAGATTAGTTCACGCTCACGGGCAGTAAGCTTGTCTATGTGATATTTTCAGTTTAGTTTATTGTCTATATAAACTCCGAGGTATTTGACACAGCTCGATTTAGACGGGCATGGGCAATCACACAGAGTAGAAAAGTGATTATTTGTGCAGGAATGAGCCTTAAATTGGAAAGAGTCTAGTGAGGGTTGGTTCGCAGATGACACTGAGAATGTGAGGTAAGTTGTTTTTGAGACATTTAGGGTTAAGAGGTTAGCAGATAACCAGCTCATTACATTATTAAGTGCCTGCTCCGCCAATCTAAAACTAGCAGGCCAGTCACGACCGTGGACAAGGAGGGCTGTATCGTCGGCGTATGTATATATAGAGCAATTAAGGAGAGGGAGCTTGCAAAGGGCATTAATGTATGTCAGAAAAAGAGTAGGGCCTAATATTGAACCTTGCGGAACTCCAAATGATAGAGTCTTCTCGTCACTCAGTATAGAATCGATTTTGATACATTGCGTTCTATCAGACATATAATCTTTGAACACCTCAAGCGCGTGTCCACGTATTCCCATCCCTTCGAGTTTATTCAGGAGGTGGGGAATAGAGACGGTATCGAAGGCCTTGGTGCTATGTTGGCATCGGTAGTGTTATATACTTGACAAAAGTCGGTGTTTGATATAGTTGCGTAAAGTGATTTATAATCTATAGAGACACGAGTTAATTTTTGTTTGGTAGGCCATATTTTACATTCTATACTAAGCAAGACCGGTGCATGATCCGTTATACTGGTTTTAAAGATTAAGGTTGTTGTTTGCAGATTAGATTTTAGCAAAACGTGATCCAGATAGCTGCTTTCGCGAGTGGGTAGCATATGTGTAGGTACTAAACCATGTATAGCATTTAGTGTCAAATATTCACGGGCCTGCGAGTTTTGACTCTGAGGGGAAATATTTATATTGATGTCACCCATTAGCACTATATTACTAATATTTGCAAAAGATGTCATAAAATTGTTTAAGCTGTCTAGAAATTGGTCTGTATTGTGGATGCTCGGTGATCGATGTAGTGCAACAATTACCAGATTATGTGATTGTAACCGACAGATCAAACAGTTAATTAGTAGATAATATTGGTTCTGTGATTGTGTGTGCTAGGCTTGTTTTAATGTAAATAATGATGCCGTCATTTTGGTTACGGTTTTTTGTGTTAATGTTAGAACTACGGGAGCTTTACTCAGCCAACATTCCGTTAAGATTAATATTTCTGGAGTCATTTTAATAGTAATTAAGAATACTCTAAGTTCATCTATGTTTCGGTTAACACTTCGTATATTAAGGTGTAATATTTTTATATAGTTCCAAATATTAGGAAGATAAGAAAAGCATTTCTCTGGATCACACAGCCTTTTTGTACCTATAGTATCTAGCTCTTCGGATATACTATTTATGTCTAACATTTAAATGAGATAAATCCATATCTCAGTGAAACCAGCTCCCCTGAACATAGCCAGTTACTATATTTAAGCACACTGATTTCATAAAACACAGCATTTTCTGAAAAGTTACCACTATTACAATTGTAAAAAAGTATATGTAAGTATATTTGAGTACATGACTGCAAAGTGTGTGTGATTATATAGGGTGTAAAACCACTAGAGTGATGTAAATTATAACCCAAACATAAAAATAAAATATAAATTAATGTCTGTAGAGAGCAGTTTGTTTGTAAGTGTGACTTGGTTTTGTAAATGTATGTTACTATGTTCTGCTTCTCAACATTTCTTGACAAAGAACCTAATAACACTAAACCAAATTAGGTTTAGGTATCTTTACCGAGACGTTATGCTCAGTAGCCTTATTCATTACTAAGCGCCATCGTGGCTTCACATACTCGCACCTGTTTTCCAAAAAGGCTAGACTACTAGCTTTTCTACTTGTTAAGATTCTAGCATTTCTCTGTGACTTCATTAACAATGATTATATTCTCTATATACCATTACCACTCTACTTTTAAACAAAGCATTTCTCTTGAATATCTCCAATATGGCCAGTGAATGTGCGCACATTTTAAAATATATTTTATTTTCCTTAAAACAGTATAGTTTTTTCGTAGAAAAAAATCGTCAAAAGTAATTCATTTAACACATCATTCTTCTGAAATTATCAATATAATAAAATTAAATGTTTTGAGCTTTCTGTCAAGGTACAGAACCCCTCGGTTTGCTAGACCAGTTTGCACTTAACCAACTTTATTTATAATAAATAACCTCACCTCTCCTAGGAATATTATTTAATAAACAATCGGTGTCTAAGGTGTCACGCCGTACATCGTATTTTTTATAGACAGGCTAGTATACATTACTCTTAGTAAACAAGTTATATGAAGGTACATTTATATTTAGTAGCTTCGAGTTAAAGGTTAAACGTATTTGAATATTTAATATCTTGGGTACTTTTACTAAGTAGCCAGCGCGAGCTCATAAACCAATCTCAAAGTAATAAACTAATGTCAAAGTAAAGTATTAACTACAACAGGTCACCTATTAACGTTACTCAACGTTGAGTGTAAGTTGAATAATAGTAAAGTAATCGTTGATCAGTGTTGAGGGGCCAACTACTGGTTAGCGATTATTTAATAAGGCAAGCTGTATATAGAAGTATAGTGTATATGTAAGTTTTATGTGCAAGAGCCTTCCGTTGTCATAATATATTTGCTGACAATACAAATGAGCTGGTTTACTCGGTCAACAACCACGATTATAAAAAACCACGCTACAGAGTAGTGCATCATAAATGCGTTTCACCTATTGAGTAATAGTTGGGTCGTTCTATACTCTCCTATTGCTTGTCCTTAATTCCATATTAAATGACTTTCTATGGGATTATCATCAAGGGGTCCTTATGTTTGTGTGCCATCTAAGAATCCATAAAAAAAGCTTCAGCATATAGTTTACTACATGCTCATTCTCTAGAGATGCTCGTGAGGGCTAACTGTACAGGTATAGAAAACTAAGTTAAGCTTTAAAATCATTAGAATGTTCCTCCATCCTGCCATTATATCTTGGAAGTCGGCTTCGAAAATAATTTACATCCATAGGCATGAATATAAAGTACCTAAATCGAAAGAGGCATCACGTTTTTATTATGTTCTAATCGAAGCTCCTCGCTTGGCTACTTGGCGACGAACAATATTAAATTATTGTGACTCTCCTTAGAAGAAGACTCTGTTCAATGACCTGTTCTAGTAAAATATATTGGTGGTAGTCCAACCTGCTTAGTGACTGTGGGTTAACGGCCCCTACACTGTCCGGGCCACGACCTGTTCCGTAGAAATCATAGAAATGTTAAAATTTGTTAATATAACATGATAACTTAATTATGATTATTTATCTTCTTATATGTTTTTTATTTGAAACTGACTGATGGCCCGAGATTTTCAACCATGCCCAAATTGGAATTAATATGGTATCTGAATGGCTTAAATACAATAAATTAACACTAAATATGGAACAAATCAAATATATCTCTTTTTCTCTTAGTAACCACAATTTTATACTATCCGATCGACTTTCGCTGAGGGCTCACATCTGCGGCAATGACAGTTCAATGGTTTGTTCTTATCCTGAACTTCCGAATATTAATATCGTCAAATAGTATTATCGTTGACAGCGGACTTAACTTTCAACCACTTTCTATTTACATCAGGAATTCGTAAATTAATTTTTATTTTAAAATCGTCGTCGTGCGACCAGATTTATCATAATAAATGGTAAACTACGCCCTGTGCCAGCCGTTGCTAACATATGGTATAACAATATGGGGAGGAGCATCTAAAACCGTTTTGCTCAATCTCGAGAAATCTCAAAGAGCAGTATTAAAAGTAAGTCAATTTCTACCATTCCATTACCCGACCAAAGATCTCTACGAACGCTGTGGCTATTCGTACGACAAATATTTATTCTAAATGTGCTACTTTAAAAACACTCACACCTACAGTGCAGTCCTAATATACTGAGTAGCAAAAAACGCAAGTATGCAGTGTGCCTTAGTAGACGATTTAAGACTAGCTTATCTTATAGACATTCCTTGGCGCGTACTTAATTTAACCGAATCCTACCCATAAATCCACTTGCCAAACATCAATGCAAGAAAATCCTATCTAAGTGGCTTCAATGTGTAGATTTTGAGGAAAGAGAAAAACTTATACCGTTGTAACTAAACACATGCACACGCACACGTACACGCACACACAACACATTCTCTCTAGTAACATTTTACAAGTAATTACGAATTAATAATATTTTGTAGCTGAATGTACACTGGACCGCAAAGAAGAAGGGTTGCTTAGAAAATCTTCAATGTCTTCAAAAGTACCTGACCTAGCTTTATAAAATAAAGACTAAATTAAAGAATATTTTAATGAGCTTAAATAAAAAATAATAAATATTACCTGCTTTTATTTTAAAAAAATGTAAAGTAAATAAAAATGCGTCGCTTTTCCAGTATTTTCGTAAATCTAGATTGGTTACAGATGTGCCTTGTTCACGCATTTTAGTACTTTGTGTTGCCTCCGCGAGCTCGCAATGCTGCTGTTATGTGATTTGGCATACTTTCTGCTAGGTTTTTGAAGCGATGCTGCGGAATATTCTGCCATTCCTCTATTGGAGCTTCTTTCATTTCACGTAGCGTGATTGGCGGCGGATTCCGCTGACGTACACGTCGTCCCAGTTAGTTCCATCCATGCTCAATGGGGTTCAAGTCGGGGCTGCGTGCTGGCCACTCCATGTGTGTGATACCGACTTCTTGAAAATAGGCAAACACTATCTGACCTGTATACGGCATTCTCGCCCATGTCCACTAAAAATGGACCAACGTATTCATTCAGAATTTCAGTGACATAATTATCTTTCTGCAGTTAAAGTTCCATTTTCTATCACTACTAACTCAGTGCGGCTTTCGAAAGAAATCACAGTCCACACGTGAACAGAGTCTCCGCCTTATGGTACTTTTTCATCTATACAGACTTGGTTATAGTGCTCTCCCGGTCTTCTGAACACTCTTTTCCTCCCGTCGTGCTTGTATAAACAGAATCTAGACTCGTCTGAAAACATAACCTTTGATCAGTCATTCAGAGTCCAATTCTCGTGTTCTCTACCATAACTCAACCTTGAGTTTCTGTGGTGTCTTTCTAGTTTTGGGCCATTTGCAGGTCTTAATGGCTTTAAATTTGCTTCAACCAGACGTCGCCTTACTGTATCTGTACTCAAATTGTTTCCTCCAGCTCGTAAATGATGGTTCTTTACTTCAACAGCCGTAAGAAAGCGATTTCTCAAAATAGTTAACACCATATAGCGATCCTCCCGCGCCGTCGTGCACCTTGTTCGAACTGTTCCTGGTCTTCGAAGATTGGTTCTAGTTTTATGGAAACGCTGGAGTACTCGCTGAACTGTAGAAAGAGTCACACCAACAGTTCTCGCTGTATTTCGCTGACTGTGTCCATCTTCAAGCATTGTCAGGATCTTGGTACATTCTTTAAGGGTTAATGACATTATTACTTCAGAATAATTAAAATTTATAAGGCAGAGACACCATATTTATAACATTTTTATTGCAAAACTAAAACAAACGCGAAACAATTAATTTGATTTTTAGGTACTAAATTCAAAAATGACCATTATATTACATTTTCAATTTTTATACAATTATCAGAAATAAATAAAAAGGATTTATATATTATTTTATGTGGAATTAAATATTCTTTAATTTAGTTTTTATTTCATAAAGCTAGGTCAGGTTCTTTTGAAGATATTGAAAATTTTGAAACTATTACGCTACTACTACTATTGAATTTTACTAATTTATAAGCTAATAATATTATTTAAATTATTAAATCTATTTATATTTAGGTTTACACTTTCCCCGACGTTTCGGTTGCTTTTCAGCAGCCATGGTCACGGGGAGTCTCCCCGTGACCATGGCTGCTGAAATTCTATTGCTGGCGTTGTTTATTTAACACTGTACCTATTACATAATTTAGAAAACTGTTACACTACTACTACTATTGAATTTTACTAATTTATAAGTTAATAAAATTATTAAAACTATTTGTATTTAGGTTTACACTTTCCCCGATATTTCGGTTGCTTTTCAGCAGCCATGGTCACGGGGAGACTAAGATGGTAGTTGTCTCATCGTTCCAGTGTAGTTATTTTAAAGTACCCGAACATAATTTAATCTTTGGTGTTTCTATTTACGCAGAATAAGCTCAAAGTATCATGAAGGCTAGCTGTGGTTTGCTTCATCTTGGGTTTGACTATTTGAATTACTGGATCCCAAGCTGGTGGTACATTCCAACCATCTTCTCTATTGAAATTAGGATGTTTTTTGATTTCAATAGCCTCGCGAAGCATCCTTGGTAGGATTCGGTGTTCTTTAGCGAGAATCTGTGGATTGTCAAATCTCAGGTAGTGGTTGGTCCCCTGTTGTACATGTTCACACACAGCAGACTTCAACGAGCGTTGGTGTTTTACATCAGCTATGTGTTCTTTTATGCGGGTGCCTATGTTTCTCTTGGTTTGACCAATGTATGAGAGTCCGCAGTCACAATCTATTTTATAGACCCCTGCATTTTGTAAAGGTAATTGGCCCTTGACGAATGGTAAAAATTGACTTATCTTCGTTGGCGGCTTGTAGTATGTGTTAATGGAAGCGAGCTTCAAGATGTAGCCAATCTTGTCAGTGACACCCCTTACATAAGGCAGTATAGCGGGCAGGCGCTTGACTGTGGCTGGCTTTTCTCAAGATCTGTGACAGCGGCGCGGCTGTTGGAGCTTGTTATCTTGCAGTACTTGCTTGACATGTTGAAGCTCGGCGTCCAGGTGTTTCTTGTCACAGATCCCGTGGGCTCTCTGAAACAAAGACCTTTTTACGGTAGCTGACTGTTTAGGATGGTGGTGAGATTAACCGTTTAGGTACATATTTGTATGGGTCTTTTTTCTATACACAGTGTGACTCAAAGTATGATCAGGATTCCTGATGACAAGTACAATCTAAGAATGCTAATGAATTATTTGCATCTAATTCCATAGTAAATTGGATGTTGTTATTAATGGAATTAAGATGTTCTAGGAATACACTAACACTATCTGCTGGTAATATTGTAAAAGTATCATTTACAAACCTCTTCTAAATCTTGGGTGTGATGGGGGCAGTCTGTAAAGCTCGAGCCTCGAAGTCCTCCATATACAGGGAGTCCGGTAATTAATGGATAACCTTGAAATGTCTTATAGTAGAACATAAGGGCGTTCAGAAATAATTTAAAAAAAAATTGAAAAAATATATTTATATTAAAATGTGCAAGCTATATTAGCATAGCATACTTTTGACTGTTTATCTATTAGCATAATTAGTGTTTAATAGTAAAACAACAAAAAACCGATGGATTTCATTCATTTATGGTCGTAGTATACAAGAAAGTTATACATGGTAATTAAAAAAAAAACACATGTCTCAGGTAGTACTTAGGATAGATTGCTTTCATATTTTTTTCTGAACGGCCATCAGTTCCACTAGAAGACATTTCCAGGTTATCCATTAATTACCGGACACCCCGTATATGTCGGCAACAACAGGCGATACTGGGAGCCCATTGCCACACCATCGACTTGTATGTAGAATTTATTGTCCCGCAACAGATAGCCAGTTGTTAAGCAATGCTTAGGTAGTTCTGCATTCCTCAGGCATATTGTACTCTATTAGTTTCCTTTTAGTTATTTCTAACGTAGCTTGTTTTGCTGACGTTTTGCCTTCGATAGTTAATCTCTATCTAGTAACTCGCTCGAACACAAAACTCCGCGCGCTCTTGTACTCAAATCCGTAATGCTTTTCATAACACTGAGCACTGACTGAAAACTGGGTACTTCTCTTGCGTAAATCTTCGCAGCATTTGGTTCTTTATCTGTAACGTTTTGAGGGTTGTACATCACAAAGCAATTATTGCTTTCTGATTTCACTACTACTCGAGTCGGAAACACTTTATTGCCACAAGTACATGTCACGTATAATTAGTGTCGCCCGTCACTTTTTTGACATCTTTATCAACTAGCGTTGGATATGAATCTTTTTTCTCTTCGACAATTTTCCCATTGAGGACAGGAGTTACTTCCAACAAGTCAGTTTTCTTTCCATCCTCACAAGTACATTTCAAATTTTCAGGATTAACAGCAAATTACATCTGGAAACACGATGACAAAAAAATAAAAACCGGATATAGAGCCACAGGTGTCCATTCTCCAGGAAATTCTTCTATGTTCGCATTTATGGTGACAAGAATAACTGATAATATTGTTATTTTCCACATGATGAAGTATATGTGCACGGGTCACTACTATCTGTTTATTAAACTGTGACTAACTGTTGGCTTTTATATAAAAAGCTATCGATGTTTAGATTCTTGACCTCTGTCATGATATAGGAACAAAATATGCGATTATGCGAAATGTTCTAAATTCTAGAAATTTTAAACTATATCTTTTTTAAATACTATACGCGTAAAAGTGCTCCAAAATCCAAACACGGAAATCATAGCATGAGCCTTAAGTAATTTAGGCATATATTACAACTATTTACCTTTATCTCAAACACAAACGTTATCTAGATTTGTTACACACCTTGTTAAATTTGTTGCTAGCAAGCAGAGAGGCATATTGTATGCGAAATATAGACATTGGGGATGTAGTAACTGTAGTAACTCGATAATCACTGTAACTGGAAAGCTCATGTAAAATACGTTTGTAACCGAGTAAACAGATTTGTGTATGCTTTAAAAAAATTAAAACAGATATCGTGTGAAAATACTGCTCTAATAGCATACCATGGACATGTCGGCTCAGTCCTTAGATATGGAATTTTACTATGGGGCAATTCGACAGACATAAATAAAGCGTTTATATCCCAAAAAAAATGTGTTAGAGCAATATGTGGCGCTGGTCCATTAGAGTCATGCAGGCCTTTATTTAAGCGGTTAAAATTGTTAACATTAATATCTATATACATTTATGAAATCGGTGTCTTTGTCAAAAAACATCCGGATATTTTTGAAAAGGCCGACAAAAATAAAAAATATTGTTCTAGAGATCCCAGTAAATTACAAGTCCATATGATGTCTACCAGCCTACATCAAAAAAATAGCAGTTGTATGTGTATACAAATATACAATAAAATTCCAAAGTCCATGCGAGAATTAACTCTTTCAAGATTTGTAAACACTTTTAAGAAATGGCTAACAGATAAGTGTTTTTACACAGTAGCCGAATATATGTCTCATAAAGGTTAGGAGGATATGTAAATAGAGATATAGTGGTAATAATATGGTATTTAATTTAGATTTAGTGTATAGGTAGATATAACTCATGTAACTTTTGTAAAAATTTGCACGCCTATTGTATGGCAAAGCATGTGAAACACAAACCATGTATCGATCAACTTTAAAACCATGTTTTATGCAAATAAAGATTTATTATTATTATTATTATATTATAGCCATTAAGAATTTCGAAAACGGATGCTGTAATTTGACGAGACAAAACGATGTCGATCGTAGGTAGCTCGTTTGTACCGTTCTCAAATTATTTCCCAAGCTAACACACGACTATAGGGATCTTCAAAGTTACTTTGAAAGCAAGCAAAGGCAAGTTAATTAATTTGTTTTATTTACAGATCCTTGTTGAGCTAAGTATGATAGCATATATGATATCATTATCTAGCATCGTGTCAGTGAACGTGACCTGGAGCGCGCGCGTGTTAGAATAATTACGTCATCTTTGCAAGGTTCTTTCAGACCTGGATCTGTTCTTGTCAGCCGTTTCATAATTTCTATTTTTGCTTGTATATAAAAATAACATGGCCTATTTTTAAAAGTTTAAAGCACGTTTTTTTTATTTCTTTTTTCTGGGATAATGCTTTGACGCATACCCCTCCGCGGGGGGCGGGTGAAGGGGAGACATGGTAATGATGATAAGAATTGACCTCCCGGTAATACCGACTAAACCTACCACGGTGTTCCTCGACAAAACTACAATCGGCGGGGCCGCGCGAATCATTTTCACATGCAGTCGCGACCCCGCTGAGGTTTCGGCCCGCCGTAGAGCCAAGCTTTTTAAGACTATGCTAATAAATACAACCGTTAATATGGATATTTGTAAATATGTAATTTTTGTATGACTTAAATTATTGTGGATATTCACACCATCTGGTTTATTATTTGTTTGATTTGCTAGGAACCGACAGATAGCGCTGTGGTTAAAGTCAAATTCATGGGTCCAATTTTTTTTATTCTTGGCGAAATGCGCCTGATCCTTACCCCCTCGCCACAAGGGGAGGCGAGAGGGTTATTCGCATGGTGCAAATAAGATCTTGTCTGCAGAGCCAGTAAGTGTATGTAATGTTACAGATTATTTATGTATATTAAGTAGTTTTAGGTAAATATTATTAATATTGCTTTTTGTATAATAATGTATAAAATAACTTCAACCTAGTTTATTTATAAAAAATTAATTAAAGTAGTAAATTGAATGCAATATTTTCTTCATTAAATTATGAATAAATTTCTTATTGATAAATAGCTCTCAGCCTGAACTCCCTGAACTTGGTAGTATAAAAAAATAAAATCTGAGCAAGGGGTTGTTCTGGGTCTGATCGACATCGAAGATGCAATGTTTGAAGTAACAATCAATGGTTGATAAGCTGTCTCTGTAAACCGAATTTCAATAGACATCATTTCAAACTTACCGAAATATGGCGATGAAATCTATGGTGATTTTTACCAAATGCATTGAGCATTTAGTTAGTAGTAAGATGCAAAAAGAATATTATTATAAAGCGATATGTTTATTACGTGGTATATTGCAAACACAAGTAGCGGATATTTTGGTCTACCAAAGGTACAAATATTTTGATCTTACCTAAAATTTCACACTGTGAGATGATAGCCGGTAAATTGAAAACAGGCTCTGTTGGGCACGCGGCGAATTTCAAACAACGCCCCAATTTATTTTTGAATCGGTACTCCTCTGTTAGAAAACGCAGCATTGTGGCCAAAAAGGTGAACGTTCGAGCTATTGATACCCAGTTCTTTTTATTTTTACGCTCTACACAGCTCTGGTTTCAATTTTGAGGAATTTCACAAACGAAATATTCGTTTGCACTAGTTATTAATTTAGTGTGCGTTACTAGTTCTGCGCGCTCCACTGAATTGAGATTAGATTGTGAAACGTATACAATGTTCTGATAGCAACCTTTAGGGTTGAATTTTGGCGAATCGTAATCAACTTTCCTTAGGCAGGTATCATAGATCTGACGACTTCAATATAAGCATCTATGATTCGTATCTTCAAACTGTATCTCTAGTAGGAATACTGAGTAATACTGTTTTTATGACTATCTTCTATATACAGGTTGATTTTGAAATCGTGTAATTCCTTTTAACCACGCATTCTACTGGTGATATAGAATAACCCTGACCATATTTTTATTTAAATAGATTTATTTTTTTTGAAAAATTATTGTTCCGTTTTTTTTGGGATATGGTGTCAGATAGTCATATGTTAACCAACCAAGGCAATTTTAATTTTTTACTAATTTAAATAAAAAAACATATTAATATGTAATTAACGTCGTAAATAATAACGGGCGGTCCTTTTTATTGCCCCTTATTATTTACGACATCAGTTATTGTTATGTTATTATTTTTAAATTAGTAAAATATTAAGATTGTGTCAGGTGGCTAAAATATGACTATTTGAAATCATTTCATGAAAATAATCTGTACTCTAATTTTGCCGAAACCATTATTCTAATTAAGAAAAAATATGGTCAGGGTTATTCTATATCACCAGTAGAATGCGTGGTTAAAAGGAATTACACGATTTCAAAATCACCCTGTATATTTAAAAGGTACTTGGCAATTTATGAGCTAATAACAGTTATTTGTAGGTATTGTACATATCTATGTATACAAAAATCAATAATTGATTGATTGACAGAAAATACTATATAATAAAAAAATAAGATAGAGTATATGTATATGTACTTATATGGAATATATACATATATTAGAACAGTAAAGGTAATAGGGAGTTGTTAATATTACTAAAATATGTTTTGTCTATAGGGAAAAACCTGTAGGTGTATTATAAACAGTAATAATAATAGTAGCAATAAACATTTATTTGAATTAAACCATTAGTTATTTGATTTATAATTATGAACATTGACGCTATTCTAAGATATTGTATTTGTTTACATTATGAGTATGGCACATTTATTTAAGAAGTATAATGCGAAATAAGTAAGTAAATATTTGCACGCAATGGTTATGGAAGTTTTCTGTCTGTGTGTGCGTGTACGAGTGTGTGTAAAAACTGAGAAGAAAGATTGTATAATCTGCATCTGTCAATCTATGTACGTATTTTATTGTAATTTTTATTCCTGTTATATAATATTTTAGGTATAAGTTAGTTTTAAAGAATTGTGTAAATTAGATAATATTTATAAACAGGGATGTATGTATTTAAAATAATAAGCGCTATAATCCTAGATTAGTCAGTAAATGGAGGCGCGGTCTATAAAAGGAATAACTGGACTGGAACTATGCGATGACCTTAATGCTGTCACGACATTTAAAGTAAATAACCATACATATGGCACGACATATTGTACAATTACGTCATATAGCTGTATAATATCATTTCTATTAATCTGTTACAGATTTCCTATACATAAATGATATCACCATTAGTTTTCCTCATTTATAACTTCTAAAAACTGAAATAAGGCTATGTTGGTACATACATATAATAGATTATAATTTTTATTCGCTTGGACATGCGGTTGGTAATCTAATTAAGGTTAACTATTTAAAAGGGTCGGGGCACAATTTACATTTTACTTCTTTTAATTTTATTTTGTCTACGCGCCTTGCGTAGTTTCTTAAGTGGTCGCCTCGCCACTGCATGCGCATCCGAGTGTTCAGGGATTAATTTTATTTTATTTTATTTATTAGGACAGCCAGTAGTTGTTACATTAATACATGCATATATAAAAATATTTTATGAAAAGGACATAATGCACAACATTTTAGGAGTCACAACGTGCATAATGACTCAATGAGATAACACTGATATAACGGTAAATTGAAGTTATTACAAACATGTTTAAAAATGATGACAAATTCTATTAAAAACGTAAAAATCGTTAAAAGCATTTGCAATTATTAAATTTAGTATAATTATTGTAAACTAAAGGTAAGGTATTAAAAGCAAAGTTTT
The DNA here is from genome assembly GCA_963675205.1 of Catocala nupta. Lineage (NCBI taxonomy): Eukaryota > Metazoa > Arthropoda > Insecta > Lepidoptera > Erebidae > Catocala > Catocala nupta. The sequence continues at coordinate 29,514,044 of OY776091.1, read as the reverse complement.
AAAAGTAAAGTAATTGCTAACACAGTATATGTAATAACAATTAAAAAATAAAGTAGGTACGTAACATAAGTTTATTGCTCCCTTAACAATATCAAAACAACTTTTTTGAATGTCAATGACAATTTGTCGACAAACACATCCACCTCTCCACAAATAACGTTGTATGCTTTCGACAATCGGCATATGGTAGAAAATCGCAATAGGTTGGTTCTAGCATATGGCTGATGTAAAAGGCCTGCATTGACAATCGCACGCCTAGGTACATGACGAGGAACATGTAACTTGAATGAGCTTAAGAGCGATGGACAGCCAATTTCACTTCTAATATATTATATATAAATGTCAGATCATGTAGCTAGCCTGCGAACAGACAGAGCGTCTAGCCTAAACTTTTCCAATTTGTCCCCATACGAAGGCAGTCGTTTGTGCAGTTTACAAAAGAAAGCAAGATGTCTCAAAACACGTTTCTGTATTCGCTCAATTCTTAGTTGATGCATATTGTATTGAGGTGCTCAAACTACACAGCAATATTCGAGATAATAATAATAATAATAATAGAACCCCTCTGGGACAGTCGTTATCTCATCATGAGACTAACGCGATATCGGAGGGCACAGTATACTAGCTTTAAAACTATCACCTTCGCCTTGTGATATAAACAAAAAATGTATCACCAGGTTAAATTAAAGCGCACAAACCGCAGGGCAGCTTGTGGCGGGCTGAATGTGAGTGGCGACACTGCGGTCCTGAATGCCTCAGAGAGTTGGTTAGGGCCTCGTTCCCGGCTTGCCGTTACTGGTTGGCCGGGGTGGAACTTCAAGAGCGCCCGCAGGACTCTCAACTCTGGCTTGCCTTGGTCGGCCGGCCAGAGGGAGGCCGCTAGAGCTATATGCTTGGGGGTGGAAGTGTCATTTTCGAGGGCATAACTACGGGGAAACCCGCTCTGGGTCTGCGTTGTCACGAGACCCGTGATGGTGAAACCGGCGCCGCACCGCTCGACACCCCTAGCCACTTGCACCGGTGTTGCCCTCTGCTGCTGGCTTGTATGCCTATAGTGGCTTATCAGGGGGCCCATCTAGTGAGTTGGCGAGTCACCGTCTGCCCATTGCATTGATGCTATTAGAGTATTCAGGGCAGACGCCGTTTTTCATCCATAGTTAGCAATATACCGGTCCACCAAACACCCATACCTATAGCCCATATATTAGAATCCATACGTAGCAATAGTCCTACGCCTGCTGCGGCTAGTGCCGCTGTAGGTGTTCCATAACACCTTTGATTAAAACTCTCGAAGGGCCTCTTCACGTTGGACCCATGTCTCCGTGTAAGCCTCCCAAAGGGCCAGGTATTTTCTAATATAATATGTTAGAAAGTACCTGTGATAAGAGAAACATAATAATAGCAATAAGCCCCCTAAATCCCAACCATACGTCCGAGTCGAACACCTGACACACGTGGGGGACGGACACACGAACATTTTTACTGGCGTGGCTAACATGGCAATGGTAACCCATTCAATATGGAGACCCGTTCTAAAAAGAAACTGAGAGGACCGCAGCCCGGGGGCGATCGCCGGGGCACACCTAGAGTTGACGCTGGGTGTTTCAGCATGAGAACTGTCAGCGGCGAGGGGCTGAACAGGCGGGCTCCCACCGATAAAGTTGCTACAGCCGAACCCGAAGACAATATTAACAGACTGACAGGCAGGACAAGTTCCCCAATTGAACCATATAGCCCAAGTACCGTTTCTTATACACCATCAGTCTCAACATTAACTTTAATCACTTGTAATAATAATGAACAGAATAATACAGATCCACTTATTAGTAACAATAATAGAGTCGTAACCCCAGCTGAGGATGTTTTGCAGGAGACATCAGCCACCTGTCCTGCGACCACCAAAGCTGGCAAAACCAGAGTGCGTATGCAATGGAATGACGAAATCAATACTTTTTTCATGCGCACTTACTTTTATAATACTAAATTAGAGACAGATAGGGCTATGTACTGCAAAAAACTTAACACCCAATTGTTTTTAAAAAAAAAACAAACTTGCAAGTATCAGCACAACGAATTGCAGATCAAAGAAGGGTGATAATTAGAAAGATTGTCTGACGATGTTATTAGTAAGTTCAAATATTCAGAACAACTCAGGACAGAAGAATTAGAAAGTACACTGTATTTAGCATCAAATGTACCAACTCCTCCAGAATATATTTTGTAACCTACATCAATCACATCATCCAACGACTCACACAAATACTCTTTACTACGATAACAAATTCGCAGATTCTACTCAGACGGGGTCTGATCCAGTCACACAACTAACAGAATATATGTATACAGTCGCATCAAATTACACAAATAGACACAACGGCACAAGAATTAAAAAATCAAGTAGAGACTTAGACTAGGACTTATACAATACAATAGTACTGACCCAACAGTCCGTCCTAAACTACCAAAACTTAGAGAATGCAGAAATCTTTACGCATATATAGATATTTTTAACAAGCAAATATTAAGCAGATTTTTCTCGATTGATTCCGATTTAAATCATATTGACACTTTGATCTACTGTAGCGCACTTGTAATTTCCTAGAACCTGGGATATAAAATTCGAACCCCTAACGCTAATACTTCGCATAAAACCTATAAATCTCTAAAGCCCGCATGGCAATTACGGATAGAAAATGACATTAAAAATTTAAGAGCAGATATAGGCAGGTTAACCCAGTACATTCATAATAATAGAAGTAGAAAAGTAGTTGCAGCAGTCGAGGTAATTTTCAGAAGAACAAAAGTACACACAATTCACGAACGTAATAACATTAGACCAGAGGAATATGTAGACACATTAAAACAAAAACTTACAGTAAAATCACGATGGTTAGCCAGATATATGAAAGCATTGCAAAGAAAGGAAGACAACAAATTGTTTATTACAAATGAAAAAAGTTTTTATAGAATGTTTAAAAAGGATAACTTACAACGTACACATATATTTATTTGCTTAAAACACGGTGTAAAAAGATGTTAGGGTACAATTATATTGGTCATACATGTTTTACTATCACTATAGCATGCAAAATTTAAAAGTTACAAAGTTAGTTAGCATTTAATTTGTAAATAATCATTTATATTATAATAATTATTAACATTTAGCCATTTAAGTAATTTTATTTTAAACATTCTAGAATTAAAATATTAGGAATTATTGGATACCTTATTAAATATGCGAACACACATTGCTAAGCAGCTCTTATTATATTTTGTAAGCCTCGGGATATGACTAAGTACGAGTCTATGTGGATCTCGTCTATTTCGCGGGTTTACGTCATATGCAGTTTTAAATAAATGTTTGTTTTTCCTTACAAACAGACATATCTCGTACATATAAAGACATGGTAGCGGTAACAAACCAAGATCTTTAAATATCTGTCGACAGGATTGGTCAGGTGTAACACCATATAAGACTCTAATGCATTTCTTTTGTGCAATAAATGTTCGACTTTGGTCAACGCTATTACCCCACATTACAAGTCCATAGCGTAATATTGATTCTAGATAAGCGTGGTAACAGTTGTTTTTATACGAGTTATATGTCTGATTTGTTTGAATGTATATACAAATTTATTAATTCTATTGATACATTTTCTAAATGCGATTTCCAATTTAAACTTTCGTCAAGTATTACTCTGAGGAAATTTATATGTGTTACTTCTTTGAGTTTAGGTATGTTTAGCTTAATATTAAATTTGTTATTATTACATTTATTGAATTGATTTGTCAAGATTTATTTTTAAATTGTTTATGTCTAGAAAATTTATTAATTTATATATTGTAATTAATGGTATTAAGCTTTTTATAAGATGTTACAATAATAGATATGTCATCTGCAAACAATGTTGTTTTATGGTTAGTAACATCAACGATGTCATTTATATATAGTAAGAATAATATTGGGCCTAATATACTTCCTTATGGGACGCCTAGTTTATTATAACCATATAGGGAAGAGTAAGGCGTCATTTCACTTTTTTAATAATGGTAATAACAATGCGTTGTTGCCTATTTGTAAGATATGACGATATCCATTTTAGTGCATGTCCCCTGATTCCAACTATCTGGAGTTATAATTTGTTGCTGGATTGCGAAAATTTTTACCATTTCTGATGATGAAGCCGAGCATTCTAGATGATCTGTTTATTATGTAGTCTATATGTGGTAGGAAGGTAATTTAGAATTATAGAGAACTCCCAAATCTTTTACCACGGATGTCTCCTGCAATATCGCTCCGCTTAGATTATAATGAGCCTTAATTACCTTATGATTACGTGTAAATGTACCATCATATTTACGTATGTGACATTTGGTGGCATTTAAAGACATATTGTTGACACGAAACCAATAAGTAACCGCATCGAGATGCTTCTGTATTAAATCGCAGTACAGCGGGTCCGATACAACTTTGCACAGCTTCAAATCGTCCGCGAAGAGGTACATTCTACTATAATTAATATGAGAGACTATATCGTTTATAAATGAATTAAACAAGCAGGGACCCAATCCTTGTGGAACTCCAAAGATTGTTTTATATGTTTCGGATTTATAGCGCATAATCAGTACATATTGAGACCTGTCAGTTAAATAAGACTGGAATCATTTAAGGGATCGAATCCCTCACGGGACAAAACGTTGTGTGATCGACAAATGGTTGTTCCGAGTCTGGATGTTCCTTATGTCCATTGTTTGAATGTTTGTAAAGTGAATTATTAATGTACGGGCAAAAACCATTTCCCAAAATATCACATCGCAAACTATTTTTCGCAAATTTTCATTTCGCAAAGAAATATTTGTCCAAACAACTTATCGCAATTTTTCAGTTAGCAAATTCTTTATTGGCAAGTAGTTGATTAATAAATAATTACTTGATCATGTTTCAGTTTACAATAACAAACTATTCCCAAAAAAAATTCCCATGGGTCTTCTGGCCCGAGACCTCACCACCCTACCGTTCGGACCACAGCATAGCTAGACGAAGCTCCTATGACAGGGTTGTTATAAAAAAAAATCTTAGCCTTTAACCTAACCTATCCGATTCGGATTGCTCTGAATATTATTTGCCAAAATAAAACGTTTGCTTAATAAACATTTGATTTAATAAAACTTGACAAATTATGCCAAATGATAATTGGACCAAGTAAATACATAGAATTCATTTGATAAATTTCACCCAAAAAACGAATCATCCCAGATAAGTTTTTTGGGAAGTAAAATTTTACCAAAAATGTTGTCCAAAGGGCAACCTTGTAAAGTCTCCCGAGCCACAGGAAAGATTCCTAGTGCGTGATTTTCTTTTTTAAAGAAAAGAAAGAGAATGTCTATCTGTTCCTTTGTACTGGTATCGTGTAAACATCACTAATAGGATTTGTTGTGATATTTGCAGTTTGGCAACTTAAACTTAAACCACATTTCACCTGTTTCATTAATGAAATCAGACCCAAATGAAATTGCAGGCAAAACGTAATACACGCAGTGGAAACTGCGGGCACATGCTAGTATTATTTAAAGTACTAATCACACTTCAAATAACCATAGTACATTGGTAATTAGGTGCGATGATGTCACATACATGATTTCTTCGGACTGACGATTAGGCTACGGGATTTCACCGGTTAATCTAAAATGGCGGTCGGGAAGATGGCTGTCTCATGCGTCATACATATTTTATTACAATACGGCTAAACGCTATTTTATAATATATTTCATAAAGCAGTGATAGCCTAGTGGGAAACCGTTGGACTTCCCTGCAGATGTCACTAATTTGATTCCAAGGCGCGCATCTCTGACATTTTGAAGTTATGTGCGTATTAAATAGATAATTATCGCTCGCTTTAACGCTGAAGGAAAACATCGTGAGTAAAACCTGCATGTCTGAGAGTTTTCCATAATATTCTCGAAGATATTTGAAGTCTGCCAACCCATTGGCTCAGCGTGGTGGACAATGGACTAACCCTTCTCACACTTAGAGGCCCACGCCCAGTAGCGGGACAGTTTGATACAGATCTGATATTATTAAACGCTATTTTTATTATCTAGATGTAGCATCATGTTACGAAAAGGAACACAGCAGAAATGTATAATATGACACAATCATATAAATAGTCAATGAGTCAATGAACTGATTGATTAATATAAAGAGCAAAGATTAAATTGTTTTGTTTGTAATGATTTAAATTAAAAACTCTTTCACCATTAGAAAGCTATATTATCACCAAGTAACATAGTCATTTTTTATTAAAAAGGTACTGTAACACGTAACCTAATCTAGTTTAACGGGAGCGAAGCCCCGAGCAAAAGCTAGTATTCAATAAGTAGATAGAGTGGCTTGATGGTGAATCGGTAGTTAATACGGCTATTTTACATAAGGTGTCGGGTACGATTTCTGGGTTGAGCCAAGTGTTACTTGGTTTTCTGTTAAAAACTTCTTAGTAGTAGCGAGGAGTCTGGAGATGTGTGCGGCAGACGACAATAGGCACATAATATATTAAAATTGCTATTGACCAGATTTATTGCTAAAGTCTGCGGGACCAATAATTTTCTGAACGGGTCATATATATTTGAAGGAAACTGCATAAGTTTATAGGAGTTATGCTTGTATTGAGGAGGACTTTACAAACATTCATTCGACAGACACAAAGAACATCCCGAACGACCCGGAACAACAATTTGTGGATTACACCATTTTTTGTCCCGTGTAGGGATCAAACCCATAACATATGGCGCAGTAGCAGTGGCGAGGTGACCACTTTAACTCCTGCGCCATTCGTGCAGTCAAATCGAATCCAATATAGCACAGGCCTGTTCATGGTCACCATCCAAAAGAATTCGAAGCGGTCTGCGATTGCATAACTAGCAATGCCAATCAGTCATATACATAATATATTATTTATTATAATTTATTATAAATAAAACGAATATGTACAATAAAAAACATGTTTAAAGTTTCCTATAAAAAGCTTTTTGACAAATCTGTACGTCATAATGCGTCGTAAGAGTAAGCGGCAATGTTGCCCATGGGACCAACACTTATTTTTAGAGACAGTTTTAAAAATAAGCTGGCAGCAAGATTCGTTGAAAAGCGAGGACAGAGATTATGAAGACGTTGTTTCATGCGATGAATAGCAGGAAAAAAGCAGTCGTGTATCTGTAAGTATGAAACGCTGGAAAATACCTATGCATTACTAAATACTATAAAGCTAATAAGGTTGTTTGTTCAAACCCTAATCCCTGGAACTACAAGTTAGATTTCAAAATATGTTTACATTTTGTAGCCTGTTTATTGAGAAGCAGCGATAACCTAGTGGGTAACCGTTGGAATACCATGCAGAGTTCTCGAGATCAATTCTAAAGCGCACATCTCTGAGTTTTCGAAGTTATGTGCGTATTAAATAGTTAAATAACGTTCGCTTTAACGGTGAAGGAAAACATCGTTAGAAAACCTGCATGTCTGAGAGTTCTCCATAATGTTCTTGAATATTATCTCCACTATTATTCCTACTGTATATAAATGACCTCCCTGACGCTGTAAACAAAGACTGCATCCTTTTTGCTGACGACACAACACTAATCATAACGAATAAAAACCAAAACACATTACAGAACGAGATTAGTCTAACACTAGATAAAACTATTAACTGGTTGCAACAGAACAATTTGAAAATTAATATGACAAAGACAAATATAATACAATTTCAAACATATAATTCATGTATACATAACCTTGACATCCGTTATAATGACTCTCACTTAGAAAGTGCTAATGAATGTGTATTTTTAGGTATAACATTGGATAAATACTGTAATTGGAAACCCCATATAGAAAAACTTGTAAGTAAGATTGACCGTTTTGTATATGTATTAAAATATATCCGACAAACAGTTAACTTAGACACAGCCTTGATTGCTTACCATGCTTATATAAGCTCTGTACTCCGATATGGTCTAATTGTATGGGGTAACTCGGTTGAGACCGATCGTGTATTTAAAGCCCAAAAGAAATGTATACGTGCAATATGTGGCGCTGATGTCATGGACAGCTGTAAACCCTTATTTAAAAAACATAGAGTACTACCATTACCATGCCAATACATACTTGAAATATGCCTGTTTGTGAAAAAACATCCAGAACTATTTGAAAAGCTCGGCGATACTGCAAATTCCCGAACTAGACATAAAAACAGGTTACATATACCACCCATAAAACTCGAGGTATTTAAGAAAAATGTTTACTGCATGTGTATTCAAATATTTAATCATCTACCCAACAATATTCATAGTCTTCCATTATTATTATTTAAGAAAACACTCCATAACCTGCTATTAGACAAACAATATTACTATTTAAAAGATTACCTGGACGATCATGTACATATAACATAATGTAACAATTTCATTGAATTATTCATTTAATAATGTCATACCATAATTTTATTTCATAATTTCTTTTATATAATTTAATCCCATATTTTAAATTAATTTATTCTATGATAATTTTTAATTAACATACATATTTGCACGCCATGCTTGGCAGAACATGTGATACTAATAATATTTGTACCAACTCTTCTACCATGTTTGAGCAAATAAATGATTTATTATTATTATTATTATTGAAGATACGTGAAGTCTGCCAACCCACATTGGGGCAGCGTGGTCGACTATGGCCTAACCCTTCTCACACTAAGAAGAGGCCCTGTCCAGTAGTGGGACAGTTTAATACAGGGTTGATATTATTATTATCTGTTTCTCTTTCACGGTTATTTCCCTAATAGGTTAGGAAAATACCCGACATGGATCCAACGTGAAGAGGCCCTTCGAGAGTTTTAATTAAAGGTAGGATGTAACACCCACAGCGGCACTAGCCGCAGCAGGCGTAGGACTATTACTATTTATGGATTCTAATATATGGGCTATGGGTAAGGGTGTTTGATGGATTGGTATATTGGTAACTATGGATAATAAAACGACGTCTGCCCTGAATACTTTAATAGCATCGATCGAATGGACAGACGGTGACTCGCCAACTCACTAGATGGGCCCCTTGAATAGCCATGAGAGGCTTACAAGCCAGCAGCAGAGGGCGACACCGGTGCGAACGGCTAGGTGTGTCGAGCGGTGCGGCGCTGATTGCACCATCACGGGTCTCGTGACAACGGAGACCCGGAGCGGGTTTCCCCGTAGATATGCCCTTGAAAATGACACTTCCACCCCCAAGCATGTAGCTCTAGCGGCCTCCTTCTGACCGGCCAACCAAGGTAAGTCAGAGTTCAGAGTCCTACGGGCGCTTTTGAAGTTCCACCCCAGCCAACCAGTAACGGCAAACGGGACGAGGCCCTAGCCGACTCTCTGAGGCATTCAGGACCGCAGTGTCGCCACTCACATTCACTCACCACAAGCTGTCCTGCGGTTTGTGCGCTTTTAGTTAACCTGGTGAAAATTTTTTTGTTTATATCACAAGGTGAAGATAGTAGTTTAAAAGCTAGTGTACTGTGCCCTCCGGTATCGCGTTAGTCTCATAAGGAGATAACGACTGTCCCAGAGGGGTATTATTATTACTATTATGTTTCTCTTATCACAGGTATTTTCTAACACAATTATTATATTAGAAAAATACCTGACCCTTTGGAAGGCTTACACGGAGATATGGGTCCAACGTGAAGAGGCCCTTAGAGAGTTTTAATTAAAGGTGGGATGGAACACCTACAGCGGCCCTCGCTACAGTAGGCGTAGGCGTTATTATTATCATTATTGAGAAAGTTATAAGGCTATCTATCTACCATCCTGTTACGATCCTTAGACACAGACCGAGTAAAACCGCAGGGCACAGTTATACTAAATAAAGGTTTTATTTCATACTATATTTTGGCTGCGGCTTCGCTCGCGGAGCGCTTTCGCTTAGGTTAGGTTAGAGTTGTAACAGTACTTTTTTCTGGATGAAAGCTACCTTATGTCCTTTTCTATTGCCCTGACAACGTGTATGCGAAATGTCATGATGATCAGTCGAGTAGTTAAGGCGTTAAAGCATAACAAGTAAACAAAGTCACATTCGCATTTATAATATTAGTTAGGATAGCTAGGATAAGGATATACATATATCGGGCACGCTACGATCGTGGCGGTAAGTCCCGTTTTTGAGGAGTGGCTGGAGAGGCGGCATGGCACCCTCACCTTCCGTCTGATACAGGTAATGACTGGCCACGGTTTTTTTGGCCAGTTCCTGTGTCGCATAGACCGGCAGGAGATGCCCGGAAGCGCTTAAACCCTCTCCCTAACCGCAAAACCGGGCGCCTGAGGGCGCGAGATGACCTCCAGCCACCCTGAGGTTTGACCTGGAGGTGGTGGGCTCTGTGGGCCTGCTCGCCACCCGATCAGTACCAGGTCCGAGAGGCGGCGTGCGTGTTCCCACATGCGCCTCTGTGTTGTCTTTGTCCCCTCCCCAGGGGGACGGTGGAGGAAGTATTTTTGTGTAGTGACCTGCCGTTTCACACGGCGCCGGGCCGAAACCACGGCGGGGTCGCGATTGAATGTGAAAGCGATTCGCGCGGCCTCGCCGTCTATGGTTATGTCGAGGAACACCGTGGTAGGTTTAGTCGGTTTTACCGGGGTATTTTTTCCACGGTGAGCCCGTAATAACCTCTCCGTCGCCCCGCGGAGAGGAATGCGTCAATGCATTCCCACACGTAAAAAACATATATGAGGTCTCAGGCTCCAGGTATTCCTGAATTGGGCAAAATGTTATTGGGTTTATCTGTAGAAAATTCTAAGTAGCAGCACGGAGTCTGGAATTGTGTCCGATAGATGGCTATAGGCTCGCTACCTATTACGTGGGACCTGAAGACATAACCAGTGAAACGTGGCTGTGATCTGTACCTATACCTCTTGGTACGCCTTCCTTAAGGAAATAACTATATGTGTATGTCAAATATTATCACAAATCTGATACTTATTATATGTACATATGTAAACGGAAAACGTGTATGAATAATTACTAGTGCTTTATATACAAACTCTATATCTAGTCGAGATTAGTCCGAGTTCTGTGCAGCACTGAACGGTCGCGTATACTAAAAAACATAATGTATTTTGTAATCGTTTTCCTGTCCATTGCCGCGTGTATTAGTACGGTGTATAGTGCAGTGGCTTTACTACCGCCAGTGGAAAAACCCGAAGAAATGGGTACGATTGTTTTATGATGATTATTTTAATGGTGAAGGACTTTCATTAGGATTATCTGTTTAGGAAATATTTAGGGCGCTTTTTTTGTTACGGCACTTGGGTAATACCGCGTTTTATATCAGTATGCCATAATTATAAAGTTGTTTTAAAAGATAGGTCTATTTAAAGGACATAGTTTGGGATCTCTTGATTCTATTGTTTACCGAAATTAAATTGTTTTAATATTTATATGTAGTTTTAAAGGCTTCTCAGAGTTGTTATTTTGTTAAGAAGTGTACTGTTTAATGACGTGATAGTTTTTGATGAACACATGTATGATAATTTCATCAAATAAAGTTAAAGAGTTAGTAAAGTACACCAAAATAATATTCGTGTGAAAATGTGATCTTTCGACTTGATAATATTAGAAATCTCAATATCTCATATATTCTCACCTCATCTCAATACCGAACTCCGATCCAAAAACAATAAAGGTGTTATATAGTTTAGGCAATTTGTTTGTTTATGACATAGAAACTCTGCAACGTATAAATTGATCTATATGGGATTTTATCAGAAGGCCGGTTTAATTAGAAAGACTTACGGCTTGCTTAAAGAATGTTAATCAATCGTTAAACGCTAATGTGGTATTTCCCCATCTGTTGTGCCTGTGTTTTATCTTAAACATTTGAAAGTTTGTATTGGGATATTCTAAGTTTTAATTTATAGCTTTTAATCTAGATTTGAGCTATATAATAAAATAATCACAGATTTTAGAGTAAGTCATAAAAAATATAAGAAGTTCGTCGTGCGAAAGAATTTAAATATATGGATAATTTTAGTATCCATTGATATGCGAGGACCGGTTGTTGGATAGTAAAACGTAGTTTATTACACGTGCTTTGGGATATAAACATTGTAAACACGTTTTGGTAGCATGGCAACAGTTCTTTTCTCACTCTAGGCAAAATGCAATTGTACGGGATAATAATTTTTGGAATCACTTTGTAATTTGTAGCCAAAATCACCGTGTGTTATGTTTTTGCAGTAATAATACTCGTAGTATTCAAAACTTTTCAAGAAAGTTGTTTTATCAAAACACTAAAATTTTGTGCTGGCAATCTCCGGTTATTATTTTTAGTGTGCCTAGCCAACACGCTCGCGAGCTAAATTGACTTACTATTACGTGGGTTACATATTTTACAAAGATAATGCAAAATATTCGTTTGCTATGATGTAGAAAATAATTATTCACATAGTATGACAGTCAATACTGTACTGTATAGTATTCATAATTGCCTAATGCTGTCGTTTATATTCATGAAGTTAGTAACCTAAAGTTTTACTTGCTCTCCGAGGTTTAATGTGAAGAGTGTTTGCAAAAGTCATTTATCTAAGGGTTTAATAGTTTCGACATTGTAATATCAATCAACGGAGTTGTCAATCTTAAACATTGTCATTATAAACCTTGTGATTTTTTGAAATTTTAGGGCCTCAACATACTCGGTACAGTAATAGTTAAATTAGTTTACTATTTGATTTCATATTTGTGAGTATATAACTGTAATTTGTAATTGAAATGGCTATGTACTCTGACGTAATATCCAATGAATATCAGAGCCTGTGTTAGATTGGCATTCTATCAGCATTCCCAGATTACCAATTAATATTTTATTAGAACAATTCGCCAAGCAATCGTGGTAATGCAGTATAAGTATATATGTATATCTGTGTGTATATATTTGTATACCTAAATTTAAGGTCATGGCAGAATAAAATAGTACTTTTCTTCTAGTCTAAGCATAGTAGAAAGAGACTTTTAGAAAGCCATGTCATTCGAAAGCAAGTCTGAGATTCAGAAAAATACAAATTAGTTGAAATTTTAGAGATTGCCGTAACCTTTTTGAAAATAGTGGACCATTTTTAAGGTGAGGTATGTACCTAATAGTGCGACTGGTAAGGAACTCGACTATATACAGGGTGATTTTGAAATCGTGTAATTCCTTTTAACCACGCATTCTACTGGTGATATAGAATAACCCTGACCATATTTTTATTTAATTAGATTTATATTTTTTTGAAAAATTATTATTCCGTTTTTTTCGTGAAATGGTGTCAGATAGTCATATGTTAACCAACCGAGGCAATTTTAATTTTTTACTAATTAAAATAAAAAAAACATTAATAATTAATGTCGTAAATAATAACGGGCGGTCCTTTTTATTGCCCCTTATTATTTACGACATCAGTTATTGTTATGTTATTATTTTTAAATTAGTAAAATATTAAGATTGTGTCAGGTGGTTAAAATATGACTATTTGAAATCATTTCATGGAAAAAATCTGTACTCTAATTTTGCCGAAACCATTATTCTAATTAAGAAAAAATATGGTCAGGGTTATTCTATATCACCAGTAGAATGCGTGGTTAAAAGGAATTACACGATTTCAAAATCACCCTGTATAATAGTTGTTTTCTTAACAGAGCGTTGATATAGGATTATCATAATCTTCGGGCAAGCCACAATCGTGGCGGTAAGTCCCGTTTTTTAAGGAGTGGCTGGAGAGGCGTCCGGGTGCCGTCACCTTCCGGCTGACATAGGTAATGACTGGCCACGGTTGCTTTGGCCAATTCCTGTGTAGCATAGGCCGGCAAGAGACGCCTGTTGTCACCACTGCGGCGCCTGCCACGATGTTGTTGAGAACATGGCGCTGCATACCCTCTACCAACCACGGAACCGGGCGCAGGAGGGTGCGACACGACCTCCAGCCAACCTGAGGTTTTACCTGTGGGTGGTGGCTTTCGTGAGCCTGCTCGCCACGAGATCAGCACCAGGTCCGAGAGGCGGCGTGCGTGTTTCAACGCGCGCCTCTGTGTCGTGTGTGCGTCCCTCCTCAAGGTGACAGTAGGGTTAAAATGTAGAAGTGCCAAAAGGGTAGTCTTTTCGTGTAGTGGCCTGCCGTTTCATATGGCGAGCCGAAACTTCGGCGGGGTCACGATTGCATTTGAAAGCGATTCGTGCGGCTCCGCCGACTATGGTTATATCGAAGAACACTGTGGTAGGTTTAGTGCGTATTACCTTTATTCATTATATCTTTTCCCCGGTGAACCCGTCATAACCACTCCTTTACCCCGCGGAGAGGTATACGTCAAAGCATTTCCCCAGGTAAAAAAAAGGATTATCATAATCCTCATATTTGCACTTAACGCTAGCTTGAACCATGAAGATCTGGCAAATATCTATTAAGCGAACATTATAGAGGTACAAATTTTAAATATATATACAGGCTGTTTGATTTTAGCAATGACAATGATGACCAAATCTTCTGCTCATTAAATAGAAATGTACTTTGCCATCCGTGGTTCCCATTTAAAAGTTCTTTGCCCAATTTGCGAATATCGTCGGAATATGTGGTCTACTTATTATCACTTCCACATTGAATAGGCACTTTTTCATCATATTGGTTCATGTTTAAGTCGTTATTTGGCAGTGATATCTTTTAGGCTGTCTGTGTAGCTAGTTTGCCTACCCAACCTGTCCCAAGGTCTCGGTCTAGACCACAGTTTCTTGTATACAAATTAAAATCATACCGGACCGCATCGCGGCAAGCCGGCGCCGAACGTATATAGAATATAGAATACTGTGCTTGTGTGCGTATGTGAGCACACATGCACAATGTTGTAGTAACACTCGGGGCGCCCCGACGCTGACGCAACGAGTTTTTTGCGCGGATCATCTGTAACGTCGCATAATACTAATACAAATATAATGCGAAATATAACTACAGCACGATATGTATAGTATTTTAAGCGTAATAAATAGATTTACGCATGTATCTACTTTTCAGCAGGCATGTGTAAGTGAAAGTAGATAACTTGAAACTCCCTATAATGTCACCAGCAATAGTCCAATTGACAAGGGACTTACGGTGGAGGTCGTGGGTTTAATCCCTACCCATTGCTCTACAGACGTGAGTGCATTTGCGAACCTTTAAGAGAAAGAGCCATTGTAAGAAACAAATCATTGGTTCAACATTGATTTGTTGATGGCACAGCGCCTCTTTGCAAACTCCCTGCTGAAGGATTAACTGTACGGAATTTTGCTATCTCCTACATAGTCTTGATGAATAGCAGTTTCAAATATATTTGATCCATTGTATTAACATTGTTCTTGATATTTTCCAGCTCAACAAGATGGCTGCTACGTGCCCCAACTGACCAAAGTGCTGCCATACGATACACCATACTCACCGCAGGACGGTACGAGCTGTGTGCAGTATACTTGTCGAGAAGACAACGTCACGACGATATTTACGTACGTATATTAAAAATTAATACAAGGTACTAGAAAAGCCCCAAAGGATATATGACATATCCTGGAAACCAAAGAGACTACAGTGGGAGGTATCTTTAAAGGCACAAACAGGCTTTTACTTTTATTATTTTTATAAGTTTATTTACAGGCATATTCTTTTTGTGTGTATATTTCATATAACATACGAACACAGTCTTGGCGTGCATCACACACATATTTTGCCAACAACGGTGTAGGTCACACCTAATGGGCGATAAATGTAATGGCATCTATAGAAGACAGCTTCTAGTTTAGAAACTGTCTTCTATAGATGCCAATACACTTTCACATTCTGCTGAGAATTTCTCGATAGGAAAACCAAATACTCATGCATAGCAGTTGCCAAGATGGTATACATTTTTTTGTTTCAATTATGTAGTTCGTGCCGCATTGAAAATGTTTCGGTGCAAAAATATTTGAATTAAATATCAATAACAAAATTAACATATTTATATAATCTTTAACGCATATTTTTCGTCTAAATTTAAATAATCAGCAAATATTTTAGAGTATCAGGAAGAAAACATAATTGTCTTGCAAATTTTATGTGTTATTAAAAGCCGCATCTTATCAATATTCTACAAAAGCTAAAATGGCTGACGTATATTTAACAATATTTTGTGGTATGTTTCTTAGACAGTTAGTATTTTATATAGTATTTTACAGATAATAAAATACTAACTACTCTAGGATTTAATTACTGGTTAATAGGGAAAAAAAAACACTAGGTGAAATGTTAGTACACTACATTTGAGCCTATCATACCCTTGTAGGTATGGATAGACATTTTTAGTGTTGTCTACACATTTAAAAGGAATTCAGATTGGAAGAATGGTGTAAAGAATCACCATCATTGCTGAGTTTTGAGGTGCCGAAGTCTATAGGAAAAATAAATTTTGTTCTAAGCCAAGATGCGTTTTATGCCTGTTGTTTAAATATTGCTCAAGGCCCTGTGGCACAGGTATATCTAAAAAATATAAACGTATGAAATAAACGAAAACCTAAAAACCTTATTATGCACATCGATAATGTAGGTCAATTTAATGATCCTACTTTTATAAGATAAGGATAAGTATTGACAATAAGGCCGATCTGTCTTTAAAATAAAAGTCAAATTCCTATTTTTCTTATAAAATGTTGCCAGTTTCAATACAAACTTTGTAAGTAGCTCAACTGAAACTCCACTGATGATGGTAGTTCAGGAGGTAAAGTTGTTATGAGCAAGAATGTAGCACTAAATAAGTTTGTCACAATAGACACTGAGCGCAAATCGAAGTATTGCATCTTTATTAGGGTCACTAAGTTACATTGTAACGGTATAGATGGTAGCTACAAATTTACGAGTCACGGTATAAAACTAGAATACTCGACTCTTAACTACTGTACTCAAGAGGGAGAAGCTTTTCTATAGCAATATATTGTTATAGCTGTTTTTAAAGTGGAGCAACATATAATAAGATTTAACATGGTTAAATCACACGCCTATATGTTTTATATGAAGGGAATGCATATACCTAACACTAATGAAGACTTTTGAAATGACGATAATGAAAGTACAATATTTAATTATCTAATAATTTATTCATAATCAGGCTCAAGCTCAGGCCACTGGTATTAGCAAGAGGTCTCTACTCTATTGATGATTAACATTTTTAAACTGATATTAATAACAGAGGCCTATAAAAATGAAATATTTTTTTGGTGCAGCCCTATTTGTATGTGTGGTTGATAAGGATGGTAATTTACAATATATTGATATACGTAATTTTAACTCATCACCTCTAGTTTACTTACTACACTCATTTTAAATTTTTCATATTTACAATAAAACCGATAATATGTTATCTCATTATTTAATTATAGCTAGTACGTCCAGATGTTGTGTTAACGATCCCGAAATGTTTTGTTATGTTTGCGGCTAATACATATTAAAATATATGTTCTTCGAAATTCGAAATATATTGTTCTGTATTGAAATTTGAAATCAAGATAAAGTGCATTGCATTGACTTGCACCCAGTCAGTGCAGTGCAGTCTCCAAGACAATTTAATTCGAAAAAATCACTCAAAAGACAATTATTTGATATTTTTGTATAATGTGCATTTATTTTTATCTCATGATCTAGAGCTGATACAAAAATATCAGTAGCATTTTTGATATGACCGTATAAGATATACTTAAAATCATGTCTTAGCTTATCTTATCTTGTGTGGGGGCCAGTCAGTACAGACCGGCAACATTTCGACCCACTGGGATCTTTTGTGTCGACTTCCCCAATAACTACTGCCATAGATGTTCATGGCAGCCGGGACCGACGGCTTAACGTGCTCTCCGAGGCACGGAGCAGGCGATAATTGTCAATCAATACGCACATAATTTCGAAAAGTCAGAGGTGCGTGACGTGGGTTTGAACCCGAGACCCTCTGCATTGCAGTCTATTGGTCTCCCCACTGAGCTATAGCAGAAAAAAAGAAAAATCAAGTCTTAAATCCCAGGCACCAAAATGAGTGTAGGCCTGTGTTATTTACGAATGTACTCCATACTGATCTAATATGTTAATTGTTCTCCAAAGATCTAATGTTATGTTAATATTTATTGTTCTCTAAATTATATATTGCACTTATTGTAAGCTAATTTATATTCTAATGCGATGTACATTTTTGTATTGGGGTGGATCCTCTAATCTTGAATGACGCGTCGTTAACCCTAAGCTGCGTCTTGGACTCTATTTTTACACTGATATTTTTGTTTTCTAGTTGTGGCAGCCTTGCGGTCAGCGATGATTGTGCAATAGTCCCTGGCGATATGTTCTTACCCTACCCAGACTGCTGCAACAAAATAACGTGTAATATCATAAACCATAAATCTATTACAACGTAATGTGACTTAGAATTTGTTATTGTTAAATTAGTTATACGATGACATGGCTGTTAAAACGTAAAATTATGATAAATTGAATGAGACGGTAATGGGAGGCAATATAAATATAATAAATAACTGCAATATAATTAATTTTGTCATGGGGTCTAGCCGATTTGAAACATCCTAGCAGTTGACGATTCGACTCGCTCTCCGTTGAATGACGTCCTGAGGAAGAAGCTGGTACCGGGGTGCCCCTGCTCAAAAATGAGAATAGTATTCCATGTGAGGCCGAACTTGCGCCTTGTAAAGTAGAAGGTGGTGGGCCGGCGTGAAATACCGTCTCGGTCTGTTGAGCACGCCAAGCTTTTTCGAAACTAATTTAGCCTTACGGCCGCGGAACTAGACTTCGTTCGATATGTCGACACCAAGAGTTCCAGTATTGGCTGAGGCAGTATATATATTCTAAAAATGAGGAGATGCGACCAACGGCAGTTTTTTGCGGTGTTCGCGCAGACTTGTGTCTTTATGGGGAAATATAAATCGGATCAAATTTATTACTATAATTATGGTGGCAATCAAAATAATTGTTAAACTCACACGTGTTATTTGGGTTGGATCCACTAGTTTCGGATCCAGTCATGGTCATTTCATTTTGGTGCAACAGACTCAAGCGCCGCACAGTACGGCACTTGACTCTGCCGCGCCAGGATGAAATGTATATGTATATGTATGTCACGAGTAAAAACTTTTCAAATAAAATTTCGATCACATACCAAGGCTATAGTTTACAACAGGCTTGCCATATCTTACATATATGGTATGCCACCAATAGGCCCAATCCTACGTCACGTCGTGTAAGTTCCTTTTTAACTAGCATTTTCTTTTCTGTTTACATTATAATTTTCTGGTCTCAACTTGATATACCTAGATTTAAGATCGCTGTTGTATATGTCATATTATTGTATTGTTAAGGTAATTTTGTCTAAAATAAAGTAAAAATAAAAGACTACATATTACTTTTTATTTATTCCTTTTAGCAGCGATAGCCTTGTGGAAATCCATTAGACAGCCACGAGTTCGATTTCAAGGCGAGCATCTCTGACTTTTCGAAGTTATATGCGTATTAAATAGTTAATTATCGCTCGCTTTAGTGGTGAAGGAAAACATCGTAAGGGAACCTGCACGTCTGAGAGTTCTCCATAATGTTCTCGAAGATATTTGAAGTCTGCCAATCCGCACTGAGCCAGCGTGGTGGACTATGGCGTAACCCTTCTCACAGTGAGAGGAGACCCGTGCCCAGCAGTGGAGGAGTTTAATTTAGGGCTGATTTTATTTATTATTACTATATTCCTTTTCTGTATGCGTAGGCAGTAAAGACATCTTTCATTTGATATCATTATTCTACCCTGGGAATTCTAGGAACTGGTTAGGATAATTGTTATATGACGCACAAAGTGATGAGATTTAATAAGAATAATGTTTAACTTGGGAATGTCCTGAACGTAGCTTTCTTTACTTTGGGACATAAAGAAATAGAGGTATGCGTATAATATTATGTTTAATAAAGAGCGAGTGGAGAGTAGTGATAAAATAAACAAATTTGGGTACTTTGATTAACAGAGATAGTAATTAGAAGTTAAATAAAGATCAGGAGCCAAATGCATTTATGAGCAACAACGGAGGACTGGTGGCTACATTTGTATTTGGTAATGGACGTTGGATATGATAGGAGAGTCATGTATGTATAATAAATGCAACGCCAATGATAGCAGTGAGAAGAACGTGGCCTATCTGCAAAAGGGATCATATGTAGACTGTTATAAGATAAGATCTGATGTGTAAAATATGGTAACAAGAATTACGACCTAAAAATGTGAGCGCCATTGCAATTTATCCAAACGATAAATTGAAAACTAGTGACGACACAAAGTCGCTGGTTCAGAAAATAATTTGCCCTGAACAATTGAAGTTGCACGTTAGAGGATTAAGGAAGACCAAAAACGGAGGAGTAATCATTAGCACTGACAGCAAGGACGACATTGAGAATCTAAGGCAGTCAACGCAGTTAACTAGCTCTGGCTTAAAGGTTGAGGATCCACATAAAAGAATACCAAGAATTATAGTAATCGGAGTACCAGCAGCCCTTAGTGACCAAGAAGTATATGATTGCATATACGAGCAGAATGTTGCCGGAAAACTCCCCAACGTAACCCGTGATCAATTCCTAACCTTGCTAAAACTGAGCCATAAGTCGGGTAAGAAAGACGCACAAACTTGCAACTTCATTATTGAAGTGCCTGCCAGCATCAGAAAGGCCCTTATCAACGAGGATCGAATCTTCATCAACTGGACATCCTGCCCCGTACGTGACTTTACACTCGTGACCAGGTGTTTCAGATGCCAGCAATATGGACATGCCGTTAAGACTTGCCGCGAAACCATCTCCACCTGCGGACATTGCGGTGCATTAGGTCACCAGACCAATGAATGTACAAAGAAAGCCGAAACATCAAAATGTGCAACATGCTTGCGTTTTAAGAAACCATGCAACCATAAGACAGGTGATCTTGAATGTCCAGCGAAGAAAATGGCTGAAACAAGGTACGTTAATTCTATAGATTATCATGAAGGCGCCTAAGAGCGCTACCTTACTCAGTTTCTTTTAGACCCTTTTTTTATTTTTATTTTTGTTTGAATTTACCTTAATTTTAAAAGTATTTATGGCTGATCAAGTAATTAATGACTTAGATAATAATTATATATATCTTTCGGAAATGTGTGATACTGAGAGCTGCAAACTTTATCTTTCTCAATATAGTAAGCCGCTAACAATATTAACCCAAAACATTCGTAGCATATGTAAGAACATAGATAGTTTGAATGTCTTTTTACACAGGCTTAATATTGAGTGTGACGTGATTATTCTAACAGAATGTTGACTCTCAAACAGACGGAACAATATACCAACTTTGCAGGGATACAATAATTACAATAGTACAACATCTCTCAACCAAAATGATGGCTAAGTAATATATGTGAAAAGTTCTTTACTCGTCTCCGTCGAAGAGCTAACGGTCCAAGACTGCAACTGTCTTGTTATAAAAATAGGTACTGATACCGCGATCATTGCTGTATATAGACCTCCTTCTTTCAGAAACTTAGAGACGTTTACAAACAATTTAAACCAAATTTTACAAAGCTTATCAACTTTTAAAAATATTATTATAACAGGAGATATAAACATAAATATAAATTGTAGGAATCATGACGCATCTACCCAAGATTACCTAAATCTCTGTGCGTACCATGGTATTTTGCCTAGCCACACTTTTCCCACACATCAAAGTGGGTCATGCTTAGACCACGTCATGCTCAAAACTAGGCTTCCGTGTTTAACACTTGTTACTAACTCGTCAATAACTGACCACTCTGCTGTTTTACTAATACTTGAATTAAAGCAAACTAAGAATATTATTCGCCCGCAACAAAGGTCAATTATAAATATGATTCACCTAGAACGTGATTTGTGCAATATTGACTTTACCCCAGTTTATCAAACTGCCGACGTTAACATCTCTATGCCATTTGTTATTAATAAAGTACAAGAGGCTATCATGCACAATACAAAAATAATAAAATTCAGTAGAAAATATTGTAAAATTAAGCCATGGATAACTCCCGGCTTAGTCCATTGTATTAGAAACCGCGATAAACTACACAAGAAAGCTAAGCAATGCCCCGAAAATTCTCTTATCATATAAAAGGTTTCGGAATTTTTGCAATAATCTTTTGAAGAATGTAAAAATAGAGTACGACAGGTCACAATTACAAGGAGCTAAAAAAGACACAAAGCAACTTTGGAAAATTGTGAAGAAAGTCACGTTTACTTCAAAACCACATAAATCTGATAGAAGTTTATTGCAAACACATTCCTCTCTGCTTTCCTCTGTCAACAACGTCAATAGGTTTTTTGTAAATATTGGCACAACTTTGGCAAAAAAAATAGAAAGTCAGTGCAGCACAAATAACAGTTCTCCTCCGGTTTCAACATATCTTAAAAGCGGAAAATCTTTTGTTATGTTGGATCCGGATGAACAAGAAATAGAGCGGGTTATTCACTCGTTAAAAAATAATTGTGCACCTGGGTGGGACAATATAAGCTGTAAAATATTAAAGACCTTTAAGCATATCCTGGTGCCTCCATTAACCCACATTTACCGAATTTGTCTCTCCATCGGAGTCTTCCCTCTATGCCTTAAAAAAGCAATAGTGATTCCCATTCATAAGTCTGGTACGAAAGACCTCGTAACAAATTATCGACCAATCGCACTATTACCTACTTTCTCAAAAATACTAGAGAAATTAATTAATAATAAATTAGTATCATTTCTTAAACAAAATTCTCTATTTTCCCCAATGCAATTCGGCTTCAGACCTAAGTTGTCAACAGCAGATGCAGTACACAACTTGACAGCTTTTATCTCAGAGGAACTTGGAAAAAGAAAACAAGTAATTGGAATCTTCCTCGACCTCGCAAAAGCTTTTGACACTGTATCTGTACCTATCCTATTAAAAAATTTAGATGCTTTAGGAATACGAGGCACTCAGCTTAAGCTGCTAACAGACTATCTACAAAATAGGTATCAGTGCGTAAAAATAGATAATATCATCAGTGCCGACTTATAAGTGCCACAATTCGGTATTCCACAAGACAGTGTCCTTGGAAGTACTCTATTTTTGGTGTACATTAACGATCTTTGTAACTTACGCTTTCCTAGCGGCAAAATCGTTTCATACGCAGATGACACCGCCCTTCTCTTCTCCGCCGACACAAATTAGGCAGTCTTTAAAAATGCCCAGCGTGGGTTCGATGTGGTTAATAAATGGCTTAGAAATAACTTGCTTACACTAAATACTGATAAAACTAAATTCATTAAGTTTAACATGCGCAATCAACAAGATCATTTAAGTAAGATTCGACTATATGCACGCCATTGTAACAACACCATGAATGACGATTGCATATGTTCTGCAATCCATAGTACAACTAACATTAAATATCTGGGGGTTATAATAGATCACACTCTTTCATTTAAACAACATGTAGCCACTTTGTCAAGCAGACTACGTAAATTAATATTCGTTTTTAAAAAACTGCGTTATATAGTAGACAATAATCTTATTATACAAATCTACAAGACACTGTGCCAATCCATTATTCAATACTGTGTTACCTCATGGGGAGGCATCGCCAAGTCGGTTATTCTTCCAATTGAAAGAGCACAAAGAGCACTCCTAAAAGTAGCTACACATCGACCTTTTCGCTATCACACATGCCTTTTGTATCAAAATTCTAAAGTACTAACAGTCAGGCAGCTTTTTATTATGCACACCGTACTAAAACAACATACTACTCTTGAATATAACCCGGAACTAACTAACACTAAGCGACGGAAAGATATCGTTTGTACTACTCAGTCTCAATCTAAGTATATTTTTACCAATAGGTTTTTCGCATTTTTAGGTCCATTTCTTTATAATAATATACACAAAATAACTGCGATTTATGACAAAAATTATGCTAACACTAAGCAATTAGTTCAACAATATTTACAAACCTTGAACTATGATCAAACTGAAAATTTGATGACTGTTGTTCAATAAGTGTTGCGCAATAAAATAACTCTTTAAGTAGTCATAGTAATCACTTAGTTTATAATGTAATTCGTAAGTTTTTATATACAAATAATAATGTTTTCATAAGTATTGTTTTAGAATATATATCTATATTATACAGTATGTGCCCTTAATGCCTGTGGCACAGGTTTACCCTAGTACAGGCACCCCTTATATTATACCTTTACGATGTAACCTAAGCTCTGTATCCTTTTTTGTACCAATTTAAGTGGAATAAATGATTATTATTATTATTCTCTTTATTTAAATATTTTCAATATATTTTTCATTTTTAAATATACATATATCTATAAAAATACATTTAAAAATATAAAATATATGGTACCCCACCGGCATCGGGAACAGGGTCCAAGCTGCCGGTGGTTAGGATTCCAGAGATAGGAACCTCCTCACAATGCGTGCTGTATCTAAAAGCACTGCCTTCTGCATCAAACCCTTGATCCAAGCACCCAACGCGAGCCTCTTTAGATGGTGATCGAGGCTCTTGGCTATTAGACCATTGACAGATATGACTATCGGCACAATGATTGCCGAATCAACATCCCACATGTCGACAACCTCGCGAGCCAAATCAAGATATTTAATTTGCTTATCTTTTTCAGCTTTCGCGAGATTGCCATCATGCGGAATGGTGACATCGATAATCAATGCGCGGCGCTCTGATCGATCTATCACCACAATGTCAGGTTTGTTGGCCACGACAGTCCTGTCTGTGATGATAGTTCGATCCCAGTACAACGTGACATGACCATTTTCGAGAACTGATTCAGCTACATACCTGTAGTACGGCACTTCAACATCTACAAGTTTGTATTTCAGAGCAAGTTGCTGGTGAATAATCCTGGCTACTTGGTTATGTCTGTGCAAGTACTCGCCGTTAGCAAGACGAGAACAACCGGAAACTATATGCCTGAGGGACTCACCAGGTAGGTGGCACGCCCGACAAATGTCAACCGTGCCATCCCTCAAGATATATCTCCGGTAGTTATTCGTCTTGATAACTTCGTCCGCAATAGCACAGACAAACCCTTCGGTTTCCCCAAAGAGGTCACCGAAACGTAGCCAGTTCACGGAGGCTAACAGGTCTACATCAGCTCCATATAGAGCCTTGTAGAACCTACCGTGAAGCTCCTTGCTCTGCCATACATCCCTGCGATCGTTAGTGCTAAGTACTACAGGCTTGCGCCAGTTCTCTTTAGCCAAACTGAGCGGGGTGAGTCCGATGTCTACAGCAACTACATCCCGATGCATACCCACGTCTGCCTGTAGAAAGTATTCTCTGAGGTTGCATACCTCGCAGTTATGAAGGGCCTTGGCATTCAGAAAGCCTCGGCCTCCACATTTCCGCGGGATATACAGTCTCATCACAGACGAACGTGGGTGATGCATACGGTATGCCGTCAAGAGTGTACGGACCCGCCGGTCCAGGGCATCCAGTTCAGTCTGAGTCCACTTAAGTATGCCAAAGGAGTACATGAGCACCGGCATGACCCAACCGTTACAAGCGCGCACCTTGTTGCCACCTGATAAAAGACTATTTAAAACTTTTTTCAGGCGACCAAAGAAACGCTCCTGCAACGATTGCTTCATGTCAGCCTCATTGATACTTAACGCCTGTGACATACCCAAGTACTTGTAAGTATCGGTTACAAGAAGTGATCGTAGGTTAATGGAATCCGAAAGTTGTGTTCCTTCGGATTCCACTATCCTGCCTTGCTTTACATGGATGACAGCACATTTGTCCACACCAAAATCCATACTGATAGACTTACTAAAAGTTTCAGTTACTTTAAGTAAATCCATCAACTGTAATTTAGTGTGGGCAAACAACTTTAAGTCATCCATATACAACAAGTGGGATATCACTCCACCACCTCTATGTAACCTGTAACCTAGCCCTGAACCCTCTAGTAATATACTAAGAGGATTCAATGCTAGGCAGAACCAAAGAGGACTCAGGCTGTCGCCCTGAAATATACCCCGCTCAATTTTTATAAATTCGCCATTCCCAGGGATCTGTCGACATCCTGGATAGCTAAGAACCGTTTTCCATTGCCCCATGCATGACTTCAAAAAGGTGCGCAGAGTTGCATTTACTTTATACAACTCTAACACCCTCAAAAGCCACGCATGAGGCACCGAATCATACGCTTTCTTATAATCTATCCAACATGCCGCCATATCCCTTTGTTTACGGCGAACCTGTTGGCTAATGGCCATATCAATGAGGAGGAGCTCCTTAGTACCACGAGCCCCCCTCTTACATCCATTCTGAGAAGCTGACATTATTGAATTTGTATCAATATGTTTAGATACCTTGGCTCTCAAAATAGATGTAAGAAGCTTATAGATCGATGGCAAACATGTTATCGGTCTATAATTGCCGGGCTCGTTGGTACTACCTGTTTTATGGAGTAAGTGGGTTATTCCCGTGGTCATAAAATCTGGTAACGATCCAGATTCTAGGGCAGATTGAAATTGAGCAGCCAAACAAGCATGTGAGCTACGCAGCCATTTCAGCCAGAAATTGTGCAGTCCGTCCGGTCCTGGCGATTTCCAATTTGATAAGGATCGGACCGCACTAATTACATCCTGGCTATCAATGACCACGTTTTCCATTTCTGGAATTAGCTCACTTGCTCGCTTGACCTCCCGCATCCATTCCCCCTCAGTGTGGCCGACGGGTACCGACCAGATGTTCCTCCAAAACGTATTTGTAGCATCAGCATCTGGTAGCCCCACATCGGCCACACATTGATCTGGTCGTTCCCAGGTTCTATAAACCCATCTTTGGTCACTTTGAAACGTGCGGTTAATGACATACCGGTGCACGCGTTTTTTGTATCTGCGCAGTCGATTTGCCCATGCATAGACTTTCTGCTTCAGGAAGTCAATGCGCTCTGTGGCCCGAGATACGTATTCATGAGGACTGACACCAGTCCCCAGAAAAGCCCGGCCCACATAGCGCATTACCCTGGGCCGTGTGTTCCCTGCCCTGAAGCAGATCAGCTTACCGATGAGTGTCCTTGCCTCAGCAATACGTCGTTCAATCCTGCACTGCCAGGCCGGGGTGACAGATGTTTGTCGTATAGCAGGGACATGTGTGGGTAACTTGATGCCCGCTATACGACTTGCCGCCACAGCAGCACAGTACAGGATCGAATGAGTATCGGCGAGATTCTCGCTATTATCTAAATAACTAGATAATAGCGAGTCCAGGACACTCACCAATGCTATATTTTTTCTATGCATAGGTAACCGAGGCAGACGGGGCCGAATCGTAAATTGCATGTACCGGTATTCCTGAATCGCACTTTCCAAAGCATCCTTTACCTCCTCCTTGTACTGAATACTTACATCATTTGTCATGTCATCCACCTCCATGCTGGCACTATTGCCCGTCCGCGTCGCACCAGGTGATAATTGCGTAACTGCGGGTTGGATGCGAATGGCATGGCTCGTAGGCAAGTATTCTGAGCGTAGCCTATCGAGCACGGTATCATCCAACTGTCGACTGCGTTGGATAACCCGCACTTGATCCGATATTATTATTATTATTATTATAAGAAAGTCGTACGAGTAAGGTGTATATAATAAAACGTAAGAAGAATAATTCCTAGCCAATGTTTGTATTTTCTGCTGAGTACTATCCGGGTACCTTCAGGTCACATGTGAATCTATACTCACACGTGGCCTAAAGACACCCAGACCTTTTAGACAAACGGGCTCCACTCTCGACAACATTGACACTTAAAATCATGTGATATTGTGAATAAACGCAAATTTAAGCTCAATGAAAAATGGAGATGGTTTGGATATATACTAAAAACGGACAACAACGAATTGACTAAAGAGAATATATAAGGTAAATGTCTAAACTGTTAAAAGATCGAGAAATGTATTATATAGGTAATAATAATAATAAGGTGATAGAATCCATTTAGAGAAGTTTGTAACAGTTTTGAAAACAATAGCTTTGTTAGACAACACCATAGGTTACATAATAAAGAAATGCAAAAGAAAACACTGATTAAAGTAGATGGCAGAATATTTATTGTATAAAACTAACATTTTTGCTAAGCATTCATATTTAATAAATGGTATATTATAATATACGAAGCAAGTTAATAACCCATTAAAAGTAGCTCTTCGGTACACATTATTCCTCCATGCCTGATTTTGAAATCATCGAGATGGCTTATCATACTCTGTATTTCATGGAACCCTTGAACTATTTTTGCCATTATGTATGCAGTGTTGGTATCGATTCCTTTATAAGTCTGATCAGTTATCTTATTTTCGTACAATATAAGGTATTGTGCATTTACACTTCTGACTAGCACACGACGTTTTAGATGTTTTTCACCTGGACAACTGCATAATATGTTCAACGCGGACGAAACTTCATTATCGTTGTGCACTTCCAGTACTGGGAGAGATGTGCTTCTATTACTGTGATTTTGGATAAGATTCGTTTCGACTAAGGTAGAATTGACACCATCAGCGCAAGCACATTCAATGTTTCTTGGATCTTTATTCAGGACAAACTTGATACACATTGGCCGAAAGATTATATTTGGGTATACCATTACCGGTGTCCATTCTCCATATAAATGTTGCAAGTCCGATTGCACAGTTGCGGCCAGTATTAATAAAAATATTAATTTCCACATGATTGGAGATGACATTCCGGCGTAGACGACGAAGTCGCTATAGCGCTATGACATTGGCTGATTGTAGTTTAACACTATTCCTTATTTATTACCCATTCGCCCTTTGGCTTTTGATAAAGATAACTATAATAGGGTGGGATTCCCCAAAATCTGATATAACATTAGAATATTTCTATGTCTGTATGTTAACATTGAATATTGCCGTGTAATCTCGAACATTAAGTCATATTTCACCTCTTTTCTTCTGTTGAATACGTATGTATTGGCCTAGTGGAAGACTGTTTAGACTGCCATGCAGGGATCTTTAGTTCAATCCAAAGAAGGCACGCATCTTTGACTTTCGTGTAAGTGATGTGCATATTAAATAGTAATTATCGTTCGCTTTAACGGTAAAGGAGTCTTTAATCGTGAGGAAACCTGCATGTCTAAGAAATCTCCATAATATGCACGAAGATATGTGACATCATCCAACACACTCTGGGCCAGCGTGGTCGACTATGGCCTAACCCTTCTCACACTAAGAAGAGGCCTTCCCAAACTGAGGACAGCCCGTGCTTAGCAGTTTAACCTTTTGAACGCCACGTCATAACGCCAGCTCCATGTCCTGTACGCCAAGCCCGAAAATCGATATATTAATATATTGTTTTTATGATCAAATATTTGAATAACTAATATGCAAATTTTGTTTGCTGTGTACAATTAAGTAATAATTGGTGATTCAATTTTTAAGTTAGATCAATAAAATACAGAAAAGTAATGATTATGTTGTAATAATATGTTTATTTTGTATATTTCTGTGCCCTGTTTTTTGTCGAGTATAGACGACGTTGGCGCACAGGGCACGCTTGCGCATGTCGAGTATAGCCGACGTTGGCGTTCAAAAGGTTAATACAGAGCTGATATTATTTCGATTGGGTAAAGGTAACCTAGTAAAAAGCGGGCCATGATAGTTTATTTTCAAGTCTCGACTCGTCCGTCGCCAATGCTCTGCCAAATCATCTGCAGGGTGTAACCTCTTCCCCAGTTTGTTACGCTTTCACGTCTTAATTACTCCACCGATCATCTTGAAATGCCGCATACACTTTGCCAAAGGCATAGAAAAGGACATAAGGTACCTTTAATCCAGAAAAAGTGATCTACATTTACGCGAGCGAAGTCGCGGCCATAATTTAGTAAGATATAAAATATGATCCCAATCAGACAAGCAGTCAAAAGTCATATGATAACAAAAACCCACATCAACAATTACATACGATAGATTTATTTATCGGCAGAAAAGTTATTCAGAAATGTAGCTATTTGTGTATCCCTTGCCTTTGTTAAAAAGAAACCATGGTTATACGAGTATAAATAAGATATCACTACGTACTACGAGATTCTTATGAAATTTTCGAAGCAAATGCCGTATCTTAAATATCTGACATAAAAATAATAACTGTGTGTTCATAAGCTAAAGGAAATGGGATACATTTTGAAAAAGAATTAAGATGGGGTTATTAAGTTCAAATACTGTAGTGTCATCTATTATCAATAACGTTTTAGTTTTGCTTAACATTATTTGTCTGTTGACCTTATTAGTATAAATGTTAGGACAACGCCATCTATTGGTTTTGTATTTGTTTACGACGGCTACAAAAGATGTCGCTATAATAATAGATTTCGGTGTACATAACTTTATTGAAATGTTTTTCGTGTTGCCTGTAATTATAAATTACATCTTTATAATAAAGCTTTTTATTTTATAATGAATTATAACCTGTAGATGATAGCAGAAAAATTAAGTCATAAAAAGGTGTGTGTATGTGAAGATGAGTTTAGTAGTTGTTGTCTTCTTAATCTATAAGTGACCTTTTTCATCATGAATCATATATATGTATTTCATGTATATTCAGTTCATCATTAATTCAGTATATTTATCTTAAAATGATGCAACGTCAAAGCAATTAACTAGATTTTTGTATGTTTTTATTTTTCTTTAAATAAACCATTAACTATTTTGCTGTCATCATATAAAAATATTCGTTAAAGTCTTAAATGTTATTTTATTTTGTTAATTAGCTGCAATAGCTTTAAATAATTGTGAACGGTACTAAAGGTCTAGGTCGCGTAGTACTTGCTACGCGTATTTTATTATTCTGCAATAAGCAAGTAGCAAGCGTTTCGTGATTAAACTCATTTATACGGATTTTATCGCGTTGTTAATTTAACACAGTATTACATAATTTTGAAAACTGTAACTACTACTATTGAACTTTACTAATTTTCTTTACTAGTTTTAATAATATTATTAAAACTATTTATATTTAGGTTTACACTTTCCCCGACGTTTCGGTTGTTCGTATGGGTTCACGGGGAGACTAAGATGGTAGTTGTCTCAATGTTCCAGTGTAGTTATTTCAATGTA
The DNA here is from genome assembly GCA_963675205.1 of Catocala nupta. NCBI lineage: Eukaryota > Metazoa > Arthropoda > Insecta > Lepidoptera > Erebidae > Catocala > Catocala nupta. The sequence continues at coordinate 29,482,833 of OY776091.1, read as the reverse complement.
CCCGAACATAAAATTTAATCATTGGTGTTTCTATTTACGCAGTATGAGCTCAAAGTATCATGGAGTCTAGCTGTGATTTGCTTCTTCAATTTTCAAAATGATGTAATACCGTGTTAAATAAACAACGCGATGAAATCCGTATAAATGAGTTCAATTTCAATGAATAACATTCGCGTAAACGGAAGACAATATTAAGCGTTTCGTAATTTACTTTCTACAAGTGGCCAGAAGCACGAAAAGGTCTTTTGGACAGTCGCAAGATACATTTGGGCTTAAACTTAGCCACTGTCTGATCCACAATAAGACAGTGGCCACAGTTAAACCCTATAAGATAAGACGGGAAAGACACTACTACACTACACTCATGCTAACGACACTGCGTATATATACAAACTCATCGACATGTGTATCTTTGCCGTAAAAATGCAACAAACAGTATATTTGTTTATGTTTCGTGAAGGCTTTTACAGCAAGGAACAATCTTTAGCAGCAATTACCTAACCTTTTATGTGCAAATTCAACGTAGCTGGCAAGATGTGGGTGAGATATAGCTTCGGATGATTCGTCGAGAATGTAAAGATATTTTTTACTCTATATTCCTACCAGGTCATAACTACACTTGTGTTGAGGAATAAGCTCTGTATCGCAAAAAGCTATTGAATTGAATAATAATAATAATATAATAATATTGTACCACATACACACAACACCATCTAGCCCAAACTAAGTAGAGCTTGTACTATGGGTACTAGACAATGGATAAACATACATATATACTTTTTTTTTGTAAATACATACATATTATACATAGAAACACCCAGACCAAGACAAACATCCATGTTCATGCACACAAATATTTGTCTTGTGCGGGAATCGAACCCGCGACCTCAGGCGTGGCAGTCGGTTACACTAACCACTACGCCATCGAGGCCGAGGTAATAATACATAGAAAGTAAATTCTATTAACAATTATAATTCATCCTATTCTTGAATCACACAAGTTTAGCTTATTTTATAAGTGTCAGCACATTAAAGTATTAACGTCATTGAAAAGTGCTACGTCATTATCATTGTACCTAATTATCTAAATCATTTAATCATAAATTAGTGATTATGCGGCGGTTTGAATATGCACGCTTAATCTTCTGTGTTTATATGCAGTTTCCAAGAACTGTACTTATCTCCGCGATGGATGTTAGTATGTTTATGGGTTGAAGGAATTAAATCTTTTCCTCTGGTTTTAAGTAAACGTAAATCGCCAATGCTAAAACCATCATAATGCAGACATTATATGCTTCATGGAGGACATTATCTTTAGCAGACTTCGGCCCTAAAAAAAGGTCCTACTTAAAGCCATAAGAGGAACTTGATCTAGACATATGCTGTTCGTATATGTGCCAAGTCAAAAGTTAAGCTGTTACTTTCGTCTTCGAAAGCAACTAAACAACCGATCACTGATGCTTCAAGTATCATGTCTGCTTAGTCTCTAAAGGAAACAATAAAAGCAGTCTCGTTGCGAACGTTCAATAAACTTCGTAAGAGGCAGCCGGTATTTTATGATTATTACGTAGTCCGCCGTGGCCTCTTCTAACCCAAATTATCCTATTTGTTTTAATGTCCGCTCTAACTGCCAATCTTTGCGCTGGCACTTTTTAATTTTCTTTTTACACAGATATTATTTTAAAGGTTATGTCAGATTTTGGATTGCCTTTTTAGCTCGTAGTAGGAAAATATAAGAAAGATTATGCGGAGATGGTGATGGTGAATCCAAATTTTTGCCAGTTATGTTAAGATTATCTAAAGATACTACCAAACTCGAGAGTTATACACCAAATAACGCTTTGCTGTATCTATGATTAATAAACAATTAACGATAATTAATAATAATGAGAATATATTTTTATAATAAGTAGTTAGTAGAAACTACGAAGCGTCTTATTTAATTATATTTCTCGGAGAGAAGTAATTTTCAATTACTCAGAATTAAAAGCGTTGGTTTTAAACACCATTTTGTTTCCTCGTAGTTATTATTACAGTAGTTTTATTTGATACTAGATGTGCCCGTGCTTTCACTCGCGTTTATGATTACTGCGCCGCTCCCGTGGGTTATAGCCTATAACCTTCCTCGATAAATAGGCTAGCCAACACAAAAATAATTTTTCAATTCGGACCAGTAGTTCCTGAGATTAGCGCGTTCAAGCAAACAAACAAACAAACTCTTCAGCTTTATAATATTAGTATAGATCGTTTATTCATTGTTTCAGGTTGTATTTACTGCATTTATGATATTATTTAAGTTAAATGCTAATACCTTATAGCTTCTATTCTGATTCTAAGCAGTAACCGCTGTTCATTGATACGGCTCTGTTAACTCGTCATCACAGAAGCCACTCTAAAAGAACAACCAAGCCTTAACTTACAGCACATAAATGGCAAGCAGTCACATGGTCTGCCAGATGTTACACTGTTACCGTAGCCTGTGTGAAGAGGATGAGGGATAATGAAGTAGTAGAGAAAAGGGAAAGAAGAAACCAAAAGGATAATTGGGCCACTGGCACTCTCACTTTCCTAATACTTTACCTTGCTATTCTGCGGAACTGAAGTACTTTTCCACCGAGCCGATCCAATTATGTAGGTACTAACAAGTCTCTACGACTTAAATTAACATTAATTTAGATCGAATTGATTAAAATTGACTGCTCCTGATAAGGTGACACTTGATAATTCAATCATGAGTCTATAATTTGACAATTGGGAATATATAACACACCATTTCAATTTTACCACTATCATTTTCTTTTGCGCCATAAACATTGGATTCTAACTTATTAGTACCTAATGAACTCATAAACTTCAATCTTTTAGTTCATCTAAAAAGATACACCTATACGGGTATTATGGTTTCTTCTACGTGTATACAACATTACTTTTAATATACCACTTAACTGAATAGCGTTTCTTTAGACTCTGTAATAGAATCATCTTTCTTGACAGAGCTGAGGTGGAACAACCGATTCACGACGCGTTTTGCTTATCTAATCAAATCAAAAATACGTTTATTTACAAAGATACAAAATAACACATTTAAACATCAGTTACGTTTATTAATCTGTCAAGCCTTAGCATACCAGATATAATTAAAAATCTATCGTGTCTGGCCGCCGGTGTGCCGTTGCGACTTAATAGGTTAATGTAAATTTACCTTCACTTTAACCTCTTGTCTGGTTACGTATAATGGCTCAGGTAGGCGGAAAATACAGAACCAACCTACTAAACAGTTATCATTCTAGGACTGGTCGAAACGTTATCGACTTTTCTTTCAAAAAGTATCAGTAGTGAAATATGAGTACTATGTCTGCCTCTGGCTGGATATAGGAGTGATGTTAAGGTACGTACATATGTATAATTTATATTTTGTGATCCATACGTTATTTCCTTGTTCGGCGACAAGAATGTACAATGACAAAGCAATCGCTTGAGGCGATCTACAATAGTAACGCGTCTTTTGTACAGATACAGATATGACAGAGACAAATTGTGCGATCAAATACGTTGCAGTGTTTTCTTTTGATGGATATTAACTTACCACTTTCACTGTTATGTAGTTGTGTGTTTGTTTTGCGAGCTTAGTGGAGTTTGAGACGTAGGGCGGTGTGGAAACCGCGCGTCAATTCTCTAGCAGCGAGGCTATGGAGGTAGTTTTAGCTAAATAATATTTTGCTCGGACTCAAATCATTTAATATTATCAATAACAAGAACGTTGTAATGTAAAATACATAAGTAATGGTGTGCTGAGTGTTGTGGGTTCGATCACCACACGGGGCAAACATTAGTGTGATTCACGAGCCGGGTAATGGTGGATCACGCAAATGTTTGCCTAGGCAACACAGGATTCAACCGTAGCGAACGAGTCGTTTTTAAAAAATAAAGGGAATATATGCTGGACTTTGCAATAAAACATTCTGTTATTTTCACAATAACTTTGTAAAAAAATGTAGCGATGATAAAAATCAACTCATACCTCCAAGCATTTTTATAAGAATCTTTATTATATGCAACACCGAAACACGAAGATTTAAAAAGAGAATTAAATGAATAGTTTCAGAGTACAAGTGCGCCCAGAGGAGAGCAGAAAAAAAGAGATGCAAGATAACAATGATTTAATGAATGCGAAAAAGTTTAAGCATCCCAGTTTAAATGCCACCCGCGAGTGTACTGAGAGGACTTTGTTCACGCTTTTTGTTCGACTTCAGAGGTGAGGCCGCATTGCCAGCGATCGACAGCTTGAAGCACTTTTGCATGCGCTAGAACGTGACAAGGCTATACATTCTGTAACACGCTGTTTAGTTTATGCAATAAATTGGTTGTAAGGACACAGCCTTTTAGACTTTGTTCGTTTCAAGGGTTTCTATTTTTTTATGGTTATGGTATTAATATTATAGCCACTGGGTACATACCTGTACCGTGACGTTAAAATGACTTTTTTGTTTATTAATTAATAATAATAATAATAATAGCACTTCTTACATGAGCCTTTGTTCTGTATAAGAAAGGTTACATTATAGTTCACTACGCTGGCCCAGGGCGCATTGTTAGACCTCATGCTTCTGCGAAAACAATTATGATATTTTCCTTCCTAGTTAAATTATGCAACAATTTACTAATTACTATGCGCATAAGTGTTTTAATAGATACTGCAATTCATTACATTCTTTTTTTTATTTTAGCTTGCTAGTAAAATTTTTATTATATGTGTCTATTTACTTTATTTGCCATATAAACGTTAAATATGCCCAATGTCATTACTCCGTGTGCACAATATGTTACAAGATCCTCTCTTCAAGCGTAAATATTATAATGATGACGTATTATCAGTATAGATATGCATTTTTAACCATTTTCCTATTGCTCAGGTTCACCCAGTGACAGAACGGCTAATAAATAATAGCTGAAACACATCGCTTACAGTGAGCCCAAACCCACTTTATTTGTTCGCAGCGACAACGCAACAGAATGTATTTCTCTCGTATAAATACTCGGTTACGTGAATATAAAAATACCTAAATAAAATAATTCGGATCAACGTGCTTCTGTATTCTCGCGCTATCTTGAACAAAATGCGAGGCAAACGCGTTAAGCCTAGTTTTAAATTGTAATTGTGGATGTGAATTCAGGTCCTAAATTTTGAATTCTAGACTATTAAGAATGAATACTCAGAGAGCTATTTAAATTAATTAAAATAATTTAATATTAAGAATGGAGATAATTACTTCTGTGAATGAGGAAGTTTTATACTTTCTACTATTTATTAGAGCAGTGATTACTAAGTGTGAAGATTGTTAGCTACAATGTCATTTGTCGTTTACGTAGCTACTCGGTACCTGGTCTATCTTTACCAGGTACCAAGTTGCTACTTATTTTTTAGCGGAATTGCTGCTGGGGTGCCGGCAATTTCGCTGAAGTACAATGAAGCCGCTGAATACTGTAAATTACGTGAGTAAAAAACAAGCATACGTACATATATGTGGTAGGTACCCTACGTTAAGGAGACTGAGGAAAGGGGTTAAAGTAGAAAGGAAAAAAAAGACCGAACGAGTGTATTGGGCTGCCGACTCTCATTGATCGAACAATGAAACGCAACAGTGCGCATTGTAACATTTTATATGTAGGTATTCTGTCAGCCTGTAGTATTCCGACCGAGGTGATCCATACTGCAAAATATCCTGACATTCAGACTCAATACCACTTTGACCGAATCGAGATTGAAAACTATGAACCCTTGTTGAGCAGAGTGACTGACATGAATATTTTTGAGTATTTCTTTACGAAATCCACACTTGCAATACGGTGTGTGCGCCCGATAGACGGGCATGTCCTCTATTACATGGGGTCTAAAATATATAGCTGGTGAAATATAAGTGGATGTAATACCTTCCTCAAACAGGCTTTTCTCAATACTAAATTTTTATTTCCTTCTATTTATTATTATTATTATGTATTAATATAATAATTAATTGACGTGTCCAAAAATTGCTTGCACATTTTTATGGAAATAAAGATTTTTGACTATGTCTTCCATTTCTGCCTAACCTTTATGTATGTATGTCTCCCAGATTATATTGCCGAATCTTGAGCATAATCTTATGTTTCTTTTATCCCTACTAACTATTACTATATTTTATTATCTTTCACACACAGCAACGGAAAAATTAATTTTTCAGCATAAAAATAGTTTATGGATCAAAAAGTGATCTCAAACCTCAATTACTTTCCTTTTAGGAAAAGGAAACAATCTTTTATCTCGGATAAGTACACAGTTACTGTGAGATAGATATTTATTCTTGGTATCATAGGAGCCACACATAAAAACTAGTTTAATATACCTTTCTATTACAAATTGTATAAAGAAAACGTATAAGTTATTCAAGCCTCATTTAGTTTAGTCCAAGAATAAACTTTAGAAGGTAAAATCAAGCCGACATTTTTATTCTTGCAGAGATAATATCTAGACTTAGAGTCTATTGATTATTTAGGCCAGTTGTTTAGATTTTAGATAACGGTATTAAGGCTGAGCTCGGGTAGACTACACAGCCGTAAACCGGCAGATATTACCTAATGTTCTCAAGAAATGAAGCGCTCCTTTTCTTTCACTTGAAATATTCTAGAATGTTGAGTCTTTTGTATGAGGCTTCACTCTGACCACGAATACAAAGCATACAGATATCCAACTAAACCTATTATAATAAATGTGAAAGCTTGTGAAAATGTTTTTAACATGCATACACCATTGAACAGGTTTGATAGACACACGGATAGACCATGGTCTATTTATGTATGTGTGGCATATGTTTCTGAGGAATTTTAATAGGCGTGGGCACGAGTCGAAACTTGTATAAAAAACAGCAGATTTTTTTGTATGTATGTTTCTCAATCACGCGTAAACAGATATGAATAAAACAAGGCACATCATAGGATAATACATTTTAATCCCGTTAAAATGGGAAATTCTCGTGACTAGAGATAAACTAGTTTGAATGTGTGTGTTTCTATGTGTCATATCTAGCTGGTCATCTGCACAATTAGATAGAAACAGATGGGCTTTTCAAAACAACGCGCTTAAATTGGCGCAATCACATAGACGCACGCTTCCAGGAATGTCGGTCGAAATTGCGTTACATTCGGCCAAATGCCACGACTGCTGTCTACTTCTCTGAAAATCTATGTATGTGTCAAGTTTCGCATGTTTTGTGCAGCGGAAGTAAAAAATAAGAATTTTAGTAGCTGCCCGTAGATCGAAAGATGGCGGAGTTTTACATCCGTCTCTTGAAAAGCATGACGTAATATATAAACATTATATAAAAATCTAGTTATATTAAAATTCAATTATATAAAAAAACGTACAGGACCATTGAGTTGTGCGTCTGATTTTTTCCCTGTCTACTTGGATTCGGATTCATTTTATTTATTATTCGGGGATTCGCACACATTTGTGTATTATGCCGGCGTGATCCGTACTCAGTCTCAGGGTATATGATTGCCTTTTATTTCATGTGCCTTGCTGGTGCAGTTAGAGAGAATGCGACTACTATGCATGAGGTCTCGAATTTGATTTTCAGATAGGGCAAAGTGTTATTGGGTTTTATTGTCAATATATTTTTAGTAGTAGCACGGAGTCAGAATAGGCTCGCCACTATTGCAATGCACCTCTGCCTTTTTCTTCAGGGATAAATGCGTAAGACTACGTATCTATGTAGTTGTTTGGACGCTTGAACTGCTGATCAGATTTTGCTGAATTTTGGCACGTATAAAATATGACCCAGATTAACATATAGGATTAGGTGTTTTCATGTCGTAACATTGTTTGTAAATATATTTATATTGTCTGTTGTCAATGAAAGTTTTACTATATATCGTTACTTTACATTCGCGCTAGTTTTAGGTTCCACGTAATACAAGGCGAGCCTATTGTTATTGCTATTCACTGGGCAAAAACTCCGTGTTTAATTAATTACTGAAAATTAATTGGCAGAAAATTGCAAAAACAATTATTCGACCCGGGAAACGAATCCTGGAAAACCACATGCATCACAGCAGTCGCATACATTACTATTTACTTTTATACTTAAAAAATATTTACTATAAACGACACACAACAGTTTTTTTTACCGAGGTAGTTTTTTAGTGGTAGCTATATCTTTTGTCATTACAACTAACATCCTTTTGTATGTATTTATGTTAAATTAAAATAATCGTAGAAGCACTTTATAAGGATAACCTAAGTAATATTATAAATGCGACTGTGAGTTTGTTTGTTACTCATTCGCGCCTTAACTACTCGATCGAGCATCATGAAATTGAACATACAAGATGTCAGGGTAACAAAAAGGACATTGGGCACTTTTAATCCAGAAGAAAATACTGTTTCCAAAGGTAAAAAATGGACATAACCGACATTTAAGCGAGAGAAGCTGCAGGCTAAATCAAGTACATAATAAAGAGTATCTACGTTCGTTTTAGTTTAACATAACATATTCATAGGCTTCGCTATTCTCCAAAATAATTTTCTTTTGTTATATCCGTTCTATTTTCCACCGCCTTGAACTATTCAGACCTCGCGCCACTTACTTACTTTATTATAAAGCATCTGAGTATTTTTTAGAATATATTGAATATTAAATAATGTTTTACGTTGTTTATCTTTAAAATAAAAGATTCAGAAATAAGAGATCAGGTGTGTTGTTGTGTATGTTCAAATGATATGTTTCATGGTCGATATAGATGTGTAATGTAGAAGCGTTAAGAAAATAATAATTGGAATGCAATTTATTTCTATTATTGGAGTTGAATAAAGCGCTATCTGTTGGTTTGTTTCGGAATGTCAAGCGTAAGCTTGAGTGAGGTGTGCGGAAATATTCACATCAAATCAGTGTTATTAACAATCAACCTTTATTGTTTCATTTCTTTTGTATTTGCTTATCATTAGTATATGTACGAAGTATAGTACCACGCATATATTTTGTTGCTTCATCATGTTAAAAGCGAGTTGCCGTCCAACTCTCCAACATATACATATATATATCTTCTTCTCCCTAGCCTTTATTATTCCCATGTCACTTGGGGTCGGCTTTTCTAGTCTAACCGGATTTGACTGGATATCAGTTTTTACACGGAGCGGCTGCCACCTGACCTCCGCAACCCGAAGGCTAACGATACCCTAAGGCTAGACACCAGTGTCAAGATATTATAGGGCACTGACTTCCCAATAACGACTGCCATAGATGTTAATGGCAGCCGGGACCGACAGCTTAACGTGCTCTCTGAGGCACGGAGCAGGCGATAATTGTCAATTAAAATTTTTGAAAGGTCATATAACTTCTGAAAGTTAGAGGTGCGCGACGTGGGTTCGAACCCGAGACCCTCTGCATTGCAATCCGTTGGTCTCCCCACTGAGCTATCGCTGCTTATTTATATATGTATATATATACTGGCAGCAGTACATATTGAGCTACAACCTCTATGACTATTAGCGGAGACACGACTGCCCCGCTGTGCTACTGCATACTTGCGCCTGATTTTATAAAATTAAAGCGACATCAGTGTCGCTACAAATACAATAGTAGAGAACGGTTTTAATTGAATTGATAAGTATTTGAAATTACTAATACCTATTAATTTCCCGACGTTTCTATCGATTTGCTTGGATCGTGGTCACGCGTTGACTGGTCTGAGCTCATCGACGCCTTCGTAAAGTGCGGGTTTCAGCAACTACCCGCAATTGTTTTTATACCTTTAAATATTTACAAACGCAATGAAAACCCGTTGTCTAATATTTTATTACATTTAATTAATCCTAACTAATATTATAAATGCAAATGTTAGTTTGTTTGTTACGCTTTCATACCTTAACTGTTCAACTGATCGTCATGAAATTTCGCATATATGTTGTCCAGGGTATAGAAAAGGACATACGGTACCTTTCATCCAGAAAAAAGTACTTTTATTTGGATAGTAATTTATTATATCTACATTAACGCGAGCAAAGCCGGGGTCAAACTCAAGTTATTTATACTTGTATCAATATGTTTTGTAGCTATATTGTACCTGGACCCGTTGAACAGTTCTAGACCCGCACACCCGCACACAACTAAGTGAAAGCTTACAGCTTAATAATTGTGCTTTATTTTACGACATCAAATTTCGGCAAGATTGTATCCAAGTACAAACTGTTAGGCAGCGACGTATGTCTCTTTGTAAAGGCATAATGATATCTCCATTGCACAGGCAGACAAAACAGCGCTATAATATATGTGCTATTTCGTAGACTTATATACACATGATTGCACAATGTTAATAACTAATTACTAATCCGAGTGTATTTGTTCTGCATCACTGATGGCGCTCACTAATCGTTAATTACTATTTCAATGAGTCGAGTGCGCTATATGATTTAATTATTAGATATCGCGATTTGTTTTTATAGCTTGAAATGTTTATTAAAAACTCGGTTGTCTTAATATACTAATGTAAAGAGGAAAGATTTGAATTTTGGTTTGTTTGTAAGGATTTAACTCAAAACTGCGAAACATCAATTTCAAAAATATATATTTTTAAAAGTACTGTTACTAACATAACCGTTTTTTATTTTGGTTCCCAGGAAAAATCGTTTATGCACTGTCCGCCGGCTAGGGGACGGCACCGGCGGGGTGTGTGGGACTCCCAGCATGAAGTGCTGGTATACCCACTAAAAACCAGGGGTGTTCTCTCTTACCCAATGCGGGGGAGGAGGGGGGGAGGGCAATTGAGAGCTCTTAAAAGATTCATCCATAGCAGGCCCTCCCGTGTGGGTGAGAGCCAGGTCAGACGGACCTGACCACCTCTCGTCCCCAGGGGTGAGCCTCATCGATCTCCCCTTTCGACGTTAGAAGGCGCGCCGGAACACCGCGCGCGCCCTCTCGGGGCTCTTAATTTACGGGTGGCAGCGTCTTCTGAGGTCCGGCCACCCGGAGCCCCGAGGTGGGGGTAGGAGAGCGACATAAGCGCGTCTCATACACCCCCTCCTCCGGCAGCGGACATCCGGGGCGTAAGGATCTTCCTCACGCCCCCGTTCCGCCGCCGAGACTGTCATCTCGCAGAAGGACCTCATTGCGCCCCTGCACCTGTCGTCGCCAATCATCTTGGATACGAAGGTCGGCAATGAGAGGTCGGGGCCAGTCACAGTGACCAGGACACAGCGCTCCGCGGCCGTGTCCCGGTCACACCCCTCACAATGATGACACCTGGTTGTCGGCGCCCTACCGGCTATCTTGCAGAGGTACTATCCGAAACAACCGTGTCCGGAGAGCACCTGAGCAAGCCGGTAGGTGAGCGGTCCGCGCCGTCTGTCCTTACACTGCCTTAGCATGGGACGAACAGCCTCGACGGTCCTCACCCCATAGCGAGGCTGGGCCAGACTTTCTTCCCACTTCACCTTAAGGACCAGTCGAGTCTGGGACCTTCGCGTCTCCACCGCCCCGTGCGAGGGTTCCTCGCCATGAAGCCAGAGGTCCGCGCGCCAGTAATATACCAACGCTTGGACCTCCAAATCCCAGGGCGGCGATGCTGCCAAAACGCACGCCGGCTCAAAGGAGACGGTGCGCTACGCCCGCGACACCCTGATCGCCATCGCCCTCTGAGGTCTCAAGAGGGTGACGTTTTGGCGACCGAGAGCGTCGGCTCAAATGGGCGCCTCGTAGAGCCATCGACCAAATAGAGGCGGCGGCAGACGACACTTGGACCCCCGATATTCGGCAGCACAGAGCTAAGCGCTACCGCATCAGCCGGGGCCACAGGCGACTAAAATGGACGCGAAAGTTACAGTGGCCGTCGAGGTGGTGCCCCAAATATTTCATACTCGGCTCCACCCTGATGCGGGCCCCTCCAACGATGATGTGGGCATCTGGTCCGCCGATCCGCCGAGGCCTATGAAATAATAGGGCCTCGGACTTTACCAGCGCCACCTCCAGTCCCAACATCCTAATCCTATCGACAACCAGGGCCACTCCAGCCGTGGCAAGACTGGCAGATGCCCCGTAATCCTCTCTCCGGGCCGTAACTAGCTTGTTAGCGACACGCTAGTTACGGCCCGGGGGCAGGGCGCCCCGCAGCACTCAGTCATAGCCGATGTTCCACAGGATCGGTCCGAGAACCGAACCCTGTGGAACACTGCACGACACCTCCGGAACGTCTCTCCGTTCTACCCCACATAGAATACACTCCTCTGGTGCAGGTAGTCCCAGACTATTCGGCGCAGATAGGAAGGCACCCCATTAAATCGGAGCGCCTCCCTAATAGTCGCCCACGGCAGGGTGTTGAACGCGTTGGCGATATCCAAGGACACCGCCAACACCACCCCGCGCGAGGCGACCGCCTCTTCCGAGAGGGCCTTGACGCAACTAATCGCGTCAATCGTCGATCGGCCCTCTCGGAATCTGAACTGGAGTTCGGACAAGTTGAGGCTCACCCGCACCAGGTGCCTGGAGAGGCGGGCAACCACTACACGCTCAAAGAACTTGCCCACCTCACGTTACTAACATAACCTAACCTAATCTACGCGAACGAAACCGCGGGCAAAAGCTAGTTAATAGGTATATAAAGATAAATTGTAGTTTGGTGAAATTATAAGTATTAAAATTTTACTTTCTACATGTTGCTGTGGCAGTCATTATTTATTTCACTTTTGCTACTAAGAAAATTCCTTTCTTTCTAAATTTTCTTCATAGCCTTTTATATATTCGGTTTCGCTTTCTTATTTATATTTTCCTTTGAGAAAAAGAACGATGTCAACTGTGGGAAAAATATTGTTTGAGAATATATCATTAAGTATTCAGCGGTCAAGTTTAGATGTCAGTCCCCGTCGGCTAGTAAACGGTCAATACGCACATAAATAATATAAACTTTCGACTCGAGTCCAATACATTTTATTGCTGCCTCTATTTTTCATTGATCGAAAGTCGTATCTGCGGCACGAAAGACTACACAATACATATTCATATTACTGCGCGCCGTGAATCTACTAAATAAGAAAATACTGATAGGTAGTATTGCGCTGAGCACAGAAAGCACCGTAATTTTAACAATATTATTTTGATAAGAGAGGTTTAGATTGTATACTGCCTTCATAAGGGTAGAAGCCGTACTTATCTAACAGTTTTTTCGAAATTTAGCTTTTTACGTATTTGGAATTAGTAAAAAAAGACGCATCTGCTAGTATTTTTATATTAAATACAAAACTACTTGGCAGATATGTCTTTTTACCCGACTGCGTCAGAAGGAGGGTAATGTTTTTCGAGCGTATGTATGTATGTATGTAGGTATGTGTGTATGTATGTCCATTTCTTTGGCACGCCCTACAGCTCAAACGGCTAGACGGTTTTTGACATATGAGGTGTCGTTGAATTCATCAGAATTGTGGTAGTCAAATAGGCTATATAAATTTTCAAAATGGCGCTCTCATACGAAAACCAAAAGGGGGAGGTTTGATTTTTTATTACCTTAGCAATCCCATATTGCTATATGATCAAATGAAAGAGCGTGAAAAGACCATTTCAAAAATATATGTATCATATCACGTTTATATTGCTGTTTTAACACAAATTGTCAAAAAGCGTACCAATTATATATAGGGACGTACGGAGTATCATTTTCTAGCAAGAATGTATTTAAGTCAGGAATGACATTGCCTGTATTTAGTTATATATTAAAATAAAACTCAGTTAATAAAACTAAAATGTCTGAAATTCAATTATTATTATAAAAACATTACTTTTAAGCAGTCGGGTTTGTTTCCTTATGACTGCAGTATATAACTAGTATAGTATTATATTATCTATGGTATAAACAAAAAGAGGCATCTATTAGGGCACTTTTGTGTTTCATGTTCTATTTTCTTTTAGTGGGCTTAGAGAGATAGATAGGGAATGACAAACATGATATCAAGTAATATTTAACTTTTGTTTTTCATTGACATATGGATGACCAGCCAGCGGATTTACTTGGTGGTAATCGTCGTAAATGGATTTTATTTTATTTTTTTTTATTTTTTAGCAATGTCAGGAGTTTTACAGTTAAGCCTGTACCTGCCCTGGGCAATACCTACTTATTTTAAACCTCTTTTAAATAACGACATGTCAAAGGTTTTAACCATAAGGTTTTTTAGCTAAATAACTATTCTTCAAACCACTTGTTTCCTAAATCATTCATTTTGTAAATGATTTATTCAGATAGTTACCTTAACCGTCAGCCATTGTCTAAGTAATGACTCAGAACAGATATGAGGGTTCATTACAGTAAGTCTTGGACTGCAGCAGTTGACTAATGCACGTTATTTCCTTGTCCAGGAATTAACTATGCCTCTGTTTTGCTCGTCTGTCTAAGACCATTGGTATACAGTATAAGCGATAGCGACTGATTCATTATTCATATCGGTTATATATTTATATGATTTACATGCCTAAATTTTAATATCGTTTGTCGATCACGACCATCTTTAATAATTTTGGAATACATAAAGTATGTGTGTGTGTGTGAGTGCCCGCCCTAACCAATTGTTTGGTGACAATACAAATCAGTTGGCCTGCCCGTGATACTACGTCTTCCAACTCTTAAAGAAAGCCGGCGTAAGAATAGTAACACTGTTACTGGGATTTGCTTTGAGAGTTACGGACGCTTACCTCTGCCTTCCCTTTCCGTTTATCTCACCTTTTATTTCTGATGGTATCTTGCGTATTTCCGTATTTCCAGTAATACGCAAGTGATTCCCTCGATATTGCATGCGATCATACTTGTATGTTTACCATCAGGAATTCGCTTACCATCAGGCAGACGGTCGTTTTTATATCTACGAAATCCTTGTTAAATTAACGTATAACATGACTTCATCACTGCGGAGGATTTGCAGCAGACTGACTTTAGGAAAAAAGGAGGATAACAACATCCTAAAATCAATCATACGTTATCAGTATAAAAAAGAAGTCCTTACCCACTCACTGATTGACTCATCAACGCCCAGCCTAATCTTGAAACTTCTGGAACCCAGAAAGCTGTGATTTTGCATAAATTTCCCTTTATGTATATCATACAAGGAATAAGGTGGAATTGTCGAAATTGCCACTTGATGGGATTAAAGATGAGTATAGCTAAAATTTTCTTTGTTGTTGTAATTTATCACTAGAGACAATACATTTGGTATGTGATTGTGTTTTCAATATTTTTTGTAACTCTGTTGGCTTAGGATAAAAAGTCCAGGTGGCCAGAATCACAGGCAAAAACTAGTTTATAAATAATGTGGTTATAACCGCTATCGTCGATAGCTCACACCACAGACGCCTTCCGTCCGTCTATCTAACCGCTGCAATTTAAACCCATTGTCTTAATGAAACAGGCCGTTTCTACACATTACGCCGCTCCTTGCGTCATTTATACTACAAACAACGAGTAACTGCCGCTTACTTGCAGAAAGTTTAATTATATTTTGAAATATTTATTACGATAAGTGAGAAGTAACTAACATTCAGAAAGATTGAGATGACTGCGACGCGTAAAATGACATCATGCGAGCATGTATTGCTTGTATCATGCAAACGCGTAATGTGTATGTAAGCTGTGTAAATAAATTGAACTCATTTTACGACTTACATTAACAATTTATGGAAGACTAAACTAAACAATTGGAAAAAGAGGAACTCGCCACGCATTCTCAGATTGTCCACCTCAACTACTGCGATAGAAAAAGGTCAATAACGAACTCCTCTGGATAGGCACAACCGCGTCATGGGATCTGGGCGTGCTCCAACTTGCAGTATTTGAACACAAAATATGCATCGACAAGTATATCGCGCAAGGCATCTCCAAGACCGTTTGGCAACACATGAGTATCCATGGACAATATTTAGACATACATCTGTATATCCCCAAAAGGGTAAGCAGGTATACATTACTCACGTCATCTATTATCTTACACTAGTTTTTGCTCACGGCTTCGCTTGCGTAAACGTAGGTTAGGTTAGTAACAGTATTTTTTTCTGGATGAACGGTACCCTATGTCCTTTTCTCTTCTCCTGAAAACATGTGTGCGCAATTTCATTATGATCGGTCGAGTAGTTAATGCGTGAAAGCGTAACAAACAGACAAAAAGCTCACATTTGCATTAATCATAATAGTTAGGATTTTATGTATTACGAGGCGAGCCTCTTTTCGTCTACCTAGCAAAATTACCAAGAATTATTTAACACAAAATCCAATAACAGGTACCGGTATTAAGAGGTACCGAGTTCGAATCCCGGTAAGTCACGATCACTTAAACCCCGCGATAAGCGCACACTTATGCCAAGAGACCAACAAGACAGTCATATTCGATGTTATTATTGCAAATTGTTTAAGAATATCTTGTAGACAGTGTTTTGAATCTCTTTAGTATTTTCTATATTATGACACCCATAATTTACAGAGGTTGGTACAATCTCGGCATAATTCGGATCGGTTTACGCAAAGCTAAGCCATATTGGTAACAATGCGCTTGAGAGTCAGAAAGTCACTGAGTCAGGCTAGAAATAGTACCTCGCTTCTTTCTTCCAGAAATTTAAGGATCATTTTACTTTCACTTTGTTCGGACTGATCCTTGCCGACTCTTTTCGCCATCGTCCTACGCGACAAAATTTCCATTCCCATCATTTAGATGGTTGGCAGTCCACAACCATGTGCTCTTCCAGAAATTTTCTGCCTCGCACAACTAAACGTCTGACGTCGCTACCAAGTTCGAAGCAACAACCGTTAATCTTTGCTCCTCAATTTATTTAATTTTTAGTGGTAAAAAGTGTGTTTTCAGACAATTTTTTTAGTGCATATTAAAACTAAACATTTATATACTAAAACTTTTGCAGTGACAATGTGCTACATATTCGTTTAATATAAAACAAAATACAATAACAAAAATAACAGTCAATTGTTTTTGAATATTACTGTGATCGTGAATAGTGTTAATCCGAACGCGTAAGCGACGCCGATTCCCCGGCGCTTACGACCTTTTTGCCGAGACCCGCGTCGTGCTAGCGTTCACTGCTCGCTATTGTTTGGACACTTTGGATCGGCGTACTGTCAAGTTTGTATAATATCCAGTATATTGTTGGTGTTGTTTGACCTTGGCATATTTTGCATAACTTTGCTACATAATCATGCCTAAAGCATACTGTGCCGGTTGTCGTCAAGAAATTTGTCATAAACAATACATAACATGCTTTGAATGCGCTTCATGTTATGATCTGCTATGTGCGAACATCTCAGAGAAAAGATTTAGCCAAATGAACCCAGATAATAAAAAGGATTGGCGCTGTCAGAGCTGTCGCAATAAGTTGCCCAAAACCGGGAATATCAATACGCCTATCCGTCAAACTCAAAGTCAACAGAGCGAGGTTATGCTTATTCCGTCGCCTGAAGTAAACAATGTCACTTCTCGCATTAAAAAACCGTCGCACGCAATTCTTGATGGTACCCCCAAGGACAAAAATGATTGTGTAACGGAACATATGCTGGGAACTATGTTTGAAAACATTAAGAAAGAGATGTCTTCAATTATTCGCAAAACTATCTCGGATGTTGTGGATGAAAAGTTAAATACGATAAGGCAACAGATTCAAACTTTTCATGACTCACTTACGTTTTTTAACGACCAGATCGAATCTATTAGATCCCAAGTCATTGAGAATAATACAGCAACTTCGAAACTCGCAAGCGACAATACAACTCTTATTTCTACGGTAAAGGATCTGACGAGCAGATTAAATCGTGCCGAGCAACATCTACGGGAAAGCAACGTCGAAATTAATGGTATACCTGAACACCGGACAGAGAACCTTGTAACCTGCATAAAACAACTAGCATCTACGGTAAATGCACCGATTGAGGATAATGACGTATTGCAAATTACAAGAGTTGCCAAACTTGACAAGGATAGTAACAGACCCCGAACGATAGTCGCTAAGTTCCGTAGCCCACGTATTCGCGACATGCTCCTAGCAGCTGTATATAACTTCAACAGGCAGAATTCAGACAAAAAGCTCAGCACACAACATCTAGGCATCGCCGGGACAAGCATCCCAGTTTACGTTCAGGAGCACCTCACACCGTCGAATAAGTCATTACACGCTGAAACTAGGAAGAGAGCTAAGGATCTGGGCTATAAATTTGTATGGGCGCAAAATGGAAGCAGCCCAGGCAATATTTATTCGTTCGTCTGAAAGTTTAAAATTATTAACTTAATTATGTTTTCTTTTTCTCTAATATGAATGCTTTAGTGTTGCCATATAAAAATGCTCAATATATATTATCAGAATGTTCGTGGGTTGAGAACCAAAATTAACGAACTGCATGATAATATTCTAATGTGTGCCTATGATATAATTGTCTTTACCGAAACATGGCTCAATCCAAATATACACAGTAATGAAATTTTTGATACCAGATATACTGTTTATCGGCGGGATCGTTCCATGGCAAATAGCTCTAAAATGGACGGAGGAGGCGTGTTAATAGCCGTGTCTAAACACCTTCAATCATCCCGTATTACAAATTGGGAGAGTAGCTGTGAAGATATATGGGTAACTGTTACAGTCAATCTTAATAATAGCCAAACTAAACTAGCCATATGCGGTGTTTACCTGCCTCCTCCTGCCAGATTACAGACGCAAACAGTATTATTTGAGAATGTTGCCGATGTTATGAGTCATGTACACAATGTAGTCATTTTAGGCGATTTTAACCTTAGTAATATTCATTGGTCAATCAATCAAAATAGCAGTCTTATGAATCCTATTAACTGTAATAGTAGTATTGAACGAAATTTCACTGATTTTATGAATGTTAATAACCTTGCTCAATTTAATAATATTGTCAACCATAACAATAAGATCTTGGACTTAGTACTAAGCAATGTTCCTGACGGCTATGTGACTCAACCTACCGATTATTTAAGTAAAGAAGACCCCCACCATCCACCTATTTCATACTGTTTAACAGACTCTATAAAGTTACCTAAATTGCCTAAAAATGATGTTGTTGTACTAAACTATTTTAAAGCCGATTATCAATCCATCTCAAGTGAGTTGAAAAGCATCGACTGGTCGTCGCAATTCTCAGAATGTAACAACCTGGATGGCATGGTGTTTGTGTTTTATCAGGTATTAAACGCAATAATAAAACAATATGTGCCTAAAATTAAAAAAAATTGCAAGAAACATCCAGTATGGTTTTCACGTTCATTAATTCGTTTACTCGCAGAGAAAGATAAAACCAGACGTAGGTACCGAGCTTTTAAGAATCCTCGCGACAAATTAGAGTTCGATATCTTGCGTGACAGGGCAAAATATTGTTTAAACGAATGCTATAGAAGGTATGTGACTAGAATAGAAGATGCAATAACTGATAATTCTAAGGTATTTTGGCAATTTATTAACAACAAACGTAATAGTGAAACTGAGCTTCCTCGTGAAATGAGCCTGGGTAATCTAACGGCTGATTGCGGCCCTGATATAGCTAATCTATTTGCTTCACATTTTTCTTCTGTATACACTAGCGATACATCTGTTTTAAGCATTGTGCCCCTTAATCCGTATGGGTGCTCTGATAACTTGTCAAATATTTGCCTTCAGGAATCTGACGTACTATCCAAGCTGAAAGTACTCGATACTAATAAAGGGCCAGGTCCTGATGGGATACATCCAGTATTTTTTAGGCGGAATGCTCTTACTCTGGCGTTGCCATTAACAATTATATTCAACCGTTCTTTACGCGACGGTATTTTCCCTCAACACTGGAAAACCGCAAATATTACACCTATATTCAAGAAAGGGTATAAATCGGATGTTAAAAATTATAGACCAATTGCTATTTTATCTTGTTTACCGAAACTGTTTGAGTCACTTGTTTATCCTACCATCAGTTGTTACCTCAACAAGTATATTACACACCATCAACACGGTTTTAGAAAAAGTCGCTCTGTTCAAACCAATCTCGTCACCTTCGTATCGAGCGTATCGCGTGCTGTGGACCAAGGTTATCAAATTGATGCTGTCTACACTGACTTTACCAGCGCTTTTGACAAAGTCAGTCATAATTTGCTCTTGAGTAAGCTGGAATGCTTAGGTGTTCACGGACCAATGCTAGCAACTCGGAGTTCTGAACAGGGTGAGGCGGTTCTTCGCGCCTGGGCAGCTGTGCCTATTGTATAAGGCACAAGTGCACCCTTGCGTGGAGTACTGTTCTCATCTTTGGGATGGCTCCGCGCAGTACTTGCTAGACGCTCTTGACAGGTTACAGCGGCGGGCTGTCCGTATCATCGGAGATCCAGAGGTCACGAGTTCACTGGAACCTCTGCAACTCCGTAGGGATATTGCCTCTTTGGCATGTTTCTATAGAATATACCACGGGGAGTGCTCTGAAGAGTTATTCCACCTTATCCCGCCCTCCCCTTTCCTATCCAGAACAACGCGTGCTGGGCTCAGATGCCATCCTTACACGGTGGAGTCGACTAGAGTGCGTACCAATAAGTTTGGGTCCTCATACCTCTGCCGAACGATCAAGGCATGGAATTCTCTGCCAAGGCACGTGTTTCCTTCTTCCTTCAATCCTGGGTCCTTTAAGCGGGGCGTGAAAAAGCACCTTCTCAGGCCGTCAAAGTAGAGACCTCAACATCGCCTCGGCTGCTATGAGGACGATGTGGAGGCCACTGCTCTTAGACCACACGACTGCTTACCATCAGGCGGAGTGTGGTCATTTTGACGAGCAAAATAAAAAAAAAAAAAAAAAAAAAAAGCATGGTTTCAATCGTACTTAGTGGGCAGGACACAATCTGTTGTGGTTAAGGGATATGCTTCTGATGCCTTTTCTGTCGATTCTGGAGTGCCACAAGGTTCCCATTTGGGACCATTAATGTTCATTGTATACATTAATGATATAACTAACTATATTAAACATTGTAATTATGAATTGTTTGCAGACGACTTAAAAATTTATAGAAAAGTTGCTTCCTCTGAAGATGTTTCTCTCATTCAGACTGATTTAAATAGCATCCAGGCTTGGTGTCGTTCGAACTACATGACATTGAACCACAACAAGTGTTCATTCATACGTTATACCAGAAAAACCTGTCCTGTTTCATCTTCGTACAATATTGATGGCAACGCATTGCAAGAGGTGAAGGAAGTCAGAGATTTGGGTGTACTCATTGACAGTAAGCTTAAATTTACTCCACATATAGATCAAATAGTAAATAAGTCGTCTCGTATGCTAGGCTTCGTTTTAAGGAACTCAAAACATTTTAAAGAAACAACCAGAATACTATTATTCAATGCGCTAGTCCGAAGCCAATTGGAGTTTTGCAGTGTTGTGTGGAATCCTCAATACGCCGTACATTCCCAGCGTCTTGAAGGCATTCAAAGGAGTTTTACCAGGCGAATTGCCTTCACTTCTTACGGTATATCCCACAGATGCCCATATAGTCAACGATTGACATATTATAATATGCAGTCACTACGCGATCGCCGTACGATGCACGATTTGTTGCTACTTCATAAGTGTATAAACGGCTCGGTTCAATGTGAAACCATACTGGAATGTTTATGTTTTACTGTACCATATCAATATCCAAGACAACGTATTGGCAAAATTTTCCATGTACCACCCTGTAAAACTAACCTGGGCCGACATTCACCGATTTCCAGAATATGCTCTGAATATAATGAAATTAACATATTATACCCAGACCTTGATGTGTTTTCTGACCCGCTCGCTAAATACAGACGTGTAATATTGTCCAAAACAAGTTCGTCTTTATAGAATTAAGTTTTAAACAATTTTTATACCATTTTGTTGTTGTTTTGTTTTATATTTTTTTATATTTTAGTAGTTTTTATCTTATCTAAATTTGTAATATCATAATAACTGTGTGCTTCAGTGGTAAATGTTGTGTATACCTGTAATTGGCATATGTATCAGACCTTTTCCATGTACCTTTTATTTTGATTTTAAAATATGTATGCTGTTGGTGTACCTAATAAAATAAATAAATAAATAAATAAAATAAACTGTGAAATGAACTATATAACTATACTATTTCCGGACCAATACGACCTACAAACCTTCAAGAAAAGAGCGTACTCCTTTTTAAAAGGCGGGCAACGCATTTGTAACTCCTCTGGTGTTGCGGGTGTCCATGGGCGGTGGTAATTGCTTACCATCAGGCGATCCGGCTGCTCGCTTGCCAACTATATCATAAAAAAAACCCTTGTGTTTTGCAACAAAAATATTATATCCCGTACCTAATTAGTTCAGTTTTCTCTCAAGGTAACGAAATAAATGCTCCTTTCTTACACTCGAGAATAATTTTGTGCTACAGTTAGGCGTGGCTTTAAATTTACACTTTGCATTCTTAATTTTAGTGTTCTTACTTCTATTACTATACAGTTATTTAAATTAAATAACCCAGTTTCAGTAGGCTGTAGCTAGTCCACACTTATACGTATCCTAGATGGGTACACATTTCGCTAGTTATGATTTAAGAGGGCGAGGGCGAGCTTAGTCTGGTCTACCGGCTCCATTTACATACTTGGCATGTTACTGGGACTATCCAAAAAGAAAAATCCAAATAACACATTGACCAACTGGGAATAGAACAGAAAGTTACTAGTCACACGTAGACATAAACAAAATTATACCACGGCACCAAGAAATATATATTAGAATGAAATAATAAAGACAAGGAATTATAATTAAAACGATAAAGTTAAGTAATAGAGCTTATGAATACAAATAAAAATGCCATAACTGCCACACAGACTACATAAAAGCCGATAGAAATTATAAAACAAAAATGGCGAATTTGTTTTCATTAATGAAAAAACAAGTAAGCTACGCGGAGTTGAGCCCTCTAGACGGCTCGCAATTAACTACTTGAACATCTTCAACGCATATTAGGGACCGTTTCCCCTTGTACCCCAGACTGACGGCTCTTTAAGAAATTATTAAAATAATAATTGCTCTCTTCTGAAACAGCCCCTAACCTTTGATTATCTGATTCGTGTTGAGGCCGAGAAATTGCGCACATTATTTTTGTTTTCACTTTTACCTATATAAGATATACATATTTTTACGATTTTATTGTTTAGTAGTTTTTACCTTTTCCAGGATGAAATGTACCAGATGTCCTATTTTGTACAACTGACAACGTGTATGCGTCATTTATGATGATCGGTCGAAAAGTTAAGGCCTGAAAGCATAACAAACAAACTCACATTCATATTTATAATATTAGTTAGGAAATTAGAATATCTTAGGCATCCGTCACTCAAAAGGCAATGACACCTCACTGTAATTCAATGCTGACCCCATGCTGCGGTTGCGAATCTCATAACAGAAAATCCTTACAAAACTTTACGCAACTGTTGGAGAGGACCAACGTGGGAACTTCTCCAAACGCTAAATGTCATAAAAAATCTATTAAAACTACATCATTTTCTTTCAACACAAAGTGTAGTTAAGTTGTTTTGAAGCCACTCATTATATTGTGAACACATTTTGTGGACCAAGTTATCTTGCAAGGCAGTGTACGTTGCGGTGAGGAGGTACTTTATGTAAACTCCAGTTTGTAATATCTGCCTCTCAAACAATATAATTTTGTTGACATAGATACTTCTTAGGGTAGGTTATTTAATAATTTATCTTGGAGCACATCTTTATTTCACTCTCAATATGTTATTAAAAACCGTCTTTGTAATTATTTATGAATCAATGAGTGAAGGGGTAGTCGGATGTTATATTAATATGCAAGGGGTGCATATAGCAAGAAACAGAATATTTAATTGTTTGTAATTTATCTTTTATTAATTGACAGTAACAATATTATTAATTTCTACAAATTAAAACTTCCGTAGTATTTGCGACAAATGCTTTTATGATTAATTTGCGATATTTATAGTTTCATTTTCAGTTTTTGATGCAATTTTATAATTATAAGTATTTATTTTCTCTCTTTCACTAAGGTAAATACATAAGAATACATAATCAATTCTTTGTGAAGAGACTGGTATCTATAGTAGGAAAACCTGTGTTACAATTGTATCATTACTTATGTAATTACTAGGTAAAAATAAATATTTTCTTCCTTACCGTTTGTCACAGATGGTCACTCGTGCGTAGTTATTCATAATTGCAAATACAGTTAATATTCTTTTAATAATCTTCTTTTTACTTATTACATAAATAGATAAGGTATTGGCCTTGCAATCGAGAAGTCGCGGATTCAAATCTCACCCATTGCTCTACTGACGTGAACCCACTCCTCACACAAGCATTCTAGCTTAGCTAAAGAAGTTAACAAGAATACTAGTAATTTGAAACCCAAATAGCTAGTTAATAATTTAAAATAAAATGTTCTTAAAACTCATAGACATTCTATGGGTGTTAGAACACCTTATGTTGTATATTATTATGCGCTCTTTTATGACTACAACATTTACTTATATTCACATTATTATGCGAGACAGGTTTAATGTTAATAATGTCGAAGAACATAGTATATTAACATAATCAATATAATGAAAAACATCATCAAAGTGTATAAACCAACAGACAGTAATAAAATCGCGGTCACCGATAGCATTTCATGTTATACTTAATCTAACATAGAGAACATTCAATTCGATGTTGATGTAATCTGCTTAGTTTTAAATAATGACTTCTTTAAACATAATAACATACAATCGACAAAAGTTTTAACTAAACAAGTTACGCACTATTGCACTTTAAATAAAAATAACCAACGGTTAATTCCGTCTTTAATGGTAGCAACAAAGTGGTTTTGCATTTACACGTGCATTAAGAATGTAATTTGGACAAGAACAATGTAAGAGACATGATACTTGTATGCCAATTATAATGAAAATAAATTTGTATTTGTTTCTTATCCCTTTATTTTCATTTTTAACGTGTTCAAAGCAGATGCATTAAATACGTTTAAAATAAAATCTGCGCTTCCCTCTACGCAGGTAAAGGGAAGCGGAGAGGATATGTTGGGCTGGCCCATGGAAAGATGGAAACTCCCAGTTCCTACCGACTATCCTGTTTCATAAATTTTGATGGCCATCTTATCTCAGGGACTAAAGTTAGTTTGTTCAGTTTTAAATTATATGTAGAATACAGTATAGCGTTAAAGCTATTTTAAGAATTTATACCTAACTGATTGACTACTTATTCAGAAAGAGTGTGTAAATAAGTACGCGATTTCCATCTTAGTATAGAAATTGGTAAATTAGAAAGAAAAAACTGTGAGCCTGCTGCTTATGACCTGGACGAAGTGTCCACTAAAAATCAAATGAGGGTACCGAGTTGTTTGGCACTCGTGAACGACAGACGATCTGACGTCAGGACATCGTTATAAAGTTTCGTCCTTCGGATTTTTCTTGAACAAAATCGCTGAGATATTGAGAAGTGAATCTTTTAAGACAGTACAGTGACGTAAGCTACATATTTCGAGTGCTGACGTTTGATTTTATAAAGGATCAAGTAACTCTAGTATCTTGTAATATTATATTATCTCAATGCCATATATTTATGTAGATAGTATCGGTGATTTCAAAACACGTTATGTAGATGTGCATTTTCATAGGACTGTATGCCAGGTATTGCAACGAAACCCTATTATTAAGCTTATGCCTTTGTCTGTCTGTCCGTGCCTCTATCTTCTGAAGCTTAATAGGTAAACAGATTATATGAATTATTAAAACAACATACGAAAAACATTACGTAGGTTATTAGGATATATAACAATGTTCTTCAAACATAATTTCTATTCTCTCACTCTCTCAGTCCGATGTATCAATGTATGACAATTCGTCTCAACCGGCGTAGAAGTAACGTGAGACAAGGCGCAAAACTTTTAAATACTTAACTTTAACCTACTTTTAATGTGCGAGACCGATTCACACTTGTCCAATTTAATTTTGATTAAGCACTTTAATGGAATAGTTTAAATACTTCACAAGTGATATTCCATATTCCTTTTTCAGCTAAAATATACTTATAGCATTTGTTAATAATTAAAAAACTCAATCCAAAAAAGCAAATGTTCACCGATTTAATATTGTACATTACTCCTAGGTATTCATGATGGCACAATGAGCCACCATCTTAACTACGACGGATAAGGACGCTAATGTGCAGCGTAGCGAAGTGCAAGAAGAGTCCATTGAACTGTAAGTAATAGAACGAAGAAAACAGTCTCACGTCGTCATCTGACTTACGCGACAATCTTTAACTACATTTATTTATTCATTGACGTAACGAACAATATTTAATTAGAGTTCACCGTTCGTCGTGTTTATCGCTCATCTAGGCAATTATATATGCTGCAATTGACTTTTGTAATTATTTTATATTTTATTTTGTATATATTGTGATAGTGGCCTTGCCATTGAGCCAAGTGCTGTGGGTTTAATGTGTTCTTTGTGTCCATTTTTTGATTGTTTGTATAGTTCACCGCGACACAGAATTATTCTTAGTGCGGAGGTTGTCTTTAAAATACATTTATGTGACAAATCATCCCTAATCAAGGAAATATTTCTCTATTTATGGTATAGTTATAAACTGGCATCTATTTAGCGCGTACTAGGTTTAACCGTGACTACAGCTTTACGATGTAATATACAACTATTACATTCTAAATCAGCCCATATGTATACCAAGTAGCCGACACCTACATTTCATCGAACCCTAAAAATATTTGCAAGGTTTACGACCAATAAACTGGCATTTTCATAAAAACCCAATGTCTGTCTTCGAACTGAAATTGAATTGAAAAAGTTAATGTTACGTACAATCTAGGTAGAGTAATAAACCTAAGTAGGCGAAATTATAAAATCGCGAGCTAAAGAAACCTTCACACTGAACCGACTCATAGTTTGACCCTTGAAGATTTATCTATACTAACCTTACCTTAACACACAAAGAGTGTTTTGTTAATATACCTACATATTATCTAAACACTCCTTGAAAAAACATATAATTTTCATATTATACAATATTTGTCCTGCGTGGTGATGAACTAGGAATTATCGACGCATTAGTAGTAGTAAGTTTCCTTTGTCCGCTCTGTCCAGTCTCAAGTAAACTTTTATTTAAAGGCATTATCTAAGCAACCAGCTATTAGAGCCATCACAGGACAGAATAGAAAAAGATATACGTAACTTGTTACGTTCAATAATGTTTCATGTATACAGAGAAAATGGATCTCAGAGTTGTATTCAACTTTACATTAGCCTTGAAAATTAAGTGCTGGCTAGTCTGCCTAATACCTTACAGGACAGAAACTCCGTGCGAGCGAGACAGAGATAAGAGTGACAGGTGCAGTCAAGCACCTAGAACGAGGGTGTAACAAAAATTTTATTGGCCGACAGATTTACGATCTATTTGGCAGGGATCAGTCGCCCTCGAAAAGTATTATAGATTATCTACGAAAAAGAATTACGATTGGAGTGTAAAATTTTTGTTGGAGTATTACGTAAATGACAATGAATGAAATTTGGAACTGGATTATTAAAAACTGATCTTTTTTACAGTTTCTTGTGATAATAATATCGGCCCTGTATTAAACTGTCCCACTACTGGGCATGGGCCTCTTCTCAGTGTGAGAACGGTTAGGTCATAGTCCACCACGCTGGCCCAGTGCGGGTTGGCAGGCTTCACATATCTTCGAGAATGTTATGTAGAATTCTTGGACATGCCATGTTTCCTCACGATGTTTTACTTTCACCGTTAAAGCGAGCGATAATTACATCGTCTTAGTCTCCCCGTGAACATGGCTGCTGAAAAGCAACCGAAACATCGGGGAAAGTGTAAAATTAAATCTAAATTATTTCATAATTTAAATAGCTTAAATAGAAGTAAACAGTAGGTAACTAGTAAAAGTGTTTAACAATAGTAGATTAATGTTCCAAATTATGTAATAATAGCATTTTATAAAAAAATAAACAACGCGATAAAATCAGTATAAATTTGTTTAATTTCAAACTTGTAAGTACTAGTTCACTACAATAATACATAAGTGTAGTTGTGGAAGGATTCGGGCCAAAAGACTAGACTGAACCCACTGTGCCGCTATTTGACCAGCTTATCTTATTTTGGTCACTAGGTACCAATGCAAGTTGGATGCAACTTTGGCGAATAAATAGGTATTTTCAAATACTTACCAACGTGGTTAAGTCCCGTTCTCTATTATTATATATTGTAATAATAATATATTGCAAGCCTTTAAGTAGCAGCGATAGCCTAATTAGAAACCGTTGGACTGCCACGCAGAGGTCTCGAGTTCGATCCTAAGGCGCGCATCTCTGAGTTTTCGAAGTTATGTGCGTATTAAATAGTTAATTATCGCTCGCTTTACCGGTGAAGGAAAACATCGTGAGGAAACCTACATGTCTAAGAGTTCTCCATAATGTTCTCGAAGATATGTGAAGTTAGCCAACCCACACTTTGCCAGCGTGGTGAACTATGGCCTAAACCTTCTGACACTGAGAAGAGGCCTGTGCCCAGCAGTGGGACAGTTTAATACAGGGCTGATATTATTAAGCATTTAATGTCTTTAAACACTGTGTATCATCAGGCGAGCCGCATGCTGGCTCCTTACTTAGTGGGATAATCAATGTCCATAATTACGGTGAGATAGCTCATATTACAGAAGTATTTACAAAAGTACTAGGTATCTGAGAGTTTAGAAAATATTATAGATCCGGTTGCGGTGCAGCGGAAAACCTGACATCGAATATTTGCAATATACAAATTGCCTATATACCGATGGAACATACACAATAGGGCTCTATACTTTATTCGGTTTATGCGTCATCCAAACAGATAAGCGTCTTTAAGTACTTCACTTGAAAAAAAAAAACATTGCTAATACTTTGCTACAGGAATTAACTTTCAAAGGTTTATGTAAACACTTAACTCTCAAGTTCCAAATAAACCATGTTGAGCGTAAAAATATAATGTTGCAAGTAGCGTGAAGTAAACACAAGGGCGTGTAGCGAGGTGTGTGTCGCGGTAATCCGTCGTGATCCACTTTTCTCGTTACTCGCTATATTGTGGAGCAAACGCACCGTGAGTCGTGTAAGCTTCTTAGACAAAAATACATCTTGTTTAAAATGTTTGTGTTTACTCAATGTATTTTACAGTATGCTTCGACTTAAATTATTCTGATGATGTGAAGTACTAAAGTGTCTATATTCTTAAGGTAGAAGTATTTTGGTGACTTTCGGATTAGTTCCACTGCAAATATTCGTGTGTCGAACTAAGTTGGTCAGGAACAAGTTAGATGCATTTTTTTCTTATTTGTCACAATACTTTCAACAACTTGATTTACGATATCCAGATTTCCAGGCATATATGACAATCTCGGTATATATTTACAGACGTGAGTCTATACTTTTATATTTTAAACCAGGCCATGTTTGCTACCCTACCAATACAAGTTACATCTGACACAACAGCTTGTTCGCGCGTTGTCCTCGGGAATTCTATTTCAAGCCTACTTTTTATGCACGGACTGAACGTTTGCCAATGATTTTTTTGTATGTTACTGCCTCTACCACAAAGGGAATTCTCGTCAATGGTCGTCGTGAATCGTTTGTTGTAAGCCTTTCGAGCTTGTAGTTGCACGAATGAAACTGTTTTCTCCTCCATACTATAAGTACCTATGCATTTGTGACCCTGTTATCATATGATGACTATGATGAGACAGAGAAAGAGACCGATTACTTAATTCAATTTGTTAATAGGCTCACCAATGGACATCAATAAGTTTGCCTTTTCGTTACTTTAGTGCAAATCACTAACAAGTTCTACACAGGCTGTAATATTAGTCTTTATTTACACTCCATTTACTTCTTTAGCAAAAACAAACAGCCTGCATGCTATCTATGAGAGAAGAACGAACATTTTAATTAAAAGGATGTAGAGTGCATATTTTATCTGAACATTAGGTTTAGGTATACTAAGTTTCTTTGTGCTGATACACTTAGCGCGAAGGATTTTTACAGCGCAATACACTCTCTGAGCCA
Organism: Catocala nupta; assembly: GCA_963675205.1. Taxonomy (NCBI): domain Eukaryota; kingdom Metazoa; phylum Arthropoda; class Insecta; order Lepidoptera; family Erebidae; genus Catocala; species Catocala nupta. The sequence goes on along the minus strand of OY776091.1, from coordinate 29,452,699 downwards.
ATTTGCGAAAATCAATGTCCAGACGTTTATGCCGTGTACTTGATAATATTAGAGTAAAGAAAGTTTGATGCGGCAAATAATATTTATAGATTGCATCTGGCCTGTGCCAGATGCTTGCAAGGGATTCTGATTATTAAAGTCATGTTGATTTTTGGCTGACTGGGGAAGTACTACCCTTTCACAGAATAATGACGTAACGTAGCTGCATCCGTTCTGTTGCGTTGCGTTTGAAGATTGAGAGCTTCGGATGTCTAATCACCCCCTCAGTCCGTTTCATCTGGCCATTACCTACTGTCCTTTCATCTTAGATGGCAATACGCATATCTTAAATACGTGTATGCTATGGTAACTGCTTACCATGACTGCATGTAGTAGATTAAGTGGTCGCCTTCCCAATACCACTGCGCTGAGTTTGATGTCAATATTGGACAAAAATTTGTGTGTCCCACTCATAGTTATTCCAAGAAAGTGTTCTCTGTTTCCGATACCTCCATGTTTGTGAAGATTCTCGCGCCACAAGGATTATTCCTTGTAAGGGAGTTGTATATACTCTTCTCCCTAGCCTTTATTATTCCCAAGTCACTTGGGGTCGGCTTTTCTAGTCTAACCGGATTTGACTGGATATCAGTTTTTACACGAAGCGGCTGCCACCTGACCTCTGCAACCCGAAGGCTAACGACACTCTAAGGCTAGACCAGTATCAGGAAATTATAGAGCACTGACTTCCCAATAACGACTGCCATAGATGTTCATGGCAGCCGGGACCGACGGCTTAACGTGCTCTCCAAGGCACGGAGCAGGCGATAATTATCAATTAATACGCACATAATTTCGAAAAGCCATATGACTTTCGAAAGTCAGAGGTGTGCGACGTGGGTTTGAATTCGAGACCCTCTGCATTGCAGTCTGTTGGTCTTCCCACTGAGCTATCGCTGCTCCTATATATACTAATATTATAAAAAGAAAACATTTTATTTTTTGTTGGATTGTTCGTTTGTAAGGGTTTAACTTAAAAACTACTCAACCGATTTTTTTTAATTCTTTTACTATTAGAAATCTATATTATTTTGGAGTAATATAGACTATATATTATTAAAAAAAAAGTACTGTTACTAACATAGCCAAAAGTCTGCGCGAGCAAAAGCTAGATTTTTATAAAATAATATAAATAAATAAAATATGTGCATAAGTTACGTCCTTAACCATGTAAAGCAAGTATCTATTACATATACTAGTATATGATTAAAGTACAATTATATACATCACTAAATAATACCGCATCCGACCATTAGTGAATCTTTTCTCTGCTTTCTTTTTCCAATGTGATGTAACCTGGTGAGGGCACTCGAATTTGTAGCATCTGTTCAATTTTCCTGCTTTACTAGATTTTGTTTCGGCGCAGATAGGAAAGTGTTCGGCCTACGAATATTCCAGTTATGTTCTCATTATGCTAAAAGGTTTAATATAAGATACCTTCGTTTTTATGTGTTACACACGGTGGTTTTATTACAGAAACAGGTGTTAACATAATAATTTTAAATGGATTTGTTGATTGAAATCATTTAAATATTTTCAAATTGGTATATGGCTCATGAAAACAATTTTTAAAGTTAGTGAGTTCGCTTGATTTGTATTATCCATAAAATAATGATTAAATCATTATAAATAAAGAGTGAAAGTTGTTTGTTTTTTACAAGGTTGCAAACGAGGTATATGTTTAGCCTTATGGTAAGTGATTATCATACCTAGGAGTATGCAATATCAATATATCAGAACCTAAACTTTCAGTTTCAAATAATGTTCTACTACATACACACAACACCATCTAGCCCAAACTAAGCAGAGCTTGCTTGTACTATGGGGTACTAGACAATGGATAAACATACATATAATGTAAATACATACATATCATACATAGAAACACCCAGACCAAGACAAACAGCCATGTTCATGCACACAAATGTTTGACTTGTGCGGGAATCGAATCCGCACCCTCAAGCGTGGGAATCGGCTACACTAAACACTACACCATCGAGTCATCTTTCTCTATTTTCGGCCAATACCTTGATCTCCTTATAAGACATGACCTTCGCCTTTTCTTTTATTTGATCTGTGAATGCACTTCTGGGTCTGCCTCGTCCTCTCTTTCCTTCCACTTTTTCTTCTATGATGTTTTTATAGTCGTCATGTCTTATAAAGTGGCCAAACATTGTTCCTCTTCTGTTCTCAATTGTCATCAAAGTGTTACGTTCTTCTTGGACAAGACTCAGTACTTCCACGTTGCTTTTCTTTTCTGTCCAGCTGATTCAATGATACTAATATAATAAAAATAATATGGCTTCTAATCTATTGTAAGTATTCGCAGCCTCTACTTCGGTGGTTTAGTGGAAATGAATATGAGCGTTCACCGTTGTGCATGAGGTCTCAGGTTTGATGGCCAGCTCGGGCAAAGATTCCAGTTCAACTTAATTGTTAAAATTAAATTCTTAGCAGTATGGAGTATAGATTTGTGTCTGGTAAACTGCAACAGGCTCGCCCCGTGTTACGTGGTACAAAAAATCATAAAAGCAAATAAGAAGTGCACACACAGTGCACGTCTTCTTATGTCATCAGGTAAATAAGCGTGAAACTATGTAAGTATATTTTTTTATTTTTTTTTATTTTGCTCTTCAAAATGACCACACTTCCCCTGATGGTAAGCAGTCGTGTGGTCTAAGAGCAGTGGCCTCCACATCGTCCTCATAGCAGCCGAGGCGATGTTGAGATCTCTACTTTGACGGCCTGAGAAGGTGTTTTTTCACGCCCCGCTTAAAGGACCCAGGATTGAAGGAAGAAGGAAACACGTGCCTTGGCAGAGAATTCCATGCCTTGATCGTTCGGCAGAGGTATGAGGACCCAAACTTGTTGGTACGCACTCTAGTCGACTCCACCGTGTAAGGATGGCATCTGAGCCCAGCACGCGTTGTTCTGGATAGGAAAGGGGAGGGCGGGATAAGGTGGAATAACTCTTCAGAGCACTCCCCGTGGTATATTCTGTAGTATATTATATTTTAAGGTATATTTTAAGGTTTATATACTAGATACTACTGTCTGATTGTTTAAAATGTTGAACGATGATGTGCGATAGATGTCGCAGGTACCAGCTGTGAACTTACAACTAATAAATCTGTAGAGCATTATGATAAATTGAGTTGTTATCCCTTAAGCGCCTCGTAATCCATAATGACGGGTAGCTAACTTATAGTTAGGTCACTAGAACAATCCGTTTCGGTAAATTGCACCTGATTACTACCCTGAGAAACGAACTTTAAACTACCGATAAGTAAAAAAGACTTACGTAATTTCTTTTCGAAATTGCATTTTTATTGTACTTATTTGGAGTCAGTAAAAGCAGCTTCGGGTTGTTTTACATGAAATATACGGCAGATATGCCTTTTGCCTTATTTCTGCAGATTATTAGTCTTAGGCTGCAGAACGAAGTCTGATCGGTAGACGGCAATAATCTCGCCTCACCTAAAATCATAGTTAACGAAATGTAGAAGCAATATGGGTGTGAGACTATATATATTGTGTAATACTTAAGACGTTGCTGATATGTATTAAAATGAACTCATATTAACATTTTCATTTGCGCAGTTAGTGTTATCTGTTGTGGCGACTCCGCAATGACGAAGAAGTTCCACCTACATTTAAAAGATGGCGATACAATCGCGCTTAACATGACGTCACACAATTCTGAATCGCACAAGCAACATTAAGACAGCGACTAAGTATACCTATATACAAGCTCTCGACATTAATGTCGGGCCGCGGCCCGCCAGGTGCGATTAACGAGCCTGGTCAGAGGCTCCTCCCTTTGTGTAGGCGGGACTTCACACCCTGTTCCTCCACATTGGTGACCTCGACGTGATCATCCAGCACACGACGTGATCATCACAGCACCCGACGTGATCATCCAGCACCCGACGTGATTATCACAGCAACAGATGTGATCATCACAGCAACCGACGTGATCAGCCAGCACCCCACGTCGACGGAAACAGGCTTCACGGAGTTGATCAGCAGCAGCAACCATCGCCATCATCTTCACTTCTCTCACATAGCACCTCTCCAGATGAGCAGTAATCAAGTCACAGTCAGCTAGCATCTTCGGCCTTAACAGGGACCACCATACGCCTGCAGCGAACGCGCAGCCTGGTCCTCCTCTACGGCCTCACCAGCGTCAAGGCTCAACCCAATGCACACACGGTCGACGCAAGCAGGGCACTTCACTCGCTGTCAACGCAGAAGCTAGCCACGACGCAGCAACTACGCAGCATCAACCCTGACTCACTGCGGGACTCACTGCAACGCAACAAACCCGACTCACTGAGGCACACGCACTGCTCACCGCACTTCGACCCGACTCACCGAGGTCTAGTGGCATACAATTCCGACTCACTGGAACCAGCGGCATCCTTCACTGGCACTAGCAACGCTCTTCAGCAACATCGACAACTGTCTCATCAACCTGATCGACCTTCGGTCTTGGGGGGCTTACTGTGGCGACTCCGCACAGACGAAGAAGTTCCGCCTACATTTAACAGATGGCGATACAATCGCGCTTAACATGACGTCATACAATTCTTATTCGCACAAGTAATATTTACACAGCGACTAAGTATATATACAAGCACCCGATATTAACTGTCGGGCCGCGGCCCACCAGGCACGATCAACCGACCAGGCTTGGTCGGAGGATCCTCCCTTTGTGTTGGAGGGACTTCACACCCTGTTCCTCCACACTTTAAGTATTATTTGTCAATATTTGACCAGTGCTGGAATTCCCCAAATGATAGACTGTACGCGTTATCATTTGCTTTTCCTAGTTGGCAAAATTTTTGTGACCATAACTATGATATTCTTCTTAACTAGTTCAGGAATGGGTGACTATTCTACTAGTCTAATCATTTTGTACTTATATATCATACTTTCAATTCGTATATATATTACACAATATTTGTAAATATTGATTTTGGTAATAAATTATTATTTTATTATTCAATCTGTAATGAGGGATGTGGGATGAGGGAGATTTATTTTTGAAAATAAGCAATTCACTACTGTCCCAGGTTTATTAGCTACAATACTCTTGTCAGTTATGAGGGCCCGAAATCGGTCTATCATATAACCGTGGGTTTCTCCAAAGACATCACCGAATCGTTACGAGGATTTAGATGATTTTAATCTATACATATGTCTATGGACGACCAGCTGATCAACGGACTGCAAGAATTTGAGGTTTTCAATCGTAAGAACTACAGGTTAGCGACTGTTCTCTTTATCCGAAGCAAATGAAATATCAATCAATACAGTGAAAATGTTCTCGGAGATTGCATACTTCACGGATATGGAAGGTTATTAATATTATTATAATCTCGGAGATGTATTACAACCACATTTTGTTAGCTATGATTTAGATCTAGGGTCTACCATAAAGGGCTATACCATAGGAGTCTAGCCCCTATGATCTAGCCTGTTGGGCGCAGAGGCAGACTCTGTGTTACAGATTTTGTGCCAACCGGAAACGAACCGGGACCTCATGCACAGCAGTCGTATTTGTTATCGATGCGACATAAACACAAATTACTGCTAGTTAAATATATTCAAATAAACATTATTTTTGGTAAAATTATTTTTCGTACCGGAGACGGAAATGATGATTTTAATAAAACCCATTACGTCATTAGCGTGATTTTATAAAATGTTTTTGTCCACAGGTCATTTGATTACATACTTGTCGTTGCACGCTGTAACTCACCCATACCTTTGAGAAGTTCATATTTTTGCGGATGAATGGAAAGTATTATTATTAGAATGTATGAGATACTGTAGCAGAATGCGTGAATACTATATTTTAAATTTATATTATATTATGTATTATTAAATAGTGTAATTGGCGCAATTCATTCTATTTGATGTAAATAAATAAATAATTTATAAATACTTGACGTAAAGCTGCTTACACACTCGAGCTAGTTTTAGCATCAACGATTGGCCATTCGGATGCTTTGCGATTGCTCGATACAGCGACCAAAGGTTACATGCCGCACATTCTCAGATTTTATTAGGAGCAAATCACTTGAAGTTATTGTTTAGTTAGTGTAACCTTGACGTTCATAAGTGTTACTTTACGACCTAAATGAATAAAGATAGTGTAGTTATTTCAAAGTACCCGAAAATAATTTAATCTTTGGTGTTTCTATTTACGCAGAATGAGCTCAAAGTATCATGATGATGAAACCACAGCTAGACTTCATACATAGGAAAACTGGAACATTGAGACAACTACCATCTTAGTCTCCCCGTGACCATGGCTGCTGAAAAGCAACCGAAACCTCGGGGAAAGTGTAAACTTAAATATAAATACTTTTAATAATTTAATTAGCTTCACAATTAGTAAAGTTTAATAGTAGTAGTATGTAGTGTAATAGTTTCTAACCTGTCAAATTCTAAAGTGTCAAATAAACAACGCGATAAAATCCGTATATAGTAGTTTAATTTCAATGAATAACATTCGCGTAAACAGAAGACAATATCTTTGTTTTATTACATTAAGAAGTAAACGAATCAAAAATACTTAAATAATTACTTTTTACGAGCAAGTAAACAAAGCCATCATATTGATAATACGACCGAGCACGATACGCTTTTATCGCTAATAGGCGCGATTTTGATATCACGATCCAACGCATAGGGATGCGCAATGGCAATGCAGCACGGATGCAATCGCAAAATTGGCGATTGCTGCTGTTGAAAGTAGCATGCGTGTATAATTAACCTATTGAGTGGCAGCGGCTCACCGGCGGCCAGAAACAATAGGTATTCAATTATGTCTGGCATTCAAACAATTGACAGGTTAACTCTAAACATAAAATTAACTGCTTTTATATTTAACTGCTTTGTTGGTCACGTGGAACACCATGGGACCAACATTTGATTCCTGGGTTGATCAATATGTTATTTGGATTATCTATAAAGAGAATTCAGTAACAGCGTGAAATCTATTGCAGACACATAACTAGAGTCTGCTTATCTCTTTAGTGCAGTCACAGGTCCTGCCTCACTCCAAAACCAACTCATGCATCAGTGACGGTTGATGCTGCATGGAGATCGAGTAAACAGCGGCTTATATTCTATCAACTATAGCAACAGACTATCAACTATCTAATCAACAGACAAGGCTCCTGTACAATCTAGAAACGATAAAGAGGCACTGAGGCGCAAGGTTCGCCTCGCCTACTGTTTGGTCAGATCTGAGATAGAATTAATAGCTGAATATTATCACGCTGATTATTAAAAACAAAAATTTTAATAATAAAGATTACATAACATTTACAGACATAGTGTAGTGAGAATACACCTTATTAATTATCTGTAACATAAGTCAAAGGTTAACTAATTAACAAGATAAATTAAAGATAGAAGTTTAAAGCCACAAGTGAGTCATTATCCAAGACAGTCCAGTACTTGCAGCATGTGGAAATTATTATTTTTATCCGTTCTGATGACCGCAGTCAAAGCTGATCTGCAGGATTGCTATGGACAGTGGATATTAGCCAAGAAGTATTCCTACAATAACGACACTGCTCCTTGGTGTCTAGAGGTTATTATAGCTAAAGATCCGAGAAATATTGAGTGTACTTGTGCTGACGGCATGAAATACCATTTGAGTAATTACACGATCATAGAATGGTCGTACTCACGTATGATACTAGTTCGTGAAGTGAATGAGTCCAGTCAAGTATCGCCAGCTTTGAACGTGCAGTGCAATTGTCCAGAAGAGCTAGGGAAACTTTATCGCGTGGTGTTAATAAGTATAAGCCAACAATATTGTGTTATGCATACACTTGGCAACAACATACATTTAGCTATCCTAATGTCGAGGAATGTTCAAAAGTTTAACGATATAGAAAAATTTTCAAACCGTCTTAATGAATTCGAAGACAATCTGGGACAGATGCGATGTTTCGAAGAAGTACAGTACACTTTGATGAGCCTTAGAGTATATATATGTCATATAAACTATTTGTGAAGCTAGTTTGTAGCTTAAATATGTACGTATTAATATAAATAAATATGATTTAATAAAAAATAATTTCTTATTAACATAAAATTATTTTTCTTTTCATAAACATATTTTAGTAGCAGAACGGATTTGGGTACTGTGCCCGGTGGAATGGTCATATTGTTACCTCACAGATTACCTTTCTATTTTACGTTATCTAAGGTTCACACCAACTCTTTAGGAAGACGCCGTACTCTGGACAGAAATCGGTGATATCACTGCAATTGCTTCTTTTGGTAAGGTTGTTAATGCGCGATAATGGCAGCGCATACACAGTTACGGTCTTATTTATAATAAATATGATGTAATAGCAGCGCTGTATTAAACTGTCCCACTTCTGGGCACGGGCCTCTTCTCAGTGTGAGAAGGGTTAGTCCACCACGCGGGCCCAGTGCGGGTTGGCAGACTTCACATTTCTTCGAGAACATTATGGAGAACTTTCAGATATGCAGGTTTCCTTACGATGTTTTCCTTTACCGTCAATGCGAGCGGTAATTAACTATTTTAATACTCATATAATTTCGAAAAGTCAGAGATGTGTGCCTTGCGATCGAACTCGAGACCTGTGCGTGGCAGTCCTACGATATCCCACCAGGCTATCGCTGCTGTTCAAAATATCTTACTAAAGACCTAATACGATGTTAGTAGTTGTAGTAGTATAGTGAAAATACTTAGTATGTGTAATAAATGCATTGTAAAAATACTTTATTCATAAACTTTCTGTAAACCGTTATATCCAGCATCGTTATTAGGCAAGCTTGTATTGTTATGCATCATAACTATTGTAAATAATACATTTTAATAAAAAATATCTGATTATAACCTTTAGGTTACAGTTACTAATATAACAAAGCAACCAGTATTTGGCCTACAGCATATTTGATTACACATATTATTTGTTAACTCATGTTATAAATAAAACTAGTAAATTAAAAAAAGGTGAAGCTTCATGCAGATAAGTTAATACAATCCAAATCATGACCAAACTACTCCGAAAATTATAATTAGATCTCTGCGCAGTTATATCCTTGTTTAGCCAATTATCTAAACTTCAAACATAATAAATCATTCAACCTTTAAAATATAATCTGGGCCGTTCTTGAAACTATACTCCGGCCGGCACCACCGTTAATATTTTAAAATTTCAGACAAAAGCTCCACCAGATTTACGATGGGATTTTGTAAATTGGAAAGTTCCGGAAGACATATTGCATTTGCGGCGGAATTAATGTCCTTCGTATTGGAATTTTACAGAAAAAAATGAACCTTGTGAAGGCCGATTACAACTGGTGACATTAATGACCATTATTTTATTGACATTTTCGTGTTTATACTTTGTATCTTATTTCTTACTTATATTATAAATATGAAAAGATTTATGTAAGCAAAGTAGCGACTATAAACTAGTACATTTATATGTAAACAAATTAATGAAATAAGAATGTCCCAATTACTTGTTAATGCACAAATCCAGTTGTTCAACATGTCAAAATAATATAAACAACTTAAACAATTGGTTTACAATAATTTAAGTTTCCAATAAAATATTAGTCATAAAATAAGGTACTGATTGCTTATTATTAGTTATTTACATCAGTTCTGTCTACATTCTGTACCCAGATGATAGTTCATAATAATGTTTATAAAATAGCTGTGTATGTGTTCTCTGACTTGATTTCAGAGTCAGGGTTTATTTCATTCCACTGTTATAGTGTATATCTACACTATCGTTAACGAATACAAGAAACATCTCAACATACATGTTCCATGTATTTTGTTAAACTAGTAAATTATAAATTGAAAGATACATTTCTATAATGTAGAAATTGGCTTAGTTCTATCCGTGAAACTAGATTTGCAACGCATCAAAAACTCAGTCATGTCCATGAGGAACGTTACCATCTATAATCAAGTGGGCCGTTAAGAAGTCATCTTCTACCAACCGCAATAAAAACATAGAACACAACATGGTGTCAACGTATCCCACTCAAATCAGACTTTGTGTCGTGGTCCTGAGTAGATATTTCAAAGTCTCGGCTCTCTCCTGTAAAGTCCCCTCTCAAATGGCAGGTTTAACCTTAATAACTGCCCTAGTAGTTTAATATTAACCAAGGCGTCATAGTATAAATATAAATTATAATAACAATTAAAACATTTGTTTGTAATAGCATTCATGTAATTTATAACAATACAAGCTGTTGTAAAATGTTTTAATATATATAAGATTTTTATTTTAATCTTTGTCATCAGTTTCGAGAAAATAAGCTAATTCTTTTTTATATTTGTTACATAAACTCTTTGTATTTATCCATGGTCCGTGATGTCTCGAACATTCCTCGTGCAAACTGCATGTCGAAGTTTCTTCGCACCATCCGCAATTAAAATGTTTAGCTAGCACTTGACAGTCTGCGCAATTAGTTGCCATATATTCACACGTATATGCTACCAGCAAGATCATATTTGAATACGGTTCTGCACCACCCCAGAGCAATCTTACGTAGCCCAACGAAACACTTCGGCTCACACGAAAAACTGTCATATCACAGTACAAGGTACTATCACTTATTGTAGCCTTAATTCTTAACACTGCTTCCTCTATGTGTATCTCACACATTACATTACGTTCATATAGCGTTAAATCGTCTATTGCCAAATTCATAGCTATACATTTTCTAAGGTTAGCAGGTACAAATATTGGATCATTAGATACTATTTCAGTACAAAATCTTTCGACGGTATGTGTTTTATATTTTTTATCAAGGTAGATTTTGTGGGGACAGTGAATATTTGGTGAACTTGTACAGCCTATTTCATGGCACCAGTCACATTGAGGGCCAGCTTTTTTACATTCTATACAACTATTATAAGAAGCGCAGTAGCTTTCTGTTGAAACATTAGTAGTCACCTCTGTAGAACAATATTCAGTAAATTTTAGACGAATGAAAATAAAATATAAGAATATGTACAACTTTCGCATTTTTTTATATTAAATATGGTATGGCTTACCTGTAATATAAAACATAAATATGACTTTAGGATATGAAGTATGAATTAAAAAGACTCCATAAAATATACTTACGAATGTAAATTGGAATCCAAACTTGACGGTACACAACCATTTAAACTCTAGAATTGATTAAAACTAACGGTTACATAAAAATTAAGATAACAAATCAACATCATCTGTTATTGTCGGTCTATTTATTACTTCAGATAGTGTTTGTGTTTACAAATATAACCATTGAAATTGATCACGACTTATGTCTGTAATGAAAACAAGTTGCGCGATATTGGCGATACAAAAATATAATAGAGGCATACGCCAGGCGACCACAAAAACGACACAAGTAAATATGTTAGTAAGATAAAATTAATCTTTGGTACAGGTAGAAGTGATATTAGTAGAAGTTTTTGTACGCATCGCTATCAGTATGTTTAGACATAAAATAATTTCTCACATAAAAGTCGCACGTTAACCTATTAAGTGTCCATTCGATTAAATTGTTTGCACAGTTTTGTCCTATAACACAACTTTGAGTTTTGCCACACCACCCGCACCCATACTGAGCCGGGATTAATCTACAAGAATCACAATCCATAGCCAAGTCTTCGCACTTATACAATATCAGTGGTATTTCATTCGAATACGGTTGAGCACCACCCCAAATAAGCCTCAGGCTCCCAGTCTCTGTGTCGCCTAATTCTAAATTTGTCTCAGCCTTTAAGGTCATCGAGTAACAATATACAGTGTTACCAACAATTATACCTCTAAGATGGTTTACTTTTTTGTTAAATTTTAATAGACATATGATTTCTTTTTCGTATATAACAGGATCTGGAATATAGATTTTCACTTTTAGATTTATATTGATTCCAGCTGGGATTAAAATTGGTCCGTCATTATATATATGTGGACACATCCTTTTATCAGCGGTCACGTTATATATTTCGGCTTCATTCGTGTTAACGATACAATAGTTTTTGACAGTTTCTGTGCAACCAATTTTATGGCACCAGCCGCAGGGATACCACAGGCTTTTAACACATTCATCGCAAGTGTAAAATGATCGACAGTAGCGGTTTGGGTCTTTCAAACTGATTGTTGGTTTATTAAAGTGATTGATTGATTTCAAGAATGTCTTGATTCTTTCCAGTTCTTGAGAGTTTAAATTGATAATATCATCAAATTCAGAGGTTGTTGTTGTTCTTGTAATATTATAGTCACTTGATACTTCGAATATATTTGTTAAAAGCAGAATGAGAAGGATAAATTCGACCAACATGACTATCCAAGTTACTGTTATTTTCTTAAATACGATAGCATTGACCTATCTTTAATTTATATAGAAGATATGTACCTATTGTTTAATATAACAGATGAATGTATTTCAATAGGTCATGTGAAAGTTTTGAGATATAATAGATATTCACATTTATTGTCTGCAGTTACTGTAACCCCCAGGTAACATGGACGTTACTAATAATATAATAATAATAATAGTATTCTATCACATACACACAACACCATCTAACTCAAACTAAGCAGAGCTTGTACTATGGGTACTACACAATGGATAAACATACATATACACTTTTTTTTTGTATATACCTACATACATTAGTTTAGTTTAGTTAGACGTATGTTATCCGCACTTAGCCACGCAATTGGGCCATTGTGCGTAAGTGACCGACGCGAAAAAGTTGTTCGGTTATTCATACCACCTCAGCTCTGTCCAGAAAGACAATAGGGGACCGGTGTTGCACAGCACTTCCTTCATCGTCTCCGGACCGTTTAGTAGTTTCGCCCGTTGGTTGCTCACGCTTTTGCAATGCAGCAGCACGTGAGCCGGTGTCTCCTCGGTCTCCATGCAGCCTCTACATAAAGGGCTGTCAGTGATGCCGATGTTAAACAGGTGTTTGTTGAGTGAACAGTGACCCGTTATTATACCCACTAGATGACGTAGGTTTTTCCTTGAAGAACGCAGCAGTTTGCGTGACAGATGTATGTCTAAGGATGGAAGGGCTTCCTTTGTCTGTCTACATTCCTTTGTTTCTGCCCATTGTTTTTCATGTAGTTTCGTGGTTCTGTCACATAACCATGTTTTGAGTTGGCAGAAGGGTATCGGGACAATTGGTTCGGGTCCTACCATTTTAATGCTCGATCCTCTCTTTGCCAGTTGGTCTGCAGCGTCATTGCCAGAAGAGTTGCTGTGGCCGCGTATCCATTGCAACGTTACCCGATTTTTTGTTGCAATTCTTTGCAGCTCACGGTGACACTCTAGGATGAGTCCACTGTTAAAGCAGTTGCTTTTCAGAGCTTGTAATACCGCGGCACTATCCGAGATAATGCGTATCGTCTTATCGCTTATACCCCTTGATGTAACCGCTGTTGCAGCCCGGGTGATTCCAACACATTCTGCCTGGAAGATAGTGTTGAGGTTTCCCAGGGTTGTTGAGTAATTGATGTTTAGGTCGTGGGAGAAAACTCCGACTCCTGTTCCTGATTTTGTTTTAGATCCATCCGTGTATATTCTCACTTCGTGTATACCAGAGCTATCTTTGAATTCTTCATGAAGTTGGATGTGGTATTTTTTGTCGAAAACAAAAGTTTTTGGTATGATATCACATGTCGCCGCTATCATTGGAATTTCGTTGTATACTAACTCCTTTAGGCGTGCATGAGTTATCCTACTGTCCTGTTTCCAGAGCCCTACCTTTTCAAGCCGTATGGCAGCTGTAACTGCTTCCTGCTGTATGATTAGGTGTAGGGGTCTGAGGTTTAGTATGGCCTCCAGCGATGCCGTGGGGGTTGTTCTCATACAGCCTGTCGTCGCCAGGCAGGCGAGTCGTTGTAGGCTTTGTAGTTTTTGTGTAACTGTGCTTAAAAGAGTGCGGGGCCACCAAACTATGGCGCCATATGTTATCATTGAGCGTATTATGGCCGTGTAGAGCCACAAGGTTATAGATGGTTTGAGGACCCATTTTCTGCCTATTAGTCTTCTGCATTGCCAGAATATTGTGCATGCTTTGGTTATTTTTGTGTTAAGGTGCTTACTCCAGTTGAGCTTATGGTCGAGTACTACGCCCAGATACTTGACTTCTTGCGATAGGGTAAGGTCAGTTCCAAATAATTTTGGCACGTTAGTTAACTGAGTTTTCCTTTTATGTGTGAAAAGGACCAGTTCTGTTTTAGTCGGATTCACCGTCAGTTCATGATGGTTACACCATTGTTCCATGATCCTGAGGGCTGATTGCATGCGATTACAGATTATGTTTTCTGAGTCGCCTTTGATCAGGATGGTTATGTCATCCGCGTAGCCAACCGTGTAGTAGCATCTGCTATTAAGGCGTTCTAACAGGTCATCTACCACGATATTCCATAGCAGCGGCGAGAGTATTCCTCCCTGGGGACAGCCCTTCGCTACTATGCCTCTCGTGGTAGAGTTCACCGTGAATTGTATGGCCCGCATCTTTAGAAGTTGATCGATCCAGCCACTAGTGGTTCTATCAACTCCAAATGTGATGAGTGATTGGTTAATGCTGTTGAATTTTGTCTTATCAAAAGCTCCTTCTATATCGATGAAAGCCCCTAGTGTCATTAATTTGTCAGATAATGCTGTTTCTATTGTTCCCACAACAGAGTGCAGCGCTGATTCCGTTGATCTGCCTTTTCTGTAGGCGTGTTGCAGGCGGTGTAGTGGCTTGAGTCTTAGAGCACCTTCCCTTAGATACCGATCAGCTAGCTTCTCTAGAGTCTTCAGCAGGAAAGAGGTTAGGCTGATCGGTCTGTATGATTTCGCCTGTGTGTAATCTGACTTCCTACATACATATTATACATAGAAACACCCAAACCAAGACAAACATCCATGTTCATGCACACAAATGTTTGACTTGTGCGGGAATCGAACCCGCGACCTCAGGCGTGGCAGTCGGCTACAGTAACCACTACGCCATCGAGGCCGACAAACTAACTTACATAGATTAAGAGCTGCACTCACTAAGGTTGACTAGCGTAAGTTGCCACTAAGGTGCCAAGCTGAACGTAAAGTATCGGATGTGATATCTGGGTCGGAATTAGTCTTTGAATTTAATTACATTGTAATGATATAAAAAATATGCTATATACATATTTCAAATATCTTTATTATGTAATAAACTACTACTATAATTGGGGTCTAAGATATTTATAGCTACAAAGAATGGTTTTAATTTATGATTCCAAATAGATTTTGCATTCATGGATCTGTTCCAAAATACTTACTAGATTTAATAGATTTAATCATGTTACAAGAATTAAACAAAGAGAACAGTTTTTACAAACATCATTTATCCGAATGATACTCGGATCTCATAGAAGGTAAGAAAGTGTAAGGATTTATTATTATAAATCCTTACACTTTCTTACCTTCTATGGTATTATTTTAATAAAATTTTAATCGATCGATATCTGTACATCCTAACTAATATTATAAATGCGAATGTGTGTGTGTTTGTTTGTTGTTTTTTGCAAGCACTTTCATCCAGAAAAATCCCATGCGAAGCTGCGGGCAAAGGCTAGTATCTTAAGCAAGCTATTGGGAGATATTTACGTAAGTTATTGATATCCATGTGTTTTTTGTCTATCTGTCAGTATTTTGTACACGCATCACTTGAAATATCTATAAAATGGTACATACAAAAATGTGGTTTTGGAGTGAAGTAGTACCGGTACTCATTAGCAGATGTTACTTTTAGATTTTAATTTTTACTTACCTAATAATGACCCACCTAATAGTATATATCCTTATACGTATTGAAACTTTTAATACAACTATACAAAATATTAAAAATATAACTTTCTTTCAAATTCATCGCATACGTAATAGTCAGGCAAAAGCTAGAAATATAAATGTTTAAGTAAAACCAATGTCCCCATGGACAAGTCCAAAGGTAGACTGATTTAGATACCACTAAGTCTCTAAATCAAGTGTAGTGCTCTTAAAACATTTAGTAGAGATGAGACATTTTTTCTTTCTTATGATTATATCACTTTTAAAATGCTCAGTTTCAAAATAAACATAGTATATGCAGCAATTTTAACTCACTAAAATTATGTGGTGATTATATTATTATACTAGATACGAAAAGACGAAATTATGAAATATCCAATCGCGGTAACAGGTAATCACAACTCTATTTCCAAAAAAGTTTATATCTACCGTCTCTGACTACAGGAACTATTTGACGGACAGAAAATGCTACTGAGAATCAGACTGGCACTGGACTGGTACTTAACAAAATAGTAGCCACTCTAAGCATAATAGCTATTGAAATAACAACGGCAATACCATTAAACCTATCGTTGTTAAAAAAAAACCTTAGATAAGTATTATATTCACTAGATTGTCTCCGAAGCAAACATGAACGTAACAGATTAACAGCTTTCAGAGTTCCCTCGGGTGGGTGAAAACTTTTTCATTACAACTCTCGGCGCAAGATGACGCCAAATCCGCTTCTGTATTTACAAGTTAGTCGGCGTCAACTATAACTTTGTCTGTACTAGTGTCCTGTTCCAAATGAAATAAAACCGGACTTGTGTTTTTAGATTTCAACTTTGTCTTTTGAAGTTTCTGTGTGAGTTTGCTGCTCATTAAAATTGTTGTTTGAATTTGAAATGCAATCTTATTGTTTTGAGTTGGCGGAACCCATGAGTACACTCACTGAGTTTCCAAAGACATTCTGTAGTAAAATAGTACTAAGCCTAAATTTTACATTTATTATTTGGTTGACTTACTGGCTTTATTTGTAAGTGCATAGATCGATACAAAACGCTTATCTACTCAAACAAAAACAAGTGCTGCACTTTCAAACTAGCGAGTAAGATATACTCGTTAGTTTGAAAGAGCAGCACATGTTTTTCTTTTAAAAAAAATCTCCTGCACTAAGACTTATGCCTGTTTTGCAGGCGACTTTCCAAACATTCAAACAATGGTTACAAAAAGTAAATCCAGATTCAGAACAATTATTAGTAGATCCGACAAAGTTTAGTCCCTTGTGGGATTCGAACCTACAAAACTCGGCGAAGTGGTAATAGCAAGGCAACCAATTAAACCATCTGTGCACTCATTTGGTGTGTGTTGTGTGCACTCTACATATTAATTATTACTAAAAAAATAGTAGGCTTACTAACTAAACGTAGATGCCGATATTTTGGGCCAACTGATTGTACCGGGGAGCACATTTATGCCGAAGTTCGTCCTGAATTTCAGAAGGTGGTTACCTTGATTGTTCTAAACCCTTTCATAAAGCAGATTGAACAACGGAGTAATGTCATTTTGAAGTAAATAAATTCGAAGTATTTCATTGTAAAAATTTTTGGTCCGAATGTTTTATGGTTTGATAAAATAACGTAGGTCTGGCGCCTTGTATGGCTGTATATTTCGTTTCATGGAGAGTGATTTATTTTTAATGAGTAAATAACATCTCGCCTATATGAGTACGACAATACGACACACTGAAAGTAAAAAAGAAAGAAAATAGCTAGCAAGTTTCCACAAACTTGTAGGGTAACCGACGTATGCTCTAAGGTTTGAACCGTAGTGCATTACATCCACAATTCGCCAAGTATCTTATCTTATCTTGTGTGGGGGCCAGTCAGTACATACCGGTGACACCCAGTGCGATCTTGTGTGTCGACTTCCCCAATAACGACTGCCATAGATGTTCATGAAAGCCAGGACGGCTTAACGTGCTCTCCGAGGCACAGAGCGATAATTGTCAATCAATACGCACACAATTTCGAAAAGTCATATAACTTCCGAAAGTCAGAGGTGCGCGACGTGGGTGGCTGAACCTGAGACCCTCTGCATTGCAGTCTATTAGTCTCCCCACTCACTAGCTCAAACTATGTTTAAACATGAAGTGAATGCCATGACCTCGTTTAAAATTAAGTAACTAATGCTATTTATTCATATGACTGCTGAATAAAAGGTCTATTAGTCACAAGGATATTTAAATTTCAGGGTACTAACTTTTTATCGCGGTCATCGCTACATTAATTCCATACTTACATATATTTTTGTATTGAATCAATTCTAGTAAATCTATGCTATGTGTCTGTCTCGATTCCCACACTAGGATTCATCTTTGTGTTGTGGGCACATACAAAATATTAAAACAACGAATACCATAACTACTGAATAGGAAGTTATCGATGAATGGTTATGTTTACGATTTTTTGTGGGAACCAATTGGAAAACAATGGCTATATTATCAGCAGCGAGATGACAATGTAAGCCATTGCGTCATTGTGCATTAGCATGGAGAGTTTGTGCAGTGCTTATAAACGTCAACTGCCTCCGTGGCGTAGCGGTAGAGAATGCGATTGCTGTGCTTGAAATCTCGGGTACGAATCCCAGGTCGCGCCAACAAAATTTATTTAAATAAGGAACCTTTATAGTAGCATGGAGTTAGGCAGTTGGCGGTGCTAAACACCCTTGTGACTCGGAAAGCACGTCGTTTCTGCACCTTATCTCTCTCCGGTCGTGTCGGATTGCCGTCTCATGGGATCATGAGAGTTAAGGAACAGAGAGTGCACATGTGTTTGCGCACGCACTTGTGCACTATGATATCTCCTGCGCAGATGGCCAGTTGCCGTTAAGATTGGCCACTGTGAACAAAATTCGGTCTGGAGGACATATATAAACGGCAAGTGTGTATTTGTTTCTTTATTTTATGAACATGTCTATTTTTCAGCTGCAGGTTCAGTGGCCGCTTCAGGTTCCTCAGCTTCACCGCCGGTCTCTGGCTCCGCAGCGTCACCGCCTTCAGGTGGCGGGGCTGCATCGTCTTTTGGTTTGTCTGCATCTCCCTCTCCACCTCCTTCTCCACCTCCTTCTCCACCTCCTTCTCCACCTCCTTCTCCACCTCCTTCTCCACCTTTTTCTCCACCTCCCTCTCCAGGCGTAGTGTTAGCTCCGCCTTCTCCTGTTGTATCATTTGCTGCGTCAGATGCTGTGGCAGTGAATAAATGTTACGTAAGTTAAAATCTTTCTTTTTTATAATATGTACCTACTGTTATAAATTGCATGAGATCTGGAGTTTGAATTCTGATTCTGGCAAAGTGTAATTGTATTTTTCTGTCGAGAAATTTTCATTAGTAGCACATTCAAGAATTTTGTCCGATAAACGGCAATAGGCTTACCACCAAATAATCATACCTCATAACATAGTTAGCAAAATGTGATTGTATTATGCCTACCTATTCAGGAATATATAGGTGTGGCAACTATGTATATATAAGATAAGATTGGTTTAGCATAAGGTCAGTCATTGGGTCCCAGAATCGATTACCAGGTCGAGCAAAGCGTTATGTTATTATGTTATGTAAATGGAATCTTGTTTTTCAAGAACATGTAGGCGTCAATCTATTATTAAAAAGAAACCAGAATATCATAAATATGTGGTTTCTTGCTTATGGTAAGTTTTTTAGTTTAGTTGTTCAGTATTTTACAATGATCATCTAAGGGCATTTTTCTGCCCAAAGATTTTTCAATTAAAGCAACTCATCAACTTGACTTAATTCTTGTTCGCCGGAGTATTAATAACCATAAAACAACTGACACTATATCCAGACTAAGAACAGCAAATGTGGTTTATACAATTTTGTCCCGTGCAAAAATCGAACTCACAAAAAATAGCGCGCTGGCACACTGCTAGCTCGCTATTTTTTGTGCGGAGAGTTAAACCTCGACGCTATTCGTGCTTTAAATCAAGGTGTACAGTATATCTGCGACACGAATATCAGTTTTGCTTACCATATTTAAATGTAATAGTCACTTTAGAAAGACATAAATGGGAGACTATCTTTCGATTACAGAAGTTTCTGTCCGCGGCATCGCTTGCGTACCCATACGGGACAATGAAATATATTCTATGTGTTTATCGGGACATGTTTCATCTGTGTCCCAAGTTTCAGCAAAACCCGTGCAACGATTTACACATGGATTAGTAGCAATCGTCTAAATCTCCAAACATCTTTTGAAGAGAAGTTCTGATTCACTCACTACTAAATGAACATTATCATCATTAAAGCCCAGACCAAATCATTGGATCTAAAATATCGAAATTTAGCATACTTCTTGATGATAGAGACAAAGAATTAGGCTGAATTGCTTGACATTTCTACGGAATAGTGCTTGAAGTAGCGGTGCTAATTAATTTATTTTTCGTTTTATATATGATTGCTACTCCAACCTTTAAAGGCTCAACCTTTTGCCTGAACCTTGCAACTAACATAAATGTAAATTCAGTAAATATAATAAACTCACTAACCCATTTGACGTTCATAAGTGTTACTTTGTGACCTAAGTGAATAAATTATTTTTGACTTTTGACTTTTTTTTTGAAAGGCAAGTAATTGGGTCATTATAATCCTTACTAATAATATAAATGCGAATGTGTGTTTTTTTGTTTGTTATGCTTTCACACCTTACCTATTCGACCGATCTTCATATAATTTTGCATACATGTTGTCAGGGGTATAGAAAAGGACATAGGGGAAAAATCGTCATACAGAAAAAAGTAAAGTTATTAATCTAACCTACATTTATGTGAGAGAAGCCGCGGGCAACATCATAAATAACAATGCTCGTGATTTTTAAAAATTATTTCTGTTTAGGATTCCACAACTCATGCGGCTGGAAACGGGAAAAAGTTATTTTACAATAATTTATACTATGAAGTAGGATTGTTTACCTGGAGTTGTTGCTTTCCACGGTCTGTTTGGCATTCTTGGTTGACGGTTCTCACATCCTACGTATATATTAACAGATATTGGGAGATTATAACCGGACTTTATGCGCACAGCTATATACTTCTTTCGAAGACCACCTCTTACTACCTTCACTTTTGGGCCAGCGCCCACGCCAAGCCTGTCGACCACTCGAAAGTACGTGATCTGAAATAAATATTTAACATTTCTTCGACTGCCATTTATTAATTTTGTTGTATGTAGTATTGTATACAATGCTTAACATTTTTAAAAATACTAGCGGTCGTCAAGTCGTCGGAATTCTTCCAAAATTGATTAAAATGTTAAGTTTGATCGTTATTTTATATACCGCATAATTGCTATAGATATATAAGGTTTGTAATCATAGTTACGAAGAATTGTACGATATCAACCGAACCATGCTGAAATATTACGAACGCGATTCAACTGCGTGTGTCAAACGCATGGTTGTGAGTAATGTTTTTCATTAATTTAATGTATATCTAATGCATATTTAAAAAAATATTAGTATTCGCCTCTCCTCCATATAAACTTTAATTGTGCCCATACTCCTCCGTCCGCGCAATTTTCGTAAAAAAGGGTATATAGATTCTTTATAATTATGCACAGTATATTAAATTTCTCTGAAATATTGAAGTACGGTCACTTAATACGTTGTTTTAATACTATTAGATATCGACACAAAAATTTGCTTGCATCTAGCTGATTGTTTACTGGCCAGTAACAATACATTAACTAGCTGCCCCGCGCAACTTCGTCTGCTTCACACGACATGACAATTTGCCCAGTTTTTATAAAATTTTCCATTGATGCTCCGCCTCTATTCGTCATAGCGTGATGTTCTATAGCCTATAGCCTTCATCGATAAATGGGCTATCCAACACTAAAAGTCTTTTTTAATTCGAATCAGTAGTTTCTGATATTAGCGTTTAACCAAACAAACAAACTCTTCATATTATTTTGCTTTATTTCAGCTTTATAATATTAGTGTAGATAAAAGTAAAACAACTTACCGGGCATTTCAATAATCTGCCATATTCTGCTTGAACGGACGCGTATAATCTCTTTTCCTTATAAAGATTATCTTGTGCTACCAAATAATCATTTCGCCGAAACATACCCATGTAGAAATCTCTACAGAATACGGAGTATAAAGAAATTAATAAATTAAGTAATACAATAGCTTTCATTGTGAATAATGCCGAATAACTTAATTAAAATATAATAATTTATACTTGTAGATGAATATAATATTATTCAGAATATAATCATTTTAAATTGTTAAGATGATAAGTAGCCACGGGTTTAGGTGAGAAAATAAGAACGTGGAACTAAAAATACTAAAACATATTAATAGGTAATATTCAATTAATTTAATTACAAAGTGTTTTATTATGATATTAAATAGTAGTTTTTATGAAATATAGCCGTCAATATAATAGGTATTACGTATGCTCAATAAAAATCACGTAATATTAAACACGATGTAATTTACGTGTTACTAAATTATTAATTATAAAAATTGTTCTTGGTATAGGATGAAACGTATGTAACTAGCTAACAGCTAGATAGAGAGAATAGATCACAAATATTCCATCCTTTACCAAGATCGCATAGCTGACAGGTACTTAACTATATACGACTTATATGACATACACATTATGCGTACTTATATAAGGAAATATATAATAGCAGCAATGAGTTTGATAATTCCCGGTGAACGGCAATAGGTTCGTACATTTACCCTGAAACTTAAATCAGTGTTGGCGAAAAGATTACTCCCATACTAGGTTTACTACCTGTCTCGCGGTGGTCGTACAATCGTTCACACAACAGACACAAAGAACACTCAGAATCAGACCGACTTTTTGTGGATCACACACGTTATTGTCCCGTTTGGGGATCGAACTTACAATCTTCGGCACAATGTCAGTGGCGATGCAACCACTTCAACTGCTAAGCAATCCGTAAAGTCACAAATAGCAGCAATACACCAGTATGCATCTAACCCATCGAGGAATTACAGGCGTTAAGATAAGGCGTTTTTACAGTTACGAACAGTAACCGAAACTGCCTTCATATTACATTAGGAGAAATACACTGTGGGATATTTGATCACTCTTCATTAGCCGTCAATAAGATAATCTCAGTTACAGAAGAATTATCTGTTCTGATTCAATTATACCCGCTCCGTTACACAGGAATATTGCAAAAGTTCCACTTTAGAAATTTCGGTTGGATGGTTGTTTTGGGGCAATTCTAATTAAACTTTATTGTAAAAGTGAAATCTTGTTTATTTGCATGTGATTAAAGAGAAATGCGGCATGAACGTGGATTTAGTGACAAAAGTAAAAAAGGGCGTGTTAAGCTGGTTTGGGCATGTAGAAGTAATGGACGAGAAAAGACTAACTAAGAATGTTTATAAGGCTAGAGTGAATGGAACAGTCGCAAGGGGAAGACCTAGGCGAACGTTTCTCGACCAGATCGGAGACGATCTGGACAAAGGCCAGGTTAAAAGCACCTTAAACCGGCGAGCGTGTATGAGGAATGTGATGAAAGTGAATGAAGCCATGGAAGTGTCTCAGGATCGTAGCAAATCCGTCGTTTCGGCCTAGCTCTTTGGCATCTGTGTACGTATGTCATCATATGAAAAAGCCAAACATATCGCAACGTGTGTATGTGAAGCAATTTTTGCATATATATAAATAGCTGGGTCCTTTGTTGACAGCCTTATGGTTATATTATAGGGCAAATACCCAATTATTTATTTACATCTTACAGAAAGTAATCAGGAGATTTATTTTCAGTTTCAGCAAAGTGTGAATGGGATTTCTTAGTTATTCTTAGAGCAGCACAGCTTGGCTTTGTTTTGGTAGATAGCCATTTATAAATATGGAATAATAATACATCTCTACCTTACCTTTGGTTATACTAGTATGATGTTATTAACAGTCAGCAATTAGATTCAATTTAAATCCCGCTTGAATACTGATTTCATGTTTATCTGCATGGTTGCTGTAATATGCTAATTATCTTGAATCATTATTATTATTGCTGTGTCAATGTTTACTGATTGCCTGTGTTTGCTCAAACCATCGAAATCTCCTGATATTTGTGTACATACAAACAGCCTAGTATTGTATTACTATATATATAAAAAAAACTCTCTAGTTCATCTATACTAATAATATTATAAAGATTTGACTTTTTGTTTGTTTGTAAGGGTTTAACTTAAAAACTATACAACCGATTTTAAAAATATATTTACTATTAGAAAGCTTTATTATCATCAAGTAATATAGGCTATATTTTACGCGAACGAAGCCGTGAGCAAAAGGAAAAGCTGGAAAAGGTGACCGATGCCACGGTGCTAAAGGCCGGTTTCAGTAGTAAAACACTGCAGGCTAACCCAATCTGTCTTTTGCACTATTATATTCCGTATGGATCGAGGTCTATACGAATCTTCAAATGTATTTTCATAGAACTAACTTTGACATTCATAACTGTTACATTGTACACATTCATGAATGTTACTTTGATCTTATAATGTCATACATGTCACCGAATATGCTGGCAACATTGTACATTTTGTCGATCTGAACGATAACCCACGGCAAATCACCCTTGCCATCGATAAATTGTCCTTAAAAGTGAAAGTTAAACATTATTTTATACCATTTTCTATTTTGGTATAATTATTTTTTGTTGAATCCTATTTAATTAAAAGTTTTGACAAATACCTATCTCTTCTGATGGAGGACAGACGTATTATAACTAGCAGTATTTCACATCGAATACAAAATAAGATTACGCTTCCGTTTAATAGCAATATAATATGTGAAAAATTAAGATCATACTTGTTTTATGGATAATATTCTACCATGCTTAAGTTTAATCTGACCAATATAAATATAATTTAATTTATTTTTATATGTCACGTCTTTGCAAGTTGTTATCTACTCTACTTCTTTCAAAGGCATTATTCTGTCTGCTGAGTTAAGCTTCTGAACGGTAACTCCGTCATCCCACGAACGTCCACCGTCCTTCTAAGTCTCGACCAAATTATGTCCCTTTGTTGGCTCCAAGACAGATTAAGGTAATACCTGAGCAAAATGGGAGAGAATCTGTATTAATTTAGTTTACTTAGAAAATATTTCTATTCATTTATTTCTTCAAGAAAATGTCCCTTTGAGGTAAGATTAAAAATCTTGTAACTCTATTATGATGTTTCTTTCAATCGAACTGAAACGTGAAGGCTGATGATTTATTTGGGATAATAATTTTTTTTTTGTATTAGTTATCTACAGATATTATATTGAATAGATATTTAATTCAGTATGATATAAAGCAGTGCTACTAAGAATTTATTTATCACATTTCATAATGTAACCTTTATTTCAGAATTTATTGTTTTATACAAATCAGTTAATCTGCTTCTATGGTGCAGCGAATATGATTGTTGCACATCTGAGATTTCAGGTTCGATCCCCGGCCGAAGCAAAGTGTTATTGTCTATCAAAATATTTTCAGCGGCAGCATGCTGTTTTGATCGGTGCCCGATATGCGGCAATGGGCTCGCCTGCATGGTAATTAAGACCAAAGTTGGTGAAAAGTTAATTAGTAAATCTTTGCCAACTCATTTGAGAATACAGGTATGGAACTATGTATGTATGTTAGTTTGGTAAATGTTTAACATCGATTTTATATATATATTTAAAGAACCTATGTGGAGACTGCCCGGCGCTTAATTGTATAACCTGCAGTGTCCTTCTATCTGATTGTATGATCTGGAATAGGCATGTTATTATTTATTAGTTTATATTCTAACATCAAGTATATCATACAAGTTACCGATACATTAGCTTTGTATATACTGTGTAACATACACTAATAAAACATATTAATAACAAATAGGTACATGAATACGAAACAAAAACACAAAATTAGCTTAATAAATCTATAAAAGATTTACAAGGTGATAGGATTATCAAACCTACACATTATACAAGACTGTGAAATGATTGAAACGCACAAGCGACTATGCGCCCGTTGTCTTCTAAATGACATTCAAGATAATATAACCACCAAAACAACAAATACCGGCTATAAGACTTTTTACAGGAGTTCGTTAATCTGAATTGTGTTTCAAAAAAATAAAAGATTTGATTTAGGACAACTATTTGCTACACCACTGTTCAGCAAAACGAAAAGTTGTTATATTAAATAGAAGTATTTCTTCACATCAACACGGAAGTCCAATAAAATGGCATGAGGTTACAAATTATTCGGACGTCGGTCCAGTCTTCAATCACTCCGGCCGACGCCGGCGCCCTGATTGATGCACATACTACTGTAGTAAGAATCCAATCAATCATGGTCCGCTGTGAGCGTTTGTCCGAAAAACTGTTTATGTTTGACGTTCGTTCATAAAAACTTGATCTGATTGTGTACTGAAACGATTTTCACGATGTAAGTGATGAGCGTATTTCATAATGAAAAATCGTTCTAGGGCTACATACATATGTAGCTCTGTATATATATAACATATTTGTGTGATTACGTTAACTTGATGGCATGATAGGGCTTGGATGTTATCACCTCGCCACTGCACTACACCGCGAGAAAATTAGAATCCCACACGGAACAAAAAATTTATAGATCGGCTAGTTTTTTCAATTCTGTATTGTATTTGTGTTTGTAAGTCCCCCGCAACATAGAAATTAGGCCAGGTGCGTGTAAAGCTATATTTAATAAAAAGACGTCACTTTTTTGACACAGCTTTATTTTAAAAGATATAGTTGCGTTCTAATGTTAAGATATATTTTCGAGGTTTTACTTTAAAACCGGTTTGACAAGATTTGCTTATTCATTGTTGTAATTTTTTCATACCTGTTTATTATTTCCATATATCTAAGACACTTTAGAATTATCAGCAATATGCTGGTACAAATATCACCTCTTGTGACTATTTCATAAAAAACCGCGAATTGAAAAATATAAAACGGTTCTCATTTAACAGACGAAAAGAAATATTAAAAACCTTCCAGTAATTAAAAGCGGTTAAACATCATGGTAGAAATAAAACAGTAAACATTTATTCCGGAAGCAGCATTTATCAGAGGAAATTACAACAAAACAATATGGACGCCTTCCGGTTATTTAGGATCCAACCTTTAAGTCTTGCCACCTGGTGATGTTACCGAATTCCTTTACTATTAAATGTTAATAACAAAGATCAAAGATGAACACTTGTGTCGAAACAATACTAATTAAGAAGAGGACGCCTATAGTGTTGAGGTATTTTGGCTTCACGCTGGCTGCTTTGTTGACTTTCTTGTTTATCTATTGACTTTCGCTTGCGTTTGTGCTTAAGCTGATCGTGAAATTTAGGGTTTAATTCTTGGGTCAAGAATTTTTGTTGGAATGTCATGAAGATAAAAAACAGCACAGTTCACTATAGTAACCTAACTAATAACATAGATGTGAGTTTATTTCGTTGTAACGCTTACGTGCACCTACACTACCGATCATCATGAAATTTTGCATACACGTTGTTAGGAGCAAAGCCACGGGCAGAAGCTAGTCAAAAATAAAAGGTACTGGTGCAATTTTGCGAGAGAGGTGAATATATAAACACAATTTCAGAACCAAAGGAGAAGTTAAGAATCGGTTCTATGTATAAAAGGATGCTGATATTATATGGCCCACGATATAATCCACCAAAATTTATAATAATAAATTTTTATATGTCTTCCAATAATAAATGTGAACGTTTGTAAATTTGTTTGAATGCTTGTTACTCAATGAGGTGTAAACTGTTAAACAGATTTAGATGAAAATTGGCACAAAGGTAGACTATGTCTTGAGTTAAAACGTATTTGTCATGTATCCTAGTATGTTTTTCTTGGTATTCACACGAGCGAAGCTCCTGGCAAAAACTAGTTTAATAATAAATAACTTCTGGAGTTTACTCTTTTTTACACTACGTTTAAAAGTATTTTATGTTGTTGCACGTTTCAATCGGAATAACTGCTATGTTCATTGTGCATCGTTTGGCTTAGATATAAAAGAAAGTGGCATTTTTATGCCAACTCCTATATACTTATGATTAAACCTTTTTTTTTTTTTTTTGCGTGGGGAATGCAGTGACTCATATCCCTCCGCGGGGGCGGACGGAGGGATTATGTCGGACTCGCCGGGGTAAGGTAAAGATGTTAAAAGATAATGTACCTCCCGGAATACCGAATAAACCTACCACGGTGTTCCTCGACAAAACCACTATCGACGGGGTCGCGCGAATCACTTTCGCATACGGTCGCGCCCCGCCGAGGTTTCGGCCCGCCGTATGAAACGGCAGGCCACTACACGAGAGACCTACCCAAAATAGGCACTACTTCACACTATAAAAACCCTACTGTCTTCCCCCTAGAGGGGAGACGGACTCGACACAGAGGCGCGCGTGGGAACACGCACGCCGCCTCTCGGACCTGGTGCTAAATGGATGGCGGGCAGGCCCACAAAGCCCGCCACCCCCAGGTCAAACCTCAGGGTGGCTGGAGGTCATCGCGCGCCCTCCAGCGCCCGGCTCTGCGGTTGGGGAGAGGGTTTATACGCTCCCTCTCCCGCTCCGCCGCCTCCTTGATGGAAATCACTTCCTCGCAGAAGGAGGCGACGGCGTTCCACGACCTCTCACTCCGGACCATAGACTGAACTACGGCCGGGAGCGAGAGGGCAACCAATCCGACTGCCGCGATCAAATCACGGCGCTGCGATGCCCAGGCGGGGCAAACCGCCAAAGTGTGCAGCGCCGTGTCCTCTACGACGTCGCGGCAGTCGCCGCAGTGGTGACAACCGGGCGTCTCTTGCCGGCGTATACGACACAGGAACCGGCCAAAACAACCGTGGCCAGTCAATACCTGTGTCAGCCGGAAGGTGAGGGCGCCATGCCGCCTCTCCAGCCACTTCTCAAACACGGGACTTACCGCCACGATCGTGGCGTGCCCGGCATTGGGGTGCACAAGTCGCTCCTTCCAACTTATGATTAAACCTTTTTTTTTTTTTTTTTACGTGGGGGAATGCAATGACGCATATCCCTCCGCGGGGGCGGGCGGAGGGATTATGTCGGACTCGCCGGGGTAAAAGAAGATGGAAAAGAAATAATGTACCTCCCGGGATACCGACTAAACCTACCACGGTGTTCCTCAACAAAACCACTATCGGCGGGGCCGCGCGAATCGCTTTCGCATGTCAAAGTCAAGTCAAAAATAATTTATTCACTTAGGTCACAAAGTAACACTTATGAACGTCAAATGGGTTAGTGAGTTTATTTTATTTACTGAATTTACATTTATGTTAGTTGCAAGGTTCAGGCAAAAGGTTGAGCCTATGAGAAGATACCTGCAAGAAACTCAAGGCCACTCTTTTAAATCGCCATCAACTTATAATTTCAGTATTTTACAACTCATTTATGTACCAGGTGTTGCAGTCATTATGCCATATGTCACTGTCCATATAAAACTAAATTCTAAAATAAAGAAAAGTTGGTAATATTATGTAAAAAGCATTTGAGATTTGAAATCATATTTATCAGTACGTAGCCATTTGTAATAGACAGTAAAATGGCATGAGGACGCATACACTTACACTTTGTGACATGAAAAGGTAGTTCGTGACTAAATGTAGTTAAAACAAAATTTACGTTAATACTTATAAAGTTTGTTTAAAAGAAAAGAAAGATACTTTAACACCACCAAATAAACACGAAGTACCTTCACATAACTAAATTGACTTATATAATACATACATTGTTTGAATCCTGTATGAAACAAGCAACTAGTTCCATGAGTTTTTATCATTTAAGTAATCATTGATTGAATAATAGCCCTTCCGGATAAGCTGACTTTTAACAGCACTTTTAAATTTTAGTAAAGGTAAATTTATAATATCAATCGGTAGTTTATTAAAAAAGCGTATACTGAGTCCCGCAAATGAATTGTGAACTTTATGTAAACGATGATACGGACCTACCAACTTATGCTTATTTCTAGTGTTTAAGTTGTGAATATCACTATTCTTATTATATAAGTGAATATTATGTTTTATAAACATAATATTCGTAAATATATATTGCGACGCAACAGTAAGTATACCAATTTCTTTAAAACGCTCTTTCAGGGAAACTCGTGGGCCTAAATTATAAATGCTACGTACTGCACGCTTTTGAAGAATGAAAATTGTTTCAATATCAGCTGCCTTACCCCACAATAGTATGCCATAGGACATAACGCTGTGAAAATAACTAAAATATACTAGTCTCGCAGTATCTATATCAGTAAGCTGTCTTACTTTCCTAACCGCGAATGCTGCTGAACTAAGTCTCCCTGCAAGACACGATATTTGAGCGCCCCACTGAACTTTATCATCTAAAGTAATGCCTAAGAAAACTGTGGATTGTACAAATGTTACTGTTTCATTATTTAAATTAACGTTTATGCTAGGACTCTTTATATTAGACAATGTAAACTTAATACATTTTGTTTTTTTTGAATTGAGTAGTAAATTATTCGCCGTGAACCAGTCCAGGACTTGCGCGAGTGAAGAATTAACACCCTGTAAATTTGGTGTCTTACGGTCTACTTTAAAAATAAGTGATGTGTCATCAGCAAATAATACAATGTCGCACAAATTCTGTACGAAGAGCGGCAAATCATTCACGTACGCTAGAAACAGAAAGGGTCCTAAAATTGAGCCCTGTGGCACGCCCATTGCGACTGGTAATCCAGAAGATCTACTCCCGTTGATTTCAACGTGTTGTAATCTATCGCTTAGGTAAGAACCAACGAGGTCGAGTGCAGCATTTCGAATTCCATAATGCCTGAGCTTTCGCAATAACGTTTGATGTTCAACGCAGTCAAAGGCTTTTGAGAGATCACAGAATACGCCAATGGCATCTTGCGAATTTTCCCAAGCAGCAAAAATATGTTTTAAAAGTGTAACACCCGCATCTATTGTAGATCGACCCTTTCTAAAACCATATTGTTGAGTATGAAATAAGTTGTTTACGTTAAAGTGGCTCTCTAATTGCTGTAATATAATTTTCTCAAATATTTTACTTATAGCAGGTAATATAGAAATCGGTCTGAAATTACATGGATCACTTTTACATCCATTTTTAAATAATGGTATTATTTTGCTACATTTCATTAAATTTGGAAAAATGCCCACATCAATGCATCCGTTGAATATTGCAGCTAGGTGTGGCGCTACGTTATCAATAATACTTGTAATTAATTTCATAGAAATACCCCACAAGTCAGCTGATTTTTTTGAATTAAGTGACTTAAATACTTTTATTATGTCATGCGGATGTACATATTTAAAACTAAACAGGACTTTACACTCCACCACGCTATCCCTAACCAAGGATTCTGCTTTTACTGGGCAAGACCTTAAGGAACTAGTTGTATTAACAGGTATCTTTGCAAAGTAGTTATTAAATGTTTCAGCTACTTGCAAGTTATTTGAAATTATCTTATTATTTACATTAAGTTTAATAGTATTATCACGCTGCTTGGTGCGTCCAGTTTCATTATTAATAATATTCCAAGTAGCTTTAATTCTATCGTCGGCATTTCGAATTTTGTTTTTTAAATAAAGGGACTTGGCTGTAGCACAAGCCTTTTTAAATAATTTTGAATAATTTCTAACATATTTAATAAAATTTGGATCAAAATTATATTTTTTTATTCCATATAATTCATATAACTTAGCTCTACTTGTATATATCCCAGGTGTTGCCCAATCACAAAACTTAACTTTTAATTTTTTGTAAAATGTCTTCATTTTAAAAATTTTGTTATATTCCAGTGTAATGACGTTAAGCAAAGACTCGTATAGTTCGTCTGGACTATTGCAATCTAGGTCCATATTGACAACCTTGGCATTAATGTTATTCTTAAATTCCTTTATGCGATTAGATGTCATTGGTCTACATGTGATGATAGTTTCTTTTTTAATTGTATTTATAGGAAATACAACCTTTTGCCCACAGTGGTCGGATGTCAAATCACTCAATATGGCCCTATTTAGAAATTGGCATTCGCAAAATATATTGTCTAAGCACGTAGCAGAGTGTGATGTAATTCTGGTTGGTTCGAAAAATAAATTATTTAAATTAAATGATCTAAATAAACTAATAAGTCTTACAGAAAGAACTGATCGCTGAAGTAAATTAATATTAAAATCACCACATACTACTATATGCCTATTACCATAACTTAAGCGTTTTAAAATATCCTCCATTACTGTTTCGAATACACTAAAGTCACTCTGCGGTGGTCGGTACACGCAAAGTATGACATGTTGCTCCAGCTCCACACAAGATAATTCAACAGTGCGCTCGATAGAAAGATTTACTATATCATTTCTTTCCTTAAATTTAAGATTATTACATACATATATTAGAGAGCCACCATGTATAGAATTCCTTCTTACAAACGCACTTACAACGGTATAATGTTCATTATTAAATATTAGTTGACTACTTCTTAACCAATGTTCTGTTAAGCAACATATTTGGATGTCATGTTCTTTAAAAAATAAATCTAATTCTAACTCCTTGCCGGATAGACCCTGAATATTCTGGTGAATAAGTCTAATACTATGTGACTGCCTATCCTTTGTCTCATCTAATAGTTTAAACTAATAGAAGTATCAATATAGGAATTAGTAGTAATATTACTACTATGATCTAAAATCTTCACTACCGTACTGGTACCTGTGTCTCTAAATAATAATATATTAAATGCTAATAACTTAGCAAGTTGTTTTTTATAAAAATATGAAAGATACATTGTATCTTTAGTCAATAAAAATCTACTAATAAACTTATTAGTGTCAAAGAATTTTGTATAATTTGTATAACATGTACTGTTATAAAATAATAAATTCAGATTTTGAATATATCTATTCTGTTCCTGTGTTAATGAATAGGAATAAGGTAAAGCGCAAAGAATAAAGTTACACCCTACTTTACTATGTAATGATTCAATTACCTCAGTTAAATGTAAAGCCTCATTTTTTGTGACAGATAAGCTGTCACCATATAGAATTACTATGGTCGATTCAGAATTCAAAGTTGTCATTTTTAACTTATCAGTTAAAGTACTTAACCTAGCCCCAGGGGAACAAATATTTACACAGGGAGACTCTGTATAAGAATTTATGAGTCTACTAAAACCTACACCGATTTGGTCAGAAAACATGATTAAATTTTTATTATTGTTATTCTTAACCAAATAAGACACAGACATATCTTCATGATAGGAAGAGGAGGTGGGACAACTGTTAACTGACTTCAAATCACAAACAGCTGACAGGTTGTTATTAGGTTCAGCCTGCCAGCCATGCGGTCGCGACCCCGCCGAGGTTTCGGCCCGCCGTATGAAACGGCAGGCCACTACCCAAAGAGACCTACCCAAAGGACTCCATCAAAAATTCCCTACTGTCTCCCCCCTAGAGGGGAGACGGACTCGACACAGAGGCGCGCGTGGGAACACGCACGCCGCCTCTCGGACCTGGTGCTGAACGGATGGCGGGCAGGCCCACAAAGCCCGCCACCCCCAGGTCAAACCTCAGGGTGGCTGGAGGTCGTCGCGCGCCCTCCGGCGCCCGGCTCTGCGGTTGGGGAGAGGGTTTAAACGCTCCCTCTCTCGCTCCGCCGCCTCCTTGATGGAAATTACTTCCTCGCAGAAGGAGGCGACGGCGTTCCACGACCTCTCACTCCGGACCATAGACTGAACTACGGCCGGGAGCGAGAGGGCAACCGATCCGACTGCCGCGATCAACTCACGGCGCTGCGATGCCCAGGCGGGGCAAACCGCCAAAGTGTGCAGCGCCGTGTCCTCTGCAACGTCGCGGCAGTAACTTATGATTAAACCTTTTTTTTTTTTTTTTTTTTACTTGGGGGAATGCAATGGCGCATACCCCTCCGCGGGGGCGGGCGGAGGGATTATGTCGGACTCGCCGGGGTAAAAGAAAGATGTTAAAAGATAATGTACCTCCCGGAATACCGACTAAACCTACCACGGTGTTCCTCGACAAAACCACTATCGACGGGGCCGCGCGAATCGCTTTCGCATGCGGTCGCGACCCCGCCGAGGTTACGGCTCGCCGTATGAAACGGCAGGCCACTACACAAGAGACCTACCCAAAGGACTCACTTCATAAGATTCCCTACTGTCTCCCCCCCTAGGTGGGAGACGGACTCGAAACAGAGGCGCGCGTGGGAACACGCACGCCGCCTCTCGGACCTGGTGCTGAACGGATGGCGGGCAGGCCCACAAAGCCCGCCACCCCCAGGTCAAACCTCAGGGTGGCTGGAGGTCATCGCGCGCCCTCCGGCGCCCGGCTCTGCGGTTGGGGAGAGGGTTTAAACGCTCCCTCTCCCGCTCCGCCGCCTCCTTGATGGAAATTACTTCCTCACAAAAGGAGGCGACGGCGTTCCACGACCTCTCACTCCGGACCACAGACTGAACTATGGCCGGGAGCGAGAGGGCAATCGATCCGACTGCTGCGATCAACTCACGGCGCTGCGATGCCCAGGCGGGGCAAACTTATGATTAAACCTAATGTAACTTTATTCTTTGTGCATTACCATATTCCTATGTACTAACAAATGAACAAAATAGCAAAATTGAAAAGCTTAATTTTCTTTTTTACAGCGGCAGATGTTACAACAATTTTAGTTTATTCTTTGACACTAATAAGTTTATTAGTAAATGTTTATTAACTAAAGATAGAATGTATCTATATTTTTATTATAAAAAAAGCAACTTGCTAAATTATTAGCATTTAATATATGTAGTGACTCAGGTACCAGTAGGGTAGTGAAGGTTTGAGGACAGCAGTATTACTACTACAAATTTTCATATTGACACTTCTAGTAGTTCAAACTGTTAGATGAGACAAAGGATAAGCAGACACACAGTATTAGACTAATTCATCAGAATATTTAGGGTCTATCCGGCAAGGAGTTAGAATTAGGTTAAACAACATAACATTCAAATATGTTGCATAACGGAACATTGGTTAAAATCAATTAATATTTAATAACGAATATTATTCAATTGTAAGTGCGTTTGTAAGAAAGAATTCTATACATGGTGGCTTTCTAGTATATGTATGTAACAATATAAAATATAAATAACGTAAAGATATAGTATATCTTTCTATCGAGCGCTCTGTAGAGTTATCCTGTGTGGAATTAGAGCAACATGTCATAGTTTGTGTATACCGACCACCGCAGAGTGACTTTAGTGTATTTGAAACCATAATAGAGGATATTTTAAAACGCTTAAGTTTTAGTAATAGGCATATATTAGTGTTTTTATGTTAATTTACGTAGCAGTCAGCTCTCTCTTTGAGACTTATTAGTTTATTTGGATCATTTAACTTAAAGCATTTATTTTTTGAACCCACTAGGATCACTTCATATTCTGCTACCTGCTTAGATAATGTATTTTGCGACTGCCAATTTCTTAATAGGGCCATATTGAGTGAACTGACATCTGACCACTGCGGGCAAAAGGTAGTATTTCCTAAATTTGAACTGAATGTAAATAATAGCGTAATTTCAAATAATTTGGAAGTAGCTGATACATTCAATAACTACTTCACAAAAATACCTTTAAATACAACTAGTACCCTTAGGTCTTGCCCAGCTCGAGCAGAATACTTGGTTAGGGGCAGCGTGGAAGAGTGCAAGACACAATTTAGTTTTGAATGTGTACATCCGTATGATATAATAAAAGTATTTAAGTCGCTCATTTCAACAAATCAGCCGACTTCTGAGGTATTTCTGTAAAATTAGTTGCAAGTATTATTTTTAATATAGCGCCACACCTAGCCGTAATATGCAACGGATGCATTGATGTGGGCATTTTTCCAAATTTAATGAAATGTAGTAAAATAATACCTTTATTTAAAAATGGATGCAAAAGTGACCCTAGTAATATTAGGCCAATTTCAATATTACCTGCTATTAGTAAAATATTTGAGAAGATTATATTACAGCAATTAGAGAGCCACTTTAGTGTAAACAATTTATTTCATGCAGATCAATATGGTTTTAGAAAAGGCTGTTCTACGATAGATGTGGGTATTACAATTTTAAGACATATATTCAGTGCCTGGGAAAATTCGCAAGATGTCATTGGCGTATTCTGTGATCCCTCTAAAGCCTTTGACTACGTTGACCATTATACGCTGTTGCGAAAACTCGGGCATTATGGCATCAGAGATACTGCACTTGACTTAGTTGGTTCCTACCTAAGCAATAGACTACAATACGTTGATATCAACGGAAGTAGATCTTCTGGATTACCAGTAACAACACAAAATTGAAAAAATTGTGCGTGCACAGGGCTCAATTTTAGGACCCTTTCTGTTTTTATTGTACGTAAATTATTTTACGTTCTTCGTGCAGGATTTGTGTGACATTGTTTTATTTGCGGATGACTCATCTCTTATTTTTAAAGTAGACAGAAGAGCAACAAATTTAAATACTGTTAATGATTCGCTCACGCACATCCTGAACTGGTTTACATCGAATAATTTACTACTAAACTCTAAAAAAACAAAATGTATCATGTTTACATTGCCAAATGTAAAGAGTCCTAACTTAAATATATATATTTAAATAATGAAATTATTACTTTCGTACAATCAACAGTTTTTCTAGGTTTGACTTTAGATCATAAAGTTCAGTGGGGCGCTCATATATCGTGTCTTGCAGGAAAACTTAGCTCAGCCGCATATGGAGTTCGGAAAGTAAGACAGCTTACTGATGTAGATACCGCGAGACTAGTATACTTCAGTTACTTTCACAGTGTCATGTCCTATGGTATATTATTGTGGGGCAAGGCAGTTGATATCGAGACAATTTTTATTCTTCAAAAGCGTGCAGTACGTAGCATTTATAATTTAGGACCACGAGTTTCCCTGAAAGATCGATTTAAAGAAATAGGCATACTTACTGTTGCGTCGCAATATATATTTGCTAACATTATGTTTATTAAACATAATATTCACTTATATAATAAGAATAGTAATATCCATAACGTAAACACTAGAAATAAGCATAAATTAGTAGGCCCATATCATCGTTTTCATAAAGTTCATAATACATTTGCGGCACTCGGTATACGTTTTTTTAATAAACTACCTATTCATATAATAAATTAACCATTACTTAAATTTAAAAGCGCCGTTAAAATACAACTTATTCGGAAGGGTTATTATTCAGTCAACGACTACTTAAATGACAAAAACTCATGGAACTAGTTGCTTGTTGCATACAGGATTTAAAGATCTGTATTTCTTTTAAGTCAATTTAGTAATGTAGAGGTACCTCGTGATTATTTGTGATGTTAACAAGTAACTTGTTTCTTAATTTGATTATTATTGAAGAATATAAATGCACAACCGCATTTAGTCACGGACTGCCTTTGCATTGTCACAAAGTGTAAATGTATGCGCCATCATGCCATCCCACTACCTATTTTAGATTTATATTAAAACATATACCTTAGCCCAAATTATTTAATCTCTATAATATTATTAAGTTATAATTGTTTTTATCTTGGGTTTTTTATAGTCTGTAGTATATGGCATAATAGCTGCAACACCTTGTTAATCTATTTATTTATTTATTTATTTATTTATTTATTTATGGACAACCAACAAAGCATACACTAATTTAAACATCGTAATGAAACATAAATGCGGATACATATCATAGTGCTGCCTTACTTACAGGCTGCCACGGCATGCATTAACAAAAAAAAATATGTATATATTTATATAAGCTCGTTTGTGAAATTACAAAGTGAGATTAATTCCATTAAAAAGTCATACAAACGAAATTCATGCATAGTTTGTAATTATAAATTATATTAAAAAAGGAAATTGAAATGATAATTGATAATTATTATAAAATTTAAAATGCTGACACTGTAATTTATATTCACAATGAAAAAATACAATAAATTATAATTATATTAATATATTAAAACTAAATTAAATCAATTAATAAATTACTTCCACATCAACTTGTCGACCAATATTGATTTAAACTTGGGCAAGGAGTAGGATAAATCGATATCCACATCAGGTAGGCGTGACAGGCGACTGTATTGCACTTGCATTCTGTTGATAGAGGAGAAATGCCCTAGATTTGTCTTGGAGGTTTTGGCGTTGAAAGGCTGGTATCTAGACGACCGAGCGAGTTTATATGGCACATTAATATTTATTTGAGAAAGTAAATGAGGGCAGTCAATATGGCTATTATAAATTTTATAAAAGAAGAGATGGTCTAAAATCTGTCGACGACCCTCCAAGGTC
This sequence comes from Catocala nupta, assembly GCA_963675205.1. NCBI lineage: Eukaryota > Metazoa > Arthropoda > Insecta > Lepidoptera > Erebidae > Catocala > Catocala nupta. The sequence goes on along the minus strand of OY776091.1, from coordinate 29,414,420 downwards.
ATTAATTTAAAATGTTTTAATCGAGTAGCATATGAAGGTAATTCTTTAGCCATGTTGCAATGGTAAGACAGATGCCATAGAAATCTTTTTTGAACAGACTCCAAACGACGTTTATGTATATCGTAATAGGGAGTCCAAACTACACTACAATATTCCAAGCCTGATCTGACCAGAGAGTTAAATATGGATATTTTGCTTGAGGCATGTTTGAATTCCCTACTGTTACGCAACACGAATCCAAGCAGCTTAAAGCCCTTTGAGGCTATGTTATTGACATGAGTGTGAAAACGCAGCCTGTTATCGATATGAATACCGAGATCACGAATGGCATCCCTTTCCTCGATTTTGCGATTGTTAACTACATAATTTTGAAAATGAGGTCCCTTTTTTCTAGAAAAGTGCATATGGTAACACTTGTCAACGTTAAGTAACATCTTGTTATCGAGACACCATTGGGAAAAACGATCAAGGTCATCTTGCAGACTATGCTTATCACAATCATTCTCAATACGTTTTACAATTTTAAGATCATCGGCATATAAATATATATGAGAGTGAAAAAAACAAGATGCTACGTCATTAATAAAAATATTAAAAAAAAGTGGGCCTAGATGAGATCCTTGAGGTACTCCTGACGGAGTCTCGTATGAGTTAGATGTGAAACCATTAACCACCACCTTCGAGGATCGATCAACAAGATAAGACTCACACCACTGCAATAAGTTTCCTGTTATACCATAATAATACAGTTTGCTTAACAATGTTGAATGATCCACTTTATCAAAAGCCCGGCTGAAATCGGTGTAGATGACGTCAACAAGACATCCACGATCTAACGCATTCACCACATCCGAGACAAAACATGTAAGATTGGTTGCCGTTGATCTAGCCTTTATAAAACCGTGCTGCTCAGGCAATAATATGTGTCTAACATGCCACGAAATAATAATAATAATAATAATAATAATAATAATTTATTATTAGCCAAGAGAGTACATAGCATATGACATTATAATGTGGTTACATATTAGTTAAAATACATACTAATGTGAATAGAGGCCCCAATGCTAGGAAAATCCTGTGTTATAGGGGCCACCCATTCGTCCAGGAAAGGGTTTAAAGGTATTACAATTTTCGTGGGACTATGGGACTAATTGGCTTGACAATATCAGCGGACTGAATGTATGTGTTTTTGTATGTATGTGTGTGTGTATATGTGTGTATGTGTGTGTGTGTGTGTGTCTGTGTATGTGTGTGTGTGTTTGAAGGCGTTGTCGTTGAAATCGTTTATATAGTAGTGTATTAAATTATAGGCTATAAACTTATAATATTATAGTATATGTAAAAATATATAAATATATTTATATTTATGCATACGGTGGCTTTATCAGTGTTTCTGTTTCGTCATAATTTAAGTTGAGGAGAAATGCTTTAGTTTTTGATTTACAATTATGTTTATTTAGAGAGTGTATGTTGTCTTTTTGGTTAATTTTATTGTAAATGAGCGCGCTTAAGTATGGGAAGTGTCGTGTGGCAAACGTGGTGTTTGTACATATTTTAGGACAAGCTGGTTTAGGTCTTCTTCGTGTTATTGGACTCTTATTTGCACTATATGGAAGATATGAATGCTTTTTTAGAACAGTGCGGTAAATGTAAAGTTGTCTGACTGTGAGAGCTTTGAATTCCGCATATAGTTGTTTTGTTGGGAATCTAAAAGATTTTTTGAGTATAACTTTAATAACGGCTCTCTGTGCCCGTTCTATCTGAATTATGTCGGTTTTAGCTGCGCCACCCCAAGCCGTAATACAATAGCTTAGTACTGACTCCACTAGTGTCGAGTAAACTATCTTAAGGATATCCTTTTTGGCGGATGCTCTTAATTTCTTAAATAGAAAGATAAGTTTTCTAATACGTGCAGATACTGTTTGTAAATGTGTCTTCCACGATAGACAAGCGTCTAGATGGAGACCCAGATATTTTACGACATGGACTCTTGCGACATTGGGACAAAAACAATGTGGAGCGAGGTTGACACATTTGTGGGCTTTAATAGATAGCGAGTCAGCCTGTGGTAGTTTAGAGGATCTTGGGCCGAAGGTTATAAAGTTGGTCTTTTTGACATTTAAGGCGAGGCTGTTTTGTTCCAGCCATGACATCACCTTACTGAGACCCTTTTCGGCAACCTCTTTAGCTGAAGCCCAATCGCAGCCATAAGTTAGTATCGCCGTGTCATCAGCGTAGGCTATTATTCGTGTCGAAGGTAGAGATAGTTCACACAGTTCATTCACGTAAATTTGATAAAGTAAAGGGCTGATCAAACTGCCTTGTGGGAGGCCAGTAACTACAGAAATTGCTTCGCTAATATATTCTCCTATCTTAACACTTTGCAACCTATCTGAGAGATAGTCTTTAAATAATGCGTGAGTGGTACCTCGCACTCCTATGGTTTCCAGTTTCGAGAGAAGTGAGGGGACAGAGACAGTGTCGAATGCCTTAGAAAGATCTAGAAATATTCCTAAACACTTTAGGTTTTTATCAATTTTATCTACAACAAAATCTAATAGGGTAGTCACAGCATCCTCAGTAGAAAGGCCGCTCCTAAAGCCAAACTGGTTTGCGGATATAATTTTGTACTTATTCAGGTAGCTGTTTAGATGTTTATACATTATTCTTTCCAGAATTTTGGAGATGGCTGGGAGTACTGAGATGGGGCGATAATTTGTGACACTATCTCTGTCACCCGACTTGTATACAGGGTGCACGATGGCTTTTTTTAGGGCTCGCGGGAATGTACCTGTGGATATAGATAGGTTACATAAATATGTGATAGGTGCGGCCAAGATGTGGCTAGTAAGTCTCAACAATTTAGGGGGGATGCCATCCCAACCAGTCGCACTGTCGATACGGAGGTTGTTGATTATTTCTTTGACTTCGTCCTCGTCTGTATCTAAAATAACCATTGAGTTTATTACAGGTTGTGTGTGCGAGCTAGAGGTCTGTGAGGAACTAATGTTTTGTGGAGGGTTATTTACAAGATTTGCACTTATATTTGTAAAGAACGTATTTACAGCGTTAACAGAGTCAATGGGGCAGTTTTCAATTGACAAGAGTTCTGTGGGTGTCGATTTTATACATTTGGTGTTAGTTACGTTTCGAATTGCTTCCCACATTTTCTTGGAGTTGTTTTTTGCTTTTTCGAATTCCTTTGCTTCATAATTAGTCTTTAATTTTTTAAGTAAGTTATTACAAAAATTCCGGTAACGTAAATAGGTTAGTCTTAGTATATGGTTTTGTGGTTCTTTATTTGTTTTTTTATGCATTTTGTCCCTATTACGTATGCACCGCAGTAGACCAGAAGTTAACCACGGTTTTATTATTCTTTGCCTACATGGTATTGTTATGTAAATAGTATGTTTATTTAAAATAGTAGACAATATTTTTAATAATTTATTGGTAGCCTGATTAGGATCATTAATTGTATAAATACTGGAGAAGTCACAGTTCTCAATATCAGCAATAGCACTCGGGAGATTAAGGCGAGATGTTTTAGCGCTGTGAGTATTAGGTTTAGGTTTGTTCATCTCAAGATTTAACAATATCGCTGAGTGGTCTGTGATGGAAGTTTCTAAAATCAGGGCAATCGCTTTTTTTGTGGTTTTAAGTAACATGTGATCTATACAACTGTTTAGGCGAGTTGGGAGAACGTAAGCCGGGAGGAACCCGTGAGATGCTGTAAGGTTTAAGTACTGTTTAGAGCGAGGATCACTACAATCAGGGCTGATATTGAGATTTGCGTCTCCAATAATTGCAATATGCTGGTCATTTTTTATTCTAGTCAAAACATTGTTTAAGCTATCTAGGAAGGAATCTATATTTCTGTGTGATGGTGACCTATATAATGCAATTATAGTTAGTTTGTTTTCGATAAAAAAAAATAAAGTAGAAATAAAGGGGTAAATTATGCATTCAAACACCTTTCCAAACACAGATAATATAGACACGGGTCTGTAGTTTTTCACAAGTGCCTTGTCATTAGACTTGTGTATCGGCACAACTAAAGCTTCCTTCCATAACTTAGGGAAGCAGCCTGTACATAGGGACATATTAAAAATCATAGAGAGAGGCTCCCCCAAGACCTCGCCACACTTTAAAACAAATAAGGAAGGCAGCCCGTCGGGTCCCGCTCCCTTACGAGGGTCAAGTCTTTTTAAAGCAGTTATAACAGAGTCCTTTGAAAATCTCAGCCGATGTAAAACCTGTGTGCATTGAGTTTCCTTAACTGTGTTACATGCATGACTAACACTACTACCTAACCCGGGATCGTAAACTGTAGAAAAACACGAGGCGAAAAGGTTACAAATGCCTTCCTCTCCACTAGATTTTTTATCTCCATATATCATACTTGAAGGATATGAACTATTGCCGTACCGTTTTTGCTTCAAGAAAGACCAAAATAACTTTGGGTTGGAAGTGATAGAAGATTCAATAGAACTGATATATTTTTTATATTTAAGCTGTGTTAATTGATTAATCCTATCCTTAAGCAGCTTGAATGAAATATTATCCATCGGGTTATGATACTTGGTATAACGAATACGGTATTTGTTTTTTTCCTGTAGTAGACGAATAAGATCCCTACTGAACCATGGCGGATATCTACGAGAATTAGGCTTTGACTTGGGTACATACATTGTTATTACTCTATAAATATTTTCATAGAATAACTCAACCATACTGTCGACATTGTCGCATCTAGAAAAAATGTCCTGCCATAATATGTCTTTCAGTTCCTGAATAATTTTACAATAATCTGCTTTGTGAAACTGAAACTTTGGCTCATGATTAGGGCCCAGGGTGTCCACGCATATGTTACAAAGCAAGTTAAATGCAAGAGGTGGATGGTATAAATCTACGTTACACAATGGGTCATCTGACATACTCAGCCTGTCCAGTGAAACATCAGTCAAAACAAGGTCAAGAATTTTGTTCTTATGATTAAGAATGCAGTTATATTGGTCTAAATTATTAAGAGATATGAAATCTAAAAGTTTTTGTTCGTAAATGCCGGTTTTGTTTACGGAAGCAACGAGTGGTGAGCCAGATGGGCCACTCCACTCAATACTGCTCAAGTTAAAATCACCCAGTATTAGCGCAGCATTGGAGTGCTCTAAAGCATAATTAGCTTTATCAAGAAATTGGTCCAATATATGTTTTTGTACGGGTGGAGGAATATACACCGCGCAAATAAAAAGTTTAACTGGCCGGTTGTTTATACATATATCAATGCTCACCCATACATCTTCACATTTGCTTTCGTAAACAGTAAGCCTAGAAGAGGCCAAGCGCTTTGACACGGCCACTAGAACACCACCACCAGACTTACTGTTGTGAAAACCACTAGTTTCGCGGTCACGCCTATATACCAAATAACGGTTACAAAACAATTCAGAGTCCAATATGTCACCTGCCAACCATGTCTCACACAGTACAATGATATCATAATTACATGTCAACACATTCAAGAAAAAATCAGTAGTTTTAGTTCTCAAACCCCTTACATTTTGATAATAACACTTTATAGTATTAGAGAATGTTGATATTCAGTGATTATGATCACATGAGAAAACAAAGCAAAACATAAGTTGATCAAGTTAATCTATTTAGAACATCCATATTGCTAATAAATACTGATTCAGCCTCCGGTTGCTTACGTACGTATACTCGCCCTCCGCGCACCCAGACAAATTTATAATTGAGTTGCTTAGCACGAAGTCGGGCAGCGGCGTGTAAATTTCTATTCTCAGCTGTCAAGTTTTCAGAAACAAATACCGCTGTCTTTTTGTCGTCCAGACCCAGGGTACTAGTATCCAGCTTCTCTTTCGGGTGGTCCTTATTATATTGTATGGTAGCCGCAAGCAAAGAATCACGAGTGCGCGGCGTAATCAACTTTACCAAGATTGTACGCGGTCGTGGTGATTTAGGATTCGACTTGGCGACACGGGAACAGTAGCATATATCGCGATCTTCAATTGGGTACTTCACAACACGGCCAAGTTGTTTCACGATGCTAACCAGATTCTCAGCTCTGTGCTCTGGTACGCACTGAAGTTCTAAGTTAGCTGACCTAGACATCTGATCCATTTGTCTAACTCGACTGGTGAGGGTAACAATCTCAGACCGCAGCGACTCATTTTCACCCTTTATCTTGATCATCTCGAGACGGGTAGTATTCATTTGATCTTTTATTGTATCGTACTGTGCACTCAGAAAATTAAGGGAGTCCTTATATTCACTCAGTTCATCTCGCAGTTCATGAAGCTGTGAATTCAAGGTGTTTCTCATTTCATCCATAAATTCGATCATAACCGAGCGCATTTCCTCACGTATCAGGGCTTGTATATCTGAACGTGTGACGTTACTTGAAGGGGGTGAGCAGTCTGTTCTCGGCCGTTTGTGGCGGGTTGTTATGTTCTTCGTGTCCTCATCTACAGCACGAGGAATGTCCGTATCTGACTGAGTCGTAATAGATGTCATCGGAGTGGTCGAAGGAGTGCGTTTTAGCGGCATGGTAGCGATAATGGTGTGATAATAACTCAATAATAATAACAGAAAATAAAAGACGTTCTCTTATTTTATAATTTGGTGGTAGCAAAGTAGGATAGATACTTCACGTTCAAAAAAAAAATATATAAAATATAGTTCAAAAAGAAAATATCTCTTCTTAGGCTCGAACGCGCGGATGCAATATCGCAAGGCCAACGTTAGCTTGTAGGCACCACGCTCACTACAGATGTTGGGTTGAAAATAGTAGTTGTATGGTAATTTGGTTTGCTTTAACAAAGGTTAGGTATGTGTTATGCACAGTCGCTAATGGGGTCAAAGTCCAATCTATTGTTACCAATATTCGATGTTTATGAATATTTGAATTTTAACAGTTTTGTACTGCACTTTATAACGTTTTTCCACTTTATTGCACTAAGAGTTAACGTAATATTTTACACTGTTCTATAGAGCGTCACTTCCTGTATCTTCTGGTATAAGTTTTGTTCTTTAAAAGTCACTTTTTGTCCACTTTTTCTATTTTACTAACGGAGCTAATGTGTAACACGTATAACTTGTTAAGACGCGAGGATGCTTATCTAAGTTGTAAAATACTGAAATTATATTTAATTGGCGATTTAAAAGAGTGGCCATGAGTTTCTTGCAGGTTTCTTCTCATAGGCTCAACCCTTTGCCTGAACCTAACAACTAAAATGTAGATTAGATGTATGTATATTTTGACGTTCATAAGTGTTACTTTGTGACCTAAATGAATAAATGATTTTTGTCTTTGACTTTGACTTTGAACCGTTGCCGTTTCTGAGACAGTTAAATTTTCCGAGACTTTACAAATGTAAAATCTTTTTTTCAAAAAGGTTTCTATGATCGAATAGGTATAACAGCGGTAGGAGTTAAGATGGGATTAATCATAAACCGAATATACCACTTTACAAAAATGTACCTATTAACCTATAACCTTTTTAACATTGTGGTGCAGAATGTGTTGTAAAAAGAGACACAGGGATTACCCGAGGGTCGAGTAGGGGCGCTATACGTGTCCAACTATCCCCTGGATTACTCTGGGGACAAGTTGTATGACCCTGAGGTGTGACTGTTTTGTTGAAAACACGCCTTCAACATATCCCTCAAGCATATGATAGTTGGATATCAGATTATTGATAACTCAATTCGTAATCCTTGCGTATTAGTTGTCGTCAACGATAAAAACAGTTAGAATTTGTGCAATAATAATTATAAACAGTTCTCTTACCCGTTTAATGCCATGAGTCCATAGCTCTCTATCTAGTTTATTTTAATTCGTATTTAGTTTTAAAATATCTTCGAGATAAAAACAACGAAAGCACATACTGGGATGTAAGTACCTTCCAATATATTTATTGAAAGGTAATTTTATACCATAATATGTATGTAGATACATCACGGTCTATTTACATCTAAAGTTTTATCCGAATACGTTCTACAGTATCTACTACCCAGTAGATAAAAATAAGTTTAGATAAATATATTTCTATTTGCAGATTATATTTATTAGCTAGGTTAACATACGAATAAGTATAAGGAAAATGCAATGTGACAGTACATGGTGGCTTTTCTTTACATTATGATAATTTCCTTACCAAGCATTCCCTCGAGGGAACCAAAATTACGAATATATCAATTTCAATGCAGACAGTTGTTTCAAATTGAATATACCACATATCCAATAAATCATATAGTGCATTCGAAAACTATAAAACGTTACGACGTAAAACAGTACGAGAAGCAACGTTATCACACTTATACGTAATCGAATATTCATACTACATGTATAAATTATACGGAAGTAGGTATCAACATACGCGTCGCTCGATGAATCCCCAATACTATTGTTATTGTTAACGCCCTCAAAATCCGGCTTTCACACTAATGTGTTTATTTATAAACGATTTCCTTCTACCCTTACTTTTGTAATATACAGGCAACGTTTCTTAACATAAACGCTTTAGAGAAATTGGATTGTAGTCTCGAATGCTTTGTGTGGCAAAAGATAAAATGCGAAATATTGTCTTCTGTTTACGCGAATATTACTTAGACAGGGTCTTCCCGTGACCATGGCTGCTGAAAAGCAACCGAACAATGTTATGTTAAATATACAACGCGATAAAATCCGTATAAATGAGTTTAATTTCAATAAAAATGCGATTTGACCAGCGTGATATTTATGTGATTTAGTATGTTATAAATGCGAATGTGAGTTAATTTGCTTGATACACTTCATGCCTCAACTACTTGACTGATCATTAAGGAATTTCACATATACTTCAAAGAAAATAACATAGAATACCTTTCATCCAGAAAATCGCGAGAGAAACCGCGTGCAAAGCTAAATATTTATATATATCATTTTAAATCATTTCAAATCATTTATTTCGGGCTGCATAGGCCCATAGATAAATACAATAACCTAGATTTACATATCATAAAATTTTATAATACATACATACACACAACACCATCTAGCCCAAACTAAGCAGAGCTTGTACTATGGGTACTAGACAATGGATAAACATACATAGATACTTATTATTTTTTTTTTTATAAATACATACATATTATACATATAAATACCCAGACCAAGACAAACATTCATGTTCATGCACACAAATGTTTAACTTGTGCGGGAATCGAACCCACGACCTCAGGTGTGGCAGTCGGTTACATTAACCAATACGCCATCGAGGTATATGACGGTTAAGTAGAAATTTATATTCTTTCCTTCGTCTGTGTATTTATGTTCCGTATACAAGGGGCTAAATCTATAATAACTAGACGTATTATATGTATTATCTGTGGCTTCATTAAGGCCTACTCTTCACGGAAGCGTAGCTTCATATTCCCGTATCGGGGATGGTACGCTTGGTGTTCACCTGCTTGCTACTTACATACAAAAATGCCGGAATCGTCTTTTTCTTTGAACGGCATTGTCCTAAATGACAAAAATCGTATGCAATACGCTTCACGGACAAAGTTTAGAACTTCTGGCTGCACGACATATTTTGGAGCGTCTGAGCCTCTCTGGAGAGTAGGCTTATAAAAGTATACCCAATCCCGATAAAAGATTGCTAAATACACTTTGGTTCTATTTCTGATGTGGCTCTAATTACAGTTCTTTAACCCTTTCGCTGTCCCGTGATAGACACAATAGAAAATCTATTGTTATGTATCATATGTGATTGAAACCTGAAAATATTTACGAACAGCGTACTGTGACAACGGGCATGACATCCCTCTTCATCAGCGCGTGGGTGACTGAAGCGCTCGCGCAACGTTCGGCTCTTAGCTAATAGCCGCGGCCTACCGTGAACGACGGTCTTGAAGTACCGTCTAGCCACCAAAGTTTCATATTTATCAATCCTTTTAGGTGGGTTCATCATACTAATGCCATTAATTTTGTATTAAGTAAAGAAGCTGATGTGCCATAAACACATTAGAATAGCTTCAGGTAAAATTGTATGATCGACCAATTTATTATTGAGAGTGACAGGAAACCTGAAGAATCGCTACGAACTTCGTAAAAAGATCGGTGGTCTTTAAATTTTTCTTTCTTCTGGAATAAGCATTGTGCGTATGATTTAAGAAGGTTTTAGATTTAACTGAAATTCCAGGTTCAAATGGAGAATACTGTCTTTAATAGTTCTTAATAATAAATATATGGACTTAAATTTCAAGCGGCGTCGTCCATCTTCCTCTGACGTGTGTTTTTCATCTCGTGTATAATGGCGGACAGGGATGTGTGGGGGATGATAATACCGTAATGGGAATGGCCTAATGTTGCGTGAGGGTGCATTTTTGTATGCACTTGTATTATTATAGAGTATTAGCATTGAATTGTATTCTGTATCAAGTGCTTTTGATGGTATGAGTACCTACGTGTTATTAACAACATCAAGAGTAGGTATATTATGTGTGATTGGTATACATCCTACATGTTATCTTATAATAGAACTAGGTAGTTAATCGGATGACTGTTACGATGCAATAATTGTCATTTCGACTTGTTGAAAATATGAAAATAAATATTATAAGAAATATGTATATCTTGAATTTGAGGGCAAAGACTGGACCTTCGATTAAATCGAGCATTGGATTAGAACGATATTAAATTAATCGAATTCAATCGATCGATATAAGGTGCCGAGAGAAACTTTCTTAAAATCATTAAATTCCCATTTGACAGCCGCTTCGCTTTTGGTGTGCTTGTGTGTTCTACCAGGAATATGAACGATTAGAAGTAATCGTTCATATTCCTGGTATTATTCCTATCCGATTTGACCGCTTCACAAATCGATTCAGGTATCAAATTCATTTATGGATTATTCGATCAGAAAGTGTTGTTTCTGGTGAACCTTGTGGTAGTTTTTTAATATATATAATGAACTATCTCACTGCTGGGCATTCGTCTATGTGAGAAGTGTTAACCCATATTCCAACTCGCTGGTGCATTGCAAGTTTGCAGAATAACATATCTTCAGAAACATTATGGAGAATTCTCAGATATGCGAGAGATAATTAACTGTATAGTACTCACATAACTTCGAAAATTCAGAGGTGCATGCATTGGGATCAAACTTGGTACTTTTGCGTGGCAGTCCAACGATCTCCTACTAGGCCATCGCTGCGCTTTTGGTTTTAAATATAATTATATACTAATATTTTTGTATTCTGGTATGATTATCATGCTCGCCCACATTTTACTATACAATAGATGATAAAACAAAGCCAGAATCCATGACCGTCGATTACATTCATTATATTTCTCTCATTTTCTTTTGTACTTTTATTACTTGTATCTGGTGATAAGGTTGATTTCCTTTTCTTTTACTTGTTTGTTATCTGAGGCATATTCAAATGCATTTTGTTTTTTATTTAAAACTGAACGTCGCAGTGGTACTATATGCTAGGTGTTATCGGTTCGCTCCCTGCACGAAGCCATATTTGTACAACGTACCTACTAGTACATCGCGTCTGGAATCGCGACAGGAAACATCCTGTGACTGGTGTTTTAATTATTGTAAAGCTCCTAGCAACAAAGATGCTAATCCTACCACGTAGTAGTAAACAAATCCTGCTATTCATCTTAATAACCGTCAGACATCGATTAATAAGACAACACGACAATTAACAAAAGGTGAATTGTGTCTGCTTGCAGTTTAAGCCAATGATAAGTAGTCAGGCGCTTTGCGTTGTTACCGTCAATATCGACGTAAAGTCAAGTCTAAAAGTCCATTAGACGATGACAAAGACGCGGAGCTAACTTTGATGCATTTTGGCAGCACACTCTCTCATCGATGTTTATCAACAAACATTTGCCCAATCCCATTTACCTTCAATATAATTATTAGAAAATTAAAAACAATCTATTTGCAGAACTCTCATTTTGCGCCAATATTGACTTCACTTGTGAGTCCAACGTTTAATCGTGAGTCAATGAAGTTATTCGTGGCTGGATATGGCCTGATCAAACAAGGGGATAGGATTGGATCAAATATTTGCCTAGCAGGAGCCGCGTGCAAATGTGAATATCTGGTAATCTGTGCTTACGTGGTCTGTATTTATGCACATTCTCGTTGTGTTGTAGTTCTATCTACACGTTTCCTTGGTAGTGGCCGAAATACAAAGCGAGCAAATAGGCCGAGACCCAGCGGCTTCAATTTCAAAGTGAGTACTTACTTGGGTAGCCTGTGCCAGGGTTAGGTACTCCGACCACTCTGAATAGACGGAAAATAGACAAACCTCTGTCCATTTTAGATCAGCCTGTGTCTGTTGGTAATATTTGGCCTTCGCCTAAATATTGTTAAGTAATTTAAATGTCTAGAAAAATATTTAAAAAGGTAGTTTATAAAGTTATAAATTTATAATTTAGGATACCATTTCAAAGTTTTTATCAGTTTTGGGCTTAATACATACATATGTAAAGATTGTTTTTAATGTTGGGGTATAAGAAAATCTGACAAGAAATTACAGCCAAATTACCTAAACTAAAAATAAAAAGCAATAACCTACCAATACTCAGCAAGAAAAACCAGATAAACACGAGAAGCGCAAATAGGATTATGAAAAATTCCAATTTCGGCGTTTTCAAAACACCTGTGTCTCTGCGTTCGCCGAATGCGATACAAAATGAATATTTGCTGGCGATTTCTATGCAGCTGCCAACTTGTGCCGGATTCTTCCGACACTGTTCCCTCTAAAAATTAAACCAATCATTGGCGAAATTACACTTTCATGTTGCACAATAAAAGGAGAAATTCCTTCCTAACAAACATGCCATTGAAGTTTATTGAACTAATAAAGAATTACATTGGAATGTTGATTGTAAAACCATTTCGTTTTCCTTGTTGTAAAGCCTATTGTGTTTAGGAGGCGCGTGTTTGAGCAAACGTCATTATTAGCAATGGCTGCTGGCTCTGATTAGGTAACGTCAGAGGCATGTTACATTACGGTGTTTCGAGGGGACGGACCCCTCGTGGCTTTCAGAAGGATGCTCGATATTATTATAACTAAAGGTATCTTTATAACATCTCATGTATTAAAATTAATTAATTAAATAAATGTTGTCCATCAATGAAACTTTACATAATTTTATGAATCATTTTAATCAATACTGATGCACGGATGTCGTAGTAGTCTAGTAGAGTACCGAGTGTTATAGGTTGAAATCCCACACGGCACAAAAATTTGTGTGTTTCACATATGGTTGTACCGAGTCTGGATGTTTTTTGTGCCCGTAGTTTAAATTTTTGTGAAGTCCACCGCGATACAGGAATGTTTCCAGGGGGGGGGATTACCTAACTTTTATAAAAACTAAGCAATAAAATAATATCTATTATATATAACGCATTAATTAGTGACATAAAGTGATGTGAGGCCACCGAAACAGTCCGTAAAGGAGAAAAAATCGTATAATTAGTTTGATAGCGACACATTCAATCTAAAGAATTGGTCTCATTGAACTACATTTATGAGAATGTAGTTTCACAACATCGAGAATATAACATCTTAAAATAAATTAATATCCAAGAGCAACATTTTCGTGCTTGTAAAGACGTAATCATTACAAGTAAAGCAATTTTACGAATACGTGTTCTCTTGTTGTGCCTGTATTGCGGTAATTGTATTTGATTTCAGAAATGTTACTATATATCTCAAATAGCATTAGTTTAAGTTAACATGTGTTTACTTACTGACTATATATTTACATTTTCAATGTGTTTATTTAGCACATTAAATTATATTATTGATGTTTCATGTTTCACAGCGTATTCACATATAATAAAATGGTAGCGGGGCTAAGTTTATACATAAAATATTTATTTAAATACTTATTTTGGTAAAAGTATTTCTAACCAGCAATATTTGGATCTTTGCGTGTCTGTGTGAAAGCGCGTTACATGAAAAATGCAGCATGGAATTTGATAAAACTTGATACAATATCTAATAATCTTGCTTTTATCAAACATTTGTAGATCGAGAAATATAGTTTCACCTCTATTTAGTATGAAGTTTTAGACAAAGCGAAGTGCAGCATAACTGGTTTTGGTATACTGGCATTAATGAAAATAGAGAAGAGTTTATGGAATTCTCCTAGAGAAGAATAAACCTTACATCAAGTAAAATGTTTAATCACGTCAACATTCCCTAGATGTGGAAATTATTTAACAACTACATCACCACTTTTTTTTTTTTTTTTTTACGTGGTGTAATGCAATGACTCATATCCCTCCACGGGGGCGGGCGGAGGGATTATGTCGGACTCGCCGGGGTAAAAGAAGATGGAAAAGAAATAATGTACCTCCCGGAATACCGACTAAACCTACCACGGTGTTCCTCAACAAAACCACTATCGGCGGGGCCGCGCGAATCGCTTTCGCATGCGGTCGCGACCCCGCCGAGGTTTCGGCCCGCCGTATGAAACGGCAGGCCACTACCCAAAGAGACCTACCCAAAGGACTCCCTCAAAAATTCCCTACTGTCTCCCCCCTAGGGGAGAGACGGACTCGACACAGAGGCGCGCGTGGGAACACGCACGCCGCCTCTCGGACCTGGTGCTGAACGGATGGCGGGCAGGCCCACAAAGCCCGCCACCCCCAGGTCAAACCTCAGGGTGGCTGGAGGTCGTCGCGCGCCCTCCGGCGCCCGGCTCTGCGGTTGGGGAGAGGGTTTAAACGCTCCCTCTCCCGCTCCGTCGCCTCCTTGATGGAAATTACTTCCTCGCAGAAGGAGGCGACGGCGTTCCACGACCTCTCACTCCGGACCATAGACTGAACTACGGCTGGGAGCGAGAGGGCAACCGATCCGACTGCCGCGATCAACTCACGGCGCTGCGATGCCCAGGCGGGGCAAACCGCCAAAGTGTGCAGCGCCGTGTCCTGTATAACGTCGCGGCAGTCACCGCAGTGGTGACAACCGGGCGTCTCTTGCCGGCGTATACGACACAGGAACTGGCCAAAACAACCGTGGCCAGTCAGTACCTGTGTCAGCCGGAAGGTGAGGGCGCCATGCCGCCTCTCCAGCCACTCTTCAAAAACGGGACTTACCGCCACGATCGTGGCGTGCTCGGCACTGGGGTGCACAAGTCGCTCCTTCCAATTCGCCACTAGGACCTGGCGGAGCTCGGACCTTGCCGCCTCGACAGCGGGAAAAACAGGTCCTTCGCCCCGAGCTAGCGCCTCCTGGCGCCAACGATAGAGCGACGCCAGGAGCGCCGCTTCCAGGTCCCATGGCAAACTACATCATCACTATTACTACCACCATTAGTGTAGTTAATGTATACTGTCATTGTGTAAAGCAATAAGACTGTGTGTATAAATACAATGTAATTTCATTTTTAAATAAATTATTTATTATTAATATTATTAATTACTACTTGCCGCGCGAAAGAAGTTGTCAGCTAGTACAGCAGCTGTCGTCTTGTACACTAGCGAAGCACAACGTTATCGAAAAATACATTCGAAAAATCTTATAATAGATAACAAACTAATGCAAATTTATTCGTAATGATTATTTGATTAGAATAACGATTTAATATTCGAAATAAGATTAATAAGGACGTTTACTTTTTTCATAGTCACTTGATTTTTATCATATTACTAATGTAGTACTTACTGCTTATGTACCTACAAAATGCATTTATAAAAGCGAAATAGGAGACGCCATTTTAAAGCTTATACAATATTCAATAATAATATCCTAATGTTAAAACGATAAGTTAATATCATAGGGGACCTAAAAGTATTACTAAACTGTTAGCGAGCAGTTTACAGGATTTAATGTATTGCATTTTAAAATTATTTCCGAACACTGAACAGCGTTTGCTCAGTACTACTCTCGAATGTTTCATAATTCAGTATTCTTCTTCGATACTAAAACGTGAAAACAGCTCGCAAGGCGATCTACTTTTGTCTAGCACAAATATAAAATAGTTTTTTAACTGCTCCACCGCGTTTACCGCTGCAGTCTGGGGCATTAAACTCACTCTAAACTAATTAAAAATCTAATAATCTTCCAACACCGAGTACCCACACATTCTCTAAGATATTTATTGTTTAAAGTATTCACATTGAAATAATTACCTATTATTTGACACTTAAAAGAATGGAATTGCCACTCCAGATACTTTTGAGTTTTCTAGAAATTCTTTGGTGCTTTAATGAATTTTAAGCGTGGGCTCTGAAACAAGCGGATAGGCAATGTCATTATGTGAACTAGATATATATTTTGTGTGATTGAGACATTAAATGGCGATGGCGATGGCGTAGTGATTTGTGTAACCGACTGCCACGTCTGAGGTCGCGGGTTCGTTTCTAGCACAAGTCAAACATTTGTGTGCATGAACATGGATGTTTGTCTTGGTCTGGGTGTTTCTATGTATAATATGTACGTATTTACAAAAAAAAAGTATATATCTATGTTTATCCATTGTCTAGTACCCATAGTACAAGCTCTGCTTAGTTTGGGCTAGACGGTGTTGTGTGTATGTGGTAGAATATTATTATTATTATATTATTATTTATGCAGGTGAATGATGGTTATGAAAGTGAATGAAGCCAGAGAAGTGTGTCAGGATCGTAGCAAATGGAAATCCGTCGTCTCTGCCTACCCCTCTGGGAAACAGGCGTGAATTTATGTATGTATGTATGTATGTATTTATGCAGGCCGCATTCAAATTTAGAGGCAATTTTTGACAACGTTATAAAACGAATTAATTAGTTTGCATTGTTGACCTAATTTCAGATAGGAAATGAGGTAAGCCATTATAATACTTACGTGTTTTCTATGTGCCACTATTTTGGATGTGAGTGGCGCGTTTCGAATACTTTAGCAATTCTTTTAAATTTTATATACGGTATTTTTATTTAACACTTGTAGTTTACCATAATTTTTGCTAAATGCAATAAGGTATTGGTATAAAGGTCCGTAACTATTAGTTTATATAATTAGGATCTTTAATAAAGAACACACATTAACATGCTTTAGCGTTACAAGTCTGAATGATCACATTAGGATTTTAGTTGTGTATTAATACATCATGCAAAAGTTATTCAGATATTGAATGTGAATTTATATATAATAAATTAGTTTCAAAAGAATTCTGTCTATCGGGTATACTTCTAATCCGCAGTCGTCGTTTATATACTTAGTTCTTAGGCTCTGTATACTACTG
Organism: Catocala nupta; assembly: GCA_963675205.1. Taxonomy (NCBI): domain Eukaryota; kingdom Metazoa; phylum Arthropoda; class Insecta; order Lepidoptera; family Erebidae; genus Catocala; species Catocala nupta. The sequence goes on along the minus strand of OY776091.1, from coordinate 29,397,157 downwards.
ATAAATGGAAAATAACACGACTACCAGACTGCCAAGCAACAAATACTGCCAGCAACAATTTTACGATACTGAACCACAGAATCAGTTTCACCCTTGCGCTGTCCTTTGTTAGATACAATAGAAAATCTATTGTTATGTATTATATCTATTAATCAGATTAGAAACCTGTTAATACAAGAACAGAGAAAAATGAACTGTAAACTCGCACGGCCTGGCCCCACATTGAGAATGAAGATAGTTAATATCTTTAGAGGACACCGACACGCCTGGAGGGCTAGAACGGTATTCTAATTTTGTATTATTTTTACGTGGAAATTAAATTTCCTAGTGATATAAGATTTGACATCCAGAAGTAATATCTAGTATAAATTTAATTTCAGCACTGTGAGTTTTACATTTCATTTCGAACTAAGGATATAATTAAACGTGGAGCTGGAAATTCTATGAGATTTAGTAAGTGGATATTTTAATTTATATAGTTATTGGATGCTATATGAGTATAAGCATGTATGCATTGCTGGTCAGTAGTATATTTTTTGAAAGATTTTATTATGAAGCATACTTTCTTCTTCCTAGCATTTATTATTCCCAAGTCATTTGGGGTCGGCTTTTCTGGTCTAACCGGATTTGACTGGATATCAGTTTTTACACAGAGCGGCTGCCACCTAATCTCCGCAACCCGAAGGCTTACGATACCCTAAGGCTAGACCAGTGTCAGGATATTATAGGGCACTGACTTCCCAATAACGATTGCCATAGATGTTCATGGCAACCGGGACCGACGGCTTAACGTGCTCTCCGAGGCACGGAGCAGGCGATAATTGTCAATCAATACGCATATAATTCCGAAAAGTCAGAGGTGCGCGACGTGGGTTCGAACCCAAGATCCTCTGCATTGTAGTATGTTGGTCTCCCCACTGAGCTATCGCTGCTTGTTAATTAATTATGAAGCATACATGAACATAATTAGTAGTCATCTAACCATTACTAATATACAAAAGACGTGTTTATTTTCTCTTTACAAAGACAACTCCCGCACTAGAAATAACTCTTGCGTCGCGGGGGACTTTCCAAATATTCAAATAACGCGCACAAAAAAACATCCAGATTCGGCACAACCATTGGTTGATCAGAAAATGTTTGTCCCATCTGGGATTGGAACCCATAACACTTAGCGCAGCGACAGAGGCGAGGCGATCACTTAAACCACTACGACATCCGTGCAGTCATTAGTCGTTTGATAACCGCTTTACGGTTGACATATATATATATAATATATATATAGCCTCAGGCCTCCTTGAAGATCTAGGTCAGTTGAACCCTAGACGTCACGTTCTACAGTTGCGTTCACTACCACTGCAGCGCGCTGTTCTACCGGGGCAGTCTTGTGCTTTACTTCTACGTAGGCTTTGATGAGGTTTTGCTTCTGATGAAAATCCACTGGTTGCAGGATCACAAATATTGAAATGACGCTGAGTAGTTACACGTTACATGATTTATACTTATCATAATTTTTTTTTCTTATATCGAACTGCTGCCTATTTTTTTTGTGAGTACTGTGCTAGGTGCCGGGTTCAATTCTCAAGTCACGGAAACTGATAGTGGCTTTCTTGTCATGAAATTTTCAGTAGCTGTTCGGAGTCGTGTACTATGACCAGTAAACGATAATAGGGTCGCACGATATTATGTGAGACCAAAAACCATAACTGACGAAATGTGGGTATAATACAGCTCTGTCTTTCACTTTGGGGATATTAGGTGTGAGACTGTGTATGTTTGTAAACCTACTACTGAATAAGATATCAGGATGAATACTATATGACCATAAACCATGGTACTACCGGTGTAGTCGCAAAAGTAAAAATAAACCAGCCTTTCCATTTTAAATGGCCTGCATTTAAATGTATTCTAAATTGCAACGCGTTTTAAACCCACGCATTAATGAAATACATTTTATAGGGGAAAAGCAGTCGAATGCCGGTACATTCATCGCGGGATAAAAGCCCTGTTTTAAATGAAAAATAAATGTATTTAAAATATATATGGATAAATAATTTTTAAGTGCACCCATTACATATACTAAAAGCAGTGTTCGCCAACGCCCTTGTTGTATATTTTATTTTATTTAATCAGTAGGTACAAAAACAGATAACAGATTAGCATATCTATATATTAATTTTTACGAAAATTGCGCTGACGTACGAATATGCAATTTGGCACAGTTAAAGTTTATATGGGGAAGGAGTGGCGAATCCTAATATTTTATAAAATATGCATAAGAAATACAAACATTAAATTAATGAAAAACACTACACGCACACAACCGTGCATTTGACACACGCAGTCGAATCGCGTTCGTAGTACTTCGGCATTGTTCGCCTGACGTCGTACAATTCTTCGTAACTATGGTTACATATACCTTATTTATATTTAATAAAGAAAAAGAAAACAAAGTAGTAAGCTTAGGAATATCGTCATTGAAAGAGTATAGTTAAGTTAATAATAAAGTTTTAGACAATAAAACCTTAATTAACGATCAAACTTAAAATTTATATCAATTATGGTCGAAGTTTGATCACTAGGCGACCGCTAGCTAGCTAATAGAGCACAATATGCCTGAGGAATATGCAGAACTACTTAAGCATTGCTTAACAACTGGCTATCTGTTGCGGGACAATAAATTCTATATACAAGTGGATGGTGTGGCAATTACGGGCTGCCTAAAACCGACACAACTTAACATCTTATATCCACTGGCAGGTATAGCCCCACCAAGTGTAATAAGGGATGTCACCTGCTCGCTAGAAAAATCTAAACAAAAAGCTCTCTATCAAGACTCTCGACATCCCATACTCGACTACAGCTGAGGCTTGACTCAGGAGCCGCAATCGCTTTCTTCGGTGTAGGCAGACTCTACAGGCCGACCCACCAAAAAAAAAGGATAGAGCTCTGGAACTCCAGTCATCCACCACTGCCTGACCGCATAGACCCCGAAGAAACTCTCCTACTGGAAAACGACCAACCCTGGCCAGTGTGGAAGTGTTTAAATAGATTGCGAGTGCAAGTGGGACGGTGCAAACATAATTTATGTAGATGGGGAATACTGGATCAGTCCTAAACTCACTGCGACTGTGGTGCACCCAGTCAAACAATGATACACCTACTAACCTGTCAAGCATGTCCTACATCCTGCACAAGAGCCGACTTTAACATCGCTACTGATGCCGCCATAGGGGTCGTCACTTTCTGGGCCAAGACCATATGACCGCAAAAGGGGACAAGATTATTGACTCGAAAAGAAGAAGAAGATGTGCAGTTATTTCAGAGTATCCGAACATAATTTAATTATTGGTGTTTCTTTTTACGCAGAATAAGCTCAAAGTATCATGAAGTCTAACTGTGGTTTGCTTCTTCTTGGGTTTGTCCCATAAAGTATCCGTATAAAGTAGGGTAATATCAATGAATAAACGTAAACAGAAGACAATATTAAATATTGTACCATTTAATTTTAATGGACCAATTATAAAACGAAATATCTTTTTAAATGGTTGCTCCTACTAAACTTGCACGTTTTTATTAATAAATAGACACATGCACTTAGGGAATGGCTGGTCTTGGAGGCACGGCGGTAATGTATTCGTCTACTCAAGTAAAGCAGTCGACGCCTATATGGTCAAAAGAGTATGCAACGGTGTATTATATAATATTAAACTAGTATTTTTTTTTTTTTTTTTTTTTGTATTTACGTCCTTTATTTTTGTAACTATTAAAACCAGTTAGCTGCCGCGTGCGACCGCGAGAGGACGTCTCCTTCCAACGTTATCCATTGCTGCCGACCGGACTGCAACAACAACGCCGCACGGCCTTGAGCGCCGGCCGCGCCCGCGCCCCGCGCTGACCACCACGCGCCGCCGCACGATAAACAATACAATAAAACATAAAACACAATGGACTTTTGTGACTCAAGTGGGAGTGATATTATGGATGAAGAGGCCTCAATATATAACGAAATATCCTAACTGGTATACCATATTCACAGATGGCTCTAAAAGCCCTAGTGGCCGCGGGGCCGCGTTCTACGATCCTAATGTATCATACAATCACTGTTTTAAAACGTCTAACGAACTGTCCGTTACGTCGATGGAACTGATTGCCATTTTACAAGCACTTTTGTACGCTGAATCAATCCTCTGCAATCAAATAGTAATTTGCACGGATAGTAAAAGCGCTTTATATCATATAGCTCGATGCGCCTCTGGATACAGAGGTGCATCGATAGCTTACGATATACTAGCCAAAATTCATGAAAACGATCTGCGGGGCGTGAGGTTAAAGTTGCAGTGGATTCCATCACATATCGGTCTTCAGGGTAACGAGGAGGTTGACAAATTGGCAAGAAAAGCAGCAGTAGACGGAAATGAAGTCCGTATTTCACCACACTACACAGAGTTGTTACCCAAATACAAAACACATTGTTATATCAAGTGGAAAGAATATTTTGATGAAACATCCATAGAAAAGGGTATTTGGTATAAAACGTTGCAATGTGAACCTCCTCGCATACCTTGGTTCCATAATATTATGCTACAAAGAAAATATATTGTAACAGCATTCCGTTTGAGATCTGGACACATGCCGTTGACAAAGTTTGCTTTTTTGATGCATAAGTCAGAATCTCCTAACTGTATGATATGTGGTATGTTAGATGACGTGCATCACTTGTTGATGGAATGTGTCCGGTATCAAACGGCCAGGGAGTCATTGATGAGGACTCTTAACCTGAACAGACTAAATATTGGCATGTTTCATAGTTTGCTATCATCACCTCTCTCCGGAGCGTCGATAAACATGTTCATGGTTTTTAGCCCGCATCAATGAAGTTAGGTTATTAGTTTTAAAATCATTTATTTCTGTATACTCTATGTATTAGGTTACGATGGAATTGGCATATACACCCATGTATAAAAATTCCTTAAATAAATAGAAAAAAAAAAAAAAAAAAAAAAACTATTAAAACTATTTATATTTACAAACGTATTAAAATAGATAACATAATTACAAATACAAATAATTATAATACTAAATATTTACAAAAATAGTTTAGGCATCGTAGAATTCTTCAGCATCGCTGTCAAATAGTAACGTGTCCAGAAGACTGGCAGCACTGCCATGTTAAATGACAATGCTGATTCTTTGGGCCGAGAAAAGACCAGCCTTCTGATCACGCGAAACGTCGATCAGGCGTTTTGCGATCTCCCTGTACAAAATACGAGCGCTCGGACCCCATGAACCTAGTTTCCACCTCAAATGGCGCAAAAATGTAATTTCTGACTAAATTACTATATTTGCGCCGTTTGAGGGTTTCCGCGGTTGCAGCAGCAGCGCCTATAATAATTATATGCTATACTTGTATATAATTATTTATTTTTACTTTGGGTAGTAGGGACAGGTATATGTATTATAGATGTTTTACAGGCACAGTTCTGGACTCCATGCTGTTATTATGAATTCCATGATAGAAAAAACAAAAAAAAAATACTTGATCGTACGAAATCGTTATATGTAATCATACTGGATTCATAGTATACAGTAGTCGTATTTATGACTAGTTTTTGTCTACGGCTTCGTTCTCATAAAAGTAGGTTACGTTATGTTAGTAGCAGTACTTTTGATTCTTAAATAAAATATAGCCTATGTTACTAGGTGATAGGATATCTTTCCATGGTGAAAGTTTCAAATCGGTTGAGTAGTTTTTGAGATAAACTCTTACAAATAAACAAACAAAAGATCAAATCCTTTTAGTTTATAATATTAGTATAGATCACTGCGTCATTTAATAAAAAGCATACTGGCTCGTTTTGTTTACATATTATTTAATTTCAAATCTATAACTACCATTGTACCTACTTTCTTGTATAATATTGATAACACAACGTATAAATTTTTTACCCGACTACGGCGAAGCCAAAAGGAAGGGTAATGATTTTGACAGTCTGTGTATGCATGTTTATATGTTCCACCGTAGCGCCTAAATTACCGAACCGATTTTGATGAATGAGGTGTCAATAGATTCGTAATAATGGCCCGGGTGACATAGGCTATATAAATTTTATTAACATTTTATACGACGGAATCTACCTCGAAAAAATTTTTACTGAGATAATCATCACTTGTTTGGAATCAAAAGAAAGGTCTTGCAAGCACATTACAAATATGTATATATATCATATTGTTTAAGTCAAAATTAATGTCTAAAATGCGGTCGTACAGTTCGAAAAATAAACAGAAAATCAATGTTAAACGAAAAGTATTAAATTAAAAAATTAAGTTAATAATCCATAACCCGACTACGTAAAAAGGGGTCTAAAATGAACGAAACAAGAAAATAATTCAGATAGAAATCCAGAAATGCATAGGTACAAAATGGTCAAGGTAGAGCCGTGGTCGCACGTTCTCCTTTTTATACCCCTTTTTTACGTAGTCGGGTTATAGTCTTTTAAACTATTTTTTTTATATTTTGTCGTTTAGTGTTTGCTACTAGATAACCAAATACATGATTTGATAAGACTAGACTCTTCTAATCCTAGGAAAGTTGTCGAACCTCCTCTTATTATAAGATAAGATACATGCTTAGAAGTATGATTTTCTCACGGGAGATTGTAGAGCAAATTGGATCCGATCTATCGCAAGCAGACACAGACACGGATCTTAAGCGCAGAAGGTCCCTGGAGAGTTATTGTTTAAATTAGGAACTAGACACTTACCGGCAGTACTCCATGCTAGAGCCATGGACTATTTTATGAATAGTCTATGGTAGTAGTGAGGTTTGAGTCACTGTTGATATATTATTATAGGCGAATATATAAAAGCTAAATAGTTCGCTTGTTTTCTTGTTTGAACGCCCAAATCTCAGGAACTACTAGTCGCATTTAATGGATATTTTTGCACGTGGTAGCCTTTTTTTTAAGGAAATTTATCATAACTTCTTAACTTAATAATCCTCATCCTAACTAATGTTATAAATGCGAAATTAATGTTTGTTTATTTGTTTGTACCTTAATTCCTCGATCGATCGTGATGAAATGTCGCATATACGTCGTCAGAAGTAAAGTGAGGAATATAGGACACACTTCATCCAGAAAAAAAACAAATTGTTCCCGTGCGAGTGAAGCCACGGGCAAAAGCTAGTTAGCTATATACCATTAGGCTACGAGCTACGGGAGTGGAGCAACAATCATATGTGGCTGAAACCGCGGGAGACAGCTAGCTAGAACTGTCCATTGAGTTTTTGGATGTATCAGTACATCAATGTCCACAGTCGATATGTTTGCAGGCTTAAAACTTCGTACAGTACTTTAATACTGCTTTCAGTAATCCGAGCGCTGAATCAAGCGGTGCATAGCTCGCTGCTAGTTTATAGAGTTTAATATTTTAGACAAACTAGGCTGCCAATAAAGCGCTCACAGCAAGCTGTTGTGTTTGAAGCATTTTATGTAGCGCTATATTTTTATAACAACAAGCTTTACTTTGCTTTACTTTTGTACAAACATATATGAACCGTTGGGGAAACACTTATCATTCGTTTAAGCAGCAGTTGCTCAATGGGTAAGGTGGTTAGGGTTGATAATCAACGTGTGCATATTAGTTAGTTTGAATGTGACATTATAATATAGTAAAACTATTTGTAATTTTTTTTTTTTTTTATCTTTTTGTCTTTTCTAGTCTGTCCTAATCCTAACTAATATTATAAATGCGAAATTTGTTTAAAGTTTAATTTGTTTGTTACACTTTCACACCTTAACTACTCGACCGATCATTATGCAAATACACGTTGTCAGGGGAACAGAAAAGGACATAGGGTACCTTCTATTATATAACCTTACCTCACCTAAACAACATTTACACGAGCGAAGCCGCGGGCAATATCTAGTAATACTATAAATTAGAGAATAAGATAATGACATACTAGTTAAATGTCAAGGTATTTAGCCAGCTGCAACAGTTTACAGTGTAATGCATAAGTACCAGCTATTTTAAGTTTTATATACTATGTACATTAGACCTTCAGCTTAGTTACTGTCACTGAATCTTCTGACGGTTATATACCACGCACCATAAATATTATACAATTAATTTTGAATACTCAACATCAACGGTAGCCGTCCTTAGCTCAATAAATCACTCAAATATTTTTAACACGAGGAAATAAAACACGAGCGTCACTGAGCTGATGTTGAGCAGTCAAGTACAAAGAAAACGATATCACATCAGTTTCAGGGAGCTAAAATTCACTGGCCGCATTTTCTGCGCCTTTTACGAAAATAAGGAAAAAAGTATATACTTAATGCAAATATAAAGGCTCAATAAGACACTCGATCATAGTTCCATTTCCTCAAATCTCCGAGCGCTCTGACACAGAACACCGTCCCTATCGAAATGTTCTTTCAACAAGCGCCGTCCGTCTAAATTCGACGCCTTCGTTAAATCCAGACGATATAATGCTGACATCACGTTCCACCTCATTTGCCACCAAAAGGACTTCAAATAAATCCCTTTTTGACATTCTTTTTTATTCTTGGCGTCTACGTAATAATAATCCTCGAAGACGGGACAGCTCGTATATTTTATCAGGGTCCCGAAATACGTATATATGTACTTTCTTTTGTACTGAGACACCCGTTAATGTTACAAAGGATACTATAGATAAAAACTACAATTTACAGATCGGTAAAAATTCTTTATAAACAAAGTTTTAAACTAGATTTACGTGTATAATTCCTTACGTTAACTGAAATAACTAGCTACTGCAAAGCAACCGAAACGTCGGGGCAAAGTGTAAACTCAAATATAAATTGTTTTAATTAGAAAATATATAGCTTAAATAGTAGTAAAATTTCAATAATAGTAGTGTTAGAGTTTTCGAAATTATGTAATATCAGTGTTTAAAGTAAAATAAATAACGCGATAAAATCCGTATAAAGTGTTTAATTTCAATAATATTCCACCATTATCTTCGAAAAACGCTCTATGAAAAATTAAAATAATCATGATAACACTTTTATTATGCGTATCTTCTAAAATCTGAGAGATTTTAAGACTTTTGAGTATGACATTTAAAAGCGTTATTTTCTGAATACGTTTTTCTTGATGTTAATACTCCATGGTCGATTAGACCACATCCTAATAACAGATAAGATTTTCGAAAATGATCTATTCGACAATCGCTATCATAACAGTGTTTAAGAATATCATCACAAATCATGCACATTGGTTAAATATAAACAAAGTTTATAAATTAAGTTAAGACATATAAATGTCATGGTACTTTTAAAAATGAATTTTAAATATAAAGTACCCTTACCTTTGTTATTTTTTTGGACTAAAAGAGCAACTTCATTATTCGGCAACATTTTGTAAACAGCTTAAGATGCAGTACATTACTTGGGCTATAAAATAACCAGATTAAAATAGCGTTATACACAACAACATTACGATGAATATAAAAATAAATATTGTTGAACTATACCTAAGTCGTTCTTACAAATCAAACTAATGCTTTGCACTTCTTGATCGAAGAAATTGAAAAATAAAACTAACTTCTACAGCATTTCAAAAGAAAGTAATAGAAAATAAATGGTGCATAAAGAAAGGACTTGCGAAGAAATATTTCATTTACATTTCATTAAGGGAATCTCTATTTTAATGAAAACTTTTCATTATGTTTTTTTTTAATAAGATTGCAGTGCCATCTAATGATTTCATGAGAGTTCGTGTATAAAATGTCATTGCCCTATTTTAAGTAATTATACCACCCGTGCTCAGAACCAAACGAGGCAGAGGTTTATGACTTTTCTTTATATCTGGTTCGTGCGTTCTAGAGTTCGAATCTATTGTCGTTCCATGCTTCATAATCCATGATAACAACAGTAACCATAGTAACATATACTTCTCGATTTAAAGTACAGTGTACTGTGAATTAAGGCAGTCTGTTTTGTTCTTAAGTGCGAAAATAACTTTTATTTTTATTTACCACTCTTATAGTCATCTGTCTATAGCTATATATAACTCATATAGTCATCATTATAGTCTCTGAACGGAATCAAGTATCGTAAGTTTTTGGTGGCCCAATGGTTAAGGTAAAGGTCTATAATCTCTAGACCTTATATACATAGTCGCTTAGTAGCATATGTACATAGTCACACTCTCTATCCCAGAAGTAGGCAAAGCTGTTTTGTACCTTCATTTCGCCAACTATCCCAATAACTCTTTGCCCGACTCGGATATCTAACCCATTACATCACGCACAGCAGTCGCATTCTCTACTGCTGCGCCAACGAGGTAGTCACAGTAAAGAAGAAGCTATATGTAAAGTACAAACATGACAAATAAAATAAATAAACATATCATGCCTGATGGGTAACGATTACCATACCCTGTGATCACTTACAATAACAGAGGTTTCACTCGCGCGTTGCCGATCCCGCATAATAGGAATTAAAGAAAGGAATAATACAGGAGCCTTCGGAACTCTTACTTACCGGCCTAAACGCAGAAAGCAGTGTTACTATTCCTACGCCGATTTCTCAAATGAAAGAGGTACTTTCTCAACGAAACGGCTCATTTGTTCCTTCGCCAAATAATTGTCAATATTGAGGTTCTGTATCAAAGACTAATAAGTTCATCTTGAGCTTGCCTTACCGGTAAACAAAGTAACTCACATGTATTAGATATTACTGTAGAAAAACTCAAATTGTCACAGCTGACTCGAATGAAAGATTAGTGGTGATAATTAATAATTACCAGGCTGTTTAGCACAGCAGGTATTTCTTATTTGTGAGAAATTATCATTCTTTTATGTATAATTATATTTCTGACAAATGAAGGCCATAATCCACCACGCTGGTCCAGTGCGGGGTGGCGAACTCCACATATCTTCGATATGCAGGTTTCCTCACGATATTATCATTTACCGTTAAAATGAGCGATAATTGAACATTCAATACGCACATAACTTGGAAAAGTCAGAGATCTTAGGGATCGAACTTGAGATCTCTGCATGGCAGTCCAATGGTTTTCAACTAGGTTATCGCTGCTATATATTTCTGTATAAGTTTTATATAGAACCGGTACGTTGTATGAAAAATGTTTAGAGAATAAAACGGTCTGCGAATAACAAGGTAACCGTGGGGTATGCAAAATGATCGACACTTTAATTTAGTTGTCAGTTGGCAGCATAGCTTACGATGATGTATCGAGAGTTAACATTGTTTGGTTAAAAATACTGAGCGAACGTAGTCCTTTACGTGTAGTTAGATGGTGGATTTTTATTTACCTAGTTGGTGGAAAGTCTGAAGTTTACTTTAATAGAAGAGAAACGAAAAAAAAAAAACATGCAGGTCAGTCTTTGGGGACTGCCGATGTAAGTGAAAACTAAGTAACTAGCGTGCGGTGACGATGACGCGAGTTTCACGCTTTTTGTTTACCCAAAAAATACACATATATACACAGTATACATATAGCTCATGGAAAGCGTTCGGTGACGATGACGCGATTTCCATGATTTTTGTTCACCCAAAAAGTGCTCAACGCGCCTAAAGAAGTTTCCACTTCAAAAATTATAGACCACCGTCTGATTATCAAATTTATTTGTATAAAATATTTAAATAAGTAAGAGTCTTACTTTAGAGGTAGCTGGTATATACTACCTTTAATATGAGCATAGCTTATTGTATCTTCTTATTTATATGAACAATATTATGGTCTAAAACTTATATAAATATACATTTAGTAAACTCACTAATCGATAACCTTTGACGCTTATAAGTGTTCCTTTGTGACGTATTTGGATAAATGATTTTCCATTTTGAGTTTATTATTCGCTGTATGCATCGATCAAATATACCATTTGATCGATGGCTGTATGTCATTTATTTTACATCTGAGACAAATTAAATTAAAAGAAATTTCAAATCATTGCAGTTTTTATTCTTTGTCATTCCTCTTATATCATGTTTCACAGTTTCGTAATTCAATCTAAAAATGGTCTCGATAAACAAATGGTATAAAGAATCATAGCTCGTAACAAACAAATATAACGGAATTGAACTAACTATTGTTTGGTAAATCCTATAAAATCCATAGAGCGTAACATCGGCGAATTTGATAGAAAATTTTAAAAGTTTTTGACAAACGTTATTTGCTTACCGACGGCGCGCCGCGCCGCGCGAGCACACTTTTATTTATACAGTTATTTTTTGTTCAACAGAGGAATATTCCAGTTTCTGTTGAAAACACGCCACGGGACGTTCGTTGTGGCAACTTATCTTCTATTATTTCATTCAATACGAATAAAAGCGTAAATGTTTTTAAAGAAAATAATTTAAAAGGTGGTCGAGGGTTCGTGACGCGGACAGCTCACTTAAGTAAACTATGCCCATAGTTATTTACCCAACAGTTTTGATATCATTAAGACAAGCGATAAGTAAAATTTTATTATAACATGATTCCTGTAAGTAAGAGCTGCAACCCTAGTCTTCAGTTACGCAGTTGCTCTGATGCAATTTAGACTCCATAGAAATTTGACTATCACAAAACCAGGTATATATTATATCGAGAATGAACTGCTCACATTATTTGATCATCGCCCGATATCCCTGTATTACTTATGGTCTTTAATAATGGTGTAATTTATGAATTATATCAACTCTGCTTGAAAATTCGCCTTATGTTAGGTATGTACCTTAAAAAGGGTCCTTAGGGTTTGATAACTGTATAAAGGATTGAAAAGCATTGAGACTCCTAATCTCTGTTTGTCTCTGTTCGTTAATCGTAATAATATAAGAGACCCGGATCCCTTTCATCCAATTATAAGGTATCTCTAAGCTTGCCAATGTGCGTATGAAAACCTTGGGTATTTCAAGCGAATAACAATACAGCTTACCATTGGATATGCATACTCGTTTGACTTTATTTTGGTACCATAAAAATAAAATGTTATCATAGATCGGACATGTCGGAGGTGCCCGCCTAAAAAATCCGTGGCCTAGGTTCTTGCTATCTGTAATCAACAATCTTCTCTGCCTATATGATTTTAAAGATTTACTCTTGTTTATTACTATACCTTATAAATCGGTTCCCTAAAATTATGATAATACAAATATGATAATAAAATCATATCTAGTACAAAACTAAAATACACCTCTGGCGTATAAGTTCATTGAATATATTTGGTGGAAGTTAATAATTATGAGTTAAGTTAATACATTAGGTGAGAGTTCACGTCTAATATAGCGCTATCATTCAAGTATTACTTATTCACGGGGGCGCTCCATGAACTTAGTGAAAATCACGATACGTGGGCAGAACCTTGGCGGAGTGCGTGTGGTGCAAGATACGGAACTTTTTGCACTTTGCGGTCAATCTTAACGAGGACTGCGCAGGTGATTTTGCGCAAGAGTATGCGCAAACACTAGTGCACTTTCTGTTCCTTAACTCTCATTATCCGATTAAACGAAAATCCGATATGACGAGAGCGATCAAGCGCAAGAGCAACCACTTTACGTGCTACCCGATAATGTATACAACCTCATCTCCTAATTATAGACTGCTATTGATAATACTTTGACAGAAAAACTTAATGGGTGTTTTTGACCATATCCGGACGATGGTGACTCTTTATTAAAGAGTCTCTTTGCTTTCAACGGGTTGGTCTGGTGCTGGTACTGGTCCTCCAAGGATAGTTGAATGAATTGTCACACCGCTCTTTAAGGCCCTGTTCACTAAAAGAACACGAAAAAAGATTGACCAGCGACTATCTTGTCTAGTATCGAGAAACATCTGTATGGTTTTAGGTGCCAAGTAGCAGGGAGCAAGCCTATTGCCGTTTATCGGACATAGTTCTTATATCCGTCATATTACTAATAATTTATTAGGCCTAAATATTTTTTAAGAAGGCATCGCATTTGGGTTAAGTCATGTGTCGCGGGGGAGTTTATAAAGATACAACACACAGAAAATAAATGTCATGTGACATTAGCGGCAAGCCGATCCTTAGCCCGGTGCGCTAAACGGTCAGTAAAAAAATATTTACCGGTCTAAAAACAGTACTAAATATATACATACCGTATAACATAAATAAGCGTCGTGTGATAATGACAGTACCGCGTCCGCTTGCAGCTTAACGCTCAACATATATCACAAAGTTTAGCAAACAAAAGCTAATTCGACGTGACATTGACTAATATAACTTTAGGTGATGCCGTCTTCTCCACTTCACTTGTTTCTTTCTTTTATTTTATTATGTATAACCACAACACAAATGCTGTTATATTTATAGGTAAACGACTTAAATAATATTATGAGTTAAAAAATAAATACTTATTTTGAGATCCAATATCTTATTTTAACGCTCGCGTGAAGTTGTTTAAGCCGAAGATCCTCATCTGTCGCTTAAATAAATTTTTTTAATCATTTTGTTTTTAGTTATCCAGCTTTGTTAGTATGTTAAGACACATTTTTATTTCACAGAGTACTTAGAGCACAAAAGAAATGCATCCGTGCGATATGCGGCGTTGGTATACTGGACAGTTGTACTTTATATAAAGAGCTCAATATTTTACCTGTGCCTTGCCTCTATATTTTGGAAATATGTCTATTATCAAAAAAACATCCTGAGCTCTTCACAAAATTCGATAGCATGTCCAGACACAAAAACAAACTAAAATTACCTACAATAAAATTAGAATTATTTAGAAGAAACGCATACTGTATGGCAATTAAAATTTATAACCATCTTCCCCATACTATTAGAGAATTGCCTACATCCCACTTTAAAAAGAAACTGTTTGCTTTTTTATTAGATAAAATCTATTATACTGTTAAGGGATGGGTACTTTGAGGATAGATCCTAAAATTAATTGTAATTTTATTTTCGGTCTATCTTTATTACTAAAGTTACTCTCGTTTACACACCGATGTTGTATGTTATAATTGTGTATGCTATTTTCATTTGAACGTCCCGTTGGACAGAATATGTTGACCTATATATTATTATTTTTAACACCTGATATATGTACCATATTCTAGCAAAGAAATAATTTGAAATTGAATTTAACCAGCTACCCACAGCTAACTTGGTTTAAATTATTGTACACAGCTTTGGCTCTGGTGACAAAATATTTATGTGATAGGTTTTTATTGATTGATTAGATTGTCTGTAACATAGAATACAATAAATTTTACATATGTTACTATATAAGATAAATTTTCTTAGTTAATTATGATTGTTATCACAAACTTAGTAAACTTACTAACCTATATATTTTGACGTTTATAAGTGTTACTTCGCGACCTAAATTAATAAATGATTTTTGACATTGACTTCTTTGTAGAATGCTTTAAGACGGCTGCTAAAATGATTTATTGTTAAAGTGGCGGTAGGTACTGGTGTACTTTACTACCTTTCGCTCCCTAACTACGTGCCTCATCAACTATTGCGGTAAAGTATGGAATTTGCAATTGCACTACTAACGTTAACTCGCTCCTAACATAAACATAGATTTAGCTGTAGAGGTTAGCAAGAATTTGTAACCCAAATTGCTAGTAACATTTTAAATAACCTGATTGAAGAATAGCAATGCAATGATTTCACAGAGTCAATACTTCTAATAATCATGATATAGCCTGTCTGTTTAGTTAGTTAATTGGAGGTGTGTTATCCGCACCTAGCCCCACAATTAGGGCATTGTAGGTAAGTGGTCGACGCGAAAAGTTATTCTAATACCACCTCAGCTCCGTCCAGAAAGATAGTAGACCACCGAAGTTGCGCAGTACTTCCTTCATCGTTTCTGGATTGTT
Organism: Catocala nupta; assembly: GCA_963675205.1. Classification (NCBI taxonomy): domain Eukaryota; kingdom Metazoa; phylum Arthropoda; class Insecta; order Lepidoptera; family Erebidae; genus Catocala; species Catocala nupta. The sequence goes on along the minus strand of OY776091.1, from coordinate 29,381,302 downwards.
TAGTAGTTTCGCCCGTTGGTTGCCCGCGATTTTACAATGTAGGAGCACGTGAGCCGGTATCTCCTCGGTCTCCATGCAACCTTTACATAAAAGCCCGTGTCCTTATTAACAACGTATTAAAATATTATGCAAAATATTAGGTATTAAGTGGCAGCGGTAAACTGTTGACCAGACACAATCAATTTTGAATAATGTCTAGCGTTTCAACTATTTATAGGTTAAATTAATAACAAACAACTATTTATGACATAGTGGCATCAACCCTGCGTATCTCTGGATATACACAATAGAACGTGTACATTGTACCATTTATGGTCAGTTTTCATTTAACAATAACATTTTAGAAACTTTAGATAAAAACAATATCACTTTAGGAATCGAGCCTGCGACTTCATGCTAGACATATAGCACGGAACCATAACAGGGCTGCTACAGACATATAATAATAATAGACATTTATATCAGATTCAAATCCATATTTTGTTAGTGACAATTACTTAAAAACTATGTTAGTATATACAATTATTAGAATTAATTCATGTATCTTCCTGCTGCACCGGCCCCGCCGCTATGCCTACGGGTCCAGTGCCACAGGAAGGGATAGTCAGGCTTATCTCTGATAATGATGACATATGTGTGATGTATGTAAATAGTGGGTACTTGTGTTTAATAAGTGCTATAAATAAAATAGTAATATGTAAATCAGTCTATGAATATACGCCGTATAAATTAAGTCGTTCATTCATTGCTCATCCTCGAGTCTAGATGATCACAACACTCTGTCGGCCTCGATGGCGTAATGGTTAGTATAACCGACTGCCACGAGTTCGATTCCAGCACAAGATTTTTTATTTTTTATTTATGGCATAGTGATGCAAACGATCAGACGGATCGCCTGATGGTAAGCGATTACCGTCGCCCATAGACACCCGCAACCCCAAAGGAGGTACAAGTGCGTTGCTAGCCCTTTAAAAAGGAATGAAGGAGGGAAAGGACAAAGGAAAGGATAGGAAAAGGATTGGGTTAACTGGGCCTCCGGCTCTCTCGCTCACCGATACGAAACGCAACAGTACGGGTACCGTTACTTCACGCCGGTATTCTGTGAGAGGGTAGTACGAGTACTACCCCGGTCGATCTTGGTCTGGGTATTTCTATGTATAATATGTATGTATTTACAAAAAGAAAGTATATAGGTATGTATGTCTATCCATTGTCTAGTACCCATAGTACAAGCTCTGCTTAGTTTGGGCTAGATGGTGTTGTGTGTACTTATGTGATAGAATATTACTCTTCAATATGTATCTATTTATCTAAACTATAAAGTCAATACTGTTTAATACACAAAAACCACTAAGCGGTTTTATAGTTCAGTAATTTGAAGTTAAACATAAAATATATAAAAGTGAAGAATATAAATGGATACGGTAACTTGCGTTCGAGGGATCTTGGATTGCATTACCGACGGAAATCTGCTGCCAACACAAACATTTTAGCTTAGCTGGAGAGATTTATAAGACTATCAGTAGTTTGCTATGTAAATTGCTGTTAAAGTTATTAAAAATCTAAGGCAGGATTCATCTAATACCGCCCAGTAGAAACGGAGATATGATTTATAGTGTGATCTATGCAAATGAAATTGCAGTCAAACCGTATTTCACTTGGATGAAGTTGCAGGAAAAGACTGTAGACTTAATAACATTTGTATACAATTACTATCTTTTGTTTATTTAAGTATTCATTTATATATACAACAACGCGATAAAATCCGTATGTAATAGTTTAATTTCAATGAATAACATTCGCGTAAACAGAATACAATATTATACATACATAGTGCCGCGCCTCTTTCCCTGAAGGGGTCTATCCTTTAGAAATGTATTGGAGCCATATTTCTGAGTTTAGGTCCTATGTTACAGAGGTCTATTACTGCCTACCAGCCACAGCTTCAGACTCCGTACTACTAGGTACTGAAAATTTGTAATAGGATAACCCAATAACACTCTGCGAGATCTGAGAATCAAAGTACGAATCCCGAGCTCTCATGTACAGAACTCGTTTTACTACGGCTGAGCCATCGAGACAGTCCTAATTATTCTTATATTGTGTTATAAGCAGTATTAGTAGGCACTTTATAAACTGTAAAATACAGGCATAAAGACTATATTATACTTAATGACATGCAATTAAAAAAAAAGAGTCACGCCGTGCATTATAGAAATACAAACACGTCATATAAAATCGTAATATTTTCTAATTTGTGATTTTTAATCGGAATCATCGATGCTATATGTTATGCCAGTAACATTGCATATTAACTTTATGTAAGTGATTATATTAATAGTAGTCCGAAATTGCCACGATAATTGATGATATATTAAAATTGGATATTTAAAATGAGCACTATGAATTATGGATAATGGACGGGCCGTAGTTCATTATGCTGTCATTTACATAATCCAGTTTTACGTATTTGGTTCATTATTATTCTCTTTATAAATACTATTTTTGTTTAAAACTGTGTTTCTTATTTTCCTTTTATTGCTCGATGATATGATTGTACTACTAATTGTCATCCGTATCAATACTGTTACGTATGTAGTATTCCGTGATTCAAACGTCGAGCTATCTTTATTTCCATTATCAAAATGGATGAAGTAGCGACAGCCTAGAGAAAGATTGTTGGACTGCCACGCACAGATCTCGAGTTCGATCTAAGATGCGTACCCCTGACTTTTTTAAGTTATGTGCGTATTAAATACTTGATTGCTTGCTTTAACGGTGACAGTAAACGTCATGAGGAACCATGCATATCTGAGATTACTATAATAATAATGTTCTTGAAGATATGCGAAGTCTACTAACCCGACCTGGGCCAGCATGGTGGCCGACGGCCTAAACCTTTTCAAACTAATAAGGGGTACGTATAGCTACTGCTATGGGACAGTTTATATTCAGGGCTGATATTACAGGTAGTTTCGGAGTGGTTGCGCAGAAATCGTGCTAACATGTTTTGATTTTGTAATGAGTGATGATATTAAGTAGCAGTATCACTAGCGCTAAAGAAATTGCTTTCTCTACACCTCTGCTTAAGCCTGCAGATACCAGTTTATTCGCATCGACCGACTTTGCATTCAGAGGCGCTGTTGCTAGAGAACATTTCTTACAGAAAAACAAATGCTAGGCAATATACGACAAAGTGAGCAATTTACGAGAAGCAATGCGACGTAGAAGTTCTTTTGCTCTATTTTGGAAAATCCTTACCGAAGTGAACTTGTAAATAGTATTATTCTTCTTAGTAGTTACTTGTATATTTCAAGTCCGAGATACCTACAGTAAATAATAATAATAATAATAAACTTTAGTAATTCCATCAGAATGGAGTTTGGTGTGGACAAGTGTGCGGTAATGTATGTAAAGCAAGGTGAGATTGTGGAATCTGATGGGATGGAACTATCGGATTCCTCAAGACTTAGGACTCTCTCTGCAAACGAAACATACAAATACCTGGGTATGTCGCAGGCGTTGTGCATTTCAGAGAATGGCATAAAACAGGCATTGCGGGACCGCTTCTTTGGCCGCCTGACAAAGATACTCAAAAGTTATTTGTCGGGTGGACATAAGGTGCGTGGTTGTAATGGCTGGGCCATGCCGGTCTTAAAGTACTCCTTCGGCATACTCAGATGGACTCAGACTGAACTGGAGGCCCTGGATAGAAAGGTCCGTACACTGCTGACCGCATACCGGATGCATCACCCGCGCTCGTTTGTAATGAGGCTGTACATCCCGCGGAAGTGCGGGGGTCGTGGCTTTCTAAGTGCCAAGACCCTCCACAATCGTGAGGTGTGCAGTCTTAGAGAATATTTTCTCTAGTCTGGCTCGGGTGTGCATCGGGCTGGAGTCTCAGTGGACAATGGCCTTACCCCGCTGGCTCTGGCTAAGGAGAACTGGCGCAAACCTGTGGTACTAACTATTGATGACCGCAGGGATGTATGGAAAGGTAAAGAGCTGCATGGACGCTTCTATCGGGCCTTACACGGGCCCGATGTTGATTTAATATCATCTGTAGCCTGGCTACGTTTCGGCGATATTTTTGCCGAAACAGAAGGTTTTGTATTTGCAATAATGGACGAAGTTGTTATGACGAATAACTATCGGCGGCATATCCTGAAAGATGGGACGGTCGACATATGTCGGTCGTGTCACCAGCCCGGTGAATCTCTCAGGCATATTGTCTCTGGGTGTTCTCGTCTTGCCAACGGCGAATCGAAAAATAAATAAATAAGTAAATATTCAAAGATTAGAAATTTTATATAGAAAGAAAAATATCACCTAGCTAATAAATATATTTAGCAATGAATTTTAAATATTCGATAAATTGAATAATGCGCAAGCAAATTTGTGAGAATTAATCGAACTTCTATTACATTTTGTGTTAATAAAACAAAGTTAACCGCAAATGGCGAGCGTGACAGGGCACTATTAAAATAAACAATAAAGCTTCAATAATGTAGTGAAGGTAAAATAATTTAGAAAATAATATTCACGTGTAAAATTTTGATATTTTATTCGACAGCATTTTGTTTATTCTCATTTATAAATATAATTACAGGACGCTGTAAATGCTTGTACATTATCTTGTAACTACGGAATAACTCTGATCGAGTTGTAAGGATGCATAAGGAGTGCGGAAAAATTGAAAGCCACCGATTATATTACAGACAATTTGTTCAGCGAGGTTAAGGCTTCTCTTAGCGCGATCTTTATCTTGTTGAAGTCAAATTAATGTACGTATTCATTTTAGTCACGAATTAACGCTTATGAATGTCAAAGTTTCTGGCAAAGGCCTAGGAGAAAATTACTATATGTTTTTAGTATATCATAACTCATTATGTACAAAGTATTTATTGTTTGTTATATAATACAGCGTTATACCATTCATAACATACTAAAAGTAAAAATTATTAATAATATTGCTCGTACTTAATTATTACAAACATAAAGTACCTACGTTGTCTATTGATGTTTTTAATAATAATAGTGATAGACTCTGCAAAAAAGCACTATTGCACCATCAATTCCTTTCTACTCACTGCCGGGTCACACGAACGGGTACGTGATCAATGGCAAGGTATATAGGCATTAGAACTTCCGAAACAGATACTACTCTTTCGCCGGCTGCCCGGAACCCTTCTATTTACTCGAGGGAGTCGATTCATTCGCACCGTCACCTCAGCATTGTTAACGGTTGGGTCTGGCTTTCAAATTCGGTTGACCTTCTGTAGTGTGGATGTTATCCTAACAAATATTATAAATGCAAATATGAGTTTTTATTTATGTCGTATATATCATACATACGGCATGAATGAACAATGGACAGCGAAAGTTATACTTAAACTTAAAGCAGCTTGTCTGAAGCATTTATAATTTACTAGATTTTGCCCGCGACTTCGGTCACGTAAAAAGTTACGTAAATTTTTTATTTCTTGGGAACAGTACTTTTTTCTGGATGAATAATAAGCTTTTCTGTACTCCTAAAAACGTGTATGCGAAATTTCATGATGATCGGTCGAGTAGTTAAGGCGTGAAAACTTAATAAACAAACTAACGTTTGTATTTATAATATTAAATAGGATTACACACTACAAAATTTTTTAATTAAATCTGAAAGCCAGACTCTACCGTTAACAATGCTTTGGTGACGGTACGAATGTATTGACTCGGAACGGAAATAGTGCATTCGTATATACGTGCGCATAGTATTCCATATCCTTAAAATAATACCAGCAATAACACTAAAAACAAATATAAAACACTATCCCATTAAATCTGTACCCATTCTTCAACGTGAATCCCGATTCGAATCAAACCGCATCATTGTCATACTTTCTCGTTTACAAGACCTAACATCCCAAACAAACCATAATAGTTTTTAAAGTAATACAAGCATAAGGCTTGTAACATCAGTGTAAGTGGCCTAACGACAGTAATATCCTCCCATATTACCCGTCAGCCAGCAGATATGAAAGTTTTCATAACCACTTACGCAAGTATTTAGAGAAGGTCCACTTAATTATTTAAACATAATGTTTGACCTCTGAACGTGGCCTGTGAATGTGGGGAACTTTAATTATCTCGATTCCAACCCTCGTTTTAACGATCCCCAAGTGCGTAATTGCTTACGTAAGGGTGGGATCAACGTAGTGACTGAAAAAGGCTAGTTTTCGGAATTAGGGACAGAGCGAGGAAGCGAGTGTTTAGGTACATGTTTAATTAGTAGCCAAGAAATATGGAGTATAAAGTTGTTTTGTGAAATTATGATCGTACTTTATGTTTATTTCTGACGTAACTTTGACCTTACCGCTCTCCTATTTACTACGTTATGTTTAAACCGGTACATAGCTGTAACAATGAAATACAAGTCGTGTAAAACTTTATTCAAACTAGTATGAAATGACTTGTAACTTAACCTTGTTTATAGCTATGGCACTGATATATCACAGAAATACAGATGTATAGCAAAACAATCTTATCGAAAAACAAAAGAAATGTTATATCCAGCAGTGGACTGCGAGAATAATCGAATAATTCAAACAATGCTCTGCCGTCCGACAGTTATACGTTTGTTTTTTATATTTATAAGAGGTTGTTTACCGTGATTTTATTTAATTTGGATACAAATATTATTATCGATATGCCTAAATGATTGATAGGCCGCACGGCGACATAATTCCTAGTATTATGTATGACTATTAACGGCATAATTATGTTATATAACGCAGGATGGCTCTTCTACGTTAACCATGATGGGAAACAATACAATATGATATTATGATAATAATGCAGCTATTTATTTACACGGAAAACTAACACATTTTGACAACTATAATATGGTCACCTATAGATTTAATGTATATTAAAATCAATGCTTTATGTTCACCCCGTACTGACATTTTACCTTTGTCGTGCTATTAGGATACTGTGTTAGACAGCAATTTTATGCGAATATTAAAATCGATCAGCATTTATATACGCCTTTAAAACTATAATTTTCTCACCGCAATGAGATTGTTGGAAATGCAAACGTTGTCTTATTTATATTGTCACCACTTGGGTGCGCCTGGTGCTTAACGACTATTAGATCTATCCCAAAAAAGCTTGCCTATATCCTATCTGTACAACAACGTGTATGCGAAATTTCATGATGATCGATTCAGTAGTTATGGTGTGATAGCGTAACAGATAAACTCACTTTCGCATTTATAATATTAAGATTTTTACGCTTGTCAGGTATGGCTTTAGGGTCTATATAATATAGGACGAGACTATTGAGGTCTACCGAGTAAAGTTACTATTACTTAACTTAAACCAAATAACACTTAGTCCAACCCAGGAAACGAAACCGAGACTAGATCTTAGGCATAGCAGTCGCATTCAATACTGCTACGTCATCAAAGCAGTCAGTAAAATGTATCGCAAATATTAGCTTACACATTTAATGCCGTGCCGGTCACAAATGACCAATACATTTTCTATTGTGTCTGGTATATGGCATCCGATGTGTTAAGCGTCTTCATGCTTTGGAAGGTTTACACTTTCCCCGACGTTTCGGTTGCTTTTCAGCAGCCATGGTCACGGGGAAAGTATAAACCTAAATATAAATAGCTTTAATAGTTTATATAATTTTATTAGCTTATAAATGAGTAAAATTCAATAGTAGTAGTATCTAGTGTAACAATTTTTAAAATTATGTAATACAGTGATAAATAAACAACGCGATAAAATCCGTATACAGTAATTTAATTTCAATGAATAACATTCGCGTAAACAGAAGACAATATTATAGAAATAATTTACCATTTAAGCTGCGTAGCTGATTGTAGTATTTCTCTAGAAGCAGTATTTCTAGTACATAACTTTGTCTGTGGTTACAAAAGCCTAATTCCACATGATTAATAGTAATGAGGTTGTGAGTTCAGTTGATCAACTTGTGTAGCGTCTAATGTGTAACACATTAATGTTGCTAGTTTTAATGAGTAATCGGCTGAAGCTTGTTAAGCTGTCCTACTAACTACATCAAAATAAATAATAGATTCGCTAGATTGAGTTCACGCGGTTTTATCTATGTATGTTAGTTCGGATAAAGCGTTATTCTGTTAAGTACAAGACCTTAGAGATATCTGACGTCAGTCTAGCAACGCTGCATTTTTACATATATGTATGTATGTATATTCGAGTATGAGGAAGTAATTTTGGCGTAACTCTTATTATTATGCTCATCGTGTCCAGCAGTGGAACAGTTAATAAGCAGTGCTGATAGTATCATAACTAATTTGATAAATGCTAATGTGAGTTTGTTTGTAACGTTTTCACTAACTTCATTTCATTAACTACTCGACTAATCGTCATAAAATTTCGCATACACGTTGTCAGGGGTACAGTAAAGGACATAGGGTGGAGCTTCAATCCAGATTTCTTTCAAATTAGAAATTAACGCGAGCGTAGCCGCGGAATATTTGGTTATTAGATTAATAATATTCTACCACATACAACATCATCTAGTCCAAACTAAGCTGAGCTTGTACTATGGGTACTAGACAATGGATAAACATACATATATACTTATTTTTTTGTAAATACATACATATAATACATAGAAACCCCCAGACCAAGACAAACATCCATGTTCATGCACACAAATGTTTGACTTGTGCGGAAATCGAACCCGCGATCTCAGGCGTGGCAGTCGGTTACACCAACCACTACGCCATCGAGGCCGACAAATATAATTATTAAATTTGAGGAATTGTTTTAATGACAGAATTGTTAAATGTCGTTATGCAGTATCTTTTATTGCGCCTTATATATTTATCTTATACAGGCTGTAGGTACGCAATCCGTGTTCTCTTGAAAGCAGATATGGCGTTATAAAATGATTCGATTATCTACTTGTATTCGAATATGATGCGGTGATAACGAATGAATCAATATTCCAATGCGTTATTTTACAATCTCAGAATGTGTCGATTACTTTTAGTGTCAATCGCGCATTGTTATACCAGATGTATGTTCATAAATATTTAATGACATGAATTAGGTATAAGGATCCTGATAGCATAGAGTATTAAAATAATAATGATCACTCATAGTATTAATAAGACGCATCGAGACCTTAATACGAGATATTGTTATTAAAACCTGTTCTCAGAGAAAAATAAAAGTTATTAAAATTCTTCTATATGTTCTCAAAGAAGAAAGTTGATTATGCATTTTACAGACATAATTTCAATGTCATTATATTTATACTATAATACGAAGTACGTTACTATAACTATTGAAAAACAATCGTAATGTCTGGGAAAGGTATCTTGTAAACTTAAATTCGTCTGTAAAACAATTTATCTCCAGCTTAGAATTTCTAAAATCAGATCTATACACATGAATTAAATCACTAACAAAGCAAGAATTTTCCTAACACCCCAGTGTCACTACAAACGACAATATTTTAGAACATAATAGAATAGTATTGTCCGGTCTTTATGAACCCTCCTCTTTGGACTATGGGTTATGGTATTTGCCCGCCTCTTCTTACTCTGTGTAGTAAATCTGGCTATTTATTTAGAATCGCATAATGCTTTTGACTTTTCTTTGGAATAATAAGCTGTATTGTTCTTATGTCCATGTAATGGACCGTTAGTAATATTTATTTGAATTTTGTGGGTGTACATTTTGATATAAATTTGACTTCAAGCGTTTTAAATACAAACGGTAGGAGTGGCAAATTTGGCTATTATCGCCAAACACAGCTGTCTTGATTTAACTTAATAAGGTATAATGAAAGCAGACTGCCTCATTAGTCTAATGACAAAAGCATATACACAAACGCGACGCCCAATTTTCAGCTTTCAGATTACTGCGTCGAAAAAGCGGTAATTTATTAGTAGCATGTAACACGGAGTAAAAATCCTTATCTAATAGATGGCTAAAAAAATAACAATATAAATATACGTCTCATATATTTTAAAGTAGTTATGTAATGCTCTTTAAATGATAAACGTGATGCTGTGGAAATAAAACATATGTCTGTTCGAAAATGATTGCGTGCTTATTATTCCAACATTTTTCGAGTCGATGAATTTTGAATTCAGATTATTTTGTGACGGCACGAAGAAACTGACTTACTAGGTAAAGTATCACTTCCTTATAGGGCATTGGCGTGAGAAGAGTTATAATTTTACTGGGAATTTCCCGGTAATTAAGAGTTTTGTAAGTGCATGTACCAATCGCCAATTCCTTTCTTTTCAACCAATCTTCATCTCTGTTCTGCATAGGATCGGACGCGCAAGTGACAGGTTATGATAATTATAATCTTGTAATTAAGTAGACCGTATGTTTGTTTGTCAAGTTTATCATATTAAAATATATACACAGACAGCTTGTCCCATACATTTTCAAAGTGATAAATGTTTTGCCGCGTGCTTTCATCGCTTGTCCGCTAAAAGCGGCGACATGCAAAAACTTTTTTCATTGAAATAAAAAGCAATCAATATTGTTAAAAGTTGCGCGTAAATACTGAAAATCATTACGTGAAGTTACACTTGAGGCCAACGCGAAGTGTAAATACCAAATGCGACACACTAACCGTAGCTATGCCAAATCTCTCCTCGATATCAGTTGCTTATTCAATCGGCGCGATTTGAGCTAGCGAGCGAAAATACAGTTGGGTGCACTGAACAATTTACAATTCACTTGTCGCCCGCCTCTCTGCAGGGGACAATGGAAGTGTGTGATTTGAGGTTTGATTTTAGTCTAGCGCCAGCTTGGCTCGCATTGTGAACCGATTTTGGTGACTGGACACTTTTTTCGGCCGCATTTTGATTAGGTTTTTGTTCGCTGATTGGAATAATGGGTTAAACTGGTTTTGTGGGTTGAGTTGCAATTTTAGTTTTTGTGCATTAAGATATTTCACATGAAATAGTTACTTTACAATTGATGTGAAACTTTTTAGCTACGGTTTTAAGCCTAGAGAGTTTAAAAATCTGTTTTAAGATTATGAAGCTAGAGTGTTAGTTTGAACACTGTATTCTGAGGAACTACCCAGATCCTTATAAATATTTTCTGTTAGAGGGTCCGTTCATGAAGGAAGGTTATAACATTACGTTACTATCCATGGGAGTAGTGTATGTAGGTAGCTGCAACCATGCCTGAATATTGCAAATCGCCGATTAAATTAAAGAAAATGGACGAGAAATATAAACTAATTATGTAAGTAGTATACTATTCTCGTCGTTATTATATTAGTGCGGGTAATCAAACCATGTTTATGGCTGAGGATATTAATCCATTTTCAATTAATACACGATTGATTAAATCTAACTGCGCTATTAATTACATAAACTTGCGGCACTGACGTCGTAGAAACGAGATTCAGGAATTATAACATTAATTGTTACGTAGATGCAAATACATTATACATATAACACTGGTCAGGATTTATTAATAAGGTCTCTGACTATCGCAATTTATACACATCTATACTGATATTATATAGAGAAAAGATTTGATGTGTGTTTTTTGTAAGGATTTAACTCAAAAACTACTGAACCGATTTAAAATATTCTTTCACCATTAGAAAGCTATAATATCACTGAGTAACATAGGCTATAATATATATATTTTTAAAGTCTTTTTACTAACATAACCAAACCTACTTTTACGCGAGCGAAGCCGCAAGCAAAAACTACTACTTGATATAATATTAGACAACGGATCCTTAACTTGTTATAATTATTTAAAGATAATAAATACCTATTTATTGTCCGAGGTCTTGACCGTTTTGCATTGATCGTAGTGCGGGTAGACCGGTGGGAGGTCTGCGTTGCCTTCGTGAAACATAAAGTAATTACTCTTATTTGGTCATTTACTTACGATGTATATACACTAACGAACTGAGGCGAAGAAGAAGGCGCCTTTGCGCTCACACCCATCAAACTGTGACGATCGATGCAAGTCGGTCCAAATGTCGGGAAATAAATACAATATAGCTAACGTAAGCTATGATTGCTTGGAAAGTAGGTATCAATCGCGCGATACCGACCTCGTGTAACAGGAATAAAAATGGGATGAAAGCAAAGTAAGGAAGAGGATGGTACTTTCCCGACCAAGCTTTTTCTTCGTACAGTCACTGTTTAAGTCGGTGGTCTTATAGCGGCTGGTACACTATTAGGGAAACCTGTGCATTAGATACATGTAATGTGAAGGTTTCTGTAACGTATTTGAAGTCAAGCTTTATTGACTGCATGAATTGCGTCTCGTCTCGCCACTGCTCCAAGTGTCAATCCCCACTAATAGTTGTGCCGAGTCTAGGTGCTCTATGTGTCCGTTATTTAAATGTTTGTAAAATCCCCCGTGACGCATAAAATACGGCTAGTGCAGAATATCCATTTGAAACTAATAGTTTAAAAAACTAAAAACACGCTGTATTAAAAACTCCAAACTATAAAAGTAGAAAATAATTTAATAATTTAAATTTAAAGAAACGTTTACAAAATATCTTAGAATTATTAAATTATTTTCTACGTTTTCAGTTTGATTTTTTTAATAAAACGTGTTTTTCGGTTTCTTAAACCTTTATTTATCTTAATTTTTTTAAATTTTTATAATTTTTTATATTATTTTTAAAATTTTTTGGATTGTCATCGGTTCTTGATAAGTTGCCAAATTTTGAGTTAATCCGACGTTTTGAAGGAGGTCAAAATCATGTTCAAAGTTTCCGTTACATACATACTAACATACAAACTAACATACGTATGAAGCTAATAAAAACGTGTAAAAAAGCCACGCAACTTCTTTTCTTTTCTTTCTTTCTTTTTATAAAAGACAACTCTCTATCTAGGAATTATACCTATATCTTTACTTTACAAACATTCAAACAACGGACACAAAGAACATCCAGACTCGGAACAACCGTTTGCAGAACACACAAGTTTTTGTCCCGCGTGGGATTCGAACCCACAACACTCGACGCAGTGGCAGTGGCGAAGCATCCACTTAAACTACTTCACCTTCCGTGCAGTTAAAATGTATTAAGCAAATCAAATAATAACAAACCAAATGAATTACGCCCGAATAAGAAGATTCATATCATTACACAGATTTCAGCTCATGATCTCCTACCGATGATATATTATAATTATCATTTGAACTGAATCAATCTGTTGCCGAAACCTCTCGAGTTATTACATCCCGGTCCGCCACGGGGACATCCCCCTTAATCCCTAATTACACGACTCCTGACGGAATATTATAACGTAATCGAAGATAAGGACAACTACAAAAGAGAATGCTTAGTTGGCACCCATAAAAGGCGGGTCTGATTAATGGTTTTTCGTCTGCGACCGTCCTTTGTTAATCAAGTATATACTCGGACACCGCCTAAATTAATTTCTAGACAAGCGTTGAAAGGACATTGCTGAAAATAGTTTTTGTCACTATACTGTTTACTGCACAGTGGACGGAAAACTGCGAGCCACAATTTCATCTTTATATATAAAATGGTGTTTTCTAGCAGAATTTTATAAAATCTTTTTAATGTTTAGACTTTTTGATCTCTACAGCTTTATTTTTTTATATGTAGTTTAGTATAGATTTGCTTTCAAGGCACCTAATTGCCTTTGTTAATATGAATATGTGCATCGGTATATAATGATGAATGAGAAGAAATGCTAATTTTTTTTAAAAATTAATATGTGATTACGTATTTATTATACTTATATACATATTTTTAATTAAAGTATCGATGATTTTCAACTAATTGTAAATACATTTTACCACGGAGAACAATATTGATATATCTCAGAAAGACAAATTTGACAAAGGGCTTTAAAATGCGATTTATCGAGCAATATTACTTTCCTTACACAACGCAAATCTATAAATCAGAGCAAATTGAACAGCGATTAAAACAAGACACAGAGTGTGGGTCACAATGAAACATAATTTATTGGCACGTACAACTTTTGTTCAGTACATTAATGTTTGTGATAATTTTTCATTTAAATATATGTTTTTGATCGTATCGTGATATCGCTGTGCTTTACCATTCTAAAGATGATATAATTTTACGCCATAATATTATACTAGCGGTCGTCTTGTGGTCGAAATTCAAACATAATTTATTTAAATTTTAAGTTTGATAGTTATTACGGTTTTACTGTCTCGAACAATACCCTTATAATCACATTTCATTCAGTTTTCGATCTATACAGGTTAATTTACCTATCTTTGTCAAACAAATTATTATATTGATATATGTAACCATAGTTACAAAGAATTGTACGACGTCACGAATAATGCCGAAATACTACGAATGCGATTCGACTGCGTGTGTCAAACGCATGGTTGTGTGCGTAGCGAAAATATTCTAAGTCTATGGTTGTGTGCGTGTAGTGTTTTTCATTAATTTAATGTATTTCTAATGCATATTTTATAAAAATATTAGGATTCGCCCCTCCTTCTTCATATAAACTTTAACTGTTGCAAATTTCATACTCCTCCGTCCACGCAATCTTCGCAAAAAGGGGTACAAAGTTTTTGCTTCATGTATTAATATATAGATATTATACTTTATCTGTCGTTATGGCACACACAGTAATTACGAAGCGATATTTGTAGATTTCATACTATATTCTTTAGACTCTGGCAAATGGCTAATAGGTAACATACAAACATAGACTCGAGGCTCTGTTTCCGAAAGGGTAGGCAGAGTTATATTACTCTTACATTTCTCCAGCTAAGGTTTAAGGTCCACGTAATAGGGAGCGAAATTGTCTTTTACTAGACACAGCTCCAGACTAAATTGCTACCGAATTTTATTTTGAAAGAATTATATCCCAGTAACACCAAGGTGTTATTACCCCAATAATTATAATTATCGGATATAATTATCCAGAAATTCTGGATTTACCTAGTTTGGCAACATATGCTTTTTTGCAGTACCTATATATTTTAAACAATTTGTATTTGGCAAGAAATTTATTATTATTATTACTTTGTACGAGCTGAGACTCGAACCCAATACCTAAACCCAGTAATTAAATACTATCTCGTTGCACGGGCAACTAAAATTTGCAATTTTTTTTAAGTAATCGCATCGGCATTGCCATAAATGTTCCCACTAGGCTTACTAAGCGGAGATCAGTTTCATTTGCATGCCACAAAACCGATCAATCAAAACATCGATCAAACGGTTGTACACAACAAAAAATACATCACGACTTTGTGGAACAGTTGCGCGTAATTTAGCATGTGTGTGTATAGCAAGAACTGCAGCACGACTCATGCAACCAATTGTGTTACGATGAGACAGTAGCAATTTTTTTACATCGTTAGACTGCCACGCAGATGTCTCGAGTTCGATCCCAAGGCGTGCATCTCTGACTTTTAAAGTTATGTGCGTATTAAATAGTCAAATAGTTACGATCGCTTGCTTCGTCGGTGAAGGAAAATGTGCATGTCTGAGAGTTCTACATAATGCTCTCAAAGAAATGTAAGTTCGGCCAATCCGCACTGGGCCAGAGTGATGAACTATGGTCTAATCCTTTTCACACTGAGAAGAGGCCTATGCCCAGCAGTGAGACAGTTTAATACAGGGCTGATATTAATATATACACTGGCCCAATGGTCTAAATTCATCTTCAACTTGAAGGCATTTACCTTTACGTTAATAAGTAAAGAGAAAATATTGTACCATTTTTAAAACTATGGCGTGCACGGAAATGTTTCTAATGTGGTGTAGTCATCATTTATATCAAGAAGGAATGGACTCAAATAAAAACGCGATGTATTTGTTCTACATCTTGGTTGCATATTATCTATATATTAATATATATAGATAATATGCAACCAAGATGTAGAACATTATATTAATACGTGAAGCAAAAACTTTGTACCCCTTTTTACAAAAATTGCGCCGGCGGTGGAGTATGAAATTTGGCACAGATAAAGTATATATGGAGAAGGAGGGGCGAATCCTAATATTTTTATAAAATATGCATTAGAAATACATTAAATTAATGAAAAAACACTACACGCATACAACCATGCATTTCACATACACAGTCGAATCGTTTTCGTAGTATTTCGGCATTGTTCGTCTTACGTCGTACAATTTTTCGTAACTATGGTTACCTACATACCTTATTTATATGTAATAAAGAAAAAAGAAAACAAAGTAGCAAGCTTAGGAATATCCTCAATGAAAGAATATAGTTAATTAAATAATAATTTGTTTGATAAAGGTAGGTAAATTAATCTGTATAGCCTTGGCGAAATCTAAATGAAATATGAATATAAGGCTAGAGTTATAGACAATAAAACCTTAATAACGATCAAACTAGAAATTTAAAATCAATTATGGCCGAATTTTGACCACTAGGCGGCCGCTAGTTATAATAATTGCCTATGTTAGTACTGGATAAAGCAGCTTTCTAATGGAGAAATTATTATTTATTTTATTTACAGTAGTTTCTGAGTTTATCGATTACAAACAAACAAACCTTTCGTCTGTGTCATATAAGTATAGATATAATACCTATATATCGTGTTGCCATAAAGTTAGAAAATACGTCAAATTAGTTCAACATGCGTTTTTTACATCATATTACCGATAATAATTGATGTTAATGTGATGCATATCCTCAAGTTCTAAGTCTGCGGTACTACTACCACCGTAACGTTGTTACCCAGATTTCGAGTCCTGGAAGTGTTCCAAACTAGAGGGCGCAGATAGATCGTGCATTCTTCACTAACAACGCATTAGCATACCAACGCGTGAACCGACTTAAGTCAGGCTTGCATCCGTATGAATATGCAACAAATGGCAAAAGTAAGAGACGATGTTAACTTTGTACCAAATGAGGCACATTCTGAATTTGTTAGCGGTTAAGTTCCACGTGCAGGGAACAAGTATTGTAGCAACTTTGAATATATTCTTCGTTCTACAGTGGAATTTAAAACATTCTGCTGAAAGACAGACAAGACACTTTTACCTTATTCATCCTTTCAAACATTTGACTAAGTATTTAATAAACACAACAAATATGATTAAAACTTTATGCAATAATATAAATAAATAAATAAACGCAAGCCAGATCCCCATCGCCTTATAACGACGTCGCAAAGATCTCATATAAGGGCAATGCCCTTATATGCGGTCTTTAAAAACAATAAACATGTAAGTAAAAATCTACACTAACACTGTAATTCTATAAAATGTAGCTTCTATAGTATCAGTATTACATTTACTCAAAACCTAGCTACTAAATATTTGCAAACTAAGTCAAACATCTACATACGCTGACGGGTATAACATATGCGGACGCATGATTGCTGTAGCTTCAGTAAATTAATTCATCGTACGTATGCATCAATATAATACACGCAGGTATATCCCCCAAATTATACAGCTTTTGAAATTTGGTGGTGGCGTCGAATGGAGAAAGTGCCCTGGACAGAAAAAGTTACTAACACAGAAATATTGACAAGAGTAAATGAAAAACGTGAAATTTTGAAACACGTAGAGAACAGAAGGGGTAAAATGATAGGACACCTAATTCGACATGATCATTTTATCACAAATATAATGGAAGCGAAGATAGAAGCAAGAAGGAAGAGGGGAAGACCAAGAAGAAGGTACACCGATCAACTGAAAGAAGTTGTGAAAGTTGAAACTTATAAGGAACTAAAAGAGATGGCATTGGAAAGAGAAAGATGGAGATTGCTACACCGACAAGTGCCAAGCACTTAAGTTTTGGATGGATGGAGTCATATTTACGTTATATATTTATATTAACAGGCATAATCAGAGGACCAATTCTCTTAATACAAATGTTGAAAATATAATTTTAATCTAGTCTTATAAACCTCAAATGGGAATTGAAATACAATTTAAGTTCACAATTTACGATTTTCGACTGAGACTAAATCGGTACTCTATTTTAAACATTATTACGAGAACTGGTCTTCAGATTATATCAGTGACATTCCCTGACTGACCAGGGCATATCATGAATGTAATTTGAAGGTCAATTCTTGCGTGCTTGGATGATCAAGTAAGTGTACGCAAATTATAACTGATTAGTATGTATTCATACTTACGTACATGACGCCTAAAAAAGGTTTTAGTTCATCTTTTAGATTAACGAAAAAACGAATGACAACGAAATTACAACGCGTTTAAATTTTGTGTTACTTCACTTGTAGGTACATTTTTTACCCAAGCGTGACGTCACAAGCCCCCTCTCGAACTTGAATGCGTTATATTATGTGTCATAGTAAATTTTTATTGTTCAATTAAAACAGTTTAAATTTATTCTCAAAAAGACAAAGTCACTTACATGAGAAAGTAGGATAGCATGTTTTTTTTATCGCCATTGGTGTCAGACGAACAAGTGGCCCACCTGATGGAAAGTGGTAACCGCTGCTCATGGACTTCAGCAATGTCAGGACATAGCAAAACTGCTGCTTAACATTTCAAATGGTCGTCACGGGACCTATCGTGATACCTATATTTTGGTCCTCACTTAACATATATGTTTATTTATTTGGTAATTTGATTGTTTTTAGTTATTTATTTTGTTAAGAAGTCATTTTGTTTAATATATTCTAATAATTTTCTTTTGTATATGTTAAATGAGTTCACATTTTTTATATTGGATGGTAACTTCCAGTAAAGTTGTGCTCCTTCAAAACTTATGTTTTGTTTTTGCTGTAATTGTTTCGTACCCTAGGTAAATACAAGCAAACTTGGTCGGCGAGTACTGCGTTTCATAATTTGTGATTTCTTTATATAGGATAAATTTATATTTAAGTTTTTGTCAATAATTTACGTACGTATAGTTGATTAATATTAAGTATTGGTTTCGTTGTATTTTTTTTTGTGGATGTCCAATATGGGTATTGGAAGAGAGATTTTACTATTTTATTTTGCGTTATCTGTAATTCTTGTATATTTGTTTTTGTAGCGCTGCCTCAGATTTCATTTAAATATAATAAGTGTGACTTAAATTAAGAGATATATCATAAAACGCGTCTATCGAGGAACACAACCATATAGATTACGAAGTGAACCAATTAGTGAGGAAAGCTATTTTTGATGTAATCTATAAACTCTTCTAAACCCCATTTTATATATTTTGCTAATCTAAAAGATAACTAATTAGAATCACTTATTTTTAACCCTGTCATCATGTCTATTAAAATGGTATTCATAAGAGTATATATAATAATATTTCTTAAGATAAGGCTAACATGTGTCATTAAACTTTGGTTAAATAATTTTCAATCGGGTACTTAATCATGAGTACGTCTTGGCACAATATACGTAGGCGACAGCATCCTAGATCCTACATAATATAAGTTTATATACCAAACAAAATAAAAAACTTTTTAGTAAAAGTCACCAATTGCTCTGTACATCCGTCCTTATTTCCAACAGATTGTGTAAACACTTGATACAGAAGCGGCGCAAAGAGATTTGGCTCGTGACTTCTTTTGTTTAGTTTTTGTGTTGTACCGACAGATAGCAGTAGGGTCGGTACAAATTGTTTCCAAATAAATAGCTTCAAATTAAAAAAAAATAATTTGGTTTTGTAAAAGTTCTATCTAAAACTAAACAAAAGGGGAACTCTAGTACTACGAGAGAGTTTTAGAGAGCTACCGTTATGATTTTTCATATGGATATTTTTATGAATCGATTAAAAAACAGTAATTTGTATGGTAATGGTAAAGTCAAATTCAACAGTCAAAAATCATTTATTCATTTAGGTCACAAAGTAACAGTTATGAACGTCAAAATATATAGGTGAGTGAGTTTACTATGTGACTGAATCTATATTTAGGTTAGTTGTAAGGTACATGCCTATATCCGATGTTCTGCAAATAATTAATTAATTAATTAAAAGTGTACTTAGTTATGCTTTTAAATCCCACGTTACGAAGGTCGAGCCAATGCTATCAGGCACAGTTCTGGAATCCAAGCTGCTACAGAGATGTTCTTCCCAGAAAAACCCAATAAAACTTTGAACATTTTTTAACCAACCCCAAACCCGCGCAGAGACTTCATTCACTATCGAGATTTGCAATCTGCATATTGGTCAAAATTAATTTTAATCAATTGGTGTAAGTTTCAATAAATTAACCTCGCCAATGATAACTTATTTTAGCTTACCACTGCTTTTGAAAAACTTTAGTTTAGAATTTATAATTAATAAAATCCAACGTAAAGTGTATTTTCAAACACTAGTTTATTATTTAAGCGTTATGCATCCACTGCTCGTGTCTGCGTTGTGGTCACTTCTCGCCTCGGTACAGCACTAGTAAGGCCCTAGCTCGCAGCTTAAACTGACATCTAAACTCTTAGATTTCTTTACTGAGTTATTTATTAGACTTGGCTACAAAGAAAGCTCGGATCAACTCTGAAAAAAGTTTAATCTAAAACTACTACTTCACTAGTAGTAGAACAAGTTTTAACTTGATTTTTTAAACACTTGAATTCGCATTCAATACGTTTTGCAGTAAGCATTTCTCGATCGTATAAGTTTTAAATTCCGAGTTAAAGACGTATTGGTTTCGCATTTCGAAGATATTATATTTCACATGGTTTTCACTTTATTAAAGACAATTAAAATTATAGAGATTTTCAACCAAAGATATCAAAAGCTGATTCTATATACCTATAGTTGATTAGAAGACAGGTATAAATACTACAAAAGCCAGTCCTGTGTATGAACAAAAGCAGTAGCAAAATGTATTTTCTCAGAAATTGGACTAGTAGCGCATCACAATCATATTTCTGTCAGTTAGCTATGCTAGCTTCTACGTAACGAAGCAAAGCCTATTATCGTCTACCGTACAACTGACAGTATACTGTGCTGTACGTCACGCTTAAAATTTTGTTTTTCCAAATTAAATAAATAAAATATATATCTTATGGTCCATCAAAGACATTTGAAAGTTATCGAATTCACTAAAAAAACAGCCATATATTTTTTATATTTATCAACCGCATCAATTATAAGAGAAATACGCAAACGCATACAAACGAATAAAAAAATCCATCGTAACACTTTAATGAAAAATATACCAAGCAATAATCGTTCCAGATGATGAATGGTACATTTCAAATAGTTTTCATCGGCCGTAACATAATTTCGATAGTCATAACTCATTTCTATTCGTCTCGACAGGCAAATAATCGTAGTTAGGTTAGACAAATGGCCATCGATTTGTTTCGTCTCAGAAATTGTTTCAAATTAATGCACGATCTAATAGAGGATTTGGGATACTGATGGTATCTGTCCTGAACTCCGAACTTTGGAAGTCAGGGCTCCGAATGGGTCTAAGTAAGCTTTATTAGTGTCGTAGTTTAATTGAAATTATTTATAGGCTTATGCTGTAATAGTGTCACAAATATATAGTCAAATTCTTGTTATTTACTATAAACTAAACCAGGATGAACATGATTATAGATGTTTTCTTTTCTTTTTGTATATCTGGTGCTTTAGTGATATACATAGATATCTAAATAAACGTTTTAGATGCTTTTCATTAGCCATAGTTACAGGGAGACTATGATTGACCATGGCTGTTGAAATACACTGAAACGTCAGGGAATCTGTAAATTAAATAGTTTAATCATTAAAATAGCTTTAAATAATAGTAAAGTTAAACAGCTTTGTGTTTTCAAATAATGAACGCAATAAAAGCCGTATGAAATAGTTTAATTTTAATGTATAACATTCGAGTAAATTTAAGACAATACTACGAAAATTATCTTTAAAAAATTAAAAGGAGTATTTGAAGTTAGTCCGGCGATAAACTACAATCGAAACATGGTTTTTTGAAAGCACAAGTCATATACATACGTATATATGCATTGACATCGACAATGGTGCTTCACATAATATGCTCATGAGACAAAGGCCCACGGTGTCGTTACGGAAGGGTCTGTCTTGAGAATACGGTCTGGAGGAGTGGCTAGCGAAATGGCTAAAACTAAATTGAAGATGACCACTAGCCATCCGTATCACATCAGACCCGTTGGAAGCTGGCAGGCACTACCGATCTCGGGCTCTCATTAGCACTGCCATGATGTGTCACGTTTAGAACAGGTTGAACGACAGCAATATTTGTTCCAAGCGAGAACAAAAAGGTTTGAAAACTCAGTTCAGCGGCAATGCATACACAGCGATATCCTTACCCATAGACTAGCAGTTAGAGCACCAACATAGCTATAGTTAGTAAAGCTGTTTATTCAGTCAAGTCAGTCAAAATAGAAGCTCGAGGACGACATTTACGTTTATTTTTTAAGATGTTAAGATTGTTAAGCTTACACTGCCATAGATTGCCAGTGGTACTTCTTTCATTTTCATTCACGCATTCACGCGTTCTCCTGAACGCGCCAATGCTATATTTTAAATTTATGCTACGAGTATATTATTGTGATTAAATAGTGTGATTGGCGCAAGTCGTTCTATTTAATGTAAAATAAATAAATAAGTAAATAAATTCACTAGATCAGTTGTGCACCGTGCTTTCGAGAACTTTTAACTAACGATTGTCGAATCTCCGGTTTATAATTTGGACTGGCCCCATTAGCACTTCAATTTAACGACTATAAAAGCAATATTGATCAATATGATTCTTCTAAATGATTTCTCTTTCCGGATTTAATTGTTTAGCGGCAAATAACGCGTTGAATAACTTATAACCTTTTTGTGACGCTAAACAGTCATGAGCAGTTCGAGCCAAGTTGTCATTTGTAGCTTTGAAAATGTCAAATTAAATCAAACCATTTATTTGTGAAATATGGGTTAAGCGGAACTTAAATTAATACAGGGTATCACCATACTCAGCTTTTAAGCATGCACAATTTCATTTTTAACATTACCTACAAGGTATTTAATTTTAAAACATTATTAGACGCAAGCATGTCAGCACTTATTATATAACTTATGAATAAATATTAAATAACTACAAAGGATGTCAGAATTAAACAGAAAATTATAAAGTAAAAATATTCAGTCACAGTCATATTTTATAGACATTTATCTGTTAGATATTCTTTGACAGAAAAAACAGAAACTTTGGCAAGCAGTAATTTTTTTACACCATGCTTAAATATTATAAAACTAGTAATATTCAACAATTCGTTTGGTAAGTGATTATAAATGCGTGGGCCATACATAATATGCTTTTGTTCATTTGTGCAGTGTTGTTAGCTGGGATGTGTATTTTCATATTGTGTCTTCGACTGTTAAATTTATCGAATTTATTTATATTTTCCCTTATAAACAAGACAATTTCGAAAATATATATACTAGATAGCATACCTAAGTAGCTTTAATTGTAAAAGATAAGGTTTGCAGCTATCAATCATTTATAATTTACAAATGGCCTTGTGCATTTCTTTTGTGCCTTAAATGCCGCTTTCTAATTTGTGGAGTATATAACTCCGTATGTTAGAATAGGTGCAGTTTTTGATAGCGCATACAAGGCATATGCAAATTTATTTATTTTCGCACACAAAAGTTCCACATGTGATGTCCAATTCAAACAAGAGTCAATATTAAGTCCCAAGAATTTAGTTTCGTCTACTTCTTAATTTTATGTTCCAAATAATTAATGTTAATTTTGCCTAATTTATTTATTCTATTTCTAAATGTCATAAAATTTGTCTTATCTAGATTAATTTTCAAGTTATTTAGTGTCAACCAATTAATTATACAATGTAAAGTATTGTCAATGTTCTGTTTTAATAATTTACGGAGAATGCCGTGTTAATGCCAGAGCGGCCCCAAGAAAAGAAATATCAGTTGCACCCGTACCATTACCATGGTGTACAAACATTGCAGCCAAGAGACTACCCTCTCAGAGTGGCATTTTGCCGAAAAATGCATCCTGAATGGCAAAATAATTGGGCCATTTGAGTTGCCAGCAACTGCTGACTATTATTTACATTTTTTGCAAAATGAATTGCCGGCCCTGTTGCAAAATGTACCGGAAGCAGTAATAAACAATATGTGGCTACAAAATGACGGATGTCCTGCACACTACGCGACGGCAGTAAGGTGGTATCTTAATCAAGCCTATCCTGACCAATGGATCGGCCCGTTAGGCCCTATTTTGTGGCCGCCAAGATATCCCAACCTAAATCCACTGGATATTTTAATGGGGATGCATGAAAGACTTGATTTACGAGCGACCAATAACTTTAGTGGACCAATTGCGCCAGCGCATTAGAGAAGCCCCGAGATTATCAATAATAGAAATTTAAATCGATTAAAAGCAGCTTTCATCAGGAGATGTCGAGTTTGCTTATTAGCAAGGGGAAAACAATTTGAACAGTTAATGTAAATTTTTGGAATAAATGCATTTTTGTTTAATTTTGTTTCTTTTTTATATCCTATCATTAAAATAATAATAAAAATGTAGTAAGGCAGATATTATCTAACAGTGAGAAGAAAATTATAAACACATTATTTGGTCGCATTTTTAATTTCTGCAACAGAATTCGGCATAAGCAATGTTTGAGGTGTAATTGCACGCAACAACGAACAAAACCCGGTGCTATCTATCTCTTTTACACATAGCAACAAGATAATTTCAGTCATAAAGATTAAGCTATTGCCGTCCAGCTCCAGCGCAGGTAATGACCGCTAAACCAAAACAAAAGGCGCGCGCGTCTTGAAATGAACAAGGAGATGATAGGCAGGTATTTAAAATAATAGTCTGGCTGCATTTTAAATTGTAAGAAAATGTTATTGAATTAGCAACTTCCTCAGATTCATTGCAATAACTTTGTTCCGTGTGGTGACGGAGTAAGAATACTAAATGTCACCACCCCATTTCATCTCGTGGGTGTCGTAAGAGCCGACAACGGGAGCACATTAACCAGACAACAACTCTGCAAAGGGAGGGAAAACTCGAAACAAACCCTATACCAACCCGTCTGGCCAGCGTGGTATAGTAGGCTAAAATCCTCTCATGAACACAAAACCACAAAAATGGCTCGTAGTTCCCGACAGTCCCGCTATTCCCAGCCACGGCAGCGGTCACGGTAACGGCGGGATAGGGAGTGCGAAGAATCTCTGGGCTACGGAAGGCTGCCAAAAATAAATACACCTGGCGACTTATAACGTCAGGTCACTTCGGCTCGACCAACACCTCACCGAACTCGAGGTAGAACTAAGTCACATTAACTGGCACATATGGCAACTGGCGTTATCTGAGGTCCGAAGATAGAGGGAGGACACGATAACCCTTAGTCAGGCGACTTGTTCTACTTTCGAGAAGGTGATCGGCTCTTCCAGGGTGGTGTCGGTTTCCTAGTCAATAAGGCCCTCGTAAGCAGCGTTGTGGAAGTCAGTAGTATGTCGACAAGGGTAGCGTACCTCGTACTAAAGCTCACCGCTAGGCATACCCTGAAGGTGATACATGTATATATAATAATATAATATGGTAATATATTTATTTAAATAATAGAAACAATAATTTATAATAAATGTAATATTGTCTTCTGTTTACGCGAATGTTATTCATTGAAATTAAACTACTATGTACGGATTTTATCGCGTTGTTTATATTAATAAACAACGCGATAAAATCCGTACATAGTAGTTCTGTGTTACATAATTTTGAAACTATTACATTACTACTACTTTTGAATTTTACTAATTATAAGCTAATAAAATTATTTAAACTATTAAATCTATTTATATTTAGGTTTACACTTTCCCCGAAGACCCTGTGACCATGGCAGCTGAAAAGCAACCGAATCGATAAAATCCGTATATAGTAGTTTAATTTCAATTATAATAAATGACTAATTAATTTATAAAATACATTTTTTGTTGTTTGCTCGAACTAGATTGAACCTGTGGCTCGATCGAAGAAGTGCTTACAAATTATTTTACCAATATAAATTTACATAACTACAATTCAATAATAAAATTTTAATAAACTTCATAAGCAACTAGCAGTACCGGTAATAAGTGGGTCAATAATAATGATGCGTTAAGATAGATCAGCAAAATTTTTATTTGCATACTTGAAGTAACTGCTCAGTTTGCTCATACGACAAAATTTGTAAATAATTATGTAATATGTTCTTACAGTTAACATAATTTAATTTATAAATACTTAAATCTCTATTTAATTTATTATATAAAAATGAACCTAGAAAAGAAAAATCTATTTGAATAAATTAATTTTGAACCTGATTGTGAGGCGCAGACTATATCTTTTCGTCTTTTGTTAGTAACATCTACGTGATATGTAAGCAATGTGAGCTGTTTTAGTACTGTGTGATATATGAAAATTTGGCGAACAGTCATCACCTTGCACGATTTATATAACAAAATTGTGGGAAAAAGGAAAGGTCGGATTGTGGCTACTTTTAGAATTGCTCTTTGAGCTCTTTCTAGGGGCAGTAAAATTGCTTTTAGTGCTGCACCCCATGAGGTTATGTAATATTGGATGATAAATTGACATAAAGATAAATACACTTGAATGATCAATTTTAAATCGGCTATAGCTCGCAGTTTTTTAAATACATACATTAATTTACGATCTCTACTTACCAAACTATCTATGTGTTTTTTATAAGAGTGGATGTCATCGATTATGATGCACAATTACTGCACTGACAGATTGTGGTAGGAGAGAGGACAATGGTGTGCGTATATATAATTGTTAGTCACAGTGTACTGATTTTTGCGAATGGAAAAATAAATGTATTTAGTCTTGTCAGCATTTAATGTTAAAAGATTATTATTTAACCAGATATAGACAACATTAAAGCCAGACTGGGCGCTCTCGTATAGTTCGTTGGTAGTTTTGGCAGTAAAAATTAGGGCGGTGTCATCAGCATAGGATATTATCTTTCCATGTTCTAAGGTAAGATTACATAGATCGTTAATATATACCAGGAAGAGCGTAGGAGCTAGGATACTTCTCTGGGGAATTCCATATCCTGGAATTTTTCATCATGGCTTACGACATTTCCTATTTTAACACATTGGTGCCGATTGCTTAAATAATCTGCAAAAATTCTCAGTTGCGTATCCGTTATACCAAGTGCCTCCAATTTGTTTAGCAGTGAAGAAATTGAGATGGTGTCAAATGCCTTGGCAAGGCCAAGGAAGATCCCTAGGGTCTGATTACCTTTGCCGAGTTCACCAGTGATAAAATTAGTTAAATTATGCACTGCGTCAGCTGTTGATAATTTATTTCTTAAACCATATTGCGCAGGTAAAGGAAAATTATTATGTTCCAGGTAATTGTTGCCAGTCGTTTTACACGTGCAGCCTGTGGGTGAGTTATACGCAGAAGGCTTACAGTGCTCTGCGCGTCCAGTATAATAACGCGCTAAGGATGTTTTTGGGACTACCTCGATTTTGTAGCGCTTCGAGCATGTTTGCAGATGAAAGGCTAGATGACTTTTATGCCGTCATGCGCAAACGATGTGCGTCAATGCTTCGGCGAGTCAGGAATAGTTCCAACAATATCCTGGCAACTCTGGCGGAATAAATTGATGGGCCGTTTATACAGCACTGGGCGCATAGACATGTGCGTGCAGATGTACATGTCTTTAATTAGTTTATTTTATTTATTAACTATTACTAACAATAGGCTAAGGTGATACTCGGGCACGCCACGATCGTGGCGGTAAGTCCCATGTTTCAGGAGTGGCTGCAGAGGCGGCATGGCGCTCTCACCTTCCAGCTGACACGGGTTCTGACTGGCCAGTTCGAGAAGGGAAGGGAGAATCGATATAGAAATTAAACTACTATATACGGATTTAATCGCGTTGTTTATTAATCACTGTATTACATAATTTTGAAACTATTACACTACTACTACTATTGAATTTTACTAATTTATAAGCTAATAAAATTATTTAAACTATTAAATATATTTAAATTTAATAGTTCAAATAATTTTATTAGCTTATACGTGACTTTCGTCGCTTTAACTCTCGCCTCGTCGCGTCGAGGCAGCGATTTAGCGAAATAGAGGGTAAAAGATTTTCACTCAGCAGTTAGGGAGACCTTATCTGACGACACTCCATACTACCGATGGCAGAGTCATAACCTCAAAGTTCGAGATACTCGATGATTTGTTTTGGTGGTCAATTTTTTCGTTTTCGTGTTGATTGTGGTGTAAGACTACGGTGCGGCGCAAGGAAAAAGATTTTGTTCGTATCCTTTACATTTAAACTGTTTTGTAGTTCACATTTTGAACGATATTTTTCAGTAGGTAAATTTTATATTTCTTGGTGAGCACTGAGTAGCTGCTTAAGAAGTGATTTTATTTGTTCTTGTAGGTCATTTAAATCGACATTTTTATCAAACAAGGTTCAGGAATCCTCATTGTAGTGTTATGTAACGTATCACTGTCACGACTACATAAACTTAGGTTTGTCAGGTCATTTGCTGAATTCGATCTATAATGTCGCCGATATTGTCGTTACTGTATGTATCCATTTTTTTGTTTTTTAGGTTACATTTATTGAGGCGAACGGATATCAGACACGTTTAAGTGTTTTTAACTTTTTGAACTTTTCTTCAATATACTTCATATAATTTTGTACGGAAATTGATAAATCCCAAAAAGTTATTCCATCTCGCTTGGGTTTGAACGCGGAGACACCACCACCTGTCACCCAAAGGTCGGTTATTCCAATCACACCATATTAGCTAGAAGTGTAGTAGTTAAATTGGAGTTCCTTTTATAAGTGTTTTGTAAAGAAGTCGTTATGATGATTCATATTGCAAATATTTATTTGAATAGCTCAAATTATTTCTGCACTGCCACTTTGAAATTATTGTTTTTGTATTTTTATTCACTTTTACTAATTGTTTTGTTTTAGTTATATTATTTACTCGCTAATTATGTTGCAAAAGCACTTGTTGACTTGTTTTTAGTCACTGACACTATGTTTCACAATTTTTTAAGTTTACTTCGCTGAGGAGCTTTTATTTATTTTGTTCACAATGTTTGTTTGTTACTGTTAGTGATAACACTTGCACTGTACATTCAGAACGTAGGGAAAATATTTACACTGTTTTTTACTATAAATATAGATTTTAAATATATTAAATCTTAAAATAGATACAGAGCTATTTTTATTAGATGTTTACTCGATGAGCGCCATCTAGCGATTTTAATAAATGAGAAAGTTACATGTATCAAGTTGGCAATGAGATACAATAGCAAACATGAATTAATTACAGGTTTAAATTGCTTATTAAAGCTCAAAGCAATTTCGTAGTAACATAATAAAAATCACGTGACGAGACTGATTATTTTTCTTTTTACCGTAGTCGGTTTTAGTTACCAATGCGTACTTATCGTAACTCTAAAAATCCCAAAGACATCTTTAAAAATTTTTCAAAGCTCAATTAAAGTCAACAAAATGACATCACGTAGCAAATCAAAACAATAATAAATAATGTTCTAAAAAGAAATACGTATCCTTTAAAAATGTTTGAACAGAACAAAAGGTAACTTTGTTAATAACTCGTAAATCTTGTTCAGTGTCGGCGCCATTAAAAATCTGTCGAAGCGACGTAATGGCGGGATGCAGCGAGCAATTACTGTCACTCACTCAAATGCACGGACTCTTCGTAACTCGATATATCTATTCGTTCGAATTAGCTTTTTAAAACAAGAACGTTGCTAACGACGTTCTTTTGAATTTTGACGGTTGATCTCGTTTTAATGTTCGACTTTTGAACTGTGTTTTGATCGTTATTTTTCTGTTTTATGTTATCTGAGTGAATTGAAATCAGTTGTTTCGTTTGCTTTGATTAGTATGAAACGATAAATTTAACCAATTTATGATTCTCCTAATAGACATTGCCTATAGAATAATAAAATATGTATAAATAATTTATAAGCTGACACCAATTATTTTCATGACGTATCAATTGTGAATTATTTTTTATACAAGGTACAAACAACCTACTATTGTGTACTTACATATATTATGAAAAGAAGAATTAATGCTTTTCACCAAAAATATTACTTAATTATTATAATTACTACTAATTTGAAATTAACAATAAGTTTATTCTTATAAGCGATTCTATTATTGTAACCAATGATATAGTTCTAATTATATTCCATATTCTTGATTCTTTTCACATCGTGTCGCTACTCCACGTCGACAGGTCAGGTCAGCTAGTGAGTTCGTAAAAATTACCTCGTTTTGGAATTACAAGAATTACCATGTGATGTCGAGATTGGATTTAATCGTACACCTGAAATGAGAATTGATTAAAAACATTATTCTTATTACATACTGCTCTAGTTGTAACATTTTTACATATTATACATATTTATTTCTCAAATTCCTTAACTGAAACATAAATTATTTAATATGACTGTTGGTTCCGTGTAAAGATTTTCCGCTTATGAATACAGCCAATCGTGAGACCCTGTGAGCGTTTTCCGGGTCGAATTTAATGTAATCAGGTTCTCATTTAATGGAAGTTTCTAGGTGCTAGAAAAGTAAAAATTCTACTTCAAAACATCCTAAGCAAAATGTGGTTGAAGTAGATCTCTATCCACCATTTCGGTGATCTGCATCTGAGTTACTTGTACCCAAAGATGTCTCTGTAATTATTTTACAAACAAGTCTCTCTCTTCGCAACCGAGGCCTACCGCCCTTCCTTCCTGTTATCTCTGAACGTAAAAATGATACACGAACACAATCATCGGAAGCACAAGTGCGAATGTCTCCCGTAACCATTATCAGACGCCAACTAGTTATTATAATTGCATATTTACGAACACTTTATTGGCTACAGTCGGACTCTGATAACGAACATAAAGCTAAATGGGTTACCATTTACATAAACTATTGGAAAAACAGTGTGATTGAAGCAGTTCAGCGGTTCCCTACGCAAGCCGGTTTGTATGCTGAATGGAGAATTCGTCGAGATCATGTTTGAATTTAGTAATATGATCTAGACTCGCAGCTAGTAGCTAAAGTGATAACATTATTGTTTGTGATGTTATTTGATAAGGATAACGTTATAACTGATAATCAAATTTGATTTGATTTAATCAAGTAAAATTTTATTGGTTACGCAGTTGACGACTAAGCTTAATTTCGATGTAGTTATAAACAATTTCTATATAAAAAAAAATTATAAGCATACATACGATTAACGGACACAAAGTATTTTATTTGTGGATTATAATATATTAATTATCCTGTGTAAGATTTGAACCTTGACAGAATTTGAGAATTGACCGCAGTGTGGAACCATACCCGACAGATTACAATAAGCTTGCCTCTTATAATGTAGGAATTAAAAATATACTTCAAAAGCTTACTCATCTCTGCCTACGATGTTGATGAACATTTGTGAAATTCTGAATTGCATTATCATACATTATAATGGTAATGCCATACCTTTTACTGCGGTAACAGATAAACGCTACCTACTTATTTTAATCACAATTTATTACTATGGAACAATAATAAGTACAGTTTTATTAATATAATGCTGTTACAAATTTGTTTCATGTTCAGCTATTTATGTCGCCGACTGTACTTCGGGAATATTTAGCTGTGAGCTGTATGTATGAAATATACGCTTAGATATTTATTATTTTAGTTTGTCTATATCAATATATTCGATATAAAAAGACACAGTTAAATACATAACAGTTTGGTGCTATATCATCAGAATCCAAAAGAAACTACACTTTTTTCATACGTATCAAGGGGTTTAATTTATTAAGTTTCATATAGCCTAATCAACTAAAGTCAATCGATTGCTCAACTATGCATTACTTTTCATATCGAAAATAATAATATATTGAAATTAAACTACTATATACGGATTTTATCGCGTTGTTTATTTAGCACTATTGATTTTATTTTACTAATTTATAAGCTAATAAAATTATTTAAACTATTAAATCTATTTATTTTTGGTTTACACTTTCCCCGACGTTTCGGTTGTAATAATATATTTTAAGATTTTTCTAGCAGTAGTATAAAATTCTTTTTGTATTCGTATTTCGCTAGACCAACGTCAAAAACAAAGCGTACCCTCTTTCGAAACGGGAGCTCGGGGAAAAATGAACAGGCGTTCCGTGAAAAATAGAGCCCTATTGGAAAAAAATACCAACAATAAATCAATGTAAAAAGTATAATCATTTGTTTCTCGCCGCATTGAAACTTTACGAACCAAACTGTATTGTAACTGTGTATTGTTAGGAAAAGTTTTGGAGATCGCATTTTTATTGTTTTTCCAACCTCGTTAAAACTATACGCAGACTCGATGAATGACGTTTTCAATTCCGATTTTAGGGTTCATTAAATTGATACTAGGGTGGAATTGAAGAACTTAATATACTCTTCGCTAGCATAAAAATCGTCAAATATCTATCTACATCAATCCCGCCCCCTTGTAATGTTACAAATACGAATGTGAGTTTGTTTGTTACGTTTTCATGCCTTAACTTCTCGACCGACCGTAAAAAATAGTACTATTATAAAACACTAAGAAGGCTGGAATATATTAGGACAAGTACTGGAGACAATTTCAATATAAAAAAAAAATTTAGGCCAATTATTTAAAAACAATGATTTTAGAGTTATTGTCGACCTGCCTGTTACTATCAGTATCATGTAAAAAATACTAAACAGATATTGATGAGACATTTATATTTTATTCGCGTAGAGTTTAACGTAAAATCCAAACCATGCTTAATCGGTCAGTAGGGCCAAATAAATAGTGTGACGAGTCCGCGTTGCATTTATCTATACTAGTATTATAAAAAGAAAAGATTATTTATATTTTGTTTGTAAAAAATTAACTAATGTTGTTACTAAAATAACCTAACCTACTTTTATACGAGCAAACCCGCGGGAAAAAGCTAGTAATACATATATGTACATATAGTGTAGTTGACGCACACGAAGGAAAACGCGACGGGGTCAAATGGATAAAATAGTTGAACAATAAATATGAGTTAGTCGGTCGGAACATTTAAATAATTAACATAATTCTAGTGATATCCAAGCTCCAAATAGTCTAGATTCCTAGAAACCTTACTCACCGGGGGAATTTAATAGAGGGTTATTTGGCTGTGAACTTTGTAGAAACTAGAAACACGATATTTATTCAGGCGGTGTTATTCTTTGAAATTAAACTACTATATACAGATTTATATAGACAGTGTGGCTCAAAGTATGATCAGGAATCCTGGTCATACTTTGAGACACACTGTGTATAGGAAAAAGACCCATACAAATAAGTACTTAAACGGTGAATCTCCCCACCATACTAAACAGTTAACTACCGTGGGAATGTCTTTGTCACCTGGACGCCGAGCTTCAACAGTCAAGCAAGTACTGCAAAACAACAAGCTCCAACAGCCGCGCCGCTGTCACAGATCCCGAGAAAAGCCAGCCACAGTCGAGCGCCAGCCTGCTATACTACCTTATGTAAGGGGTGTCACTGACAAGATTGGCTATATCTTGAAGCTAGCTTCAATTAACACATACTTTAAGCCGCCAACGAAGATAAGTCAATTTTTACCATCCGTCAAGTGCCAATTAGCTTTACAAGATGCAGAGGTCTATAAAATAGATTGTGACTGCGAACTCTCATACATTGGTAAAACCAAGAGTAGCATAGGCACCCGCATAAAAGAACACATAGCTGATGTAAAACACTAACGCTCGTTGAAGTCTGCTGTGTGTGAACATGTGCAACAGGGGACAAACCACTAACTGAGATTTGACAAACCACAGATTCTCGCTAAAGAACATCGATTCCTATCAAGGATACTTCGCGAGGCTATTGAAATCAAAATACATCCTAATTTCAATAGAGAAGATGGTTAGAATGTCCCACCAGCTTGGGATCCAGTAATTCAAATAGTCAAACCCAAGAAGAAGCAAACCACAGCTAGACTTCATGATACTTTGAGCTCATTCTGCGTAAATAAAAACACCAATAATTAAATTATGTTCGGGTACTTTGAAATAACTTCACTGGAACATTGAGACAACTACCATCTTAGTCTCCCCGTGACCTTGACTGCTGAAAAGCAACTGGTACGTCGGGGATAGTGTAAACTTAAATATAAATAGTTTTAATAATTTAATTAGCTCAAAAATTAGTAAAGTTTAATAGTAGTAGTATGTAGTGTAACAGTTTCTAAATTATGTAATAAAGTGTCAAATAAACAACGCAATCAAATCCTTATATAGAAGATTAATTTTAATGAATAACATTCGCGTAAACAGAAGACAACGGTTTTATCTCATTGGATGGATGATTTGGTTATGCTATTTTTCACATACAGGTATTGATTCGCTGGATATTTTACTTTGAGTATAGCAGCAGTATAGGTAAATAATAATGTATTATATAAAAAATATTGTTCATTAAAATGTGTATTAAAATTTATATTCGACGACATATTAATTGTGTGTAACTTTTTAACATTTTCATTACATACATGTATACATAGATTTATGCCTGTTTCCCAGAAGGGTAGTCACAGACTACGGATTTCCATTTGCTAAGATCCTGACACTTCTCTGGCTTCATTCACTTTCATCATATTCCTCATACACGCTCGCCGGTACTCTTAACCTGGCCTTTGTCCAGGTCCTTGTCTCGGATATGATCGAAAAACGTTTGACTGTTCCATTATTGTTATTATTTTTGTTTTAGAAATACAACTCCCGCTCTAGGCATAATTCCTGTGTCGCGGGGGACTTTACAAAACATTCAAATAACGGACACAAAGAACACCAAGAACCGGAACCACCATTTGTGGATCACACAAATTTTTGTCCCGTGTGGGATTCGAACCCACAACACTTGGTGCAGTGACAATGGCGAGGCGACCATTACGCCAACCCTGCAGTGATATATACTTTCGATGACATCTGTTAATTGTGTGTACTTTTTAACGATTTCATTATGAAAGTGTGTTTGATGAGTGCCTTTCTTTTTCTCTTTACGCTAAAGTTGAGCCACGAAATGAAACGTTAAGTTAGTTAAAATAGTAAAGAGTAACTTGAGTACATTTTACACTTGGGAAAATATTTACCCCAAAATACACGAAAATAAATCATGATGATGGCACTAGATGGCGCCACGTATCTTTTATAACTTACTTTTAATGGCGGATACACTTGCGTCTATATCACGCACAGCCGTGTCCTCGAACCACAAACAAAATTTATTTTCCTTAATATATTAAGTACTTGCTTAGTTTATATTCTTTTTGTGTTAACAAAAATAACTAATAACGAACGATAAGAAGTTAACAATTTGGTATATCTTATTATTGACGACCTCTGGATGCGATGGTAGTGCGACGTAATTTTTTATTTGAAGGTATATATTGGAGAACTTATATAACCGTGGAAAAGCGTTTAACGGCTATCGTTAAACGCTTTTCCTGAATGTATCTAAAGAATACCAATCATATTGTCGATCTGCATTTCTACATTGATATTTTTCGAAAAACAGCTTCCTTTTTGGGTAATCCAATGCTAAATGAACAATATTAATAACAACTGTGGGGAAATACTTGTACTAATATACAGAAGAAAAATTATGATTAAAATAAACTGACTTTCAGAAACATACGCTTGATTGTTTGAAGTAGGTTCTTAACAACTTATATTTTTATATTTCAAATTATAAACTTTAATAACTATACATTATATGGCCAAATACGTCGAATCGGCCTTGTAAAAGCCGAGAGACAATAGGGGGAATTGAGCGCCATGTTTCGCTGAAATGAGAAGCACCTCAAGTAGAACACATAAATATAATTGTCGAATAAGGCCCAATACACGGTTAAGTATACGAATAATTGTAACATTACAGGATATTAGAAATAACGGTGTAGCAACAGAACGCCCATTTGAATTTCAAATATGGCGGCGGTGTGATTCCGAAAACGGACGTCCTTACTTTTCCAATTCACTATTGCAACTAATTAAAACTTTAGTTTAATCCGAGATTCCCATTATACTTTCAGAAATGGCGACGGGTTAACCTAGAACTCGTGGGAGGGTGATCTGTTCGGGTGCTGTCACACCGACGCGTAAATGTTGTACCTTTGTAATCTACGTAGATCGTATTAGTTTTTATTAATACGTCTGGTATTAATAAAAACTAATATTAGAATATATTATTTTATACTAGTGACTATAATATATTCCATATACAGGTATGGCGTAGTGGCTTAAGTGTTCGCCTATGAATGAATGATTGAATGTTTTATTTAATTGCAGAAACATGGGTACATTAAGTTCTTACATAAAATATTTTCCATGCCACATTTAACCAATTTCGGCATGCAAATATTATTTTCTCTACAGATACGAGGTGCTCATAGCCAGTTGCACTTACTGATCGGTAAACGATTAGCAAGGTTAAGCAACGTTGGGTGCGGTCAGTCTATAGACGGGTGACCGCTTAGTGGTATTTCTTCTGAGCGTCTCCGTGCTTTGGAGGGCACGTAAAAAGTCGGTCCCGGTTGTTGCCAAAATTGACAGCAGTCGTTATGCCATGTCAGATGCCTACGGGCTTGAACAAATCTCGAAAAAAAAGTCTCCATTTTTTTAAATATGATTACGTGTCAATTTTATACATCATGGATAGAGTTTACGTTATAGCTATAGTTAGAACATTAAATATTATCATTGACAAGTGCTCGTGATAGAGTTTAGGAGACATGTTTGCAGTAATATTATGCTAGTTGCACTGCGTGTTGTGGGTTCGATAACCACACGGGACAAGAAATGTCGGCTCCACAAATAGTTATTCCGAGTCTACGTATTCTTTGTATCCGTTATCTAAATATTTGTAAAGTCCGCTGCGACACCGGAAACATAGCTAGTGCAGGCCATCTCTTAAAAAAACGAATGAGTACTTACTTTAATAAACAATTGAACTATGCCAATAATACTATTTTAAAAGCAAGTACATGTAGAAAGAAAAACGCGGACGGAGAATAGCATACAACAGTTATAGATTTTAGCTGAACCACCTCATTGTTAGTTGTTACTGTAGTCTAGGGATACTTTCTACTAGCTGTACTAGGGGGTACTAGGTGTAGTACACAAGTACCAACTTCGAAAGATATGACGAAACACCGCTATATAATGTGGGAACGCAGATGGTATAGTGACAATAGTAGTGCACAGCGAGGCTTTGTGAGGGGAGGGTAGTTAAATGATAATATAATGCACAATTATATACCTACTGTATACATGTTATGTGTAAAATACACATAACATGTCTTCGAAGGGTGGGTTTAAATGTATTATACCTACATTTCGCTTATATTCCATGCAAAAGGGGTGAACCTATTCCTATATACTGGGAATAGATCCAGACTCAGTGCTTTTTTGATAGAAAACCCTGATGACATTTTGTCCGAACTAGGCATAAAAACCTAAAACGACGTGCAACAGCTATGAAATTGACCGCTCAACCTAGACAGTCTTTAAAAACATTGGTTATGATCTGTATTAACTAATATAGTGTTCATTGCTTAGCTTCGATTATTTCGTATCTTTTGATTGCTGCCTTTTTCGTGACGACTGTGTCTCGTGTTAATACTGACTGATACTAATTTTCCGGGCCCAGCAAATTACTATTAAGTCTCAATAACAGAGTAGTTGAAGGATAGAGCTGAAAACTGTCGATTACGAAATAACTCTAAGTATTGTTAAGAAAATCAAGTTTATTTGGAAATTCAATGCAACGTGGCATTTCTTAATTCCTGCGCGAATAATATAGTGGTTCCAGTGGTAGCCTCTCCACGGTGCTAGTGCGCTGGATATTGTGTGTTCGATCCTTGAACGAGACAATTTGTGACCCACGAATAATTGTTCTGTGTCCGTCTGAGTTCTTAGTGTCCATTATTTTAATTTTTGCATCTGGAATTGTTTTTGAAGCAGGTGTATTCTTTAAATATAAAAATATACATAAAGATACAATGTTCAATTGTAAAAATTATTTAGAAGAATAGGACATCCGTACTTAAACTGTTTAGTTTAATTGTAATTTTGTCAAAATTCATTCCACTTACACCACGGTGTAATGTTTAGAGCAGATCAACAAAGCAGGACGAAAACAGCAGGACTTAAATGGTTTTCTCTTTGTCGGGCCAATTTAGTAATGTGCTTATTTTCACCAGTTGACGTTCAGATAGTGGATTCGGTTGTTCAGAATACCTAGAGTTGCTAGTTATGGGAGTCAGAAGTAGCTTTAATGAGTTCAGACTATTGTAACCAAGTGGCTGTCATTCCAAATTCAACTCTATGCTAATGATGTAAAATTACTTTTTGAAAAGAAAAGTATTTATGAAAGGTTTTGCTCAAGTTTTAAAATGTTCTCTCGGTAAAGACTGTTTTCTTCGTGCTAGTGGCAAAGAGTGGCTCTAGTAGCGTTGCCGTATGAGAACGAAATTTCAGCGCTGAAATAAAGCTTAATGTTCGTTAGTTTTATGTCACGAGACGGCGACGAGCTTATTTTACAGAGACTATTTGTTTGCTTTCTCTTTTTGTTTTTATAAGTAATAATATAATTTGTAATCCAGACTTATTAAAAATAACCAAATAAACTCTTAAAACCTTACGCGCAACGTTACTTATACATAAACATTTTTTAATAATTTAGCTTTGGCGTAGTCCCTCACTCCATAACACTGCCCTAAAAACTTTTGTTAATATTAAGCCAAAATTAGTAACTTCCATTAAGTTAGGAGCACATTTTAAGGGAATAAATTAAGATGGCCGTTACCCGCTTTGTTGCAAAATACACAGTCCTTATTTCCAGTTTCTAAGTTAATAAGAAACTCGACGAAAATTTAAAACTAACTCTTTAAGAAGGTTCTAAAGCTGCCAGCCACAGACTTAAGTACGTATGCAAATAGACAAAAAAAAAAACAAATGTAGTACGGTATCCAGTTCGAAATTCAAAAGTGGTGCGCCAGTTGCAAAAGTTCAGTTGTTATGAACGCACGTGACCCGCTATCCTTCGTGGTTGATGTTCGTAATAACCGGGTAAACGGTGAACATGCCGGTAAATTGTCAGTAACATTTTGTTACGTCAAAAACATACGCCACGTTTTTACAAAGTTAAAAAAGTAATTCCAAGCTTGAAGCGTTTTCCCGTTGAAGTAGGAAAATAAGACTGATAAACACTTATAAGTAATGTATTCTTTTATTTTAATAATTCATTCGGTTGTAAAATCGAATGCAATTCTTCAAACACTTATAAAATATATGGGGATAGAATACAATGATTTAATTATATTCATCATCTTAGCCGAAAGCTGCACTGCTAGAAATAGACACATACTGAACTTGGGCTGATCTTTATTCTATTATGACTGTTTTATTCGATTACAATATCTTTTTACATTGGAGGTTAGGTATAGGTTCTTAACATCGCTAAACTTTTACTTCTCACACTGAAGAGTGCACGGCAGTGGAACAGTTTATGTATAGGGCTCATATTATTTACTGATATACTTTTCAATACGGGCTATAAAAAAGAGGTAACTATCATGGTATCGGGTTAAGCGCAATTTTTCTATACATTATTAAGCAAATGTTCATTTTCCAACCGTTTTAATATCACCTTTTTTTAAAATATCATAGGTATCATTTGACACAATGTACTTAATTATTATTTAACCTTATGCTAGAAATATGTGAATTTAACAATATTTCTCTTTCAAAACTCGTCTTAACATCTTTCCAGAAGGATTTTTTGGCAGTGCGTCTAAGAACATAACTTCCTTCACTCTTTTATATTCTGCTACTCTTTTAGCTACAAAAGACTTTATTCCTTCAGCGTCTTCTTTGCAGCCATCTTTTAAAACTATAAAAGCTTTAGGTACTTCCCCACTTCGTGCATCAGGAATACCAAGAACAGCAACGTCTAAAATATCTGGATGTTCTTTTAGAATATTTTCTAACTCTGCAGGAGGTACCTGGTACCCTTTTACCTGTAAAGAAGAAAATTAATGAGTGCAGTGCAAAGTGAAGATCCAATTAAAAACACATAACATTACATTCGAGACAGTGTGAAAATTATATTTGCTCATCTTCCGAATTTTATTGGAATGAGGCCAACTTTCTGTATAATATCTTTATTTTTAACTATTCGTTTCTATGCTGTTCATGATTTTGCGTGTGTGATATTTTAGTAATGTTATTTTCTAAAAGGTATTGCAAGTATTTTAAACACGTTAAATAAATATAATACGCTAGAATAATAACATACAAAAATTATTAATAATTAAAATGCATAAAGATACACGTGAGTCAAAACGCATCACAGGAATGTTAAAGCTTCTGACCTCTTAATTTATCGTTTCACACGTAGCTGTCTGTCATGTCACTTTAATTTATGATTGTGCGGGGATCGAACCTGCAACTTTCGCCGCAGCGTAGTGGCTAGTAGACCACTTAGATTATAATAGCGCTATACATGCAGTCCTTTGTTAAATAGTATACATTTTTTAAATTAAATATTTCGAATAAATAAAACAGTATAGTTTTAATATTTGAGAAAAATACCTGGGCTGTCTTAATTAATTTTTATTCTTGCTTATAATGAGAACTGCTCAACATCATAGTTAATATTAAATATTTTGTAATTAAACATGTATTATATACGTACAATTTATGTATGATATTTTTTGCTTTATCTTTTCAATAGGCACAATATTTTTGGTAGTATGAACAAGTGTAGAATATTTAATTGATTAGATTACGTAAACGTAGTATAGAATGTGGACAAAATACGTCTTTATGATCTCGAAGAGTTGTGCTTTAAAAACATTACATTTTACAAACATTATACGAACTTAGCAACTGAACTTATTGACAATTAGGCTTACTTTAATGAGTTCTTTTAGTCTATCAGCTATAGTTACGACTCCGTTGCTATCAATATTGGCGAGGTCTCCCGTCCTGAACCAGCCGTCTTCAGTAATTGAATCCTTCGTGGCTGTAGGATTATTTCTATATCCTTTCATCACTTGAGGACCACGAATTAGAAGTTCACCAACCTGTTAAATACAATTTTATTCTGAATCTTAATTATATACTAATATTTTTTAAGGGAGAGTGTTCGTCAAATAGGGTAATATTTACAAAACATTCTTTTAAAAACGGCGCTTTACTATTTGGGTACCTTTTTTTTTTGTTTCCCTGGAAGAATGCTTTATGCACTGTCCGCTGGCTAGGGGATGGCACCGGCGGGGTGTGTGGGATCCCAGCATCATGTGCTGGTATACCCACAAAAAAACCTGGGGTGTTCCCTCTCTCGGGGGCCAGTTGGGAGTCTGAAAAGATTCATCCATAGCAGGCCCCCCCGTGTGGGTGCCGGCCGGGTCCATCGGACCCGACCTCCTCTCGTCCCCGGGGGAGAGCAATTCACTGCTCTCCCCTTTCGACGTAAGAAGGCGCGCGGGAACACCGCGCGCGCCCTCTGTGGGTTCTTACTCACGGGTGGCAGGGTCCCCTGAGGCCTTGCCACCCAGAAC
Source organism: Catocala nupta (assembly GCA_963675205.1). NCBI lineage: Eukaryota > Metazoa > Arthropoda > Insecta > Lepidoptera > Erebidae > Catocala > Catocala nupta. The sequence continues at coordinate 29,339,680 of OY776091.1, read as the reverse complement.
CCTTAGGTGGGGGGCAGGAGAGCGACATAAGCGCGCCTCCTGCGCCCCCTCCTCTGGCGGCGGATGTCCGGGGCGTAAGGATCTTCCTCACGCCCCCGCTCCGCCGCCTCCTTCTGCGAGATGACAGCCTCGCAGAAGGACCTCATTGCACCCCAGCACCTGTCATCGCCGACCATCATGGATACGACGGTCGGCAACGAGAGGTCGGGGCCAATCACGGCGACCAGGGCACAGCGCTCCTCGGCCCACGCCGGACACTCCTCCAGCGTGTGCTGCGCCGTGTCCCGGTCGCACTCCTCGCAGTGGTGACACCTGGTTGTCGACTCCCTACCGGCTATCTTGCACAGGTACTCTCCGAAACAACCGTGTCAGAGCACCTGAGTAAGCCGGTAGGTGAGCGGTCCGCGCTGTCTGTCCGTCCACTGCCTTAGTACCGGACGGACAGCCTCGACTGTCCTCAACCCGTAGCGGGGCTGGGCCAGCCTTTCCTCCCACATGGCCTCGAGGACCAGTCGAGTCTGGGACCTTCGCGTCTCCACCGCCCCGTGAGTTGGTACCTCACTATGGAGCCGGAGGTCCGCGCGCCAGTTAAACACCGACGCTTGGACCTCCGCCTCCGAATCCCAGGGCGGCGATGCCGCCAGGACGCACGCCGCCTCAAAGGAGACGGTGCGGTACGCCCGCGACACCCTGATCGCCATCGCCCTCTGAGGTTTCCTCAGGAGGGCGATGTTTCGGCGATCGAGGGCGCCGGCCCAAATGGGCGACCCGTAAAGGGCCATCGACCGCACCACCCCCAAATAGAGGCGGCGGCAGACGACACTCGGCCCCCCGATATTCGGCAGCAGAGAGCTAAGCGCTCCCGCCGCCGACATCAACCGGGGGGCCAGGCGGCTAAAATGGACGCGAAAGTTCCAGCGGCCGTCGAGGTGGAGCCCCAAGTATTTCATACTCGGCTCCACCCCGATGCGGACCCCTCCAACTATGATGTGGGCATCTGGTGGCGGCGCCCGCCGAGGCCCATGAAATAACAGGGCCTCGGACTTTTCCAGCGCCACCTCCAGTCCCAACATCCTAATTCTACCGACAACCAGGGCCACCCCTGCCGTGGCAAGACGGGCAGCTGCCCCGTAATCCTCTCCCCGGGCCGTGACCAGCGTGTCGTCGGCGTAAGACTATTTGGGTACCTAACTAAACCTGACTGACAGCAAAAGACTTCGGACCATGTAACTACCACCAACTATGCATTTTTTATATTCCTGCGGGTAACAACAATATAATTTTGATAGTAAGTGCTTGCCGTGTTCTATGAACTGATACTACCAACGGAGAATCACTGGCACTGGGACATTGCCACCCAAAAAAGAATCACAGTGCCCATGCTGTAAACACGGCGCGTTCTAAATGGATTTAGTAAACTCTTCACTCTTCATATCTTCACTTTAACATTGTATAAAATGTGATTAAATCGCCATTTTAGTAGAAGTAGTAGTGATGAACGATTTGGTTTTACTCTACATAGTCCTTGCTCTCTACGAGTGGGAGGTCTCTACGGGTATTTTGACCTTCTGGCGTATAGTAACGATCGGGTGAATCATTGCTATTTACCATAATTTCCATTGTTATTCACATGACTTACCTCATTTGGTCCAAGTGCTTGCAGCTTAGAGTCAACAATCCTTAATTCCGTGTTTGGTATACCATAGCCCACTGTTGTGACGTCATTAAATCCTGGCACCATTGCTACTGCTAAAGGTGATGTTTCTGTCAAACCGTATATGTTAAGAAAGCTGGTGTTTGGCTGAAAGAAATAAATATAATTAAAATATCGAATTATTCGATTCTTCAAGCATTTTAATAAATTCGAAAAGTATGTTGATAAATATTCGATTGCATTATACTTTGATATTGATTGATTCTTTTTTTAAGTATTAGTCATACGCAAAGCCTCGCTGATTTCAGCATGAATGGGCCGGCTCGACTGGGGAAGGACTACCCTCTCACAGAATATCGACGTTAAATAACAGTATTCCTACTGTTGTGTTTCGTTCGGTGAGTGAGAGTGCCGGAGGCCCAATCATACTCATTCCCCCTTCCCGCTCCTTCTCCTTTCCACTTCCTTTTTCGCTTCTCCCTTTCCTAAAGGGGCGGCAACGCGTTAGTGATGCCTCTGGTGTTGCAGGCGTAAGTGATGCCTACGGTGACATTTACCATCAGGTGGGCTGTATGCCGGTTCTCCACCATAGTTGTATAAGACAAAAAATACGAATGCAGTCACCGCCATCCGTATTAAACATTAAAGGCAAATAAGGAACGAAAATATTACGAGATCTGTTAAAAAGATTTCACTATCATCCCAAAATTATTAGGTCGAATATATCGATCGCGCATATTTAAATATTTTTATTGTTTTGCATATTCTATTATGGTATGAATTATAATCAGCAATAACTAATTAATCAACGTTCGGATGCGAGATCATATAATTTACGAACAATCAAATTTATTTATTCGTAGCAATTGCACATTGCATACTATTCATGATCTGCTTTAATCTAATTTACTTTACGAAATTAGTTACATAAAATTAATATTACGAGAAACTTTCCACGTGTAAGCTTCTAATTTTATAAGACATGAAACGAAAGTATCGTCCAAAGAGCGTTATTTAAAATCTAATATAATTAGCTGTGCCCTAATTACATCGTGTAGATGCAACATGAACATTGTGTAGAGAATGTAACAAAAAAGGCTTTGATGTTGGCTGTTAGCGATGCCGCCAATTTTAGCGATACTGCGGGTAGAATGATACTAATTATATCATAAAACGAGGTACACGGTTATTGAAACTAGTTTCGGCAAATTAATTTTGCCATATGCTTTTGTAATGTAAATTAGGCTGTATAATATGATAAGTGAAAAAGTAATATCCTTAAAAGGATTATTATAGTTTCTGTACATGATAAGGTAACATAGGATGGGGTTGATGCCTGCTTGACATGCTGTGCATGAAGTCTCAGGTTTCATTCCCGGAAATAACAGTGTTATAGGGTTTTCTTCCAAGACTTTCACAGTAGCAGTACAAAGTCTGAAACTGTACCCCGAAGCAATAGGGTCGCCCTTTATTATGTTTACCTTTTTAGAGATATGAGCGTAAATAAATATAGTATTAGTATATATATATATATATATACATAGCGTATGTATGTACTTATACTATACCGATATATATTTTTACAACTTATTTAATTAAAAGATTAAATGTGACTTGAAATGTAGGAGACAGCTCAAATACTAGTAAGATAAATTCCAAGTAACTTATCGTTCAAAGTACACAAAAAAAATCATAATGTTTATCAAAACCTAGTCTCTGACAAAAAGTTTGAACAGGTAATTGACAAAATGACCAGTTTTTCAGAACTAAAATAGATATGATTTATTATTTGTTGCCTTTTGATTGATCGACGACGTTATGATGGCGTTTTTGCTACTTAAAGACTCTTATGATTTTTTACATAAATAGACGTTGAATTTATTGTGAACAATCTATCCATGATTTTAATTTTTTTCCAATCATTACCTTTTATACGACATGTATTTCACAGAATCAACATACTTGGTACACCCGTATATATTTACGAGTATACTTAAATATACGGATATGAATTTGTTGCCATGACTAGGTCGAGCTAAGGGTTCCGTGCATATACAGGAAATAAAAAAAATATATTTGTATATTGCACTGAGTATTTCGTGCAGGAAAACACAATATGTCTTTGGCTGACCCGATGATCATGGCTTTGGCTTACCCTGTTAATACATTTTGAACAGGCGTAAGCATACGCTTCTACTGCTTTTCAAGTATTTGTTAGGTGAACTTAGTTAATTTAATACTTTTCATATAGTTTTACGACATACATTATCTTACGGTCATATCCACGAAGAGATGAAAAAAGGTGTATTACACCCACATTTTACTAGCTATAGTTTAAGGTGCCACGAATAGATGACGAGACTATTGACAAGATTTTTTTATGGGATTGTCGGCAAACGATCAGGTGGATTACCTGATGGTAAGCGATCACCGCTGCCCATGAACACCCACAACACCAGAGGAGTCACGTGTACGTTGCCGGCCTTTTAAAAAGGAGTACGCTCTTTTCTTGAAGGTTTGGAGGTGGTAATGGTACGGAAATACCGCAGGCGACAGTTCATTCCACAGTTTAGTTGTGCGAAGCAGAAAATGTCTGGAAAACGCACAGTAGTAGACTGCCAACCATCTAAATGAAGGGGATGAAAATGCTATCGTGTATTAGTGCGTAGTATTAGCGTGGATTAGTCCGTAGAAACACTCAGTATTACTTTTCCTGGGGCGGGAATCGAACCCAAGACCTAATGCAGAACTGTTGAATTTACGAAATCTGTGACACAGAGGCAGTTCTTAGTCTTATTATGTACGTAATTTATAAAAACCTTGTTCAGCATGGAATCGCTTTGATGTGGTTCAGTCTGATATTGATTACTGAAAGTAATTAAATGTATTCTATTTCCTATTTCCATGTAAAAAAGGACGGGATCTACATAAAATAATATAACATTTACGTAGAAATACAGCATAGTGTAAAAATTAAATCCATCGACTATTTTTCGAGTATGCGGACATAAACATACGGACGCTGAATTTATACATAAGGAATACTTTTTACCTTAACTTTTTCAAGTACTTTCAACACGTCATTCCTGGGTAATGGAGCAGCGCCTGATGTAATCGTTTTGACAGACGCCAGATGTTCTTTCGTCACATCGGGGTGTGAACCAAGAAATAATACTGCAAATAAATAATTATACAGTCAGCCAAATAAGAAGCTAAAAGCTAATGTTAGAAATTAATACAATGATTAATTTCTAACTTTAGTGCATGCCTTCTGATTATTGTAACGTATTTATAAGCTACTAACTTTCGTTAGCAGCTTCGCTCGCGAAAAACCTGGTCAGATTATGGTAGTAACAGTACTTTAAAAAAAATACAACCTATGTTACCCGCTTTTTAATGGCGAAAGAATATTTTTAATTCGGTTGAGTAGTTTTTGAATTAAATCCTTACAAACAAACAAACAAACAAAAATAAAATCTTTCTTCTTTTTAATTAGCATAGATTATTAAATAAACTCTCTTTCGATATTTCAACTATTACTGTTGTAAAAACATGAGAACGACGCGATGGTTACATTAAAAATTTAGCGACTTAAGTCGTTGTCTCTACATAAATTCGAAAAGAAAAAAATATTATTACTGCTATATAATTTTATGATTAGCAAATGCAACTGAAAAGCAAACGTCGCCGTATGTTACCGCTATAATAAAATAATCGTGCGATTAATTATGGCGACATACTGCTTTTTCAATTATTTAGTTGTAAAGCGGCTAATCATTCACCTTGTGTAGGTCTTATCCTCTCAAACTCCGCCGTTGAAAACATAAACCATACACAATCGAGTGTGCTCGACGCCCTATCGCGTCACCGGGGTTTGACGAGTACAAATCTGAAGACGTCGATCGGCGTCAACGGTAATTGTAATTGTAACTGTAATTGGACTCCCTTTTTGCTTTTATTTTTATTTTATTTCATTTATGCGTGAGGCGTCAACGGTATTTGAGAGGATCATGTGTAGAACAGCATTCTAAATATATTCGAATATATTGAAAAAACTACATACATAAATACAGAGTTAAATAAAAAATATTAATTACCTTTTACCCGTGTATATATTATATATATTTTATAATATTCCATCACATACACACAACACCATCTAGCCCAAACTTAGCAGAGCTTGTACTATGGGTACTAGACAATGGATAAACATATATATACCTTTTTTTTTTTGTAAATAAATTTTATACATAGTAACACCCAGACCAAGACAAAAATCCATGTTCATGCAAACAAATGTTTGACTCGTGCGGGAATCGAAATCGGAAATCGAATCGACCGCGTGTTGTCTTAAACCTTAGTCGTGCATTTAGAGCGACCAATTTTAATATATTATGTGTTATTGTATTAAAAAATCAAACAATTAATTATGAAAAGTGGTATAACAAACGTTATTAAGTAAGGTATAAATAAGTCACGGGTTAAAGATTATTTGTATTTTTCATTTAACTCCTTATACGAGTAAGTCCGTGCTCCAGGTTCTTTACCATGCAAAGTAGGCTGCCTTGTGTTCAAATGTGTACGAAAATTAACGTCGAATTTATATTACTAAAAGGTTTTCTCGTACGACTATCAGCAGCGATAAATCCACAACACAACCGCACATTTTAATTTATTCATTGCATTGATATAATTGGGCGGTTGAATAGATACAAACAATTATTAGCATTTATAATTCATATCACGATCTAGTCGCTAATAAACGCGCGTTTGTATCGGTGCAAAAATAGGTATCCATATATCATATTTTCTTAATTAATGACTATACATACGTATGTGTATAGCGTCACGTTTATATCAACGATGGTGTAGACAGAGGAGTACTACAGCAATAATAACTATAACTATAAAAAAGGGTATTGTCGTCTACCCGCAATATTTCTGGATAGACCGACACAGTAGACAAATATTTCGTGGTAGTGTAGGATTGTTCAATCCCTCCACTACACTGGCTCGACAATGCCCACGTATTCTCTGATCACAATTCACTTCGTATTTTCACCTGCTGGGTTTGCCGCCTATCTCCCTGACAGTTCGTGTCAACGACAGTGTTGCCAATACAGGAGCACACGAGACAGCGTATTTATGCTATATCGCATTATCGCATACACTACATCCCTCCCTTGATAAAAAATAAAAATAACAAGATCTTTACTCCACACATATATTATATTATGTATACATAAAGTAATCAGTCATCACTCAAAGTTACAACAGTACAAACATTAGATTTCTCTCTATTGAGTCAGAACTAACAAAAAAACTATTTTAATTATTTAAAGTTGAACATATTAATACTTAATCACTTAATCATCAATTAATAGTTATGAGTTTGAGGTTCAGTAATTCACACTTCATTCATTTACATACTCTTTGTTTTCCTTTTCATCCTCGTCTTCCTGATCATTTTCCTGCACTGTTTTCCATTGTCCCTCTACTCTTTTCAGGTGAACAATATTCCTTCTGAGTACTTGACCTGTTTGATCATTCCTTACTGTAATGTCTCCTTTATTAGTACTCTGAACAGTGTGAGGTGCTGGATTGTAATTTGAGCTGAGCTTACTAACTTTATCCATATTCTTAACATAGACTTTATCTCCTTCAGCTAAATTTGATTCAATGGCTCCTCTTCTTCTATCACCATACTCCTTCCCTTTTTCCTTATGAATCTTGTCCCGGTCTCGCACCTCAAGGTCAACCTCTGCACTAACCAGCCTATCAATCGACGGTATTTTGTCTCTGTTTTGACGTCTAAAAAACAATTCTGAGTGCGACTTGCCTGTGGTTGTATGAGGCGTACTGTTATACATTAATAGGTATTCCATAAGGCTTTCCTTCAGGTCTTTTTTTTCCAAAAGACTGATCTTGAGGCGCTTCATGATATCACGGTTTTGTCTTTCGACTTCCCCATTTTGTTGGGGCCAATAAGGCACTGTATTATAAAGGATGATGTTGCATTCCTTACAAAATGAACGAAATTCATCGCTGACAAATTGCCTCCCATTATCTGCAGTAATTGACACTGGGTAACCTAATCTGCTAAATATCTCTTTAAGTAATTTTATAATCTGGAAACTGGTCACTATTTTGGTAGTCTTGACTTCTTTGTAGCGACTATAATAGTCAATCATTACGAGTAAGTAGTTGCCATTAGTAAGTGGACCCAGCAGATCCATTGCAACATCAATCCAAGGAGCCATAGGGAGTTTGCGTCTTTTCATGGGCGTCGGAGGATTTGGCAATCCCACCAGTGTGCAGCTCTTGCAAGATTTGACCAAATTTTCTACGTCCTTATCAATTCTTGGCCACCACACTTTTGACCTTAATCTTCCTTTCATAGAGACAATTCCGGGATGGCCCTCGTGTGCAGCGTCTAGTACATCTTTCTGTAATTTTTTAGGTATTACGATTTTGTTGCCTCTGAGTAAAATATTTTCACAGAAACATAACTCATTCTCAAATATCTTATAGCCTTTTATGGATTCGTGCCACTCATTTTCATAGACTCCTTTCTTAACATCATTTATTTCCTTGTCATTTCTCGAAGCTTCAATAATGGCAGCCATTGAAATTGCGTATGGTCTAGCTTGCTCCACAATTTGATGAACATGCTCATCTCCCCTCTCAGATGGTGAATTTAAATATTTACATAGGCGTGATAACGGGTCAGCGATGTTCACTTTTCCTGGCATGTAGATCACATTGTAATTATATGATTGTAGCCTGAGTACCCATCGTTCTATGCGTGCACAGGGCTTAGATTTTGGCCCAAACAATATTTCCAGAGGTTTGTGATCCGTAATAAGATCAAACTCTTTGCCAAAAAGAAAAATATTGAAATGTTCTACAGACCAAACTAGAGCTAGAGCCTCTTTCTCTGTCTGACTATATTTCCTCTCACAATTTGTCAGTGTCCTGTTACCGTATGCAATGATCCGCGGGCCCTGTGAATCAGTCTGCACAAGAACGGCGCCGAGGCCTACAGGACTGGCATCTGCAATAACCTTTGTCTTGTCTTTAATGTCGTAGTATCCCAGAGATTGTATTTCGGTCAACGCTACTTTTAGTTCAGCAAACGCCTTGTCTTGGTCACTTGTCCAAAATGGTCTTCTTTCCTAGTTTTTTCTCAACAATTCTTTCAAAGGTTCGGTTTTCGTGGCCAAGTTGGGTAACCATTTGCTCACATAGTTTACTAGCCCTAAAAAGCTCTGTAGTTCTTCTATGGTTGTAGGGACTCTGAAGCTGGTGATGCTCTCAACATATTTTGGCAACGGCTTTACTCCATTTGAAGACAATTCGTGACCCAAAAAGTTCACTTTTCCTATTTTATACTTACACTTCTGTTCATTGAGTTGTACATCATTTTCTCTTAAAATCTTCAACACTTTTTCTAGTCGAGCGTCATGTTGCTCTTCTTTATCTCCAAAAACTAATATATCATCGATGAAGTTTATAACTCCCTCACATTTTACTAAAAGCTTTTCAAGCACCTTCTGAAAGATCTCAGGAGCACAACTGACCCCAAACATAAGTCTTTTATATTGATAGAGTCCTTTAGCCGTTATGAAAGTAGTTATGTGTCTGCAATCCGGATGTAATTCCAACTGATTAAAAGCGTCTTTAATGTCAAGCTTGCTAAAGTATTTAGCTTTACCAATTTCTGGCAAAAATTTGTCCATGCACGGCAAAGGGTGATTCTTCCGCATAATGGCAGCGTTAGCGCGTCGCATATCCACACACAAAGGTTAGTCCCCATTCTCTTTCATAATTGGTACCATTGGAGAAACCCACCTTGAAGGTCCATGTACCTCTTCAATTATATCTCGATCAAGTAGGTCTTGAATCTTGTTTTCAACTTTTTGTTCAATAGGCAACGGTATTCTCCGATATGGTTGTGATATTGGATGTATGCTATCATCAATAGGGATTTCTACCAACACATGCTTGAGTTTAGGAAATGGCTGTGACACCCGGTTATTCTCAATATTGTTGACATCCATGCCTATTTTCAAAACTCCTAGAAGGGTGGCAGTTTCTTTCCCTAGCAGGTCTCTTGTACCTCCCTCGACAACATAAACAGTTGTTAGTTCTCTCCGATCACTAATTCCAATTGTGGTCTCAAATGAACCCTTAATGCTGAGTGGTGTGCAACTGCCATATGCTAGAAGAGTTTTGTTTGGCTTAGGTGTCTGGTTGATTGTTAAAACTCCTTGATTTTTCAAAGAGTCCCATGTTTCTTGGGTTATCAAATTGACTTTACATCCTGAATCAACAAGCATTTTAGTCTTGACTCCACCTAAGGTGCACTCCACTGTTACATCGTCATCAATGCTAAAAACGTAATCCACTGCTACTTTCGCTCTTTTGTTTCCTTTTGAGTTTTGTGGATTATCAGATTTTACTTGTTCGTTGGATTTCCTTTTTGTGACCCTTGTTCTGCAGTATTGACGGAAATGTCCTGGCTTACCACATGTAAAACATGCTTTTCCTAAAGCAGGGCATTCTTTACAATCTATTCCGTGACTTTTACTTCCACACCGTCCACATAGTTTAAGGTTTTTGTGGTACAATTGTTTTGTTTTATAAAATTCTTCCTTTCTATTCCTGTTGTAAATAGCATTAACCTCTTGATTTTCTTGTTTTTTATCTTGGGGTTCTTGTTTTTTTCACCATATATTTCTAATTGGTCATTAACAACTTCCAAAGTGTTGGCTTCGGTTATAATTTTTTCCAGAGTGATGCTGTCACCAATTGTAAGTATTTTCTTACGTAGTTCAGCTGAAGTACATTTCTCAGTAATCTGGTCAATGAAGTAATTCTCATCTTTACCAAAATTGCACTTTTCTGCCTGTTTCCGTAATCGTACTAGGAAGCCTTCAAATTTCTCATTATCCTCTTGCTTGATTAGTCTGAACATATGGCGTTCAAAAACATGGTTTTGTTTTGGAAGGAAATATTCATCAAGCTTTTTTATAGCTACATCAAAAACATCCACATTTTCTGTAGCTTTAACATCCGCACCAGGTAAATTATAAAATATATCTTGCAGCTTCGCCCCTCCAAAGTGCAACAATGTTGCCCGTTTTTTCTGCGACAACTCAATTCCCGCTGCATCAAGATATATGAGTAGTGATCTTTTCCATCTCTCCCATTTACAGCCAATGGAACTCCTGTCACCGTCTAAATCAAGTCCTTCTAGAGCCAATAACGGTTGTTGAGCCATTTCCTGATCCCGATGGGACAACCTGGAATATGCAATTTAATTGGTATATGTAACACTAGTGTCAACTTAAATGGAGATCGTATTAACCATTTCCAATTAAATAAGGTATTCATTTGAACTACCATACAATTTCGACTTTAATGGGCATTCATTTGAACTACTAACAGCTTCCAAAATAATGGAAGTTTATCAACCGTTACCAAATTAACAGAGGTATTCATTTGAACTACCACACAATTTCCAATTTAATGGAGGTTATGTCAACCATTTTTAATTCAATTGAGGTACTCATTTGAAATACCAGACAGTCTCAACCATAATGGGGTTTATCAACCACTTCCAATTTAATGGAGGTATTCCTTTGAATTACCAGACAATTTCCAATTTAATGGAGGTTATGTCAACCATTTCCAATTCAATGGAGGTATTCATTTGAACTACCAGGCTACTAAAATAAAAATGATATTAATCTCATTACATACCCTACTAGTAGTAGGCTAATAACTACATAGGTACCAGTACCTAAATGAATGATGCTTGTTTGAGTTTAAGGTAAGAACTTTAGTATTAAATTGTTGTTTATTACTGATTAATTCATAGAGATTGGACCAATCCCGTTACTTCAAACTTAAATGAACTTTAGTTATGCAATTAGTTAATATTCTATCTGTTGATAGATAAGTAGGTAGGTACTCATTTATCAACACCAGTCGAGCATTAATCAGGCCCAAGTATAGCAGATATGATGATATTTTTCCTAACACTCACTAGGTACATGAATACTAAAACAATGGTACAAATGTTAGCTGAATTTGTTAACAAAATACATGTTGGGTTCGTAACCTCAAAATGTACCGACCACAGAGTACTTGTACCAACTTCGAACTATTCCGTTTTGTAAAACATATTTATTTAAATACGATACCTTTTGCTCGTCGCCACTTGTAGGATTGTTTAATCCCTCCACTACACTGGCTCGACAATGCCCACGTATTCTCTGATCACAATTCACTTCGTATTTTCACCTGCTGGGTTTGCCGCCTATCTCCCTGACAGTTCGTGTCAACGACAGTGTTGCCAATACAGGAGCACACGAGACAGCGTATTTATGCTATATCGCATTATCGCATACACTACAGGTAGTATCGATAATTTCCTGACAGAAAAACCCAATACCACTTTGCCTGGTGGTACACGGTACTGATCATTTTGTGGTACTGGTAAAAAGGTCTCCAGTTAATTTCCCGAAATTACCTGGAGACTTTTTGCATCGCAGCATTGTCTACCGCTAAGCAACAAATCAAGAACGTCGATTACCCAATTGTAGAGTTATATACTGTGATAAGAGAGATTACTCTCTTATTTAAAGTCTGCGAATTTTAAATAACATTTGTTACGTGAATATAAGATAAAAGCTTTGATAAGCTTCAGTGATCTGAATGTCATAAACAGTATTGCACTGCACAGTATTCGGCACTTATTTGTCTATAGAAGTAGATGTGTGTGATAAGGCTGATAAACATTCATTCTCAATAGATTAGTTTAAAGACCTAAAATACAATAGTAGCATCCTTTCGTTACGTTCAGAGGTGGAACAGTTTGTTCATAAATGTACATCAGCCTGTGTTTCTATGACGAAGGGGAAAATAAACATATGGCCTGTTTGACTGCACGGCTGGCGTAGGGCTTAGTGTTCGCCTCGGCAGTGCCATTGCGAGGAGTGTTGCTGGTTGCCCATGAAGAACTTAAATTATGTGTGATCCAGAAATAGTTGTTCCGAGTCTGATGGGTATTCTTTATAGCCGTTGTTTGTAAAGCCACCGCAACACAGTGCTTATCTCGTTTTTTAATACAACTTAGTTGGCAAACAAGCATACGGCCCTGATGATAAATGGTCACTTATTATAAATAACACCAGAGGCATGACTTGTACGTTATCGACCCTTTAGGAAAGGAAGAAGAGAATAAGGAAGTGTGAACGGGAAAGCGCGGGTAGGGGAAAGAAGGTGATTGGGCAATCCCCCTCACCGAACGAAACACAACTGTAGGAATAGTGTTATTTCACGTCGATATTTTGTGAGAGGGTACTCCTTCCCCGGTCGAGCCGGTCCAATCATGCTGAAATCGGCGAGGCTCTACTTTTCTAATACGGTCCGTTACCGGCGGCTCTGTTTGTTGATTGTATTTAAAAACTTTAACAGTAATCCTATTGATCCGCACTAATATTATAAATGCGAATGTAAGTTTGTTTGTTCGACTTTCATGCTGTAACTATTCGATCGATCATCACGTAATTTCGCATTCACGTTGTCAGGGGAACAGAAAAAAACATAGGATACCTTTCATCGCGCAAAAGTACTGTTCTCAGGGTATAAAAATAGACAAGCCGCCGGCAAAATCTAGTGATGAATAAATGCTTAATACTTACCTAAAGGAGGAGCGGCACACATCAGATTTATTGGATGTTCTTTCAGTACGTTGATGAATGAGCTTGGATGGAACTTCGGTATCGTCACTACTTTCATACCGACGGACAATTTGTGAAGTAGAACTATTGACAAACCATATATATGGAAGAATGGTAATACGCCAAGAATGGTGTCCTGATTTGATTCTGAAAATATAATAGTTGCTCTAAAGATGTTTGCAATAACACGTCAAATTATTTATAAAAGTCGTATAATGTCAAAAGTCGGAAGGGTTATAATAAACAATGACTAAAAAAAGGTCTTAGTTCGTCTTTTAGATTAGCAAAAAATATTGGAAACATATTTTTCTTTTGTCCCACAAACTAATAACAACAAAGATACAACGCGTTTAAATTTCGTGTTACGTCATTTGTCGGTACAAATATAAGACAGTGACGTCACAAGCACCCACTCCCGAACTTTAATGCGTTATATCTTAGTAAATTTTTATTGTTTTCTTAAAACATAAAATAGCTGTTCAATATTTTTTGATAATAAATACTGTAACTACTTATACGGTTTAATATCCTGCAATCTTCCTTTAATGATTATTTTTCATATCTTTTATTTAAGCTAAGAGCCTTAAGAATTCTACTAAATAGTAAACTGGCAGCACGGGAAGACCGAGGTCATATGTTCTACTATATAGTTTTTCCTAATATATATATATATATATAATTAGCATTAACGCCATCTGCAGTAGTATAGGTCTTCCTCTGTCTAGCAAGTTTCAGGCTTGATTTGGTCTCCTACCCTGCTCTACGATTCCCATTAACATGTTTAAAAATAAAAATATATCTTTGTAAAATTCGATTATTATATATGACTTTGATTTATTGTTTCATAAAGACGTATATTGTTCATTAAAAATTTAGCCTCTTTTACATTTATAGCAATTTAAATAAGATTTGGGCGGCTTTATTTAAATATCAGATGATAGATGATTGTGTGGCATAAAATGTTTATTTCGAAAATTGCTCTTTTTACTATTTATTGAAATATTAGAACATACAAACGCAATTTAATTTCGCAGTTAAGTTGCAGTTCTAAGGTGAATTTGACTTAAACTAAAATACCCTCTAGTACGTACCACTTTCACACTGTCATTTATTTATTTATTTTACATCAAATAGAACGACTTGCGCCAATTGCACTATTAAATAATACATAATCAATTTTAAAATTTAGTATACACGCATTCTGCACACAGTACCTCATACATTCTAATAATAATATTTTCCATTCATACTTAAAAATATCAACTTTTCGGTTAAAGTCCAAGAAAGCGTTAGGCTGTTTTAGTGACTGAGGTATGGGTGAGTTAAATCTTGCCACAGTACGGCACGCTGGAACCGCCAGCAATCGGTGCTTTCTACCACGACAATAGTTGTTAGGCAGAAACAAACTGCAACATTTGTTGAAAAGAATCGGTGCGTAGATCATAATCTTTAAAATTTTGCAGGTTCAACCATCTGATCGTATGACTGCCTCGTCTCTAAAGAGTTAAAACCTAAGCAACCCAATTACAATTTTGTAGGATACAGATAAGTGTAGTAACCATAGAATTTCTTATAAATAAGTCTTAGAAAAGCTTTCTGGACTTTTTCCAACATAATACTGCTTATAATATGGATTCCACACAACCACGCTGGACTCAAGTTTACTGCGGACTAATGTATAAAAACGAATTTAATGCACCATGCAATGCTATGCGAAAATAAGCACTCATGTTGGGTGCTGATGAATTTACGACAGTTTCTCAAAACGAAGGTGAGAAGTCCGAGGCGACTAAAAGACTCCTTAGCAAGCAACGAAATATGCTCATGAAAAGTGAGCTTTTGGTCAAATGTGACTCCCAAATCTTTCGTAGAATCAGTTCTCGTGATAACATTATGGTTCGATTTTCCTGTATTTTTTATGTGTAATTGATTGGGTGACGCATTCGGCTTCAGATTTGGTTTCAAAAAATAATTTTAAGTTGTCGGCATATAAGAGGCATTCCGCATTTCGAACCACTGTAGGCAGAAATTCATTAAGATAAAAAGACGAGGTCCCCCTACCGATCTCTGGCGGACTCCTGATCGTGTATGATAAGAGTGCGACTTATAATGATCAAGCCATGCTTACATTTTACTTAACCACTAAAGTAATTAATTAAGATTTAAATAAAGACTGAGGCTCATAAGATCCATAACAGCTCTCTGAAGAGGAATATCACATCACATTCCTTTACATGTTTACATATCTAACCTAATTCAGTAAAAACCTAATCCCCGCGACAACGTTCTTATGGTCATTTGTACGAGCATTTACACAAAACATTTAACACAACCAGTATAGGTATGTTTACTTATTTAGGTCACAAATTAACACTTACGAATGTCAAAGTTCAACCTATACTGTATATATTACGTAGATGGAGTTAATCTGTCAGTGGTATTTTATAATCCTCTGCTACGTTTAGCAAATCAAATAGACAAATCCTGTCAGAATAACTAACAAGTGGCAAGTCGTAACTAAAAATAGTCTTTCAACCCACATTACTTGAAAGATTATAACCAACAAATTAACAAGGCACTCTGAATTGTAAAATTGTACACAGCTCGATGCGGACGATCCATACAGTTACTCAATTGAGTCGTTAACAATGAATGCAGCAATCATCGCTTTAGGATATGTCACTCAACATATTTGTAAGGTAGAGCATATTGTATATTGAACTATATACCGTCTGGTGGATTTTTAAAACAAGCCTTAGGCTCAGTCATGATGAAAATCGTCATGTGACTCTAATAATGAAGGCAAACATTGTCAGGATACTTGTGTGCTGTCGGTACTGGTTTGTATAAGCATAGCCTACTTAAAACTAGTTCGTAAAGGCCGCTTACGATCACATTAAAATAATTACGCCTAAGGATTCAAGTCGGACGAGGCAAATACCGACTAATAACATGATTAGTTGGTACTTTCTTGACGGTAGACAGGGTCGGTGATCTTAGACAGTTGCTTGGTAAACTATTGGATTAGTCCTATCGTTATATTGTTAATTCGATAAGATTTCTCAAATAAATGAAATATATATATTATTGAGTAGATAGCGCTGCAATATGCTTTCTTTTTGTTTGTGTTTCGAAATACAACACATTTAAATATATCTGATAAAGCAAAGCATATTATTGAAATAACAAATATGGGAAGTGCATTCTCAATTTAGCCTTAGTTAGTTTTCAGTAATAAGCTCTTAAATCGCGTTTTTTTAAGTAGTTCTGATAGTAGGTTTTAAGTTGCGACCATAGCTATTCACCAATATTGTTTAAGACTTCGACTGTGACAACATAAAATACAAACAGAGTTACTTTCTGTATTATAATATATATAATCAAGAATTAACATAATGGTTGGCATAAGTAGCATTTAGTCGTATTTAACGAAATATTAAGAATGTATTCAGTGAGAAATTTCAATTACTTACTAGTAGTTTCATCGTAATGCCGAACAGTGTCAACATCTTGCTGCAAGCAGTTCATAACAATATTCCGATGTATTAACTCCACGCCTTTTGGAAGTCCTGTAGTACCACTGGAGTATGGCAAAAATGCAACGTCTTCGGAATATCTTCTGACTTCTTTTAAAACGCTCTGGTCAACATTGTCAGCCATAGCGAATTCTTCAAAATAAATTGTTCCTGGTGGTAAAGCACCTTCAGAACCCTTGACTACAATTATTGGTAGTTCTTTTTTTAATAAAGCCAATGCTTCTTTGAGAACTGGAACGATTTCTGGTACAGCGATGAGAATTTTTGCGTCGGATAGCTTTATTTGACGTTGAACTTCGTCTGAAAGAAAAATGTTAAATGTTATTGCCATTTTTTTGTTTTGCGACTATTCAAATTTAAATTAGATTGTCACATTTGATATAATAATTTATTAATTCAGGTAGTAATAGTTATATAGGTAATATTAATTGTTTAATAATGAATACGTTATATAATATAATTATAATTGTTGGTGCAGATGTCCACACCAACGGGTTCATTATATATTTATATATATAAAGATACAGGCTTGCCTAGTGCGGAAACCAAAGGACACTTAGGTCATGAAATTAAGCTCTCTGCAAAATGTATGTAGTAATATAGGGTACATATTGGTGCTGATATATGTATGTTACAGTATTAATATGTATTATGTCGCACAAGCTCTATTATTAGTATTTATGTTTCACTTTTATAAACCTCTGTATGTTTTTGCAGTAATAAATTTAATGGAATCAAATTTAAATACTTATAATTGAATTATGGTTTGATGAATGTCATTTTAGTTTAGTTTGGAAAGCCAAGTATGTAAGGTATGCATTTAAAATATGACCATTTAATTCTACTTGTGTTCACCCAGTAGTCGGTATTCGAACATAATCATTATTATTATTGAATACCTAAAGCATATATAAAATAAAATCTCCAACATAAAAATCTAACTCTTTCCAACTTTTATTGATTACTCTACAGCTACTAAAGCAAAAAGAATGAAAATCGGTTGACCTCACAGGAGAAAAAGATACTGAACTATTTTGTCTTTGCCTATTCATATATGTATGGTTCATAATTGTATATACTATACTATTATGATTATATAGGGAGAACACTAGCAGCTTGATGATGATAATATGAATATTTTATTGTATTTTAACTTACGTGGAGTATAAATAGGATTACAAGTACTGACTTCAGCACCTGCTTCCAGAGCTCCTAACATCACTAAAGGAAACTCTGGTGAATTAGGCATCATAATGAATACAACGCTACCATCTTTGATCTTCATCTGTGTTCGTAATTTCACCGCGAAATTTCTCGAATATTTATACATTTGATGGTAGGTATATGAACGCTTTGTTATTCCACATACCTGAAAATTTTGATCTATTTTAATTATCAAGTTTTATGAACATAATACAAACTATGCCGAGGCTATGATCTCTAGTACACTATTGATTGCCTCGGTAACGCAATGGTAGTAAGTGCGACTGCTGCTGTGTGAGATCCTATGCACCGGGTTCAATTTTAGGATCAATCAAAGGATTGTTTGGATTTCTGACAATGTATTTTTAGTAGTAGCAATGTATTTAGAAATATGCCCGGTGAACAATAGGCTCGCGAACTATTGGGACCTACAACCAGAACTGGTGAAATTGGGTATAATTCACTTTTGCTTACCTATTCAAGGTCATAGACTATGTATGTTATAACGCAAACGTATTGGTACCGTAATTGTGGAATAAGCGACTAATTTCAGGATTATGGTATTGTTAAGTATTTTTGTCATTAATTTCTCAATAACAGCTTGCTATCGTATTTATCGTAGAGATTGGCAAAATGTTAGTGTGAGTCTCAACCTATTTCTTTATGAATATTTATAAAGACGACGTACCGTACGCACAGCACGACATAGTCCATACTTTTATTTATAAAATAAGCACTGTATACGCTACATTTAATGCTAACGCGGTTTTAGTGACATCTTTTAATGACCTGAATTTAGAGCCTTAAATGCATCTGTTTGTATCCAATGTTAATAAAAATTGATCAACAAATTTGTTATGTACAAATTATATGATGTTTGTATCGCAAACAAATGCGTGTTCATTTTATTATGGCCGTATTAACTTTTATTATCTAGATTACAATGACTAGTATTACAACAAAAGGTCAGATATAAGGCAATTGAGACAGTCACGAAACGATAAATGTTCCTTTTTTACAAATGACTTAAGAACTTCTGGTTCAAAGTATCTGTTTTTTAAAATAACAATTACTGCATTAGGTTAATACCTAATGCATTCGTATGTCACGTATGTAAATCTACACATAATATATATTTTTATTTGCAAATTTGTTTTTACGCAAATTTTATACAATGATTGATTTTTGAAAATCGGTTTTTAGCTATATATTGAAATTAGGTCAGGCTACGCAGTGTTGGAATCTAAGGTTTATTTAATTTAATTCGATTGACATATCAAAAGCTGTATCTATTTAATAATAATAATTTATTTGTAACAGCAAGGTGAATACAAACAGTAATAAAATAGTATGTTGTGATTCGTATTTGCCATATACATGCTCTTATGAATTAGCGGACGGCAACCTATTAACCAGTTACAAAATTATAAAAGTAGCATAGTAATTATATTTTTATAATCACTATTTTCTACTACATTATTTACTATAGAATTATATTTAACAATTACTTTAACATACATTATATATTTATATATATATTTACATTTAACATAAATGATTTATTAAATGCAACAATCATATATGTTAGATATGTTGACATTTTTTGTTTGGTATTATATTGCGATTTTTATAGAATATTTTTGTATTTACAGAGGTAGTAAATTTGTCTACCTTATAAATCCTGTCATCTATCCCTTGTTAAGTAAACAAATTAAATGTTTATAATTATACATACCAGTGCCGTTTTATCTGCCCATCGCCCTAAGTTTTCCCACATGTGTTCAGGAAGAGTTCTGCTTGGTATATCAATAGATTTATGAGGAGACTTCACTGTATTGTCAGAAGTCCAGAGATTCTGTTCTCTTTTTGAAGATACAGATATACTTCTGCATGCTAAGAGTTTATGAGCTGTCCTAGTCACCAAATTCTTGGATGGCATCATGTTTCTGTAAAAAAAAGGTAAGTGACGTCAATATTTACAACAAGTTCTGGAAATACTAGCATTGTGAATGGTATTCCTCTGAGATTAGGAGACTTATAGTTGCCATTCCCGCAAAGATGAAAATACGATCTGTATTGTTTTAAGCCCCTACAGCATTCAATGTATTCATGTCCAGACTATGGTGCCTCCGTGGCGCAACGGTAGTTAATGCGACTGCTGTGCATGAAGTCTCGGGTTCGAATCCCGGGTCGGGCCTACAAAAAGTTATTGGGTTTTTCTATTAAGAAATCTCAATACGAGCCCGGAGTTAGGAAGTTGGCGGTGTTAGACACCCCCGTACCTCGGAAAGCACGTAAAACCGTTGGCCTGATCTCTCTCCGGTCGTGTCGGATTACCGTCCCATCGGATCTTGAGAGTTAGGGAACAGAGAGTGCACTTGTGTTTGCGCACATGCTTGTGCACTATAATATCTCATGCGCAGATGGCCAATCTCCGCTAAGATTGGCCGCCGTGACCGAAATTCGGTCTGGAGGACATTATGATGGATAATATGGATAAATATTAATTGACATTGCTGTGAAATGAGATGCCACTGAGTTATTTTAAAGCATATGCGATGCGCCTGGGTAGCAGATGAAAAGACAACGAAAGATGACTTAACGACGCTATCAAGATGACGAGACTGAAGATAACTTGATTATTATAGTCTTACATTATGGTGACGAGTGAGAGTAAGAAAAAAAGGGAAAACTTTACTCGTTAAGTTTTAGTTAGTGTGAATCAATTGTGTTTAATATTCTGATTACTATTTCCAAATAACTCACTTAAATTAATATTTATACTCTTATTGTTAAAAGACGTTGTTGTTACATTGTTTATTTGAAATCACTTTCATTACATAATTTTGAACTCTAACACTACTATTATTGACTCTCATCATTATATTAAACTTTAATTATAACAAGAAGATACTGATTAAAGCAAAATTGTTTACACAGAAAAAACGATATCACTTTCACGGTAAATTAAATAAAAGTATAATTATCGCATTGGAGATTAAAATTTCATTTGTGTTGTCAATTATTAAATTAAGAAATATAATTATTTCATCATCAATATAATATCAAAATTATACTGTTGATATATTAGGTACAATGGTACTCCCTATGATATGATGTTGGACGTTTTTCAGGCCGTATCCAAAAATGTCCATCCATTTTGTTCTACTTAAGTATAAAAGCGAACATTTGAATTACCTGATGGTAACGGTAGCTTATAGATGCTTCCAACGCAAGGGATATCACTTGCGCGTTGCAAGCCACCAAGGCTCAATTGCGCTGCTAACAAAATTAAAACTGGTCACTACTTGATAGAAAAGCGTATTCGTAAGCATATGGGTTGCTTAATTATTTTGTTAGAAACCCAATTACATGTAAATTATTTATAATGCTTCCCGTATAAACTAAAATATATTAAGAATACAATAATATTTACATAATTAACATAATATATACATCAATTATGTACAAGAAAAAAATAAACTAAAGAAAAATAAAACTGCAAAATCAAAAAGCGTCATAATATTCCTCCGCATCGTCGTCAATTGGCAACGTGCCCAGAAGACTGGCAGCATTGCCACGTTGAATGGCAATACTTATTCTTTGTGCAAAGAAAATACCAGCCCTCTGATCACGCGAAGCGTTGTTGAGCCGCTTGGCTAGGTCTCTATAAACAGACCTAGCACTTGGACCCCATGGCCCCAGCATTTCGACACCAAACGGCTCAAATATGTACTCACCAATAAGGTTTTGATATTTACGCCGTTTGAGCATCTCCGCTGCACCAGCAGCAGCACCAGCACAACCTGCTGTGCTAGAAAGATGTAATGGCGCTAGGGTGTCGACACAAGTTGCGTCCCACACCAAAGGCCTACCCATTTTCCATGGCAGTAATGACATACCATCTGGTCTCTTGCCATCGTCGCGTACCAAGCCGTGAGGTTCAAGCTAAGCCGGGACGCCAGCGGTGACAAGAGCTCGCCGGAGCTAATAATATTAATATTATAATATTTACTATATATATAAATGCAAGAACTGATTTTATGAGTTTTTCCACGGAAAATGTGTGTCTCGCAAACAGGTCTTCCGATTCTTGATGTTGCTTCAGTGCATTGTTTCAGTATTTGTTTAGTACCTTGCGATATAGGGAGCGTCACTAATGTCATAACAGCCTTTTTTAAAACCACCTTTACTGATCTATGAAAGATTAATGATCCTAAGATTTTGTATCGTGTAAACATATTAAGTGACAGCAGTACACCGGCGGTCAGATACGATACACTATCAATTATGTCTGGCATTTCGATTTATGTTTGAAGTTACTTAATGTTACTAATTAATATGTCTTTGAAAATCCAGTACCTATTGTAAGTACTAACTTATTTCAATGAAAATTGAACGTAGGTATTTGCACATCAACTTTTTACAAAATTTGGAAATAGTAATCAACTTTTCATTAAATTAATGTAATAAGTATAATAAATATTTAAATTACATCAGTTTTACAAGATGAACACACAAAACATAACAACTTATAAATTGATAAAAATCACGAAAACGCGTCTGCAAAAATATTTATATTGATAATATCGCTAGTAGCGGTTATACTTATTTAACATAAAACAATACACTCTATATAATGTTTCTCCCACTCTCACATATAATACTGACCGTATTATATATTATATACATACACATTCATACGTGAAAAACATAATCCTCCTTCTGACGCAGTCGGATAAATAGAATATTAAAACCTATACCTGCATCTTTTTTTTTCGTTGTCTGTTATATTACATCTATGGAGCTGAAATTTATTTACTTTTACAAAATTAGTAGCCTATATATAAACAAAATATAAGTAGGTACCTAGTATTTTTGAAACGAATCCGAAATAATTTTAAATATATTCTTATATAATATAATATAATATTCTACCACATACACACAACACCATCTAGCCCACACTAAGCAGAGCTTGTACTATGGGTACTAGACAATGGATAAACATAAATATATACTTTTTTTGTAAATACATAGATATTATACATAGAAACACCCAGACCAAGACAAGCATCCATGTTCATGCACACAAATGTTTGACTTGTGCGGGAATCGATCCCGCGACCTCAGGCGTGGCAGTCGGTTACACTAACCACTACGCAATCGAGGATCGATATAAGCCATATTGTAGCTGTACGCTAACATGTATACTATTATAAAGTTGAAGAGTCTGTTTGTTTGTTTGGTTGAACACGCTAAATTAGCGTGTTCAACCAAACAAACAAACAGACTCTATTAAATATTAAAGTAAGTATTAAATACTACTGGTACGAATTACAAAATGATTTTAGTGTTGGATAGCCCACTTATCGAGGAAGGTTATAAGCAATATAACATCACGCTACAACCAATCCGCTCCTATTGGTTGACCACCAATGAAAAATAGTGCAAAATAGGAAAATTCTCCTATGTGACGCAGACGAAGTTACGCGGGTTAGCTAGTAGGTTATATTTCGATGATATACCACTTGAGCGAAGCTGTGAATGATACCTAGTATGTAATAATGAGGTTATATTTGTTAACGGTGGTATTTTCAAATTAGAAAAGTATTTAAAGTATTTTTCACTTATATAAAACTATATTTTGTCAAAGTAATATTATCGACGTGAGCAAACTTCACTAATCACTAACAAAAGCATACGATTGCTATAATTAAATTGAAACTTACATCTATACTGCTTAAATTGTTTGAACAGTAACATTATAATATACAACATTATAATAAATATTACTTAAGAATTTTTGATAGTACTCACATTAATATTAAATCCAAAATCAAACACAAAAACTTCAAACTAATTTATCACTGATGATACGTTAACAACAGCCGGTATACTTCATTCATAATCTATAGATAAAAAATATATCAGAAGTCGTTAATGAGACGCAACGCAGATATGAGCAAGATGTCGCCTTGTGGAACGCCACAGAGCTACTATTTGTGTTCCACAATCATCGTTACGTTACCACTCATGGTCATTGTCAAGGCTGGCATGTACGTACTCCGTGTTTTTGTTGAATTGTTTAACCGGATTTGATGTTTCAATAGAGACTAAATAGTATATAAGGTATTTAGTGTAGTTAGTATTGCCTTTCCATTCTTATGAATATTATTATCTAATGGTCGTTTATATTCAGGTCACTACTATTTCTAAAGAAATGCATTCGTAGTCAGTCGTTTTTTGAATACCAAATAAAATTAAAATCTGTTGTGTCTCAATAGGTAATCATTTGCTTGCAGCAGTTCTTTTTATTGGATTTTAATTAAAAAAGAGACAACTGCCACGCCTTAGGTCGCGGGTTCAATTCCCGCACAAGTCAAACATTTGTGTGCATGAACATGGATGTTTGTTTTGGTCTGGGTGATTTTATGTATAATATGTATGTATTTACGAGAAAATTGTATATATGTATGTTTATCCATTGTCTAGTACCCATAGTACAAGCTCTGCTTAGTTTGGGCTAGATGGTGTTGTGTGTATGTGATAGAATATTATATTATATTTATTTAATTTTTATATTTTAGGACTACTAAGTAATTGTTAAGGTTTCATTAAACAATTGTAATGTTATATTATAATTATCTATATTTATACATACAAACGTCCACGAGTGAAATGTGATGGTCTATCATTTTTTATAACACTCAAATCTTTAAGAGTGTTTTACGTAATATTATTCTGGTTATTTTAACAATTCTCGTAGTACTGTATCGGCAGATCTATAGAGAAATAATTTATATAGACATCAATATCCTAGGAATTAAATGGTGAGACATACGAATATTTTACAATAGTAAGATCACCTTTTCAAACACTGCATGTTGGAGGCCTGTACATGTTGTTGGCAAGGTTTTTTAAATGGTTTGAGACCTTCGAATTACTTTTAAAAATAATGTTTGATTATTTATAAGCATTGAAATTAAACTACTATATACGGATTTTATCGCGTTGTTTATTAATCACCGATTCACTGTATTACATAATTTTGAAACTATTACACTACTACTACTATTGAATTTTACTAATTCTTAAGCTAATAAAATTATTTAAACTATTAAATCTATTTATATTTATGTTTACACTTTCTTCGACGTTTCGGTTGCTTTTCAGCAGCCATGGTCACGGGGAGACTGCTGAAAAGCAACCGAAATATAGTAGAGTAAATCCGTATATAGTAGTTTAATTTCAATGAATAACATTTGCGTAAGCAGAAGACAATATTATAATTATTAAGAAACATCACATTAAAAATAAAATAAAAGAAGATGACCTTGATAGACCAAAGTTTGCAGTAGAAGTAGTAGGCCTGAATAGTTGGTAAAATATTTCGAGGCAATTAAATTCCCATTGCCAAAGTTGGCTAAACAGACCAAGTTGACGATGTCGATCAACTATAGTTGAGCTAACATCATGTTAGTGTTTATAATATTGTAAACTAATAACAGACTGAATGGATGGTGTAGTGGCTTAAGTGGTCGCTTCGCCAATGCTATTGCGCCGAGTGTTGTGGGTTCGAATCCCATACGGGACAAAACTTTGTGTGATCTACAAATGGTTGTTCCGAGTCTGGATGTTATGTAGGTATCCGTTATTTGGATGTTTGTAAAATCCCCCGCGACACAGGAATAACCCGTACATTGGGAGTAGTCTTTTAAAAAAAAGAACATATCTCTGTTCTCCACTAACTGTCTCTGTAATATTATAAAGAGGAAATATTTGATTTTTTGTTTGATTGTAAGGATTTGACTCAAAAACTACTCAACCGGTAAAAAAAAGTTCTTTCACCATTAGAGAGCTATATTATCACTGAGAAACAAGTTATATTTTATTTAAAAAATGTACTGTTACATAGCCTAACCTAACCTACTTTTACGCGAGCAATGCCGCGTGCAAAAGCTAGTTCTAAATAAAGGCATATATCAATTGCTACTAACTAATCGTCCGTATCGACTGTGACAGGTGCTATGGCTTATAGTGCCAGCCGTCGAAGGTTTTACGTGCTCTCTAATGGCTTCTCTATCTCGCACTAATGGGTCGCCTGCCAGCTTCGGCAGATAACTTCGACGTGCCGTAGGCTTGTTACAAGAAATGGCAAAAAATTTATGCATATACATTCAAATGACTTCAAAAGTCTGATCTGATATAGATCACTTCGTTAAATTAATTAACATAATTTTAAATTTTTTGTCCTTTGTATTCTTTTAAGACTCCCGCATCAGGCATAATTCCTGTGTCGCGGGGGTCTTTACAAACATTTAACCAACTATCCAATCATTATTTGTATATCACACAAATTTTTGTACCATGTGGGCATCGAACCCATATAAACCACTATGCCAGCCGTGTATGCGTGTTACGTTTATGTCTATCCATACTCGGTATGCGTTTGTCACATTCGCATAAACGTGAGATTGCCATTACGTGATTATCTCAAAATTACATACGACATGCTTGGCTACTTATGACAAGCAATGTCATTATCGACCGCCTAACTATATAATCTTGAAATTATTATACAATACTTTTAGACATGTAACGAAATGATAACTTCACTTAATTTAAGCAAGAGATTGAGAAGTCGGTGACCGTAATATTCTTTCTACCCAGCAAAGGTACAAACTTTTAGCTCAACGATTAAATTATCTTACATACTTACTTCTTACGGCTCCCCAACTCGTTGGTAGTTCCTCTATTCACCCCTCGCTTATCGTTGGCAGTGGAACAAGTACCTTAGGTAGACGACACTCTTTAAGAAGATTCTAAAGCTGCCAGCCACATTCTTAAGTACGTATGCAAATAGTTAAAAGAACAAATTCGCGCTATCCAGTTCGGCATTCAAATTGGTGCACCAGTTGCAAAAGTTCAGTTGTTATGAATGCACGTGAGCGACGACCCTTTGTGGTTGATGTGCGTAATAACTAGGTAAACGGGGACATGTCGGTAAATTTTCAGTTATGTGTTGTAGTGTCACAAACATAAGCTACGTTTTTATTAAGTTAAAAAGGGAAACCCGAGCGTAAACGTACATTTTTTCGGTTGTACTAGAAGATTTATTTACCTCAAGGGTATACCAGATTATACATATTACCTATTTATTTTTTTCTTCTTTTATATCAAATACTGTAATATATTGAATAAGCAGTGATAGCTCAGTGGGAAGACCAACATACTGCAATGCAGAGGGTCTCAGGTTCGAACTCACGTCGCGCACCTCTGACTTTCGGAAGTTATATGACTTTTCGAAATTATGTGCGTATTGATTGAAAATTATCGGCTGCTCCGTGCCTCGAAGAGCACGTTAAACCGTCGGTCCCAGCTGCCATGAACATGTATGGCAGTCGTTATTGGGAAGTCAGTGCCCTATAATATTCTGATACTGGTCTAGCCTTAGGGTATCGTTAGCCTTTGGGTTGCGGAGATCAGGTGGCAGCCACTCCGTGTAAAAACTAAATATCCAGTCAAATCCGGTTAGACCAGAAAAGCCGACCCAAGTGACTTGGGAATAATAAAGGCTAAGGAGAAGAAGAACTATATTGAATCTTTATTAGCCTACCTCCTGATTTTAAAGTGTTAATCAAATTGCTGCAATTTAGCATGATAAAAAGAAATGGTGGCGTCTGATTTGTTTTTTGTGTAATCATAAAAATTATTGTGATGATAAGATGATTGTATATATTTATTATTTTATGACTACAAGTACTGTACAATATCAGTTCTAACGATCAAATTAGTATTATTAAAGTAATGTATTATGTTTTAATATTGATCTATACTACACCGCACCAAAAAATGTTGCTTCAACAATCCTGTGGAAAGTTGCTAGTCTTTTATGAACCTTGTGTATATAACAAACTGCCTTCATAGCGCAGCGATAGCGAACTGTGCATGAGGTGTCGGGTTTATATCCCGGGTCGGGTCAACAATAATTAAGTGTGTTTTTCTGTTAAGAAACCTCAATAGCAGCCCAGAGTTAAGAAGTTAGCGGTGTTACACACGTGCATCGGCAAGCACGTAAAGCCGTTGGTCCTGCGCCTGATATCTCTCCGGTCGTGTCGGATTACCGTCCCATCGAGAGCGAGGTAACAGAGAGTGCACTTATGTTTGCGGACACACTTGTGCACTATAATATCGCCTGTGCAGATGGCCAGTATGATGGCCGTGAAGATTGGCCACCGTAACCAAAATTCGGTCAAAAGGATATTATTATTATATACATATAAAAATATCTTAGTAGTTCAATTGCACTGGCTTTGTTATATTACTATATAGAAACTAGTGACTGACTGAATTGAATGCTGATTAAACTAACTACTTGACGGCGAAGTGGTAGTTAATGTGATTAAGGTTTCTGGTTACATTCTCGTGTCAGCCAAAGTATAAATATCTGTAAGACTGCCAAGAAATCTTCAATAGCAATAGGCTCGTTCTATAATGTGAGACCTGTGACCAGACATAACCTTTTTTTTTTCTAACCTAACCTACTACACCTCTACCTACTGCATCGGGGATTGAGGCGTGAGACTATATATGTATATATGTTACCTAATTACTAAGCATAACCTAACTGCCCGGACTACCAAAACAGTCTCAAAATTAAAAACACAGTTCTCATTTTTGACTTTAGAATATAAAGTAGGTATATGCTTTATATAACAAAGTAAATCTGCGGAGTATGTCATAAACTCATAATTACTCCAAAGATAAAGTTTAGTAACCTATACTAACATCAAGGACATCGCGGCATAAGATAAGATAATTCTTTATTTGTTCAAATGTGTGTCTATACAGCAGTATGCACATGTATATATATCAAAAGTAATTTATTAATTTAGGTTACAAAGTAATAATTATGAACGTCGAAATCCAATAATTAGTGAGTTTAGTGTTGGTACTGAATTTATATTTATGGTATTGCTATATGAATTCAAGAGTTGAGTATATGAGAAGAGATTCCAAATATATATTATCGTTATAAGATTCCTTCTAGGCACTTTCCTTGTGCGGTGCTAAGTAATTTTACAACGCTGCCTAAACCAGCCATTTTTATAAATTTACAGTTATGTATTTTGTGCCATTCCTTTTTATTTTGTTTTACTTATAAGTAGTTAGGTTTTGGAATAATAATTAAGTTGTATATTATGACTGTTGCTTTTGTACATATAAATAATATCAATATAAATTATTATAACAAATCCTCTTAGATAATTGTATGTTTAGGTAAAGATTAGAGATTAGGTATATCCTAATCTCTAATACATTTTTGTTAATCTGGTTTATATTTCTTTGTTCTAGTATATTAGAACATCACTTAATGTAAATAAAACTAAATACGTCTGTTTTAGTAAAACTATGGCTTCATCTCCAAAAACGTTCAATCTAAGATTGCACTCTTATCCTTGTAACCGATCGAACATTGAGTTTTCAGCACGTTGTAATTGTCCTCAGTTATCAAGAAGAAATGAAATTAAATATCTAGGCGTTAAAATAGATGATAAACTAAATTGGAAAAAGCATACAACCACGGTTAGTGGTAGGTTAAGGAAACTTATTTACATTTTTAAGGACTTGAGAC
The DNA here is from genome assembly GCA_963675205.1 of Catocala nupta. Classification (NCBI taxonomy): domain Eukaryota; kingdom Metazoa; phylum Arthropoda; class Insecta; order Lepidoptera; family Erebidae; genus Catocala; species Catocala nupta. The sequence continues at coordinate 29,309,899 of OY776091.1, read as the reverse complement.
TTATACCTGACACTATACTGTTGATACAAACATACAAAGCGCTAACTGAATGCTTAATCACCTACTGTGTATGGTCATGGGGTTCAGCGGCCATAAAACATTTGATTGAGGTTGAAAGAGCACAACGGGCTTTACTTAAAGTACTCCTCTACTTACCGTTTCGCCACCCTACACATTTAGTGTATGAGAAAGCAGAAGTACTAAGCGTGCGGAAGTTGTTTGTCTATCAAGGTATTCGAAAATACCATAAGAATACCGTACCTTATCTACAACCTTCGGGTAAAAGGATAGACAAATATACAGTCCTAAGTGTCAAAAGCAAATTTGCCCAACAACACTATGGTAATATTGCACCTAGACTGTACAATAAACTTAATCTAACGCATAGAACCAAGTCTTTAACAAATTACAAAATCAAAAACATTATTAAACTTTGGCTTAAGAATTTTGACTACAAGGATGTGGAAACTTATTACAAATCGTAACATAAGCACACACACACACACACACACAAACACACTCACACACTCACACACTCACACACACACACACACACATACACACACACGCACACACGTAAACTATCAAAAAAGTTACTTATTGTTAATTTTATTTTTTACTTTTTTGAGTCAGCTCTATTCCATGTATCTTGCTTATATATTATTATTGTAACAATATTGTATAATTTGTTTTGGGGAAGGACTGTTTCCCAACATACAGCTCACGCTAGTTTGGGAATCAGGGCTGACACTGTAAATGTATAAAACTTTTGGTGCAATAAAAAAAGAAAGAAAGAACAAAGAAATACAAACCAGATTAACAAAAATGTACTAGAGATTAGGTATGCAAATTCTAGATGTATTGTTAATTTTTCCAGCTAAACTAATAAGCTTGTGGTGTAACTCACTCCTACGGGTTTACGGTAGCTCAATGGGTGGAATTCAAATTTCTGGATTGCTTATCCATTGGTCTACTACGTAATCTCAAACATTCTGGCTGAATAACTTTAAAGCGATTCGTTTAAAAGTAGCCCTCGCCCAAACAATAAAATTACTTTGGGTGACAATTTAAGCCATAATAGGTTTTATAACAAAAATCGTAAATTTACTAAATCTACTAATCATCGATTTATCATTATTTATGATTAGGTTATTTGCGAAAAAGGCAATATAATAAAAATTTTGCGTGAAGATAAAATAAAGCGTGGTTATTAAGCATATGGCAATTTTTATAAGGTGATGGATACATTTGAGACAATTATAATAGTTTTATAGTATAAGCTTAGGTTACAATGGGACCGGCATATTGCAATATCAATAAAAATCCCTTAATTAATAAAGGATTTAAAAAAAACAGTAAAATTTTATTAACACTGGTATCATGCCAGAGGCCCATTTATCGTAATAAAAACTGTTCAAAAGAGAGTGCCGATCTAGTGTCCGTGTCATATAATATAATAAATGATTATACTCTTTAATTAAAAAATGCGACAAATGCCTGCGATTTTCTTTTGTTAATTTTAATAATATTATATTTCTGCTTTTATCACAAGAAATCTCTGATAACCAAGAATTGATATTTATTGATTAACTAACGAGCTCCTTGCGAGCTTCTTACTAGAGAGAACGAGCGATATGTGTGGACGACAGCTAAACTAGGAATACTGACAGCGATTAAAATTGATAAAAAGTAATAAAAAGTAATAAAATATATTTGTATCTTAAAAATAGTTTACTAACAAAGTATAATACATAAGTGACTTATCAGCTCCTAGAATAATACGGCTACATCTTATACGTACAAGTTGCTAACTAACATTTTTCTCCTTAGCAGAGGGGAAACAAAGTCAGTCTGAATCGTACAATGTCGCTGATCAAGCATCAAAGCAATTATTCCCATCATTAGCTCGTGGGTCGGCACCAATAAATCACCCTGTAAGCCCCCGTAGTTCCTTAGAGGTTTCATGGAGGGCCCTGAAGTTAAGGCTGTCTCTTAATACGGTTTTGCCTCCATTTGTTTAAGGACAACTGTCCTATTTACGACCCAAGTTTATTGACAAGTTTCCTCAAAGTTTGTATGAAGAGATTCTGGATAATGCATCTGTTAATGTAAAAGTTTTTACACGAAAATAATGTGATGGTTTATTAACGTTGGGTAAACAGAGAGGTTTGTTGTGGAAAAGCGCTTATGATTGCGCATTTTAGATCTTAATTTAGATAATATTGTCTTATGTTTATGCGAATGTTATACATTGAAATTAAACACTTTATACGGATTCAATCAACACATACTTCAAGCCACCAACGAAGATAAGTCAATTTTTACCATCCGTCAAATGCCAATTACCTTTACAAGACGCAGGGGTCTATAAAATAGATTATGACTGTGGACTCTCATATATTGGGCAAACCAAAAGAAGCATAGGCACCCGCATAAAAGAACATATAGCTGATGTTAAACACCAACGCTCATTGAAGCCTGCTGTGTGTGAACATGTGCAACAGGGGACCAACCACTACCTACGATTTGACAAACCACATATACTCGGAAAAGAACACCGATTTCTACCAAGGCTATTGAAATTAAAAAACATCCTAATTTCAATAGAGAGGATGGTTGGAATGTACCACCAGCTTGGGATCCAGTCATTCAAATAGTCAAATCCAAGAAGAAGCAAAACACAGCTAGACTTCATGATACTTTGAGCTCATTCTGCGTAAATAGGAACACCAAAGATTAAATTATGTTCGGGTACTTTAAAATAACTAGCTACACTTCAGAACGTTGGGACAAATACCATCTTAGTCTCCCCGTGAACATGGCTGCTGTAAAGCAACCGAAACGTCGAGGCAAAGTGTAAACTTACATATAAATAGTTTTAATTAGAAAATATATAGCTTAAATAGTAGTAAAGATCAAGAATAGTACCTAGTATAGTTAGAGTTTTATAATATGGTTAGAGTTTTCAAAATTATGTAATAAAAGTGTTTAAAGTAAAATAAACAACGCGACAAAATCCGTATAAAGTGTTTAATTGCAATCTTAATTTAGGTTTTGCTAATTAAATAAAAACTGATAAAGTGCGAGGTGGATGTCCACACCAAGAGTTCGGTACCACACTAAAGTACCGCGTAAGTGTGAGAGTTGTAGGTCAAAAAATGTAATTGCAGTAATTTGAATTATTTGGAATTTGCATATAAGTACCACACGTTTGATTGTATGTCTCGCTAATTTATTTACATAAACCTGTGTGTGTATTTAAGTATATATGTAATTTTTTATCGTTCATTATTGTTATAATACTTACATAATGAGGAGCGACTAAAAGAAAATTTAAAGATATAATTATGAATACTATTATAGCATGAAATTGATAATACTCGTTTAAATGTTGGCGAATTTACAATTTACAAAAGCCCGTTGGTACCCTGTGATATGGAGCTCTAAACATTAAATCATTAAACGTTAATAAGTGTTTTTAAGTAAAATTTGGGACGTGATAAGTCATGTATTAAAAACCTTAATTTTTTTATCAATGGTTGATACTGTTGAAACTAAATTCACCCCATCACAAAGCGAGCCTGATGTGTAGATATAATAAGTACCCCTCCTCTTCAAGTACCTTCAGAAATAAGTTTATCAATAAGTATTATTGTTTTCCTACATTGTCTTATCAGTATAAGAAAGTAAAGTATATACTATACAATCCAAACATAAAGGAAAAAAAGGATACCTGTAAACAAAAATATTTTTTACGCATTTACTTACGTAGTACCTACTGTGACTTTATGTCCTTCAATTAAACCAAGATTAGTTACTTTGATTTAGTTAGGAACACACGTAGTAACATTTTAAGCTAATAAATTTAGACATGCGTTGCTCATTTTGTTGGTATATTTTGCCTAAGTTAATAAGAAACTCGAAGAATAACTTTTAAGGAGGTTCTAAGGCTGCCAGCCTGCCTTTTAAGCATGTATGCAAATTGAAAAAGTACGCTATACACTTCGAAATCCAAAAGCAGTTTGTGTGCTTTGTGCTAGTTGAAAATGTTACGCTGTTATGAGCGCATGCATCCATAATAAGTAACTAGAGAAACGGCAAACATGTTAGTCGAATATTGAGTTACTTGTAGTAACATCAAAATATAAGCCATTTTAACGAGGTTAATATGAGCCCACTGCCATCTCCGCTGAGCAAAAATCTTGCTTTGTATAAACATGTACATTTAAATAAACATAACTATCCCACTAAACTACTAATATACCTTTTATCCATTAAGTTGCTATGATATGCAACAATTACATTATTTATGGAATTACTGTAAGGTTAATAACAGACTTTTCTTATTTTAACTCGACCTGAAGTTATCGGTAAGTCTCATAAATAAGAATTCTTTATGCTATCTATATAAAAATTTCCCGCAGCTTTGTCAAGTACAAGTTAAACTAAAATCCTTAAGTGGTTCGACTAGATGTCGGAACAAATTGGAAGTGAGACAGAACAGGTCTGGTCGACAAACATTTAAATGTTTTGGATTCAGTGCAACATAGCTGATTTCAATTAGAATCACGCCTGTTTCCTACGGGGTAAAATAAGAATATAGCTATCGCTTTCATTATTCATCATTTACGTTATCAGTCGTCAATTTAGGTAACTCTTAATCTGGCTCTTCTTGAGTAAGTAATCGGAGAACGTTCGCCGACGTCTTTCCCTTTCAGCTGTCGCGTTCACATTTGCGCTATTTTCTTTAGACATCTATTCCTTCTACATCTTTCACTATGCCACATTCTGCCCTCCAAAACGGATTCCAATTGGTTTATCAAAATATATCCAATATCCAGATATATCCTTAACACAATTTAAAAGTACAATATATATATAGTAGTGCAGATATGGAATAATATCAAGGATGATTATGTTCCACTAATAGAGATACAGACAACACAAGATGGATGGGTGGCACATAATGATCATTGAAACAATATTATATGCTTTGAATAATAAATTAATTTTCGGTATATTCGGATGCTTTAACATAATTATTTGACATCAGTTTAAGGCTTCCGCTGGGTTAAATGTTTAATTAATTAATCTCCCTATTTAACACCCTTAACTAATTATTATCTATTAATTCTATTATACATATACATATATTTAACAGTATTTCTCTTTCAGTACTCTTCTTAAAATTTTGCCAGAAGGATTTTTTGGAAGTGCGTCTAAGAACATGACCTCTTTCACTTTTTTATATTCTGCTACTCTCTTGGCTACAAATGACATCACTTCTTCGGCGTTTTCTTTATGACCTTCTTTTAAAACTACAAAAGCTTTGGGCACTTCCCCACTTCTTTCATCAGGAATACCAAGGACGGCAACGTCTAAAATATCTGGATGTTCTTTTAGAACATGTTCTAATTCTGCGGGTGGTACCTGGTACCCTTTTACCTGTAAAATAAAGTTAAATGAGCCCAGCCCTTGACAATTATAAAATTAAAACATTAATTAGCTGCTTATTAAGAGTCTTATCTTGTAAGATTGTACTTATGGCCCAACATAATTATGGTTTTACTGTTTTTAGGTATCGATTTTAGAAAATTAGCAATATGGAGTCTGGAAATGTGCACGGTAGGCGACATTAAGTTCACTCCTGTTTCTTCTTTAAATATGAGACACATTAGATAACATTTCAATTTAGTTGTGTATGGAGATGACTTAAATTTTAGAAATACTACAATAGTAGTGGCAATTTGTCTTATATAAATAATTAAAATTACATTGCTTTGACAATACTGTTAGTGTCAATAGCTTATGTAATTGTGTTAAAATAAAGAGATTTACCTTAATCAGTTCTTTGAGTCTATCAGCGATAGTGACCACTCCATTTTCATCAATACTGGCAAGGTCCCCAGATTTAAACCAGCCGTCTTCTGTGTTTGAATCTTTCGTGGCTGTAGGGTTATTTCTATATCCTTTCATTACTTGAGGACCACGAATCAGAAGTTCACCAACCTGTAAAATGATAAATCATTGTTAAATTTTATGGTTACCCTTTACTATGTGGATCTTTACAGTTTGCAAAGTGTGGGTAACTAAATAACTTTTGTATTGTAAATACGTAGCAGTTCACTACACACACTTAGTTAAGTATGTAAATAATGCCTTACAGACAATGGCCAAGAAAGCCAAGGTAGTGTTTTCTTAGCAGTGACCTTCAGTCGGACTGAAAATCGGTGACTGCATCAGATAGAATGCTAGTAGCGATCCGTTTTGATTTAGCTTAAAGTGGAAATTCCATTCAATACATTAATTTATTTTGTCTTACATGTGAGACCCATTCTTTACCACAATTATTTTTAACGGCGCCCAGTTACACTTTAATTCATAATTATTTTATGTATTCCTTACCTCATTCGGTCCTAATGGCTGCAATTTCGGGTCTGCGATCCTTAATTCAGTGTTTGATACAGCATAGCCAACTGTTAAGTAATTATCAGAGCCAGGCAACATACCGGATGCTAACGGTGATGTTTCTGTCAGGCCGTAAATGTTAAGGAAGTTGATGTCACGCTGAAAAGTTGATTATTAAAATAAAACATTAGCAATACTTTAGCTGCAAGAAGATGTAACGCGGCTTCGCTAACGTAAATGTAGGTTAGAATATGACTTTTTCTGTATCTCTGACAACGTGTCTGTGGAATTTCAGGATGATCAGTCACGCAGTTTAGGCATGCTAGCCTACCAAAAAACATAAACAAACTCACATTTCGCATTTACAATATTAGTTAGGATTAGACACTACATGATTATTAAGGTTACAAAAAAAGTTTTCTTGATTTGTGTCTCGGTTCACTCACACAAATACATACATTTCCGATTTTACGTTTTGAATTTCCCGGTTGAAAACATTAATCAGAATGCTCTCAGGTACAAAGATTTACTAATTTATGACAGCCCGTCTTCATCTTATCTTAACTTATGTGACGTAATGTGTTTATTATGTATATAATATATTATTATTTATGATACGATTTAGACATTTCGCTTTTCTGCTACGTTCTAACTATATTAAGGTCCATGTATTTTTAATCTAATTACATAGTCTGGCAACGAGCATAACGAAATAACAAATTCATGATGCTAGCGACGTGTCCTTTTTTAGTAAGTAATAAAAAACTTAAACAGAAAATAGGCGACGCGAAAAGTTTTTGCTAATTTCGTCAACTAAAAATGGATATAATTTATTACTTTTATAAGAGTAATGATAGCGATTATGAAACTTTTACTAAGAGCAAGAAATATTTTAATACTAAAGTGATGCTGTAGGTTTAGCGCAGTGTACATTTAGATCACTGCGCCAAATTTATTTGGGCAGTTTCGACTATCTACAGACAGGTATTTTTAGAATTGAATCACGATACCACTGAATCGACTTAACCAAAAGATTAAAAAATAATCCTTGATGTGACCACTATAGAAAAAAAATTAGGGATGTCTTAATAGTGGATGATATTATATGACTGAGCTGATGCTATAAAAAATCACGCGAACGCATTTGTCTAATGTAAAAAGCTATTTTGTCATACCCATCAAATAAGTAATATATAATAAAATATGAAAGCCGTAATACGGTCTTATTTATTTAAGGGAACAGTATTTTATTTTATACGTTATGATTTATTACACCGTTTACACGTTTCGACGAGCCAGATGTGATCACAGCTATGTGTTGTGTTGATTTGAAAGTCATTCCCTAAAATTGCGAGGCTTCAATACCAAAATTTGGATATCCATCATAAGATATTGCTTCTGAATTATAACAAAAAATATAAATAGGCCATTCAAGAGAAAATAAAACTCAATCTAGAAAAACGACTTTGAAGAATATTAATGTTACTAACTTTCAACTAATTTTATTATGCAAAGCAACTTGGATTATTTTGTTTTGTTCATTTATCTTCGTAAGAATAGCTCCGTGAGGACTAGCCTCTGTTTAGCTTTTAGATTTTTGTTCAAACTGTATACATAATATAAATTAATAGCTGTTTTTTCTTTAAATTTGGAACGCTTAAACTGATTTGTAAATGTCAATGGTTACATTCACTTTAAATACTAATACAGTCTATTAAGATCATGAATATAAAGTGGAGATTTAACGCCTAAACATATTTCGGCAATTCAAGTGTTTATTGACAAAATAATGTTATTACACGACGAAGTTTGTAGTTTCTTTTAAAGTAGACTTTCTTGAAAAAGCGTCGGGAAAATTAATAGTTTCGCTCATCAAATAACTTTAAATTTTGCTTTGCATTCTTGTTGATTATTAATACTGCTACACCTCTGTGGTACAGCAGCACTTAGCATGTCGTATGATGGCCACATTGGCTATCAGATTTTGAGTTCACTACCCGGACCCTGCAATCATCTAGCAGCCCAACAGTGATATTCGATATTAAAATTAAACTAATTAATATTAACATAATAGCGAACATTTTATTATTACCTTAACTTTTTCTAGTACTTTCAGGACGTCATTTTTGGGCAACGGAGCGGCACACGATGTTATCGTTTTGATAGAAGCCAAGTGTTCCTCTGTGACTCCAGGGTGTGACGCGAGAAACAATACTGGAACAACAAATTTATTAATACATATTAGGATTTTCTTTGCTTTAAAATGTAATTTGTTTACGTACTTCACAATTACTACTTCTGCAAATTATTTAAAATCTACTTAACAGTTACCGAAATAAGCGAGGTGGTTTATTTTAGAGAATGAAATACCTTTGAAATGTTAGAATTTTATTTGACTGTTCATCATTTTAACACAATATTGTAAAGAGATTTTATTAAGTTCTCTAAAATGCATAAAGTCTGCCACCAAAGTTTAGTCAGCATGATGGATTAAACTTTATGTAAAATAAATATGTCATTACCTACTTTAACCTTTTATTTGTGATTCTTTAATATTTTGCCTTATAAATACTTATTAGTCAAACAAATTCATAATATTATAAGTTAAGAGTCATTATTTGTGTTCACCATATTTGGTAATTTTCGTAGCTCAAAATAATTACGAAAATCAGAACAATAAATTGACCACAAGTTCTTAATCTACCTTTCGGTTCCTACAGTGGTTTTGAGCATACACGTGAAATGAGCGGTTTCCACCGTAGCTTCCACAGGGGCTAGATAATGTCACAATGGTAAATGTGTATGTGCGGCATAAAGCCTAAAGCCATTCATAATTGTATATTAGCATTTTATGTACGGCTTGCTCTCGATGAGTAATTGCCTCGGTCTGCAGACCAACGTTTTGTGACGCTCAATTCTTGAATATTTTTTTGACTGAACGTTTGACGTAGTGGTTTATGTAGTCGCTTTGCCATTGCTACTATGACGAGTATTGTGGGTTCGATCCGCATTTGACACAAACATTTGTATGATCCATAAATGATTGTTTTAAATCTGGGTGTTCTTTGTGTCCACTGTGTCCTCGCGACACAGGTCTTTACAAATATTCAATGTTTGTAAAGTCCCCCGTGATACATAATTTATTCCTAGCCCGGCAGTTGTTTTTTTAAAGGAATAAGTAATTGGGAAATGTGTTTTAAAACGTAATAAAATAACTATTATAACTTACCCAAAGGAGGAGCAGTATACATCACTTTAATTGGGTTTTCTTTCAGAACATCAAGGAAAGTATTTGGTTGGAACTTCGGCATCGTCACTATCTTGAATCCGACGGTTAGTTTGTGAAGTAATATTATTGACAGACCGTATATGTGATAGAAGGGCAGCACACCTAGAGTCGTGTCCTGATTTGTTTCTGGAAAAGTAATAAATATATTTGAAATTATTGATATTTATTTCACCTATACTAGCTTTTTGACAGCGTAGTTTCAGTAGAGGTTGTGCCACTAGAAGTGTAACTGAGTGTATTTCAACAAACTGGGTCCAAAACATAGATGTGTAAAATGGAACGTAAGAATGAAAGAGAAGGATGAGCACATAGGAAAGAAAGGGATAAAATATGGAGACAGAGGATAGCGAATTGTGCATGTAGGCGGTTTTGTCTTCCTTACGATAAGCAGAGATATAAATAGAAAAGTTGAAAATCAAATCGAGTTTTACTCTGAGACCACATCGCACATAGATATTTGCAGACAGTAGTTTTGTTTTATAGTTGAAAGAAACCTGGTTCATCACTGTGGCGCTCCCAACAGCTAATTGCTATGAGCTCAAAGATGACAATTATATCGACACCCGCGTAAATAATAGCGTGGCCAACATGTTTGAATGTTGTGTATATGACAGCTGCACAGATGGCGTAGTGGTTAAGTTGTCGCCTCGCCACTGCCACTGTGCCGAGTGTTGTGGGTTCGAATCCCACACGGGACAAACATTTGTGTGATCCACACATGGTTGTTCCAAGTCTGGATGTTCTTTGTGGCCTTTGTTTGAATGTTTGTAAAGTCCCCACGATGCAAGAGTTATACCTAGTGCGGGAGTTAGTAACATTATAAATACGAATACGAGTTTGTTTGTTACGCTTTCACGCCTTAACTAGTCAACCGATCATCTTGAAATTTCGCTTACTCATGTCAGAGAAACAGAAAAGGACAGGTCTTTTTAAAAAGAAGAATAAGAAAGAAGTATCCCTCTCCTACTTTATCTCGGCATATGAGAGTAGTATAAAAATAACAACATCTCCAGGTGCTGGTTTAAGATTTAAATTCACCAGGCGGAGTACACAATGCCTAACCACTATATCTCAACTTTTCCTGGAAACCTTTAATTTAAGAGTTCATACTTGCTCAACAGACTCATCCACAAAATGTTGTAACTGTCCTATATTGAAGAGATCTACCCATAAAAAGTACCTTACGTATATATAGACAATCTCATTTCATGGAAATATCAACTGACTCATGTCACTCAGGTCGTGTCCGAAATCTGATATTTATTTTTAAAAAGCTATGCCTTTCCGCCAACTTTGAAGCATTGAGATTAGTGTACTTTGCTTTATGTCAGTCTATACTAACATATTGTATATCAGTCTGGGGTAGTGCTGCAAAATCATGTCTTCTGTGCCTCTAGAAAAAGCACAAAGGGCAGGCCTCAAGGTGACATTTGAGCCATTTAAACATCCAACGACGCAACTTAATAATAAATGTCAATTGCTAATGGTCAGACGGCTCCTTGTGCTTGAAACAATTTGCAGGAAACGCACATTTCAAATATAACATTGACTTCACAAAAAAAAGACGAACGCACAAGGTCTGTCAGTCACAAACTTTAAAGACTGCTTTAGCAGCACGCTACCACAATGTCATTGGAAGCCATCTTTACTCAAAATAAGTATTCTATAATCTACATATGAACCTACACACATACACACTTATGCACCAACACACACATTAACACGCACATGCACACATACGCATACGTAATGTTTAACATTTTATATTTCAAACATAATATATTTCATTTTATTTATTCATTTGCATCAAAATATGTATGTGTAATATTCTACCACATACACACAACACCATCTAGTCCAAACTCAGCAGAGCATGTACTATGGGTACTAGACAATGGATAAACATACATATGTATATACTTTTTTTTTGTAAATACAGACATTTTATACATAGAAACACCCAGACCAAGACAAACATCCGTGTTCATGCACACAAATATTTGACTTGTGCGGGAATCGAACCCACCCAGCGACCTCAGGGTTAGCAGTCGGTTACACTAACCACTACGCCATCGAGGCCAATTATTACTTATAAGGACATACTGCATTGTAAAGACGACACTTAGAATCAATCTTTAACAATCAAGTACGTAAGCTCTGGTACCCATAACACAAGATGAATCTTACATTGGGTACCAGTGTTCAACATCATATATTGTACAAACTTTATAACTGTATTTGGTTCTGTTTTAACTGTATGTATCTTATGTGGCAATAAACTATTATTATTATCATCTACTCAAATTCGTTTGATAGTTATGTTTATAGATTCTCGTAAGTACGTTCGTGCCTATGTTCCCTAACTAAGTATTTTCCGTCGCTAGTAAGACAGCTTTATCAAGTAGCGTACGTAGTGAGCCGTGTCCGCCTTAAAAGCATGTTCGGCGGCCGCCGACCTGTTGCTGTCTAAGCTCGTAATTCTCTTGACGTGTGCACAAAGCCTGCCTGCGATATTGTGACGAGTTTCTTGGTAAACTGAAACTGAATCTATATAGATACGTATGCGCAGGGTACATGGGATCCTGACCACCCCGGGGACTCTTCGATATTTTGCGGGATGATACTGCATCCTCACTTTCCAGTTATCCAAGCGGGCGTTACATTATCCTAATCTACATTACTACGTACTTGTAATTGAGTAAAAGAGCTTGCCGTTGGCATTTAATAGATGGTACTTAGCCGGGTTGGCGAAGAAAAGCCGTCGTAACATAATAAATGTAGTAAATTATTTCATAACAAATTACATTTGTGTTGCATATACATTTTTACTAGTAACACTTTTATTAAGTTTTGCCAAGTAGGTAATAATTGCGGTGACTTACGTACATATCTTTCTTTCCATGCATTTCTTTTTATCACGTCTTTAATTCCTCTTTTCTAGGCTTTGCAGGAATCATGCCCGGGTATTGCAAATGATTATATGTAGGTCACGGTAACTGCTTGCCATCAGGTGGACCGAGAGCACGTTTACCAATTTTGAGACTAAGATGGGATTTAATAAGATGTAACAAATCAATTGCTATGAGATCATACAATTTTATGGTACCCTTCATATATAGAAAACTTAAGCTGAAACATGATATAGCCCACTTGTCTAAATATTGTTGCAAAAGAAAATATCCAATTGGCTAGAAGAAGAAGCGGAAGATATATTAAAAATCGTTCAGTATTAAGCGTTGAAGGTCCACTCAAAGTAAACTTGTACACACACGCATGCGCACATACCACTCGCGCACGCACACCACATGCACGCACGCACACCACATGCACACACACACGCATACAAAACACACACATACACATACACACACACACACTCTATTTTTGTATGTCTGTATTTCTATATTTTTACCTTATTTTCACCTAATCGTCTTATTTAGCTACGGATTGAAAGAGACTATACTCCATTTGGTTAGGTACTTAACTAAAGGTAAACAAACTTGATGTGTTTTTTTATCAAAAAGCTCAGTTAAAAATAAAATGCTGCTAAAGATTAATGTAGATACAACAATAACGATTACTAAATCAGTTGAACAGTTGTTTAAGCAGTGGTTTATTTGTTTATATGTGTTTGTGTAAAAAGTCACATTAAGATTGTTTACCTTTAGTTAAGTACCTCACCAAATGGAGTATAGATCCCACGACACAGGGTATCCTAGTGTACAATAAATTATCATTATTATATTATTATTACCTTTGTTATATAAAAACGAAATATGTATCGATTCTTTTTTTAATAATGCAATGTTCTATCACATACACATAACACTATCGAGCCCAAACTAAGCAGAGCTTGTACTATGGGTACTAGGCAATGGATAAACATACATATACATTTCTTTTCTTTTTCTTTTTTGTAAATACATACATATTATTCATAGAAACTCCCAGACCAAGACAAACATCCGTGTTCATGCACATAAATGTTTGACTTGTGCGGGAATCGAACCCGCGACCTCAGGCGTGGCAGTCAGTTACACTAACCACTACGCCATCGAGGCCTAATATGATAGTATCGATATGAGTTGTATCATGAATAGCACTTAGTGATTCCTATACTACTAATATTATAAATATAAAAGTATATAAAAATAAAGTGTGGGAACCATCGTCTGGAATCGGCTGAATACATTGGATACGTTCATTCATTTTTATACCAGAATATAACTACGTAGGATTCAAGCAGGTGAAGTTGTGGGCAGCAAAATAACTTTACTAATATAACACGCAAATCTCAGTAACCAATGGTTCAAATTAAAAAATCTTTTAGGCATATTTATCGACGAAGGCTGTAATCTATATAACATCACGCTACGACCAATAGGAGCGGGGCATCAATAGAGAATGTTGTAAAATCGGGGAAAATTCTCTTAAGTGGTGCAGACGAAATTGCGCGGTTCATCTAGTACTATATGAAAAAAAAACCTTAGAGGTATGCATAGCGTGTTTGTAATAACAAAACTATAGTAAAACGATGAGCAGTCTTACTAAAGTTAGCGCTAGTACAAGAAATACAAAGTAAAGTATTAAATATACGCAAAGAAAAATGCTTCATAAAAAGTAATTAGTACTTTTATTATGAAAAGTTAAAAGCATTATATTAAAGATTTTGCATCTAAGATGCACTTTACACTACATTGTCTTCATTTAGAAACAAACAAACATCTAAGGAATCTTTATAATATTATGAATGTGAAAGTTTGTGAGGATGTATGGATGTATGGATGTTTGTTACTCTTTCACGCAAAAACTACTGAACCGATTGCGATGGAACTTGGTATGTAGATAGCTGGAGACCTGGGCTCACTAATACTTCTTATCCCAATATTCCCACGGGAACGAGACTAACGCGGGTGAAACCGCGGGGAAAACTAGTATTAAATAATACAAATACCTACGATATTTGACAATAATTAAAAATAGGTTTTTAAAGATAACAAATAATTTTCACCATAAAGAAAGATCTAGTATTTCGGTTTGTCGTGCTATTCGCAGTTGAAATTGATAACTTGTTTTAAGGAGTCGTTTCTTCTTCTTTCTATATTTGAATATTTCCGGCCTTTTAAATATAGTTTTAATAGTTACTACGTAATATAATGTTTATCTATGATGTGTTATCTATGTGTAGAAGCATGTGTAAAGATAATAAAGGCAATAATACTCTATCGTATGACCTATGAATTAGAAAAACATCGCGATAAGGCACACATTCATTATCTTCACACTTGCTGTATTTAAGTACGTCATATTGATAAGATATTTGAAAATAGAACCTTTGGAGTTTTGTTGCAATATTATTCAGATTGAGAAGTTGTAATGGCCCAGTGGTACATTCCCCTATAGGACACTCTTAGACTGCCACGCAGAGGGCTCGAGTATGACCTTCAATAGACAACTCTCCCTTTTAGAATTTAAGTGTGTATTAAATCGTTTATTATCAGGTTTAATAATGAAGAATCGTGTGGAGCTGCATGTCGGAGAGTTCTCGTTCTTGAAAACGTGTGAAGTCTGGCCAGCATGGTGGGCTTTAGGCTGATCCTTATATCTTCATGCCAGGAAGAGGCCAGTGCCCAGCAATGGGACAAATAATAAACAGGGCTGTTATTATTTTTTTATTATTACTGAGATGATCGCCTAGAAATTGATTCTATGGCTTTGTTGATCATATGTTTATTATTTTTTGATATCAAAGCTATTAAAATGGCCATAAATTTGTATCTTCAGTTCTTTATTGCTATGAATCTAAACACATACCGAGGTGTGTGTTGATAATTAATACCGTTTGTTCAAACAAATATAGATGTAAGCAACAATTCTCGTGTTATGAGTAACCCATGTGTGGCAGGAGGCATTATAAATACTATTTCTACGAACATAACATCGCGATAACTACATATTTTGTTTCACACTCATTTTTGTGTTCACTCAGTGTTGTAGGTTCGGTTAATTCGTTGAAATTAAACTACTATATACGGATTTTATCGCGTTGTTTATTTATCACTGTATTACAAAATTTTGAAAATATTACACTACTACTACTACTATTGATTTTATTTTACTAATTTATAAGCTAATAAAATTATTTAAACTATTAAATCTATTTATTTTTGGTTTACACTTTCCCCGACGTTTCGCTTGCTTTTCAGCAGCCATGGTCACGGGGAGACTCATTCGCGTAAACAGAAGACAATATTATCGGTTAATTCGGTCAAAAAATTGTGATCCTCAAATGCTGTTTAGAATCTGGGTGTTCTTTGTATCCATTATTTAAATTTTAGCAAAGTCCTCCGCGACTGGAATTGGTCTTAGTACGGGAATGGAAATTCCATTATAAAAAATATATATTAACTGAACATAAAAAATAATGAACATCAGATGGTGCTCTAAGAGCTTTAATAGTAATGAAATAACCATTGATACCACTGCACCGTCTCTAAAGTCAATTAAATTAAAAGTAAAAAGTAGCACCAAGCTTTAGAAATATTATAATGCAGCAGTTCAAACATTATAAAGTAAAGTAGAAGAAAAATAAAATTGAATGTCATCTAGCTTACTTGTAGTTTCATCGTAATGCCGAAGAGTCTCAACATCTTGTTGCAAACAGTTCACGACTATGTTCCTATGTAACAATTCCACACCTTTTGGAAGCCCCGTAGTACCACTAGAGTATGGCAAAAATGCAACATCTTCAGAACTCCTTTTAACTTCTTTTAAAACACTCTGGTCAACATTTACTGCCAAAGCAAATTCTTCAAAAGAAATCGTCCCTTGTGGGAAACCTCCATCAAATCCTGTGGCAGCTATTATTGGTAGGTCTTTCCTGGCTGAAGCGAGGGCTTCTTTAAGAACTGGAATAGTTTCTGGTACTCCCACCAAGATTTTTGGATCGGATAGCATTATTTGACGCTGGACTTCATCTAAAAATGACACATTTTGATAAAACTATTTGTCTTTTGGATTAATGTGCTAACAGAAAAAAATCAAGATTCAATTGCTTAGAATTACACCAAGCAGCATTACCAAGTTTTAATTTTATTTATGCTTTAAAATAAAAGCGTAAATAAAAGTCTCATTTCGCTATCAACTATTTTATTCCTTAATTTATTAGCTGAAAACATTTTTCTAGCGCGAAAATTACTATTAATTAGCGGTAAACAAATTTAATAGGGATGCCCTGAGTGTAGTGTTTGACGGTACATGGATAATATAATTAGAAATATAATTAAAGTGAGGGTGGGTTAAAAATCAGTCTCATATCGCCAAACTAGCCAGCTGTTGGCCGCGGCTGGTATAACCTGCTCGATACGCGAAAGTTAAAAAGTAATCAGTGTCATTTCGTTGCAATTTATAACTTACGTGCGGTATAAATTGGATTAACAGTTGTTACCACAGCGCCTGCCTCGAGAGCTCCCAGAGCGACCAAAGGATATTCGGGTGAGTTTGGCATCATAACGAATATTACGTCACCATCCTTAATCTTCATCTGCGTTCGTAATTTTGCAGCAAAATTTCGCGAATATTTATGCATCTGATGGTATGTGTAAGACCGCTTTGTGAGCCCGCAAACCTGAAAATTCAATCATAATTTAAGCAAGATAGGTTATATCTGCAAATAATAATTGTTTTTGAATAGATATCTTTTTCACCAGATACAATTATTCGGACGGAAAGGAATTTCCAATTTCCCTTTTGCATCTTGCATTATTAAGGTGTCAAACAATACATTATTAAAATAGTTTTGCATTTGATATAATAATTCCATTGGACAATGAGAGTGTAGCTACAATACATAATGTTTTGTATACGTCCGCACATTGCGGGGCGGAGCGTCAAATAACGTGAATTTCCGTGCCACTTGTTTATATATGAGCCGCGTTCGCTGAATGCGTGCGCCCAAGCTTGTTACGTAATCGTGATAATATTGTACTATGCTGTGATTGGTCGATTGTAAATATAAGCTCCCTTTATATATAACTTCTTGTGTGACTAAAACTGTATACATAAATAGATTAATTTTATTCTTAAATATAAATTCGTACTCTACAACATATCGGAAGTTTTACTCTGCATCACAAGACATCTAGCTACAGTAACCCTGCCTTACAAGAGTAAGAATAGAGAGTGCACTTGATTTGTTTACTCTACCTATAATATTTATTGCCTGTGCTATTCTAACTAGTAAGAACGAAAAATATATTTTGAAAATATTACGTATTGATTATAATATTTTATAAGTAGGAAAGTAAGTTTCATAAACTTACTATAATAAATACAGAATAAAATTAAATGAAATCTTCTGTTGATTTTGCCTAGTATAAGTAAGTAATATATATAATAATCCTTAGATTATAGTAAATTATGTTATACATACGAGAGCCGTTTTGTCACCCCATTTGTCTAAGTTCTCCCAAATGTGTTCAGGAATAGTTCGGTTTGGAATATCGATATCTTTATGAGGTGACTTTACTATATTTTCTGACGTCCATAGATTATTTTCTCTTTTTCTAGAGAAAAACGACAATATACTTAAATTTCTGCATGAGGAAAGTGTATGGGCACTTTTTGTTACCAGGCTTTTGGCTGCCATCGTTTTTCTGTAATAAAACATGTTTTGAGTTTGGACATACATATATGAGCTTTCTTAACACTAATGCGGATGCGCTAAGTTCGCGAATTATTTCATTGGCTTTGTTGCCCGACGAGACAACAGTTCATGCCCTGCCGTTGGGTAAGAAAACGGTAACTGTCCTCATGGACATGGGTATACTCTTTTAGTATTGAGTGAACAGAACACCAAAGAACAGTCAATCCACGGGTTATAATTAGTAGAGCGTTTTTAAAAAGTAAATATTTAGTTGACAGAGTTTGTAGAAGATAATAATTAAATAAAAATGATATAAAATAATACCGTCCATACTGCTACTGTTACAGTGACCGATAATAATTAATAATTTTAATAAGCACGTAATTTCGGAATGCGGTGCGTGCCTTGGGATCGATCTCAAGATCTCTGCGTTGTAGTCCACCAGTCTCCCAACAAGGGTCTCTTACTTAAAGTTATACTAGTTAATTAAGATGAACAAAATCTTTGAAATTATTATGTATCTTTAGAATTTCGGAATTCAAAAGGGGCAACGTTTTAGAGATTTTAACGATAGAAAACTTTCAGTAACCGAACGCAATACTCCCTTCTTAGTTAAGAATTAGAAGCTATTCGAGGATTTCGATTTTAGTATGTATATATGATGTATCTATAAAATATAATTATAAAAAAATGTTCTGTAAAACATTTACAAATTAATCATACTATACTATATACATAAATACATATTACTTTATTTGTTTCCAATTCATGTCATAATTTAAAACTAAAAATAGTCACAAGGAAACCATATTGATAAGTCAAGCTAATACAATGAAAAAATACTTACAGTATTATAAACTTCCAACTCTGTAACTAGGAACTCTTTTACTAGTGATCAAGTGATAACAGCTTAATAAATAACGATATATTAAATCATAATCTAGAGATCGAACTGAGATGTCACCTTGTGGAACGCCACAGAGCAACTATGCGTATTCTATTATCAACATTACACGTGCGCTGACGGTCAATAACATGGTTTGGATGCACTTAGAGTTTATATTTTAATCACGACTTCTAAGCTTAGGTATGATCCCGATCGACATAGGTCGAAAATTTATAATCTATCTGTTGATTGTTTAACCTGGTAGAAATAGAAATTTGACAGAAACTTCATAGTGTTTATGTAAAATGTACATCTCTTGTAAGTTAAACAATCCAAACATAGGTTATTATTTTTGCTTTTAACGATATGATATATAAGCGATGACGTCACAACAGCTATAATCTAGGTTTTTAGGGCAAATCGATCTATTCTAATATTATAAAGAGGCAAGATTTGATGTTTGTTTGTTCGTAAGGGTTTAAATCAATAAAATCTGAACTGATTTAAAAAAATATTTTTCTATTCAAAAGCTATATCAGTGAGTAACATAGGCTATATTTTATTTCTAAAAAAAGTACTTTTATTAACATAACCTAATCTTCTTTTGCGCGAGCGAAGCCGCGAGCTAAAGCTAGTAATATGTAATTACATAGCTGTAATGTTGCTATGTCTGTACATTTTTAGTATTATATACATACAGGAGGTGTAGTACATCCACATGTCGTCAGCCATATCTTTTTAGGTCTCGCGTAATGGCAGCGAGCCTTAAACCAGCTACCAGCTGCAATTCCAGGCAGAAGTGCTGCCACAGAATCTGATGCCTGAATTTTCTTTCTTTCCTGGTTTGGGACTCGATATCTTATTCACAGCAGTCAAATGCATTACCACAAAAGCACATTGCTGTACACTGTTAGATATTAACTTGAACTATATATTTTTTTGGAAACTTTAGTTGGGATCATCTATTAAAACAGATGGAAAAATTACCATAAAGATATTACTTTGGGTTTGTAGCGACTCCGCACAGACGTAGAAGTTCCGCCTACATCAAACAGATGGCGCTATATAAAACAAGCGCTCAAATAACGTCATACTATTCTGAATCGCACCAGTGGAGTTTACACAAGTTTACATGTCAATCTGTACATTTATATTATGCTTGTTTCGGCATAATGTTTAGTATTTAAAGTGTTTTAATATAAGTTTACGTGCTTATGTCAATTGTCGGATTAGATTTTCGGGTTAAACGAGGAGTCAGTTTTTTGCTAGCAAATTCTTAGTAGCAGCATGAAGTCTATAAGTCTAGCGGTAGACGGTAAAACGCCCACTTTAAACTAAAAACAGAACTGTCGAAATGTTGGTGTAATGCATTTCTACCCCCTACAGGGATATCTAAGCATGAGGTAATCAATGTAAGGTAAAGCTTATTAGCTAATCGAATAACTTGTAACTTTATATAACTGAATAGTCGTGAAGTGACTAACTGAAATACTCTAAGAATTAGTTTCAGCTCGACGTTTAAAGTCCGCTAACAGCACTCCACTCTCAGTTACGTAGTTTTCTAACTCCGAAAGTATGAGTCGCCTACATTTGAGAGCCAATGACGTTACAATATTGTTCAAATGGTACAGAATAAAATATATTCTGATTTTGTTTACTATGATATTTATATAAAGACTAGCTGACCCGCGCAACATCGTCTGCTTGATATAAGATAAGAGAATTTACCCCGTTTTTGCAACATTTTACATTGCTACACCGCTCCAATTGGTCTTAGCGAGATGTTATATAGCCTATAGCCTTCCTCGATAAATGGGCTATCCAACACTAAAATAATTTTTCAATTCGAACCAGTAGTTCCTGGGATTAGCGCGTTCAAGCAAACAAACAAACTCTTCAGCTTTATAATATTAATAGTATATGTAGAATCGGATTTGAAACGGTAGGCACCAATTAAGTATAAATTTCGCCAGATGTGTGTGCATCCTTGCTGATATTATAAGTGCGAATGTAAGTTGGTTTGATTGTTTATCACGCTTTCACGCATTAACTATCGTGTAAATATAATACGTATTATCATGAAAAAAATTCTGAGATATGCCTAGTAGGTTATTAAGGGAATAAAGTAGACAACGTGTTGTTACTTATGGTATTTGTTTCTTACTGGTCTTATTTGGCAAACAATTTAAAACAATTAATTTGAATTATTTAGTTTTTACTTTCTTTTTATACATATACGTGCTCTAATAAATAGAAATGACAACAGTTAGAAAGACTAGACATAAAGATTCTCTAGCTATCAGTGAGTCATGTTTGTTTATTAAATGAGGTCAATAAAAAAGTGATAAACATATAATTTTTTAACATGACCCAGAAATCGATCGTGCTCTAAGAACGCTGTCATCAAGAATCAAATCGTAGATAAGCATATGCGTATGCGCTGAATTCTAGTAGTCATAGTTAGGTTAATTATTAGTTTTAAAGGAAGGTTAGTGACATAATATGATTGACGTTTGTTGCTTATCAAAGATATACCTACGTTGTTTATGGTACATACGATTGATCATGCAGTTTGCCTTATAAATGTCAGTATAATAATATAAAATATAAAACACATTTTTTTTATATAACTATACCGTATAATATAGCTTCATTTTAATAAAATATATACTTAGTATTTATATATTTGACTGGAATAAAACGTAAATGCAAACAAAACATTAAGTTCTAAAATAGCCAGGTTTAGAATTTGAATTGAAACGTAAAGATGTATCTTCTCTTTCCTGTTCATTGTATCTTGGCGAAATTACAAAGTTATCGAACCGAATCGTATCGACTTGATTAAGCATTAGGCTCGGCAACCACGGAGAGTCCCAAACTCGGGTTCGGATTCCTTGAATATTCTGATATCGGTTTGCTTTGAACACACAAAATGAAGAGGTCAATGGCCTCGTCATTATTGCAATAAATAAAAACTAATGTTTGAAGTTGTCGTCTCGCCAATGCCACTTCTCCGAGTGTTGTAAATTCGACCTACGCGCAAAAAAATTATCTGATGCACAAATAGCTGTCCTGAGTCTGAGTATTTTTGAATTCTTTATTCGAATGGTTCGCAAGTTCACCGCGATACATCCATTATTACTAATAGGAGAGACCTCATCTTTTTTTTTAAGTCAAGTTTCTGACATTAAGTTATAATGTTAGCCAAACATTTGGATCTTTGATCAAGATTAATTGGTCTGTGCGCGAAGATTTTTCCGTACAAGAATTGACCTGCAATTGCACGTATTTGAAGCACACTTGGCAGACTGACAATGTCCAGGATCAATATCCTATTTTTCATATCATATACATTACTGTGATATTCATGGAGTATCAAGAAAAGACAGAAGCTAGTTGAGCCATCAATTCCAGTTCTATGTACTAGGTAGTATTTATATTTTATTTTATTATATGTAGCGGAAAACGGACGAATATAAAAAAATTATAACCGTTGCTTACTCGACCATAGCGCCACCAATTGGCAACATATTTTCGATTATGCATATATAACACTATTTTTTTAACTTTGAGTAGGTTGATAACAGTGCTACAACAGAATGCGCTGTGGGAAATAATATAAATTATAATTACGTAAAATCAACGGTCTTGAATATCATATTATGTTTACTGCCTTATGTATTATTTCTTCGTTTGATAGTAGGTATACCATTTACCAACTAAATAACTTTGTAAATCTTCAAATAGAATATTATCATTTTTTAAACATTTTGCTGTCTTTCGTAAGACGTTCAACGTCCCCGTCTTATATAATATCTACAGCATACAGTCAATAAACTGATATATACACGGATGTGCGTAATAAGTATGATTAGAAAATCTCGCACTCGTGGGGTTAATCGTAGATAACTTAAGATAACCCTTGTACGGGCACGCCACGATCGTGGCGGTAAGTCCCGTGTTTGAGGAGTGGCTGGAGAGGCGGCATGGCGCCCTCACCTTCCGGCTGACACAGGTTCTGACTGGCCATGGATGTTTTGGCCGGTTCCTGTGTCGTATACGCCGGCAAGAGACGCCCGGTTGTCACCACTGTGGCGACTGCCGCGACGTTATTGAGGACACGGCGCTGCACACTTTGGCGGTTTGCCCCGCCTGGGCATCGCAGCGTCGTGATTTGATCGCGGCAGTCGGATCGGTTGCCCTCTCGCTCCCGGCCGTAGTTCAGTCTATGGTCCGGAGTGAGAGGTCGTGGAACGCCGTCGCCTCCTTTTGCGAGGAAGTGATTTCCATCAAGGAGGCGGCGGAGCGGGAGAGGGAGCGTTTAAACCCTCTCCTCAACCGCAGAGCCGGGCGCCGGAGGGCGCGAGATGACCTCCAGCCACCCTGAGGTTTGACCTGGGGGTGGCGGGCTTTGTGGGCCTGCCCGCCATCCGTTCAGCACCAGGTCCGAGAGGCGGCGTGCGTGTTCCCACGCGCGCCTCTGTGTCGAGTCCGTCTTCCCTCTAGGGGGGAGACAGTAGGGTTTTATTTGAAGTAGTGCCTATTTTGGGTAGGTCTTTCGTGTAGTGGCCTGCCGTTTCATACGGCGGGCCGTAACCTCGGCGGGGTCGCGACCGCATGCGAAAGCGATTCGCGCGGCCCCGTCGGTAGTGGTTGTGTCGAGGAACACCATGGTAGGTTTAGTCGGTATTCCGGGAGGTACATTATCTTTTTTTAACATCTTTATTTTACCCCGGCGAGTCCGACATAATCCCTCCGCCCGCCCCCGCGGAGGGATATGCGCCATAGCATTCCCCCACGTAAAAAAAAAAAAAAAAAAAAAAAACCCTTGTAGCGCGAGCGGGAAATTCCCTACACTACGTGTGAGTACAGATATAATGAAAGAACTCATTTGAAAATCATCTTCAGAATGTTAAACTGACTTTATTATTCCAGTACCTTGATATTATTCTTAAATTATAAATGATTTGAGATTTGCGTCAATACCCAAAAATACAAACTTTCCTATTACTTTTACAACAAAAATATTAAAAACTTGCTTATGCCTTTGGCTTGACTTGCTCGGGAACAGTTATTTTTTCTGGATGAAACGTACGCTATATCCTTTTCTGCGCCCCTTTATGCCACGTGAATTCGAAATTGCATAGTGATCGGTCGAGTAGTTAAGGCGTAAAAGCGGAATAAAACACACATAATTAGTAAATACGACTCCTGTGCATGATGTCTCAGGTTCGAATCCCGGGTCTGGCCAACAAAAAGTTATCGGGTTTTTCTATTAAGAAATCTCAATACGAGCCCGGAGTTAGGAAGTTGGAGGTGTTAGACACCCCGTGCTTCGAAGCACGTAAAGCCGTTGGTCCTGCGCCTGATCTCTCTTCGGTCGCGTCGTATTATCCGTCCTATCGGATCATAAGGGTTAGGGAAGAGAGTGTGCGCTTGTGTTTTCGTATATACCTGTGCACTATAATATCTCCTGCGCAGATGGCCATTCTCTATTAAGATTAGCCGCCGTGACCGCAATTCGGTCTGGAGGACATTATTATTATTAATTAGGATTTGAGCCTATTTTTTTCTTGCAGGTTTCTTCCTATATTCCTTTTGCCTGAACCTAGCAACTAACGTTAATGTAGCTTCAATAACTTAGTAAACTCACTGACCTATATGTTTTGACGTTCACAAGTGCCACTTTTGACTGAAATTAATCAATGATTTTTGACTTTGATTTTAAAGCCTGCACTACACCAAAGTACTGAAAGATTACAGGTAACTAAATCTATCTTGCCTGGTATGCCTTATTGGTATTACGTCCATCAGACTATGCAGTAACTCCTCTTATAGTTTCAATGTCAGTATGCATGCGCCTAACTTCTGTAACATAAATTGACTCGACTCTTATTTGACTATCGGACAGTTTGTTCATGTTATAAACGCTCTATAGTTTGAAGCTAAAGTATCAAAACTAATTAATCAGTTTATTTTGTGAAGTTGTGTAGAAACGTTTGAAATTATATTAGTTATTTTACATACGAAGTCGTAGTACGGCTGAATTCACCTACATATCGTCAACAATATTTTAAGGTTATTTAATTTTAGGTTCTAGTTGATCTATGAGCATACCTGCTGATAGATGAAGGTGGCAAACCGTAGAATACACTTAAAAATAAAGCCATATTTCTTATATACTACTGATATACATCGAGTCTGTGAGTTGTCGCCCGAGGTGGACAATGTGCTATTAGACTTTTTGTAAGTCATTCAATAGCATCACGATGTGAAATAGAATAGTGGCCGATAGACGGTAATACGCTCGCTCCATTACATGGTACTCTTACACCTTTGCTGGCTAGATGTGGATGTAAGTATTTGCTCACCCCTTCAGTGATATATGCATAAGAGTATGTATGTTCAGCCAATTACGACTCATAATAATGAGACCACCAGACCGAATTTCGATCACGGTGGTCAATCTTAACAGAGACTAGTCATCTGCGCAGGTGATATTATAGTGCACAAGTGTGCTCAAACACAAGTGCACTCTCAGTTCCCTAGCTTTCATGATCTGGTGTGACGGTAATCCGACACGACCGGAGAGAGATTAGGCGTAGGACTAACGGCTTTATATGCTTTCCAAAGAACAGGGATATCTTATACCGCCAACTAACTCCGGGTTGCTATAGAATTTCTTAATAGAAAAATCCAATAACTTTTTATTGGCCCGGCCCGGGATTAGAACCGCTACAAATAATTTATATCGTTGGGTAAACAAACATTAAAACAACAGACACAAATAATTCTGGGAATCTGAACAACCATTAGTAGATAACACTCTACTACTTTCTGTGTGGGATTTTAACCAGCAACAGTTGTAGTGACCAAGTAAACCGCCACGTCATCTAAACATTAAACAATAGAGACTTGCCTCAATAAGGCAATTTCACAATCATCTGATGATATGAAGCGTGCAATAAACTTTGAAAGCGCCCCGTGTAGTCCTAATTACGTGCTGTCCTATAATTTGGCACGTTTGAGGTCGATTCCAAACGTTTGGCAGCGTTAATGTTGTATTGAACTTTAGCGTGCAAATGCAAAACACTGGATGATGTTTGATCGGAGCCTGAACGACCATAATCTATAAAATACATGCAATCAAAAATAGGTTGATTCCTATAAGACACAAAGTTATATTTATGACGTCAAAGTTACAGTTAATAATGTGAATATACGTTAACATTTACCTGTTGCCATGTACAGCAAAGCCGTGCTTGCATCCACCTCTGTAAATGCTACTGATAATGATTTTATCTAGCTGCCTTCGCTAGTTGGTAAAAGTTTAGCAGTTTCTGTATTTTTATCTATAAGGGCATGGAATATGGAGACACAGCTTTAGTTTTCACAGCCGAAATTCGGTGTTATTTTTGTCCGATGCTTAATGCTTCTAGAGTCCCTATCAATACAGAAGCCATTTCTAGTTAGAGTGATCATCTTCGAAAAAATGCAATGGACATTTGTGAAATGATTGAACAGAATTATAAATTAGTATATAAATAAGTAACTAAGGCTAAGAAGTAATCAATTTTGAATTTAAGTTTCTTGTTTTAAGAGTACACTATAAAATCCGTAAATTAATTTTAATAAGCCTTTTGCTATAATTTGCTATATATAATATATTGTAACAATCGTATTTGATCATAATTATTTTTGGGATGTTTGGGTATTTTATACTAAGAGTTATAATTTTAATTAAACTTTTGATTGGGTACGGGATTCACCGAGTCACATGCATCGAACATCGAATACGACCTTAGAATATTTACATCATAATATTTTACACCTAACTTGATCTACGTATAAGTAACACTTTATTTGCTCTCACTTTGATTTGTACAAAGCAATAAAGTAAATTAAAAATATATTTCGGCGTACACTAATATATAACAAATATTGAAAATAGATTTTCATTTTATATAAGACCTGAAGCTAAAATGATTGATTGTAATCTGATGCTCTCTCTTTAATGAAAAATTGTTGACATTTATTTGAAAATACTAGGTTTGTTATTCAATTATTTTATTATCTAGAGTGGCAGAAATATAAAAAATGTTTTATGAAAATGAAATAAGAAATTTTCTTGGTTATTTTTAAAGAGTTGCTTAAGATCAGCATTTTAATAACTTCATAGTGATAGAGAGCCTTCTGGCTACTTTATTATGAAGTGTTTTTTCATTTGTTATGATTGCGTCTGACTACTAGTTTACTTAAATATTTATTTATCATCTTTGTTTGTTGACGTATGAACATACATGACGCAATCACCTTTTTAACATAACATATAAAATAGAAAGCAGAAGTATATATAATCCGAAAATTATATATAATAATATCAGCTCGTATATTATAAACTGCTAAGCACGGGCGTCTTCTCAGTGTTCGTAGTCCACCACGCTGGCTCACTTCACATCTCTTCATGAACATTAGCGAGAACTCTCAGGCGCTTTAACTTTTACTCTAAAAATACGCACGCTGCACTGGACCGATAAACGTGTTTTGAACATAGAGATTTTTAATATCGTTTTTTAACATTGAAATTATTTCTCTTTAGTATTACTATAATCAAATTTGTCACAAGAATTTGTTTATTGAATGGATAGTCTACTAAATATATTTTTCACGACGATATTTTTTTGGCTGCGATGTTAATATTCAAATTTGCAGCTAATGTGCCACGCCATGCAAAAAAACCATAATTAAATTAACTTGTCTTGGGACTTACCAAAAAGAAAAGCTTATATTACCAGCGAGACCAGTGGCTTTTGTTAACTGCGCAAGCAGCTTATAATACCTTTGATGTTGCAATTATCAATAGTTTAAGGTAATAGCCTACTATTAAGCAGCTACTGTGCTTGTTAGCAGGTCTGATATATAAAAATATTCAGACTGAAGTTTTTTTCTACAGTCGACCTAATACCATATTTACTCTAAATTTGACCTTACCAATAGACGCAAAATTAAGAGAAGCACCTCATAATATTCTGACGTCATTGTACTTACATTAAACTTCGATAACGTGAATCTATTTAGCACACAGCTGACTGGCTCGATTATGACACCGACTAAAGTCTGTACGGTACATTTAACAATCACTGCTCAACGATTCCGTTGAGAAATGCGACTTAAAATGGCGAATCTCTTAACATTGTTTGCAAGTCTTTGGATATCGTAAATAGGCTGTTAAAATAATTTTACCGCTTTCGTTGTAATTATTCAATTAGTTACAGGTTGGGGGAAATCTTTTGGTTTCATTGTTTGTTTGTAAAATTGAATAACGGTAAAATTATTTATAAAAATGACAGCCTTTATTATCTGAAATAATTTAGGTTAAGGTTATCTTTACTTTGTAAATGCTTGTGTATTTTTTTGTTGACTTGAAGTGATAATTAGGTTCGCGAGCTGGCTGATGATAAGCTGAGTCACTGTAGTTTTTTTACTCGGGGCAATGCACCTTATGCATGCCCCCTCGCCACAGTGAAATGAGGTTTATGTCGCGCTCTATGTGCCTACACGCTGCTTTTGGTAGTGGGTGGATCGCGCGAACTATTAGGATAGATGTGTATATACATCCAAATTTGGCAGCTAAGTTTATTGTCCTTAAAGCCAAGCCTTTTGCCGTAAACTAAGCAAGCCGTGCCGTGCTATCATTAAGATTTTCTGCACAAAAATATCAAATAATATTGTGCTCAATCGGAAACGAACTTGAAATACGGATAACGAGGCAGTAACTTACTAGGCATGATAAGCCCGCAAAATCTTGTTTAATATTTTAACAATAAACTACACAAATTAGGCTAGGTCCTGTTTAATATTCCGTAGAGCATTATGTAAATATAAAACACAGGGTGTCGGGCGGCATATTGCGCAAATCTTGTAATTTTTCCGCCCCATCGGGCTCCTTTCATTATCATCCTATTTAATAATTTCGCTAAGGTTCTGCAATGGCGGATCTACACTTGGCCAATGTTTTCTTGACAGCTTAGTGTTAAAAAAGCTAACATCTCCTTCTTGTGTACTACATTCCTTTTCTAGCGAGCAGTTTAATTTAGATGATTCGGAACGTGCTTTTTTAAGTCGAGAGTACCTATTCCATTATTTTTATCCTATGTTATATTCCTATGTCCTAGGACCAACAAAATTTGACATCCTAACACCAAACTCAAATATATGGATGGCAGTTGTGCGGACATAAATCTACTGGTATAATAGAATTTAGCTTAAACAAAACAAGAATGAATATTGAAAAATACTCTACTTATAGCCACGAATCTATTTCTTTTCTAAGAGTCAATGATTAAAACAAGCAGTATAGTGTATCAAAAACGAGATATAGTAGTAAAATAAAAAAATATTACACTTTCTTTATAAGTGCACCAAGCTGTTTATGTTCAGTACTTTAAGCCGCGAGTAGCTATTTTTATTAAGTCTAGATTGGAACAAATTTTCCTCATCAAGACGGGGTGGAGATTTTAGTTAAATAATTCATTGATGTTTTTAAGTTAGTGCCAAGTAAATCTTTAATTCAGCATCCACGGGTCCTAGGAGAGAAACCGCTCGATTTACATATTTTGGTCACGTAAACTGTAAATTTGAACTCAAACAAAAATACCTAAATTAGGAGGAACTTCAAAACGTTTATTTATCCAACTAATTTCTATCGCGCACCTACGTCAAGAATCAACAGTAAGCGCACCACAAAACAAGTCTTTTGTAGAGATATTAATATTCTTTCCTGGTGCCCACAACAGAATAAATTATGTTTTTCGTGAGAACGGGTAACAAACCAAGTTTATCCAACTAAATGTACTTAAGTAACTTCGTAATAACTTACTTGAGAAACTTCGGCATCTTCTGGCGGATCACTGCCGGTAAAATAATATTTGCCGTTTATTATTAAAAGTAATGAAGCCTGTAGGCAAGTGTACCGAAGTACAAGGTATTGTAAAAGTACATTGTTTGAGATTTTTGGGCAACCAACAAACTTTCTTACTTTTAACGCACCCAACCCTTAATATAATTTTTCGGAATATGATACAATATTTTTAATTTAGTCGCTTTAACATACACTTTTTGACTTCGATAATTATGATAAAAAGCTGTTTCCTTGAAGAAGTGCCTAATAATAAAAAAATATAAAAAAAACAGGAGAATTTTTAAAAACATTCCTGGTACTTTTGCTGATGAGTTGAGAGCAACTAGTCTAAAATATTTTCAGCGTCCTTGAGGTAAACGTAAAAGCATGTTAAGTGTCTACTCTCCTGAACTAATTAATTGGCCATAATTTTCAAAGATTAGGATCTGGAAAATGTTAAGTTGGGAACGTCAGTCTATCCTGTTACCGACTATGTATAACTTTTGGAGTACTATTGTTCTACTCATAATATTATACAATATAATGTAATATTTATTGTATTTGGTTAGCATCAGACGTCATAAAAGAAATGCTAATGTGACCATTTGTAAAGGTTTCTCAATTACACGTAAATCGTTGCATACATTTTGATTAAACGTGTCTATGCATAGGCTTCTTTTTATGCAAGTGCAATTAACTCAGGAGTAGCCACAGGTAAAAAGGCAAAAAATCTACGTGTTATCCTCTAAATTCAATTCCTCATTTAGAAATAAAATATATATGGTTCGTTTTTTGTAAAAACTTCTCGATAGTCCACTTGAGGCGATATCAATAGAAAATTGGGTGACGATAAATTTAATCGTGAACATTGGTATGAGAGAGATTTTATGCTCGTTCTGTCTTTACACTTCCGTACATTTAACATATAATTCACTATGTATAATACTATATCTGCTAATAAACTGTCTGACTGTGAGCAATGTTTTATTCCCAGGATTATTTAAAAAGGATTAGATCCTAGTCCCCCATGTCGGCCTAGTGTGAGTCAGAGACTTGCCACATCTTCAAGATCATTACGTCCAACTTATAGATATCTAGGATTCCTCACCATGCTCGCTGCCGTATTTTGCTTCTTGTTGTAAGCAAGCTTATATTATTGGTATTGTATATTTGGAAATAATAAATACGGATATCGGCGTAAAATAACGTAATTCACACGTCCATGTCCTCGAATGTCTGAAGTGTATTAACGAGCACAATTTGCCAGGTATGGTGTTAGGTTCCACGTAGAAGAGGATGAGTCTATTGCTTTCTACCAAAGAGTTGCAGACTCCGTACAGCTACGAAGAATTTCTAAACAGGAAATTGCCATGACAACCGATCCGGGAGTTGAATCCGAGTCCTAGTCTACAGTCGCATTCACTAAATAAATTCGAGCCGTAGAGTAGTTCAACCATTAAAACAACAGACACTAAGAATGCAATTAGATCACACCAACTTGTGCCTTAAATCAAATTCAGCCCGAAATAAATGATGAAATGATAAATGATGAATTTTAAAATACTACTACTACTACTACTTATATGCGTAAAATAAATTAAAAACAAGAAATACTCTTTCATTTTTAATAAAATTAGTAATTCTGCCATCAAGTCTTAACAATGTAGGAAGTAAATGCCAAGAGTCTAAATATACGTTTAAAGTGCATAGATTAAGTTTATACAAAGCACATAGGTAGCAAGTATCTGTGAGATTGCGGATCCACCGTTTAGTATTCCCCACGACACCTTATGTTCTACGAGGTGACACGTGGAACTCAATAAAGATTCTCACAAAGTAGGTATAAAAAGTTTAGATAGTAAAAACTTTGTACAAGTCAAGTGAATTATCCGGTGGTTTGTAGGGATGAAGGGGATTCAACAGTTGGAAGCCATGATGAATATTGTTGAATATAATTTGCAAAATGGTGTTAAATGTTATACCTTGGAGTTATAAAATATTTTGTGGTCTCCGTTCTTGATCCCGCAGCATAAGTTTGCATGCGATGATTGACACGTTCAATTGCCAGGTCTAACAAAGTATCGTTGGGTTTGTATGTTAGGATGTAAGGATCAGTAGTAATATATATTTTCCAACTTGGTTTACATATGCGCACGCTAGATAGCAGTAGCCTCTTGTACTATGTGCAACCTAATCCAAGCTGGTGAAGTGGTATTATACATTATACATTGCTGTATATAATTTATGATAGAAATTGTACTGGCTGAGGCTTAGATTGTACCGGGCATGGTCACCATCTGACTAGTTTGATTAATCAGCTTGTGGCGACCGACGGTGAAACCTGGTTGAAATGTCAAGCAGCTAAAGGTAAACGTATGCTTGATCGCGTTAATTCATTTTTACATCCTAACTAATATTATAAATGTAAATGTGAGTTTGCTTGCTGTTACGCTTTCACGCCTTAAATACTTGACCGATCATCATCATTTCACATACACGTTGTCAGGGGTACAGGAAAGGATATAGGGTACTTTTTTCAGAAAAAGTACTGTTCTCGAACGAAGGCGCAGACAGAAGCTATTGTTCCATAATTTAAATTAGATTATATATGTCTTGTTCATTATAGTACAGGTGTGGAGAGACTAGTTAGGGCAATACTTATCTGTCGAAAAGAAAAACGTAAAATATTGTTTAAACACACCCCAAGTATTGTATTACGTCACTAGAGCCATCAAATTTCATCAGATTTCGTTCAAAACTTTTAGGTGGGATTGAGTAGCAAACATCCAAAGTTATACATTAATGATTTTACTCAACATTGGCCTGTCTCCAGAATATTGCTGAAGCGGTCAGAGAACTTTAGCCGAGACCTTCCCCTTCCTGTCGTAACATTCATACTTGTCTAATATACTTTCTTAGTCAGTATTTGGCACCAATTTTTGCAACACAATATAAAGATACTTTGATAAATATTGGAATGGACCATACAAAACTACAGTTATATTAAAACTCTTATAAGCAAGTTGCTTATCTTCCGTGCTTTTTATATTTAGACCACCTGTTTTATTTTATTCGGAAGACAAAGAGTATCTATAACTATTTTACAAATCTTATAAATTATTTATAAATCATTTATATGTTTTCGCATATGATTATCTAACGTTTGATAGATTTTACTTATAGTGTTATACAAAATTAACATTAATATAAAAATTTAAAACAATTACAATGCTGATGTGAGGAAAATATATTACAATTGAGAAGTTTAAGGCACCGATTGAAACCATTGATTGGAAAGCGTGTTGATATATTTAGATGGACGTGTGTTATATAAATCAAGTTCAGGGCAAACAGTATGTTAATAAGATTTGCTGATCTTACAAAAAGTGAGTTGTCTCTATAGTTAGTGGTACCGTGAGGAACATCGAGAAGAATAGATGTTCTTACCGATCTGGTGAGCATTCTGAGGTGTAACATAGAAAGGAGGTAGGGCGAATCTATTTTATATTGGGAAATTTTTACCAATAATGTGACATCTGCAACTTTTCTCCTTTCATAGAGTTGTAGTAAGTGGTGTCTCTTACACCTCCCCTGATAACTATTGTCATATTTCTGGCTTTTGTATTGAAAAATCTTGTGAATTCACGCTGTATATATTCTAATCTATTTATATAAATATCACACTGTGGATTCCAAATTTGGGAACAATATTCGATAAAAATAAAGATACTTTTTTTGTATTGTTGCCTGTCGTAGTCACTACACTCCGGCTGATGGTAAGCAGTCGTGTAGTTCACGAGTGGGGTCTCCACACTACGTCCTCACGTGAAGCGGTGCTGTGGTCTCTACCTAAAGAGGAGCTTTTTCACGTCCCGCTTGAAGGACCAAGGATTGAAGGAAAAGGAACTACGTGCCTCAGCAGAGAATTCCAAGTTTTAACAATTCAGCAAAGATAAGAGAGCCAACATTCTTGGTACGCGTTCTAATCACCTTTACAGTGTAAGAATAATTAATCTTTTCTAATATTATAAAGTCCGACATCAGCTTGCCAGTTTGTTACGCTTTCACTCCTTGACTACACGACCGATTATCATGAAATATTGCATACAAGTTATCACGTGTAAAAGAAAGGACAAAGAGTACTTTTGTCCAGAAAAGAAGTTCTTTTCTTGAGGAATACACAATTATTGACGATATCTAGACTAATGGGAGCGAAGCCGCAGGCAAAAACTAGTGTTACATACGATATCTAAATTAACGCCGGCCGGCTAAATCTAGTTATACATATATACTCTTATAAACATAACAGTTATACACCACGATCTGTGTAATTACAAAGTCGATTATCCTGCGGTCTGCGGTCCGCGGTCGGCTGTCCATTAATACGGGCGCAGCACCAAGTGAACACACGTCGATAGACCGCGGGATTGTTTGTGACGTCATGTCTAAAACACTGTTCCTGGTATGAAGCCATGGTAACCTCATTGGTGTTACAAATGTAGGTATAATAATATAATATTATTAAGTATAGTGTTAAGTTTTAGTACTGTTACGGCGGTTCAGCGGTAGTGAATGCGACTGTTGTGTATTGGTTTTGTTCAACGCTCGGGTCGGGCAGTATTGTTCTGTTTCCTCGATGGCTTAGTGGTCACGCCTGAGGTCGCGGGTTCGATTCCCGCACAAATCAAACATTTGTGTGCATGAACGGGGAGGTTTCACTTGGTCTGGGTGTTACTATATATAATATGTATGTATTTACAAAAGAAAAGTATATAATATATACTTTCATACATATTATGTATGAATGTTTATCCATTGTCTAGTACCCATAGTACAAGCTCTGCTTAGTTTGAGCTAGATGGTGTTGTGTGTATGTGATAGAATATAATTATTATTATATATGTTTTTTTAGTAGCAGCTTAGAGTCTGGCACTGGGCTTGGTAGACAGCGATAGCCTTGCTCAATTACGTGGGATTTACAGTCAATGTTGATGAAATATGCGTTTAAAACACACTTACCATAAAATATAGTAGACTAAATTTCGCCCGCGTAAATGCAGGTTAGATTAAGTAGGATATCGGGCACGCCACGATCGTGGCGGTAAGTCCCGTTTTTGAGGAGTGGCTGGAGAGGCGGCATGGCGCTCTCACCTTCCGGCTGACACAGGTTCTAACTGGCCACGGTTGTTTTGGCCAGTTCCTGTGTCGTATACGCCGGCAAGAGACGCCCGGTTGTCACCACTGCGGCGACTGCCGCGACGTTGTTGAGGACACGGCGCTGCACACTTTGGCGGTTTGCCCCGCCTGGGCATCGCAGCGCCGTGATTTGATCGCGGCAGTCGGATCGGTTGCCCTCTCGCTCCCGGCCGTAGTTCAGTCTATAGTCCGGGGTGAGAGGTCGTGGAACGCCGTCGCCTCCTTCTGCGAGGAAGTAATCTCCACCAAGGAGGCGGCGGAGCGGGAGAGGGAGCGTTTGAACCCTCTCCCCAACCGCAGAGCCGGGCGCCGGAGGGCGCGCGATGACCTCCAGCCACCCTGAGGTTTGACCTGGGGGTGGCGGGCTTTGTGGGCCTGCCCGCCATCCGTTCAGCACCAGGTCCGAGAGGCGGCGTGCGTGTTCCCACGCGCGCCTCTGTGTCGAGTCCGTCTCCCCTCTAGGGGAGACAGTAGGGTTTTATCTGACGTAGTGCCTATTTTGGGTAGGTCTTTCGTGTAGTGGCCTGCCGTTTCATACGGCGGGCCGTAACCTCGGCGGGGTCGCGACCGCATGCGAAAGCGATTCGCGCGGCCTCGTCGATAGTGGTTTTGTCGAGGAACACCGTGGTAGGTTTAGTCGGTATTCCGGGAGGTACATTGCCTTTTAACATCTTTCTTTTACCCCGGCGAGTCCGACATAATCCCTCCGCCCGCCCCCGCGGAGGGATATGCGTCATAGCATTCCCCCACGTAAAAAAAAAAAAAAAAAAAAAAAGTAGGATATGTCTCGGGAACGCTACTATCGTAAGTCATGTTCTTGAGGAGTGGCTGGAAGCCGGTATGGTAAAAAATGGCCACGGTTGTTTTGGCCAGTTCCTGTGGCCCATAGGCCAGTAGGAGACGCCCGGATGTCATCACTGCCGTGATGTTGTTGTGAACACGGCGCTGCACACTTTGGCAGATTGGGCAAAATTTGACTTTGAAAATGGGTAGGGTAGTTTTGTGTAAGGGCCCGCCGTGTGAAACGAACCCTCGAAACGAAAACGAAAGCTCGGCGGGGATGCGATTGCATGTGTAAGTGATTCGCGTAGCCCCATCGCCGTCTCTGGTATTGTTGAAGAACACCGTGGTAGGTTTAGTCGGTATTACGGGATGAAGGATGTCGCCATCTTTCCGCGGGTGAGTTCGATATAACCCCTCTGCCCATCCCCGCGGAGGGACATGCGTCAAAGCATTCCCCCAGGTATCTTATCTTATGTCAGTCAGTGCAGAACGGCGACACTTCGACCCAGTGGGATATTTTGTGGCAGCTCTAACATCTATCCTTTAGCTCCTTATGAATGTACTGCATCAGCCGCATCGTACGCTTCAGAGGAAGAAGCCTGAAGTCTTCGGGGTTTGGATATGCCAATCCCAACAGACCCATCCTCAATCTAGTATTCCCCCACGTAAAAAAAAGGTAAGATATGTCCTTTTTTTGTAATCCTGACAACGCTTATGCGAAATTTCATGACGATCGAGTAGTTAAGGCGGGATAGCGTAACAAACAAATTTGTTCGTTTTTTATGCTTTATCCTGAAAAAAGCACTGTTACTAATCTAGCCCACATTTACGCGAGCAAAGCCGCAGGCCAAATCTACTAGCATAATAAAATATAATGATTATGACTCAACTTCGGGAAAAGGTATTTGGACAAGGAATTGCTCAATAGAAACAAGATATTTATTATTTATATATTTATACTTATTCAGTTGATCGCGATTTACTCGCTCCTCTTTCATGACATTTCACCCATAGCTTGCAGTGTACCTAATATACTTCTGTCCAGATACCTCCTTGGGTATATGCAGCCGCAATTAAAGTATATAGGCATCACTATGCATACATGCATGTACATACATATTATATTACCTCATAAGATAAGTATTTGCATATTGTTCGATTGCGGTTCTGTACATCAGTACATGTAGTTCTATACTTACAAGGGCATAGAAACTGAGTGTATACCTTCTACCTTATTTTATATAATAATAATAATATTGGTTAAATTATGAAGTTGCCGTTGTATAGTAATAGATAATTTGAACTGACATAAAACCTTCATAGTGTAAGATTTTCGAGTGAAACTTTTTTCAAATGATACGTATAAGATTCTTCTTTTAAAAATGTGCATCATTCGATTTTCGACCTTCAATTGTTTTTTTTTATTCAGCTTAGATGGGAAATATGGATATTTTGAAAATCCGATCATTATTAAATGAGTTCTGACCCGGCAGAAACGGCTGGCAATATCAACGCTGAGTTTAGAGAGAAGACTGCTAATGAACGCACCGTGCGTTTTTGGTTTAAACGCTTTCGTAATGGAAACTTTGACTTGAAGAACGAACCACGTGGAAGACCACCCACACAGGTGAATAACGCTGAATTGAAGGAGATGGTGGAAGCCGATCCGAGTCAAACTACCCAGGAATTAGCGGCATGGTTTAAGGTTACCCTACCTAAAATATGCATCATACCTGGCTCATTTGCATCAAATCAATAACATAAAAGATATGAAAAATGGGTGCCTCATGATTTGACTGATCTACAGAAAGAAATTCGTGTTGAAACTTGTGTTGCCTTGTTGAATCAGTACAGAAATGAAGGAATATTGGATCGAATTGTGACATGTGACGAAAACTGGATTCTTTACGATAACCGTAAGCGAAAAATACAATGGCTGACCCCAAGTCAAACGCCGCAACATTGCCTTAAAGCAAAGCTCACCAATAAAAAAGTAATGGTAACTGTTTGGTGGTCTCTTCATGGTGTTATTCACTATAGCTTTCTCAGGTCTGGTCAAGCAATAACAGCAGTTGTTTACTGTACCGAATTTCGAACAATGATGGCGTAACTGGTAATGAAACAGCCGCGACTCGTGAATCGATCTTCACCATTATTGCTCCCTGATAACGCAAGACCTCACACTGCACGAGAAACCTTTGTAACTCTACAGGAGCTACAGTTAGAAACCATACGTCATCCTCCGTACTCACCAGACCTTTCTCTAACGGACTAAAATTTTTTTATATGGACAATTTTCTACGTGAATAAATGTTTTTTAAAGCACTACTAAATGCTTTCACACAGTTTGTCGAATCTAGATCCCCGGAGTTCTATCGTAAAGACATAAATGAACTTCCGTTTAGAT
The DNA here is from genome assembly GCA_963675205.1 of Catocala nupta. NCBI lineage: Eukaryota > Metazoa > Arthropoda > Insecta > Lepidoptera > Erebidae > Catocala > Catocala nupta. The sequence goes on along the minus strand of OY776091.1, from coordinate 29,271,386 downwards.
GGCAGCAATGTATAGATAATGAGGGTAACTATTTCAATTAAATAAATATGGTACCTACATCTTGGAAAAAATGAGTTTAAATTGTTCAGTACAAATCGGCAATTTCATACTTTAACCCGTAATAATATGCGTTGCGATACTATGCTGCGACTAGTGCCATCGTAGGTGTTCCATCCCACTTTAGATTAAAACTCTCGAAGGGCCTCTTCACGTTGGACCCATGTCTCCATGTAAGCCCCCCAAAGGGCCAGATATTTTTCTAATATGTTAGAAAAATATATGTGATATAAAAGACATAATAATAATAATATTCTACCACATACGCACAACACCATCTAGCCCAAACTAAGCAGAGCTTGTACTATGGGTACTAGACAATGGATAAAAATACATATATATATATATACTTCTTTTTTGTAAATACATACATTTTATGCTAGTCTATTGTGTTCCCTAAATTTTTATCCATAATCTAAAGTGCCATAATTATTTTTTGTCCTAATCATCATTTGTCCGAATGATAACTTGCCCGAACTTAATGTCACATACTATCATATGCCATGAAATTGAAATCCCTAAATACAATATGCCCTAAATTTGTTTGTCATAAATATTACAATCAATAATATACAAAAGACTTAAAACCGTTTTCAATAAAAGTATAAGTCCTAAATTCAAATTATTTAATGTTTATTTAACCTAATAATGTTTTCAAACAAATTTGTATTACAAAGTATTTTACTAAGTCCAACTGATACAATAAATAAATAGTAAAGATCCAAAAGCAATATGGCACAGCTCCTTCTCTGCGGGTCTCCGGCGGTCCCACGCATGCCAATCGCCGCAGAAGGCTTTCGCTTACCACCGGCAGCTTCGGCTTCGAATTTTTGAACATTATGGTTAATCAAGTTTGTAGATAATGATTTCCGGACAAACAATTTTAGGAGAAGAAAGGGAGCACCACATTTTATACATAGAAAACACCCATATATAACAGTACATGTATGTCATATGGATATACTTACGTCAAAGGCATAGCAACTGTATAACAGTTCTTCCTCTTCCTTTAACATGGCATTTAGTTGTTTACTCATTAGGAACATTCTCGATTACGAAAGATTCTATAAAAGCAATATTATTGTTTAGGAAGTTTATTTTACAAGTTAAACTTGTTATGTTTCTTAGAAACACTGGCAGTCAAAGTTCAATGTTTCGTTACATCGTGAAGAAAAGTTTCGATTTTTGACAATAGATACTTGTCAGACGATTTTTGCAAGGAAATATTTTTAAACTTTAATTGTATCTCTGATTTCAATGTCTTGAAAAATATTTATCCATATATTGAAAATCTTAGTAGTGTTATGTTTAGGCACATAAAATGAAATAATAAATAAATTAAACAATATTAATAATGAGGGCACAGGGTTTGAAATCATACTTCGCGATACCGGTTACCAAGAGGTGCTACCAGGGCTACCACCTATTGTGGGTTTGATAAATATATCACAGAATGGATAGGCAGAGGTATATTACACCTATATCAAACCAGAGCAGCGACAGCTTAGTCAAAAACCATTAAACTGCCACGCAGAGGTCACGATTTCGATCCTAAGGCACGCATCTCTGACTTTAGAAATATATGTGCGTATTGAATAGTTATTTATCGCTCGCTTTAACGGTAAAGGCAAACATCGTGAGGAAACCTGCATATCTGAGAGTTCTCCATAAAGTTTTTAAAGAAATATGAAGCCTGCCATTCCGCACTGGGTCAGCGTGGTGGACTATGGCCTTATCCTTCTCACACTGAGAAGAGGCTCGTGCCCAGCAGCAGGACAGTTTAATTCAGGGCTGATATTATTATTAAACCAGTTATGTATAAGGTCCCATGCAATAGAGGGTAGATACAGTTCCAGACTTGCAATGCAATTTTTAGACAAAGATGCACGTGGTGGCGGCAAGGTCTTTGTTTAGCCCTTCATAAAAACTGTTTTGTTGGGATACAGATGTGGTTTTTATGTTGTTTTATTAGATATGCTTATTAGATACAGATTAACGTCAATTAATAAAAACTAGGGGCAATGGGAAAGTTTTCTTGAGTTTTTTAACAATGTTTAAAAAACATTGTACGAAACTCAGTTTTGGTCTAAAATGTTCCTTATTTTTATGCCACGGGTATTTTTTTGGATGTGAATAGTATACCGTCGTTATTGTCTATACATTGCGTATAATTACTGTTTTTGTTTCAACACGATTAATCACCTGGTTCAGAAGTTACAAGGTTTTCTTGGTACAAGGTCCATAACTATTAAAGAAAAAATATAAATATTTTTTTTTACTATTTTTCCTAGCGATAAAATGATGTCTAGTTTCACTTATTTTTATATGTGCACTTTATGAAAACTCACACTGTATAAGCAAATTATTTTTACTATAAATATAGCAAACCACAAAGATGGTGGGACCGTATTCAGAAAATATTATTATTTTAAAAGACAACTCGCCAACTCGGAATGATTCCTGTATATCGACAGACTTTTTAATGTTTCTAACAACGGACACAAACACTCTGTACAACTTGAGGATCACACAGTTTATACCCGTGTGTTCTGTTGGAAACCAAAACTCTCGGAACAGTTGGCTATCGCTACTCTATACATTACACAAACATAATAAAATTATCATAGCCAGTTGCACTCATTGATCGGTAAACGATTAGCGAGGTTAAGTAATGTTGGGTGCGGTCAGTCTATAGATGGGTGATCGCTTAGTGGTATTTCATCTGGGCGTCTCCGTGCTTCGGAGGGCACGTAAAAAGTCGGTCCCGGTTGTTGTCAAGTCAGCAGTCGTTAAGCCATGTCAGAGGCCTACGGGCGGCTTGAACAACTCTTGACAACAGGTTGGCCACTAACCACACGAAAAGAAAGAAAAGAAGAAAAGAATAAAATTTAGCAAGTTATACACACTGCAATTGATTTTAATTACATCATTAGGTGGCCAGCGTGCAATGTTATAGCTACCCATACTATTAAAAGCTCTCTCTATATAACTTTTATTGAAAGAGGACTTGTAATCAAGATGGATTCACAGAAAACATTACCTATAATTATATATTTAATGGCGTAGGTTTAAGCGATCGCTACTGCCGCCGCGCCGAGTGTTGTGGGTTCGATTCTCACGTCAGGCAATTATTTGTATGATCCACAAATGGTTGTTCTGAGTCTGGGTGTTCTTTGTGTTCGATGTTTGAATATTTGTGAAGCCCTCTACGACACAGGTATTAATCCCAGTGCGGAAAATGCCCGTTTTAAAATAAATAAAATTGAAGAAATTGTAAATCAAAACATATACCATTTTTAACTAACTTCTAAATTAATTACAATTCAGTATCTCCGAACAATGAAACGGTATCTCATGGCGACTTAATCTCAAAAATCGCATGAAAAATGAATCCATCTGTTATTTCAACGTGGAAGCATTCAAATAGAGATGTCCATACAATAATTCACAACAAGTAAGGCGTGTTATACGCCTGCTGAGTTTTGGTAATAATCGAATGAGCAAAAAAAAACGGCTCATGTCGAAACGATACTCCTAACAAGTGTTACACACGGTAGTTTCTGTTGTTATACTTACATGAAAAGACTGAGTTGTTACATATGAACAAGATATGAAATCAATATAACATCCTCACTAATATTATAAATGCGAATGTGAGTTTGTTTGTTACGTTTTCACACATTAACTACTCGACCGATCATCATGAAATTTCGCATACACGTTGCCAGGGGTGCAGAAAAGGGCATAGATTACCTCTCATCCAGAAAAAAGTATTGTTACAAATCTAACCTCACCTATATTAAAATCTAGTAAAAATTAAGTAAATTTTTCTACATGTAAAAGCGTACCGAATTTACACCTAAATTGAAATTGGCTGACCAGTGTTTGAAAAGCCACTACTAACCAAATTGAGAACCTAGTTATGAGTTTAATTCTGAATCAAGTAGACTGGTATGAGTCGAATTATGTATTATATATAGACTTACAGCTATATATTCTTCAAAAGGTTGGCAACGGCAAATTATACCGACTGTTTACTAGCTATGTTTTAATTCAGAAATTTCCAGAGTTCATGCTGATACCAAAAATATTCCAATAGAAAAATCAATAATACTTTGCAAGATCTAGGAATCAAACCCAGAATTTACACGAGGTAGTTAAATATTCACGTTTATACAGACGTATAAAGCGACACAAAAAATAGTAGTCTCAAGTACGAGCAATATCGTAAATAACAAAGTTCTCGTAAGCAATATTTTATATAACAAGAATATTTATCCGAAGCGAACGATCAATCAATGTCTAAAAACAGATAAAAATGAAAACGTAACGACAGTGGCTGTCATCGGTTTGATATGTAATTCAATTTGGACATGAACGAAATTGTTTTGTTTCCAATATAAACGTGGCTGGACAATTGAAATCATATTATTGTGTTCGAGCTTTTGGATGAATTTGAAATAGTTTTATCACTATTGCTTAATTCTCACCCATATTTATTTAGACCCCGATTGTACAACCAAACCATATTCATTGTTCTATTTTTAGTAAACTGTTATTGGATTTTTACTTACACACATACATATTATAGCTTTTATAATTTACATCTGCACTGGGCCAGCTTGATGGACTATGGCCTAACCCTTATCACACCGAGGTGAGGCCTGTGCCCAGGAGTGGGACAGTTTAATACAGGGCTGATATTATTATTATTATACATGTGCCTACTCTGTTGGGGTATTCACGCATGGGCTAAGCAGAGGTACATAACAACTACATTTTTCTAGCTGTTCTTTATCTTTAGGTCCCGCGTAATAAACTACTTTGCCATTTCCCAGGCACAATTCTAGACTCCATGCTAGTACTGAGAACGAGACTTTCATAGCGGTAAACCAACAATACTTCAGACCCATCTCGTTGAGAGAATATGTTTATGAGTATCTACATACCTATGTACTATCGTAAGGATTGGTTTAAAATGTAGGTGGTAGATTTTTTTGTGTTAACGGTAGAAGATCAAATTCAGAAATTTTGAGTAATTTAAGAACTGTCATACTTTTTCAATACTTTAAAGATTTCGATATCAATTGGCCTTCGCTAATGCAAACTAGCGTACAAATTTTTAGTGCAATGAAATCGGTTTAGGTATTCATTAACTTATATTATAATATAACTGTGTAGGTACACAGTAGTATAATATATTGCTGACATAATCAAACATATCAGCTCATTGAAACTTCTGCGCAACGAAAAAACTGTTTGATATTGTAAAACATTTTCTTTTGTTGTCCTTGGGGTTAACAAGCGTAGGAAGCTGTGTGGATTTTATATCATTATAACGGTAATTAGCTATAAAACTGTCACGAGTCTGTATCTACACATTACTACATTGGAAATATAAAAATTGGGAATGACTATTAAGATGATTTTTAATTCAAAGAGTGCTCTTTACAATTTTAGTCTGTTTGTTTTGGTTACACGGCAAAACTATCTGTTCTGGCAAACGTATTGAACGGGGTTTGATGCAGTTTTTACAATTTAAAGCACTTAATTGTGCAATTTAAAATCTATACCACGTTTTATCTAATTGTTTAGCTGAAACGGCAATATGGTACATTGTGTGGTGCTTGTAAAAAACATGAAGGTGCACTATATTTAATCAAAATTGTCGAGCGCAAGACCTTAAATAAATAAAATTAATTCTATATACAATCGTAACATTGTAACCACACGTCCCTGTTCGCTGATCTCCGCGACAGTGTGTAATCCTTATAAGCGTGCTTCCTTCAAGTAATTTTCCACTTGATCAGTCCGCCGACTTTTTCCCTTTTTCTGTTTCCCCATCGCAAGTCAAGTGTGAGCTTATTGGCCTGCTAAGAATTCTAATAAAAGTTAGGTACATCAAGTTAGTAGATCTAAGTGGCTCTTTACCTCAGCCGATACTGAATCGGGATCCGGATGGCACTTGATTTAAATACGGACTTATTACGTGATTCGAATCGTTAAGGATTTATTTCAGGCAGGGTTTTTTGTTTATTATCAATTTAAAGCAATCAAATTTGCAATTGTTTGAGATTGGAACAACATTTGAAGTATTGTCGAATCGCTTTGAAGAATATTTGAATTATACTTTGTCGTCTGATACATTTAAGGCAATTAATCATTATTGATGTATTTTGAATATTGTTTAATTTTGTTATCTTTGTTGTTGGGCTCTGATAACTGGTAATTAACCTAGTTTCAGTAGATAGTCCCATCAGATGGACTTATAACTTTGTTATATGCCAAATTAATTTCTGTGCTCCAATCTGTAAACAAAGTGTTTCCTGCGTAAGTCGCGCTAAACTAAAGCTTGCGTAAAACATTTTTAACTCATTTGAATTGGTAAATAACTCGTAGTAAATATGAAATAATGCTGAATTTAAAGCTTTAGCAGTCCTACATCAGTAAAAATTATAAGTACAATTATAGGTATGTATTACCAACTTGACATATTATTCAATTATTTAAATACATATTTTGTATTCCAAAATATATGGCCAATGGCTGTACCTCATTAATGTAACAAGTTTGTAGATAAAGACCCTGGCCTATTACTTGGAATCTAAGCTTTACCTGACAGATTAATTATATTTATAAGAATCTTAGCTCTGTTTGTGATTAAGCTTGTGCTTTAAATTAATTCAAAATCAAGCTTAAGATGTTTTGGTTTGCAAATTACTAATATTCTTGTTAATCCCTCAAGCTAAGTTGAACGCTCGAGGGCTCACATCGGTAGTGCAATGGGTGGGAATCGAACCTTCGAGCTATCGCAAATTTAATGCATCAGAATCATCATCTATAACCTCTTATTGACGATGACGCACCTATTGATTGAAAGTTACTCCTTTCTGACCACACGCATTATATTTTCAATTCTGTTTACAATTCATTACTTACATTTATGGATATATTGCTTTTGTTACTCTAGCTTATTATTACAACTTTTGTAAATGAAAATAGTTTAATGATTAATGTACTAGAGTAACAAAAATAATTGATCTATAAACCATTAAACCATACGACACCAATTCTATTTAGCAAATCTCGACAAGTTCCATTACTTAAACAAGTGAAATGTTACCCAGTGATTTCTATCGTACATACAAACATTTACATTACTTAGACCTTGATGAAATCTATTTAAGTAAACACAACATCTTACCCAGTTCAACAAAGGGCCTTTATATTCATTCAAGTTTAGCAAAATTCCGTTTCGTCAGTCAGTATTCAAGTTGTCACTTCATATCAATCCATCCAAACAGATATTAACATAAACAAAACTGAAATCCCTATTCCAATAAGAAAATTGTTGGATATCCATCAGAATATTTTGGAGGTAAACTCTGTTTTATTATCAGCCGTTTTCAATTACAACCCTCTCAGGAACTTTGTTATTTAGACCTTTGTAAGGCCATGATTTATTTTGAGAGAAACGATTTATTGTGTTTTGGTTATATTTGTTTTTTAGTTATCTGTGATTATTTTTCTTTTCTTTTTAGTGGTTGGAACTTGGAACAGAGTAATACCTGCCCTTTGACAGAGGCTCGCATACGAGCCGCAACGTTTGTACCGTGTATTTGTTACCGGCTCAGATAAGAGCCACCAAGTGCGCACCACTTTTAAACTTATTTTACTAACCTTAACGCTGATTGTTTATCGGCTACGAATGGATTTCTTTTTGGTAAAGGACAGATCATAAGGTATTACGAAAATATAATATACGATAGGTTAACTATCTATCAGATAGTTCTATATTGAAATATGTTTTCTTTGAATAATTTCAATATTTATTACCAAGAGCATGGTATAATAATAATAATATAATAATATTCTACCACATACACAGAGCACCATCTAGCCCAAACTAAGCAGAGCTTGTACTATGGGTACTAGACAATGGATAAACATACATATATACTTTTTTTTGTAAATACATATATATTATACATAGAAACACCCAGACCAAGACAAACATCCATGTTCATGCACACAAATGTTTGGCTTGTGCGGGAATCGAACCCGCGACCTCAGGCGTGGCAGTTGGTTACACTAACCACTACTCCGTCGAGGCTGACATTGGCGTGGCAATATTTCATACGGATATTATCGCGGTTTGTTTTAAAAACCAACGGAAATGTCTGGAAAAGTAGTATATAGTTTAATGATAGATTATTGAATAAATTCATGTCGGATGTATTAAAATAGTTTGACATGTGGTTAGCATTACGTTTAGATTACGACGGAACTGACATACGCTGTGCGTAAAGGTTAAAAAAAAACAAGTATGAATAAAATTTAAAATTACAAAAGATGTATGATGAAAGTATATTTTTATATAATAAAACGGCATAAAAGCCGTAAAAGTAATTTAGTTAAAGTAATTTAGTTTCAACGTATAACATTCGTGTATAAATAAGATATTATAAGATAGTAATGTCTTTAAATAAATAATAATAAATAGTGCACAGCCTGAATCCTGAGGGTTAATAACCTCTCGGGGGTATAACAGCTACGCCGCGAGCGTAATCAAATTGCAGATGTATCGATGTTTACATAACTGTACAAACAATTGGTAAATGAAAAAGCAACACAGTACATTTTGAAAATGCTGCGTTTCGCGTTTTTTATTTAATATATCTGCATCGTCGGTATATCTTGAATATTAAGATTATTAACAACCAATTATCAATTTTAAGACAAAACTGAGGAAAAGGTGTTATCAAGTTTGCTTGTTTTATTATAAAGGTTGTCCGGTAATTAATGGATAACCTGGAAATATCTTATAGTGGAACCGATGGACGTTAAGAAAAAAATATGAAAAAAATCTATCCTAACTACTACCTGAGATATATGTTTTTTTTTTAATTACCGTGTATAATTTTCTTGTATACTACAACCATAAACGAATGAAATCCATGGGTATTTTGTTGTTTTATTATTAAACACAAATTATACTTATATCTATAGTATAGACAGTCAAAAGTATGCTATGCTTATATATCTTGCACCTTTTAATATATTTTTTCTTAATTTTTTTTTCTGAACGGCCTTCACTTTTGCTATAAGACATTTCAAGGTTATCCATTAATTACCGGACACCCTGTATATGTAAGACATTCTTGACGACGATTTCTATTATTCGCAGTCTTTTTACCCGACTATGGCAAAGCCAAAAGGAAGGGAAATGATTTTGGCACGCTGGGTATGAACATATGTTTGTATGTTCCACCGTAGCGCCTAAACTACTGAACCGATTTTAATGAATGAGGTATCAATAGATTCGTAATAATGGCCTGGGTGACATAGACTATATATATTTTAAATTTGTCCTTTTAAGATCCCTTTTTTACGTAGTCGGTTTATAGTTTTTTAACTTTTTGCTTCAGAGCTAAATCTTTGAGCGATATGATATGTAGTAGAAACCTTGATTTTTTTTACCACCAACACTATATAAATTTATGTGTACTCTAGAATCGTATCCGCCTGACTACTGTGGTCTTGACAAATAAGGTAACCGTACATGTAGGTATGTACTTATTTTTTTAGATCATCTGAAGACAAGTTAATGCTATTAATGCAGGGCTTATGTGGTACAATATACAGCAAATTTTATCTGAATTTTACTATACAACAATCATTCCGCCATCTGCTCATAACTTCGGCAAAATTTAATTCGTTTTCAGTTGTTTAACAATTGTTTAAGGTTAGAACCTTGTTGATCCGAGGAGTTCGGACGTTGATGTACTTGTAAATAATTCAAATATAAAGTACTTCGAGATAATATTGGTATTGGACTTTTTTGTTTTACAAATTTGAATGAATAATGAAGTTATTTTATTTATTATACAGCTATATTAAAGTATTAAACAGAACAATATGAAAAAGAAGGCTAATAATAATTACAAGTTTTCATTGAAATTAAACTCATTTATACGGATTTTATCGCGTTGTTTATTTAACACAGTATTACATATAAATGAGTTTAATTTCAATAAATAACATTCGCGTAAACAGGAGACAATATTATACAAGTTTTCACTTAAAGATATATGATTAAAAAATAATTACAATGGTAAAGTGGTTACCTACTTATATAATAAACGAAAACACTAGACCGCATTCAACGGAGAGCTACTCGAATCGTCGACTGCCGGGTTATTTCAAATTGACTAGATCCCTTGGCGCTGCGTAGAGATGTGGCCTCGCTATGCATCTTCTATCGCTTTTACTATGGGGAGTGCTCCGAGGAATTGTTCGGACTGATCCTTGCCGCCTCTTTTCACCATCGTCCTACGCGACAGAATTTCCATTCCCATCATTTAGATGGTTGGCAGTCCACAACTGTGCGCTTTTCCAGAAATTTTCTGCCTCGCACAACTAAACTGTGGAATGAACTGTCGCCTGCGGTATTTCCGGACCAATACGACCTACAAACCTTCAAGAAAAGAGCGTTCTCCGTTTTAAAAGGCGGGCAACGCATTTGTATCTCCTCTGGTGTTGCGGGTTGCGGGTGTCCATGGGCGGCGGTAATCGCTTACCATCAGGCGATCCGTCTGCTCATTTGCCAACTATATCATAAAAAAAAATACAATATATATTATGACATTCAAATAATGTGTCTAGTTTTGGTGTTAAGAACTGACTCCGCAGTACCAATTGCTCAGTATATTTTTCAATTTAGAAATGCTATTATTAACAATACCGATGCCAATGTGAGTCTTGAGTACTGTGGATGCTAACACCATCGACCAATGGCAAGTTTGCCCGAGCCGCGGCAGTCTCGGGTTCGGACGGCACAGGTGCACACGCATACATAACTTCTAGACATTATAATTGTGTTAATCTATCGTGTAACAAAGTGTTGTAGTGTGAATTGACAATACAAATAAACATTTACTCAAACGGCATTTCATTTATTTATCCCGAGTGTCATCTAGATTGTGGTACTACTATCATATCTACCAAACATCTACAAGTACTTTCCTTTATGACCGCAAAGCTCCCCTACCAATTATTGTAAAACTTCGAGTTCACTCCTGGGCTCAGAAATGTTATTAGGTTTGACGTAAAATGATATCTCGCATACACAGGCGACAAGTTTAGTCTAACCCTTCACAGAAACATATCAGTGAAGGACTACAATCTAATACACGAAGTGTCGTCAAGTCATGTCTAGATACTACGCTAGAAGCGAAGAGCTTGTTGTTATATCCTTTATTGTTATTATCAGTAACTGTTTTGATAGTTTGCTCCTATTAGGACATTCCTAATAGAAAAACCTAATTGCTTCTCCGGATATTATATTGTTGCACCCGTGAAAGAATCTTGGATTTTCTTTGGCAAAATTATAATGCCCGGTGAGATTTTCTATGCAGCAATATACAATCAAACTCGCCAGCGGCATTCTATTCTGGATGTTGTTGATGACCTAATATGATCACACGATATAATTATCATGTGATTATATTCTGCATAATTGGATTTAGTGTAGGGACACTGCTGACGAAACTTGTTTTATAAGGCACAAGTATGCGATAGCGCCTCGTGACAGTCGTCTCTCCGCAGCCACTTATTTAGATCATCATTTAATATGTATTAAGTATATGAAGATAATTGGTATCAGTCAATATTATATCTATACTAGATTAAGCCCGCGATTTGACTCACGTAAATGTAGGTTAAATTAGAAACAGAACTTTTTCCTGGATGAATGGTACTCTATGTCCTGTTCTGTTTCCCTGATAACGTGTACGCGAAATTTCACGATACTCGGTTGAGTAGTTTAGGTATGAAAGCCTAACAAACAAACAAACACACATTTGTAATTATAATATTAGTTAGGATTTTTCATAAAGCATTTTATTTGACTAATCACAAGAAACACAAACGAATGCATACCCCTACAATTAGAATTATTACACATATCAAATATTTTTATCAATGAAAGAATGTTTAATTGCATGTTGACAATAATATTGTACGCAATGACTACACCGTCAGGTCAATATCATAACGCATTCATTCATCAATATACTTTTATTTTCAGTGGGTCAAATGAAACACGATCAATTTAAACTGTGCGGCATATGCCCATAAACTTTCAGATACATTCCAAATATGCCGTACGGCAATCGAAACGGTAACATGCGACCAATATTATATACTAGCATTTGCTCGCGGCTTCGCTCGCGTAAAAGTAGGTTAGATTTCATAACCTAAAAATATTGTTATCATCATTAAAACAGGATTTATATAAAAATATAATATAGCCATTGTTACTCAGTGATTATATAGCTTTCCAATAGTAAAATAATTTTCGAAATCGGGTAAGTAGTTTTTTGAGTTAAAACCTTACAAACAATCAAAAAATCAAATCGTTCCTCTTTATAATATCAGTAGGAATAATGTGATTAGAGAGAGATGCAGCATAAAAGTGGATATAGTGATGAGAATAGTAAAGGGTATGTTAAGCTGGTTTGGGCATGTAGAAAGAATGGACGAGAAAAGACTGACTAAGAAAGTTTATAAGGCTAGTGTGAATGGTACAGTCGCAAGGGGAAGATCTAAGCGAACGTTTCTTGATCAGATCGGAGACGTTCTAGATAAAGGCCAGGTTAAGAGCATCTTAAACCGGCGAGCGTGTATGAGGAATGTTATGAAAGTGAATGATGCCAGAGAAGTGTGTCAGGATCGTATTAAATGGCAATCAGTAGTCTCTGCCCAACCCCCCTGGGAAACAGGCGTGAATCTATGTATGTATGTATGTATAATCAGTATAGATTAGTATAGAAAGACAGGATTCTTACCATAACGAACCAACCACGTTGTTAATTTTTGAGTCTTAAATTAATATGAACTGAAAATATATACCTATTTGCGTATTCCTTTAAGAGAAACCGACAAAATTAAACCCAAGAAGTCAGAGAGCTAATTGCTTAATGTTTCAGTGTTAACTTGGCACGATTTCAACAACGAACAACCAGTACAATTAACTGAAAACCTTACTGAATGCAAACGGTTCTAGTAAATCTTGGATTCAGTTTGATATACGTGGTCTTTCTATAGTCTTGGTTATTAATAGATGAATTCATTCCCTCTCTGGCAATCTGAAGTTGAAATTAATCCCGCTCAATGTGACTTTTTCTATTGAACGTATCTTTAAGGTAATCGGGGATCGCTACTAACCGTACTTGTGGTACTTCATAGAATTTTTATGTTTCCATATATGTACATACATAGTAAAGGAAACTTTTGTGGGTCGGGTAAAATGGATGTTGTTGATTGGTTGTATTTTGCTAGTATTCACTTCAAAAATGACCATTAATAATAAAACCTTGAAAATAATTGGATTTGATGCTGCTATTTCTAACAGAAACACTACTATCAATCTGGAATGAAATGCTGACTTAGGACATCTTTAATTGTGAAGTAATGTACATTTTAAAAATCGGCTTGCTGCTGGTATGCGTTTCTTTTTAAGTAAAAAAATACATTTTGTTTCAAAAGATTATTAAATCAATCATTTGTAATACCTTCCGTAATATTATTGATTACTATGTAGAGTTATCATTCATTTAAGGATTGATAATGAAAGTACATATGTTCCTAAAATCTTATAAAATTAACACAAATTTCTTTTAGAACCAGGTCATTAGTTAGGGACAAACTTTTAGAAGAAGTTAGCAAAGTCCCTTCGAAGCTCACAAAATCTTTTTAGTGGAAACTAAATTAATAGCTTTTATAAAAATCTTTAAAAAGCATTAACGAGTACATCAGACTTTTCACTGCAATAAAAATCAAACTTGTCAATTATTTATACAATAATTGTCGTTGATATTTATTTTTTTATGTTATTATGGGTAAGCCATAATAACCACTTATTATAAAATGAGTATTGCTCGGATGGCGTGTGGTTTAAATGATGAGTGATGTAGGTGCGATTCCCACGCGAGACAAAAAGTTGTGTCACTACAAATAGTTGCTTCAAGTCTGGCTGTTCTTTGTGTCCGTTGTTTGAATGTTTGTAAAGTTCCTCACGACGCAGAATAGAAGCATAGATAACGGGGTAGACATTTTTAAAAGAATTAAATGACAATATGTTTCATTTATATTATAACTTGCTGATCTGCGCAACATCGTCTGCTTCATATAAGATAAGATAATTTTCCCCGTTGTCACAACTTTATTCATTGCTTCCCCGCTCCTATTGGCTGTAGCGTGATATTATGTAGCCTATAGCCTTCCTCGATAAATGGGCTATCCAACACAAAAACAAAAACAATTCGAATCAGTAGTGCCTGAGATTAGTGCGTTCAGCCAAACAAGCAAACAAACTCTTCAGCTGTATAATATTAGTATATATATACTAGATATTGCCCGTGGCTTCGCTCGCGTTAATCAAAATTTTGTTAATAAATTTCTATCCATCGGGAATAGTACTTTATTCTGGACTAGATGTGCCCACGGATTCACTCGCGTTTATAGTTACTGCGCCTACCCCGTGGGTCGGAGCGTGATGTTATATAGCCTATAGCTATCCTCGATAAATAGGCTATCCAACAGTAAAATAATTTTTCAATTTGAACCTATAGTGCCTGAGATTAGCGCGTTCAACCAAACAAACAAACAAACTCTTCAGCTTTATAATATAAGTATATATGAAAGGTACGCTATGTCCTTTCCTGTATTCCTGTCAACGTGTATGCATAATTTCATGATGGATTTGATTTGGAATTTGATTGGATTTGGAAGTTGAGGCGAGAAAGCGTAACGAACAAACTCATATTTGTATTCATAATATTAGTAATATATAGTAGGTAATACATGCTTAGCAGTTTACGAAAAACACGCAGATGAGACGACTAATACTTACGAGGGAAGTCTTTACTAAACTAGAAACAGATATCATTATATCTAACAAAGCTTAATTGTTAAAATGTTATCAGGGCACTGACCTGCTACTCCGTTCAATATAATAGCCTTATTCACTTAACAAACCAAAGGTAAATATGTATTTTCTTTCGTTCTAAACTAAGTTCAGAGGCTAAGAGATTTTCTTAAAAACACAATGCTGTAAGTTGTTATGAGGTTTAAGCTTAAGACAGTGCGTTGTTAAATATAAATATTAAAATAGTAATTTCAAGCATTCTGCTCCGCTTCTACTTCCAATACAATTATGACAGTACTTATCAAAATAAATCGAACATATTTTTATCAGTGTACTTAAATATTTTCGAATGCACGGGTGGTAAAGAATTAAGAGGACGTCGCCGCCACCGCTTACAAAAATTTGTGTGATCCACAAATGGTTGTTCTGAATTTAGTCTTAGTCTAGTCTAGCCTAGTTTTTGTGTCCGTTGTTTGAATATTTGTAAAGTCCACCGCGAAACAGGAATTATTCCTAGTGCGGGAGTTGTAGAAAAATATTCTTTGGCCTTTTAGTCAATTTAACGGAGTAAAAAAAACATCATATCAAAATTGATTGCAAGGATGACATAGTGGCTTAAGCGGTGAAACACCCACTTGCCTGCCACGCGCCGAGTGTTGTGGGTTCGATACTCAAGTGGGATAAAAATAATTGTGGACCACAAATAGTTGTTCGACGTCTGTGTGATCTTTGTATCTGTTGTTTGAGTGTCTGTATAAGTCCTCCGCGAGACAGAACATAATTCTAGTGCGGGAGTAAAACAGAATAATTCTACCTTTGTGATAACACCTCAACCGAAAATTTGTTTCTATAAAAGATCCCCTTTGGACTATTTGTACAAAAATTAATGACCGTTATATTGTAACATACATTATATCTGGCATCTACTAAAACACGTATATATCGTACTAAGTTAAGTAACTTACTGGCATATAGCAAAAAAACTTTTCCATGTATATCCTGAGGTGTGAAGTTTGTTTGTTTTCGCTCGGCGCGCCCTCTGGGGTATCTCAACTGAAACTTATTGGGTTTAACTTATTTGATAACCTTCCCTCGTGAGAATTCACTGTATGAAAATATTAGATACAATTTGATTTACGTTTATTCTTATCCATTCGAGATTTATTTGGTTGTTGTTTTGCACGTCTGTTGTTATTATGTGCTGATTGATTGTGAAGTATTTATATTAGTCCAAGTGGTCGCCTAGTGGTCGAAATAAAACCATAATTGAATTAAATTTGATAGTTATTAAGGTTTTAGTATCTAGAACTCTACCCTTATAATCACATTTCATTTAGATTTTGATCTGTACAGGTAAGGTAGGTAAATTACTACCTTTTTCAAACAAGCTTTTAATTACTTGACTACTATACTGTTTCATTCACAATATTCCTAAGCTTGCTACTTTGTTTTCTTTTTTCTTTATTACATATAAATAACGTATAGGTAACCATAGTTACAAATAATTGTACGACGTCAGACGAACAATGCCGAAATACTACGAACGCTATTCGACTGCGTGTGTCAAATGCATGGTTGTGTGCGTGTAGTGTATTTTCATTAATTTAATGTATTTCTGATGCATATTTTATAAAAATATTAAGATTCGCCACTCCTTCTCCATGTACAGTTTAACTGTGCCAAATTTCATACTTGTACGTCAGCGCAATTTTAGTAGAAAGAGGTATAAAGTTTTTGCTTCACGTATTAATATATAGATAGTATAATTATATCATTCCAATCCGCCCAAAGGTTGCCTGTAAGATATTGCTGATATATTATGTCATTATATATTTAACTATAGTTACGAAGAATAGTACTACATCACCCGAATAATGCCGAAATACTAAGAACGCGATTCGACTGCGTGTGTCAAATGACCATGCATGTGTGCGTGTAATGATTTTTCATTAATTTAATGTATTTCTAATACATATTTTATATAAATATTAGGATTCGTCCCTCCTTCTCTATATGTATAAACTTTAGTTGTGCGAAATTTCATACTCCTCCGGTCACGCAATTTTCGTAAAAAAGGGTACAAAGATTTTGCTTCACGTATTATTATATAGATTATTGATATCAAAGAAAATGAATTATAGAATATTTCATATATTAGTATCATTGATATTAAAGAAAACGGATTATAGTATATTTCAAGGGTTTTACACCTATAAAATAGGTTAGAAACAGCTTATAAGTTTAGTTACTTATCCTCGTGTATGTTTGTATATCAAGATCCTAACTGCCTTCATGGCGCAGCGGTTGTGAATGCGACTGCTGTGCATGAGGTCTCGGGTTAGAATCCCGGGTCGGGCTATCTCAATAGCAGCCCGGAGTTAGGAAGTTGGTGGTGTCAGACACCCCCGTGCCTCGGAAAGCACGTAAAGCCGTTGGTCCTGCGCCTGATCTTTCTCCGGTCGTGTCGGATTACCGTCCCATCAGATCATGAGAGTTAAGGAACAGAGAATGCAATTGTATTTGCGCACACACTTGTGCACTATAATATCTCCAGCGCAAATGGCCAGTTTCCGTAAAGACTGGCTGCCATGACCGAAATTCGATCTGGAGGATATTATCAAAACCCTTTTTTAGACTAAACTGATGGTAGCAATAATTATTACGAATTATAAGTATTCTCCGCCATTATGTCTAATTATTTTAATTGAAATCATATATCATATAAATATAATAACGACTATTTCCTTCGTAAGCTTCCATTTAAATTAGCGGTTACGTCATACAATAGCGTATGCGGCCTATTTTACTAATTCACCATCATTTGACAAGTGACGTACTACCAGAACTAAGGCTGCCTGTCCATTGAAGCGGAGCGAGGCTGCGGAGCGAAGAAACGGAGAAATATTAACCAATAGGATTGCATACTGGGGCGGAGCGGAGATTTTATGGTAGGCAGCCTAAATGTGGAAGAGATTTAATTCTAGTAGTACGTGTCTTATCTTATATATTTTCTTGAAGACTCATATATTTTTATATTAAGTACCTACTTATTTTTAAGGCGATCCTTTTTTAATAAAATAATTGCCAAATACCCTGTTTTCTGTGCAAAAAATGTATCATAGTTTGAAGAATCGTGTAGAGACCACAAAATATTTTATTAGTAGCATAGTTGCAAATTATTCTCCACAAAATATTACACACAGCTAAATCTCTAGGCAACCGTATTTTTAACAATACATTAAATGGTTTATTATCTGAACTATGAAGGAAGCATCGAAACACGTCTGAGAGTTCTAAATAACATTCTTGATGATATGTAAAGTGTGCTAGCCCGAACTAGGCCAGGGTGGTGGACCATGGCCTAATCCTTTCACTCTCCAAAGAGGCCTTTGCCCAATGGGACAGTTTAGATACACAGAGTTGATATTATTATTTATCTATACTAATATTATAAAGCTGAAGACTTTGTTTGTTTGGTTGAACGCGCTAATCTCAGGAACTACTGGTTCGAATTGAATAATTCTTTTAGTGATAGTATATATTAGTAGATAGATTATTTATCGAGGAAGGTTATAAGCTATATAACATCACGCTACGACCCAAGGGAGCGGCGCAGTAACTAGAAACGTGGGTGGAACTGCGCGCACAGCTAATATAGGTATACAGTTGTCGTCTATTTTTAATCTGTCAAATCTTGTAATATCAGACTTATTGAAAAATGTAGTGTCTGGCCATCCATCTGTGCCGCTCCGAATCAATAGGTTAAAGAATCGAAATTAGGAGAAAACATCTATGTCCGATTCTTTTCTTAAAACTGCACCTCAGTTACGTAACTTGTAAACTGCTGATCTAATTTATTTCAGTCAGTCTCTATGCTGTGAACTGGTGCAAGGCTACATTATGTACAAGTACTTTATCTGCATTTAATCTCCATAAAATGAATAACTGTTACCAGATATTTCGAATGTATACGTACTCTCACAATAACTAATAATAATTTATGCATAACTTCGCACCAATCTCTCGCGGGAGTTAGTACGAACTATGAAAAGCCACAATACATGCTACGATTTGAATTAAACCTAGATTGCGGTAATACTATGCGAGTAAATATTTGATAACCTTATGGCCTAGTTAGAAATTCTATACTAAATTAGGTTTCTTTGTTCCATCTTGATGATTTAACCGCTGTTTTGAAACGTTAGCTTCTGGTAGTGAAGATCGTAGTTATTAAACCTTGTATAAAATCTGTAGAAATTGTAGGTATATAATAAGTATGGACAGGTTAGTCGAGTGCCTTATCTTACGCTCAAACTGCTATTATGAACTGTAATTCATTAACACGGTGTGTGTTAAATAATGATGACTTCACAAACAGGCGCTTGTTACTAATCGGCTAGTGGTATCAAACTAACAAGAACTTAAAATAAAATAGCAGAAAAGCATTTTAGTATTCAGAAACCTGTGTATTAGTTTCGTATTCGCTATTTTAGTTCACTAATATCGTTAATTTGAAAGTTTATAAAAATGTTTGATGTTGTTTATGACGCGTATATCGTTGAATTGATTTGGATGAAACTTGTCACACAGGGATACTATATATTGGAATAGACAAATGAAACTTTTTATTTGGTTACTCGGTTTGCGTTCACATAGGATTTACGCGGGCGAAACCGTAGGAATAAAACTAGTTTACCACTATATAAATTGCCGCCTACATTGGCGATCAATCGTTACGTTCCAGGTTCGATTTTCTGGTCAGGCAAACTTATTAGACCTGCCTGTTACGCGACACGAAATGTGTACAAGTTTACCCTCTATAACGTTGTATTAAAATCATAGCTGATGTATCTAGTGATGCATTATTAACAATGCATCGTTACCTACCTACATATAATAATAATAATATTCTATCACATACACACAACACCATCTAGCCCAAACTAAGCAGAGCTTGTACTATGGGTACTAGACAATGGATAAACATACATATATATACTTTTTTTTGTAAATACATACGCATTATACATAGAAACACCCAGACCAAGACAAACATTCATGCACACAAATATTTGACATACATTCTATATATGTACCAAGTATTAAATGAGCAATCAAAGAAGTAACTGTAATTTTACTGAATTTGAAAATTACGCAATTCTACGTCGGGAACGACTCAACTATAAATGGATATGGCAGCTCGTAACTCAGCTCCTTTAATATTATAGCTGCCAGCTACCCAAGCTGCCAACTTAATACGACAACTGTTTTACTAATTATACGTCTGAAGTAGACCATAATTTGAACCAAGCACATCAACATGTCATTTATGCGGCATCTCCGATAAGGTTTTAAGAGGATTACGATTTTAATTACATCGCGTTTGATGGTCTTCCTCTCATAATTTCGACTCGTTGTCAGAGCTTTAATTTGCAATTAGTTGCTCGAAAGTAACTGTCACTGGGTTTTAGTTTTAATGTCGTCTATTCTCGACATCATTGGACTAATAACGCGTAACTATAACAATTGTTAAGCAAAGTTCGTTGAACGTTAAATAAATGGTGCGCACCTCAACACTATATAAAAACATAAAATCTTTATCCCGCCCTAAATATGATAAAGGCTAGGTAAGCGTGTAGAATACTCATATTTTGAGAAATGTCTTAGCATTTATTTTAATCGATGCTACCTAACTTAAATATCTACCTACGTCCTGAGATTCAATTCTACAAATAAAATATATTCAAAATACGGTTCTGATCTACTCTTAGTGTCGTAACTATTACAAATGGTATTTCCATTTGTAATTGCTCTTATCTTGAATTAAAATAACTGTAAACATTAATTGCATTTCAGTTCACCGTTTCTTAGACTACGAAACTCAAGACATATTTTATTATGAGAATTGGCCTTTAGTGTTCAAACTGTACAAAAATAAAACCTACTTTGGCATTAAAATATTATTATGGATGTGGCAAGGTAAATTTTTATCCCTAATGGAATGAGACAAATTTCGCAAATCCGCGGATAAGCAATACGAATATTAGAAAATCTCCTTACAGCGGTACTGTAGGGCTATGAAGAACATGCCTTATTTTCGTTCAGACTTACTATTTTCACATCACCATTTATCATTTATATATTTTATATATTTTGCAAAGCTTTACTGGAAGCAAACAAGTACGAAACAATATGCAATTTGCGAACAAAGTGTTTGTATTAAATAATAATTACACGCTTTGTTCACTGTTAATTTTAATATTCAAAGTAAACTGTATTAAATTATCGGATTCGAGAACTATTCCTATCCTTACCAAATTTTGGGATTTACATTTTGAAATGAAAATATGTCTGAGACTGTTGTAAAAATGGTAGACAGAAGTATATTACGTGCAAGAGACATATATGTCACTTTATAGGAAATAAGCTTATCTACTGGGGATAGTTCAAAACTTCCTACTGCTACAATGAATTTCTCGTCAGAAAGCCCAATAGAACTATGCCCGAAGCGGCGATCGACCCAGAGACTTCATGCACAGCAATAATATTTCCTACTACGACGCTATCAAAGCGGTTCTTTTTGAGTTAATAAAATGTAAAGAACACTACTTTCAAATAGAGATTCAATTAGTATTAAATTATATTATATTTTCAAGATATGTAATAATCAAATATATCAGAAAATTTAATAAAAGTTGAAACAAAATTGTTTCTATAAAACGCGCCCGTTTTAAGGCCCATGATTTCGAGATAATATTTCTGTATTTCTACGAAAACATACTTAACAGATTTGAAAACTTTATCTTGTTTCACTTTGTGTTTGTTTTGCTATAAGTTATTGAAGATTTTAAAATGAAAAGTATTATCTATTTACATTCTAGCAGATACAAGTTTTGAGAAATGAGAATTCTTTATATATTTTCAAGAACTCTATTACATATTGTTTGATTTGCTGCGATACTTGTGTAGCTTTTTCATTATTTTTATAATGAAAGAGTACCTGAATTCGAATTTAAACTTCAATAACTGAAATAAGAATTTGTTGAATGGAGCTCTGAGAAATCTATATTTATACTAAAAAATGATGAAGTTTGTATATAAATAATAAAGTTATCCGATTTATTAAATTCGTACACACATACTATCACGCACATGTCCGTAAGGGGGTAGGCAGCGGTATATTAACCCGGGGTCATGGGGGTGGAAAAATGTTACACGGACGTTGGGGTGGGTCTCACAGACCCGTTCATTATAATCAAAATTATTCCAATACTTTATAAATAATAAAGTGAATATTTATTCGTGTTTAGTTTTTTAGGTATTTATGTAAATAAATGAAACACAAATATCATATTATATTATGTTTTAATTATATTTATTAGATCTTTAAAAAAAAGAACGACAAATATCAACAAAATCTTTCTCTTCTACTTAAAGGTAATTCTAATATTAATTAACAATCAGTCTTAATGTTTTAATGGCACTTTAATGTAGGAAACTAAATTATCTTTAGAAAAAAAACCACCAGCTCATAAATCGCTCAAATTTTGTTTGCCTGATCGGTAAAGACCAGCTAGATAAAGAAGGCCTATAAAAGCTTTCAATTCAATCAGAGTGCATTCTTTTACATGGGTGTACTTAGATAAATTAGTACATGAAGCTATTTTAGGTATAATGCGTGCATTAGTATGCATAAGTATGGATTGCAGCATATCCGCAGTGATAAAAAGATTCCGGCATTCTACTTCAGACATCGCCGATTTTGCTTCTGGTACTACACCTGGCAATTGAAAGATTATGTTTTCGGCTCTGGGTCTGACATTTTGTCGAAAAGGCGTCTCATACCACATTGTATCGTCTGTGCCACGATAAAAACCCGAAGAACACTCACGGTTTGCGTTTGAAGAACTTGCCGATCCAGATGTACAATGCTCCTCTGGCAAACGATTTCTATCCGATAGCGTTGACAGAGGAATGTCATCATCATCAGACTTTGAGATATCTTGCTCTGTGTCACTAGGATTACTACGCTCACTCAAGTGATCTTCTTCATCACACATCTCCTAGTCTGACAACGCAGAATCAGAGTCAGACTCTTGTAAAATCTAAAGAATACGCTATCGTTCTGCCTTTTCTCGATCCATTTTTTTACTAAGTACCTACAAAAAACATAAATAAAATACTTTAAACTATATATCAGCAACTTTAATTGTAAAACACAAATATAAAAGGATAAATACTTAAAATAATATATATACATAATTAAAATAATATCTATACAAAATGGCGTGAAATTGTGACACTAACTGCGGGGATGGGTCTCACATACCTTATTCAATTTTGTGCACGTGTAACTCCCACTGCGGCTGTCGCACGACTGACGTATTATCTGGGATGCATAGAACAACTCAACAGCTCCAGCTATTGAGAAAAACGGCATCGTCGCACGCCTAGTAGCCGTACTAGAAGCGAAATAAAATGTGACGGGTCTCACAGACCCAACCCCCATGACGCCGGGTTAAACCCACAATTCACCAGTTAATATTTTAGGTCTCACCTCCTACTACCGCCTATGGGCACAGTATCAGATTCAGTGCTGCAACTGCAAACTTCTTTAGAGATAATCTCAATAATATTTTATCAGATCCAGGAATCGAAACTAAGGCTTCATACACAGCGGTTGCATTCAATACTGCTGCGTCACTAAAATAGATGATTAATTACATAATATAATTTACATTTTGCTTAACATCTGATAATAAATTAGCAACTTATATAATAGGCTAAAGATCTAACATACATATATACTTTAATCTATCGCAGTTTCTTAGTGTCTTGTATTTTACAGGCCTACTGATAAACCAATCTTACACATTTAAGAAGTAGCTAAGAATTAACACGAACTAATCAGGGAAAACTCACTTACTTAATGTTGACTGTTAGTTAAGTAATATCGACAGGCCGTTAATTAAAGATTTTTCATTAATCAAGAAGTTGAGAGCCAATTAGTTGAGAGGTAATTAAAATGAATCAAAATAGTTCGCGGTATTTTATAGTTTATTTAAGTTGAAAAAGGTTTAAAATAGTGCTATCCTAATGATTTCAATGACAAAGATATTTAACATAATATTCCGTATCCAAATTTTTCTATTTTTATTTTGCTCGTCAAAATGACCACATTCCTTCTGATGGTAAGCAGTCGTGTGGTCTAAGAGCAGTGGCCTCCACACCGTCCTCATAGCAGCGGAGGCGATGACCCGGGATTGAAGGAAGAAGGATACACGTGCCTTGGCAGAGAATTCCATGCCTTGATCGTTTGGCAGAGGTATCCGGACCCAAATTTGTTGGTACGCGGTCTAGTCGACTCTACCGTGTAAGGATGGCATCTCAGCCCAGCATGCTTCTTTTCACAGCACCCCCTGTGGTATATTCTGTTTTCTGAAACATGCCAATGAGGCGCCGTCCCTACGGAGTTTCAGAGGTTCCAGTGAACTCGTGACCTCTGGATCTCCGATGACGCGGACAACCCGCCGCTGTAACCTGTCAAGAGCGTCCAGCAAGTATTTCGCGAAGGCATCTCAAAGATGAGAACAGAACTCCACGCAAGGGCGCACTTGTGCCTTATACTATAGACACAGCTGCCCAGGCGTGAAAAATCGTCTCACCCTGGTAAGAACTCCGACTTTTCGCGAACCTTGCTAAATGACGCTCTCGATGTAGGTTTTGGAATTTAGAGAGCGGCAAAGATCCATACCTAAGATGGAGAGGCTGTCACGTATCACCAGTGGAGTGTTCTTCAGAGAAGGGAGGCGAAGGAACGGAGACTTTTTTGTTGAGAACGCGCATGCCTGGGTCTTCTTGGCGTTGAACTGGACCAAATTCTTGGCACCCTATTCAGAGATGTGGTCCAAAGTTCAACAACCAGATCCTGGCTTTTCTCCTCAATCTCGGCCTGTTTGGCCCTAGGACATCCGAGATATCGCCCATGCACGGTACTGTCGTCCGCATAACAATGTATGTGGCCGAGATTCAACATATCATTGATATGCAGAAGAAAGAGCGTAGGGGATAAGACCTCTGAGGCACTCCTGCATTGACCTGCATATATTTGCGATCCGGGAGCACAGTTGAGGAAGCAAGGCATAGACTGGAAGAATCCACATATAACTAGAACAATTCAAACGTCACCAATTTGCCACGAACTTTGGGTTTAATTTTGAGAAATCACCTTCTCTATTATTGTTCCTTAGAACTGTCCAAGTTGAAACAAATACGTACCCGCAGAACAATTACGAGGCAGGTAAGTGTACGTAGTGAAAATCTAATTTAGCTAAAATGTAGCGTGTGTAACAGGGAAAGTTTGGTGGTGGAGTAACGCTAACCACGTGCTGGGGCCCTTACGTACGTGGGGAGAACTTACTTGCCAAGAGAATATGGAAGTGACAAGAGATGCGCGTGAAATATATAATGAGGGTGATCCCTTATAACTAAGTTACTGCAAAATACTATAGGTGTATCCGCCTCACGCCCATAATATCTCCGATACGTAGAGTATGTATTACAACCACAATTTGCTAAGCTTGGTTTTAGACCTCACGTAATAGGGAGCGACTCTATTGACAAATAATAACTACTACGTAGTACTAGTCTGTAATCTGGGCGTGTGCTCAGTAGACGATAAACTAAAATACTGTCTGCTGGGTACAGTCCCTGGCATCGTGCTGCTACTGAAAATTATTTTACAGAAAACCTATACCACTTACACAGCAGTCAATATAACACCGTAAAACGTAAAATATATTTTCACTTGTGAATATTCAGAGACTCAATTGTTGAGAACCTTTAAAATAATATACGTTACTTTCATGCATTACTTATTAATTTATTTATGACATAACTTAACTTGTGTAGCTAAGGCTTAAATGAATAATTATATCTATACTAATATTATAAAGCTGAAGAGAGTTTGTTTGTTTGGTTGAACGCTCCAATCTCAGGAACTACTGGTTCGAATTAAAAAAATCTTTTAGTGTTGGATAGCACATTTATCGAGGAAGGTTAGGTTAGGCTACATAATATGACGCTACGGCCAATAGAAGTGGAGCATCAATGAACAATGTTGCAATAACGGAGAAAAAAAAATCTTATTTGAAGCAGACGAAGTTGCGCAGGTCACCTAGTTATATATAATATAACTTGATCCAGATTGTTGTAATATTTGCTCATGTTATGATTCATGATTAAACGCTACTAATTAAAGTCAGATT
Organism: Catocala nupta; assembly: GCA_963675205.1. Classification (NCBI taxonomy): domain Eukaryota; kingdom Metazoa; phylum Arthropoda; class Insecta; order Lepidoptera; family Erebidae; genus Catocala; species Catocala nupta. The sequence goes on along the minus strand of OY776091.1, from coordinate 29,245,133 downwards.
ACTAACAAATAGTGGGCAACCGTTAGACTGCTACGCAGAGTTCTCAAGATCGATCCAAAAGCACGCGCCATTGACTTTTCGAAGTCATATGCGTAGTAATTAGTTAGTAATCGCTCGCTTGAATGGCTAAGAGAAATATCGTAAATAAACCAGCGTATGCGATCTCCAAAATGTTCTCTAAAATATGTAAAGTCTGCTATCCCGCACTGTACAGCGTGGTAGACTATGGCCTAAGCTCACACTGAGAAGAACCAAGCAGTAGGACAGCTTAAATTTAGTACTGATTGTATTATATTAAGAAATTGCTGAACCTTTACCACATCTAGTATTTCTGTATCCAAATAAACGCCTCTCAGCAAAGTGCGACGAGAGCACTTTGCTTAAAACAAATTACAGGACCCGTATAAAGGGTTCATCTATTTTTATTGTACACCTAAGATACAGGGAAACCTTCGGCCGAGCGGAATACGTAATGAGAATACTGATTGCGAATATAATAATAATGGTATATCCTTCTCCAATGTATAACGAATATAATGAGGTTCGTTAAAAAAGATTGTATCTAGAAACGTGGAATAGTAATATTTTTTTATATTTCTTTTTTTATACGGCCATGTTGGCAAACAATTGTAATTATAGCCTGCCTGATAGTAAGCGTTTAAAAAACAATTGGCTACGCTGACAGAGTAAGGAAAAAGGCTCGAGGAACACAATAGACAGCGTAGCCCTCTTAAAAATTCTGATACCTTTTTCACCGAAAGAACAGAAGACTAAGGTTTGACCAGGATCTTATGTAAAGTAGTGATACTTTCCAAGACGAGCTGCAATTTCGTAAAAAAAACTCTGCTCGTCAATTACCCCTTGTAGTTGTTTTTCATGGTTAGTGGTGGCGTGGTGGTGTGCATCCTTGACATTGCCATCTTATAGTTGCCATCATTTTTATTATATTTAATGACTTGCTCTCAGAATAGGACGTTTCCTTCCTGCTTCTATTCATTTCTTATAAATTAATTAATTATGAATAAGGTAAAGGATAGAAAGACATCCACGGAATCCTCTAGATTAAGGTCATACCGTAGATATATTTACAAATTAATAATATGAACAAAGTCAAAGTCAAAGTCAAAAATCATTTATTCATTTAGGTCACAAAGTAACACTTATGAACGTCAAAATATATGGGTTAGTGAGTTTACTAAGTTACTGAAGCTACATTTAGGTTAGTTGCTAGGTTCAGGCAGAGGGTTGAGCCTATGAGAAGAAACCTGCAAGAAACTCACGGCCACTCTTTTAAATCGCCATTTAAATATAATTTCAGTATTTTACAACTCAGATTAACAAGGTGTTGGAACTAGAGTTCATGTTATTTAATTAGTACGAGAATCGTCTATGATAACAAATAATGAGCTCTACCTGGGACTACCTAGGTTTATATTATATGACCACATCTAAATGTTACAAGCAGTAGGTATAGTGTCCTATATACTATCCCAAATAATTCACACTGGTCTTATAAATGATTACACATTCTACCAACAATTTCCATCCCATTAATAAAGACCATAAATATCCAGTACCCACAAGCATTAAACGAAAAATTAAGATGAACTTAGCTGATCCCAAGTAGCATTAACCCTATAGATGCTAATTGGCAACCATAAACTACACGACCACATCATCCATAACTAAATTACGCCCAAACCAGGGGTTGTAAATCATTGGCACGTTTCGAATTAATTCACTACAGTACCTGAGTCTAATCCGCGGCGCAATCAGAACGCTTTTGTGACCGAAATTGGGATTAGTGATGAGAATTTAGGATTTAGTTCGAAGAATATGTTTTAGTGAACAGATTATTTTTTGGATAGTGGTTAAACTATCTTATTGCTTTGGTAACGTAAATGGGAGCATGCTTAGTTAGTTCAATACCTTAGTCGGCAGATTGCCAAAAATAAATATGCTTCTGGTTTCTTTTTGGATTATAGAATTGTGTCAACAGAAGTAGGTATAATAATATAATATAATAATAGCAATCCTGTATTAAACTATCCCACTGCTGGGCACCGGCCTTTTCTCAGCGTGAGAAGGGTTAGGCCATAGTCCACCACTGGCCCAGTGCGGATTAGCAGACTTCACGTACTTTTAAGAACATTATGAAGAAATCTCAGACATGCAACTTTCCTCACAATGTTTTCCTTCACCGTTAAAGCAAAGCTGATTAACCATTTTAATACGCACATAACTATGAAAAGCTAGTGATGCGCGCCTTGGGATCGAACTCGAGACCTCTGCGTGGCAGTGTAACGGTCTCCCACTAAGCCATCGCAATAGGATTACCCATAACATTTAGCAGCGATAGCTCAGTGGGGAGACCAACAGACTGCAATGCAGAGGGTCTCGAGTTTGACTCCACGTCGCGCACCTCTGACTTTCGGAAGTTACATGATTTTTCAAAATTATCTGCGTATTGATTGACAATTATCGCCTGCTTCGTGCCTCGGAGAACACGTTAAGCCGTCGGTCCCGGCTGCCATGAACATCTATGGCAGCCGTTATTGGGAAAGTCGACACAATAGATCCTACTGGGTCGAAGTGTCGCCGGTCTGTACTGACTGGCCCCCACACAAGATAAGATAAGTTAAGATACCCATAATATAGTTAATAAATAAAAGCAAAGCTGCTCTTTTGATTCTTCTGAGTGGTAAGCATGATAATATAAGTTATACATTACTGGACTTATTATTCCCATATTTATTGCTTATATATAAGATAAGCCAACAATCGAACCGATTGATTAAATTTTCTATTTTTCTTTTTCAGTTTGCTTGTGACCGCAAGCAAGCCTATCAAAAAGGTATGTACGTTTATACCCGTTTACTATTATAGGAATAGCAATTATTTCTGAAAAGTAACGGCGATGACGTGCTAACTTGCCAATCTAAAAAGATAACAACAGGTTAGATTATAACTCAGGATATTTAAAGAGACAAACCAGTACAAACTTCTCCTATCGATTTACATATCATACGTTTAACTTATCCGGGTCTTATTTCGCTGTAAGATACAAAGGCGTTTGAAAATAAGCAGATGGTAAACCATTTTGCCAGTGCATCACAGTTCTACCTCATCTCATAGCACAAACAATAAAAATAATATCAGGCCTGTATTAAACTGTCTCACTCGGGCTTCTTCTCAATATGAGAAGGGTTAGGCCATAGTCCAACATGCGGATTGGCAAACTTCACATATCTTCGAGAACATTATGTAGAACTCTCAGACATGCAGGTTTCCTCACGATGTTTTCCTTCACCGTTAAAGCGAGTAATATTTAACTATTAATAATTTCAAAATGATCGAGATGCATGCTTTGGGATCGAAACCGAGATCTTCTTCCAATAAGCTATATAAAAAAATAATTTAAGAAATAGATACATTTAAGAAGGTAAAATTTTGGCACATCACTATGTCAGTTCACTACCTCTCCAGACCTAAATAATGTTGGTATCGAGTTTTCATTTAAACACTATGACGTACATATACTGTTCGGTCAATTAGACCCAAATGTGCGCGGGACGTGTTAAAACTTTTAATGTAAAGCCCGTATTTGATGAGGGTCTTTATAAAAAAGTTTCACGATGAAAACTGTCTCTCAAGCACGTTTTATATAAAATTTAATATAACAGTATATGACTTAGGTAATTATAATTATATTTAGGAGTTTATAGTGCCAGTATATCAGATTAGAAGAAGTAAATATCACATTTTCTCGTGTTGCTAACACTAACATTGAAATAAAAAGCTGACTGTATAGAACTCCTCTATAAGAACGCTATGGATTTTAGAAGCTAGGCAATATGGTATATTATTTTTTGTAAAAAGACTATATGCCCTGACATGAAGCGTTCTCAAGATGATGGTATATTTTTTGTCCTTGTGATGATGTCAACAAGAAAGCTAGGTTGGCGCAACTAATATTTTACGACTGATTTTAACTAATATAAGCTTACACAATTTATCGCGTTGTTTATTTATCACTGTATTACATAATTTTTAAACTGTTACACTACTACTACTATTGAATTTTAATAATTTATAGGCTAATAAAATTATTTAAACTATTAAAACTATTTTTATATTTAGGTTTACACTTTCCCCGACGTTTCGGTTGCTTTTCAGCAGCCATGGTTACAGGGAGACTAAGATGGTAGTTGACTCAATGTTCTAGTGTAGTTATTTCAAAGTACCCGAACATGAATTAGTCATTGGTGTTTCTATTTACGCAGAATGAGCTCAAAGTATCATGAAGTCTAGCTTTGGTTTGTTTCTTCTTGGGTTTGATTATTTGAATTACTGGATCCCAAGCTGGTGGTACATTCCAACCATCTTCTCTATTGAAATTAGGATGTTTTTTAATTTCAATAGCCTCGCGAAGCATCCTTGGTAGGAATCGGTGCTCTTTAGTGAGAATCTGTGGTTTGTCAAATCTCAGGTAGTGGTTGTACATGTTCACACACAGCAGACTTCAACGAGCGTTGGTGTTTCACATCAGCTATGTCTTCTTTTATGCGGGTTCCTATGCTTTTCTTGGTTTGACCAATGCATGAGAGTCCGCAGTCACAATCTATTTTATAGACCCCTACGTCTTGTAAAGGTAATTGGCATTTGACAGATGGCAAAAATTGACTTATCTTCGTTGGCGGCTTGAAGTATGTGTTGATTGAAGCTCGCTTCAAGATGTAGCCAATCTTGTTAGTGATACCCCTTACATAAGGCAGTATAGCAGGCCGGGGCTCGACTGTGACTGGCTTTTCTCGGGATCTGTGACACCGGCGCGGCTGTTGGAGTTTGTTGTCTTGCAGTACTTGCTTGACATGTTGAAGTTGGGCGTCCCAGGTGTTTCTTGTCACAGATCCCGTGGGCTCCCTGATACAAAGACATTCCCACGGTTGCTAACTGTTTAGGATGGTGGTGAGATTCATCATTTAAGTTCCTATTTGTATGCGTCTTTTTCCTATACACAGTGTGGCTCAAAGTATGATCAGTATTCCTGATGACAAGTACATCTAAGAATACTAATGAATTATTTGCCTCTAATTCCACAGTAAATTAGATGTTGTTATTTATGCAACACAATAAAACCAACGCAATACAACGCGATAAAATCCGTATATAGTAGTTTAATTTCAATGAAGAACATTCGCATAAACAGAAGACAATATTACACAATTTATTTTCTTTATAACTAGATGTGCCCGTGGTTTCACCCGCATTTATGATTACTGCGCCGCACCCATGGGTCATAGCGTAATTTTGTATGGCCTATAACCTTTCTCGATTAATAAACTATCCAACAATTAAATAATTTTCAATTTCAACCAGTAGTTCCCGAGATTAGCGCGTTCAACCAAACAAACAAACTATTCAGCTTTATAATATTAGTATAGATTTATTGAATCTGTAGAGGCTTACCTGACATGGGATTTGAAGATAATTTAAGAGTTTCGAGGTTCAGAACTTAGATAAGTGTATACCTACTTAAGTCTAAGTTCCCCGTTAATATTACCATAAATTTAGTTTCCATTAAATATATCTTTCTAAATCGTCCTTGTTTTTCTGCTTACCTGCTGCATTAACAAGTTTTACGAAATAAATAACCTTGTTATACTGATACTGAAGTGGCAAATAAGTACTGACTTAATTTTAACCATAGTCTATAATCACCTGCAATGCCACGAAAGGAATATAATATGGGATTAAATAAAAGAGATGCGAGTGAGAGAGAGGTGACTATGAACATTAGGACTCAATTCAATGTCCTGGTCCTTCACTAGGCAAGCCGCTCCTTTCAATCCAACATCAAATAGTTGGCAGCTTTGAGTTCTTCCAATCGTATCTTCTTTATCTTTCAAAGTAATTGGCGGCAATATAGTTAGATAATGAAGACAACCAATTTCAAATCAATTATCTTTTCAGTGTATAAACATAAATGAAGTAAGATTAGAATGAGTTTTATGAAATCGAAACATTGAAATTGGTATTGTAATCGAGATAAAATGTCCGAAACAGTTCACGATGGTCCGATTACCTCTGATTGATATTTATCCATTTCCGTTTGAATAGTAAGCAGTGAGCTGTTCCATTTTGTCCACAATTTCCCAATTCAATCTGATATATTAATTCTAGTATACCTGTTTGAATACATTCTCTGCTAGCTTACACGCATTGGAATGTAGTAACACATGATAATACAAAGCTGTCTCTCTACCTGAAATGTTTCTAGAAAATCTATTATGTTGAACTGCAATATTCTATTGGCATGTCTACTTCAACGGTTTCGACAGATGCCACATCTGTCGAAACCGTTGAAGTAGACATGATTGTGTACAGTGTGCTACTAATATTATAATCTAAATGTTTGTGAACCTGTTTGTATGTTTGTTATTCAATCACACGTAAATGGTTGAATTTAACTCAGTCTACATATACCTACATCTTCCTTTATCACTATATATTATAAAGCAAAGTCCCCGCCGCATCTATCTGCCTGTTCGCGATAAACTCAAAAAATACTGAACAGATTGTCATGCAGTTTTCACCAATAGCCAAAGTGATTTATGAAGAAAGTTTAGTTAGGTTTTTCAGTGTCCTTACAGATGAAACTAGGCATAGTTCCTATGTCTTGAGACTTAATTAACATTCAAACAACATAGCGCTTGGTGTATAATATCGTTTGTAGTCGAGGGCGTTAGCTTGTTGCTATATAAAAGAAGAAGTTATTGACTATATTTTTTATTTATCATACTTTATTTAACTTCTTCCTTTGAAACGCCGATCACCGTTTCGAATTTAATATGTGAGATGCAACGGGTTTTACTGGAATTAAAACAAAATACAGAATCGGTTGTTGATTTCAATCGTATGCTATATTTGTTTTTCAGAAATTAATAAATTGCATTGGATGAACATTTTGCTCTTGATGAATGATCGAATTCTATCTGTCTTGCCATTGTAAAATTGTTGTCGATCTTCAAGAAATCTCTAGAAAAAAATATACTGAACAAGTAAAGTAAATTATAATAAATGATCTTAGAGATTTGTGAAGTCTGCCAACCCGCAGTGGGCCAGCGTGATAAACTATGGCCTTACTCTTCTCACACTGAGATGGGGCCCGTAAAGTAAATTATAATAAATGTTCTCGACTATATAATTATGAAGTCTGCCAACCCGCACTAGGCTAGCGTGATAGACTATGGCCTAACACATCTCACACTGAGAAAAGGCTCGTGCCCAGCAGTGGGACAGTTTATCCACATGACTGATAATTCATTATTTCATTAAATAAATAATTTATTAAATGAAAATAATGAATTATATATAATATTATATATAATGATATTATATATAATAAATAAAAGAAAACATAAAATAATATAATATTTTGAAATTTATTTTCACTTATACTTAGATTTTAAACGTGTCTTCAATCTTTTTTCTTGATAAATGCCATATTGACATTAGCACACATAATGTTGCCCTGCTGGGAGAGGGCGAGACTCTTGAACACAAAGTCACCGTAGAAGAACGTTTCGCCGAAAAACTGACTTGATATCGCTGTGAAGTCTACGACGTAGTATAGCTCACCCTGTAAAAAAAAATATAAAATAATTTTTAAAGTTTCTGCCCATGACATCACGCGGGCGAATCCAGCGGAATATCGGGATAAAAGTATCATATTTATTTATTTATTTTTATCAACTCCTCACTGCATTTACATTTGCCCAACACGTGATGGGGACACGCGCAGTGGGCCATAATACATACATAATATATTGTTTTTTTATTTATAACTTCGAAATAGTGAACAATATTCAACAAATTGATTAATTTTATCAAAAAATATGTCAACTTGTGGATATTGAGCAACCAGAGAGTTGAGAAGTCTCATAGCCTGATTGGTTGGAGCAAACTGAGCAGTACAAGTACGCACCCTCGGCACCGCCAGCAATCGACGCGATCGCAGTCTCGTGTACTGATTGGGCACGGACAGGGTACAGCGACACAACGCGGGTAGGTTATCATTCCTATTGTGCAACAACAAATAGAAATGTACCGTGACATTTACGTCGCAATTCAAGCGTATCTATTCCTACCATACCCGATACGAAGAGGGAAGGATATAAATACGGGTAATACCTATACATTTTCGAAAACAAATATCTAGCGAACTTATGCTGCACACGTTCTAACATCAGGGTATACTTTTGTTCGTGCGGATCCCAGACAATAGAGTTAAATTCTAAAATACTGCGAACAAACGAAAAGTGTAGTGCCACAATGGCACTCCTGACCTGAAATCGTGCTAATTGTCTCATGATGAAACCTAGCGATTTAAATCCCCTGCTGCACAGATTCGTTATATGGTCATTCAACGTCAGCCCAACATTCATACTCAAACCTAAATCACGTATCTGCATTACGCGCTCCAGCGTTTCACCCGCCATTTTGCAGGTGTATATATATACAGATCGTGATCGAGTGGAAGTGACAATTTTGCACTTTGCTATGTTAAACTCCAACTGGTTACGGACACTCCAGGCAACAACATTCTCGATGTCTTGTTGGAGCGCGTCGCTGACTTCAATACATCCTATACCCAAGAACAATTTCAAATCATCGGCAAACATGAGACACCATGCCGTCTTAACGGCATTCGGCAATTCGTTCACCACAATTAAAAACAAAGTCGGTCCTAAAACAGAACCTTGACTCACTCCAGATAGAGTATTATATGGGTCAGATTGATGCTGAGATAATTGTACGTACTGGGTACGGTTTTCCAAATAACTAGCAATTAATTTCAAAAGTCTATGCGTGAACCCGATGCTAGAACACTTTTCCAGCAGCACATCATTATGGATTCGATCAAAAGCTTTTTTGAAATCGAAATATGCTGCACCCGCTTGCTTATTCCAATCTCCATCTCAGCTACCGTGAAATCAACAAATTCTAATAAATTTGTAGCCCTCGATCTGCCGGCTCTAAGCCCGTGTTGGCTGTCGCTTAGCAACGGTTTAATTTTCCTAACAATATATCGGTTGAGAATAGACTCAAATACTTTGGAAAATACTGATATGTGACAATGGGTTTATGAGTAGTTGATGACTTGAGGCCTGGAACCATCCTTGGGTATAGGTGTAATACGCGAGACTTTCCATGCATCAGGATAACAGGAGATTTTCAGAGCCAGATTTAAAATGTACAAAAGAGGCTTCTGTAGCACCCCAATGCAGTCCTTTAACATCGATTAAACTAATACAATCTACTGCCACTCGACACGAACTTACGGAGGCAATTAGATTGTCGTTACTTATATTAGTCGATAAAGTAGGCTCTAACAAGAAACCGGATTTAAAATAAGTGGCAAATGTATTTGATCCATTTTGGATTTGGATTTTGGATTGGATCCAGGATATGGACAAGTTTCAAGTTTCATCCAATCCTGTTTAGTGGTTTACACTTGATTTAGCAGCAAAGCAGGCCTCGATGGCGTAGTGGTTAGTGTAACCGACTGCCACGTCTGAGGTCGCGGGTTCGATTTCCGCACAAGTCAAACATTTGTGTGCATGAACATGGATGTTTGTCTTGGTCTAGATGTTTCTATGTATAATAAGTATGTATTTACGAAAAAAAAAAGGATATATGTATGTTTATCCATTGTCTAGTACCCATAGTACAAGCTCTGCTTAGTTTGGGCCGGATGGTGTTGTGTGTATGTGGTAGAATATTATAGAATACTAGCCGACCCGGCAAACGGGGTTTTGCCATAAAAAAAATGTATTGACAAAAAGATTTAAAAAAATGTTAGGATTGGACAACCCTTATCATTAAGGGGCATGAAAAATAGATAGTAGCCGATTCTCAGACCTACTAAATATGCATATAAAATTTTATAAACATCGGTCAAGCCGTTTCGGAGGAGTATGGTAACTAACATTGTGACACGAGAATTTTATATACATATAAGATTATTCAAAGTACCAAACACATTCATAAACTTTTTTACTACTAGTTTTTATTAACATTTTTATTACTAGTCGGATATAAAATTATAAACTATTAATATTTAGAATCGTGTTGTCGCGTTGCTTAAGTTCGAGTATGATCGAGAATTGCCGTGGTTGACGCTCGTTTTGTGCAAAAATTTATTAGATTATTCAATTACATAATTTTTAGTAGTACACTTTATCATACTTGAGCCTTAAAACCTAGCTTTACATTTTTGAAAGTACGGTCGACTTCCAAATTGTAATTTAGAGGTGTGTCTATATAATGTTTGTAATTTATAACAGAGTCTCACGTCAGTATATGATGTAAATATATAAAAAACCATATCACAATGTACAATAATAGAAAAGAATACAAAGCGCATACAGAAAGCACCAAACGTAAGCGAATCTCCTGAGGGAGGAACAAAGAGGTTAATAACACAAACCTTTTTGATGATGCAGTTTTGTTGAATAGACAAATACTTGGCCATTATGCTAGCGATCGCAAAGTGCTGACACGGTTTATCAACTCTGTAATTCCACAGTTTAGTTTTTTGCATGCCATTCATGTGACTCACGTGAATTCTTATCTGAAAGAAATGCATTGTAAAGACAACTATTCCAATGAAAGATTGTATACATAGATAGAGCGTTTGTAGTTTATATGATATAGGTATTTATGTAGGGTATGAATATACAGTTTTGGTTCGGTTTGATTGTAGTGTTAAATATTTTTATTAATTAATGAGTCGTTAAAATACAAATTTTGAACATATTTCGCCGTGTATCGGCAAACAGTTTCTGGTTAGTAATTCTAAAATGGTCTATTCGAAAAATAAATCAATATAAAAATATGATACTTCGCTTTCTTTAAATAATGTTAGATTCTAGTGTTTTAATCAATAACATAAATGTATATTTCAATAAAATGCTACATAAATATAGCGGCAGCGTTAGAAACGTTCACATAATATCGGGTCACAACAACATGGTGTGACCCGAACTCATCTATTTAAATTAGCTGATCAGGGAGAGAGCAGTATGTCTTTTTGCGCTACTTGTTTTTTTCTATTGGTCGTCATTCCAGGGCTTACTTTCTAACCATGATATTTTTTTATATAGGTAATAGTCAGATATAATTTCTGTGTGGTGTGGGACTTCGCAAACTTTGAACGCACGATATTCGGCGTATAGGCGTTGGTGACGCGACACTATAGTCACTATATCAACCAGTCATACATAAAATGAATAATTACCAAAACCTAAAGGCCAAAGAGTCTTACCTCGCTTACTCTAACAGGAAAGAGATACGACATATTGAATGCGACCAAAGCATTGGTTTCGTTACCAATGATCTGCACGACGGCCTTTGTCACATTCGTTGACTTCGGACCCTGGCACAATTCAATTTGCTTCAAGTCAAGTACATATGGACCCTAAAAAATAAAATTATAGATTTATAGTAACCATTTTAGCCTAAAAATTATTTAAAACATACACAACAAGCTTAGAAAAATAATAATTGTAATATAAGCCATGTTTAAAAACTGAAAAAGTACGAGAAAGATAAGGCTCTAGTCCATCACGCTGTGTCAGTGCCGGTCGGCAGACTTTACACATCTTCGAGAATATTATGGAGAACTTTTAGACATTTTTCGGTTTTCTTACGATGTTTACTTTACCGGGATATTAAGCGTTGATTATCCTGTGGCTTACTCGCCGATCCCGAGATCCAGACAATTTTTTTAGCTTTTATATGATATCTGTTTGCCGAGTAATAAATGAAATGAATAAGCACATAACTTCGAAATGTCAATTTGCGTGTCTTGCGATTGAACTTGAGACCTAACCATAGCAATTCAATGGTCTCCCCATGCCATCGCTGATTGCTTCTTCCAAATAGCCCCCAGTTATAAGCAACGATTTAAAAGAGGTTAAATTTGCCAACTTAATTCAATTTAATGGCCATAGTTTCTATTCACGTCAAAGGAATTTATTTACACAATTTTTTAAGATACTACATGTAGAATAGGTCATTACGAAATTAAGCACAAACAATATTTTAACAACAATTAACATTTGTATTGTTAGTGGATACAGATTAGGTATGTAGTACTGTGAACTACATCTCTATCTTCTAATCAGATGGATTGAATGCTGTTCTCCTAGATGGGTAAGATAATAATCTACACAGCACGCATACCAATATTTTCTTTTCTTTTTTAATAATTGCTTAGGACTTTACAAACATTCAAACAACGGACACAAAGAACTTATAGACTTGGAACAACCATTTGTGGATCACACAAATTTTTGTCCCGTGTAGGGTTCGAACCCACAACACTCGGTGCAGTGGCAATGGCGAGGCGAACACTTAATCCACTACACCATACGTGCAGTCTACTATTAGTACTATAGACATACGTGCTATATATATATTTAATTTGTACAAAACATGTAAGCATTCATTATAACTACAAAACATTTACCTGTTATTACTTACATAACTGTTAGCGTTTTTCGACAAAGAAAACTCCACGCAGCGCCCAGCACGCGAAGTTAAAATTAAAATCAAGATTCTTAAAATCAACATTATACACCGGCTCGACCGATACCCTGTGTTTTAAATAGGAATTTCATACTGCCATTTTGTACCTTAATGATTTTATAATGGATCCCTGTAATGTTATATTAATTTGTATTTTTAATCTCGACCACAGATTCGATTTATTTATTCACTTCCGAATAACATTAGCATAAATAACTTTTGATGACGGCGAAATCTATGGTTATGCTTGCTTTCTAGTCATAATGGACTGTTGATGAAGTTATTATTCTAGAATAAATCTGTCGTTATTATAAATGCGCTTAGTTGTTGCCGAGGTTTTACTTCTATCGTCTAGCTTTGATCGAGGGTTAAGAATATATTCTATAAGAATATATTGTAAGGTGGCAAACAGGCATACGGCCTACCTGGTGGTAAGTGGTCACCGTAGCCTATGAACGCCTGCAACACCAGAGGCATCGCTGACGCGTTGCCGACCCTTTAGAAAAAAGGAAGTGGGAAGGATAAGGAGCGGGAAGGGGGAAAGAGGTTGATTGGCCCTCCGGCAGTCTCACTCACCGAACGAAACATAACAGTAGGAATACTGCTATTTCACGTCGATATTCTGTGAAAGGGTAGTACTTCCCCGGTCGAACCGGCCCATTCATGCTGAAATCAGCGAGGCTCTACTACTCTGCTACATTCACATTCCACCAGGCATTGTTTTAGGTTCCACATAATATTTCCATTTCCCGGCGACATTTCCAATCTTCGTGCTGCTATTCAGAATGCTTGTCAAAGCTACAAACATCCTTGTTCACCTTTGTTCTAATTGTCAAGAACAATTGGCAAAGAAGGCAGTGAAGTGCACAAGGGAATAACGGCCAAGTTAAGAGTTCCCTAATTCTAATCCTAGTGAAAGAAGCTGAAGAGATGTTGTAGCATCTATAAATCCGTAGTCTCTGCTTGCCTAAACCTGCCATGATAACCAATTTTTTGTTAAGCATTAATTAAGTATAAATAACTGAACCTAATACTATACTGTAAGTGCCATTGAAGCTTGTGACATAGGTTTATCCTTTACTAGGATTATTTGTTTGTTTGTAAGATTTATCTGTAATTAAAAAGATATAAAATAAAGATGTACTTATTACCTATAATATTTAATTGTAACAAACGTATTATTGCTTAATTTATTAATTCAAACTGTGACAATGAAATTGGTTTTGATGTTATGTTTTTTTTTACCTGATTTTATGACATTTCTTTTTACTTATTTTGATTTAATTTATATGACATGTATTATTTTAACTAATGAAATAATTAATTCTAACCTATTTATTTATTTTAATTTAATATAGTGAATGAAATAATATTATAGACTATATTACTTATTATGATATTTAATTTTAATTTTTATGTTATGATTTTTATGTATGATAATGTAATAATGGATGTATTAATGAATTATTATATGCTGTCTATGGAACCAGTTTTTTGATATAAATCAATTATTATTATTATGATTCTCTTATCACAGGTACTTTCTAACATATTATATTAGAAAATACCTGGCCCTTTGGGAGGCTTACACGGAGACATAGGTCCAACGTGAAGAGGCCCTTCGAGAGTTTTAATCAAAGATGGGATGGAACACCAACAGCGGCACTAGCCGCAGCAGGCGTAGAACTATTGCTACTTATGGATTCTAATATATGGGCTATGGGTATGGGTGTTTGATGGACCGGTATATATTGCTAACTATGGATGAAAAACGGCGTCTGCCCTGAATACTCTAATAGCATCATTACAATGGGCAGACGGTGACTCGCCAACTCACTAGATGGGCTCTCTGATAAGCCACTATAGGCATACAAGCCAGCAGCAGAGGGCAACACCGGTGCGAGTGGCTAGGGGTGTCGAGCGGTGCGGCGCCGGTTTCACCATCACGGGTCTCGTGACAACGGAGACCCGGAGCGGGTTTCCCCGTAGTTATGCCCTTGAAAATGACACTTCCACCCCCAAGCATATAGCTCTAGCGGCCCCCCTCTGACCGGCCGACCAAAGCAAGCCAGAGTTGAGAGTCCTACGGGCGCTCTTGAAGTTCCACCCCAGCCAACCAGTAACGGCAAGCCGGGGACGAGGCCCTAACCAACTCTCTGAGGCATTCAGGACCGCAGTGTCGCCACTCACATTCAGCCCGCCACAAGCTGCCCTGCGGTTTGTGCGCTTTAATTTAACCTGGTGATACATTTTTTGTTTATATCACAAGGCGAAGGTGATAGTTTTAAAGATAGTTATTATTATTATAATAATTGTTATAACCGAAATGAATAAACGATAATTTTTACTAGTTTTTGCCCGTGCCTCCGTACGCGTAGTATTTGGAAGTAGGTACTTATCTACCTAAACATTTTCTTTGCATTTTCAGAAGGCATAAGGTTAAAAAAGCCTATGTCTCTCTTTCCGACCTTCCAACTATTTATAGTTGTTACGGCTTCGACCCAGTATATCAACATTTTTATATATAACAGATAGGTGCCTCCATCTTTTGGCTTAAAAGCCTTTTTCTTTGACATAATGGCATTAGAATAATCTAGAGATATTCAAACTCTTTCAAAACTATCTCGACATTGGATACTAATCACAGAAAAAATTAGAAGACATGTGCAAGCAATAACGTGTATGCAGAAGCCATACAAATGTGTCCATACATTACAAGCGGCCATCCATAACTGATTCAGATTAGAACTAATTACATAGTCATGATGTACGACTGGCAGATACCGATGTACTGGGACCTTGCCCGATGTTCTAATTAGGAACGTTCGGCTGCTGAATCTACATCAATACAATGTACGACGATTGAATTTTACACGGTTATAGGTGATAGGGGAAAGGTATATTTCTATATATCACTAACTATATTACGGTTCTATGTGGATCGTATTATATGAGGCTAGTTTCCTGCTATACTAATACATGTATATAAGTATTTTATTGTCGGATTAAATTCTACATTCTTTTAGCATTATAATAACACTTTGTATGATCCCATAAACCAGTATAAGCGCAAACTTCTGCTACGGAATTAAGGAGGTGGTCATAAGTTTTATTTATATTTTTATATAAAATGTAATATTTAATACTAGATTTTGCCCGCGGCATCACTCGCGTAAATGAAGGTTAGTTGAGTTTAGGTTAGTAAGAGTATTTTTTCTTGGATGAAAGGTACCTTATGTCCTATTTTGTACCCTTGACAACGTGTATGCGAAATTTCATGATGATCGGTCGAGGGTTAAGGCGTGAAAGCGTGACAAACAAAGTCCATAAAAATGTGCAAATAATTCCTTGACACGTCAATTAACTATTATATTAATAAAAAATAATAATAAAAATAAATATAGAGATTTAGAAAATATAAATTTCGCATTCAAAAAAGCCTGTTCGAGGAGTAGAGCTTTCATGTGAAGAAGCAGGCAAGAAACTCATGGCCACTCTTTTCAATCGCCAAATGTTTAGATATCAATACAATTCAATATTATATTATTTTCCTTATGTGAGCTGCTGTGTGTAGTTGTTAGCTATTTATTTCAATAAGATTTAAAAGTAAAAATTCGTTAATCTAACATATTAATGACACATGAAATAATAGTCACAGCAACTCATATTACAGTTAGCTTAATAATATGATTAGAAATAACCTGTGAGTGGAAGCAACTCAATCCCAAGCATTTTTATCTTCTATTAGGTTTTACAACTGTTTTAAAACTTAGATTTTGAATGTCACTCGGGAGTTTATTGTAAAAGCGCACACATTGACCTATAAACGACTTATTCATTTCTTGAAGCCGGGAGGCCGGCTCTAGTAGTCTGTTTTTGTTTCTTGTATTTATAATAAGTAACCAACAAACAGATAAAGAAACTCACTTTCGCCTTTATAATATTAGTTAGGACTACACTCTCTGTTCCTTAACTCTCATGATCCGATGGGACGGTAATCCGACACGAACGGAGAGAGGCGATCAGGCACAGGACCAACGGCTTTACGTGCTTTCCGAGGCACGGGGGTTTCCAACACCGCCAACTTCCTAACTCCGGGCTGCTATTGAGATTTCTTAATAGAAAAACCCAATAACTTTTTCTTGGCCGGACTCGGGATTCGAACCCGAGACCTCATGCACAGCAGTCGCATTCACTACCGCTGTGCCACGGAGGCAGAAACTTAAAGATACGTGGGTGTAATACTTCGCTGCCTTCCCCTCCAGTGACATAGACGTGCTTATATGTTCTGTGAGCATGAGGCTGTTTATATGTATAAATCAAGCACTAAAGATAATCCATGTGTCGCATTAGATTTTACAACAGATAACTGACAATTAATGCGTGCAGTCTACAAACAACTCTTTAATAATTATACAGAAAATTATGTTCGTGAAAGGATCGAAGCTTAAAATCGACTACTGGGGTACTATGACAGACATTTCGCATTATTTAGAACTTACTTTTATGGAAAGAAATTAAGGTTAAGATTTGTAATATTTATTTCTATTATAAAAATGAAACCGCACGTTGATGCTATTAATAAAACCACGCACCACAGATTGCGATTAAATTAATATTAGACAATGTTCAAACATAATTTCAATGCTTTGAGGTTGAATAGAATTGCGGTATTTGTTCACTTATTTAAAACCACCAAATCGAATTATATCGCGGTTTTACATTTAATTCTTGTTGAGAATAATATAAAAATATTAATAAGTTTGATAAGTACATGTGTTTTTATGATGATGTTTGTAAATTGCGTTTATTAATGTATAAAACGAAAGCATCGTTTGGAAAGTACCGTACCTTAGAATTCACCAACGTTTGTAAAAAGCAGCGAAGGTTACTTCATGTAACATTTGTTTTCTTTAATTTAATATTTTACAATTTACTGCATTTTTAATATAACTGTAAATATGCCAAAGGAGGATCACACACTTATGCATCGCGATATGCCTAGCCTGTCAATATTTGAGTGATAACTGATAATACTTGAAGACTTATTGTGTACTTCCGGTGGTTTGCTGCCATTCAATAGTTTAAAAAGGTACAAACCTTTCTCTTTGCGTATTATACTCGTAGATAGTAGAAGTAGTAGATTAGGCAGATGGCAGTTTCGTCGTAACACAAATTTTACGTGGAAATTTAAATTATACTAACGGTTGGATATATTGTCGACTCTTGTATACTCTAATTGGAGCAGTTCTGCTGGGTAAGTACTTCCATTTCTACAGCAATAACATCGCCCCTTTAACCTATAGTAAATGTAAGTATAACAACTATGGCAAGCATATTGCCAGCTTAGTTCTGCCACTGTAAGGAGTAAAAACTTCAGATTAAAGATCTCATATTTTATGCTTAATTTGCAAGACGGTCATACATTCTAAGTATTGTCACTGATACTTCTCTAAATAAGGCAAGAGACTGTTTTGGGAGACATTGTATGATCATAATGGTGTGTAGAGCCCAGTTTATTTGGTTCCTGCGTTCAGTCTTCCTTCAATAATAATAAAGAATACACATCGTTACTACATTATGCAATATTGTTATAATATTATTATGATATGCTGCCTTTGTGGTGCAGCGGCTGTTGACGCGACTGCTGTGTATGTGGTCTTAGGTTCGGTTGCCGGGTCGGTCATAACGGGCTTGAGTTTGTCTGGCAATAACATAGCACAGTGGGTCAAGTGGTAGCCTCGCCACTCCCACTGCGCTGAGTGTTGTGGGTTCGAATCCCACACGAGAAAAAATGTGGGATCCTCAATTTTAATATTTGTTCCGAGTCTGGGTATTTTTGTGTCCGTTGTTTGAATGTTTGTAAAGTCCCCCGCGATGCAGGAATTATTCTGAGTGTAAGAGATGTCTTTTTACAAAAAAGAAAAATACATTTTTGTTGCAGCATCTGGAATTGTGTTCAGTAGACAGCAATTGGTTCGCTTTCTTTTACTTGGAACCTAAGCCATACCTGGTGACATGTAGGTATCCCGCCTCTTCAAGAATATTAACGTGAGAATAGGTAGGTATGTATATGATTTGTCCAATTCTCTAGCCGTGGTTTCAACAATGAAGTCCTGGAATTCTCATTACCATGGTTATATCATATCTCTTTATTGCAACTAAATCAATGCATTGCAAATTAGTTTATCGTTATTATAATAGATTGCTATCTTCAGTATTCAATCAATTGTTACTGAGTCGTGTATATACACGACTCAGTAATACTATCTCATCGAGAATACATATGTTATAATTATTAATTAATATTCTCGATGAGATAGGATCGCGTTCATGACTGTTTAGTATTAAATCAATACGTTTACAGGTTAGTGATTACAGTTGTTAACATTCTAATTTCTGCTATTATGCTAGCCATATGAATCCTACAGGAACGCGTAGTTCTACGTGTATGGCAAGTTTTATTCAAATCCGCTCAAATGTCCGACCATCTGCACATAATGTTTGTTAAAGTAATTATTGTATTTGGGCTAATCTCAGTATTTAGTAACGTTTCTTCTCCCAAACATATCATACAAATCCTTTATTAGATACATTACACTTATAGATTTGGTAAAATTGTCTGCAAATGAAACACATTTCATTTCAAGCGGACATAATACCTGATCCACTGGGTACGGTTGAGTTGACCACTTAGATTACTTAAAACATTTATACAATTATGAAGATATCAATTGAAATTTATTTCTACTTTCACTTACTGTTTGCATTCTGTAAGTGAAAACTGTTCGTGTCTAAAGAGATGCTAATTGAACTTATACCATACTCTAGTCTACGTTCATTTCTTGTACCATATCGCGTTTTACTAGCAACAAGACCCAGTTCTAAGATACCTTAACGTTAAACAGACTGCAGATTCCACAAGAAGCTTTTCAGAGGAAAGATTGCAGGCATTTTGTTTAAAATGAAGGTGAAACCAAGAGCGTGGAATAAATAAGAGCGGTGCTCTTGAATACAGTGTTTTAAAATTGAGGCATTCTTTATTAATTAAGAATGAACACATTGAGTGTTGAGGG
Source organism: Catocala nupta (assembly GCA_963675205.1). Lineage (NCBI taxonomy): Eukaryota > Metazoa > Arthropoda > Insecta > Lepidoptera > Erebidae > Catocala > Catocala nupta. The sequence goes on along the minus strand of OY776091.1, from coordinate 29,225,463 downwards.
TTTCTAAGTATTCTTTAAATGTATATTTCCCGAAAAAAACACTGCTGCCCGCGGCTTCGCCAAAATTAATCCCACGTCAACACATTACCGCGGTGAAAAGTCTTATCTTCACCGCAATCGTGTTTCAGTCCAAAATATGGTCTATATGTGTGCCAAGTTTCATGCAGATTCGATTAGAACTTAATGCTAAACTGCTACCTATCTACACAAACATTAATCATATTTACAATTTTACTAGCTCTCCGCCGCGATTTGACTCATATTTATGATTACTGCGTCGCTCCCGCGGCTCGTAGCGTATTGTTATATTTATAACTAGCTGTCACTAGCGACTTTGTATGCGTGGAATTTAACAAAAAAGTGTTTGTTCAGTTCGCAGAGATTTAATCTAAAATAAAAGTAGCCTAAGTTACTCCTTTTAACATTAGCTATCTGTCAGTAAAAGTCCTGTCAAATTCGGTCCAGCCGTTTCAGAAATTAGCAGGAACAAAGAGAGTCAAAATTAAAAAAAAAACTTACAAGTATTGTACATATGTATTTTCATATGCATTAAAATTATGCTGTTATTTTGGCATTACGACGCGGATTAATAATTCCGTGACTTTTTGTATAAAACATAAATTAATTTTTAACATAATCTCATTTGAGCTAATTAAGTGATCGACTCGGATTTTGAATAAAAAAATAATTTATTTTATACAAACAGCGTTACAGGGGTTTTAGATATCAAAGAATAATTCAATAAAATTAGTTATACATGGGTTTTATAATAATTAAATGCTAACTTAACAATAAGATTTAAGTGGGACGAATGATGGGGGAGATGTGCTGACAAAGCTAATAAATACTAAAGTGTTCAGCACACTTAACTAGTTCTTTAGACTTTGTCAAAAGATTTCACAACTTTTTTAAGGGATTTTCATTCCAAAAAATTGGACATTTCGAGGCCACCAAAATAAGTATTTGTTTGTGAGATGATTTCATTGTTGGAGTTAAATCTCTTTTCGCTGAGCCATTTCTTCAGGTTTATAAACAAGAAATAGTCACTTGGGGCTAAATCCGGCGAATAGGGCTGATAAGGGTGCAATTCGTAGCCTAATTCATGGATTTTTGCCATAGAAACTACACATATGTGCATCTTTGCATTATCCTGGTACAAAAGAACTTTTCTTGGCCAAATGCGGTCGTGTGGTAGAATAAGTTGGCATAATATTCGCCATTGATTGTTTTAGCCTTTTGAAGGTAGACAATATGGATTATACCGCGAGCATTATACCTTGGCCTCCTTTTGCACCGATTCACCACGAAAATCCACTGTTTTGACTGCTGTTTGGTCTCTGGTGTATTGTGGTGTACATCCGATTCGTCCACGATTACAAAACGGGGCAACAACTCGTCCATATTGCGGTTGAACAACGCCAAACACTCTTGCCAAATTTTCACACGATTGCGTTTGTGGCCCATTGTAAGCAAACGCCATCCATCTTGCGAAAAGCTTTCTCATTCCCAAGTTATCATTCAAAATTAAAACCACTGAGCCATGTGAGACGCCCACAATCTTCCACATTTTCAATCTCCGATCAGCCAACACTATATCGTGAATTTTTGAAAATTTTGTATTTTGCAAATGTTTCGGGTGTAGAGACCTCAATTGGGCGTCTAGAACGTTTGGCATCTTCCGTGCTTGCACGGCCACATCGAAATTCTGTAAACCACTTTTTTACCATTGAAATTGATGGTGCATAGTTCCCATAGTATTTGTCAAGCTTAGCCTTGGTTTGAGATATAGTTTTTTTCAGCAAAAATAATGCTTAATGAGCATACGAATTTCACTTTTTCCAGTATCTCTTCAAAACACGCGTTAGTCTGCTATCAATGGCTGTGAAACACAAACCAAATGACGCAACTTATTCGAATTTTTACAGAAGTCAACTGACAGATGCTTATTGATATGACCAGTGTTGCCCTTTCAGTTAAGGAGCGGGAGATTAATATTTTATCACATACACACAACACCATCTAGCCCAAACTAAGCAGAGCTTGTATTATGGGTACTAGACAATGGATAAACATTCATAATTATATACTTTTCTTTGTAAATACATACATTTTATACATAGAAACACCCAGACCAAGACAAACATTCATGTTAATGCACACAAATGTTTGACTTGTGCGGGAATCGAACCCGCGACCTCAGGCGTGGCAGTCGGTTACTCTAACCACTACGCCATCGAGGCCACCTTACGCATAAAGCCATAAAATCACAATCTTATTGACCAGCCTTAGTAAAAACAGACACTTCAATTTAATTTATTTATATAGATTACAAACACATACACAAAAATTTATGTCTTTTACTTTATAAGTGTAGGTTTACTACCACCATACAATAAGACCATTTACATACAAGCTACCATTTAGTAGACGTGGCTCTTTCAGTATCGGCGGTCATCGATTTAGTTTTTAGTCGAAACTGCATGCAGTAATGAAACACCTCACTCTCGACACACAAACGCCAATTTCACCATCAAATCGCTTTTCTCTCTGTACATTGAACAACCGTGCAATTTTGATGTTACGATCTAACGACGATATTGCGAAAACGCGACACAACATCAATGCATTCGCTAAATAGTCTCCTGAATTTTTATATTACTAAACTAGTAAAAACACTTACTAAAATAGTCATGGGTAGTGCATGCAAATCTAAATGTGTTTGTAAGAACGACTCATTCCTAGACGTGAAGCGAGATAATGCACCGCTTTAAATGAATCGCGACAGTGACGCTATCCTGAGACTATAATTCAATTGTAATAGCATGTACTAAACCGAGTCATTTAGGACAAGCTTATTAATTTGAATAGATAAAGACAATGTTCCGATTTGCTCTGGAGTTTCAAGTAGTTCAAACTAACAAATAATACAATTTGTATTTGGTCCTGTTAACACGCTATGTGTAATAAACTGTTTACTAAGAACTTTTTCATGTTTTAGGTGATAATAAATAAAGACTTATAAACATTTATTAGACATTTATTTTAATACCTATATAGTTTGAAAAACTAAAGCAGATTTATTCTGAATGGAAACTCATTTAAAAATTACATGTAAACGTAAGTACCTACCTAACCTTACATGTATAATTGAAATGGTGAACCGCAAACACTTTCACTTTCACACAACTTTCAAATAAAACTGTTTTATGTATTTGTCACTAACATAAAACAGTTTTATTTGAAAGTTTTGATACGACAAATTGAAGTTTGACAAATGATTACGAAAATACGCGGGAAACGATATTAATATTTTGTCTCTTTGTCACTGCTCAACTTACCGATATTACTATCATTCTTACGTTGACGTTCCGGGCACAGGCGCGGCGTACTAGCTGTCATTATATTCATTTAAATATAAAGAATTGAAGGAGCGAGATATGAGACATTTGTAAGTATGTCTATCCCGTACTCACTCATTTGACTCATTCTTGAAGCGATACAAAATAATAATTTGAAGCGTTGGGACATTGGAACGTTTTGTATGCAACATTTGAGGCGCCTCTTATATGAGGCGCGTAACACTATATTAAAATACGTCCCGCTTGATTGTAGGCAGTTACCGTAGCATATGGTCACGTAAGGACGATCCGCAAGTTGGTGCGCCTTTAAAAATGGAGATGCTGTGCTGCGAGCACATGAGTCAACAATCACACTAGTCCCCTGCTGACATTAACTCGTGACTTATGGATCGAGGAATCCCTTTTCAGTACAGGCTCTCTATTCAGGTAAGATATTTAATAAGGTAGAGTTATTTATCCAGAAGAACTACTTAGTTTGAGCCAAATACCAGATTTAAGCGAATCTTTGTGCCGTACGTCTTTTAACAAGAATCGGTGTGATTATCTTGGATCTAAAGTGACAGAAATCGAGAATGCATAGCCTCTTGCCTTTTGCACATCAAAATTATAGGCCGAGGTATTTATTATATCCACGTTTCACGAGATTTGCTTTATGGTACAACGGAGACGAGTCTATGGAGTGTTACCGGACACATTTACAGACTATGTATTGCTACTAAAAACTTGCCCAACAGTAAAGCCAATTAAACTTTGCCTGACCGAGTGCCATCTAAACTCCAGAGCCTTGCAACGAAACTACAGCGAGAATCTTGTCATGAAAACGAGACTACACCAAAAACAATGCTTAGCACTAAATGCAGATGCAATAACATGCAGATACAGCAAGGACGCTATTCCATCCATAAACAAAAGTTTAACCTTTGTACATTCCACTTGGAAAAACATACGCCACTTTGTGGGCATAATAACAGGCTACTGTTCACTGAACAAATACCTCTTCATTGGTATCACCGAGAGCTAGGAGACAGCGGATCATGTATTCTTATAAAGCATAAGGAAGTAACGGATAAGGCTCCTGAACAATCTGGATATGGTTCTAGTATAAGTTGGACATCTTTACGGAAAGAGCTGAGTTGGTGATAAGTAATAGACCACCCACACGTCGATCACTATTTCATTTTATTTTCTTTATTTGGAATAACATACAATTACACAGTAGATTCGACAAAGAAGTAATCTTTAACTAACAGCCGCGTAATCGACTACGTTATTCACAGAATACTACTCATTATCGCATAATGGCATAATTATTGCGATGCGAAAATCGCACGTTCAACTAACTATGTGAGAGCTAAAACATAGCTGACAAAATTTGGTGTATACATCTCTACCTACCCCTTTAGGATTATAGACTATGTACTTATGAAGAATATCACAATATTTCAAGTCATATTTTCAGTACAGAACAATAGCGCTATTGAATTTACGTGTAGCTCAGAGACAGTATATTTATTACAAAGGGGCCTTCAAAATGAAGCCGACCTTTGTAAACATGAAATATTTTATATCATTATTAAGAAGCGCAAGATAATCGATCATGAAATATCATCAAAATTTATCGAATCATTCTAAATAAGCGTCGACTACTTAATTAAAACGTTTAATTAATGATACGACTAAAAGCGTTGTACATAAATTATGAATAGGCCAACTTGTTTGATGCTGCGAGCCTCTATTAGGGCGACCACAAACATACCAACGGGGCTGACCCAGCCGTCAGCTATTTGAAGTAGGTTTCTAGTTGTTGGAAATGTTAGAATACTATATTCTGGCGAGTATCTGTTGTATTATTTATTTATTATATGACTTTTTATTACATATTTGATTGCGCAGCTAAGAATCATGCAATCCTTGTAATCAAAGTCCCAATGTATGACATATTTTGGTTTAAAAAGGTAAAGTTCTGCTTAAATAGATGTTTTGGGTTAAAAAATCTTTTAACTTATGTTGGGCAATGTGCACTGCACAGATGGGGTTTAAAAGATTGCTTCAACATTGATCATGGATCTTAACACGGGTCACAAATTGAGTAATCATGAAATTGATAAGGGTTGTACATTGTGTATGTGTTTGTAGATCAATTTTAAAATAAATTCCTTTATGTGGGCCGTAGAGCTAGCTCGCGAATTGTACAACGAATACCTAAACCTAGTTATTCAGGGTATAAACGCGATACTTTGTATGCCTGTATGTTAAACAATACCCGCTTGAGACTTGTGTAGGCGAACTTCTCTTTTCAACAGACTTCAAGATAACTTAAAATATAAAAACATGACAATAATATTTTGAAACATTAAGATATGAACTAAGATAAACCTATATTCAGCCGCTTAATTTTTTATATCGTCAGGCTCCTAGATAGAAAACATATTGTCCACTCTTATAACGTTCTGTAATTGTAACAGAGTCACGCTATTAAAAGGGAGAACTTAATATAACGCCTGTTTCATCACGCTTATGTAACTCAAAAGCACCTCTGCAATAAGCGTGACAGCAAGTCGACCAAATACAATGTTGGTAAATGCAGATATATTAAGCTATCGACGCTGCTAATGTTACTGCTTACCGCTATTGCATGTTCGCAGTCGTGAGCATTATATACGGGTAAACCGTTTTGTAAAAAAATCTATCGGTGTACTACCAGTGCAAACGTCAACAGTTCGCCTGTAGTACAAAATAGCACGTTTTATGTCTTCTGGGTACGAATTGACACATACCTCTCAGCGGGGCGACTGAGAGGTTATGTAGGATTCACCGGGGAAAGATGGTGACATCTTGGTAATACCGACTAAAACTACCACGGTGTTACTCGACATAACCAGAGTTGGCGGGGCCGCGCGAATCACTTTCACGTGCAATCGCGATCCACAAAATAGCACTTTTACTAAGCTCTGGTAACCCTACTCTCTGCAGGAACACAAGATAGTAATGTGTGTTGTGGAGGGAAGTTGGATTATAATATTACATACAACTTACCAACATTAATCATCGGGCCGCAGCCTGTCAGGTAAGTTTACACCGCTCGGTCGGAAGATCCCTTTGCGTTGAAGTAAAATACTACTCGTTTTTCCACATTTTCATAATAAAGTTTCGGTCCTGACCGAAAATTCCGTCAACTATACGTACAAGTACTTTAAAAAGAATTGCACTAATGAAGATAGTATAGAGAGCTGGGACTGGTTATTAACCCCGTGTCTGACAATTGACTAATAACTCATGCGGGTTGATAAATTGTGTGACTTGGGTTCAAACCATCACAAATATTCTTAATAGACTCGTTGCGTATGATTCTTTAATGTTTTTAGTAACGCTCTCAATTAATAATGTCGTGTACATATTTTTTAGCTTGATAAACTCGTATATTATATATTATGTATTTTGACGTTCATAAGTGTTACTTTGTAACCTAAATGAATAAATGATTTTTGACATTGACTTTGATAGATAGCGCTGTGGTTAAGGTGTTCACATTGCTGAGTTATGCGCGAAATGACACGGCTTTGATCACCGTACATGTTAAAATAATGTTTTCTTTTATCTAATTTAATATCTTCACGAAATTAATATCATTTTTACACATAATACTAATTAAGAATCATAATTTACGAGGTCGCCACTTTAAATTATGCACCCGCTACTTAAATAATAATCCCCACAAACACTATCTAAGCAATCGGGTTGGAAGAGCGTGGAACAAAGTGCCAACTGATATAGTCTCAGCTTAAAATTCAAACATATTTGAAAATAAACTCGACAATTACCTTCAACGACAAAAGACTACTTAGTGGGTATTTAGCAGGATACAGGCACTGCTTCAACTGCCTGCCTGTTTATTAATAACTAGATGTTCCCGCGGTTTCACCCACGTTTATCATTACTGCGCCACCCCCGTGGGTCGTAACGTGATGTTATATAGCCTATAGCCTTCCTCGATAAATAGGCTATCCAACACTAAAATATTTTTTAAATTTGAACCTGTAGTTCCTGACATTAGCGCGTTCAAGCAAACAAACAAACTCTTCAGATTTATAATATTAGTATAAATAAGTCTCCCAAAGGGCCAGGCTATTCTAATATAATATGTTAGATAATACCTGTGATAAGAGAAACATAATAATAATAATTTTAAAATACGATGTTTTTGGTTTATTTCGTACGCGTCACGTATGTTAAAAAATGAAACAAAATATAATAAAACATTCGAATTCGAAACAACCAACGTGGGATTACGCAAATATTCGTAAAGTAGGAAGTTAGAACAGTTGAAAATATCATACATACCTAGATTCTTCAGTTTTTTGTTTCACGTAACGGTCTATTATGCTAACAAAGCGTCCGTGTAACCAGTATCGGACAATATAGTGATCAAATCGAAGTAAATAATAAATATAGAATAATAGCTTCTGTCTGCGGCTTCGCTCGCGTAAAACCAGGTTATGTTAGAAACAGTGCTTTCTTTTTTTAAATAAAATATAACCTGTTACTCGGTGATAATATAGCTTTCCAAGAAATTTTCAAAATCGGCCATATTGTTTTTGAGTTAAATCTTTACAAACAAACAAAAAATCTATTTTTTCCTCTTTATAATATACATATGTATAGATAAACCTATATGAACATTTTAGTATTGAAGATTTTCTAGAAGATGACAACAACAACGACCTTTCATATTATTTTTAAGACTTAAACTATGAAGTTTAAAATTAGTACGACTTAGAGCCTAAACGGACATACTACTTTTGGGTCTAAGAAAATACCTTTGAGTTACCTCGGATGCTAAAATGATCTTTTGTTCTTTAACGTCTTTTAATTCAGAGATCTTATTAAACTGTCTGCCCCAGTAATCTCTTTCCTTATTGTTGTTCTAAACAAGAGAGCTAGTCTAAATTATGTCTTAAACGAAATTTTAGAACATTATTGTCACAAACATAAACATTGCTCTTTGCGGCTGCCTCTATTTAACAGAATAGACTTATCTATCCAGATAAGTCGTAGTACATATCCACGTAAGGCAACTGAAACTCAAATTAGCAATTTGTAGTAACAGTGCGTGTATATGACGCAAGTTACAGTTTGGGTTACATACGCAGGCTACTCTAGCAGGCTACAAGTGTTAGTAAATCATGCAAGTTACTAGCGCGGGACGCGATAATTGATATTTGACCGACTCGATCCAAAATTGCAGTACGCACAAGTCTTAATTATGTAATATGCAGTACAAGAACATTACAATTAATACGCAGTACGCACAATTTTGAAAGTACCTGTCTGTTTGAGTATCAAGCATATTCGCGGCATTGCACGTAGAATGTTTATATGAAAACGCTTTTTTATAATAAATGTGTGGTATACATATACAGGGTGTCCGGTAATTAATGGATAACCTGGAAATGTCTTACAGGGGAACTGATGGCCGTTCAGAAAAAAATATGGAAAAAATCTATCCTAACTACTACCTGAGATATGTGTTTTTTTTTTAATTACCATGTATAACTTTCTTGTATACTATGACCATAAATGAATGAAATCCATCGGTTTTTTGTTGTTTTATTATTAAACACTAATTATGCTAATAGATTGACAGTCAAAAGCATGCTATGCTAATATAGCTTGCACTTTTTAATATATATATATATATATAGTTTTTATTTTTTTATAATTCTTTTTTCCTTTTTCTGAACGGCCTTCCGTTCTACTATAAGATATTTGCAAGGTTATCCATTAATTACCGGACACCCTGTATATTATATATATAGTATCAGTGGTCGCCAGACTGGACAGTTGGAAGCAAAAATATAAGCAAGTATTGCGCTTGTTTTATTATTAAGACTAGAATAACAACCGTGTTTTTAGTCTTAGTAATTTCGTAAAATAATTTAAAGGTCAATTTAACATTTAACAAAATTTTAAACGTAGTGAACCGCTGACTAGACATATTTTCTTTGAGTAGCTCTTTCTTGGCACCCAACTAGCAGCTTTGAATTGTGCCTCGTTTAGTTTTAATATTCTGCAGATGGTCAGTAGATTGTGCTCCGTTTAGAAAAATGCGATTATTTTAATGTGTCAATCTTAATGTAGGTGCTTAAATCTTATAACAGTGAATAAATCGATTTAATTATATATTGTGATATATAATATTAGCCCTGTATTACCCTGTATACATGTGTGTGTGTGTGTGTGTGTGTGTGTGCGTGTGCGTGTGCGTGTGCGTGTGCGTGTGCGTGTGCGTGTGCGTGTGCGTGTGCGTGTGCGTGTGCGTGTGCGTGTGCGTGTGGGTGTGCGTGTGCGTGTGCGTGTGCGTGTGCGTGTGCGTGTGCGTGAGCGCGTGCATGCGTGCGTGCATGCGTGCGTGCGCGCGTGCGTGCGTGCGTGCGTGCGTGCGTGCGTGCGTGCGTGCGTGCGTGTGTGTGTGTAGTAGTAACTTAAGAATTCTAGTCGCAAACGCAGCACTAGTTACTCGTTACTAAATAATATAAAAATATTTTTAAGCCCTCAAGCTTATTCTTGAGAACACAGATACTCCAGAATAATAAATAAGTAAGATAGTAATAAGCTCTAAAAAGAAATCTTTGAAAGCATATATTGCTAGCTACAGGTACTTACTCGCGCCAGTAACTCGGCAGCACTAAATGCGCCTGAAACAGTAAAGTTATCAGATGCTACACAGCGGTGTCTTAATCTTTAACGAGTTTACTTCTGGCCATCTTTGAAACTCTTACTTCCTCGATTATTCTTGTAATTAGCGTACATTCTTGAGCGTGTAGCACCGCCCTGCTACTGTAGGACAATTTTACGCTGGTTTGCTGCTTGTTGAAACTTTTGTGGGACTATATACTGAATACAAATAGCCTAGTGGAGAGACTGTTCGATCTAAACTGACTTCTGACGATAAATGTAAAGTATTTCTCGCTTTATAGGCTAAGGAAAACTTAACTACACGAATGGACTTAGTTGCTTATGTAGTTGTCTCAAAGCTAGGCATAAATTAATTTATTGCAAAAATAGTTGTCTTGAGTCTAGGTGTACCTTGTTCCTTGTTTGAATGTTTGTAAAGTTTGTGACGACACAGGAAATGCTCTTAGTGCGAGAGTAGTATTTAAAAAGATATTAAGGAAAACCATGACGAAACCTGCATGTCTGACTGTTCTTCGTAATATTCATAAAAATACGCAAATACTGCATTGGGCCAGTGGCCTTTTGTCCGTATTAAGAAAAGGCCGATGCCTTGCAGTGCTATAGTTCAAAAGAGCTAATTTTATATTTTGTATACTAAATGAGTTTTAGTGGTGTCGTAAATTGAACAAAAATTCTCAATACAAGGTTCCTAAATGATAACGATGATGCCTTTACAGGGTGTATCTGTTAACAAAGAATTTTGTCAGTGTCGGGATTATGTTTGACGTTGACAAAGTGTGATGAAGTGGGAGTGCGTAGCTCGCTGGTACATTCCAAATATAGATTTCAAGTGCTTGTTACTAAGTGCAAATTACGATCCTATACAAAAAAAGCTTTCTCAGTTTTGACTGCAGCTCTTTTAGTGATACTAAACTACTACTGTTATTTATTTGTTTAAATAAATTTCAACGGAAATGAGGTTGAACTTATGTTTTTGGTAAAAATGGACGTGTTTGCATGGATGGCGCTGCCGTTCAATTGCCAAATACCGCACTGAACCTACAACGGTTCAGTTCCCACGCGGGACAAAAAAATGTGTTATCCACAAACATAAGTGCCATATCGAAATGTTATTTAGGTCCATTGTTTCAAACGTAATAAAATACAAGGCTTATCAGAAAATGGAATTTGAAACTACTTAAGCAGATTACTGCATTGGTGGCGCAGTGGTATTAAAGGCGACTACTGTGCTTGAGGTCGCGAGCTCGATTTCCAAAAGAGAAATGCAGTTTATGTTTACATCTGACACTTATTTCAACTTAGGAGAAAACCATTTGTGATATTTGTAACACTAAGACTAAATTAGATCTCTATTTTGATCAGGTTTTGTTACAAATTTTTTTTAAGGATATAGAGAATATGTAATCATAAATTTAAATGAAAACATTCACAAACGTATATGTAACGCGATGTATAAAATGAAAACATGAATAATTTACGCTGAAACATCAAAACGATACAAAAACTCGTGTGATATACAGCCGCATAATAAATTCCACTCGAGTCCAAATCACTAGTAAAATCAATGGCTTAAATAGCCTACAATTTAACAAACAACCAACGTAATGTTAGGCAATCCAGTACACATTGATTAAAAGCCTAATTACCGTTTTCAGGTTCGTATTAAATAATATGCAATGATACTAATTGGCAGTATAATTGTTTGTTGATTCTGGGTAGTCTAAATACTAATTGCATTATAGTAGTGAGACGAAATATTTACATATATATCTGTATACGTAAATATATAGTCTAGTGATGGTCCAGCCGTTTAGGAGGATTTTAGTTACAGACACATGCACAGAGGATTTATATATATAAAGATATGACGATATATATGTATATATGCCATATATCGTCACTATTACAAATACTGATAATTTGTACTCAGGACAGGTTAAGCCTGCTGTGGGAGGTTTTTGGAAACAGAAGAAAGTTTTCGTATTAGGTATATTATTAAAGAATAAAAATTATGTTATGTTATTGTGTAAGGATGTAAATGACTTCTTGTGTAAATCTCACGACTAAAGACTCACGACTTTTCTCTTATGTAAATCTCACGACTAGGCTAACGTGCAATCTACTCACATTTTGTTTTAAGTTACATGTGCAGAAGACAAGCCTACTATTCGGCATACATATTCCAAATTCCATGTTGCTACTAAGAATTTTTTGATAGAAAATTGCAATTATATTTCGTCTGATCCGGGAATTGAAACCGCGGCCTCATGCACACCATTTTTTTTTTTCGTGGTGGAATGCAATGACTCATTATATCCCTCCTCGGGGGCGGGCGGAGGGATTATGTCGGACTCGCCGGGGTAAAAGAAAGATGGAATAATAGTAAAGTACTTCCCGGAATACCGACTAAACCCACCACGGTATTCCTCGACAAAACCACTATCGACGGGGCCGCGCGAATCGCTTTCGCATGCGGTCGCGACCCCGCCGAGGTTACGGCCTAAAGGCCTAAGGACTCACTTCTATAAATACCCTACTGGGGAGACCCCTAGAGGGAAGACGGACTCGAAACAGAGGCGCGCGTGGGAACACGCACGCCGCCTCTCGGAACTGGTGCTGAACGGATGGCGGGCAGGCCCACAAAGCCCGCTACCCCCAGGTCAAACCTCAGGGTGGCTGGAGGTCATCTCGCGCCCTCCGGCGCCTAGCTCTGCAGTTGGGGAGAGGATTTAAGCGCTCCCTCTCCCGCTCTGCCGCCTCCTTGATGGAAATCACTTCCTCACAGAAGGAGGCGACGGCGTTCCACGACCTCTCACTCCGGACCATAGACTGAACTACGGCCTCCCGGCCGCCAAGAGGCCAACCGATTCGACTGCCGCGATCAAGTCACGGCGCTGCGATGCCATGATGAATCCGCCAAAGTATGCAGCGCCGTGTCCTCAACAACGTCGTGGCAGTCGCCGCAGTGGTTGCCGACCTATGCGACATAGGAACTGGCCAAAACTTCATGGCCCGTCATTACCTGTGTCAGCCGAAAGGTGAGGGCGCCATGCCGCCTCTCCAGCCACTCTTCAAACACGGGACTTACCGCCACGATCGTGGCGTGCCTGAAAGTAATGTAAGCTAATGTAATATAATCTAATGCAATTTAATGTAATGTAATCTATTTTAATCTAATCCAATTTGATGGTATTTAATTAAATTTAACCAAAATTATAAACCTATATTTAATACATTACTTTCAATAATGAATATGTAACTCAGAATAACCTAATAATCTACCTTATAGATCAGGAGGCACAACAGAGCAATAACCAAACTAACTAGTTGGAAATTAAGTAAATATAAAATTGTAAATGCACGTAATGTTCAATGAAATAAAGATACAAATACTGCATGCATGTTTGAATGTTTGTAAATGCCCCCGCGACACAGAAATATACATAGTGCGAGATTTATCTCTAAAGAAAAACAAAAGCCAATATCACAATGCCTGTCAATACGCCCTCCGGCGCCCGGCTCTGCGGTTGGGGATCCTTGATGGAAATCACTTCCTCGCAGAAGGAGGCGACGGCTTTCCATGACCTCTCACTCCGGACCATAGACTGAACTACGGCCGGGAGTGAGAGGGCAACCGATCCGACTGCCGCGATCAAATCACGGCGCTGCGATGCCCAGGCGGGGCAAACCGCCAAAGTGTGCAGCGCCGTGTCCTCTACAACAACGCGGCAGTCGCCGCAGTGGTGACAACCGGGCGTCTCTTGCCGGCGTATACGTCACAGGAACCGGCCAAAACAACTGAGGCCAGTCATTACCTGTGTCAGCCGGAAGGTGAGGGCGCCATGCCGCCTCTCCAGCCACTCCTCAAACACGGGACTTACCGCCACGATCGTGGCGTGCCCAGGCCTCATGCACACCTGCCGCATTCACTATCGCTGAGCCATTGAGACATTTTTATTTTATTTTACTTTTATTTAAATTCTATGAATGTCCTAGATTATATCGTAGTTTTTTAATACACCCCAGTATTAAACCGTCCCACTGCTAGGCACGGGCCTCTTCTCAGTGTAAAAAGGGTTAAGCCATAGTCAACCCCGTTCGCCCTGTGCGGGTTGGCAGACTTTACCTATCTTCGAGAACATTATAGAGAACTCTCAGACATGCAGATTTCCTCACGGTGTCTTTTTTTTCATCGTTAAAGCGAGCGATAATTAACTATTTAATAAGCACATAACTTCGAAAAGTCAGAGCACACAGATACACGCCTTGGGATCGAACTCAAGACCTCTGCATGGCAGTCTAATAGTTTCCTAAGCTTTACTAATACTAACAAATCAATGTCCACAACCGTATTTACGTATTGACGAAGACTCAACCGACCTTTTGAGTTTATGTCGCAAAAATTATGTCTAAGTTCTAGTTGATTGTTCCTTTTGAAATAATAAGTGAACATTTTATAAAGTGTAACATTATATATGACCTCTAAAACAATGTACATTTTTTAAAGTTATTCGAATTTATCAGAGTTTCCTCGAGATTTATATCCTAGAAATACTTACAAAAGTGGCTACTTCTACATTCTTGTACAAAGACATTCTTTGAAATGTTCTATTTCAAAGAATATATAATATATCGTGCGTATAAATTTGCTTTGTTATTTCAAAGTCAAAAGCTGTCTATACTGCTTTCTATTTTTTAAATGCTTGATAGCCACATCGATTTGTTTAAATGAACTTTAAATAGGCATAATTAGAAAATAAATTCTGTTAAAAAAATTTACATATATTTTGAAATTAAACACTTTATACGGATTTTATCGCGTTGTTTATTTTACTTTAAACACTGTTATTACATAATTTTGAAAACTCTAACACTACTATTAATGCTGCTGTAAAGCAACCGAAACGTCGGGGCAAAGTGTAAACTTAAATACAAATAGATTTAATTAGAAAAAATATATAGCTTAAATAGTAGTAAAATTCAATAATAGTAGTGTTAGAGTTTTCAAAATTATGTAATAACAGTGTTTAAAGTAAAATAAACAACGCGATAAAATCCGTATAAAGTGTTTAATTTCAATGTATAACATTCGCGTAAACATAAGACAATATTATTTACATATATTCATAGAAAAATATATCATACTGCCCGCAGCTTTGCTCGCATTAATCTAGGTCTCAGAAACACTACTTTTTCTGGATAAAAGGTACCCTTTGTCCTATTCTGTAACCTGATAACGTGTATGCGAATTTTCATGATGATCGTTGAAATAGTTCAAGCGTGAAAGCGTAAAAAACAAACAAACTGACATTCGTATTTATAATATTTGTTAGGAAATGCGACAATATATTTCAATAATAAACAACCAGAAAGTCAATTCGTTAAACAGGAATTGAACCGTTGACCTCCATAAATCGTGACGTTACTTCATCAGCCTACGTCACGAATTTTATAATATTCATGACGTAAGACTATGAACAGCCTAATCGATAAAGCGACAGAACTTTGTTTAAGTTGTGGGTCCAAGATCGCCTTCCTTGTTTATAATTTAGAGTGCTGCTAAGCACGCAAAATACTTCAAAAACTGGATTTTGAAATTAAGTTAGGTACCTAATACGGCTTTTATCAGTGAACATGGCTGCTGAAAAGCAACCGAAACGTCGGGAAAAAGTAAATTTAAATATAAATAATTTAATTAGCTTAAAAAGTAGTAAAGTTTAATAGGAGTAGTGTAACAGTTTCAACATTTTGGAATATAGTGTTAAATAAACAACGTGATAAAATCCATATAGAGTAGTCAAATGTCAATGATTAACATTCGCGTAAACGTAAGACAATGTTATGTAAAAATTGGATGTTTTGGACATATTTGAGTTAATATTGTGATTCAATACGAAGTAATAGATTCAATGTCATCTAATTTCGCAAAATATTTGTTAATTCAATGTTATTTGTTAGTTTATTAAACCATATTGCTGTAACTATATAGTATTACTACTGAAAAACTACATAATACAAATCAAATTTTCTGCGACAGCTAATTACCATATAAAAAGAAAACACCAAGCAATGTATGCAGTTATTCCGCTCCACAATGCGTAAGTAGGTTGTTAGGTGATAAACAAGTGACAAGTTTAGATAACTGCGGATGATGACGTCTTAAAACTGGGCCATATACAGTGACGCAGATGTTTTCTCATTATAAGCAGGAACTCATTTGTTCAACACCCACAGTTTTCCTCGAGTCGTTACACTCGTCTGCCGAGCTCTAAGAGCGGGGATATTCTAGGACATATTATCCGTAATGCGGTGAAGGCTACATTTTTACCGCATTACAGTAAGTTCTGGTTAAACTAAGAAAGTTCGCTGAGAATTCCACTTCTTTTAAGACTGTTATGTTTCGCGATGAGCTAAGCGTGGTATATAGAAGATACTATAGGGTGGTATTTGAAGATAAAAATATTATTGAACCTAATTTAAAGCGAAAATTATTCACCTTTTTCGTAATAATTTGGTTACAGTCACTGATAACCATAATAATAATATTATAAATGGAAAGTTTGTGAAAGTATTTAGAGGTTTGTTACTCAATCACGCGAAAACCAATACACATATTTGCGCCTCATTTAAAAAAAAATTATTTGATATATTTTCATTTGAATAACGTCAAAATAAAATAACGTTCACATGATACCAATGTGAGATATACAAATTATTGATAGAATAATTACATATTGCCCTTTTTTTAGTTTAGGTTTGTTATTATATTGTACTACCATTAGGATTAACACTCCAACTCAAAGCATTCCGTCTCGGATAGGTTAGCTTACTTCTATTAAGTTGTTAGTCTAGATTTTGTTATTATATTATAGATAACTAACTAGCCCAGGAGCCATATTTACTAATACTTTTCATCCCGGTATACGTTTCCGTGAGATTGACGCTTCCAGAAATAATAATAATAATAATACAAAAAAAGAACTGACCGATATTTCCAAAATCGTGAATTCCAGAGAGATGTAAGACGGGTGTACAGAAGGTGGGAGCAACCTGATTCTAGTGGGGATGGTTGTCTACCAGATACAGAAGCCACGACTGCTTTTTGGCGTAGTATCTGGTTGACAGCCGTTGATCACGAAGAGGGGGATTGGTTTGGGGATGTTTGGCGAACATGTGACACTATACCACAAATGGAGCCAATTAACATACAACCAGAAGATGTTTCTTGTGCGGTTCGTTCGTTACCAAATTGGAAAGCAGCGGGACCAGATGGACTGCACAACTTCCGGTTGAAATGGTTCCGCAGTGCACATATATGCTTGGCGTCCCTATTCCAGTCATCTTTGGAATCAGGATTACTGCCTGACTTTTTGACCACTGGCACCACCCATCTGCTCTACAAATCAGAAAGTGTCACGGATCCAAAAAATTATAGACCGATAACATGCCTTCCGACGGTCTATAAACTTCTTACACCCATTTTGAGATCTAAACTTTCACAACATATTACAGTAAACAACATCATGTCTGTATCTCAAAATGGATGTAGAAGTGGGGCCCGTGGTACTAAAGAGCTACTCCTGATTGACATGACCATCAGTCAACAAGTACATCGCCTTAGGAAAGATCTTGCGACATGCTGGATAGATTATAAGAAGGCCTATGACTCTGTACCACATAGATGGTTCTTGGGGGTACTGGAGTTGTATAAAGTTGATGCAACTCTTTGCACTTTCTTGAAGTCATGTATGAGGCAGTGGAGAACGGTTTTACGCTATCCAGGATGTCGCCAGATCGGGGAAAGCGGTGTATTTCTCAAGATCCAGCGAGGTAATTCCAGGGCGACAGTTTGAGTCCCTTATGGTTCTGTCAAGCACTGAACCCTCTTAGTACTTTACTTGAGAGTTCAGGGCTAGGCTATCCATTGCGGAGAGATGGTCAAGTTATATCTCACCTTCTTTACATGGATGACTTAAAACTATTTGCCTCCACCAGACTCCAACTGACAGCATTACTTAAGGTAACTGAAAACTTCAGTAACTCCATCAGGATGGAGTTTGGTGTTGACAAATGTGCAGTTATGTATGTAAAGCGAGGCAGGGTTTTGGAATCTGATGGCATTGAACTTTCAGATTTCACTAGACTTAGATCTCTCTCTGCAAATGAAACCTATAAATATCTGGGTATGTCACAGGCATTAAGTATCATTGAGGACGGTATGAAACGGACGCTGCAGGAGCGCTTCTTTAGCCGCTTGAAAGAAATACTGAAAAGTCTTTTGTCAGGCGGCAACAGGGTGCGCGCCTGTAACGGTTGGGCCATGCCGATCCTTATGTACTCCTTTGGCATACTCAGATGGACACAAACGGAATTAGATGCCCTGGATAGAAAGGTCCGTACACTGTTGACTGCATACCGAATGCACCACCCGCGCTCCTCGGTGATGAGATTGTACATCCCGCGGAAGTGTGGGGATCGCGGTTTTTTAAATGCCAAGACCCTCCACAACCGTGAGGTGTGCAATCTTAGAGAATATTTTCTTCGAACCGATGTGGGCGTGCATCGCGATGTAGTAGCAGTGGATACGGGTTTTACCCCGCTTGCTCTGGCTAAAGAGAACTGGCGCAAACCTGTTATACTTGGAACTGACGAGCGCAGGGATGTATGGAAAGGAAAAGAGCTGCATGGACGCTTTTCCCGGGCCCTGAATGGGCCTGACATAGATTTTCAGTCATCGGTGTCCTGGCTACGATTTGGTGATCTCTTCGCTGAGACAGAAGGTTTTGTCTGTGCAATTATGGACGAAATTGTTATGACGAACAACTACCGGAGATATATCCTGAAGGATAGGACGGCTGACATATCTCGGGCATGTCACCAGCCCGGAGAATCTCTCAGACATATTATCTCCAGTTGTTCTCGTCTTGCCAATGGAGAGTATTTGCATAGACACAACCAAGTAGCCAGGATTGTCCATCAGCAACTTGCCTTGAAGTATGACCTTGTGGAATCTGAAGTGCCGTATTACAGGTATGTGCCCGATCCAGTTCTCGAAAATGGTCGTGCTACTTTGTACTGGGATCGGTCTAACATCACTGATAGGACAATTGTGGCGAACAAGCCAGATATTGTGCTGATAAACCGATTGGAACGCCGAGCAATGATCATCGATGTCACCATTCCACATGACGGGAATCTTGTGAAAGCAGAAAAAGAAAAAGAGTTGAAATACTTGAACCTAGCTCACGAGATTGTCGACATGTGGCGTGTGGACTCGGCGATCATTGTGCCGATAGTCATTACAGTCAATGGTTTAATACCTAAGAGCCTCGACCACCACCTGCAGAGGCTCGCGTTAGATGGCTGGATCAAGTCCTTGATCCAAAAGGCAGTACTACTCGACACGGCGCGTATTGTGAGTAGATTCCTCTCTTTGGGGCCCTAACCGCCGGCAACTTGGACCTTGTTCCCGATGTCGGTGGGTCATTTCAGTTTTTATATTTTTAAATATATATAGTTTTTATATTTATATTTAAAAATGTAATAATTAGAAAAAAATAGAAATAAAGAGATAATAATAATAATAATAGGTTATTGACTCTGAAGGTACATACAAAAGAACAACACATGAGTTATATCAAACATAACATGTACAATAATTTTGTTGACCAAAGTACCCAAAGTAAGATTTAACTTATGGTATGGGTACCAGCAAGTAGTTCATGTGAAAGTGTAGTGTATCGCAGGTGCATATGCATGTGCTGATTTGCTTCGTAAAATTATAATAAAAATAATAAGATACAAGGAAATTAATAAATTTCACTTACGCTGCAGGAGGCGTAAGAAAAATCTATATGTGTTTTAAAATAATAAAAAAAATCCTTTGTAATAATTTAACTCGAAATAATAGAGCATTGTTTATATAAAAATCAAAGACCTTAAAAACTACATATATTTGAAGAAATTAACTTCATAAAATATATTTTCGTGTAATATAATATTCAGGATCGCAATATTACTTTATATTACTTGAATATTATTTATGTTGTAAAGATATTACATCAGCAGCAAAGTTTGAATAGAATCATGTCAACACTGAAGTAGTTATGTTATTATTTCATACAACTTTTTGTTTTTAGGTACTATCTCTGAAATTTGCTGCTGTTGAAACATAGTCTTATCTTTATTTTGCTACAAACAATATTAAGCATTGTACTTTTAAACATATTTAATAACGAAACACACACCAAACACCACACCATATATTAAAACTGAATGTAATATGTTGTGATCAATATGATGATTAAAAAGAGTGGCTTCATTTTTCAATATTAAATTATTTCCTATTTAATGTTGTATTTTCAAATTATGGTATGTCCAAATAATACCTAAACTTTGTTATGAAAACAAAATATTTTTATTTGTATTTATTGGTCACGCTGGAAATTTAATGATAGGTAGAATATGTAATATTTGCAACCCATTTAAAATAGTAAATATGCAATATAATCGCTGAATCTAGACACTTGACACGTTCATCTAAATAGTATAATTCTACTTTCAACTATATTTATTTATTCAAAATCAAACGTATTATTTATATTACATATTAAGAAATTAACATGCTTACATAACATTAAAAACAGTTATCAATCGACTAATGAAATCATTAATAATAAAGCCGAAACATTAATTAAACGAAGGACAAAATGAGTCACCCGAAATTTCGTCAGAAACAAATACAATTCTAGTACATACCAGGCACATGAATATGAGCAGTGTATATAGGTACGAAGGGCAATTACACGAATCATGAATGAAATACTTGGAAATTACACAACCAACTTTAAACAAGGAGGATTCAGGCAGTTTTGTACCTCACGATCCGATTGTATGCATTTAGAAAAAAAAAATAGGTTTCGCGGCAAAATCTTTTTATACAGATTGCGGATATTTTTAAGCTATTCTCGGGCTTGCAATGTGTATTACATTAAGACTATTATCATTCTATTATTAGGTAGGTGTTCGATACGAGGACATTTAAATTATTATAATCCTCTTTCACTATGATTTGAATTCACAATGCTTATTAAGTCAGAATTTATTTCGTCATCTCTTTGTTTTGATGAACTTGTTAGGAAATTCTGGGTCATGGCACGAATTTTGAAGACCCGCCCGATAGATGACATCAGGCTTGGGGTCAGGGTTAAATACAGGGCTTGAGCAGAGGTTTATTAAACCTGTATTTCACCAGCCATAGTTATAAGTCCCATGTAATAGTGAATGAGTCAAGTGACGTCTACCGGACCTAGACGTATGCTCTATGGGGACAGCCAATTTTTTTGGATCAAAAACATTATTTCATAATTTTGTAGCTCAGGCATAAGGTGTAACAACTTATTAATATTAATACGTAATAATATAGTAATTATTTTTGTTCTTTATATATATATAACAAACAAAAACAATAGTAAAGCTATTTAAAAGTTTAGTTTAGTTATTCCAATATGTTTATGAGTGTAATAATTATTTTTCATTAAAATTGTATTCGTATAACAATGTAGTTATTTGTTTTTCGGAGCAATCTAACAAATTTCTGAATATAGGACTTTGGTCTAGGAAATTTATAAAAATATACCACCGTATGTATAGATGTGATGTTGTTCTCCGATGTGTTGGTAGATAATCCCAGTCGTATGTTAAGATTTTAGTAATAAAAAAATGGAAATGTAATAATCAAATTATACAGTCAGCCCTTTCCCAGTCGAAGCACTTTTATCAAACATTAAACCTTATAGGTAAACATTTTAAACAAAAAATATAAGACATTCTAGCTTAGATTATTAACTAACACAAATGCCACATTAATTTTAGGTAGTAAAATCACAGATTTATTTTATTTTTTTAACTTACAGTGACAAGAACACTAATACTTTTATGTATACTTCATCTTGGCTATAAATACAGTTACAATTTTAAAAAACCACAATATAACATTTGAATTTGGAATTTGTCCATCATTGTGTTTTCTCATTTTCGCGCCAAGTAGGTATGGAGCTAAATGCAATTTTTAAAACTCTCCATCCGCTTGGTTAAATGTTTGTGTACCGGGCTATTGATAGGTACAAAAAACCTCCTTTGTTTGTGACAGAAAAAGATCAGGCCGTCCACGCAGTGTTAGTACGAAAAAGACGATCAAAGCAGTGAAGGAAAGAGTTCGAAGAAATCCTGTCCGAAAGCAAAATACTTTATCTCGGGAAATGAATATAGAACCATGTCACGTATTTTAAAAGATGACTCAAGACTTGCAGCCTGTAAGAGAGGCACTTGATCATTATTAATAATAAATAGGGTGGTAAAGTCAGAACAACTTCTTAAGCGGTACGCAAAGGGACCTTTTGCGTACCGCTTAATAAGTTGTTTTGACAGAAAATTTTTATTTACTGACAATAACATTTTTACTATTGAGCATTGTTTTTACAAGAATGAACGAGTTTATGCCTAAAGCTCTATAGAAGCTTCCCAATTAGTCAGCAGATTACAACGTGGATACTATCCGACTTCAGTGATGGTTTGCTGGGGTGTTAGCTATCAAGGAGAGACAGCCATATTTTTGTGAAAAATGTGTCAAAGCATCAGTACAAGTGTATTAGGATACGATTCTTGGGAAGTTGGTTAAGCCTCTTAACAACACCATGTTCCATAATCAAGAATGGTCCTTTCAGCAAGACTCAGCACCGGGTTATAAAGCTTGATCTACCCAAGCGTGGTTGGAAACGAACGTTTGGACTTCATTAAAGCTGAAGACTGGTCGTCATCTAGTCCCGATGTTAATCCACTGGATTATGATTTATGGTCTGTTTTAGAGAGTATGGCATGCTCTAAACGTCATGATAATTTAGAGTCCCTAAAACAATCAAGAAGATTGGCAGAGCAGAATTTACCTAGGAGAGAGTACGTGTTTCTATTGATAATTGGCCTTAACGTTTAAAGGACTGTGTTAAAGCCAATGGAGGTTATTTTGAATGAGCTTCATAAAGTTTTAACCTTATTATACCTTTTCATGAATAAACATACACACATTACAGTAATAAATAAGTGGTTAGTGTATCCGACTGCCACGCTTGAGGTTGCGGGTTCGATTCCCGCAAAAGACAAACATTGTGTGCATGCACATGGATGTTTGTCTTGGTCTGGGTGTTTCTATGTATAATATGTATGTATTTACAAAAAAAAAGTATATATGTATGTTTATCCATTGTCTAGTATCCATAGTACAAGCTCTGCTTAGTTTGGGCTAGATAGTGTTGTGTGTATGTGGTAGAATATTATTATATCCATTGTCTAGTACCCATAGTACAAGCTCTGCTTAGTTTGGGCTAGATGGTTTTGTATGTATGTACTAGAATATTATTATTATTATTATTAAATTGCAATATGTGTTAGTTTATACGTGAATATAATTAGCAACATGCGTACCTTAAATTTAACTGATCAAATGTTCTTATTAGACTGTAAGCATTCCTAAACTAGATAAATAAACGTTTTATACAATAAAAAAATATTTTTCCTTGTAAAACTATTTATGGCAAGACTAAGTACAGCTAGCAAGAATAAGCACTTCATGTGGATGCGAAGTTTGTAGCAAATTAACAGATGATGAACCAACTTGCTGGCAGATAAGTTGGTTAGCATCGGTGATAATTTCATATTGATGGTTCAATACGTTGATACTGTGGCAAAGCGGAGACGTTAATACAGCGTTGATCGGAAAGTTTTGTGAAAAAGGAAACAAAATATATATTATAGTAGGTATATTTAGCATTGAACACATACTAATAACATAAAGAATGTGTATTTTAACTTAAAAAGGAGTTAAAATAGATACTTTTGTGTCGAACAAACAGGTATTTAAAAATATACACAACAAACAAAATTTTTCTTTACATCCGACATATTTTTTTGTATACATTTTCATAGAACAAGATCGTAATTGCGCAAACAATACGTAATATCAAATCCATTTTCACTGAACAAAAACTTATGTAAAAATAATTGGTTAATAATTAAAAATACTAGATTTAGTCTTACCGTGTAGTCTAACAACATATAAATGAAATGTGTAAATAAAAAATTATGAATGTTTCACACTATATACTATTTTAGTTTTCTATAGAACAATACATAATACTAACAAGCGATAAGAAGTGGTATATTTGGCTGTTTTCGTTTCACTAGTTTTATTGTGTGGTATCTACTTTAACTATATAATATAATAAGAAGAATGAATAAATAAATAAACTATAATTAAAATATCTTATGGAAAACAAAATATTACTAGTTCTCACCGATTTTAGAGATTTCATCCTTATTGATGTTCGTAGTTGGGTCGTCGTTTTCTTTATCGAATTGTACAGCTAAATTCAATATTATTTTCTTTCTTTATAAACCAGACATACTTATTGTAAAGCACACTGAATATAAATATTAAACTGTAAACAAATTATAGCAATTTTGCTGAGAACACGGTAACGCAGCCGACTTTGACGAGTACAAACACGTAAATGACATTAGGTCGCGACACGCGTGGTCCGACCCACGATGGACAAGCTTGTATGTCAAAACATGTTTGTTAGCTGGACTTTCACATAAGATACTATTCGATTGGTTATTTCAAAAAGAAAAATATTAGGAACCAAAAAAATATACTGCCTTGTATAAAAATATGATTCAATACTAAAATAGATTTTAACTGTTTTCCCATACGATTTTGTTCTTGGGACTCATCGATATTTTACACAATTAAGGTGGCAAAGTGGTTTAGTATCGAAAATGGATGTTAGACAGGGATGTGTAGCATCACCCTGGCTGTTTAACCTATTCATGGACAATTATTTGAAAAATTTAAAAGATTGTGAATGGGGATTAAGAATGAATGAGTTACTTTTCAAATGTCTTCTTTATGCCGACGACCAAGTAGTATTTGCGTCATCGGCGAAAGAGTTCCAGGCAATGGTAACTATTATGCTTTTGAGAGTAAAGGAATGAAATGAAATGCAAGAGAATGTAATGGTATTTGAAAAGGAGGAGTCCATGACGATGTGTTATATTATGATTGATGGAGAACAAGTGGAGCAATTGAAAGAGTTTGTATATTTGGGTACTTTGTTTACAAGGGATGGTACACATGAGGGAGATATTGAAAGGAGAACGATTGCTGGCAATAAAGTGAATGGCGCTGTACGCTTTTATGAACAGTCGAAATGTATCCAAAAAGGCACGTTTGGCTGTTCATAGAGGACTATTAGTGTTACATTATATATGCATGGAAGTGAAAGTTGGGTATGGCAAAAGAAGCATGAGAGCAGAATAAATGCTGCAGACATGAGAGCGCTGAGAAATATATGTGGTGTGACTCTGAAAAATAGAATAAGGAATAGTGTGATTAGAGAGAAATACGACATGAAAGTGGATATAGTGACGAGAATAGAAAAGAGTATGTTAAACTGGATTGGGCATGTAGAAATAATGGACGAGAAAAGACTGACTAAGAAAGTTTATAAGGCTAGTGTGAATGGAACAGTCGCAAGAGGAAGACCTAGGTGAACGTTTCTTGATCAGATCGGAGACGTTCTGGATAAAAGCCAGGTTAAGAGCACCTTGAACCGGCGAGCGTGTATGAAGAATGTTATGAAAGTGAATGCAGCCAGACAAGTGAGTCAGGATCGTAGCAAATGGAAATCCGTAGTCTCTGCCTGTTCCCCTCTGCGAAACAGGCGCGAATCTATGTATGTATGTAAAGTGGCAAACAAGCATACCTATTCATATACCTGCCCATAGACCCACCTGATGGTAAATGGTCACCGTAGCCTATGAACGCCTGCAACACCAGAGGCATCACTTGCGCGTTGCCGACTATTTAGGAAAAGAAGAAGAGAAAAAGGAAATGGAAAGGAAAAGGAGCGCGGTGGAAGAGGACGATTGGGCCTCCGGCACTCTAAATAAGTAAATAAATATGACATGAAAAATATTTTAATTAAAAATTGTTCCTACGTTTTGAACAAGATTTAATCCCTGTGTCACAAAGGCTTCACAAACATTGAAATTGAAAAACGAATATAAAATATATTCAGATAACAAATTAACAAATCTGCATTTTCACAAAGTGTACTGTGGAAAAGTAAAACATAAATGTTTTAATATATTTTTGGTGTTTAAATTGAAGGAAATTGAGTATAGGGAAGATCTAGATGTACCTTTATCTGACATATGACGGAGAAAAGTGGAAGGTGCATCGTATGAAGGTTTTTAGTTAATTAGAAGACAGAGATTTGGCTATTTATTCCATCGACAAGAGCATAGCTCTTGTATTTAAAAAGAAGTCGCAACAAATATTGTCATTCAACCGTAATCATGTCTGTTTAACCATTGTTAAATCATTAATTTACTATAATCGACCATGTAACAATTGACGAAGCGTCATCTATGCAATTGCATCGTAATTAAAGTAGCTATCAAAGACATTTTATTGTGATAAAATTAATACCGAGGAACTAAAGGATTGTTTAGTAAACAGTAATTTAGTTTAAATAAGAAAACGTGCAGTTTGAAGTAAATAGTTTTCAGTTAGACTATGAAAAATATTTATCTATTCAAGTAAGGTTACTTAAATAGATTCATACTAACCTTATAATGCTTATAGAGTCCGTCGTTGCTTATTATTTGATGATGATTCGTATGAAACGGATCGTCCGAAGAATAACCACAGAAAAGCGACGTAGGAGTAGTTATTGCATTTCGATTGGCAAGTAAGAATTCCCGACACACACAAACACAGACCTACCTCACGCATCCCTTTCGTCCCATCTTTAATACCAATACAATTAATGCAGTAACTGGATAATTTTAGGCGGGCTACGATTATGTACTATTCTGCTTTGCGTAAAAAAAGACCATGTAAAAACCAGCCCTTCACAAATCGTACAGAGTAAAGAGAAGTCGTCACTAAACGCGAGTGGGACGGCGGCGTTCGTAATAAAAAGTAGCGTGTGTACACATATTTACGTTTCCAGACGTGGGAGGCTTCTCCGTGCCTTTATTATTTACGCGACGCGACACCATGTTGACACCGGTTAAGGTACGGTTTCGGCGATGACGATAGCAAGTCTACTGATAAACTTTCACATTCGTATATCCTTTCGTATTTCAACATTAAAATTAGGGTGATGGAAGCTTGGGCACACTGGGAGTCACGTAGATACAGTGCAATTTTCTCGCTCGCGCGTCAATGATTGTTTAATAAAAGGGTTATCGTGTGTGACTGTATTTATAAGTAATGATCAGTGGTTTTGATAGCAGAGCACTTTCCTGGTGCTTGGCAAAGCTGTTTAACCAAGAAAACAAAGTACCTTGTGCGATTTATTATTTGACGATTTTTGTAGGGTGGAGGGATACCTCAATTGATGTGCTACAGTTAAATCGAAGTTTCAAATTTAAGTGAGGTTTCCTTCTGAGGTTTTTTCTAACCTGCCGAAGAAATTAATTCCCGCAGTAAAAAACCCTCTGCGTTATATTTCTTTAAAGAGAAGGCTTCCAAAGATCCTTAGCAATAACACATGAGGTTTTATGATGTCAGCAAGGGAAAAAGTATTCTTTCGCCTGATGGTAAGCAGTCATGTGGTCTAAGAGCAGTGGCCTCCACATCGTCCTCATTGCAGCCGAGGCGATGTTGAGGTCTCTACTTTGACGGCCTGAGAAGGTGCTTTTTCACGCCCCGCTTAAAGGACCCAGGATTGAAGGAAGAAGGAAACACGTGCCTTGGCAGAGAATTTCATGCCTTGATCGTTCGGCAGAGATATGGGGACCCAAACTTGTTGGTACGCACTTTAGTCGACTCCACCGTGTAAGGATGGCATCTGAGCCCAGCACGCGTTGTTCTGGATAGGAAAGGGTAGGACGGGATAAGGTGGAATAACTGTTCAGAGCACTCCCCGTGTTATATTCTGTAGAAACATGCCAAAGAGGCAATATCCCATGATGCCATATCACCAGCGTTATTTTGATAGTATTGTTTGAACGTTACGAATTTATCGCAAATATTCGTTTGTTAGTTCGTTACGAAACCTGGTCGAGTATCCTTAAAACTTTCTAAATTAACTCCATTTTATGTTTAAAGTAATAATGTGAAAGATAATATAATGTTTATTAAAATGAAATACGTATTTTAATGTAATTGGTTTCATTTCCATTTGACTGAATTAAAATAATACTACATAAATTATGTCCGCCTGATACGACATAATATATTTCGTCATATAGGTCACGTGTGTTCTTTCTTTAACCGAACATTCGATTATATTTCATATACAGATTTATAAATACATACATAAGCGCACGAGTTAAGTGTGCTGAGCCCACTAATATTAGCTTCGCCAGCACATCTGTCCCTACCAAATATACTTAGGATGCTTATTGTCTATTTAGCATTAATTAATTATAAATACCAATGTAGATCTAGTTTTAGCAGATTACGATTGTGACATCTTAACTTGTCGTCACGCTGTAATAATTAAATAAAGTATTTTTTTATTAATTAGCCGAGTTCAATCACTTAATTGGCGCAGCCGGTAGGATCTCTGCAGTCACTCTGTAACGTATCAAAATCTACAAGTCCAGTTTGACGTCTGTTTCTACGGTTTAGCAGAGATCGCCGAACAAATAAATTTATTAAGTAAATACTCGGGAGGCTGACGCAGTGTGTCGATAGTAATCCAGCAAGGAGATGGGAGAAGCTACGGGACTGTGAGTAAAACTGTTCACTATCCTTTCCGTTTTCCTTTATAATATATCTCTTTGTTTTAAATATATGTGTATGTGTGTTATTAGGGATTAGTAAACGCCGTAATAACATTTGCTTACGATATAATTCTCGTAGTTAGGTAAATATTGTAGGATTTTTTGTTATATATTGTGTAATTATTATTTAGTACAATGGAACCCATCAACAAAGTTCCATCCGAATTTGTCAAAATTATTCCGGTATTTAGTGGAGACGCGAGACAGCTCCCACTATTTATCAAAAAATGTGAATACATTTTAAACATTTTTCAAGGTAGCGAAAGACAAAATGAATATCTATTTCACGTGGTTACAAGTAGATTATCGGGCGAAGCAGCGAATTTAGTAGGAGAAAGGGACCAAATTGATAATCCCCTTGGAGTGCACCGGTTCATTTAGTTGCTAAAAAGTTAGATGCATCAGGGAAACAGAAGTGGAGGATGGTTGTCGATTATCGACGTCTTAACGAGATCACCGTAGACGATAAATACCCTTTACCGAATATCAATGACCTTTTTGATAAATTAGGTAAGAGTATGTACTTCAGTACCCTTGACCTGGCATCAGGTTACCATCAGATCCAGGTGGAAAAAGAGGATAGGCAGAAAACCGCCTTTGCAACACCTTTCGGCTTATACGAATTTAACAGAATGCCGTTCGGTTTAAAGACAGCTCCAGCAACTTTCCAGCGAGCAATGGATAATGTTCTTAGGGGCTTACAGGGCCTACATTGCCTGGTCTATCTCGATGACGTCATCATATTCTCTACCAGCTTAGAAGAACATATCAGCAAACTTAGAGCAATTTTTGATCGGTTGAGAAAAACTAACCTGAAAGTTCAACTGAATAAGTCGGAATTTTTACGAAAAGAAGTTATGTATTTAGGCCATACCATAACTAAAGATGGCCTGAAGCCTAATAATGATAAAATTAACGCTATTCTAAAATATCCTTTGCCTAAAACAGTAACCGAAATTAAAAGTTTCCTTGGATTAATCGGTTATTATAGGAAATTTATAAAAGATTTCTCAAAAATTACAGCACCTCTCACAGCATGTCTGAAAAAGGGTAAACGTATCGTGTTAGATGATAATTATAAGAAAAGTTTTGAAACGTGCAAAGAATTGCTAACAAATGCACCTTTGCTACAGTTTCCCGATTTTACCAAACCTTTCATACTGACGACTGATGCATCAAACTTTGCAATCGGTGCGGTACTATCACAAGGTATTGTAGGATCAGATAAACCAATAGCGTTTGCCAGTAGAAAACTAAGTGATACAGAATCTAGATATAGTACAATAGAAAAGGAACTTCTGGCCATAGTTTGGGCAGTAAAATACTTTAGACCCTACTTATATGGTAGAAAGTTCATTATTTATACTGACCATCGGCCCTTGGCTTGGTTAAACTCATTGAAAGAACCTAATAGTAAATTAACCCGGTGGAGGTTGAGATTACAAGACTACTAGTTTGATGTCCAATATAAGAAAGGGCTACAGAACACGAATGCTGACGCTCTGTCTCGTGTTAAAATTAACGCTTTAAATAATGATCGCGACTCTATGATTGTAAACGTTGACGAAAAAGAGCAACAGTTACAACAACATTTAAAAAATTTAGAGGATGAGATAGCTAGACTGAGTAGGAAAGAACCTGAAATTGAAACTATCGAGTTATCGGATTCAGAGAGCGATGCCGCTACCGCGAATTCAATTTCAAATAGAGAGCATGAAGGTATACATAGCCTTAATGAAGCGATAGATACCAAAGCTCGACAAATTCATGTCTTTACGTGGTTTAAGGATGATATTAGTGTAAAAGATATTTCGAACTCCAAGCAAAAAATATTAGAAGTACACTTACCTGTAAATAATACCGAATTAGTTAAACGTTTTCTTAAGGAGTATATAGATTATAAAAATAAATATTTTATTTACTTTGAGGATCATGCTTTTAGAAAAACTTTTGCAAATGTCATAACTTCATTATATAAAAAGGGAACCCAGAATTTTGTGGAATGTACTGAAAGAGTGGTGAACGTTACAGAAGAAAAGGATCAAAAAGACTTAGTTTTAAAATATCACCAGGGTAAAACTTGTCATAGGGGAATTAGAGAAACTTTGACTAAACTTAGAAGAAATTATTGGTGGAGTAATATGAAAGAAACAATTAGTGCTATTATCAATGCATGTGAGGAATGTCGTAAGATGAAGTACGAGAGAAAACCTATAAAACCATTTATTCAGTTAACACAAACACCAGACAGCCCACTACAAGAAGTTTTTATAGATCTTCTGTATATAGAGAAGAATCAGTATTTAACAGTTGTAGATTCATTCAGTAAATTGGGCCAAGCAATACATATTCCTAATAAAAGTACGCCAGAAGTAGTCAGAGCTTTGATAAAATATTTCAGCATGTACGGAATACCAAAAAAGATAAGTAGTGATTCAGGAGCAGAATTTAATAACGAACTAATTAAGGAAATGTTAAGTTTGTATAAAATTGAACAGCATATAGGGACACCCAATAATCCAAATTCCATGGCGATAGTGGAACGATTCCATTCAACAATTATTGAAATCTATAGATTAGCCAAGTACGAACAAAGTAATCTAGACGCAGCTTCCGTTATGACCTACGCAATTTTAGGTTATAATAACACTATACATAGCGCCACAAACTTTACGCCTTATGAAGTTGTCTTTGGACATACGGAATCGGGAAATGCTTTTGATATTGATAGGGATAAGAATTTAATGCAGAAAATTTTACAGGATCATCGGAAACGATTGAAAATTCTTTATGAGCATCTAAGTTCTCAAATGATAGGTAATAAGTCGCAAGTTAGGGATAAAAAAGGGGGTGAAGAACCCCCGACCATAACAGAAGGTGATATCGTATTTATGAAAAATACCAGAACCAGAAAAGCAAAGGAGTTACCACGCTATGAGAAAGCAAAAGTGATAGGTAATGTAGATAGGAATATTGTACCCGTAAAACTTAAAAATAGGAACACTAGGGTAGCTATAAAAAATGTAAAACGCCCTCCGCAGATGGTGGTTGACCCTGCTCGTCCTAGTGGATCAAGGGACAACATTGAATATCCAGAGGATCGATCAGAATCCGGGAATAGCTCCGATGAAGATTGGAACGGCTCTGATGAAGAATAGCCACTGGAGTATTATTAAAACTATAGATTTAGATTCATTACTTTTACAGATAGATAATAATATAGAAGAGTATAATAAAAAGCATGGCAACACCTGTCCTATAAACAAGACCCGCATATATAAATTTCGTAAATAAATAATAATCAGTGTGATAACAGTGTTTATACTAATAAAATCGAACAGTAGTAGTGTAATAACCAACATATATCGTTAGTGACTCATACAAATTAAGACAAACAGTTCAGAACAGTGAGAAATAAATAGTGATCTTGAACCCTAAAACTTGATAAATAAACAAAATCTCCACACCTGGACTGTGAAGTGATGTGACTTACTAATAAAGCAGTAACAATTACGTTAGTACAGTATTATAATGTTACGTAGCGTAATATTTCAAGAAAAATTGGTAAATAGAAGCGGTTATACAAATTATTCTATTTGAAAAGTGGACTTTGCACCTTTGCTGGCGCCTCTAGTAGTCAGTAGCTGAAATAAAGCTGACGTTATTGACATTTCCTGACACTAGTATTAGGGTTGCAACAGCTTAAAAATAGAATAATATTACGAATATTGGTAATAGCGCCATCTACCAGGCAATAGAAAGACTTATGTGACAAAACGAAATGTTGCCAGTTTATAAAGATTAATTAAGTATAAAAGTGATGATACCATAATAAAAAAATAAAATAAAAATATACTAATTTAGTAAAAATACTATTTGTGAGTATACATTACTGCAAATAATTTCATTGAATAACAGTCATTTGAGAATCAAATTCAACATGATCATGATGAATCATTGATACTAATAGTCATAGTATTAACATCCTGAGCTCACGCTACGCCTTTGTAGCAGACTTAGCTTACGCGACCTAGCTTGCGCCACACTTTGTGAGCATAATAATAGTTAGAAAGAGAATATAACTTACAACATGGAGAATATAACTTACAACATAGAGAATATAACTGTACGTAATAAATTGATTAGATCACATTCTCAAGGGAACTTATCGCCCTCAACTAGTAAAGATTTATTGAATTCGACTATGTTTGATTCTACTGTGATGAGTGTCCAAAGCGATACGCAAAACTACAATCAGTCATATTCAGAGGACCTTAGGCGAGAAATAAATGAAATAAAAGAAAAACTAAATAGTGCTGATAATGAAATTGAAATTCTAAACTGTGAAAACACTAAACTGAAACAGTTTATACAAGAACAACAACGTCAAATAGAACTACTGAAAAAAATTACCTGCTCTACTCCGCAGCGGAAAAATAACTCATCTCCTATCTCGAGGAGAATACTAAGCATGAAAGTAAATACTCCCCGCCATTCTCCTCTACGGCTAGCTAAAAGTACCTGTATAAGTAGCCCCGCCCCAGCACTCATAAAACACAGCAGGAAAATTCGGAATGTAATTTGGATACTCGGTCAGAAAGTCGACATTGTTACGCTGAGAATACAATGTGCAGTAAAACACGCTGTGTTATAAGTTCGAAAAGCCCACCTGTTATGACTTCTAACAACAAATGCAGAGTAATTATCCTGGGTGATGGACAAGGTCGGGGACTACGAAGCATACTACAAAACCTGCTTGGCTCCGCTTACGACGTGATTTCCTACCTAAAACCAGGTGCTGAAATGAGTAAGATCTTAGAATACTCGAAGAACGAAATAAGCACATTGACGAAAACCGACTATGTGATTATATTGGGCGGGTGCTGCGATAAAAACCCGTATAATATTGACATAAATCTACATCGCTGGTTGTCGTCAACTGCTAATACAAATGTTATAATAAGTGAAGTACCCAGTAACAGATTTCTGAATGAATCAAAAATTAACTATTTGCTACGATTTATCTGTCGGCAATATAAAAATGTATTGTTCATGGATATGAATTACACTAGATTTTCACCAAGTAGACGCAATTACGTACTAAATCTTGCGAGGTCTCTATTGAAAGAAATATTATGTATTCATTATCATTTCAAAGCATTGCAATATGAAAAAATGTGTCAAATGTGTCAAATTAAAAATAAAAAGTCTTTTGTAAGTAAATATGTGCAGGTAAACCTAGATTCTGACCAAAACTTAATAGATATACTTAATACAGGCGATTTAAATGAACCAATTAATGAGCAAAGTGTATCGGAAAGTAGCAAAGTCGAAAACCCAAACCAGAATAATTTATTTCGTTTATAAATTTGTGGCTATCTTACATCAAAATACTAACGGATTGCTTAATAAATCTGATATGATTTCTGTTTGCGTTAACGAATTAGCTACCCAGAACAATCCTGTTGACATACTATGTATCACTGAACACAACATGACGGATGGTGACGAAGTGTATCTAAAAATTCCAAATTATAAACTTTCATCTTATTATATGAGAGATAGCAGACACGGAGGCTCCTGTATATTAATTAGAAATAATTTGAAGTATAGAATTCTAAATGAAATCGTAAAACTTTCAATTGGCAACACATTAGAATGCTCTGCAATCGAGCTATTAGATCATAAAATAAATATTCTTTGTATTTATAGGCCACCAAACAACTCTGCAGGCGCTATTGATAGCTTTTTCATAACGCTAAATAAAATATTAAATAACTTATGCACAAATGGAAAAAAGATAGTTATATGCGGAGACTTCAACATTGACACCTTGAAGCATACAAAACTTTCTATTGAATTCACAGAACTCTTAGCAAGATATAATTTGAAATTAGAATTCAAGCAAGTTACACGATTTGCTAGTAAAACTTGCATAGATAACATAGCACATAACATAAGAGCTTGCAAAGGCACTATGAGGGAATTAGCGCTATCAGATCATAATGCACAAATCATAAAGGTACCAGTCAAAAAGACCTGTACCATAAAATATTGGTATATTTTAAAACGGGATTACTCCCAAGACAATAGAACAATATTTTTAAAATATTTGAGACAACTAACAAATAGTGACGTCTATAGCTGTTCTGATGCGAACACTGCCTACAACACATTCTCTTATAACTTCACTATGTTGTACGATCTCTGTTTTCCTCAAATGAAATCCAAGATACATAACAAACCTAGACCGCAATGGATTTCACGTGGCTTAAAAATATGCAGCAAGCGTAAATGCCAACTCCTGTGGCAATATAGGAATAATCCCAATCCAACCACTAAAACTGCCTTCAAAACATATGCAAAGAGGTATAAAAATATTATCAGACTGACTAAAAAATCCCAAAACGATTACTTTATTAAAACTGCTATAAATAAGAACAAAGCTACTTGGAAAGTTATAAATGATATCAAATCTAAATATCCAAATGAAGGCGTAAATCAATTAATTTCAAATGGCCAAATCGTAAACAATCCCCAAGACATCGCAAATTTATTTAATAAATTCTTTCTTGACATCAATATTAATAATTCTAGTGAACCTCAAAAATCTTCCAACAAACTGACATATAATTCTAATTCAATATTTATGCAACCGACAATTCCGAATGACATCCATAAAATAATAATTAATCTAAAAAATAAAACCAGTGTCGGCTATGATAACATTACGACAAACATTGTTAAAGATGCAGCCCATATTATATCTGAACCACTTAGCTTCATTGTGAATTTATGTATAGAAGAAGGCACTTTCCCGGACAAACTAAAAATATCTGTTATAAAGCCAATATTTAAAAAAGAAGACAAAGCTGACATGAGTAACTATAGGCCCATAGCATTAATACCCGTCTTCGCAAAAATTTTTGAAAAGGCGATGTTCAACTGCCTGTATAATTTCTTTGAGTCAAATAATATTTTTGCACCTAATCAATATGGCTTTCGGAAAAACAAATCCATCAATTTGGCAGTATACAACTTTTTACATAAGGTAATGACCAATTTGGATAAAGGGCTACCAGCTCTTGCACTATACATGGACATGTCGAAAGCTTTCGACCGTGTTGACCACGAAATCCTTTTGAGAAAGCTGTATGCATACGGTGTAAGAGGAAATGTGTATAAACTCATAGACTCATACCTTAGCAACAGACAACAGTTTACAGAAGTTAGGAGGTTTAATCCAAGTAATAAAACAGAAGAAATATATGTTTCTGAATCTGGAACTACTAAATTTGGCGTTCCTCAAGGGAGTATTATGGGCCCTCTGCTCTTTCTTGTTTATATCAATGACATGCCTTCGGTAACTAATCATGACATCACACTATTTGCTGATGATAGCACCGTTTTATTCGTTAATGATAATTTAATCGACTTAGAATCTGACATTAACAAAACAATAGTAGTAATTATAGAATGGCTTAAAATTAATAATTTAAAGATTAACATTGACAAAACAAAAATAATGAATTTTAAAATACGAACTCGACGTACGGATGACTTAAAAATACATTATCTAGACAGGGACATAGACGAAATTGAATCAACAAAATTTCTAGGGTTACATATTGACAACAAGCTTAATTGGAAATTTCATATCGATCATGTTTGCAAAAAGCTGGGACAATTCTCATATGCACTACACAGATTGAGCAAAATAGCAAAGCAGTCTACCTTACTAACAGCTTACCACGGCTACGTTAGCTCCATTCTCAGATACGGCGTAATATTCTGGGGCAATAGTACAGACAAGGAGCGCGCTTTTATTGGTCAAAAACGATGTATTAGAGCTATATTTAAATTATGTCAAACTGATTCCTGCAAGCCATTTTTTACAAAGATGAAGATTTTAACTTTCCCATGTGTCTATATATTTGAGGTCGCAGTGTTTGTCAAAAATAATATTGACATGTACAATTATTACACCCGTGAACGACGCAAGGACAAATTACGCACAGTAGCTAGCAAGACTCATATAATGCATGAGAGCATCTTTTGTACAGCTTCTCGTATTTTTAATAATATTCCGGGGCCCATCCGAATGATTGCAAAATTAGAAAAATTTAAAAAGACTCTCCATGATCTGCTAGTACACAAGTGCTATTACTCTATAAAAGACTTCTTATCAGATAAATCTCTGCTACAATATACGAGTAATCCCACTCAGTCGTGATGCGTTCAGTGACCTATTGACATGTACCTTAATTAATTAACTATTTTGTATATATAATTCTTAATAATTTATAAAAAAAACAAATATGTAAATTTCATTTCCATAACTTCCATGATTATGATATGTACTGACTATTGTATGCCCTACGGGCGGGACATAGCTGTTCACAATTCATTATGTACCTGCCACCTGTATTATGTACCTACCTATGATCCACAATAAAGATTGAATTGAATTGAATTGAAAAGAAATTAAAGTTAATAAGTTCTAGCAATAGTGAAACTTATAGGGAACTAATGGGATTATCAGTTCAGATAGAATAATTTATAGAGTTAACTAGAGATAG
Organism: Catocala nupta; assembly: GCA_963675205.1. Lineage (NCBI taxonomy): Eukaryota > Metazoa > Arthropoda > Insecta > Lepidoptera > Erebidae > Catocala > Catocala nupta. The sequence continues at coordinate 29,187,974 of OY776091.1, read as the reverse complement.
GTTAAGACAGATTATACCTCCTAATAGGGTTAAAAGAGGTATTCTAAACCCCCTTGGATCGGTTATTAAGGTAATTACGGGCAATTTAGATTCAGAAGATGCTAAGAAATATGACTTAGAGATAAGTAATTTAAATAATAGAGAACATTCAGTGGAACGAAAAGTTTCTCTAATGCAGAAAGCTTTCGATAAATTACTTAACGTTTCGGACGATATTAACTTTAATACTAAACATCTAAACTACAAACTAAAACAATTACAGTCACTTATCCAGAACCAAACCAAGTATTCGAATTTAATAACGATCATGAATAGCTTAAATCAAATATTTAATAATTTCCGTAGTATTTATACGATTATATATGAGATAGAAACCGCTATAGCTTTTAGTAAAATGCATATATTACACCAATCTATAGTAAATACCACTGAATTATTTAATATTTTAAGAGAAATCGAGAAACATAATCAATTAATTTATCCGGTAAACAATGAAAATTTTGTCAAACTAGAAGGTAATATGGAGATAAAAGGGTACATAAATAGTAATAAAGTAGTATTTATTTTAGAAGTCCCGTTAATACACAAAAACACATATATTTATTATAAGGTCATTCCAATTCCTTTATTTAACCCGTCCAATCAGAAAACCCACACCATTATTCCTAAGTACCCGTACCTAATAGCGAACAGGATGAAATACAGACCCGTTGTGGACACCTGTAAGGAAATAGATGACCTGCAATATCTATGTTCAGAGGAGAACATTATACAGTATCCGGTGGAAACCTGTATTGAACAACTGATGTTGTTGAAAAGTAATTTCAGCGAATGCCAGCAATACGAGGTGCAGATTGAAGAAACTAAAGTGCAGCCCGTGACGGATAACCACTGGCTGATCTACACAGAGAAAGAGATCACCGCGATAGAATATTGCAATGACGAGACGCGGAAGTATAACCTTAGAGGCACATACATTATTTTGCCAAGTCAGCGTTGTTCTCTGCAGATTGCAGATACATATATCACTACACCCACTAACGGAAGTTCAGTCTTCTTTAGTCTTCCGCCAGTACAGCTGCCTGAGCTACGAAGGGATGCTGTTCCGCCAGCCAAGCAGATGGACCTTCGGGGTGTGGATCTTGGTGACATCAGAGACTTGTTAACCAGAGCAAAGTTTAGTGCCAGTGTTAGTGAAAATCAAACGTATATTACAAGTGATCAGATCAGTGTATGGACTCTAGCTATATATGTAATAATAATTGTTTTTATATTAGGATTTATTGTCTATAAATGTAAATTCCATACCAAGGTAGTTTGTTATCGAAATTCTCCAGAACCAACACAGTTGCCTCTGGATAATTTCTCACCTAGGGAGGGAGGAGTTAAGTGTGCTGAGCCCACTAATATTAGCTTCGCCAGCACATCTGTCCCTACCAAATATACTTAGGATGCTTATTGTCTATTTAGCATTAATTAATTATAAATACCCATGTAGATCTAGTTTTAGCAGATTACGATTGTGACATCTTAACTTGTCGTCACGCTGTAATAATTAAATAAAGTATTTTTTATTAATTATCCGAGTTCAATCACTTAATTCACGCCTGTTTCCACTTGACTTTCCTGACACATCGTCGTATCTTACTTATTTCTCATTACATTCTTCTTGCAGGCTCGTTGGAAAAAAAGGAAACTCAATTATGTGGCGTTAGTATATGTGACAACGTGCATAAGGTCACCGATTCAAATCTTGAGCAAAGCGTTATTGCATTTTTCTATCTCGAAATTCCCAATGTTCAAAATTCAGCACTGAGATGGCATCTGTGTCTGGTAAATGGCAATAGCCCTCGATCTCAATTACATAGGACGTAAAACAAAAGCTATTGAAATATAGCTCTTCGGGGGTAAAGGTATAAGACTATGTATGAATGTATAATAAAAAAAATAAATAAACATAATATGCAATGATTTTAATTTGCACCTAGTTCTAATTGGCACGTGCGCGCCAGTGAAATCGTACCTATAGTACTTCAAAATATGAAAGGTGCCCGATGAAGTAGCGCACGAGACAGCCACAGAGCGTGTGAGCCTGCACACCGCAAAATACCACACACGTCCGCGTTTTACGGGATTGCATCCAGACAAAGAATTCACTCTTTTACCATTTGCGAAAAAAATAAACACAATAATGAAAGTCTGTTCGTAATGGCCGTTGGAAGTGTCCGCTCTGCGTTCATTACAGTTTTTATTTGAGGAATTTTAGACTCTGCTAAAAGAGAATTACGCTTTGAGACTCTAGGACTGCATAAATCTATGCTTGTGTTTACTTCCGGTCCCGAGCTCACGAGTTCTAGTCCCAAGTTGAGCAAATATCATTGAGGTTGTTTTGAGACGAACAATCTCACACAGAATAATAGATACACAATAGTCATCCTCATTCAATGATTATAGGGGTGTCAGTCTTGAATACATGGTGTCCGATAATTAATGGATAACCTGGAAATGTCTTATAGCGGAACTGATGGCCGATTAGAGAAAAATATGAAAAAAAATCTATCCTACTACCTGAGATATGTGTTTTTTTAATTACCATGTATAACTTTCTTGTATACTATGACCATAAAAGAATGAAATCCATCGGTTTTTGTTGTTTTATTATTAAGCACTAATTATGCTAATATAGCTTGCACTTTTTAATATATATATATTTTTTCTTTTTTTTTCTGAACGGCCTTCAGTTCTACTATAAGACATTTCAAGGTTATCCATTAATTACCGGACACCCTGTATATGATTGCTCTGTAGTACCAAAACATGGCCGACAATATGAGGCTGTACCATACTACTGAAAATTAATCGAGATTTTAATTAAATTTGGTACACGAATGTGGATGATCAGGTTTAATTAAACTTATAATACTGTAAATCAATTAAGCGGTTCTGGAAAGTCAAATAACATTATGATGTATTATAATATATAGTGTCAAGGCATGGAGATAAATGCAAATGTATTGTGATTTACATTTGTGTGTCAATATAATCATAAATCGTTTAATTTTTATCAGTTGTATAGCTAAAGAAGCGGTAAATAATAGACTACGTTTTTCTTCTAAATCGTTTACGTTCCTATAATATGGATAAGTGACTAAAAACATATTACCTGACCAGGGTATCGAACCCGAGACCCCAAGCACAGCAGCCACATTCGCTACCGTTACACCATTGAGGCACAGCCCGACATTTTCAATATCTCATGAAAACTATACTTCAAATGTTTTTATTTATTTATTTAATTTATTTATTCTCTCAAACTCTTACTACTAACATTACAGGACACTTATCCTAATGCGTTAGTGAGGCATTTTAAATATAACATATTTACAAAACAAATAACTTAAACACTATAGACACAACAAAAATTTAACATTAAGAAAATAACAATACAATTATATGGCACATAACATTTTCACTTCACTTAAAACTACTCTATCCTATAACATAATATGTGTAAAATAATCTTTAATTAATTAATTTTCGCAAATATATCTATAATGTTCTGGATTTCGTTAATCGTACTAATTGCTCGCGTCAGAGACGTTTTGGCCAGTAGGTTGGTCCTGCCAGCTGGCACGGCTAGCAGTGGCGGACGCCGGCGCCTCCATACGTAGCGGTCCAGAACACAAAAACTAAAGCGCTGCAGTACTTCAGGATTGTGTTCCTTGCCGTGGAGTAATTTAATTAGATAGACGACTAGTGTGAACTGTCGCCGCACCCTCAATTCATTGTACCCCACCATACCCAGTACAAAAAGTGTGGGGTACATCAACGGGTATACCCCATACAGTCTCCAGTACAAGTGGCGCGTGAACTTGTTCTGTACACGTTCCAGCATGACAGAGTACTTGGCTTTGTATGGAGCCCATATAACGCCACCATACTCACAACCAAAAAGAACCGCTTGCATTAAGTACCTCCTTTTCTTTTAAAGTAGATTAAAAACAACCAAATTATTGTGAATGTATTTCATCACAACACAAAAGATATTGTAGCATCAATATCCATTTTATATTTGGTACAATATAACTCTAAAAATAGTGAATTGCACGATACAGCCGCTGATGCGTTAGCAGAATTTCAATATCCGTCCATGAGTTCATGGAAATACTTCCACTCCTGTAGGCGGCTTACAGATTTGCGATTATATGAAGACGCTAAGAGATGCAAAGCGAGCTTCATGTCTTGCCAAAGCTTTGTGTGCGGAACGTACATGTATTATATAATATGTTCAAAGGCTGCATACAAACCACGAATAATAGACATTTGAAAAGAGGAACATATTAAATAATATTTGTGTACAGATTTTCTAACAATGGTATACTTATTTGTTTTGTAGAGCAGAAATTATTAAAGGTGGTTTGACGAATTTATTCTTACAATAAAGAGGAAAGATTTGTATTTTTTTATATTCTAACTAATATTATACATAAATGTGAACGTGAGTTTGTTTGTTTAATGCTTTTTGACGCCTTAACTGCTCGACCGATCATCATAAAATTTCGTATAAACGTTGTCAGGGGTACAGAAAATGGTAAAGAGTACTTTTCATTTAGAAAAAAAATTGTTACCAAGTGATAAAAAATTACATAACCTATATTTACGCGAGCATAGCCGGGGGCAAAATCTATTGCTGGTTCTTTTAAAAAAGACATTATTGCATAAACTGATAAACTGTAAGACTTATTTTCAATATTCTGTCACCATGTCATTAGAGTATATTAGAATATTATTTTTTATTATTTTAATCAAGAAGTTACATTTTCCAAATGTGGAAAACAAATATTTCTACCTATAAGAAATTGAAGCTTATTAAATCTGGTAAGAAAGTTGATAATCAAATTTCGGTAAAAAGGACAAAATGTACTTACGATACTATTCTGTGACGTAATCACTATTAAAATTATGACGTATAGGGATCCAGCGATAAACTCCACTATTACTTAAACTGCATGCCATTTACGTTACATGTTTCTTTTTAATACTTTTTGCTGTTGCATATAACAAAATGTAGAGAAATATAGGCCTACCTTACTGTGGTATACCCAACACGATTTGAATATTAAATACGTTCACATAATTAAAACACATTATATATTACATAATATACAAATTTACGTCAGCACTTTGAAACTTCCATTCACCGCCTCTGCGTGTGCAACCAGCTTAAACATCGTTTTGACATTTTAATATAAATTTGGTATTTTATTGCTGACTCCAATATTAGCGGTATTTGAATATCGATATTTTGATTAGTTTCACATTGATGTTAGTAGGAAATTAAATGGTTTAATATTTGGACCAGATGGTTTATTGTTGTTTTCACAAAATTATGGCATGAACAAAACATGTAATGGATTCAAACTATGCTGGATATAAAATATGCTGTAACTGCCAAAATGCACATTCATAGAGTTGTTCATCTCTAAACATGATTTCAGTGGTTGTTTGGTTGTTGTGCTATTTGAATATCCAATAGTTTCGTATTTCAATATTTCAGTGAGGTTTACAGATAGTTGTTTTGTCTGTATCTATTAAGATAAGTTTAAAAAGATCGTCAGTTAGAAGCGACCCAAAAAATTTACCAGATAAATTAAAGAAGTTGCATTAGAACCGTAGTCAGTTTTTGCGAGGCCATTGTTCTTCATTGTAGAAGGCGGTATGTGGACGCCTGAGATTTTTATTAAAATAAAAGCCCCATAACACTTGCCTAACCTATTCATCAGTCATATTCAATGCTGCACCACAGCGGGTGTAGCACAATAGGGTCATAAAGTAAAAAATACATGCCAGAGCAATTAGCAATCAAAAGAAAGTTTTTTGTGCAAATAGAGTAAATATATTTGTAAAATAGGGGAGTAATTAATATTTAAAATTTGGTTATTAGAAAAACAGTATATATATATATAAAGGAATAACGGATGTCTCGTTATCTTCCTCGGACAGCTGTATTTAAATTGTGGTTACGTCATAGTTTGTATTGTGCATTATTTTTTATCATTTGACAAGTGCCCCTACAACCAGATTTGAAAAGCTTGTATCTCATTTATTACCGAGTAAATTTGAAAAATTATTTCTTCTTTGCGGTTTGGATAATGTAACTATTTCACTTAAGTAATAAAATATTATGAAACAAGTGCTCTATTGAAAATTTCGGTAATTGTATTGACCTTTATCACTGAGTAATAAATTGCTTACCTGAGATTGCCACAAAGACTAATACGCTAACAGAAGAATAAAAGAAAAACGCTGGCAAAAATTGAATATCCCTAACTTCATGTTTAAGGCTTGTACACTCATACGTAATGCCCATACGTTGGCATGTCGTCGGCGTACTCATAACAAGTATTGTAGGCCCAATATTACCAGCCGCTATCATAAACCAAACGATCCAGTTTACTTCCTACGTCATACTGTCCACTTTGTTCAGAAGCCATCGCCATAAAACGAACAGAACCTAATGACCCACTATTTCTCAAACACAAAGAGACTTTCACAATATCTCCTTGTCTCGTTAGCTTCATGCGATATCCGTACTTTATCACCCCTCTACTTACCCCCATTATATTGCGGAAACGTTTTTAGTTCAGCAGATCACATGAAAGAACGCACAAGTAAAGAATTGCAATTTTCTTAAAAGTGTCGCCAAACAATTTTGATCTTTATTCTTGTATTTTTAAGACTCAAAAGGGTAAGAGAATTTAAGTTGGTTAAGTTCCCTTGGAAGATTAAGCGCGATCATTGATGTGGTAATTGTATCTATGAGTTTCATAGAACTATTTGGTTGGAATTCCTTTATTGGTATTACGAGATAAGTAAGGGTCTTCGTGCTTATGTTCAATCTGGTGAGCATTATTGCAAAACCTTATTGAGTTCTTTATATTTTTACGATAGTTTTTCATCGTAATATTAGTAGACATTCTTGGGCGCTCATATCGCGGCTCAGAACATTTTTTGTGACTTTAGTTTTGTTACAAGCTTTTTTCGTTCGTTCGTATATTTTAACATCAAATATTTTAATAAAATATGGGTGCAAACCAACCGCGTACACATTTTATGTGAATAAACTCTAAAAATATGTTGTTTATTTACAGATACAGCCCACAGGCTGTATCTGTAAATAAACAACATTTTTCACCACTGTACAGACACATCTGTACAGTGGTGATATTAATAAAAACTAACTAAATAAACAAATAAAATTAAATAATATAGGTTTTCTGAGTCAGCAACCATGTCATTTTCTTCGTGGCTGTTTGTTTGTTCAAGACATAAAAACCCGTTCACTCTCTACTGAATGGATTTTAATGTCGTTCCAACAATTTTATAGCTTAAGACCTAAATTAAAACTGAAGTAGACACCTTGTATAGCGCGAATAATTCCTTTATGGCGAATAATTCCCGTATAGCGGGGACTTTACAAACATTCAAACAACGAACACAAAGAACACCCAGACTTAAAGCAACCATTTCTGGATCACACAAATTTTTGTCCCGTGTGGGATTCGAACCCACAACACTTGGCACAGTGGCAGTGGTGAGGCGATCAGATAAACCACTACGCCATTCGTAGAGCAAGCTGGTAAAAATTTGATATAAGAATAGGTAAGAGAATTAAGAAAGAAAGATAATTATCTAATGCCATTTATAAAGAGAGTTTTCGGTTCAATATTTCTTTATTTCTTATTAAAGACAATTACATGTCGCTTACATAAGAAAATACAAACAAATGCATTACACTAATTAGTCCGTTAACATAATACATATATGTAGGTATCAAAACAAAAACACAGAACAAAAGATAATATTATAACTATGTGATAGGTACCCACTTCTATGAATAATTTGTGCGGTGGTCCAAGTTAAACGCTTAGAATGTTTTAAAAGAAAACAAATACAAACATACTATAAAAATTACGCTAAAATGGAATGGTCATCATTAATTAGTTCAAGAAGCCTTCTTTTGAAGACACTTAACGAGTCTGCTTTCTTAATATTATCGGGAATTTTGTTATACAGTTGTGCTCCCGCAAATGTTATGATATTTTGGCCATAGTTAGTTCTTGCTTTGGGTAATACAAGATTATTAGCGCGGCGTGATGAATACTTGTTTGTTTTACTTTGGGCCTTCGTGGTGAGTGTGATGTGTGTGTGTATCATGTTGTGCATTATTTTGTAGATGAGTACGCATGTGGAAAATGTATATAATTGGTTAAGGTTTAAGAGTTTGGTTTCTTTATATATTGTTTTAGATGGCGTCAAGAAATCGTAATGGTATAGAATTTTTATTATTTTGTTTTGCAAAATTTGTATTTTATTAAGATTCGTTTTAAGGATAGTAAATAAAGTTATCATGGTAAGTAATGGTTTTATTGGTTTTGGTTTGATTTTGGCGGCCTCGATGGCGTAGTGGTTAGTGTAACCGACTGCCACGCTTGAAGTCACGGGTTCGATTCCCGCACAAGTCAAACTTTTGTGTGCATGGACATGTTTGTCTTGGTCTGGGTGTTTCTATGTATAATAAGTATGAATTAAAAAAGTATATATGTATGTTTATCCATTGTCTAGTACCGATAGTACAAGCTCTGCTTAGTTTGGGCCAGATAGTGTCATGTGTATGTGATAGAATATTACATTATTTGTTATTATACAATTATTAAAAAAAACTTGGAAAATCCGTAAAACTAACTCTAGGCTAGCTAGGCAGGCTACGGTAGAATACTAAACATGTAGGAACCATTAGTAAGTTCCTAGTTCTAGAGCTTGTTATAGCTTAAAGGGAAGCTGTGCTTTTATGTATCATGAGAAAAATAGTCAGTTATCTCTGGTATGGACAGCGGTGCCATTTCTATCATTGGTTGCTGCCATTTTATAACATTTGTATAGAATAAGATAGAAAAATATTTTATATGTTTATATAATTTGTATTCCCGTTTTGTTTAATAAAGAATTATTATTATTACTAGGGACCCGCCCCGGCTTTGCATAGGTACCTTAACAAATTATACACCATATCCTTCCTCATGAAACACCCTGACGATTGGTGAAAACCGCATGAAAATCCGTTCAGTAGTTTTTGAGTTTATCGCAAACAGATAGGCAGACAGACACGGCGGGGGACTTTGTTTTAGAATATGCAGTGGTTATTATTATTATCATACAGGGTCGGTTCAAGTAAGCGGTATAAGTGTCCATGGGCTAAAATAAGAGTTAATCATCATTAATGGGCTAGTATTTAGGTTAAAGACCGCTTGCCAGGTTTGCTGATAAAAGGCACATAAACTATTTAACAAATTCACGCCTGAACAAAAACCAAATTTCTAACGCATAGGATTACAAGATTACGTCTCGGTTGAATTCCATTTATTTCTTTGTACTTTGAAGTGGTAATATACAAAGTTTCAAATGAAAGACGTACTAAAACTGTTTAATATATAATTAAATTCTCCTCAAAATTGTCACATAATAACCCAACACCTTAATCACTAAACTGTAAGTGTACTTCAAAGATCCCATTTAGATAACCCGACCAAACTCGGTACGTTAATAAGTTCCAAATTGTAAAAGATAACCTAATATCGCCAAACATTTTGGCATTCTAAACGAGATCATCTTACCCACGGTGGTTTCTAAAGTTGGACATTAAGAAGCCAATAAGAAAGTTTGAGGGCCTTAATAAACAAGCCTGAGCACTAGAAACGCAATTAGTACCGCTGAAACAAATTACGTAAGTTTTAGGATAGTGGCGTAAAAACTTAGAATCGGATTTAGTTTATTTATAGAGATTACAGAACTAGCTACGGCGGCAATGTACCGGTAATAGATAATGACTGTAGATTACTTGAGGGACCCGATTTCTTTTAACTATGGTAGCGGTCTATTTTCGTAGCAGCCATCTACGCCGTAGACACTTGCTACAATAATGCTACGAAAATAGTATTAACGTAGATATATCTTCTATTGGCTGCATGAACTGCTACACTAGTCTCGGGACATATGTTTGTGCTTACGCTTACGGGTGATAATGAGGTCCTGGGTTTAATTCCCGGATTACACGTAGTATAATTGCGCTGTCTATTGAATTCACGCTAGCAACACGACATCTGGAAATGTGCCCGGTGGATGCTAACAGGCATGCCTCTATGGCGTAACACCTAAAACATAGCTCGCTCAATGTAGATTTAACGTAATAATACTGGTATCTTATTATAGGTTATAGTGACGTTTTTATACAGGTAAAGGTCTATGTATATATTTTAACTACTGAATGGATGGCATTGAAATAACTTTAAATATCTTTTACATTGCCCAGTACAGTGCATATTTTGGTATTATATTGTAAGCTCAGCCAAAAATATTTATTTAGGTACTTGTCACGCGGATCGGTCGTGCTCAGCGGCTGCGTTCATGCGAGAGTGGGGGCGCCCCTCTCTCAATTCCTTCTTCCGAGCGGTGGTCGGCCGATATATAAGCCGACTGCGCCCTGGTGCTTGTCCGATGGGTTAGGAGCCTTCTGCGCTCACCCACAGTCCGCGTAAAGTTGTCAAGGCCATATAAGGCAAAAAAAAGGTGCCAGCCCGCTGCCACTGTGCTGCGGTCGCTACTTTACTACCCTGGTCAATCTAGTCCCTAAAAACCAGATGGACCAACTATAACGTTACATACTCCAGTTCTTGCCTGGTTTCGGTAGTATAGTAAATATATTACTATGTTATACCAGTATATGTATTATACATGTGCCAAGTTTTATTCAAATCCATTCATCGGTTTACGCGTAGTTTATTAACAAATATCAAAACATAATATATGCGACTGCTGTCGGATGCTGGATGCCTGATGTGGCAAAGTGTTATAGAACTTTCTAAATAACTTTTTTAGTAGCATGGAGTCTGAATATTTATCCGGTAAACGCCAATAGTCTCGCCTCCTATAACGTAGGAACTGAAACTATCGCTGGTGAAATATGGGTGTAATAATATAATAATAATTTTATGCTCTGTCAAGTGCCGAGTATTATGGGTTCGAACCTCACATGGGACAAAAAATTTTGTGTTCTACAAATGGTTGTTTCAAGTCTGGGTGTTCTTTGTGTCCATTGTTTGAATGTTTTTAAGTTCTCCGTGACCCAGGAATCAGACCTAGTGGGAGAGCTTTCTTTTTAAAAAATAAAAAGAAAAGAACTATGTATGTATGTAATCCGGTTGCTATTAATCTGCACATCACTCTAAGGCTGACTGGTAAGCTTTCCTAAAGCTTTTAGTTTACCTGAGTACAAAACATGTTACGTCGTGTAACAAACAACGAAATATGAGTTTAAGACGCTTGTATTTCAATATATTATGTAAACTTACAATCAAATTGTAACACAGCTGGTGGAAATTATTTTTACAACGAAATTAATGCACATTTCAGCACGGATAGAGCAGTTGAGTTAAGTGGTTTTGACTCTAGTATCTAATAGTGATATCCTTGTGGGAAACCGTTAGACTTCCACGCACAGGTCTCGAGTTCGATCCTAAAGCGCGCATCTTTGACTTTTTGAAGTTATATGCATATTAAATAGTTAATTATTGCTTGCTTTAACAGTGAAAGAAAAACATCGTGAGCAAACCTGCATGTCTGAGAGTTCTCTATAATGTTCTCGAAGATATGTAAAGTCTGCCAACCCGCACTAGGCCAGTGTGGTGGACTATGGCCTAACCCTTCTCACACTGAGAAGAAGCCGGTGTCCAGCAGTGGAACAGTTTAATACAGGACTGATATTATATCAATGCGGCAAATGCTGTGGGTCGATTTCCGCGTCAAATAATTCGTGTGAAACACAAATAGTTATTTTGAGATTGGATGATTTTTGCGCGTGTTATTTCTATCTGCAGTAAGTTACCACGAAACAGGGAATATACTTAGAGAAAAAAAATTAAAAAAATTTTTTTTTCACCTGCCTAAGAAATCATCAACATCATTTAAATGATTTTTCTTCACAAACTATCCAATGAAGTTGAAGATACCACTCAAATGATTTAGTGCCTGCTTCGACAAGAAAAAGTTTAAACTCCAGTAGGCCTTTTAAGTAAAAGCTTAGTTAAAATTACCCCCGAGGGATTTAAGGCAGCCTAATTTTCATTTGAAAGCCTACCCCTAAAGTTAGTGGTGCCATCTATTTTGTTGGACATGAATTACGACACTGAACATACTATTTACTAGATTAATTATAAATTCTAGTTGTATAAAGCTCAATGTGATAAAATTGTTAGTATTCGTGAATAGATTCACAAATGCAATACCTTCTTATCACATTTGATTTGACACTGTGTTATTATGTCTGGTACGTGAAGATTTATTATTTAGTTAACCTTCGCTTCACAAATTTGAAGCGTGTCACAAGAGAAAATATATGTATTATATTTGTTTTAACCGAAAATGACAATATCGGAATGAGTTATAGTAAAATAAAATGGACAATATGAATAAAATACTATATATAATAAATATATTTTATAAATTAATATTTTATATAAACCAGTGATACCTAACCAAGTGAGAAACCATTGGACTACGACGCAGAAGTCTCAAGTTCGATCTCAAGGCATGCATCTCTGACTTTTCGTAGTTCTAAGTAACTGCGACTATCAATTATCGCTTGCTAAAATGGTAAAGGAAACCAACATGAGCAAAAAATTGCATGTCTGAGAGTTCTCCGTAATGTTCTCGAAAATACATTAAATCTCCTAACCCGCACACGGTTGGCTTGATGGACTATGGCCTAACCCTACTCGCACTGAAAAGAGGCCCGTGCAAAGCAGTAGGACAGTATAAAACAGAGCTGATATTATTAAATTATTTACACTTAAAATAAACGGTCTCCCACTAGGCTGTCGCTAGTTTCTAAATTGCTAGTTGTTAGTTTATGACCTAAATAAATAAATAAACCAAAAGTTCTTTAATATTCCAGCTGCCATAATCACATTAACACTACACGACTCTATATATCAATAGAGAACTTTTAATGACATTATTTAACAAAAGTATGACTAATACGCGAAAGTAATGAAAAATGATACTTCATTTTAGATTAGTTATTTCTATAAGAAAAGTTACTACTTTTCCTAATAGAAATAACTAATATAGTCTTAAATTTAAAACTAGGTTTAAATCCTTCATTTAGTATGTTCAGAACTCTAGTCGTATACAAGTGGAAATAATTTAGCGAATGTTTTCAAAAGCCCGGTGTACGTGTAATAGTTTTCGTTGAACATATTTGTGTTATTAAAGTTGGTAACCTGTTACTAAACCTTTTAGTGTATTGGTCGATTAAAACATTTAAAGCAATAAACAGTATAAATCGCTTAACTTATATTGGTTAAACTGACAATCAAACCATAAATTAAGCACTCTGAAAATAGAAAATCTTACTGAACGGATAGCGTTGTAATTTAAGTAGTATCGCCAGCCGCCATTGTCATGGGTTTCAATGCCAGACATGATAATTTTTTTAGGTATAATGTACAAATAGTTGCTTCGAGAAGATTTTCAAGCACGCTGGTCGATTCGGTTACTCTTTATCTGGTCGTTCTCTATAACATCCTGATATGGTCAAGGTGCACCTAAATGTTATCCTACTGACTGTAATTTAATATCGCATAAGGCAACTCTTTAGTTTACTAACCAAATAAACATTAAACAGTCGTTTAGTAACTTTAAATATCAGTTTGCAACGACTTTACAGATTAAGTGTATAGTAGAAGCTGCTTTGATAAAGTTTATGTATACAAGAGTATTATTTAGCGGCCCAGCATTCACCTTTATATAATAACCGCATACAACAAGTACAAACAGTAACTGTGACAAAGCGCCTCATGCCTGCTAATATATTATAGCATCGGTAGATCATGAGTGACACAGAATTTGAATATCAAATATGCCAATTACATTCATACCGTTGAAGAACATTACATACATATTTAATTGGCGATTTTAAAGAGTGGCCGTGAGTTTCTTGCAGGTTTCATCTCATAGGCTCAACCCCTTGCCTGAACGTAGCAACTAACCTAAATGTAGCTTCAGTAACTTAGTAAACACACTAACCTATATATTTTGACGTTCATAAATGTTACTTTGTGACATAAATGAATAAATGATTTATGACTTTGACTTTAAACAAGCAATAGTTAAACATGTCTTATATCCTTTTTATTATGATTATGGCTATAGACTTCAGGTGATAGAGAATGTTTCTATTGCCGTCTACCCGATACAGAGGCAAACTCCGTGCATCGTGAAAACTCCATGACAACCAACCCATTTATACTTTGCTCCACCTAGACATCGAAGATGATACATACGTTAGGATTGTATTTTGAAAGTACGATTTACGCACTCCGCTTAATTCCTGTGTTACGGGGGACTACAAAATATTCAAACAACGGACACAAAGAACATTCAGATTCGGAACAACTATTTGTTGATCATACAAATTATTGTCTCGTGTGGGATTCGAGCCCACAACACTCGGCGCGGCGGCAGTGACGAGGCGACCATTTAAACTACTACGCCATCATCTGTGCAGTTCAAAGTTACTTGCAAATCTAATCGCATTCTAGTGCCACAGCACCAACAAGGTAAATAGATGGAAGATCAAATTCAAAATAAATAAACCTCTTCATACGTGCAATTAAAACAGAGGTGCTAGCCATGGCACAAAAACCGAATGTTATACCACTCTGGCCTTCAAATAGAGTATATAATAGAGGTCGCTCTTGAATGGAAAAATATTTTTGTTAATTTTCGATTTGTATTAGTGATAAAAACGTGCCAAATGCATAAATGAATTATAGTAAAAAGTTTCAAACCAATCGTAGGGATGTTATATCACTGTGGCCATCAAATGGGGTATATCATTCAATATAATTTATTTACCGGTCTAATATAATTTATTAGAATGAAACTAACAATAATGAAACATTAATTAAACGCCTCGTGAGTCCCACGAGAACATATATATGTACGTATAATGAATGTTTAAACATTAAAATGACTCAGCATGTGGCATACTTTAGCACTGCATTTTATGTAGAGCAAAGAATATCTTATTACCTACGGGAACACACACTGGTATAAATAATAGCCCATGAGTTGATCCAAGATTTGGGCTATCACTTTGCCAAATTTTATCCAAATCTGTTGACTTTTACACATGATTAAATATTAAACATGCATGGCTCTCACAAACATTCACATCCTAACTAATGTTATAAACAAGATTTTGCCCGCGGCTTCGCTCACGTTAGGTTAGGTCATGTTTGTATCGGGCACATCACGATCGTAGCGGTAAGTCCCGTATTTGAGGAGTGGCTGGAGAGGTTGCATGGCACCCTCACCTTCCGGCTGACACAGGTAATGACGGGCCATGGTTGTTTTGACCAGTTCCTGTGTCGCATAGACCGGCAAGAGATGCCCGGTTGTCACCACTGCGGCGACTGCCGCGACTTTGTTGAGGATAGGCGCTGCAAACTTTGGTGCACTGCCCCGCCTGGGTATCGTAGCGCTGTGAGTTGATCGCGGCAGTCGGATTAGTTACCCTCTCGCTCCCGGCCGTGGTTCAGTCGATGGTTCGGAGTGAGAGGTCGTGGAACGCCGTCGCCTCTTTCTGTGAGGAAGTGATTTACATCAAGGTGGCGGTGGAGCGGAAGAGGGAGCGTTGGTGGGCTTCGTAGGCCTGCCCGCCATCTGATCAGCACCAGGTCCGAGAGACGGCGTGCGTGTTTCCACGCGCGCCTCTGTGTCGTGTCCGTCTCCACTCTAAGGGGGGACATTAGGGCTTTAAAGTGAGTACTGCCTGAAGGGTATGTATAGATGCTTTTTTCTGGATAAAAGGTACCCTATGTTATTTTCTGCACCCCTCGCAACGTGTGTAAAACATTTTGCATACACGTTGTCAGGGTTACAATAAATGCCATAGCGTACCATTTATATAGAAAACTTATTATCCCGAGAGATAGAAATCCATTGACAAAATCGACATTAAAGTGAGCCAAGCCGCAAGCAAAATCTAGTAAATAATATTGGTATAATAAAAAAAAATATGGAATTCCAATAAAGTATGTACGAATCTTCCTTTTTTCACACAGTAAAAAATACAGAAGAATACAATTTCTGCTACAATATACTAACAAAACATCTGACTCACCATAAATATTATTTTGGTAAATCCCTAAAAAATACAATACACGTCACACGCGCTCAACAACATTAGCCCAGTCCGGTGTAGTCGACACAAAAAAAGATTTTTGTCCATCTACCCTCCATGTGATGTATTTATAAGTGTTTGATTTGTTGCCTTTAATAATACGAAAGAGTGTAATACGATTCTCTTCACAATGCTTAATTCTGTTTGTGGATCATTTATTATCGGAACATAAAGCCCCACAGCTCATGGGGTCCGAAACTACGGTGAGGGGAACACTTGATGGTATTGACAGAGGTTATTTATTATATACTATTGTTGGTTGTAATTACGTTAAATATATTAAAATGAAGTTATTATATTTAATTTTATTCCAACTTATATCAAGTCTAAGTTATATCAATGTATGTTTATAATAGTTGCGTCAATGTATGTTTTAGGACGTTTGAAGTCAAAACATCTATTAATGGTTTTTTTTATCTGAATTCTTTACTTGTTTTAGCCTGTCTTTTAATTATCAGTTTTCATTAATCGACTCCAAAACAAAATATAAGAAATATACAGAATGTCCCAGAAGTCGACGTTAAGCCGGAATCAGGTAACAGGCTAAGTTATAATAGCTATCAGAAAAATATAAAAAAATATCTAAGCAAATTATCTTAAAATAATAGGTATTTAAAAAAATATACTACAGATCTACATCCTGTGACGGTCTTTTCACTCCTGTTACAACGGAAGTTTACATTTAGAATTTTTTTTTTTTGTTATGTCTCGAATAATTATTTTAAGTTATTGCCTATAATTTTTAAAATACATAACTTAGATTTTTCATAGCTCTTATAACTTAGCCTGTTACCTAATTCCGGTTTGACGTCGAATTCTGGGACATCCTGTATATGGCTTATACCAGTGGATGACTTTCGCCTAAGATGGTGATGTTGATATATATGGCGATCTCTAACTTACCGCTTTGTTTATAAATTGAGTCTTATTTATAATCTACGGATAAAAAAATTCTTTAAATTTCTGATATGATTTGGCCCCTATTGTCAAAGTATGACCTATATTAAAGAAACTAGTCGCTTTAGCTACCGACAATTTAATATTTTACATGTTTTAATAGAATATGTGCCAAAAATTAACTGCCCGTAGATAAAACTCGTTTCCTGAAAATAGAAACTGGGCAAAAATTATAATTATTTAAATTGAGGTCAATGAGAAAATTAATATACGATAATAATATATGCACGTTTCCTGGAAAACATATTGAATAATCAAAGGTGCATGGAACTTTAAAAGCTCTCTTAGCGTTTTATATACTGTAAAGACTAATGAATACCCGTAGCTCTGGTAGAACAGTTACTCCTATACGAGATCGGGATCACATGAGAGATGTCACAAATGTCTACAGGCCATTATAAATGGGAAGTGTTTAGGCATAGCCGTGCAGATTTCTTATATAACAGTTTTGATACAATAAAAAATATTAAGGAAGAGAAGATCCAGTAACATTTTTCTAGACTCGGGGGTTCAATCCGAAACCTCACGATCTACCGCAAGCTTGAATATACATAGGTTATAATATAACATAGCAGTACACCACACGACGCTTTTAGGTCAAAAACTCAGTGAAAGTAAAAAGGTATGAATAATACTTATTATTTTTCTGTCACTTTGAATGACAGCACCATAATTTATGTTCCGAGTGGTTAAAGGCTAATGGTACGTGAAACTGATGACTGTTTAATGTATTATTGGTTTGTTCACAGAAATATTTTAGACAACTGCAAAGTGTATCGCACGAGTGATTGATTTAATTGATATACTCTCGTTTGAGTGGAAATTGGCACAGATTCAAACTCTGTACTGTTAATGAGAATTACCCATAACACTTTTACCTGGCCCAGCAATCAAATATAACTGGTTATATATACATAGCTACATATATCGTATTAATGACTGCTGTAACCAACGCTCTCTTATTTTAGTAACATTAATTTACTTAAAATCTTAAGACATTCTTCACTATTGTTAAGCAATTCTATTGAAAATAGATTTAATTAAGTAAGCCAGCAAAATGCCGCTGTTGTTGCTTGTAAGGCTAACAATAACTTTTCCGTACATTTACGTCATGGCATTCATAATAAGATAGATTTTGACTGACTTAGCTGTCTTGTTCATTACTTTTGTACGAATTCCAAAAGAAATTATAAACTTACTATTTAATAAAAGTGGATATTGATTTTATAATATAATAATATTATACATGTATAGGCTTTCGTACTGTTGGGTATAGATCACTACAATATAAAAGGGTCAGATCATAGTCCACCACGTTGGCCTAGTGTGGGTTGGCAGACTTGATAAATCTTCGAGAACATTATGAAGAACGCTCAGACATGCAGATTTCATCAGGGTAATTATGCTTCACCGTTAAATCGAGCGATAGTTAACTATTTAATACATCTTTCCATTACAGCGTGCGCAGCACTAAGCGACAAAAGTTTTGTTTCACTATAATAAAATAACACAACATCTACACTATATAAAAAACCGGGCAAGTACGATTCGGACTCGCGCACCGAGGGTTCCGTACAAACCTGTAGGTATATAATTTCAATTTAATACCTCTACGCGTTCATGAGGAAAGGGGTAGTAAGTTTAAAATTATTAAAAATATTTTTATTATATGATGTAACTAAAAATTGATGCTTTTCGTAATTTTTCCTTTATCTGTGCTATAAGACGTTGTTTTGTACCAAATTTCAAGATTCTGAGTTCACGGGAAGTACCCTGTAGGTTTTGATTCCCTTGCAAGTGTCGAAAATTTGCAGCATAAACGGCTGTATCTTTTGATTGTGTTGGCTTAGAAGTTTGATTTTTTCACAGCTCCAAGGGACTTGATACTAGACTTGAGTGTTTGAAATGCATGCATGAATTTCAGCTTGCTACCTCCACGTGTTCCTGAGAAAAAGGGTCTTGACAGATAGACAGACGGACATCAAAGTGATCCTATAAGGGTTCCGTTTTTTCCTTTTGAGGTACGGAACCCTAAAAACTAAAATATTTAACTTAAAGCAATCCTATACAGGAAAACATGCACATTAATAAAAAATTATATCTGGTCAGATTCGCACTCAGAAATAGTTAACAAAAAAAAAATACGCACATAATTTAACAAAAAACAAACAAGCTGTTGCTTACAGCGGTAAAAACTGAATACGGAAAAGAAATATGCTGTATGACGCAATAAAACTATATAATAAACCGCCAGATGAAATAAATAAATGTGAGAATAAGACCATTTTTAAAAGAAATATTAACAGGTATATGATTGAAAACATAATAAAATATTATACTTAATTTTACCATATAAAAAAGAACAAGCGTAAATTACAAAACCAATAAAAAAAACAAATTGATAACAATAACAAACAACTAAATTACCATCATTAACCAGGAACCATATTTTTTTGAGTCCATTGGCTATTATGATAAAATATACTTACGATCGTACTACTGTTTACTTTACTTTCAGGGTTATGTTATGCTCGCTAAGTAATGTGTAATTTTCTTTGCGTAATAATAAAGATCTCTTTAAACCTATATATTGCTATAAAAAATCTCTGTCTATCTTTCGGAAAAGAGGCGTGATGCTATGTATTTTTAAATAACAATATCGCAAACCTACTAACTAAAACACTGTTTTTTGAGCGCAGGTACCACGAATGCCCTTGTCTTACAAATTCTCGGACACTGAATAAATTATATGACATTAAAGCATCCAAACTTCAGAAGATCAGCAAATACAATCTATCTTCATTAGGGAATGTAATTAATCCTTTGCACAAATTTTATCTGACATTGTTTAAGTATTGCTTAACACCTTGTTATACTTTCCAACGCAGTATTTTATTAGGATTCTAAATCATTTACTTTTTATAATCCGCTTATTTGATTCAAGTTTATGTTTCAAGAGAATTGGGTAATATATTATTTAAAATATTACAGTCATGATATTGGATTATAAAGAAACCACTGCACGAAATATTCATGAGTAATCAGAAATCCAATTGTTCTAATACCATTGTAAAATTTCCATTCCACAGTCTTTATACAGCTAGTCTGTTATACTAACGTCGCCTTATTGAAAACAATTTACAAGTCCCCCGTTTTAATAGTAGGCAATTACTCGAATAGTGGTAGAACAATAATTGCAGAGCAATTTACGTTATTGAGGATCGCTGTTGACAATTTTCCTTTTTGTCCTATTGCAGCATTCATTATTTATAGCACGTGGTTCAAGTCTAAAGTTGATTGTTCGTTATGGGCAATCATGTTGAATCTGCTGGTAGATTAAGTTGAATTCGCCATTATGTAATATTTACCGTTAGGAAATATATATGTTTCAAATATGTATGCATGGAAATCTGCTTATGTGAGAGCTCTCGATAATGTACTCAAAGACGTGTAAAATCTGCCGATTTGCATTTGGACAGCGTGTTTGACTATGGTCATACTCTTTTCAAACTGTGAAGAAGCCTGTGCCCAGTAGTTTATATACAGGGCTGATATTACTAACAATAAAAGCCGGGGTATTGTGAGCTAAATTAGAAAGATACAAATTTTACAAAATTTTACCAAGATACCTTAACATTGAGGCCTAATAATAACAGTAAATTTTATGAAATATAATCTTAAAATTTAATTCCAGCAAATGTTTGAATATTTTGAATATTACATTATTTTAAAAATGTAAAAGTTAAGAAATGGCTTTTAAAATGTAATACGATTTTCTAGTTTTTGTTAGGTCTCATAAATTGGACTGAAGAAAACGGTTAAAACGTCCGTCTTACTGAATGGAGAACTTCAAAATAGCCGGTTGAACGTACGATAGAATATTAATTGTACTGAATTCAGAATCGCTGCCATTAAATCATTGATGCTTAATTGGTACTAAAAGCGAATGCTTTCTGTTGAAGTTGCGATAATATAGTTCCATTTAATTGCATAATTGTAATGATAATTGATGGTGACTTATGAGTTTTATAATTTCGTTTGTGAAATATTCAGCAGCCAGTTATTTGAATTCATTCTTCTAGTAATAAGCCGAGATATACAGATTGCGAAGGATTTTATTTGAATCTATGAAATCATGCTTTTGTTCAAACAGATTTGAAATTTCTTGGAAACACTTCTGGATTTCCTCTTACACTTGCGTTTATATTTAATTTGCCTCGATTACTGTCATTGCATGCATTTTTGGGGTGCTTTTAGTCTGATCCTTATATCATAGGCAAATATTAAGTGAGTATATCTTAATAAAGATTTAATAAGAACCAATTGTGAATTAGATATATCCAATATAGAATGCACATATTAAAATGGAAGCCTTACATTAGAAGTAGAAGACACCTCGTAGCCCAGTTTTGGATGAGGTCACGAATGAGTCAACTAAACCAGGAATGTACCTACTTGCGGTTTATTATTACTTAATTTTCTTTCGTTGAGGTTGACAATGTGCAAGTGATATACCCGGTATGGCAAACGTTTAGCGTCAAGCAAACCTATGATTATTTGCCACTTTTAGTATATAAACTGGCTCAGTGACGTAGCGGTAGTGAGCGTAATTGCTGTGCATCATTTAATAAAGTTTAATACCTAGATGGGGTAAAAAAAAGGTTTTTCTGTCAATAAATTTATTAGTAGCTTGGAGTTAGAAAGTCAGCGTTGATATACATACATACCCGTGCCTTGACAAGTACGTAAAATCCTAGGCCTGGTATTTCTCTGGTCATGTCTGATTGTCGTCCTATGAGATTATAATAGTGAGGGAATAGAGAGTGCATTTGTGTATGCACATGCACTTCTGAATTATGCTGCTAACTAGTCTCCGTTAGGATAGGCCTCTGTAACCGAAATTCAGTTTGGAGAACATTATGAATAAAAAGTAAAAGGATTGAGAGGTATTTTACAAACTCAAACTATCTTATGCTTGTGATATAAATTATGAACACTCCTAGACACACGCTTATTTACCGGAGAGGTCACATAGACTATGACTTTTTATTTGAGTTCAGACTGGAAGGTAGAATAGTTATATCCGTATTTCTTTACTCGACGGGTATATATATGCTATATATATATATATATTCTATATTCTACCACATACACACAACACGATCTAGCCCAAACTAAGCAGAGCTTATAGTATGGTTACTAGACAATGGATAAACATACATATATACATTTTTTTGTAACTACATACATATTATACATAGAAACACCCAGACCAAGACAAACATCCATATTCATGCGCACAAATGTTTATATGTATGTATATCATTCTTTAACGAGTCCAATAAAAATATGTGTATTGATAGGTTATGTTAAGCATAATTAAGCGTTAAATTGCCTAGTATGCGTTTCGAAAGTGAAGTCTTGAAAAAATAATTGGTTTCGACCTGTGTATGAATATTTTCCAAATTATATTTATGATATCAATCAAGTACCAATCAAATAAAATGTACATTTCAAACATCATTCTAATATCACTCACACAGTCTACTTTAAAATGATCACAAAAAACCATTTCCATCAAAATATTAATATGAATACTGGCTGAATCCAGCGTCGAAAATAAACATGAACGTATAAATAATGTTAGACTGAACGTTAACTTGCAAATGGAATTTCATCCCCTCAAATCCGCGCCAAAAGGGCACTTAACATACGCAACGTATCCAAACGAGGGGCTTGACAAAATAAGTTATTTAGGCACTCATTATTTTGGTGATAGAGGTGTTCGCCAAAAGAAGGTGTAATAACGGTAAATGGCCCCCATCACCTGGCGGAGCATTAACATCCGCTGAGATGGGAATCATGGAGCACCGAGCTACTACTGTTTCTCGCTCTATTATCACTTTTGACTGCTACTATGTCTATTTAATCCTATCGGACTTAAAAAGTTGTTTTTGAGACTATCGATGGCATTTAACTCGTATAGTATCCATACCTGACTTAACTTCAAAATGGTTTAACTGCAGCAAGTCGTAATATTTAGCTACGTAATCAGTAGCAGATAAACAGTACTGGTACTTAAAATATATATGACGTATCTGAATCTGAGGCGCTCATAGCCAGTTTCACTCCCTGATCGGTAAACGATTAGCGAGGTTAAGCAACGTTGGGTGCGGTCAGTCTATAGATGGGTGACCACTTAGTGATATTTCATCAAAGCGTCTCCGTGCTTCGGAGGGCACGTAAGAAGTCGGTCCCAGTTGTTGTCAAAATGACAGCAGTCGTTAAGCCATGTCAGAGGCCTACGGGCGGCTTGAACAATTCTTGACAAAAGATTGGCCACTAACCACACGAAAAAAAAAGAAGGAGACGTGTCTGAAAAGTCTAGATTAGTCGGTCAGGGTTACCGTTAAAATAAATTTTATAAAACCAATGGTAAGAGCTCAGAGATGCGTTGCCACACGAAGTAAAATGCTTGTACTTATTACCTCAGGAAAATTTTAGGCTACAAAAACCTCGTCTAAATTTTTACACTTTTACTTAGCATTGTTACTTAAAAAACAAAACTGTTTTTTCTTGTTTCTATCCTATTGTAAGGATTACGGTGATACCTTGGCTGGCTTAAGGTTGTATGAAACAGCTCCGCTTTTTCATTAGAAAAGTAGGTGCTGTGATGAACTCTGAAAAAACTTATTAGGGTTAATGGTAGTGGAATTTTGATGAATACAAATATGATTTTGTATAAAAAATTAAATAAGTTCGGATGTGAAACGAATTAGAAATATGTTTGTACAGGTAATGGTAATATTTTAATGAATCGTGTGTCATAATATTGTATTTTAAAAAACCGTATTTTATATTCGAGACTTTCCTATGTTTTGGAAGATTCTTGATAGTTTCTTTTTATGAAAATTAAGTTATTTTATTTATCTTTTGCTTATAAATTTTGATACAGCAATTTATGACACTGAATTTTTTTAGAACCGCGTCCGTATCACATGTATTTCTATATTGTATCAAATAGAACCTGTAATAATCGTAGCCAATTAAACCAATGTCTGTCTCCTACAATAATATATCATATTAATGGTATAACTTTAAAATATTTGGTTATTTGTTACCCAATTACGCGTTGAATGAATTTGGATAAAACTTAAAACACATAGGATACTTTTTATTCGGCTATGCGTTACCATACACAAAGTGTAAGTGTATGCGCCATCATGCCATCTTACTGCCTATTTTAGATTTATATTAAAACATATACCTTAGCCCAAATTATTTAATCTCTATAATATTATTAAGTTATAACTGTTTCTATCTTAAGTTTTTTTATAGTCTGTAGTATATGGCATAATGGCTGCAACACCTTGTTAATCTGAGTTGTAAAATACTGAAATTATATTTAATTGGCGATTTAAAAAAGTGGCTGTGAGTTTCTTGCAGGTTTCTTCTCATAGGCTCAAACCCTTTGCCTGAACCTAGCAACTAACCTAAATGTAGCTTCAGTAACTTAGTAACCTCAGTAACCCATATATTTTGACGTTCATAAGTGTTACATTGTGACCTAAATGAATAAATGATTTTTGACTTTTGACTTTGACATAAGGTTCACGCTAGGTAGAGTCGCGAGCAAAATCTAATCTAATATAAATACAAAAGCAAAGTACTGAACATTGAAAATTAACATTCAACGGAGTGAAACTTAGACGCGAAGCATTACGCTTCATTCTACACATGCAGCCTGTGGGTTAGACACACTCAGATGTTGTATAAACTCCTCCGTATTCAATATAATAATGCCTTTATAGCACTAATGAGATTGCCGTGACACTGTAGTACGTCATCGATGTTTGCGGAGGCGCGTGTCGATTGTTTTTATGCAATAATGCGAAAGCGATGCGTGTCTTTGGTGCGCCGGGTACGTAGCAGCAGAAACAGCGCTATGGCTATGATAGCGGACAGACTGGACTGTCCGTTTATTACACGTTGTAGTGACTTGCATATCGTCTACAACAATAGTATATAATTTAAAATATTTTTTAGAATAAGTATCATTTATAATTTTTAATTTAATATGTAAGTCTTTGTAACTTGTTTAATAAATAAATAATTATTGTTTCACATTTATTTATTATTAACCAATAAATATTACATTTTTAAATATATAATTATTAAAAAAACACGTTTGAAAATATAAAAATTAAGGAGGCCCACCGACATCGAGACAAGGTCCAAGCTGTCGGTGGTTAGGGGTCCAGAGAGAGGAACCTCCTCACTATGCGAGCCGCATCGAGGAGGACTGCCTTCTGCATATTACCCTTGACCCAAGCACCTAACGTGAGCCTCTTAAGATGTTGGTCGAGGCTCTTAGCTATTAGACCATTCACCGTAACGACTATTGGTACAATGATTGCCATTATTATATTATTATATACAATTATTATTATGTTTCTCTTATCACAGGTACTTTCTAACATATTATATTAGAAAATACCTGGCCCTTTGGGAGGCTTACATGGAGACATGGGTCCAACGTGAAGAGGCCCTTCGAGAGTTTTAATCAAAGGTGTTATGGAACACCTACAGCGGCACTAGCCGCAGCAGGCGTAGGACTATTGCTACGTATGGATTCTAATATATGGGCTATAGGTATGGGTGTTTGGTGGACCGGTATATTGCTAACTATGGATGAAGAACGGTGTCTGCCCTGAATACTCTAATAGCATCAATGCAATGGGCAGACGGTGACTCGCCAACTCACTAGATGGGCCTCTTGATAAGCCACTATAGGCATACAAGCCAGCAGCAGAGGGCAACACCGGTGCAAGTGGCTAGGAGTGTCGAGCGGTGCGGTGCCGGTTTCACCATCACGGGTCTCGTGACAACGGAGACCCAGAGCGGGTTTCCCCGTATTATTAATTATTTATTATTATTATTATTATGTGTATCGACTTGATTTATCTCGCTCCAGTGATTACATCATAGAGGCATAGATCTCTTTAATAAGTTTGCGGCTAGTGCTACAAAGCGTTTCTGTTAGTAAATGTCAGTAGCAGCAAAGTAAAGTAAAAATGTAATATTGTCTTCTGTTTACGCGAATGTTATTCATTGAAATTAAACTACTATATACGGATTTTATCGCGTTGTTTATTTAGCACTGTATTACAAAATTTTGAAAATATTACACTACTACTGATTTTATTTTACTAATTTATAAGCTAATAAAATTATTTAAACTATTAAATCAATTTATTTTTGGTTTCCACTTTCCCCGATGTTTCGGTTGCTTTTCAGCAGCCATGGTCACGGGGAGACTCTCCCCGTCCGTAAAATCCGTATATAGTAGTTTAATTTCAATAAAGTAAAAATGGTTTATTACTGCAAAAAGAGGCAGAGGTTGTTGAGTGCACGGATGGCGTCGGGGTTTAAGTAGTCGTCTCGCCGCTTCCACTGCACCGAGTTTTGTTGGTTCAAATCCCACACGGGACAAAAATTTGTGTGATATACAAATGGTTGTTCCGAGTCTTGGTGTTCTTTGTGTCCATTGTTTAAATATTTGTTAATGCCTCCGCGACACAGGAGTTAAGCCTAGAGCGGAAGAACCTTTTTAAAAAGAAAATGATTGGGTTGGGACATAACAAAAGATATAACATAAATACGAATAATGGTGTTTCTGCCATAGAATACATATTAATACTATAATATACATATATACCAATATGTGTACGCTATGTTAATGCTTTGCTAATTTTTAATGTTTTGCAGAGAGCTTAGATTCAAAGCTTAATTCTTTTTGGGTTGCCTCACCAGGCAAGCACTAGGTAGGCGTAGGCGTATAGACAGCACATAGGTTTGACCCTGCTTTCGGATAAACGTGCTTAAAATAGGTCTGTATTATTAACATTGTAAACAATATAAAATAGCTTACAATGTTACATTGCTAACATTGCTACATTCCTTACAATGTTAAAGTCAATTTTGCATGGGGATAAAAATAAGTCTTCAGAATGATTTTAGGGGTATTTTATAAGTCTAGGTAGTATGGTCAACTAACAAAGTTTATCATTCTACAAGGACGTAATGGGAACAAATATTTTTAATTCGAGCTGTGGTTGGTTTTTTATACAAACATAGACTTACGCCTGTATATGTCCGAAGATATATTGGCAGAAGTGCATTACGAGCACATATCGCCAACTATGTATTTAAGTACCACGTAATGTCGAGCCTATGTCTGTCCTGTAAATTTCCTTATAAAGAACCCAATCCTTACCAGGACCCGGTGATGGAACTTGAGACTTCACGATTGCACGCTACCATAAGCGTAAACCGCAAAGCGTAAAGTGCAAACTGCACAATTAACGGTACGGTAAATGCTAGCTCTAATGCCGAAAGATATAGTGATTAAAAATTTCAAAAAATTCTATTGGGTCGAGCAAAGTATTATTAAATATTTCTGTCAATAAATTTTCATTTTCATTTGTTTGCAGTCTGGAACTGTGCCTGGCAGACGATAATAGGCCAGCTACTACGCGAGATCTTAAAACATACCTGGCGAAACATACATAGGTGTTACCTATGCCAACCCCTTCGAAGATATAGACGTGAGATAATTTAATACATAAATACATACATAGTTTCTCACCATTTCCATTTGCTACGATCCCGACACACTTCTTTGGCTTCATATTCTTTCATAATTTATTTATGCTATACACATATCATTTTTTATTGAATGTCAGGAGTGTTATTAATGTTATTATTTGGTTGAGAAGTTTTTACAAAAAAAAACCATGCATGTTTTATAATTTGAAAAGTTTATTGAGGTATAAGCACAACTAATGAATTAACAGTCGTGTTTTTTCATTTAAGATGTATAAATTTGGAACTTTACTGTTGCATGCTGTATAATGGCCAAATGTGTGATACAAAATAATTGTAATACCTTTATACCATACCATATTTGACGCAATAAATGATATTATTATTATTATTATCAATAATTATAATTATATTATGCAATATTATGTTTGAATAAGATTTCTTGAACTCTTATAAAAAACGCTGTGTAAAAATTGCTTATTTGCTCTACATTCAAACGGACTACATATACATCGGTCACCCAGGTGTTGCTGAAAATCAGCGCTGTTTCGCTAATGCGGATACAGCTTCGGGCTGAGCAAGATATTTTTTTGACAGACTGCGACGCACACTGCATACACTAGGTTATATATTTTTTAAATGGATCGAGCCAAGGGCTTAATATTTTTATTTTTTATTTGTTAATTTGCATATTTTTGTTATTCTTAATTTCATATTTGTGTTTATCTTTTTGTTTCTATTATTTTTTACTTTTTTTGCTTTTAGTTATTTTATGTAATAGTTATTTTAATTAATGATGCCACAAATTGATAATATTATTGTATTTTAAATTGTCATTTACTTTTGTCCTAGTGTCCCATTGTCTTTTCCTGTCTAACTGTATATTACGTTTATGCTGTCTGCAGTATGTGTTGTGTGTTTTCTATCAAAATAAATGTATTTTCTTTCTTTCTTTCTTTCATACACGTTCGCCGGTTTAAGGTGCTCTTAACCTGGCCTTTATCCAGAACGTCCCCGATCTGATCAAGAAACGTTCGCCTAGGTTTCCCTCTTACCATTGTTCCATTCACACCAGCCTTATAAACTTTATTAGTCAGTATTTTCTCTTCCATTCTTTCTACGTGCCCCAACCAGCTTAACATACCCTTTTCTATTTTCGTCACTATATCCAATTTCATGCCGCATCTCTCTCTAATCACATATGCAAATAATATTGTCTTACGTTTAAAGTTTCTAAATTATATTATAATAGTGTTTTACAAAAACAACAACGTAGTAAAATCCATATAAATTTGTTTAATTTCTTTGTATGTAAAGTTAAAAACTATGAGACTTTCTATTAACTACTCACACTTTTCTTCAACTTTGGTAATATTTAACTCCATGGCGCGTCTGATGGACTTTTAACTTATAACAGACCGACAGGAAATCGGATTTGTCAAACTTTGAGTGAGTCTACTTGTTTAATTCGTCGAGAGCTAGTCCGTGGTGAGATAGAGTGTCCCTTCCAAGCTTTTTGGATAGCCCTACACCCAAGTTGAAGTTACACTAGAACGTTGAACGCGCAATTAGTTGTGCTTTTTTAAAACAGTTTAGGTGAACTGAATTTGGAAATAGTGAATTTATGCCTTATCCAAGCTGAGCCAATAGTGCATACGTATGTATCAATCATTGAGACATTCTACCGTAGCATGTAATATGTTTATAAAATAAATGACAAAACCTCATGGAACTAGTTGCTTGTTGCATACAGGATTTAAAGATCTGTATTACTTTTAAGTCAATTTAGTAATGTAGAAGTACCTCGTGATTATTTGTGATGTTAACAAGTAATTTGTTTCTTAATTTGATTATTATTGAAGAATATAAATGCACAGCTGCATTTAGTCACGGACTGCCTTTGCATTGTCACAAAGTGTAAGCGTATGCGCCATCATGCCATCTTTCAGCCTATTTTAGATTTATATTAAAACATATACCTTAGCCCAAATTATTTAATCTCTATAATATTATTAAGTTATTATTGTTTTTATCTTTAGTTTTTTTATAGTCTGTATTATATGGCATAATGGCTGCAACACCTTGTTAATCTGAGTTGTAAAATACTGAAATTATATTTAATTGGCGATTTAAAATAGTGGCCGTGAGTTTCTTACAGGTTTCTTCTCATAGGCTCAACCCTTTGCTTGAACCTAGCAACTAACCTAAATGTAGCTTCAGTAACTTAGTAAACTCACTAACCCATATATTTTGACGTTCATAAGTGTTACTTTGTGACCTAAATGATTAAATGATTTTTGACTTTGACTTTGACTTTGAAAAATGTTGAATACTTACACACGTCTATAATTTTGTACTTATGTATTTCCCGGGCGTGAGCATTATAGATCCTATTATAGATCATATATGTTAGCAATGTTTTTGCCGCTAATGTCGCTTGTACACGACACGGTTAACATGTTAGTTGAGTCACCTGTACAGTTTGTATAAACGATCGACACACGAGTAATCCAGACGTTTAACTCGTGCGTGTAGCCTGCACGATTATAAGCTACATCGTGTATACATGTGCACCTTTAGAGTTCATATATAATAAATATATTTTTTACGTGGTTAAATGATTTGACGAGTACCTCCCGGTGGGGCGACGGAGAGGTTATGTCGGGCTCACCGAGGAAAAGATATTCTGGTAATACCGTCTAAACCTACCACGATGTGCTTCGACGTAACCATAGTCAACGGAGCGCACCTGCAGCGCCCCGAAGATGGCGGGCCAAGCGACGAAAGTAAGCTACAAAATCCCATCGGCTGTCGAGCAAGAGACCTTAATACTTTAGAGTTAACTCGACGCCGTTGCGGACCCATCCTATCATGAATATGGGCCCCTAGAGGTGGCCGGTT
The DNA here is from genome assembly GCA_963675205.1 of Catocala nupta. Classification (NCBI taxonomy): domain Eukaryota; kingdom Metazoa; phylum Arthropoda; class Insecta; order Lepidoptera; family Erebidae; genus Catocala; species Catocala nupta. The sequence continues at coordinate 29,157,208 of OY776091.1, read as the reverse complement.
CCAAAGGCCGTAAAAACAAAAGACCTCGGACTTAAACAAGGCCACTTCGGCCCAACCGCCGGTTACGATAAACGACTTGTGCGATCCCAGTGGTCGCCAGTATGGCTGCCGCCCGGTGCGACTTACCCCTCGCCGTGACAAGTGTGTCATCGGCGAGGGGTAAGTCGGGCGTAAAAAATGACGCTGACACCACAGAGGTGCGCACCTCGCAACACCCAGTCGTAACCGATGTTTCACAGGAGCGGACCCAGAACCAATCCTTGTGGAACACCGTACGACATCTCTCGCCGACTCCAACCGTCGTGATCCGGGTAGACTACTATCCTGTTGGACAAATATGCTCTGGCAATGTGGCAGAGGTAGGTCGGCACTCGATAGAAAATGAATGCCTCCCTAATACAGCTCCAACCTTTGAAGTATTTATAGAGACAAGGCGGCCGACACGGATGACATATAACCATTCCACAAGTATTGACAGGCATTGTGATATTGGCTTTTGTTTTTCTTTAGAGATAAATCCCGCACTATGTGTAATTCCTATGTCGCGGGGGCATTTACAAACATTCAAACAACAAACACAAATAACTGGTTGTTCATTATATTCGTTGTTTAAATGTTAGTGTGTATGAAATATGAATGTATCACATAAATTTTCATCCCGTGTGGGGATCAAACCCACAACAGTCAGCACATTGGCAATTTCAATTCATAGTAAGCTTACATGATACTATCTGCGAACTCAAACCTGGAGGATATAATAATATAATAATACTAGCTGTCCCGGCAAACGTTGTTTTGCCATAAAAAAATGTTTTGACCAAAAGATTAAAAAAAAAAAAACAAATAAAAATAAAAATTATGGTGGCTGATTCTCAGACCTACTCAATATGCTCACAAAATTTCATGAGAATCGGTCAAGCCGTTTCGGAGGAGTACGGGAACGAACATAATAACACATGACACGAGAATTTTATATATAAGATTACACCCTGAACCCATAAAGTAGAATACGTTTTTTTTTTTTATAAAGGCACCCGCTATCTCACTTTGTTAATCCTTGTTCTTGCTGCTATTTGCAGCATGCAGCATTTGTATCTTTATTTACATTTTAACATTACATGCATTTACAATTTACACACACATTATAATACATTTTATATTTACTTAATTTTCAACTAGTTGGTTTAGTTATTGCTCTGTTGTGCCTCTTGATCTATAAGTTAGATTATTTGCTTGTTCTGAGTTACATATTCATTATTGAAAGTAATGTATTAAATATAGGTTTATAATTTTGGTTAAATTTAATTAAATACCATTAAATTAGATTAGATTAAAATAGATTACATTACATTAAATTGCATTAGATTACATTACATTAGCTTACATTACTTTACATTAGGTAAATTATATTAAATTTACATTGGATTTAATTTGATTAAAGTAGATTAAATTAGATTAAGTTTGATTACATTATGATGTGATCACTAAGGAATTAGATCGTATTTAATATTTTGCCCCATTTGCGATCCCTGTTCTTTTGACTATATTCTTTGCGAAGTCTAGACATGCTCTTCTGAAATCGCCATTCTTGACAAGAACATGTAGGTTCTGCTCTTTTATCTCAGCCTCCATTCTGCATTCGCAATTATACCATTCTATACTGTATTTTGGACATTCTATCAATATGTGTATTATGGTCTCTGGGGTCTCGTCGTCGCAAGTACAGAAAAGAGACTGAAACAGTTCTCTGTTAAAAAGGTATGACCTGAAGCCTCCGTGGCCTATGCATATTAAAGGAGGCAATTGTCGACATCGAGCTCTTTTAGAATTTTGAAGACATCCTCTGTTTCCGGGAAATGTGCCTTGGCCATCATGTTGGCGAAAGAGCGGGTAGTTCTGTTCAGTTTTGTGGTTACTTGATCCCTTTTCTCCACTCTTCCCCACACATTTGCTCCATATAGAATCGTTGGCTCGATCAGTGCACTGTAAATTATTTTAATGATGGCTAGGTTGAGGCCCACTGTGCTCTTGCTGCGTGACTCACAGACTTCAAGATCTTAGACGATTTCCTGGTCACCTCATCAATGTGTTCTTGGAAATTTAAATATCAGTCGATGGTCAGGCCAAGAATTCTGACGGAATCTTTCAGGGTGACTTGCGTGTTATTCGTTGCTTCTTAGTTATGAGGACCGCTTGCGTCTTGTGGGCTGCGAATTGAAGCATTCTGCTTCGTCTTCATTCGGCTATCTTTTCCAAAATAGGGTTTATCTTTCCCTTAAGTTCAGCGCCGGTTTTCACTGAGGCTATGATCAAAATGTCATCAGCAAGGGCCTGGACATAGACCGGCATATCGTCCGTCTTTGTTAATAGGGAGTCCAGTAGCACATTCCAGAGGCGAGGCGCGCAGGTGGATCCTTGAATGCAACCTTTGGAGGTTGTTTTTATGATGTGAGCTCCAGCATAGGAAAGTTCGATGCTTCTTTCAGACAGGTAACTCCTTAGAAGTGCCTGTATCTTCTGGTTCACGCCCTTGTGCTGGAGCTCTTGGAGTATGAGGGGCCATCAGGCTCCGTCGAACGCTCCCTCAATGTCCAATGAGACAAGCATCGTAATCAGCGTGTTGCTTCGAGCAGTATCGTTTATCTCCACGGCGTCATACAGAGTATCTTCCGTGCTTCTCTGTAGCATAAATCCGTACTGCCTTGGATTTAATTTGTTCGTGTTTCCCAGTTCCCAAAGGATTCTGTTTTGCCTGCGTGCACTATTTAGTTTATTATTCTTACTGATCTTAATATTGTCTCACGTTTACGTGAATGTTATTCATTGAAATTAAACTACTTTATACTTGCGAATTTTATAGTGTTGTTTATTTTAAAACACTTTTATTACATAGTTTTAAATTGCAACACTAGTAACTTTACTACAATTTAAGCTAAACTAAAACGAAAATTCTACACTAAGTATATTTAGTATTAATTAATTTAAATAGCTTTAATTGTAGTAAAGTATTGGTAGAGTTCAAAATTATGTAATAAAAGTGTTTTAAAATAAAAAACGCGATAAAGTCCGTATAAAGTAGTTTAATTTCAACTTATGGCTCTTATTGAGTACACAAAACTAGTATGCAATACATACAGACCTATCTATGTATAATGCCTTCCTGTCGTCTATATTTATTATAGAACGAATATACTTTAAAAGCAGTAACTGAATGATTTATATAATATGTTTTGATAAACATTCTAGTACGATGAAACGCCAGTTCGACACAACTGGAAAGAGAGATTAAGCGTAGCACCAAGTACTTAATTTATAAGCTAATAAAATTATTTAAACTATTACATCTATTTATATTTAGGTTTACACTTTCCCCGACGTTTCGGTTGCTTTTCAGCAGCCATGGTCACGGGGAGACTAAGATGGTAGTTGTCTCAATGTTCCAGTGTAGTTATTTCAAAGTACCCGAACATAATTTAGTCATTGGTGTTTCTATTTACGCAGAATGAGCTCAAAGTATCATGAAGTCTAGCTGTGGTTTGTTTCTTCTTGGGTTTGACTATTTGAAGTACTGGATCCCAAGCTGGTGGTACATTCCAACCATCTTCTCTATTGAAATTGGGATGTTTTTTGGTTTCAATAGCCTGGCGAAGCATCCTTGGTAGGAGTCGGTGTTCTTTAACGAGAATCTGTGGTTTGTCAAATCTCAGGTAGTGGTTGGTTTCCTGTTGGTCCGCGTTACTGAGAATCTCTTGACAGAAGGCAGTTAAAACGGTAAATATAGAGAATATCATAACATGGTGTCATGCATATATATCCTAATAATAATAATATCCTCCAGACCGATTATCGGCCGCGGCGGCCAGTCTTAACGGAGACTGGTTAACTACGCAGGAGATATTATAGTGCATAAGTGTGTGCGTAAACACAAGTCCACTCTCTGTTACCTAACTCTCATGATCCGATGGGACGCTAATCCGACATGACCGGAGAGAGATCAGGCGCAGGACCTACGGTTTTACGTGCTTTCCGAGGCACGGGGGTGTCTAATACCGCCAACTTCCTAACTCAGGGCCGCTATTGATATTTCTTAACTGAAAAACCCAATAACTTTTTGTTGACCCGACTCGGGATTCGAACCCGAGATCTTATGCACAGCAGTCGCATTCACTACCGCTGCGCCACGGATATATCCTAAAAGAGTTGATGCAACTACAACTTTCTAATTGATTGATGAATTCCTCGCATTCATCAATCATTTAAGCCGGCAATAAGCCAGCTTGCTCTATTGAGCAAGCTTATTGCTGACTACCGAGCACTACATATTGTACACTACGTGCTGTTACTCATAGAAATACCTAACAAGATTTATCTTACCCGTAAATAAAATATTCAAAGTCAAAGTCAAAAATCATTTATTCATTTAGGTCACAAAGTAACACTTATGAACGTCAAAATATATGGGTCAGTGAGTTTACTAAGTTACTGAGGCTACATTTAGGTTAGTTGCTAGGTTCAGGCAAAGGATTTTTTTTATATTATTTATATTAAGGGGTTTATTCGATTTAAATCTATTGTAAAATCAAGCTTAAATATGCCTTTTCCATTAGCTTACCGTAAAAGTTACGTTTACGTGTTACCTTTAAAGTGTATGATCTTTTATAAGCTATCGAAACTTGTCCAAAGTGCATGGTTGGCTGAGCGTAAAAAGTAATTGATGCCACTTATTGAATTGAACTGAAGGTTGTATCACAGAAAAGTCATGCAAGCTGAATAAAGGAACAGAAATAAGTGTTTTAAAAGTATGTGTAGAAAGAAATACTTTAAGGAATATGTTGAGGAAAGCATGGTAGATATATATATTTCAGTATAGTAAATGCAAAATCATATTCTCGCCATACCTTTCCAGGAAACAAGAGGTGAATTCATTTTCTTACATTCGTATGAACCTTAGTACCTATAGTAAGTAGTCAAAGAATTCCTTATAAAGTAATTAATAATAGTATGATTGTAACAAAACTTCTATGAACAAGTATGTATGTAAAATTTTGCAATGTTTTTATTTGAATAATTGGTATTACTTTAAACTACGATTTACCTTATAAATGCACATTTGGAGACATACTAAAAATACTATTAAGTGATTACATACGAATACCTTTTCGTAAAATATAAAGGGATGTCTCAATTACATATAGCAGAAGTTATTAATAAAGAAAGTTTAATAGTCGCAATATTAGTATGGCAGAATAATTTAAATTGTACTCAAAATAAGGAAATTATAACGACGAAGCCGTTTATGCAGTTCAACTTACAGTGCTAGCAACATCTACCACCAACATACCTTACTATCCAATCCCATCCCTGGTGTTGCAATCGATCACAAGCCATAGTTTGGTGGTGTAGTTTACCACCAGGCTGAATGTTGAATTGTCAGCTTTGTAGTATATTAAAAACTGACGCTTATCTTATCTTATGTGTGGGGGGCCAGTCAGTACAGACCGGCGACAATTCGACCCATTGGGATCTTTTGTGTCAAAACTAACGCTTACTCATATTATAAATGCGAATGTGAGTTTGTTTGTTTGTTTATTTGTTACGCTTTCGCGCCTTAACTATTAGAACGATCATCATGAAAAACACGTTGACGTGGTACAGAATAGGACATAGAGTACACGCAAAAAAGTACTGTTACAAACTTAACCTAACCTACATTTACACGAGCGAAGCCGCGGGAATAATCTAGTAATTCCATAAACCGAACAAAACTTTTCATATAAAAATAATGAATAAATTTTCTTGGCGAAGGGCCATATCATATTTTTACTATAATAAACTCGCTTAAATATTATAAAGAAACTAGACGAACAGAGCTGCCAGCCTTCCAATAAAATAGTGTAACATCTTTATTATTTATGTTAACTTTTGAATTCACAGCGTAATCTTGACTCTACAGACTATAGTGGCGTTGAAACGTGAAATTGAATTTTGACTAGAGCTACAGAGTTATAACCTTCTACATAGATAAATTATATCGTTTTGAGACCAGTTTTATACTATGATTAGGTTGAATTTCAAATTATTATGAATAAGTCGGCAGCGAGAATGAATTGTTGTTTCATACTTCATATTATTTATTGAAACAAAATCTTTGTTCTTTCAAGTCGTTTTATGTTAGTTTACTCCAGTGGGGAATATATCCTAACTTCCTAATTAATATGTATTATAAATGCGACTGTGAGCTTGTCTGTTTGTTGCTCTTTCACGTCTTAACTACTCGACCGATCATCATAAAATTTCGCATAGACATTGACAAGGGTCAGAAAAAGACATAGGGTATTTTTCATCCAGAAAATGTTAAATTACAAATGTAACCTAACCAACATTGACGCAAGCGAAGCCGTGGGCATAATCTAGTTAGAAATAAATTTATATTGCTGCACAGATTATAATCGAATCACTGGAATGATCTTTTTAGTAATGACTTCGAAAGTACTGGCTGTTTATTTATTTATTTATAATGATGTCCTATTTCTAATAGAAAATATTATCTGATTTTCTCCAAGAAAGAAAATACAGAAGACCAATAAATTGCCTACGTTACTTAAAGTTGATTGTAACTAAATATCAAGTGTAATGTATGCTTCGGAGGAACACTGACTTCTACAATACAGGTAATTACCCTAGTTTGGGAGGCAGCGTTTTCAACATTTTGTTATTAATTTGCCAGTCTGTATGTACCTTTTAAGAATCTATGTACATTGTGCCGTATCTGGTATGGAAATAAATTATTATTATTATTATTATTATTATTATTAAACTTCTTCATTATTTAAGGCTTACGTTTATATATTACTAGATGCGTCCGCGGTTTCACCCGCGTTTTTAGTTTTTGCGCCACCCCCGTGAGTCGTAGCGTGATGTTATATAGCCTATAACCTTCCTCAATAAATAGGCTATCCAACATTAAAATAATTTTTAATTCGAACCAGTAGTTACTGAGATTAGCGTGTTCAACCAAACAAACAAACAAACTCTTAAGATTATAATATTAGTATAGATTTATATTACTAACCTCTTTAAATGTATCCTTCTCTCTTTCGTATCTGTTGCTTTTCTACAGCTATGGTCACAGGGAAACTGATGATGATGACCTAGCAATGTCTTGGAAGTAGTTATTTCAAGAACTCGAACATTTTAATTTGAGTTAACTTTTAATGGCACTATTTACGTAGAATGAGCGAAATATCATGAAGTCCTGCTGTGTTTTATTTTCACTTGAGTTTGAATAGAGACATTACTGGACTGCTATTTAGTGGTAGATTCCAGTGACCTACCTATTAAAATTTGTATTTGTCAATTTCAATAACCTCGTGTTTCATGCATTAGCATTCTTTGTATGAATGTTCGTTTGCGAGTATCTGTAGTTACTCAAATCTTAATTAATGGTTGGTCCCCGATTGTACGTGTTCACACACAGTAGACTTCTTTGAGTGCGTAAACACATGTAACAGCGTACCAAACAGTACCTAGTTAGTTTATTGCTTTCAAACTAAAATTTATATTTTGACGTTCATAAGTGTTACTCTGTGACCAAAATGAATAAATGATTTATGACTTTGACTTTTAATAAAATCTGTATAAAATGGTTATTATAAAAGTTATATTCTTTTTCGACCTTTCATAGAGAAATGAAATGCCTATAGCAAACAAATCAGAAACATATGCAGGTGGATGTTAAATCGTTCTGTATAGTAACAGAAAGGGTGATTCTATTTTTAGCCGAACCAATTTTGGCGAAATAGCCCAAGGCGCTCTGTGAGAATTATTAACGTCATTTTGTGCTCTTTTTCCGGACGAGTGGAATATAAAGATGTCAATATTAGATTTATATGAATCATAATGACAGCATCTTGACGATGTTTTAATTCTATGTATCAAAAGAACTTTGTTGCAACTGAAGGTAAAAATATTAAAATTACCGTCTATTTAGCATTAGATTTCGGATTATGCGAATAAAATAGAGTATTGGTGAAAAATCCATATAAATAAGAACCTTGTTTAGTTTAATTTATTTTATCAGTATAGAAAATAATTTGATTTGAATTTGAAGAAACAATATTTTGGATTCGAAAATAAACGAAATAATATCAATTTTAGTACTTTAATTTTTTTATTAATGTTGTTGTATCGTCTAATTATAATAGCCAAACTTATTTAATATTTACACAACTTAAAATTACTATAATACAAACGTTCTTGATATTTAGACCTAAGTCACAAAAATCCGGTACATGCATCTATAGAGCAGACATACATTACAATTCAACTGAAAAGATGGCAACATTGATGATGCAGAGGATACATAAAATGAATTACCGTTACTATCACCCAGAGATGTTAAATATTTAAATGAGGATTTTGTAAAATAATCCTTTATTAAGAATCATTTAAGCAATCATTATATGTATGTCTTGCCTAGTGTGGCCGATGAATTTTCTTTACTTTATAGGAAATTATTGAAATAGGCATTGCTGAAGCTCTGAATGGCTGCTTATTCATTTTTAAATTTAGTAATATTATATCAAATGAACTTCACATTTATTCGTATTAGTCTTTATATTTTTATCACCTTTACATAGTAATCTTAGTATAATGTATGTCTGCACCAAATAATATTCTATATTAGATTTAATAATCTATTTTCAAAAGCAAATATGGTCAATAGCTTTTTTTAATAACTTTGTACCCAAGAAAACAGCGTAATACCGCTCCAAGTTTTTACAAGTCTACTACAAAACCGGCATGTCATTTTCTGGAATGGCTGATGCATCATATTTTTTTAATAAGTTCTTAGTCAAATAATTTATCTCATTTCATAAATAATACATTTTTAACTATTTGCTACAGAATGAATATATTATTTATCTCTCCAGATTTTATAAAATTTTGTCAATAAGCCCAAGCTTAATCCTGCTTATGTATTTTCTTATATAAAAATAGTATTTGAGACATCGTATTTTGTTCTTAAATTGGACATGTATTGAGATCTTCCAATATTTTTGTTTGTTTGTTTCGACAAGATAGAACTTAACAAAAATCATATCATTTAGACATATTTTATTTAATTCTTACTGGGCAAACTTGGGATATATACATATATGACACTGGCTTTTAAATTACATGTACTAAGAAATAATTTATTAAATATCTAAACCAGTCTTTTCTCTTAGTATCTAAAAATCAAGCATAATAGCGGTAAGTTAAGAATTAATAACTATTAGTGCTGAAATAAATGCAAACATTCCACACATTTTTTTATCATCTTAAAAGAAATGTATAATAATTAAATAATCACACTCTAGAACTACGAAGCCTGCAATTAATAGGACTAGTAGGTTGATCATATTATGTAGGTATGCACTAAAGTATCAAATGTATATGAAGTTCCAATAATTATCATTAAAATGAAATTCCCTATTAATTTAAATATTTCATCCGATGGTTAAGTTGGATTTCTAATAAACTATATTATTACAATTTCACAAACATTTTTCATTTAAATCAGCACTAATAAAGTACAAAGTAGCATCACACAAGTACGGAACTATATAAAATTTCACATTTAAAATACACTTATTAATGTCAACACGATCACTAACGATAAACTTGATAGGTATCTTGTACTGGTGCCGGATTGCCAATAGCTTTCATCTTTTGATGACAGCATTAAGGAATCTTCACCATTTCGAAGCTCGCGTGGACAAGGTAACGTCTCTACAGGCATTCTAACAACTGCTACTTGATTAGTAACAACTGGTTGCATGGTTGGCTCGAATTTATATTGATTTGTGTCTTCGTATATTTCTTCATCATTCCCATCTTGCTGTAGAACCTCGCTATTCGTTTCAATTTCATAAAGCTGTTCAGATTTAGAAGGTTTAGGGTCATTGGCTCCTTGTTTAGTTTCCACCACTGTATTTTCAACTCTATCACCTGTATTAAGACCACAAGTAACGTCGTCCAAAGCTAACATCAAAGGTTCACTTTTAGTTTCATTTCTCAAAATCTGAATCCAAGTCAAGCGGCAGTCGCAAACCAGTCTATTACCTGCAAAAAGAAATTACCAAGTCAGCATACATGATAAATACGTCTATGGCAAAATATGCAAAGGATATAATAAATGTCAAAGGGAAAAACCTATATGATAGTTATAAATATTATACCGTATCGTTACGGTTATATCACAAAAAGGAATGAATTATTCAAATGTTGCCTCAAACTTCGAGAGTGTTTTAGCAAAAAATACAATTTCTGCTTAAGAAAATATACTCAGGACTGGAAAGTTATAATCACATAATATCATAGGATTGAAATTTTATGCCCCAATAAGTTCAACTTCTAAATTTCTGCACGAGTGAATAAAGGTCGGGAAGGGCTAATAATAATGAAATCTTTACATTAAAAACAACATGGCGATTATCTTGTGATCACTATGCAACAAGAATTTGAAGCAATTTCTACCTTCCAATGACTATTTTGTGAATATGTGTTCCTTAGAGACTATAACAGCTGTGTACTTTTACAACACGCTGAGATTACCAATACGCTCGAATAAACGTGGTAATTATGGCTTAATAAGTTCCCTGGAGGAAGACCACCGTATGTTTCTAAAATAACCTACGCAGGTAATTAACGTGACGCCAAATGACATTAATTTGATTTATGTTAACTTTATATAATAAACTGTTATTAAGATATTTTTTTGAGACATTTATTTGATTTCCATATTGTTATATTATTTTATTACAACTTAGTTTACCTAACTGTTGATTATGTATCGATAAGATCGCATTTCTCATAACATATGGTATTATAATCGAAATAGAAATGTTATTCTTATTTGGATTAGATTTGAAAAAAGCGTTTAATGTTAGTATTACTGGTAAGTAAATTGCGATTTTATGTTAGTGAGTTTATATAAAATTTGGGAATACAAACTTAATTATATAAACACACGTGCCTATTTAATTAATATGTGAAAATTTGGACATGTTTGTATTTAATTAAAGTACAGCATTGTACAAAAATCGAGTTTATTACCATTGCTGATTCGATAAAGGGAGCTGTTACTACTCATTAATTGTCCTTAATGTGAAGGGTGCTTTAGTAGGGGATTAAACACAGGAGGGAATTCCCCATTGTTTGGACAAAATATACTTATTTAACTTCCCAGGAGTTACAAACGTGCTGTGTGCTATTTATTCGTAAATACCATGTTGCTAACAAAAATGGACGCTTAATATCATTGTAATGGCAAAGTAATGTCATCGTTTTGAATAATAACTTTGACAGTGATGGAATTGAATATGAATTTCCCGTTATTACACATAATTGCAAAGGGGACCGGTTTAATATTAAATATGTATGGTGCAAAAATACTACAGGGACTATTATTGGCTGGGAAAAGGCGAATGGGTTTCAAGAGACTGTTTAGGGCATATCATATATTTAACTACACAACCGACTCAAATGAATTGAGAAAGGTAACTTTAGATTCTATTCGTCAATTATAATATTGATAACAATAAATTTCGATTCAACTCACCGCTTAAATATAAAACAGAAGTCTTCATTTTCAAATTTTCCAATATTGGCTTGACTGTCTCGTAAGTAAAATGTTCTATCTCATTGTTCCTCAGATCCAATAATTCAAGTCCGCGCACACCTTCTAATAGCCCCTCATTAATAGACTTCAATTTATTCCCTGTCATAGATAATTTCTGTAGTAGAGCGAGACCATCAAAAGCTCTTTCAGACACAAATTTCAATTCATTATTATCTAAAAGCAGCTCATTTAGATTCCAGAGTTCCGTGAAAGTTAAATCGCCCAACATTGACAACTTGTTGGACCGCAGATCCAATCTCGTCAGATTAGCTAAGCCTCTAAATGTGTCTCTAGTCAGAACCGTAATTGAATTAGCCTCTAGTATCAAATCGTTCAATACGCTCAGATGTTCGAAACAACCGTCGTGCGCCAGATTGATACTATTAGAAGACAAATCCAGATATTTGAGACTCGGCAAATCGACGAACACGTCTCTCTGCACTTCTGTTACTTTATTCTCTTTTATAGTTAAGTTTACGAGCGCCGGGAGATTCGTGAACGATGAGAAGTCCAATTCGGTTATTTTGTTGTTCATCAGCGTTATTTCTTTCAGTGTGGTTATGTTTGAAAACGTTCGCTTCTCGATTTTGTTGAGTGTAGCGTAGTGGATGTACAGTTTTTGTAGTCGTTTCATTCGATGGATTACGTGGAAGGGAATAAACTTGAGAGCTCCGTCGGATCTCACATTGAACGTAAGACGTTCTAAGTAAGGTTGTGAGTTGAAACTGGACCATATTGGATCACTCTCATCTATGCCACCGTTGAAAACCCAACAGTCGGCCCTGGTGGCTGTTTTTACATCGGTACTTTCACAGTAGCAATGCACTTTTGATTCCCTGTTCGTTATCTCGCATATATTATCTTTTACTTGCGTTCCATGGTATCTCCTTTCAGTTTTATCTCTGCGTTTTTCATTTAGACGGCTTTCAGTGTAGGATATTTGCACTGAAGTCAGAGCCAAAGCTAGGAGTAAATATTGGACGACGGTCTCCATGTCTCCCTTGCCTTTTCACTAACCTGAAACAAACAAAAAATAAATTAAAGGGTTGCTTTGAAAGCGCTCTTGCATAAAACTGTCTGGATAAATTTTAAAAGAAATTGTGTCCAGTCTCGATTTTGACTTGGAAGAGGCAAAGTATAAGTGTTTTCATATAAATATCCAACTAATGACTAATGGACTGTAAAACACATTTGTCGGTAAATGTCAGCCTAAAAGTAATCCCAATTAAAGTCTAGTCAACTAAAGTGACTAACTTTGTCCTTATTCCGAAATTTAGGCATAAGATAGACCCGACAGTTGGTAACGGTTTTATATTTACATAATCACTTAGGTAGGCTGTGAGAAAATGAGCGAGCACATTTTGGGTACTTTATTATGAAAGCGGATCGTAATTCATTCGCCCATTGACTTGTTGGAGTGGGTATCGAATGTATCGCCTGCACTCAGCCTAATTTGTGGGGAGGCGTGTAATGAACGCACCGTAACGTGTCACGTGACTTTGAGTCATTTATGCTACGTCCACCCTCCGTGAATTCGGCTTTTTGTTATCATTTTTTACCGTAATTACTTTGATAATATACTGTCTAATAGGGGAAGGGGAGAATAGAATTCGTCATTGCATGAGTTAATATATTTGTTAAGGATATGTGTCGGTCAGTAAACATTTCCAAATGGGAAATCATGTTTACAATATGAATTATTATATTTCCGTAAGACGACATGTATTTATACCCACATTTCATCGTGTCAGAACTGAAAGCCTCTTGTTATGTGTCAGTAGCGAATTCCAGGAATAGTAATGAAGTGCCCTCTTCAAATTTAAGTCGGAGAAGTATACCTGTTTTGTTATTATGCTCCCAAAAGTAAAAAAAAATGTATGCTATGGTCCGGACGATAGCAGAATATTTGCTTTTAATTACGTAGATCTTATAATCATATAGGCATATCTAGCGACTAAGCACATAAATAAAACACAAAACAGGGTTTAATATTTGAATTCGAAATAATTACAACTGCAATATATCTTCTGAGTGATTTTTTATTACAACCATTTCCTCCAGATAAATTAACAAAAAAATAAAACAAAAGCATTGTCGTCAAAAGAAAATTACACATCACGAAACTAGCTCATCAGCGTGTTTAATTAAAAACGTGCTTTCTTTTTCACTCGAATGAGGTTAGTAATCAGTGTGAGGGGGACGAGACGTGTTGTGTGCAGACTTTTTGTTTCTTCCAAATGTTTATTGGGGATTGAAATTTTAAGGCCATCCCTTGACGCGTTTGCGACGCTTTAATTAAGGGGATTGTAAGATCGGGATGGCAAAGTTCAGCAGTTAAGTCCTTTGTTATTGTAAAAAGTTTAATATCGTGCGAAGATTCGCGAATCATGTTTGCCTTTTACTTTTTAAAGCTGCTTTGAAGAAACGTCTTTGTCTTGAGAGCTCGCGAACTTTTGTCTTGGAAGAAAATGTTTTTGAATTTTATAATACTTTATAACAACGTGTATCCATGTAGTATATATGACATATTATTGCCTCTTCATTATATACTAAAATTCAAGAGAGATGTTTAGGCCCAGCAGTCGAACGTATCAAAAGACTGAAAAAAATGAGCGCTATCTATATTATGGTTCTAAAGAAACATAAACTAAAATAAGAACAAATTTCCTGTTTTGTACTAATATTAGAAATGCCAAACTAGATATGTCAGCTTTTCTGTTTGTCATGTTTTCTTAGAATAATGAGATTTTCACTGACGAAAGAAAAAGACGAAGTCACAAATCTGAGTTATATAAAATCATTATTTTCTCTTTAATATAACTTAACAGGAGTCATTAATAATCCTTATACAAATTATAGACATCTATATCCCTGAAGGAGTAGGTTTAAGTATATAATATCTCAGCTATGGTTAAGGTTTATTACCACAGCGTCACCAAAGAAGTCATACTACCAACTAAAAATTCTGCACGATGTTCTATAACAAACAAATAAGCAGCCAAGTGACTATAAAACAAAAGCAATCCTGTATCAAAACTAAACCCTTAAAAATAACGACACTACTCTTTGTCACGATTCAAAAGAAATCGAATTCTCAAATATCATTACGGTTTCCTCTGCATCGCCAGAGCAGCACTTGATCGAGACTTTTTAAATTTAATTCAGCCGGCATCGCGCGCAATACCTATTTGAAGTGAAGTTGTAAAAAGATACTGTTAAAAGTCCAACGGTTCGTTTCGGGCCCTTTCTATTTGTTTGTTTTTCTTTTATTTAGAGGGTCTCACGAACATCATTTTTTCTTCTTTTTTTTAATAACATCTGTTTATTGTTTGAATTATGCTCCGAGGATATTGACAGAGGACCGGAATAATAATCCACTTACACGCACTAATAATGGTTTGTGTAAACTTCATCGGAAAACAAAACATATAGAATATTTGCTGCGTGTGTGCCCCTTTTACTATATTTCTGGAAACATTTACTGATGCGACTAACATTTTACAAGTAAGAATCTATACTCAACTTTAGCATAAGCAAAATTGTATCATAATTTTCTCAAGAGTAAAATATTTAATATCAGTAGACTTGCGGATGTTTTTCGAAGGATAGGCTGGGACTGCAGATTTTAGTTTGCTAAGACCTTAAGATAACACTTAAACTAGGATTTCCTAGGGCAACGGTGCCATCTTATGGTATCCGTAACGTAACATTAAATGAATTGATAGCGTACATAAATAGGCCGACATGCAGGTTATCACATGTAAACGCTTTAAGCTAGCTATTGCCGTCTACCAGTCCCACTTCCAGGCTCTGTACTGCTACTGTGAATTTTTTAACAGATAAACCTAATAACTATCGTTGCTGCACTCGGTAATCAACCTCGACTCTTTATCCACGTTCTGCATTAATTACTGCTGCACCATCAGGACAGTCTTGACTTTGTATATTTTCTTAACCTTTTTTTTTTTTTTTTTACGTGGGGGAATGCTATAACGCATATCCCTCCGCGGGGGCGGGCGGAGGGATTATGTCGGACTCGCCGGGTTTACCCCGAAGATGGAAAAGAAATAATGTACCTCCCGGAATACCGACTAAACCTACCACGGTTTTCCTCGACAAAACCACTATCGACGGGGCCGCGCGAATCACTTTCGCATACGGTCGCGACCCCGCCGAGGTTACGGCCCGCCGTATGAAACGGCAGGCCCCTACGCAATAAGACCTACCCAAGATAGGCACTACTCAAAATAAAGGCCCTACTGTCTCCCTCTTAAGGGGGGAGACGGACACGACACAGAGGCGCGCGTGGGAACACGCACGCCGCCTCTCGGACCTGGTGCTGAACGGATGGCGGGCAGGCCCACAAAGCCCGCCACCCCCAGGTCAAACCTCAGGGTGGCTGGAGGTCATCGCGCGCCCTCCGGCGCCCGGCTCTGCGGTTGGGGAGAGGGTTTAAACGCTCCCTCTCCCGCTCCGCCGCCTCCTTGATGGAAATTACTTCCTCGCAGAAGGAGGCGACGGCGTTCCACGACCTCTCACTCCGGACCATAGACTGAACTACGGCCGGGAGCGAGAGGGCAACCGATCCGACTACCGCGATCAACTCACGGCGCTGCGATGCCCACGCGGGGCAAACCGCCAAAGAGTGCAGTGCCGTGTCCTCAACAACGTCGCGGCAGTCGCCGCAGTGGTGACAACCGGGCCTCTCTTGCCGGCGTATACGACACAGGAACCGGCCAAAACAACCGTGGCCAGTCAGAACCTGTGTCAGCCGGAAGGAGAGGGCGCCATGCCGCCTCTCCAGCCACTCCTGAAACATGGGACTTACCGCCACGATCGTGGCGTGCCCGATATTTTCTTAACCTGCTTTAACAAGTTGAAAAAATATTATTCCAAACAAATGAATTTTAAAAGAAAATTGTTATATGAATAGGAAACAGGAAATTCATACTCCCTTGTCGTTGCAAATATTTAGGAACTTTATCGAAGTTTAATAAAAAGATAAATGTAGATAAATTTCTAAGCAAAGTAGCCGAGCTGTTAAAGAGATCTGTGTAAAAAATACTTAATCTGTAACCACTATATTAACACACGTGTGAGCAACATATTTCTGTTCTGAATCTGTGTCTCTATCTGTAGTACAGACTTAGAACAGCAATTTATAGATCAGACAACCGTTTGTACCATTTAGAACTCCAAAACTCACACATTGGAATAAACAGCACTTAAGCTACCATAACTCTAAATAAAAATATCAAATAATAAAATGACCCGACGTTTCCTTAAATATATAAACCGTCTAGCTGTCATCGTTCCCTATTTGGTTTATGTTTGATAGCTTGATATTTACATTTAGATCCATATTTAGTTTGAGTCGATAATAGAGCGACGGGCTGAGTCGTTGACTGCCTGTTAAAGGTCGAGAATGCAGGCTGCAGCACTAACTGAACTGTATATTATCGGATTTATGTCAATCAAATCAATTTATGTTGTTAAAATCACGTAAAATGTCTCTTTTTTAATGGTTGAACAACCTGCGGTTGATATTTTTATAAAAATATACATTGATTCAATAGTTGAGGTGTAAATATATTGGCTCGTCGTCACTATCAGTCGTAAAGTAATGGTCGTGCAAAATGTTATTAAATCTTTGACTGGCAATTTGGTATGTCGAACATGTCTGAAACTATACGCTATTGATTGTAAAAGGCTTGCTCTAATATTACGTGGCTGCAACGAAACCAGTCAATAAAACCAGTCTTGTGTAGTCCAGACACACAAGACCTAGATTTTATTGCCTGTTTTCGCCAATACATTTGCAAGTTTTGTTTTAGTAACGCATCATACTTTATAGAGGTTCGATCTATCTGAGATATATCTCAAAAAGGCAAAGCCTGTAAAGTATGACCGCATCGCAAGGAAATGCCCGACAATTACCTTACGATTTGTGGTTACATTCTTTGCGTAAAGATGTTTGAATGATATCCAGACATCTTAACACAAGGAGCACCTTGGAACAACTAGATAACAGACCACTATAAAGTTTTGCACTTAGCAGGAATCGAATCCGAAATCTCCAAAACATTTGTAATAGTAAAGCGATTTACTGTTTGCGATGTTCGTGAATTTTTGATTTATACATATAATATTCAACGAGTAACTATTTGCGGTAATTGCAAATTGAGTAGCGATTCATATAGTAAACGAAATCAATATTATTCTACGTAAAATTAATGTATTGTATAAATTGTTTCTAAGGTTAGTCATAATTTAGTTCAAATACAGAAGTAGTATACTAACATAAATAATTCTGATATAATAATAATAATAATAATAATATATTCTGTCACATACACACAACACCATCTAGCCCAAACTAAGCAGAGCTTGTATTATGGGTACTAGACAATGGATATTGATAGATAAAGAATTAAAGTGAAAATTTTGACGATTGATATTAAAGATATCGGGTTGATATTGTCTTATAAAGTACCTATATGATTGTGAGTAATTCAATATATCTATTATTTACAAGTTCATAATAATGTTAAACACTTTATACGGATTTTATCACGTTGTTTATTTTACTTTAAAACACTTTTATTACATAATTTTGAAAACTCTAACACTACTGTTATTGAACTTTACTAATATTTAAGCTTAACATGTTCACGCTGGCAACATGGCTGCTGTAAAGCAAACGAAACGCCGAGGCAAAGTGTAAACTTAAATATAAATAGTTTTAATTAATTAAATAGTAGTAAAGTTTAATAATAGTAGTGCTAGTTAGAGTTTGAATTGTTTAATTTCAATGTATAACATTCGCGTAAACATAAGATAATATATATCATAAATGTATATATTATTCATAATAATGTTGTACACAAAATGTCAGTACTATTATGGCGAATATACTCGTAATGTCCATCATAGGTGTATTTTACCAGCTTTAGTCTCAAAACAAGAGGTCAGCTTTTTGCCATTACTAAATATATTACCCGATACTACTCCTGATTCTGTTAGACTACTACACAGTTACGAAACAGAACATTTCAATAACACTGTACTCGACCTAGGAATCAAATTTGGGTAAAAAAATCGGCAGTACCTAGTGTAAGCGCTCACATTTACGTGATAGCTCTCTTATTAAGCTTGTAACATAACTGCAATAAGTCTTAAGCAATAAGTAGTTATTTTCTATAACGAGGCTTAACCATGAATAAGTTCGATCACTTTAAATAGAAAGAAATCGAATTAAAAATACGAGGTGCGCCGTTGAGATGTTGAACGTTAACATTTGGTATGTATTTACAAGATTTATTAAATCATTTCAGTAATCTTTTAGTTAAAACATACCTATAAATACAACAATTTCGACTCACTCCGTAGGATGAAAATGGAAATACCCAGTAGGCGTATTTATTTCTACAATATTCGATGCCAATCCCTCTGCCATTCAGGTATTTGGAGGTAGGTTAGATGAGGCAGCCAAAGAAACAGATAAATGGAACTACTTAAAGATGCTAGCA
This sequence comes from Catocala nupta, assembly GCA_963675205.1. Classification (NCBI taxonomy): domain Eukaryota; kingdom Metazoa; phylum Arthropoda; class Insecta; order Lepidoptera; family Erebidae; genus Catocala; species Catocala nupta. Next base: position 29,138,014 of record OY776091.1, on the reverse strand, counting down.
GATATAAATCCGCTAAAACTAAACGGGGCTTTTATCTTATTTGTTATTGGTGGGTTAGAAAACAATGGGTTGAGTACTGAGGAATCGCGTCTGAATTGTATGTATAATCTTTTACTACCGAAAATTCATGCGGCACGCGCATAATATTTTAGATAGGCATATTTTATTATATTTTCAGTATTGCTTATTTTGTGGTTGATTGTGGGTTTGATACTCACACAGGACAATAATTTGTGTCATTCATAAATAGTTGTTCAGAGTCTTTAATAACAAACTTTTTGTTTTGTATAATATAATAGGCCATAATGTTCCTATACATATGTATATAGTAACATGGTTACTAACATATGTCAGAGAGATCACTGTCAGTGCAACGGAGATATTTAATTATTAGGTAATGTCAGTTTGTTTTTTTATGTATTTGTTGGGCTCGTAAAATAAGTTATAATCAAAGAGAAACAAGGTATAGAATATACAGTATGAAGATCTAATGATAGGTTCGTGCGTCTGCAGTTATATACATATATACTAGCTGTCCTGACAGACGTTGTTCAGTACAGGCGAAAAAAAAAAACAAATCTAAACCATCCTCGAATCCACTTGAACACACACAAAAAAATTCATTCAATTCGGTCCAGCCGTTTAGAAGGAGTTCACTGTCAACACACGTACAGAAAAATTATATATATAAAGAAGATGCGCGTATAAGGAACCGCAAACATATTCGTATAGACTCTTTTCAATGGTCAACATAAGCTTTTTTTTTTTATATCTGGTACGTCAATTATTTTATATAAATTTAGTGACTTGAAATTATGTAGACTTATAATGATACTATTTATAACTTCAGGAAAACAGGTTACCTTAATGGGTCGGTGTACGAAACTTTCTCATTTTCATAAACGTCTATGAATTTATGAAGAGCATTATTTTTGTAATTGACGTGATAACTTTAGATACTTTATATTGATTTGTTCTTTCATAAGGCTATTTTTAGATTAGCAAGGTATTTTGATGGCGTATACTACAACAAATCTATTAGTTGCTCTTGACTAAGAAGTGACTCTTATCAATGAAGCAATTCCGACCTACATATCTCTGTCCATTTCGTTCACAGCGCTGTTTACAGCAGTCCCTATCATTTGCTTAATTTGACTAATGTAATTTATTCTGGGTCTTGGCCTTCCTGTTCTTCTCTCAATTTGCCGTCCAATATAATTTTATAAGATCAGTCATCGTGTCTTAACAGATGTCCCAACATTTTCTTCCTTCTGTTTTCTAATGTACTTAATGGGATCCTGTTTTGTGTCATTCTTAAACATTAAATTGTTGAAGTGAAATGTCGTTTTGTTATGGTTAATAGACATTCTTTTTTAGAGAACAGCATAATCTTAATGTAAAATTAATGTTAAAATCAAAACTTTTCCTCATGTGAAAATAAAAATTAAAGCAATATACTTAGATATTCAAAGTATTGCAGAAAGTATTCGTTACCTTGCGAATACTTAAATTACAAATAATAAAATCTATATTAAAAACAATACCACCTTGACGAAGCGGCAGTTGACAACTAGAACTATATATAAATTCCAAAATGTTACGACTCTTTTAAAAGTAAAATTCCAACTGTTCCAATCTTTAGAATTAATTTTGTTTCAATTCGTAAGCGCACCGAATTAAACCCAGGACCGATAAAAGCGAATGAAACAGAAAATATTGCGAATGAAAATGTTTGTTACGAAAATTTCTCACATAATTTCAAAAGACGAGTGTGTAGAATCACTGCTTTGATCTCTGTCACGAACACAAAATGCCACATTAAAATAATAGGAGCGAGGTACGTGCTTACTTAATGTTAAGCTCTAGTTCCATTAGCCGAACGCTCGAACGTTCGGTCATAAGCTTTTATCGTTGAATTTGTTTTGATAAAATATTACGTCTTTTCGGCTTTAGAGGACAGCCTTTAAAATAACTGGGTGATTATTACAGCTTGTTTGTGGACTAACAATTTTGGTATACTCGTGCATTTATTTGTTATTGGCTATATATTATGATTAAATATTAGTTTTTGTAAAAGACTATTCGCATATACTGGAAAATGTAGATAAAGCATCCAATCTCCTTACGACTATTTATCGAATTTAATTTGCAACTTAAACTCAAAATAAAATACCGAGTACTATACAAATTGTTACGTTTTTTAAAACGACTGTGACAGCTAGGTTCTACTTAACGATTAAGATGATAAGTAAACATATTCCTAATGGTTACTGTAACTAGCGTTGCCAGGCGTCCGAATAAAGCCGGATACACTCAGACTTTTTGATTGTGTTTGCGGTCAAATTAGACGATGTTCAGCAAACCCAGTTCTTGTTCGGCTTTTTAAATTTGACGATTTTTTTCATTACAACAAATGTAAAAGAACATTCATTGTATTGGTTTTCGCTCCGCCCGCCTCACCATCTATCACTAGAGCGTAAGCGAGCGGACTAGCACTGTCCTCTTCTAAATATTTGTCAGGTAACCAGCCTTTTTACCTAAATGTCCGACTAAACTGGTTGATCGGTCCGGTTTTTCGGTTTTAAGACCTGGTAACCCAAGACCAACAACAACTGTAACCTACGTAAATATGTTTTTAAAAAGTTCGTTGCCTACCAAAAATGAGTTGCGGCGCTGCAACAGACCATAGAGTAGGTATGGAATACCTCAATGAAAACGTTATACTTCTTTATTAAGATAAAAATCCTAATCAATCAGAATCACAAGAGTAATGCTATCTAGCTGTGATTATTATAAGGTTATTTTTCTGGCGACCTGTAAACTTGAAATTAGTTTCTACGGTAATTTCCCTACCTTCTTGCTAAAACTGTGCCAAATATCTGTAAAATTGTTTTATTAAAATGTGTCCTGTTAAAAGTATATGCTATAAAACTTTGGTAATAAAAATGTAAATTCACCAGTTTTGCGATCCTGCGTAGGTAAAAAGGAAAAATTGTTAGAACTTTAAACATTTTACTGTCTATTTTTGTGTCTAACATATATTTTTATATTCCTGCTTTATGAAATCAGCAATTAGAACATTCAATGTTCGCTTGTTATTTTAGTAGATTGCGAGGCTTCAATAACGTTTAAATTAAATACTGAAGTATGAAACTAATAATAATAATAATAAATTAATGATTTTAATACTTTATAAACATTCTGTACGTCAGAAAATTCTAAGTAGCATGGAATCTCTCTTGAACTATATGTCATACTATATTTATATAGCACAAAAAATATTAATCTCATATAATGCAATTGACGAATATATTATAATGCTATTTTTAATAGCATATTATAAGAGTTTCGGTTTAAATGTAAGTTTATATAGTTTAATTGATAAAAACAAATATGCATTCACCCATACATCGATCAATCAATATGTATGCATATCGATCTCCGAGAATTAAGGTATAAGATCACTTCTTTTAAATTAAATATTTAGGCATAAAGTAAATAAATATTTTTATTACACACTAAAAATTTTAACTGTTAAAATAATTTGACAAATATTGCGCCAAATACACCACGAATGTAACGTTCATTAAAACCCACGCAACATAAGATATAAAATAAACATCAAGCAATTAGGCAACATTCACGTCGCGAGAACTCAGCTTAAATTCAATTAAAACGATTCACTGGCATTACGAAAATGCCCGAAATAGCCGAAATCACTCGAACATGTATTGTTGAGAAAATTCCTGGCATACGTGTGTGTTCAGCCTTATTTTTCTTCTTACGAGGAAATCGTCTTAACCTTATAGCGATCGCTAATCCTTTAAGAATATTGTCTTTACGCTTCGAGCTGATACCCGGGGAATCGAAACGTATCCTGATAATGGGATCTTTTTAAGGATTTTAATGAAATATAAATGAATGATTTTTTTTTGTACAATTCTATTACTCGACTGGTATTAAATTGAGTCATTTGTCTTATTGGACGAACGACTGAAGGTCGTAACTTCGTATACGATTCTAGTAGAAACCGCAGCTCGCAATGATTACGAATTGCGGCTTTATAACATACTAGGGGAAACAGAAAGGGATGATCATAATACTATGATGTATACTTATGGTAAATAGACTAAAATGGTTTGTTAGACGACTCATTTTTCCTTTTCCCATAATATTACACAAACCCAGCGTATAATCTTCATAACTAATTTTAGTGTTAATTATTGCTGTATATTTTACACAAAAATAATTGCTGGATAACTACGGACATTACATCAACTTCCTCGGAGCTAATTATAGGTAATTTTAGCTTTTGTTTTCGATGAGACAGATATGAGTCAAGTTACAAGTCGATATTAATTCAATAGCTTCCTATAGAGTTTCTACACCACGGTTATTATGGAGTATCAAGTTTATGAAATCCACTAGACAACTATGAAACATGACTTCATTGTTATTTTATGCTTATATACACTATGTTATGTAATTTTCTCAAAATTGACAAATTTTTATATAACGTTCTCTATTGGATCACGTATGTATAAAAGAAATGCAACAAGATCCTTAGCTATTTTCAGGCATAGAACGTTTGACCTTTGGTGCCGAGACGTCACACTACCGCTAAGGCTAGTTCACAAATAGAAAGTCTTGCAGCAAGGTGTGGAATGAGGTTTAGAAGTTTCTTTGAGGAATAAACATTGGAACGAGAGCATTAGTCAAAAAACTATAGTTGGTAACCTAGCAGAAACAGTAACCCTAAATGGCAATTGGTTGGCCTTATTTGTCAAAGGACTGATATCCGTTAGAATAAACGAGTCTTAGAATTGAGACCGTGAATTTGCAACCTATGAGTAGAATGTACGACACGTCAAGTGGACCGAGAACCTGAAAATCGGGGCTGGGCTAAACTGAATGCGAAATGCTGAAATAGCATATTGTAGCGCATAGATTGAAAAGGGCTTATGTCTACCAGTACACTGCAATAGGCTAAATGATTAAAGAAAGCATTCTATATAGAATTTAAGAAATACCATTGAATTGATGCTTAATTTTCCTAAATATTATGGAGTTTCTATGGAGCGTTTAAAATATCGAATGCTTTCAACGACTTTATTTTATCTCGACAAGAGAGGTCAATCAATCGAACTCACCATAACATACATTTACATAAGATATAACAAAATAATAAGATACAACATAAGATTTATTTTCTAAAATAACTAGTAAGTGGACCATGTAAATACGGTTCTTAAATTCTAATACACAGACATTAGATTTCTAACTTAACACAAAAACCACAACAAAATATAATGGTCACATAGATCTACTGCTATAACTTAATAGTATAAATGTGAATGTGAGTTTGTTTGTTTGACAGGCTTTCACTCCGTAGCTACTCGACTGATCATCATGAAATTTCACATGCACAAAATTTGCCATCCAGAAAAAGTACGGGTCCAGACGGAAAAAAAAATTATTGACAAAATCTAAATAAGTGCAAGCGAAGCTACGGGCAAACTCTAGTTATATTATAATTCTACAAGTTGTTACAATTACAGTTCCGCCTGTAATAAATAGTGGTGAGTATAATTCAATGCTTCTTATGACAGATTTATACACGTGTCGTCATGATAATAGGCTTTCATATCTTTCCTTTTCAAGATCTTGAGCCCCTATTACTCGAATAGTAATTTATATATACCTACATCGTACTGTTCAGGTAAGCATCTGAATTAAATATTTATTGCATTTTACCGTTTTTGTAGCAAAAGGTTTTAAGGGTAGCGGGTAGTTTACATAGTTTCAAATCATAAATTGCATATCAGAAATTACGGCACGCACCTTTAACTTTACCAAATTTTGTGAAATTGGGAGTGAGCTAGCTTAGAGCAAGGGCCAAATAAAAGCGTAAAAAGGTAAATGTATAAGGGAACCTTTTGGTTTGACAATTTTTTTTGTCCTAATTTAATTTGGTATAACTAGTTCGACATTTTTTTTGTCATAATAATACTTTGACATAATTGTTTCTTGGCATACTGTTTCAGTAGGCAAAAATATAATTTAGGTTAATGCTTTTTGCCCTAATTTTGATTGGCATAAAGTTATAAGGCATAAATAAGTTGGGTACCATAGTGTAACAATAGGTTAGGGTGCGGCGGCCCTTGGGCCAACATGTTTATTTTACATACGAAATTTTAGGTATTAAATACAAACACAAAATTTGCAAAACTTTTAATTTATGCTTTAGAATAGTATGCTTAACAATTATTATGCCTAAAAAAATTGTGCTTATACAGTTATGCCAAATTAATATAGTACGTAACTATTATTAGGATAAGTAAAAGTATGCCATGTTAAATTAGACATATAATTTTATGCGTATAAATAGGGAACCGATATATAAACACGCGATTCAATTATTTTTGATAAGTACACTTATCAAAAATATCGTGGGTTCGCTCTTCGTTCATTGATCTTTATTGATCGGTCTTCGTGTAAAATGTGCGCCCACTCTCTTATAATATTATGACATATTTAGCGTATATCAATACAAAATTGTAACAGAAATATGCTATCAAATCAACAGGTGTTTGTAATTAATTTCAGGTAAAGTTCAAAGTAAGCGTACAATATATGTATTTTGTTCCAATTTTATACCTAAACCTATTTGGTTGTAGAATCTACGTAAGCAAATAGCTGTAGAATTAAAAACCATACATGGTTTATTTAGTATGTACTATGCCCAGGCCTTTATCATTACCAAGGTAATGCGATAGGCTAATCCCAGCATTAACGTTGCAACGTTGAATTTCCTATAACGTTATTGTCTATTATGTTGGATCATCATAATCCAACATCTTAAAGTTCTACAGTTTCTTACTCGACGTTTGTTGATTATAAAGATTATATCCTAAATCTAACTGCAGTATTGGCTGTTCGTTATTAAATGTTAATGGGTAAAATATTATCGAGAAATACCTCGTGTAGTGAAAATACATTAGCTGAGTGTCAATAGCACAGTAAGAGGATTAAAATTTGATCTGGTATGGGTACGGGCAACATTAATTGTCTTCTGTTCAGATCAGAGACCCTTAGGAATAAGTCCAGGCGTAGGGTACAACTGGGACAAGTTCATCGTGACCTGACGTTTGAAATATCTGGCTCTACTTTATGTATCAAATTATAGAAACATGTAATGCAAATATCATAAAATATGTGTCACTGCCAGCTGTCATATACGGAGAGTGGTAGATGATATCATGCTTGTGAATTTATTTAAAAAGGCTTCCTACATAAATAAATATATTATGTTTTTGCGGGAATAACACTCGTTATTTTATGCATAACGAATCCATACTTCCATATTTTTAAAACAATTTGTGATATAAAACCAAAAACATTGGTAGCATGACATAATATTTTTGTTTCTGCAAAGCGTTGGTATTCCCGCTGTGCATTCGCACAAATTATTATCAACTACCTGCCTTTTTGTACCTGTACCTTTTAAACAACCCTTAGAGATTTTTTCTAACAAATCCTTCAAATTGATCACAAGGCACGTTTACGTTGTATAGACGCAGAATTTTACCTGGGGGTAAGAATTCTTTGGGTTTATTCAATTTCTTTAATAGGCACACAACGCGCTTCTCTGAAGTTATTGTGTAAAAGGACCTCAAGAGTGGCTTTTGTGAGTTTAGTGAAACGAATTTTGTCTATTTGTATCGATTGGCGGAGAAAGCAATAATTGTTGACAAAAAGAATAATGGTACCTTAGGGATCTCCGACTTGTTCAATTCTTAATGTAGGCTTACATTTATTTAAAAATTAAATGTTACTGAAGATGATATTACCTGTATCAGAACACGCATTACATAATAGGCAAACGACAATGTAACAGAAATATATTCAAATGTTGCTCCGTTCGGTTAAAAGTAACACTTTTAGGATAGTAAACTTTCTTTACAAGCATTAGGACTTAAAATAAAATATAAGCTAGCCTTTCTGTATCATTACTATTTTTGTATTTCGTTCTGTGATTGAAAGCGCCAGAGGTCCACACCTTTGCCCTACCTTCCCTTCCTTCTACTATTACTTGCCTTCCGTACTCTTTATATAGGTAGTTTTCTTGCCATGTGGCAGGAAGAAATAAATAATAGTTTATTATACCTACATAGCTTTAATAACCTTTTTCTATTCATTTATGTATTTACAAACGTATTTCCATTAATCATTTTATCAGCATTTGAGACAGTAACAAATACATATATGTATAGAGATATATAGACATTAATTAATTAATTTAAGACAGTATGTAACTACCCACTAAAACATGATTGATTAACCCAAAGACAGCCCTCAGAGTAACAAACCTAAAGTATTCAGAGAACATTCACATTTCTCGCCAAACAATTCAATCCATAACTGACTTCTCACAGTGGAAACAACTCACGTCCACATTTACAACCTAACGGCCGAGATACTACGAACTTCTCCATAAAGACAGCCGTAACTTAGGCTGATGACGCAAGAATGGTTGGACCTTGACCTCGAGGTAGGCAACTATCTGGTATCTTTATCACTGGTTCAAAGACATAAGTCGGACCTAGTGGACGATTTATCATCCAGTTCGGTTGATGGTCTGAATAGTGCGCTCGATATTTTAGATATTCGTTCTGTGGTTCGAGGGTTTAGTTCTTATTGCTTACGTTATATCAGAAATGGATGTATTTTTAAAGTTGATTTGATGATTCAAATCTTGGAAGTAAGAGATAAGTGATTTCAAATATAGGAATAGATTTACTAGGAAACAATCGTTGTGATTTATCGTGCTTTAAACTTACTAAGAATCAACATGTCATTTTAAGACATGCCATTTATGGTCTACATCAGGGGTTCCTAAACTTTTAAGATAACGGACCTCTCATCAAATACCTTTTAGTTAATGGAACCCTATATCAAATAATTACAAATCAAAGACACTGTAAATTAAATAAGAACAAAAACTTTTATTATAAATCCTTACTTTTCACGGCTAAACCACACAATCGATTTGGATGAAATTTGGTAAAAAGATAGTTTAAAACCTGTGGATGGACATAGGCTGCTTTTTATTGATGTAGTTATCATGTGGCCGGAAACGCGCGCATAAGCTAGTATTTTATAAGTGAAATACTTTCATTCTTTACTTTAACTTTTATTGTGAAGAATGAAATTGTTTTACTGTTTTATCAATAATTGCTTTATAGTTCGGTATTATGTCTTATATTGTATGCGCATATCCAGGGAAGCATTCTATCTCGACCTGAATTTGTTATATGTGTAAGGATAAGCTGAAAAACCTGTTCCACAACGATACGTTGAGAGCAAATTTGACTGAAAAATTGTGGTATTATTTAACAGCCAAATATAATTAATTTCGCGGTACCCTGGTGACTTTTCTACGGAACGCTAGGTTCCGCGGAACCCACTTTAGGAATCGCTGGTCTACATAAATAATGTAAATTTAAATCTTTAAATTTAACATTAAATTAACCAGTATTTCTTTATTCATTCACTAGCAGTACATAATAAAAGAAAATTTTAAGATGAAATAGATATTTCTTTTAACTGTTAATTAAACACAAAGTCTTTAAAGTATATCGTTCTAATAGAATCTTTAAAATATTGAAATATTCTTTAGTGAATTGCATGCATTTTTTTTTTTGGTATATTAGCATGATTCCCTCGCTCTGATTTCCATTAAACTATATTTTAATAAAACTATAATTAAACGTAATAACCTCTTACCAAATCTGGCATTTGAACTCAGGACGTCAGAATCCGGAACCGCAAAAGCACTCACACTTATCATATTTACATTTAGACTAAGGAGACCGGACATAATATGAACACATAATTGAGTGCACTAATTGTAATTATAGGCCATGTGTGGTTTTATCTTTAAAATACGGTTTTATTTATTCGAGTCAATAAATGTAATTATGATCATTATATCACGGAAATAAACAAATTGGTGTCCCAAATTCATTACCAAATGGTTTCGCAGTAATACTCGGCCGCTCTTCAGTCATTTATAAATACAGGCCAGTCATTAATTTGTCTGAAAGCCCATTTATGCACCCAGACGAACAGCCCACTGCCGTTGACAACAACTTACGATACGGCTTTCGAAGTTTATACCGGTCATATTTAGAAATACAAGCTATTGTTATTATATAAGAACATTTATGCAGCAATGTTTATAAGTAAGTTTCAAATCTATATTTATATTATAGAGCTGAAAAGATTGTTTCTACTTATCTATTTGTTTAATCGTGCTTATCTTTTAAGCTACCAGTCCTGTACAGATTTTTGCTACTTATAACATTTTTATTAAGGAAGATTATAGAATGTCTAATACCACACTGCGACCATTAGGAACGGAGCAGGTAAAACCGCAAGGCACAACTAACGTTTAATGAAATCGGGTAAGGGACTGACACTAAATTCTTGTGCAAACCTGTAGCAATCCATTATATGAAGCGCTAATGGCCACAGAAGATATGGTAAAATCTTGTGTTGGAACCACATAAGATTTTATGCAGTAGACTTCTAAAACCCAATTTGAAGAATTTATTAAAACACGTTTAAAAGTGGAACTCACGGAGAAACACGATTTGTTCCTAGTAGGAGGTAAGGTGGATTTGTCTCTTGAGTTGAAAGCATAGCGATACCTTTTTTGTATGACTGCACAAGACGCACAAGCAATACTTCTGTACAAGCGTTCATATGCTACGATTAGCGTTTATCATCAGATGAGACGTATCCTTGTCTGTGTATTTATTAGATTGTACACAAAGTTTTAGGCACCACAGTTTTAGGTAACCACAATAACCTACATTTTGCTTATTACATCTACGTTCTTTTTTTAAATTAATTTATTTGGTGGCCAACGAGCAGACGATGAATAAATAACTGATGGCATCTTTAAAACATAGCCACATATCGAAGGTGATAAAATTTAATCAAACATAACCCAAACAATACTTAAAGTACTAAGCACTTGATATCGATAATCGCTTCTTGCAATATCTGCGTAATAAACCAAGTACCATTTTTTGCTGTACACGAAAAATAATTTGGAGTTTCCCGCTCATGCCCGACCGTTCCACTAGCTATTCATAAGCAGTAGCTAGCCGTAAATTTGTCTAAAGGCGGGTCCATTATGCACCCAGACGAGCAGTCCTCTGTCGCTGACAGCTACTTACGGGACGGCCACCACTCACACCGCACTCTATAAATACCGACAATATTTTTCAGTTTCTCTAATGACGTAGTCGCAAGGCTATAAAGAAAATGTTTCATTTAATATAATCGAATTATTATTATTATTACTACTAGCTACACTCGGCCACGCTCTGCTGGGGCGTATTCTAATATTAATGAATAGGAAATGATTTCCCGTTTCCGTGTAAACTGCGCGATAAAAATTATATAAAAACACACGTATATATAAATGCAATATTTTGTAACATTTCAAGGCAATCCATCGAATACTTTTTGAGATCTGCGGACACTAACATATAAAATTTTATGTAGTTTAAATTACCTTAGCCGTTGCATATTATCTAAATACCTAACATCTATTTACAAGTTAGCTCACCGAATGTGAATGTAATATACTCCTATCTACTGCTTCGGAAATAAAGGTATGAAAATCTATATGTATAAACTGTACTAAGACTTGGTAATTTTAGCATAAAAAGTGGCTAGTTTAGAACAGAGATAAAATATGTAGCCTCCCTCATCATTTGAATGTGTAAGTTGGAAAGTATTAACGCAAATAAATTACTAAAATGCATAAAGTGATATTAATAGACCGATCAGCTGGAAGACTTCATAGATCAAATGTCAGATTAAAACATAAAACAACCGAATAAACAATAGAGTTATGTCGGGATCAAGAAAAGGACATACATAAGTAACATAATTAAGTTTAGGGTTACGGCTGTTGCTCGGTTTACTGAATTTCATTGAACTTTCTTAGTGAATACTGTTACTTTAATGTGAACATCAGATAAAAAGTGATACAAAATTACTATTTGACTATTGTTACTTCTGTGCATTAGCATTGACAAATGGCAAATTTAACGTTTATAGGTAATATGCATATAATAATCAAGTTATATGTTAATTGTCAAATTTAACTAAACAATAACGATTTGATAGAGACGGCTAACATAAGGCAGTTATGAGTTAGTTTATGATCAGATGAATAAAAATCGCCTCATAATTCTGCCACGTACAACGAATATATTCTTGGCTGTAAAGCCAGCAGTATTGTATGAGTATTTATATACAATATTTTATTCGAAGCAGGTGGAATAATATCGCTAACATTGCATTCATGACTATTTCTCTTAATATATTTATTTGTTTAAGGTTTATACGTTTTTTATCTAACATTATAATAGAAATTTCATATTTAATATTAAAACTGTTGTATTATTAAAATTTTAACGTCGACGAATGAACACGAAACATACCTATGTATAATATAATATCAGCCCTTTTTAAGCTGCCCACTGCTGGGCACAGACTTCTTCTCAGTGTGAGAAGAGCCAGGGCATAGTCCACCACGTTAGCCCAGTGCGGGTAGCCAGACTTCACATATCTTCGATATTATTATGAAGAGCTCTCAGACATGCCATACTATGTTTTCCTTTAACGATACAGTGAGCGACAAATAACTAATGAATACGTATATAACTTCAAAAAGACAGAGGTGCGTGCCTTGGGATCAAACTCGAGACCTCGGAGCGGCAGTCCAACGTTCTCCCACTAGGCTATCGTTGCTATAAGCTTTACGTAACATACTTGTTCTTCTCCCTAACCTTTATTATTCCCAAGTCACTTGGGGTCGGATTTCTGGTCTAACCGGATTTGACTGGATATCAGTTTTAACACAGAGCGGCTGCCACCTGACCTCCGCAACCCGAAGGCTAACGATACCCTAAGGCTAACGATATCCTAAGGCTAGACCACTGTCGGGATATTACAGGGCACTGACTTCCCAATAACGACTGCCATAGATGTTCATGGCAGCCGGGACCAACGGCTTAACGTGCTCCCCGAGGCACGGTGCAGGCGATAATTGTCAATCAATACGCACATAATTTCGAAAAGTCATATAACTTCCGAAAGTCAGAGGTGCGCGTCGTGGGTTCAACCCGAGACCCTCTGCATTGCAGTCTGTTGGTCTCCCCACTGAGCTATCGTTGCTTCTAGTGAGCTATACGTAACATACAATGAAAGTTAATTACGTACGAGAAATCTGCCAGTAGATGTAGCAAGTGAATATTTCTAGACTCTGTCTACCCGTCTGAGGGATATAGGATAGGCCGTAAGATATGTGTTTATCCAAAAATAGAATCGCAGGCATTAAAATAAAAATTGCTAAGGGATATATTATCAACTGGTGTTTTGAATATATAAAAATGAGTTAGTTTAAAGAAGGACGAATTGGGTCATGTTCTCTGTCTTTAAAGTTGGAAAAAGGGACTCGAAACTTAACTATATTTCACCAGGTATTTATTCACTCCATTTGAGCGTATCGAAAATATTCAAAATTTATGCACCATTTGGTATTAATTGATAAAGTTTTAACACTGAATTCTGTCTTCAGTGTACTTAATAAATTTAAAATTTGCTAAATACGTCTACATCAACACTCTATAACGAGCTATAGAAAACTTTTAACAACTTGAATAAGTTTAGCTTAGCGAGTTCAATTCATTGTATAATGGGAAAGTTTCTTAAGAATTATTTTAGTTTTCAAAAATCAATAGCGAACAGAAACTTTGAGCCGATCAGCATTCATTATTTTTCTTTGAACAGTAAATTTATACTGGTACTTGTTAATGAAGTATCTTATGTACACACAATCTTTAGAACCTCATTGAACATTTATTTCAAAATGTTAAACAGGTTCAGGTTTTCTTTGTAAAATTATTCGTAAGTACCTACAATGAAATTTAACTAAACAATTCAAACTTTAATAGCAAGCAAATCTAATTTCGAATCTACTAATATTTTATTTAAAATTATTATAGCATCTAATTTAAATCTGAACATGGTCGATTTGATATTAGTATTTTGTAAATTGTTATTTTTGTAAATTAATTTCGTTTACCAACTTAGAGACTGCTACAGTTGCACAGCGGTATATGCGACTGATGTGCGCCTGCACAGGATCTCGGGTTAATACCTGGTTTGGTTTATAAAGTGATAGTTCCTCCGTGGCGCAGTGGTAGTGAATGCGACTTAGTGGAATTCGATAATTTACTTCTACATTTTATTTAAACAATTAGATTAAACTACGGACTATAATCACGTCTTGTCTTGATTATTTATGTACATGTAAGTGGATGCTCCTATTTACCATACTGCTGCTTTAGAGGCTACCATCAATTTTTATCAAATGCTTGAGTATGTTGAGTAGTAGTTCATGGAGAAATGGTTGCAGCACCTTACAGTTATGATTTGTAAATGAAATATTATTGTACACTTGGCGATTAAAAAGAGTGGCTATGAGTTTCTTGCCCGTTCTTCTCATGAGCCCTACACACCCTAGCTTTGCTGAACGTGGCAGTAAATGTAAATTCACAGGAAAAAATTTACGTGTAACTTTGACATTCATAAGTGTTACCTTGTAACCTAATTTGAATAAATTTATTTTGATTTTTGATTTTGATTTTGACTGCTGTGCATGAGGTCTCGAGTTCGAATCCCGGGTCGGGCCAACAAAAAGTTATTGTGTTTTTCTGTTAAGAAATCTCAATACGAGCCCGGCGTTAGGAAGTTAGCGGTGTTAGGTGTTAGTTCGGCGTGCCTCGGAAAGCACGTAAAGCCGTTGGTCCTGCGCCTGATTTCTCTCCGGGCGTGTCGGATTATTCGTCCCATCGGATCATGAGAGTTATCGAACAGAGAGTGCACTTGTGTTTGCGCACACACTTGTGCACTATAATAGCTCCTGCGCCGATGGCCAGTCTCCGTTAAGATTGGCCGCCGTGGCCGAAACTCAGTCAGGAGGATATTATTATTATCGGGATTTAACGTCAACAATTTCTCAGTTTTTCAGTCTTAGCAGCTCATATAGTCAGGAACTATGTGCGGTAAATGAAAATAGGCTCGCCCCCTATTATATTCGACCTAAATCCTTAACTGACTGGGTATAATACACCTCAGCCTTATAAAAATATAATATTAGCTTTGAAATTAAACTACTATATACGGATTTTATCATGTTGTTTATTTATCACTGTATTGCATAATTTTGAAAATGTTACACAAGTACTACTAGCCCGACGTTTCGGTTGCTTTTCAGCAGCCTTGGTCACGGGGAGAACGTTGGGGAGAAAGTAAACCTAAATAAAAATAGTTTTAATAGCTTAAATAATTGTATTATCTAATAAATTTGTAAAATTCAATAGTAGTAGTAGTGTAACATTTTCAAAATTATGTAATACAATGATAAATAAACAACGCGATAAAATCCGTATATAGTAGTTTAATTTCAATGAATAACATTCGCGTAAACAGACGACAATATTATATAATATTAGCTGTTTGAAATGAATGTGATTGCTCATACGTCACAGTAAAAAGTTTGAAACATGTCTAAGGCCTCAATTACGGAGACGCGAGACGTCGCGCGTCGCGTGCGGCGGCGGCGGTGCGGCTCGCACTGAATTCAAACATATGGCGTTGTATGAGTGCGTTTACGTAGAAGCGATTTTACGCGCGTGTATATGCACTGTGCAACCGCGTGCGACGTTGCGATAGCCGTCGCCCGCGTGCTTCGCTACACGCTTGGCGACTTCGACGCGGGCGCGGCGGCGGGCATCACTGCATCGCACGCGGCGGGCACCACCACGCTGCCCGCCCCGCATCTCTATTAACAGCATAGTATATTGCGCTATTTTTGTGTTTACGCGTGCGATGATGCGCGCTCCGTAAACAGAAAAAGCGTTCGACGCGCCGCGAGACGCCACGCCACATGCGACGCACAACGCCCCGTGTCTCCGTAAATGAGGCCTTAGTTGTTAGGCCATCCGTCATCGAGCTATTGTGTGACGTATAGAGAAATAACTCAACGTTGTAAGGGAATTTGACAGACATTATAAAACAAGCGATTTCAGACTTAACTTGGAAGGTATTAAGGTTGATATTTCGGCAATGTCCTTCTACAGCCTAATTTGAAAAGGTATTTGTCAGAGTAGACGGAACTGATTCGAATTTATTTTATTATATTATGTTTTGAAACAGCTTTATTTTCAAACGTTGATTCTATAAAATTTATATAGACATGGTCTGTTTGTATGCCAATGTTTAATAGTTTAGTTTATAAAATATCATAATAATATTATGTGTTAATCCAGGATATACTGGTATAATATATAGGATAAAGTATCCTACACGTTCCCGTAGGATTCACGCAAATGAATGTGCGAGCAAAAGCTAGACATGAAGGCAAACTAATCAAAAACTCAGTAAAACGAAATATGTAATTACTGAGTTAATATGAATATTAACTCACACTATGAAAAGTAGGTACTGACAAGCAACCGAAAAAGCCATGATTAGAGGAAATAAATATTTGCAAGCAAAATAAATCATATTAATAATACTACCGTAAAATAGTTTACTTCAACGTGTAACATTCGCGAAAATGCCAGCAATGCTATGTGTAGTTATGTGTATAATATTACGTATATTTCGATTTTATTTATTTAGTATATTGTTTCCGTATTATTTTCGTGGAAATTTTTTTTAATAATTAATGTGTATGGAACTAGTCAAACATTGTAACGATACTGTATCAAGGCATATTGCATATGGCTGAATATTTATATGAAAATTGTGTAGATATTTCATGTTTCACTAGGTACGCAATATTTTCATAATATTGGAAACGTTATTGATATTCAAAGAATAACACAACAAATACAAAAATAATTATTAAACGTATATTTAGATTGAAGTAATTGAAACAAATCTCTAAAGGCTTTTAAAATTTAATTTCTTTTTTGTTTATAACGATTTTTTGTAATTTTATAAACGTCTTCTGACTTCAAAAGCTTTGACGTATAATAAAATGTTCTCACTATATACTTGAGTAATAATATCTGTCATAAATAATTAATGGCTTGTTGTAAAAGACACATAATTTCTAAAAATGTATTTCTGAAAACTCCTTTTATGTCCTTTATGCAGATAGTGTTAACATTTATGTAAATGATTCAAATTAAACTATAAGGTATTTGACCATATTTTTTTGGTCGCACATTATTTAGTCTATTTGCGCGTGTGCCTAGATGCTGAATAATTTAAAACTATAAACCGTTGTCAAATAAGTGAACTTAAAAATTAAGTAAATAAAATAAACCTGTAAAATTCGTACCTCATAAATCCGGATTTCGGAATTTGTTCCTAAATACGACAACACCATTTCCGTGCGGAATAATACCGTACACTAAAGTTTATTTTCAGACGTTGCACCGAAAAGTGGTTGATAATCCCTTAATCGCCTCTATTTTAGCGGAACTGAATCTCGAGAGAACTTAATGTTCAGGTTTCTGAACCTTTCTCTAAAAGCGGCCAGCTTTAACGTTGGTGACGTTTATTTATTTGAATTTGATTTTAAAATACAGTCTTCTGTAATTAAAAAGGTATTATGTGGTAGGTGTCCACTGAAAGCCAACATTATGAACCTACATTTCGTTATTTTGGCTCACCGGAGATAGATAAATATTTGACATAACTACTATGGAGCTTCTGTCAAATTTCAAGTTATAGTAGGATACAAAATATTTTTTTTGTTATTTTTTATTTTCATCGTCAAAGTGACTACACTCCGCCTGATGGTAAGCAGTCTTGTGGTCTAAGAGCAGTGGCCTCCACATCGTCCTCATAGCAGCCGAGGCGATGTTGAGGTCTCTACTTTGACGGTCTGAGAAGGTGCTTTTTCGCCCCTCTTACAGGACCCAAGATTGAAGGAAGAAGGAAACACGTGCCTTGGTAGAGAATTCCATGCCTTGATCGTTCGGCAGAGGTATGAGGACCCAAACTTGTTGGCACGCACTCTAGTCGACTCCACCATGTAAGGATGGCATCTGAGCCCAGCACGCGTTGTTTTGGATAGGAAAGGGGAGGGTGGAGGGTTCTTCTTAATTTTAGTCTTTAATGATCATAAACAAAATGCTATTCATACAAAACACAGAGGATAATTTTAATCGTCCTGCTTCATGTTTAGTGGAAATGCTAATAACATAAATCTTACTTTTTACTTGTGATTTTACAAATGAACAGTTGACCACCATAACAGTTACGATCTGTTTTAGTACTAATCGCATGAAATCGTCGTCATAGTACTAAGAAGTCATAGTAGAGAGGTCTCATTAAGACCACTAAATTGTTATGACACCAGCATGTATGGCGTGCACAGTTGGTTAGTGGCTTAATACGCGTTTAAGGCTATCGTGTGTCATAACACACACTATTACTATGGAAGCGTCCTGTTATAACACATAATAAAATATATTTAGAGTAAACCAATACGAGTATTAAAATAACAACGATAAAAATATTTATCAATCTGTTATAAATCTTGTTCTACGTTTACTTTAGTTTTTACGAAAGTTACACATTGAATTATATATTTACGATCTTTATCGCGGTTATTTGGTCATCATATTTTAGGTTTTTTCTTTCCTTGAAGTTTGGATAACATTTAGTAGCCGCCCAAGACCATGAGTATAATTTGTTAAAAAGCTATGTAACATTCGTCAACCTTCCTTTAGTTTGAATTTCAAGTAAAAGGCAAAATCATTTATTCCGTAAATACTTCCTGGACATGTTAATAAAATAGTATATTTAAAAAATATGGCTTCGAAACCATACTATCCGATGAGTGGAGCTCTCATTAGAAGAAGCAGATGAGAACCTTATGGCGACTCTATTCAATCGCCAAATAATTGTACTGTCTATTATTACATCACCTACTAGATAATATAAATATTGAAACATCAGTTACTGAACTCATTTCACTAGATCAAAAGACTAAAGATTTCGAATTATTTTTAAAGCGACGAGAGTATGATGCTTGTAGACAATTATTTAGTAGCTTGCGGCAACACATGTTTTATAAATTCTTTCTTGCGATGAAAATTGCAACAGCATTCTAAATAAAAATATGGGATACCACTAGCCCCTAGCCGTCTTGCACCGACGTTGAATAAATAGGGCTTTAAAACGAAAGCTTAGAGTACAGCTGGTGGAAATTCTGCTAGTCATAGTCCTTTGATGTCTAGAAGCGAATATTTTCTTTTGTTAGTCCAGTAACGTCGTTTTGAATTCTTGCACAACTATCGATTGTCAGAGCCGAGCAAAGGTTTAGGTTTGTAGATCGAGTAGTGTGTGTTTTCTGCCAGAAAACCTAAATATCAGCAAATTAAAAGTCATCTCTAATATTCGGGCTATTCCCTGTGTCTACTAATGATGTTTGTGAAGCTATTTGGATTGTTACTCAGTCGCATGTACGCTGTTGAACAGATTTGGACGAAACTTAGCAAACTCATTGATCATATCCTGAATTATATTTCTATATAGGATACTTTGTACCCCTGTGTATGTTCCCATAGGATTCACTCGAACGGAAACTAGTGCTGTTTCTATAAAGGCAGGAAAACAATCATACTAAATATCTAAAGATGATTCTAATACGTCTTGTAACTTCTCATCAGAATTTATGTATATATCACCCACATGCTCAATAGTTCACGTAAGTTTCAGTACTGTACTGCTAGATATTACATTTGCCAATAAAAATGAATTCTTATCGCTCATATTTTCTAGAATCTTTTATAGCACAAAATCCAAGAAACTTACGTCATTTTCGCACTGCTGGATTTTCTTCTTTAATATATAATATTAAGTAGATAAACAACTTATGCATTCTCACTAGATTGAAAGTAGAACCAATTATATATAATTTTCATTTTCTTATGTTATAAATAGCTAAGCAATATATTATAAACAATTCAGGCTTAATCTAACGAACCCAAATTTAGAACCTTAAAATCCATACAATTACTACTAAAAATACCTAACCGCACATGTTTGTTAGGTTAGGAAAACTGTTAATAGATTTTCTGCTAGACAATTATAAACTAGACAATTGTAAATCTAATAGCAGCGCAGCTTTTGGAAATTGAAAATAAAATGAGTAAAACGTCTCCGCTTATCAAACAATTAATCAAAAATAAAATATCTTTATTCATTTAGGTCACAATGTAACACTTATGAATGAGGTTACACTAACTAAACTATGATATGAATTTAGATTTACCTGTTGCCACCCATTCATTTATTTGTAGGCGTATCATAAAGCTATGTCAAGTATGCCACGCCAATCCGCAATGAGTCAGGATGGACCATGGCCTAACTCTTATAATGCTAAGAAAAGGCCCGCGCCCAACAGTAATAAGTACAATTTTAAACAGGGCTGAATTGAGTCTATTAATATTTATATTAAAATTAACTTTACTTTCCATGTCATCAAGTAAAAACTAGTAACATTTGTTTTTATACGATAAAAAACAAACAAACGTCCTTTTGCATTTATAACATATCTAATGTTATATATTTTGTAATAGAAATCATGTGTGCGGTAGCACGTATAGCCTCCCATTCCCTCTCCGCCGGGATTTCCTCTCTAGAATACGAGAGTAATTGTTATAATCTAAATGTATATATTCTGGTATTTAGCTGCGGTTCTCGTTAGATACTGTTTCCGCTCCCAACATATATTACGTAGCTATGTAGGTTTAGCCTGCAAAATAGCCAAAGAACCAATTTATTGTATACAATGCATGAGCTCACAGCGTTTGTTTAAAAATCTTAATTAAATGAAATAATATGTATTCATTACATTTTAGGAGCAATAAAAAAATTTGCTTATAGATATATTTTTGATCATATACATCAAAAGATTGAATATAACAAGAAAAAAGATCAGATTGTGGCCGTAATGCAGAGGAATCAAGCAATCACAAATAATCCATAAATCATACAGAAAATAGCCTGATGAGTTTCAAAATGGCGTCTATGAATAAATATAGTGGTATTTAGTAAAAACACGAAGAAAAATGTTTTGCTTTGTTGAAATCAGGTTTGTGTATTTTGCATGAATTCTTTTTCCGTCAAAAAAGTCATTCGTGAATCGCGTATATTTGTTTATATTCTTTATTTACAACGTGGGTATGTTGATCTTGTGTTTTTAGTGGCAAACATAGTGATATTATAAAATATATATTTCATAAACTTTTTACAAATGTCGTAATATTCGACTCACATAAGAATTAAGTGCACTTTGAAGTGATGCCGCTCATCGCTTGGCCCACACGCAGGGGTTTACCGCCTCCCCGAAGCCTCACGAAACTAATAAACGAGTGACACTAATTGGTGTTGAGCTTCTCGTCTTTGTGGACGACCACTCACAATGAAAATTCTTTAAAAAAATCTCTCCAAATACCTCCCTGCCGTATTTCTTCCGCCATTTATTAAAGGCCAGAATATTACACGTAAAGAGGCTGTTTTTACATTTTTTGTAAAGAAAATTTTCGCGTTGAGACCAATTTCGGCCGGTGAATGGAAGTAATTGACATTTTTAGGAATTATGTTTTTTTGTGCGTTATATTAAAGTAGGTTCTGCAAGGTGTACTACGAGTATAATTAGGTTTTTCGTATTTTCATTATAGTAGGACAAACTCAGGTAGTCTAACAAAGATAATAAATTTATAAACTTTTCTTTTTAAGAAAATTCGTTTATACATTTTACTAATATTATGTATGCGAAAGTACATAGCTTTGTTCTCTTGTCTGTCTTTTACATCGTTTTGCCTACTATACAGATTACGATAACATATATTATTCTATTCAAAAGAAAGTATTATAAAATAATAGTTGAGAAGATCCGCCATACGAACTCGAATAAAATTATTATTGGAACAAATTATTCCATTATTTTAATACAAATATAATATAATTTTCATGCCAAAAGGTGCAAATATAATGTGTATTTTTTATTTTACATACCTAAGTGTACGCCTGTAGCTACATACATCAATTGAACCGGTTGGCAAATGTGTAGAACTACTATTAGTGAGTATTTTCTTAAATCCCACTGCTTAGGAATAAACTATAGAGCGTAGAAACTCAATTGTCAACCGCGAGCAACTTATTTCTCGTGTAAACATTAAAAACTTGAATATATCTAATTATAGCCATAAAATCTATTTATTTCCATTTGTGTCTAATAGACAAGGTTCTAAAAGGCACTATAATATTTCAAAAACAATTTATACGAGCAAAATAAGTATGATTTCGTCCTTTCGGTGCACACTGGCAAACCTGGCTTTCGGTGCATATTCTGTAAGTGATGTGCGCTCCCTAAGTTTATGAAGTTTCCTAACATAAAAATATAGGTAATTTTATTTAATGTAATACACTGGCTACCCCTATATACAGGCGTTAGTCTATGTAAACTGAAGTATTTTCATTAAAGCGGTGCCGGAACCTTACGACTCGGATTAACTGTCTAAGTCTCAAACAACTTGTAGACAACTTTACGTACTAAACCATAAAAAAACTCTTCCACCACAAATTCAGCGTTCCTTGCATTTATTATAAAACCTAAACTGTACTTTTTAGCTAACTGGATAAGTTTTCCAGGTATACCTGTCCAGAATTAAAACGGCTTAGAGAATAGCTTTGATGAACTCTTTGTTTTGAAATACATAAGAAAGAAACATTTATAACTAACGTAAGACTTTGTAAAGCAGCTTCGAAACAGGCATTATTTTGCTACAATGTGTGACTGCACGATAAAGTAATTATATTAATAATAATAATAAATGGACGAAGTTATCAAGACGAATAACTACCGGAAATATATCCTGAGGGATGGTACGATTGACATATGTCGGGCGTGCCACCAAACCGGTGAATCCCTCAGGCATATAGTTTCCGGTTGTTCTCGTCTTGCTAACGGCGAGTACTTGCACAGACATAACCAAGTAGCCAGAATTATCCATCAGCAACTTGCTCTGAAGTACAAACTTGAAGAGGTCGAGGTGCCTTACTACAGGTATGTAGCAGAACCAGTTCTCGAAAAGGACAATATCACACTGTATTGGGATCGATCTATTATCACAGACAGGACTGTTGTTGCCAACAAGCCTGATATTGTGGTAATAGATCGATCAGAGCGCCGTGCAATGATTGTCGATATCATTATCCCTCATGATGGCAACCTCGTGAAAGCTGAGAAGGTAAAACAATTAAAATACCTAGACTTAGCACACGAGGTCGTCGATATGTGGGATGTGGACTCGGCAATCATTGTACCGATAGTCGTTACGGTGAACGGTCTAATAGCCAAGAGCCTCGACCAACATCTTAAGAGGCTCGCGTTAGGTGCTTGGTTCAAGGGTCAGATGCAGAAGGCAGACCTCCTCGATACGGCACGCATAGTGAGGAGGTTCCTCTCTCTGGACCCCTAACCACCGACAGCTTGGATCTTGTCTCGATGCCGGTGGGCCTCCATAATTTTTATATTTTTAAATGTGTTTTTTTTTATAATTATATATTTAGAAATGTAATTTTTATTGGTTAATAATTAATAAATGTGGAATAATAATAATATATTCTACCACATACACCACCATCACAACACCATCTAGCCCAAACTAAGCAGAGCTTGTACTATGGGTACTAGACAATGGATAAACATACATATATCCTTTTTTTTTTGTAAATACATTCATATTATACATAGAAACACCCAGACTAAGACAAACATTCATGTTCATGTACACAAATACAAATTATAGAATACAAGTCAACATATTGCATATAGCTATGCAAACAATGATCTTTGGAAATGTTTTAGAGATTTCGATGCATGCTATTGTTTGTGAATTAGCCGAGCAATCGTGGAATGTGGACGATTTTAGCTAAAAATTGCGGTAAAATATTACCTGTTAAGAAGCCTCTTAAACAAACAAAACAAAAGTAATTAACGGGCTTATAAACTAACTTTTGAATTCGAAATCAGATTACATAAAGCATTTGCCAGACCATGTTAAATGCGATATGTGGTATTGCGATACAGCATGCAACTTATGTACATGTACTTGGGTTCGATTCCTGGACCAGGTAAATGGTTTTCGGAATCGGCTATGAAGTAATTCTTAGAAGCAAGACATAGTCTGGAACTGCAATTGGATAGACCTTTCTAATGTGTTACCTTCAATTAACTTTTCCTATTCTGTTGTAATAGTTTAATTATATTTATGTAAGTGTATTTTATTTGCGTAAGCAATTAGTGAAACTGTGTACTTAAAAATGGTTACGGACATGTTATTTGTTAACCGTAGAAAGTTATGTTATTATATTAGTTTATTATGCTATTGCTATGGTATATAAGTTTCACTTTTCTGTTTTACATAAGAAGGAAATGACAGCTGGAGAAATGTGGGTGAATTACATTTGCCTATATGAGTATATAGGCCTAAGACTCTTTATGTATGTATAAATAAAACTAGCCGTAAACCCTCTTATTTTAATTCTTGTTCGAATTAGATTAAATGACTTGGACAATAGGCAAATATAACACCCAGACGCAGAACAACTATCCGTGAATTATATTTGGCCCTTTTTTTTTTTTTTTTTTTTTTTTACGTTGGGGAATGCTGTGACGCATATCCCTCCGCGGGGGCGGGCGGAGGGATTATGTCGGACTCGCCGGGGTAAAAGAAAGATTTTGAAAAGATAATGTACCTCCCGGAATACCGACTAAACCTACCACGGTGTTCCTCGACAAAACCACTATCGACGGGGCCGCGCGAATCACTTTCGCATACGGTCGCGACCCCGCCGAGGTTTCGGCCCGCCGTATGAAACGGCAGGCCCCTACGCAATAAGACCTACCCAATATAGGTACTACAAAATAAAAGCCCTACTGTCTCCCCCTAAAGGGGGAGACGGACACGACACAGAGGCGCGCGTGGGATATTTGGCCTCATCTAAGTTTCGAATACAAAACACTAATAGAATTATCAATAGCGAGGTGTTTAATAAAACTATTACGCTATCCTTCAGTCAAAGGTAATCTAATCATAAAACGTATAAACATGACTAGGTCAAATTATTAAATTTACCCGTGAAGTCGGATCATAAAAATGTCTATAACAGGTAATACGATTACTCCTACTTTAAATATTTAATAAAATTTTACTCTCTGCTACCCTAAATCTCATTCAAGCTTGTTAAAATTCTACAGCCAATAAATCTTTAAATCCGTACTGGTTTTAATTGATATTAACAGATTGATGTAGTGCTCTGAAATTAATTTTATTTATTTTAAAACAAAATTTATATCACACCTTTATCTCGCTGAAGGATAGTGTTCTTTTTTTAAACATAATTCCCGCACTAGAAATAATTCCTGTGTCGCGGGGGACTTTTAAAAACATTCCAATAACGGACACAAAGAACATCCATATTCGGGACAACCATTTGTGGATCACACAAATATTTGTCCCGTGTAGGATTCGAACCTACAACACTCGAAGCAATGGCAGCAGTGAGACGACTATTTAAACCATTAAGCCATCAGTCAAAGACTATATAAATTATATAAGTTAATTATCTCACGGCTATTTCTCTAAAGAGATAGGCAGAGATTTATTACTGCCACATTGATTATGTCAGCTATTTTACGCACAAGGACACATAAAGAACGTACATAAGTACCTATTGGCATTTACCAGGCACAGTTTCTGACTGCGAGCTGCTAACGAGAATTGCCTGACCGAAAACTCAATACCAAGCATATACTTTAGCCGGGCATTCAACCTGAGACCTCATGCAAAGCAACCGCTTCCAATAGCGTAGTGCCACCTAGTTTGTTGAAAAATTGCGTTCCTAATTGCCGTTGTGTACAGGATTGAATCCCACTTGACCAGTGCTTTTCAGATAAAAAAACACGAGTGCTAGGATTACCATAGTTCTAAATACCGTGCTTCTATTGAATTATTCTAAGCACAACATTTTAATAAGCCTGAACGACTCAACAAGCGGTCGTTCGTACCCTGTTGAATGAAACGGCTGTCAAAAAGGGTTATCAATGTGCTACGCCATTAAACGTAATTTAAAATATAGCTTATTTTACTTTATATAAAAATACACACTGCATGAGGTGAATAGATGGCGTAACGGTTTATGTAAACATCATGTCTTTGCCACTGCGTCGAGTATTGTAGTTTCAATCTCATTAAGACAAAAACTGTGAGATCCATATATAATTCTTCGAAGTCTAGGTATTCTTTGTGTCCGTTCTTTGAATGTTTGAAGAGTATTTATTTCTAGTGCGTTAAATGTTGTTTTTAATAAACATAAGATAACAAATAAATACGCTATAATAATTAGAACTCTGTTAATTAACTATTCCACTTTTTAGCTCGGTCATCTTAGCTTAATCTAATCAAAATATATAATTATGTATATAATTGTATCGATTGCTAACGTTAATTTTCTACCACAGTGTTGCACAAAATATTACTTTAGGATAAGTGAATACGTATTTTGTGAAAAATTGCTGACATATTGCTTACATACTAGTAATTAGAGTTTGAATTACGACATGTGCTATGTCTTTGCCTACTCTTATCAAGATATACAAAATAGTAATAAAAGGTTTAAAGTAATTTAAAATATACTAACAGTGCAGTTTACATCAATATGTGCAATATATGCAAGAAACCTAATAGGCAATTTGTGATTAAAATCAACATTTTAATCACAAATTGCCTATTAGGTTTCTTGCTACGGATATCAATAAATAAATTCAATCTATTCTACAATCTTTAGATTAAATGTACCGTTTTTCAATGACATATCAAGTTTGGTTTGATTTAAAATAAAACATTAAAATCGTGATTATAGAGATATTAGTTTAAATGAAATTAAATAATTTTTATATTTATACCATCACGACATGCATAGATAAAAAGAAATAAAATCGAAATACTAAAAAGACAATTTAAGCAAGTACATACTATTCTTATATAATATAGGAATAATATTATAATATTTTCACATATGTAAACAGGTATTGAAAAATATTGTTTATGTGCAGATGCACTTCCCACCTGACGGCACAAAAATAAGGGTGATGCGCTCAGCAAAATGCTTGGGGACTTACATTGCTGCGAGCACTACACAGCGCTTTGATGAATAGATGGAAAACGATGGATCCATCTATTCTTCAAAATTAGAACGTAATTTAAATAGACACGTACGGTGAATATATGACCATACTAGGTCAAGGCTCATAGTAAAATAGTTAATTAGCATCGTTTTTGGCAACGTTACAAGCTATATTTATTCAAGCATTATATTATAATACCAGCTATTCCTCATGGATTCACCCTCTTCCGTGGCTCATAGCATGAAGCTATATAGCCTACTTATAGCTTCTGTTAATTATGGATAAAATATATTTTTAAAGGTGGAAAAATGAATAAATTGGTCGAATCAAATCAAAAAAAAAAAACAATCAAGTCTTTATCCTGTCAAATCTTGGAATGCCTGGTATAATTAAAACCTATGGTGTCTAGTGTGCCGCCGCTGTGCCGCTGCAACTTAACAGGTTATAATATTAGTCTATATATCTATACTAATATTATAAGGAGGAGGATTTGATTGTTTGTTTGTAAGGATTTATCTCAAAAATTACTTAACTGATTTTTAAATATTTCACCATTAAAAAGTTGTATTATCAATTATCACCGAATAACAAAGTCTTTATTTTATTTGATGATGATGATGATCAATATTTGTCATATAAAAAATAAACTTACGCGACAAAAGCAACAACGTCGCATTTGTCATCCGCATATAACGATGAATATGTGACCACCGACCCTTACGAGTCCTTTAACCTTGAACGTGCTCAAGGCTTCCAAAAATACATGTTCAAGTTCATGTTCGAATACATCTAAACCTTTTGTTAAAGCATAAGATCGATAGTATAATGCTATATCCTCGGAAGGGTAGGCAGAGGAAGAATTACTACGTATCACCAGCTACGATAGTAGGTCTACGTAAAAGGGATGAGCCTATTGCAGCCTATGGGTACAGTTTCAGATTCCATGCTGCTGCAACTAGTAAGAATCTGTGACTAGAATCCTAACTAATATTATAAATGTGAATGTGAGTTTGTTACGCTTCCACGCCTTAACTACTCGACCGATTATCATGAAATTTCTTATAACACGTTGTCAAGGGAATAGAAAAGGACATAAGGTACCTTTCACTGAAAAATAAGTACTGTAACTAACCTAATCTTTATTTACACGAGCAAAGCCTCGGTAAAAAAACACAACGCGGCAACGTGGTAATTGACACCTTGATTTCTTGCACAGAAGTTGAATTCATTACCGCTCCGGCACTACGGTAGGTTTTCTAAAAACATATTGTGTAGTTACTGCAACAGAGATAATTTATGTATCCTGTCTTTATGAGTATTAAAACAAGTGCTCCTTGTGTCACACACAAGGACTATCAATAGTTTCCACAAATTCTGATAACATTGTCAGCGAAATATTGCAAATGACCGCATAAATAATCCATTGTCAATATAAGACTATTATTTGTAATTATTGATATTTAATTGCCCACTTTGTAGGGGTTCCTTTGTTCGTTTAAAATATTAAACAACGCTATTATACCTTAGCTCCGCTTAATGAACAAATTTATTTGCATCCCAATTATTTACCGATCAAACTCGACTGCGGAACTGTTTTTGGCTTCTGACCTTCGTTAGTTTATGATACACAGACACAATATTTGTCCATTCTGTTTTACATCGCAAGCAATAAACCTAAAACAAATGAAACAAGGAATATATGCAAAAAACTTATTTTCTATTAGATAGAAAAATTACCTGTATGACATGTAGTTACCGATTGTAATTATTTTTCCAGTGCTGAATACAAAAGCTATATAAATTCTGACCATTATCGCTGGTATCTTATAATAAAATCTACTTACAAGCGATCCTGATCTTGACTTCTCAACCAACGCTAGGACGCCGACATCCAAGCTTTAACAGACTATTTAAAACGTAAATTTTGTTATGATAGTCTTATTTTGTATGAATAGCCTTTTGTATTTTCATATTTTTTATAACTCTAATTTGTCGTAATCAAAAGTAACAAATACTGAATTAACTGTTTTTCACCAGTGATAGCTAAAAAGGCAAGTACCTAACATATTTACGTAGGACGCAGATAAAATATCTCAATAATAATACACAAAGCTCAATTTCAAGATGGCAGCTCTACGATCCAAACGCGCTTTTTTCGTCGTAGCACACGGGGCCAAGTGCTAGCATTTTTTCTTGATAAATAATCAATTTTTAAATTATGGAGTAGAATAGAAAATATAGTCACTCGTTTGATTTCTGCTCACAAAAATTTCTAAAATTTCACTATCACATCGATATAATTTAAAATGACTAAAACACTAAAACTTCAAAATGAGAATTGATGAATTTTGTATTTTAACACCAGGTGCAATAATAAATTATTCCGTTTGTAAAAACATTATCGATGACTATCCACCGGACAATACAGCCGACCACCACCTCAATAGATAATTTTATTTACGCTCCAGTTATTTGGATATCAAAGCTTTAATATCGCCAGCTGCCGACCGTTCTTACGAAACTCTCAATTGACATGCAGATAGACAATGCAGTGTAGATAACCACTAATGGCTTCAAGCTGGCAGCGACAAGCTTCCTGAATGTGAAAGCCGGATGCGAAACAATAGTATTCGCTTTGATACATAGTTTGTAGTTAGCCTTAGGTATTTCAAATCTTAGGTCTAGGATTATCTTTAGTTGGCGAAATAGTTGCGAGAGAATGTACGACTAAATTGTATTAATTTTGAATCTCGACAACAATGAGATTAATTTATCACTCGAACGGAGTTGTGAAATTCGACTGTATCTAGTCGTATAGATACGTGGGATTAAGCATACGTTTAATTATAGGCAAAACAAAAAATTAAATATGCATGCTGCCACCCTATGAATAAATTACTGAAATAACAGACTGAATATCTAGTTCTTACATAAAATCTCTATAAATATGATTAAATTTAAAACATACAGACGTGACATAAAAACGAAAACTAAAAAAATAATGAAACAATAGAATATCAAATATTAATAGAAGCTAAGACATGAAAATTATATATGAGCACGCTAATAAATTCCTTTTTGGAATTAAAAAACGTATAATATTCGTTAATTTCAAATTATTTAATTTTTACTTATAAATCCA
This sequence comes from Catocala nupta, assembly GCA_963675205.1. Classification (NCBI taxonomy): domain Eukaryota; kingdom Metazoa; phylum Arthropoda; class Insecta; order Lepidoptera; family Erebidae; genus Catocala; species Catocala nupta. Next base: position 29,107,562 of record OY776091.1, on the reverse strand, counting down.
ACTTGTAATAATACAATAGTTAAATAAGTAACTGGCTGAAATAATCACCAAACAAAATATGGCAAAAAATAAAACATAAAGGAACTATTCAAACTCACCGTTCAATATTCCAACGTGACAATCACTTCACAGACAAACCACATAAAATTTCAAGTTCAGAACACCGCACCATGCAGCGAACACGGAAAGTTAGCAACGCTACGGGAGCGAAACAGGCGTGCTTTCCTTATCGGATGCCAGATGACAACTGGGCTCTGCGACGCGGGGCGTAGACTCCCAAAACTAGTGGGGAGTGGACGCCGAGCCGTAATGGACAGTCAAGGTAATGTAAATAATTTAGGGTGAACTCCAGACAGAGATAAGAGGATTTGTTATGATTTTCAGAATATGAAGAAATACATGCTTAATATACCCTTTTACAGTAAACTCAATAGCTATCAAATTTTGTATAAACATTTTTTATACTTTTATCCTTTTGAAGATATTGAGTCTTTAAATTGTAATCGTAGAAGCTCCTTTGATTTATTTATTCGAAGATTATGAGGGTAAATCATTTGTATACTTTGGTAATTCCAAAAAAATATACATTATTTGTTGAGAGATTAGATGACATCTCTTTGCTATCGTGACATTTTCTTGGGACTTAAATAGATATAGTAGGTAGGTACCTACAGAAACTTACGTCCGTTTTATAAAGTGTTAAAATAATAGAGTCTAAGGAATTTGCGATGACACAGAATACTCTTTTGATTTATTCGCTCAAATCAGATTCATCATGGCCTCCTGCTGGTTTCGGACACTAAATCAGGACCATTTTAAATATTAATACGGTGTTATATTCAACTATATGGATAAACAGAATAACTAATATGGGTCATTAAATCATTATGTTTACGATTGGCTTAAATTCAAAATAAATTAATTTATATTTTTTGTCACTGGCTTTCACCGAATTATACAGGGTGATTTTGAAATCGTGTAATTCCTTTTAACCACGCATTCTACTGGTGATATAGAATAACCCTGACCATATAATGGTTTCGGCAAAATTAGAGTACAGATTTTTTTCATGAAATGATTTCAAATAGTCATATTTTAGCCACATTTTTTTTTTTTTTTACGTGGGGGAATGCTATGACGCATATCCCTCCGCGGGGGCGGGCGGAGGGATTATATCGGACTCGCCGGGGTAAAAGAAAGATGTTAAAAGACAATGTACCTCCCGGAATACCGACTAAACCTACCACGGTGTTCCTCGACAAAACCACTATCGACGGGGCCGCGCGAATCGCTTTCGCATGCGGTCGCGACCCCGCCGAGGTTAGCCGTATGAAACGGCAGGCCACTACACGAAAGACCTACCCAAAATAGGCACTACGTCAGATAAAACCCTACTGTCTCCCCTAGAGGGGAAACGGACTCGACACAGAGGCGCGCGTGGGAACACGCACGCCGCCTCTCGGACCTGGTGCTGAACGGATGGCGGGCAGGCCCACAAAGCCCGCCACCCCCAGGTCAAACCTCAGGGTGGCTGGAGGTCATCGCGCGCCCTCCGGCGCCCGGCTCTGCGGTTGGGGAGAGGGTTTAAACGCTCCCTCTCCCGCTCCGCCGCCTCCTTGATGGAAATTACTTCCTCACAGAAGGAGGCGACGGCGTTCCATGACCTCTCACTCCGGACCATACGACCTACGGCCGGGAGCGAGAGGGCAACCGATCCGACTGCCGCGATCAAATCACGGCGCTGCGATGCCCAGGCGGGGCAAACCGCCAAAGTGTGCAGCGCCGTGTCCTCAACAACGTCGCGGCAGTTGCCGCAGTGGTGACAACCGGGCGTCTCTTGCCGGCGTATACGACACAGGAACCGGCCAAAACAACCGTGGCCAGTTAGAACCTGTGTCAGCCGGAAGGTGAGGGCGCCATGCCGCCTCTCCAGCCACTCCTCAAAAACGGGGCTTACCGCCACGATCGTGGCGTGCCCGGCACTGGGGTGCACAAGTCGTTCCTTCCAATTGGCCACTAGGATTTGGCGGAGCTCGGACCTCGCCGCCTTGATTGCGGCAAGACCCGGTCCTTCGCCCCGAGCTAGCGCCTCTTGGCGCCAACGATAGAGCGACGCCAGGAGCGCCGCTTCCAGGTCCCATGGCATCGATCCGGCGAGGAGGCTCGCAGCCTCGAACGAGATCGTGCGGTACCCTCTAATCAACCTGACGGCCATGGCGCGCTGTGGAGCACGAAGCGCCGAGATGTTACGGGCCGCCAGGTTGTAGCCCCAAACTGGGGCCCCATATAGGGCCATGGACCGCACGACCCCTTCGTAGAGCCTCCGGCAGGAGGTGTTTGGCCCCCCAAGGTTGGGCAGCAGGCGCGAGAGCGCGCCTGCAGCGCCCCGAAGAATGGGGGCCAAACGACAGAAATGGGCTGTAAAGTCCCATCGGCTGTCGAGCAGGAGACCCAGATACTTAAGGGTTGGCTCGACGCCGATGCGGACCCCTCCTACCATGATATGGGCCCCTGGAGGTGGCCGCTTCCGAGGGCTGTGAAAACATACAGCCTCGGATTTCGACAGGGCCACCTCGAGGCCCAACCGCCGGATACGACCAACGACTTTTGCGACCCCAGCGGTCGCCAGTATGGCCGCCGCCCGGTGCGACTTACCCCTCGCCGTGACAAGCGTGTCGTCGGCGTAACAAATGACGCCGACGCCACGGAGGAGCGCACCTCACAGCACCCAGTCGTAACCGATGTTCCACAGGAGCGGACCCAGAACCGATTCCTGTGGAACACCGCACGACATCTCTCGCCGACTCCAACCGTCGTGACCCGGGTAGACGACTACTCTCTCTGATAAGTATGCCCCGACTATGCGGCGAAGGTAGGTCGGCACTCGATGGAAAACGAGTGCCTCCCTAATGCAACTCCAGGGCAAGGTATTAAAGGCATTCGCGATGTCCAAAGACACCGCGAAGACGACCTCACCCCGGGACACCGCATCCTCCGCCAGGCTCCTCACCCGCTGTACAGCGTCAATAGTGGAGCGCCCGCGGCGGAAACCAAATTGGTTCTCCGCCAGATCCGGGCCCACTGAGGAAAGACGCTGGACGAGGCGCTCCGCGATGATAAACTCGAAGAGTTTAGCCACCTCGTCCAGCAACACAATGGGCCGGTAGGCGGACGGAGAGTCCGCCGGGCGCCCCTCCTTCCTGATCAGGATCCTTCCTGATAAAGTTCACAATTCATTTGCGGGACTCAGTATACGCTTTTTTAATAAACTACCGATTGATATTATAAATTTACCTTTACTAAAATTTAAAAGTGCTGTTAAAAGTCAGCTTATCCGGAAGGGCTATTATTCAATCAATGATTACTTAAATGATAAAAACTCATGGAACTAGTTGCTTGTTTCATACAGGATTCAAACAATGTATGTATTATATAAGTCAATTTAGTTATGTGAAGGTACTTCGTGTTTATTTGGTGGTGTTAAAGTATCTTTCTTTTCTTTTAAACAAACTTTGTAAGTAATAACGTAAATTTTGTTTTAACTACATTTAGTCACGAACTACCTTTTCATGTCACAAAGTGTAAGTGTATGCGTCCTCATGCCATACTATTGTCTATTACAAATGGCTACGTACTGATAAATATGATTTCAAATCTCAAATGCTTTTTACATAATATTACCAACTTTTCTTTATTTTAGAATTTAGTTTTATATGGACAGTGACATATGGCATAATGACTGCAACACCTGGTACATAAATGAGTTGTAAAATACTGAAATTATAAGTTGATGGCGATTTAAAAGAGTGGCCTTGAGTTTCTTGCAGGTATCTTCTCATAGGCTCAACCTTTTGCCTGAACCTTGCAACTAACATAAATGTAAATTCAGTAAATAAAATAAACTCACTAACCCATTTGACGTTCATAAGTGTTACTTTGTGACCTAAGTGAATAAATTATTTTTGACTTTGACTTTGACTTTGACTTTGGACCAGTCTCCCCACCTTCCACGGGCGCGGAAACTGGCCCTGCACCAGACACTCGCTGAGGAGCCCCCTCAGTCGGGGCGCGAGCTCCTTGAGGACCAGGGCCAAGGCAAGACCTGGAATACCGTCGGGCCCTGGGGCGGTGTTTTTCGAGCGAAGTCTCGACACCGCCGCTCGCAACTCTACCTGGGTCACTTCGGGAACTACGTCGTCGTCAAAGTCCGCGCTGGACGCCATGGAAGGCGGAACCATTGACGGAGGAGTGTGCTCCGCCCGTGAAGGGAACAGAGCGGCCACCACCTCCTCCACCAACTGTGGCCGGAGACTCTGGGACAAGGGGGGCGCCCAGGGGCGAAGCTTGCCCCTCACCATAAGGTATGGACGCCCCCAGGGATCACGGTTCAGAGACCCCAGCAGCTCTTGGCGGGCCTCATCCTTGGCCCGCTTGATGGAGATCTTCAACGTACGTTTGGCTGCCCTGTAGGCCTCGTACAATTCCGCCTCCCTGGCGTCAAAATCGGGAGGGCGGCGACGCCGCCTACGAAGCCGGATGTACTGGCGTCGGGCTACCACGCAGGAATGGCGTAGTTCACCGATGTAGTCAGACCACCAGTACACCCGGCGCCTAGATGTAAAATTTAAAGGCACTCTAGGCATCGCCGCATCGCAAACTTGCGTTATGGCCTCCCGGAACCACTCGGCCTCCATCTCGACATTGTCAGGCCTGGCCGGTGCTGGCACCCAGGCCTGAACGATGGAGGCTTCTAGGAGGACCTCCCGATTCAGCTTCTTTAAAGCCCAACGCGGACCGCCCCCAATCGGGGCCCATATTTTAGCCACCTGACACAATCTTAATATTTTACTAATTTAAAAATAATAACATAACAATAACTGATGTCGTAAATAATAAGGGGCAATAAAAAGGACCGCCCGTTATTATTTACGACATTAATTATTAATATGCTTTTTATTTTAATTAGTAAAAAATTAAAATTGCCTCGGTTGGTTAACATATGACTATCTGACACCATTTCACAAAAAAAACGGAACAATAATTTTTCAAAAAAAATAAATGCACAATTACACGAGGAAGGAATTGCAAGGAATTACACGATTTCAAAATCAACCTGTATACAGGGTGATTTTGAAATCGTGTAATTCCTTTTAACCACGCATTCTACTGGTGATATAGAATAACCCTGACCATATTTTTATTTAATTAGAATTATTTTTTTTTTTAAATTATTGTTCCGTTTTTTTCGTGAAATGGTGTCAGATAGTCATATGTTAACCAACCGAGGCAATTTTAATTTTTTACTAATTAAAATAAAAAAACATATTAATAATTAATGTCGTAAATAATAACGGGCGGTCCTTTTTATTGCCCCTTATTATTTACGACATCAGTTATTGTTATGTTATTATTTTTAAATTAGTAAAATATTAAGATTGTGTCAGGTGGTTAAAATATGACTATTTGAAATCATTTCATGAAAAAAATCTGTACGCTAATTTTGCCGAAACCATTATTCTAACTAAGAAAAAATATGTTCAGGGTTATTCTATATCACCAGTAGAATGCGTGGTTAAAAGGAATTACACGATTTCAAAATCAACCTGTATACATTAAATTTTACATTTCCTGGATAAATTATAAAATAAATGATTATTTTATGTATTTTGTTCTTAAATTTTTCATGCTGTTATTTTTCCAGTTCAAATAGTTATATTGTGAGAACAGACTGATAAATTAAAATTGTATTCTGGGAACAACAACTCAAATTACAAGTAGGTAGAAATTTTGGTTTTATGCTGAGGGCGCAATCCATGTTATATTATTAACGGAGTAACATGCATATAAAAGCATATATCCCGGCTGATCGTGAAACCTTACTTGGCTTATAATTATATGCATGAAGATGTGACTCTCCTTTCCATCAACTCTAAAAATAAAGTCACTGGTCGCAGCAGCAAGCTTCAAACTAGCCTTCTGTTAACAACAGCAACTTTTGAAACCTTACTTACTACAGAGGTACAAAATTTAGCTGTTTGGGTGAGGTCGTCATTGATCAGTCTGGTCACTACGACACAGTAACGAACCTAACATATTTTTTAATATCGTTTAATTTAACAAAGTACGCATCATAAATCTGGTATTTTGTAAGACCATAATTAAAGTGTATAAATTTATAATATATTTCAGTTTTTAAGCTTCTGCGACCTCGCCAAAACGTCGTTACAATTTCTCGAGGTCACAGGTTTAAGTCCCGATCTATAGATAGTCTTTTTCCTCGTTTATAATGACATACTTAAGCCGTAAGCTCCTGTTCATCAGTTCGCAAATTTTTACTTCAGATCTATAAATAAGGGATATGGAAGTAAAAATATACTCGTATACGTTGCTCATGCTTGATAGACGTTTGTGATTATAGGCGAAAAAGCTATATAAAATCCATCCGGATTATAAAATTCACAGCAGACGGTAAGCATAAGTTTAGTATTATTTTGAATGTGATAATTATGTGTAGTCAGCGCTAAGGAATATCTATGATCTGATGTGACCTGGAGTAAAGATCATGCCAATTTCCAGGATTATCGCAAATATGCTGTTTGGGTAATAAATTGAAATAAAACGGTATTAAAAAATAATTTTAGGTAACAAAAATAACATACCTTTTTTGTTAGAATAGAATAGCAATTATTTCTAAGTATATGGTACATTAGGGTAATATATATTCAACATTGATTCACGTATATTACCATTGCTGTTGTAGAAATATTAAAATTATGATTTAATTCCTCGATTAAACAATTAATGTATAATAATGTATAATAGTATAATGAATTAAATTAATATAATATTTCAGTTATATTTCAATAAAAATGTCAAAATATTATCAGTAATGTCAAAATATTAGTTACAACGTAAGTAAATATTTATAAATTAAAATAGCAGTCAGGTAATATTTTAAATTCTGTTGGTAATTTATTATAAATTTTAATTGCCGTACAATATATATTTCTACTAAATAAGTTCAATCTTTGGCTAGGTACACGCAATTTACCATAATTCTTTTTATTTAGTCTGTTGTGTTACATGTTCTAGTGCTGTATTTGGTCACTATATGAATATACACAGCCCGACACGACGATATAATGTATTTGGGTGCGTATCAAAGTAACACAGACTTTGTTTTGTTATAAATAAATAAATAAAAAATTGGCAAGTAAATGCTGGGTTCAATGCCAAAATTCCTCCAAATATTTTTCCATTTCTGATATATGTAGGCAACGGTTTTTCTGGAAAGGTGTTTTCCACATACCTACTAGCTTTGGTGTTTGAGTGTCCTTAATAGAGACTTAACTTAAGTAAATATTCCACAGAATAATTTATATACCTATAATCATTAACCATACTCACGATGTTTCCATTAACGGAATACATTCATAACATTTATAATAATATAATAATAATTTATTTATATCAGAAAACTGGTTTCATAGACAGCATAATCATTAATACATCCATTATTAAATTATCACACATAAAAATTTAAATTTAAAATCACAATAAGTAATATAGTCTATAATCATTATTTAATTCACTAAATACAATATATATAATAAATAAATAGGCTAGAATTAATTATGTCAATAGTTAAAATAATACTATATTTATAAAATATTGCGAAAATATAAGTCTTTTTTATTAAATTTACGCCTTATTCGTATCAAGAATTTGGTTTATTTAGAAAACATACATTATACATTCTTCTGATCCAATATTGTAATTAACTAATAATATAATTATATTCCCTAAACGAAGTTGTTGATAAGAATTAATTTTATAAACGTTGACACCTAATGCATTACTTAATGAAATAAATTAAAATATCAGTGCAAAAAGCTAAACCCAACGGCCATTTCGAATACCCCATAAATTATACCTCCTTTTTGTTCTTATTGCAATTGTTGGATTGGCGATCCATTCATAATTATAAAGTAATATTAACAGTAATATTGGCATTTCATATACAAAAAAGACAGTAACTAAATAAGAATTGATTAATTTAGACAAGGTTTCACACATACAAACACTTTTTGAAAGACATCTCCCGCCTTATTGAGTCGGAGACTGTATCGTGGGGACCTTACAAACATACAATTACACGGACACACATTCTCATACACACACATACACCAAAAATGTTCCCACCATTTCCTACCTAACTTCAGTAGTCGGAAAACTCGCTCAAGAGTAAATCTAACCCGAAGTCGAAGTATCAGATTTATTTACCACTCGTAAAAAGAAACAAGCTTCGAATAATTAAGTTCTTCATCTAGCGTCCTAAGTAAACAAATCAATCGATATGTGAGACTTGCTGATCCCCAAATTAACTTGGGACCATTCATGTTTGGTAAGATAACATACTAATAGTTCTTTGATGTTAAGTTTCTTTGATATTTTGTGCTCAAGGATTTCCAACATTAAAGTGTGTTTTGACTTTAGAGTTATGTTTGCTTTGGTTTTGTTACGTTGTTTTGTCTGTCTTAGTGTATTTAGTGAATAAAGGTAATTTAATGCGCAATTATTTATTCGGGCGCATATTACAACCAATGCACCGCCTGATCCTGCATCAGGTGGTGCGTTGGTTGTAATATACATATGTATTTGTTATATGCAGGTGAGAAATTTTTATAGCTTTTTGAGCGTTTTTCAATAGTGTCATACCAACCTCAGTATGAAGGAGTTACTACGCTCGCTGCTCAAAGGCTCTAGAAACATCACTTACTGCAGAAAAATAACTAAAGATTATTTATTTATTGACTACCTTCCAGCAGGATGTAAGTATTCTCGATTGAGAAATGCTTTATCCCATCTTGCACATCCTTTTATAGAATTAAGTCTTCGGATCGAGTTACCTAAGCTTGTATAAATAATAAATCGACTGTAATCTGACTTCAGCAATTTAGAACACATAAAGCTAAACCCATCGTGAGCTTAATTTAAGCCGTCCGTCTATAACGGCAGTCATAAATGCGCGCCTACTGCCAGCATTAACCTTTCATCATGCCCATACGGTGAGGCTTCTACTATGCATTAGTCATAAACCCTTAATTTGCTGATGACAGTATTAGGTCACAGAGAGAGGGGTCAAGTTTATACCCCAACCCGGAAATGGCAGTCTGTCAATGACTTTTTTAGGATACCAAAATCCAATTTCATTTTGATTGCGAGGGAGACCGATCCTAGATTTTATTGTACCCTGTTGCCAGGTGGTCAGAAAATGGAATAACGGTTATTTAATACTGTTACGATCCAAAATGTTGTTTGTTCAATATCGTTAAGTACTGGATATATAAGTAATTTGATCGAATTTTACAATGGTGTCGATTCTGTTGTAATATTATAAAGTAAACTAATTGTATTTTTACTAGTATATTTTTCAATGACAACGATTTTTATAACTGTTGAATATATTCTACTAGCTTACTGAGAATGTGATTTTAAGAGTTAGAAAAGCAGTGCCCATCTGTGAGCTCATAGTCTGGCTTATTAGCACCTTTTGCTGTTCCCTGTGCTAACGTCAAAACTATGTTGGTTCATATAGTTTTCTTTGCGATAAATCTTTATCAAAAAGTAATTTCGATCAAAATTATCTAAGTGTATCCAACGTAATCGACACCATATATCAATATAATAATGCTAAAATACATCGGTAATAAAAAATTTCAATTCAATCTATCGTTTCTATACAAAGTTAATCAAATAATGGCATGTTTACTTTCTGGCGGAACGTATAGATTGTTTAATAACATTATTGAAGGCAGGTGGCGTTTGTGACTCATCGGTTTATGACGTTACCTTAGGGTGTGTGTGTGAGCAGCGATAGCTCAGTGGGGAGACCAACAGACTGCAATGCAGAGGGTCTCGGGTTCGAACCCACGTCGCGCACCTCTGACTTTCGAAAGATATATGACTTTTCGAAATTATGTGCGTATTGATTGACAATTATCGCGTGCTCCGTGCCTCGAAGAGCACGTTAAGCCGTCGGTCCCAGCTGCCATGAACATCTATGGCAGTCGGTATTGGGGAAGTCGACACAAAAGATCCCACTGGGTCGAAGTGTCGCCGGTCTGTACTGACTGGCCCCCACACAAGATAAGATAAGATAAGATAGGGTGTGTGTAGTTTGTGTGGAGATAGGACAAGGCTCTTTGTAGTAAGTATATTTATAAAGAGAACGGCCGCGGCTTTGTGCAAACGTAAGACTTATGAATAATTCGCTCACATTGTTACTAAAGTTCTTGAAAATATCAAGCAACTACGCGAATATAGAGCAGATAAAATTCTAGAGCCAAAGTATTTTGAATAGACCAAATAGTGACAATAATTTACAAAGCACGACAGATGTTCACTTCAAGATTAATTTTAATAGAGATAATGAAACTAAGATAAGGTAATAATATGTTATCAAAAATCTATTCATGATGCTTAGGGCGCCACGATTAGTTAATATGTCCGTCCTTTTGAACATCGAAGGCAAATAACATTGTATTGTGTTCCTGAAACGAATAATATTTCAGAACCCCTTAACGGGACGTCGTATTTATTAGTAACCAGGAGGAACAGGGGACCAGTAGTTTTAATCCTTCTCCTAATTCTATTATTCCTAATTAGATTAGATGAGGATTACTGCGATATATTATACCAAAACAGCGTCATTACTGGTACTTTAACTGTGAGAGAGAATATTAATAAATGTTTCACAATATTTATTCTGTATTATAAGTACGATGCTATATTTGAATGCAGTTCATAATATACTTGTATACTATACATCAAAATCCAGCGATTCTGGTGTAAATGATAACCATCTAACTATCACATTGATAGGAATTATAAGATATCTGGAAATCAGGCAAAGCATACCTCACACGCTGATCTTGCAGGCATTCATAGACTACCGTAGCCGTGTGCTCTTAGGTGTCAATACTACGCTTTATTTAAATATTTTTCTGTTATGTCGATTTTGTATTAGACGTTTTTTAATTAAAATTTTGTTGTGGTCATTTTTCTAAAGACAACTTCCGTACTAGGAATAAATTCTGCGTCGTGGGAGACTTTATAAACATTCAAACAACGGACACAAAGAACACCCAGCGAGCCAACAACAATTTGTCGATCACACGAAGTTTGAGGTATTGCAGTGAAGTATGTATGAAGTATGGGTTATGCGTGGGATTCGAACTCACAACACTCAGCGCAGTGGCAGTCACGAGACGGTCACTTAAACTACTACGCCATCCGTGCAGTAAATTTTAGATCTAAATATATTAAGAATTATATTGTATGTCTATACTAATATTATAGCTGAAGAGTTTGTTTGTTTGATTAAACGCGCTAATTTCAGGAAAAATCTCTTTAGTAAAAGAGTCCTGAAAGTAGTCAGGTGACATTAACTGTAAGCACCAACAGATAGACCACCTGGACCTTCGTGAAAAATTGACCCATATTCTATATTTAATTTGGGCTAACATACCAACCAGCATAAATGAAAGCTTTGATGACTGGCCCGATGAAATCTCACTACCTGTCCATGTATCATCGGAATTTTGATGTTATATCCAATATACAGAATGATAAATATTGCATTTTTGACAGTTGTGTACTAGATGTTTTTACTTTTAACATTGTATGGGGTCCCTACACTCATTGCTAAAGCAAGGGTATGGAAACAAAGCATAATTTGGTTGAACTCGATTGGCCTTATCTGTCGAATTATCAGAATTATAGAGCAAATCTATTAAATTATCGCACAAAAACCGTTATTACACATGGCAGCTGGCGGTTTAAGGTTCTACGTATTCTTGATTAATATTATTGAATGGTTTTATCATCATTTATTTGATACTTAGAGAATTGGATCGTGCATTGATATTAAAACTATTTATTAGTTTAATCTATAACATTAGAGTTTCAGTGTATTAACATAAACATTGTGGTTATTATTTACTTATATATTTATTTTCAATTATTTCCACATCAGTTGAGCTTAAATATTTATAGATGGATTAAAAAGGATAAGTGAGAATTATATAAAAGTAATATTTACATAAATGATGCGCATAGAATTCGTGAGCATCGCTGTCAACTTACTAGTTACAGTTATAAAAAAAGTTAAAATTTAATTAATGTAAAATGTAATTATTATATAAATTCCCATTCTATTAGTTTATATTATGCTAACTTTCGTAAAACAGTTCGATATTTTACAGTGACTTTGGTTTTAAACCACCAAAACGCTCTGATACAAACAGCAACGTATGAAATTTACAAATAATTTGATCAAGATGCCTCATTAAAAATTATTTTGAATGTTATTTATGTAGGTTACCTACTTTTCGTTATCAATATTTATTATTTCAATTTTATTTGAGAAGCATTTACATCAACGTATAAATATACATGAGATGTATTATATTATTTTATAACATAATATATATTTATTTTAAATCGGCGGTTTAAGAAAATTGCTGTTTCAAGAGTTTCACGGAGTTCTCACGAAAGCCAAGAAAGTCAAAGTTTTGAGTACTGTGAACTAGAGGAAAGCACTCTGAATTGTTTGAACTAGATACTTGACGTTCATACAATATCGTCCATATTGACTTATATATTTTCAATCAAAAGGAAACTTCAATAGCCCAATTACTTAGTATCTACAAAGTTTCATACAAAGATGTGATATAATACAAATTGGAATAAAATCAAGGATAAAGATACTATTCTAGTCTAAAATCTAACATTGAAATAAAAAAATATTCGTAACAAATATAAAGAGGTAAAATGAAGAAATACAATCGCTTGATTGCAGCTATGAATAGTCCTATCATTATGTATGTTATCATATATACTATATTAAGCTCATATAACAAAAACAATTTTAAATTCAGTCTTAAATAATGAAATTACTTTTTTGCGCCGTTTGGGGTAAAAATCTTAGGTTCATGGGGTCCGTCTCGTATTTTGTACAGGGAGATCGCAAAACGCCTGATCGACTTTTCGCATGATCAGAAGACTGGTCTTTTCTTGGCCCAAAGAATCAGCATTGCCATTCAACGTGGCAATGCTATTAGTCTTCTGGGCACGTTACCAGTTGACAGCGATGCTGAAGAATTCTACGACGCCTAAACCATTTTTGTAAATATTTAGTATTATAATTATTTGTGTTTTTGTAATTATGTTATCTTTTTTAATACGTTTGTAAATATATATTAGATTAACTCATTTTAAAAGTACTGAAGCTTAATAATAAACAGTCTTAAATATGTTTTACATTACTGCAAAGACATTTCACGCTAAATTTATTTTTTTTGGAACTAGCAGAGCGTTGAGAGGTCACGCACATCAAGAATTTGTGAGCTTGTAGGTCAAAGGCTACAAACAGAAATGTCCAGGCGAATTTAGCAGTTTAAAGATAGGTCCAAGTCACGTTTACAAGAATTTTATAGGATTGTAAAAATCGTTCCAATCTCAGGCTCACGTAACTGCGGAAAAATAGCATAAGCTAGGTAGCTATATAGTTTTAAAATAAATGTATATTATCTTAATTGATTACTACTTCTATAATGTTGAATATTTTAGAATTGCTTTGGGCAGAAACTATTCTAATGCATAAAATTGTCATGTCGTTTGTGTAACTTATACATCACACTGACGTAATGTTTTTCAAAAACCGTGACAATTCAGGTGGATGTCTATATCATAGTGCCGTGTCTATTTATTTCTAAAGGAATAGGCAGGGTCATCACTTATCACATATGACACCTACATTTTGCGACCTATATTTTTATTTCCTAAGTAATGAGGTTTAAATCTTTTGCCGTCAGCTGGCACATTTCTGGACTCTATATTACTTCTAAGAGTTTCTTAATGTAAATTATGAATACAAACTCCTTTGCTCCTCAATACCTACTCCTTTGACCGATCCGATATTTAAACCTGGGCACTCACGCCCGCCCGTAAACGTAACCGCCTATTTACGCCACGGGACTAATGAAACAAAGGCAAAATTTAATAGGATCGCTTAAATTTTAGACTGTAATATTAGTTTAATTGCGTAAATTGCCGTTTAATTTGGTCGTTAAACAACATGCTTTTGGGTTTACCAAATAATTCTTAAAAATAAAACTTATTCTGGCAATGCTCATAACGCAGCTAGTAAAATGTAGGTCGTATTAAACTCTACCTACTCTCTTGTAGCATGCCAATCGTTATATTATTTAATGTAAAATTATAGAAAAATAAAATGATCGATCATGTTGAACTTATGTAAACCAATTTACGGAAATGCATACACCAAGCAATTTGCAAAGTCTGTTTCTGTCACGTTTCTACCCATTGCCTCCAAGTACTGAATGGAATAAAAATAAGTGTGCTTCAGGCTTTGGCTTAATGAATCTGTCAGATTCAAAGTTTCTGATTTCTCTTACAAAGCTGAATTCGACAAAAATATTACTAACATAGATAAATAGATTCGACGGGTTTGATTTATTATTTATATCTAGACTTTAAACGTTAATTAAATATAAAGCCTCTAGTTTATAAAAAAAGAAGGTTACTTTTACAGTTAGCAGTATTTCTCCTATCCTAACGGTTAGCCAAAATATACTTACGTCACGTCATATGCTACAACTAATCAAAATATTAAGTATTTTGCCGTTCAACTAGTTAAACCATTTCGTGCCATGTCACGCATTCACTAAGCCAGGCAGTTCTTTGAATCATAAAATCCATAGTTAAGTAACAATTTTCACTTCAATCCACATCGCAAAGCTGAATACAAAATGCTTGTTCCAAGAAATACAGCCACTTACAAATCTCTCATTGTCTTCAGAGGTACAGGAACTTGAATCTATTCAAATTGCCGCGTATATCTCTCGCGACTACCGCGATATTGTACACTGTAGATATTTACACGCGGTAAAGAGGCAAGCCTTTTGTCTCCTAAATGTTCTATAATAAGATCTTAACGCTGGTTTTATGAGCATCCTTCTAGTAAGTACACTTCTTATTGTATGTAGAACAATGAACCCTTAATAGTAGTTCAGGATTAACGCGCGTTTAGGTAGGGCGACTTTGTCAGCGGGTGTTTTACCTGAGTCTATTTATTTATTTGCTTGGCCCTTATTTTTTCTTTTGTAAGCACTGTTGCCCTTATTTCAGAAGTGTTTATTTATAATGTAACTGTTATTGTTTTTTGTTTGTAGTTAGGGGACCTACAGCAGAGATTGTTGATTTATTGTATTCTAAATATAATGTGCAAGATTTATTATTGTAACAATTGAAATTGAACAATCGCAATAGGTCGGCAGTCAAAATTGCAGAGATTGAAATGTATTTAATTTTATAAAAAATTTTATGTATATGATTCAAGCATTATACTATTCGCAATATTTACAGTACCAAATATAATTATAGCTAGTGTCATTTATATATATTAATAAAGAACAAAGAAATAGTAGTAGTAAATAGTCAATTCTTGCCTTACCTGGCTTGAATTTGTTCCATTTGAACATTAAATTCAAAGACCTTCTAATTCATAACAATTATGAGATTATGCATATTTGTTGGCAATTTGATTAACAATTAACGCTAAAACTCACGTCCCACAATTTTAATAATGCAACTCAGTTACCTGACGCTGAAAACAAACTAAAAATAGCAGTGTACCATCGCATTGTTTTTAAAGTCCTTTATTACTGCTCAAAAACCTTATTGTTAGCCGCTTTAAAAGTTAAGTATAGATGTTAGTTTAGTCGGAATCATCGTCGTATTTCCAAACCTTTATTTATGGTTCATTGTAAGAAGTGTTTCTGAAGTATTTTCTTGTTATTTTTACGCACTTAACCTTCATATTTGTCTTGAGTGTCCTTCAGGTACTTCGATAAAGATGAACTAAAAGTTTTTGTAGGAAAGGCATTCAGATTTGAAGTAATATAGTTGTGAAATAGTTTTGATTACTTGAAAGTGATTTGAATTCTTTGTTTTATATTATATTATTATCACTCGTGTGGTAAGCATGTATACAGCTTGCCTGATGGCATTGGCGTATATTAAGGGTGGCTGCTTCTTCGTGCCATGTTGTCAACCGCAGAATTGTTTGGTACTCACTTCGGGGTTATAGGTTTCAATTTAGGGTTTTAGGATAAGAGTAGCGATAGCTCAGTGGGGAGACCAATAGACTGCAATGCAGCGGGTCTCGGGTTCAAACCCAAGTCGCGCACCTCTGACTTTCGGAAGTTATAAGACTTTTCGAAATTATGTGCGTATTGATTGAAAATTATCGCCCGCTTCGTGCCTCGGAGAGCACGTTAAGCCGTCGGTTCCAGCTACCATGAACATCTATGGCAGTTGTTATTGGGGAAGTCGACACAAAAGATCCCACTGACTGGCCCCCACACAAGATAAGATAGGGTTCTAGGATTGTAAGTTGGCTGTCACTGTTTTATGGGCCAGTCTCCTCGACATAATAACCCTATATACGTCAAAACCTGATATTAAGCAGTTAATGTCTTAGAAGCCTAGTTGCACTGTCATAATAAGTATTATATCATGGACGTGGCCGCCTTAGCAGACAATTACGTACATCCACCTTGAAGAACTCATTGACACTTTTTACAAAATATCCTCAAAATAGAAAGACTGTTTGATTCCGCAGCATAAATTCTTCCTCACTTTGTCGATTGCAGTGAAAATAAAAAACAATATCTTCTTCTAGTTCTAGAAACGTGTCCAAATAGTCGTTATTGCCGCGCTATTCCTGCAACCTAAAATATACTTAGCAAAATTTAATGGTCTGACAATCTCTTTATACAAGGTTATTCTTAGTATAGTGAAAACCTCTCAGGGGTTGATTATACTTGTTATTATGAACAACTTTTATTCTGGGACATTGCCGAAATCGTGCAAAAATAAAACAGCTTTTCCATACAAAATTGAACTTTGACCTCAACAAAATGAATGGAACAGCTGATTTTTAATAACAAGTAAGATTATATTTGATGATTACCCCCTGAGAGGTTTTCGCTATACTAAAAATAGCCTTGTACCTATATCCAATGTTACTCTCTATTATAACGCGTGAATGTCACAGGAACGCATTATCGGGATATAAATTATGTTAAATGTCAATCCAGCAGTAGGGATATGGCCTATCTAAGTGTTAAGTTACATCCAAATATGTTCTACAGTTTACTCATGATCGACTAACAAACACATTTACAAATTCTCACAATTAAGATTAGAACACTATAATATTAAAAGAAACTAGGTTCAATTAATTCGTATAAAATTTCACGGCAACTAAGTGTAAGTCAAAACTACAATTTTATGTTTCTATTTCGGACCGAAGTCCAACGATCTCAACAAATCAATACGGCACATACGAACTGTGATAATACCCTTCAATAGTAACCGGAACCTTCCCCAGTGTATTAACGACCACTCACAACCATCACGCTATTGTAAGGGCGACGGCGGTCATAATCAGACGGGTCTTATCCCACACATTAATGCGAAATCTTTACAAAGAGACCTATAAAAAAATCAAAATATGTTATTAGAAATATGTTCACCCCTAGTTATGAAATTATGTTAATGTGAAGACTGTCTTCCTATTAATTTGCACCTTATGCTGATATAGATAGAGTACAGAATTGAAGTGTTTTGATTATAATAGATTTTCATGGTGTTATGGTTCTTTTGATAAAGAGATTATTATGAGAAAAATCTCCCATGGCGTTGCATTGTCTGCTATGTTTGGTCTAGAGTAATATGATATTAAAGCAATGGGTGAAGTTTAATAAATGTTCGATATAAACTTTAATAGTGGTTCTATCGGATTATTAGTGAACGTTGATAAAAACTGATTTGAATGGCTCTTGTACACTATTCTGTTCGAATGGATTTTGTTATGTTGATAAATGTTACGCCTTTCGTTTTATATGGCTTTGACGGGCAGCAATTTAGCTGTAATGTAAAATAAATAGACCAATTGGTTGCCAAATGAGTTTGAAGATATTATATGTGTAGTCCAGTGACGCATCAAAATCTTGATTTTGGTTTTGAATACAAACGATATTATTTCTTAATTTATTAATCAAGACTGTTTACCCATTTTTATTCGAAAAGATTAATTTGATTTAATAATTATTTGGTACTACTAATACTAGAGTGCGTACCAACAAGTTTGGGTCCTCATACCTCTGCCGAACGATCAAGGCATGGAATTCTCTGCCAAGGCACGTATTTCCTTCTTTCTTCAATCCTGGGTCCTTTAAGCGGGGCGTGGAAAAGCACCTTCTCAGGCCGTCAAAGTAGAGACTTCAACATCGCCTCGGCTGCTATGAGGACGATGTGGAGGCCACTGCTCTTAGACCACACGACTGCTTACCATCAGGCGGAGTGTGGTCATTTTGACGAGCTATATAAAAATATATAAAAAAAGTATTCTAGGATGGTTTAAGGATGTGAAAAGAATAGAAGCCAAAAAAATTACCAGTAAGGCAAATATGTAGGATGTAGCTGGTAACGCTTATCATACCGGCGTTTCCTAGGCGATCGTTCTCTGGTCACATTGGAGACACTGAAGAAAGGCCCGGTTAATTGTACCTTAAACCTACAAACGTGCTTTTGAGAATATAATGAAAATAATTCAAACAGTAAAAGTATGCCAGGTAGCAAGTAGAAACCCGTAGTCTCTACCTACCATTACGATAATGTTACAAGCTTTGTAAAGCAAGCAGCAAATTAATAAAACAAGGATATACATGTGAATTATATGTATAAATAGTTTGATACGCGGATTGAATCTACAATATTCAGTAAAATATTAGTACCAAAATATCTACTTATATCAATTTGACTCTCAGGCCGTCAAAATAATGTAGTAGATATGGGTATCAGTTATAATCAATCAAAGTTAGATAAATACGCGAACGCTCAATATCCTCAGGGCATTCGAAATACATCGTAAGCGGGGTTTTGTAAACACATGCATATTTGAATTAATTAAGGATTTGTAAATCATAATATGAAGGTTTTGTTGGACGCGGTGATCGAATTCCTTTATCTATTAGAATTTGGCTAGACGACAGCTGTTTAAAGCATAAAGCTTCACTCATCTTTACGGTGTGATTTGATGCTATGGTTTGTGGTTTCATTGCACTTCTAATTTTGAGGCGATTTTCATACTGTCTTCATTGCCAATCCTCCGTTATATGATCCCAATTTTATTGGTGTCTTTGACAAAAGATCTCACTGGGTTGAAGTGTCGCCGTCCTGTACTGACTGGCCCCCACACACAAGATAGGATAAGATTGGTATCTTACGAAATCGGTTTGACTAAAATTAACTTTACTTAATTGGGCTCAAAACCTAAATAGATGAAATAATATAATCTTTTTACTATAATATATGTAGCTTCGTGTATGTAAGTAAATGCATTTAAAAGTAACGTATTTTATTAGTAGTATAAATTTCTAAATCGACGCTGTAAACGATTGTACTGTTTCCAGAGCACTATGAATTTAACTTATTGAGTGGCAGCGGCACACCGGCGCGGCCTAATACCATAAGCTTGCAATTTCTGGCATTGTAAGAATTGTCAGGATAAAGAGCCTGAAATCTTACTCGTCGCACAAACAATTTTCTGTATGGCGAAAGTTCTTCACCAGATCAGTTGCTCGAATTTGACCGAAGTCCCAGCTTTCTTCACGTGCCTTATTTATTAAATTTTTTTTACTCCTATAAGATGGAACGTAGACTGCACAGATGGCATACATTTAAGTGATTGTCATTTCGATTGCGCCGGCTCTTCTGGATTTAAATTCTACACAAGTCAAAAACTAGTCTGATCAATGAATGGTCGTTTTCAACCTGGTATTCTTTGTAGTCGTTGTTTGAGTGTTTGTAAAATCCCACGTGATACTGGAACTATTTCTTTTTTAAATAAAGTATTTTGACATGGCTAGTGAAATATAGTTCTGATGCACCTCTGCCTACTCTTTGTGGATATCAAAACGTCATGTAAAGGTACTTCTTTCAGGGCCTGAACGTCGAACATCATCATAAATACGCGTTATCACTCGCACCCGTTCGATGCGACGTAGCGGATATTTCGATTTATGTGAATTAGGGACAGCGTCCAGTCCCGTTCAGTTGGGATTATTTATGTCACACTCCACTGCCTTTGTATGTGTGAGTTCATTTGGATAGTTTTTCGACGCTTTTGTATAGTTTTCAATGCTGATATGGATTGCCTATAGACTTAAATATGAACATCCTTACCTATACATGTCTCCCTGAAGGACCTTGAGGACATTTTACTATCTGTTTTTTATACTACGTTATAGGGAATGAAGATATTATCGTCTACCTCTTTCCGAAAGGCGTCTCTACATTTTGAGGCTCCGTGCTTCAGATCAACTTTACTGGAGACGGAAATCGAAGCCAAACTCTTATGATTGGCCGCAGATATAATCCAAAGAAGCAGTAAATCGCTGTAGGTGATAAAATACAACGTGTTGATGTGCATTCTTGAAATTTTCCAATCATAGTAGTAATTATCATACATATTAACATTTATTGATCCTCATTTATTTAATACCCTAATTCATATAACGTCTTTTGAGAGTATATCTATATGTTTACTTCCGGACTGCCTCCATACCCTTCGTCAAGGTTCTAACATACTAGGTTAGGACAGTGCCAAATAACTACTGTATTAAAATTATTTACACACCGAAGGCTAAATTCTGTAACTGTCAACAGCGTAGTGTAAAATCTTCGGTGTTTCCACTATACTGTTGACAGTACAACCTTCGGGTTGTACCGTCGTTTCAAACATCAGGTGTCTACAACATCAACTGCAGCTGCGGTAGTTTGTTCATAGGCTAGAATAAGCAAACCATAGCTGAATGGGTCAAGGCGGTATAAAATCATCTTATATCAATGCGGTATAAAATCATCACACATTTAAATCAGCAATAGTAGAGCGTTACTCGGCAGGGACTAATCACTGGATTGAGTTTCATCGCTCTCAAGTACTGTTAACAGATCGCCAACACTATCCCAGGATTGTGCATGAAGAGATTGAAATATGTACGTATGCACAAGAATTTCAATTAGGAAGAGGTCTTGAAACTATCTGCGACGTGGAATCCATTGATTACAATAATCCACCCTCTCTTTGATCTGCAGTTGGTTAAGTCTCAGAATACGGACATGATTTGTGTAGTTTGTGACGTACGTGGAGTAAACAAAATCTGCAGGTGGATAAAATCATCTACCTTACAAACGGAAGCCTGACATCACTTCGCCAGTTTGCTTGTGACCATGACCAAAGCAACATGGCCGAAACGTCAAGCCTTTCAAGAAGGTATTTAGATAATGAGCATGATTGCCTTAATACTCCGTTGCCGTGATATAAATATAATCTGGTTTTAAAAGTGTATTTTTTTAAATTTGCGTTTAAGAGCTATACGGGCGCCCTTGTAAATATAATTGGAACACAATTCAACACTTTGTATTTTGATGATAATGTAATAATTCCCATAATAGAGACAACCCTTTTCAGTGCCGTGATGAATACACAACCTACTTAGTAGAGCTAATCACTGATATTACTAGGAAATGTCTATAGTCTGACCGACTATAATATCGTAAACCCATGCAGCTGCAATGACTAAATATTAATTGAAATTAGCAATAGCAGTCTCCCCCTGACCATGGCTGCTGAAAAGCAACCCAAACGTCGGGGAAAGTGTAAAATTAAATCATCAACAGATATAATAGTTTTAATAATTTAATTAGCTTCAAAATTAGTAAAGTTTAATAGTAGTAGTATGTAGTGTAACAGTTTCTTAATTATGTAAAAGAGTGTCAAATAAACAACGCGATAAAATCCGTATATAGTAGTTTAATTTCAATGAATAACATTCGCGTAAACAGAAGACAATATTATGTAAATATTAATGCCCAGATTCGAATAAAGATATATTGAATATATCTCTATCGAATAATATATTTATTAAATTACCTCGTTGATCCTGTGGCATAAGTTGGTATTCCTACAACGATGAGAAACAGGATTCGAGTATCGGCAAATTGTCATTGATTTTTGTATATTAAGCAGTAGCATCAATACTAGAAGGTTGTCTGGTAGATCCCAAAAGGTTCGTCTCCATTATGTAAGACGTAAAATCATGTCTCTGCGAAATATAAGTGTAATAAACCTTTTCTTAACTCGAATGAGATATAATAAATAGAATGAGATTGAGCACATTGTTAATTTAGATTAATCCCAAAATAAAATAGAAATCCATTAGCCTCCCAATAATATCCCATAAGGTGGAAAGTGTAGACTGTCAATGCGACTGCAGTGCATTACATCTCGGATTCTAGAGGCGGGCAATGTGGTATTAGTATGTCTTTATGTCAAGAAATTCTCAGTACTGTTGCAGCTGAGATACTGGATTAGTGTCTCAAAATGAAGTTGGCAAAATGTGGATGTAATACACGTCTGCCTACTTCATCGACGATAAAGGCTTGAAACTATGTATGTATGTAAAAAGTGCAGTGAAATATTGAAAGGCTGAACGTAGTCACACGTATTACGCAACTGGCTGCCCTAGTTTGAAACTGTGTCGGTTAAAATTAACCGTTTTTAGGTAAATCCTATCGTGTTCTAGTTTGTGAGTAAATGTTGTAACGTATATCCTGCTTACCGAAGTGGATGCTTGTATTTAAGTAATTTCATCTATACATATAATAATATTGTAACTGGTCGATGTCTATATATAGAAGATATTTAAGAGAAAATAATTTTAATTTGCCCCATCGCGGTCGACTGTCGTTTGGCACCCAATTGGTGACGGGGCAGACCTAAACGGAGATGGCGAGATGACTTGAACGTTTTCACAATTGACTGGCAGGAAATATCTTTGGATAGAGTGGTTTGGAAGTCCAAGGGAGAGGCTTTTGCCCAGCAGTGGGACATAACAAAAGACTACGAGAAAACATATGCAGGGCAGTCTTTGGGGACTGCCGATAGAAGTGAAAACTAAGTAACTAGCGTTCGGCGACGATAACACAAGTTCCATGATTTTTGTTTACCCAAAAAATGCTCAACACGCCTAAAGAAGTTGTCACATCAAAATGTTTATTTTTTAAAGGCTATATATGCCATAACAATTATTTTAGATTATTTGCCTTTATGTCTGTATGTTTGTACGCGTATCATGCAAAAGCTACAGCATAAAATTGAATACGGTTATCACAGCTCTATTGCTGGCAGTGTCACTTACTATCTAGTCTATGTTTCATCTTGATTAGCATTCATATAGATAGCTACATGCTTCCAAATTCCACGCGTACGAATTCGTGGGCTAAAGTTAGTTCATTATGCCCGTAATATCGTACTGCAGGATAAAGGCCATGCCACTGTTATTACTTCTCTATAACTAGAGACGCTAAGAAATAACCCAAGTTTGCTAAAAGCCTCGCTGATTTCAGTATGAATGGACCGGCTCGACCGGGGAAGTACTACCCTCTCACAGAATATCGATGTGAAATAGCAGTGTTCTTACTGTTGTGTTTCGTTTGGTGAGTGAGAGTGCCAGAGACCCAATCACCTTCTTTCCCCCTTCCCGCTCCTTCTCCTTCCCACTTCTTTTTTTTTTTCTAAAGTGTTGGCAATGTGCAAGTGATGCCTCTGATATTGCAGGCGTCCATAAGCTACGGTAACCACTTACCATCAGATGGTACCGTATGCTTGCTTGCCACCTTAATAGTATAAAAAAGGCAGCTGGTTTAGGCTGGATGCGGAAGGCGGAAGACCTGGCTTCTCTGATGTTCTGGAACAAATTGGGTAACTCCTATACTAATGGTGTGCAATAGGCTGATGGATAATTGGTTGTCACTAGTAAATCACCAGTGACCCAGATAGCTTTAGAAGTGTAAAAAGAAGTTGATGACTGGTATTTTGGTTAAATAAACAGTAGTAATAATACCTGTAAAATAAGAAATAATATAAAATTAAGTATATTCAGCAAAGCAGAGACATTTCACTGTATTTTTGCCAAAAATGTAATTACACATTGCTCAAAATTTCAACTGACGAATATTTTCTTTTAATTTCAGTTGTTTGTACAATTTTTCAGAGAATAATACGACAACGCTTGTAATTAAATGTGATTTTGGAAAATTACTGTGTGTAACGCAGACGCTCACCAAAATCTCTGTTCCCTAACTCTCATGACCTGATGGGACGGATAATCCGACACGATTGGAGAGAGATCAGGTGCAGGACCAACGGCTTTACGTGCTTTTCGAGGAACGGGGTGTCTAACACCGCCAACTTCCTAACTCCTGGGCTGCTATTTAGATTTCTTAACAGGAAAACCCAATAACTTTATGTTTGCCCGACCTGGGATTCGAACCCGAGACCTCATGCACGACAGTCGCATTCACTACCGCGCAGTTAATAGTTGCTCTACTAGTCGTAGGTTCTACGCTAGTACTTACTTAGTTTATTATGAGAGAACACCGCTTAATTTAGTCTTTGATCGTTTCCCGCCAGTCGTTGGCTTGAAGCTCTCGTAGATCCGCTTCCACAGTATCACTACAGCGATATCTGGGATGACCAACAGAACGTCGCCCTGACGGTCGGTCCGATTTTTTGTCTACGCTTATTATAAGCATAATTACGGTCAAATGATAACCGAGTATAGTTGTGCGGTAGTATGGGTTAGAGCCTTCTTTGCCATCTTTGGGTACATTATGGATAACTTCCAGAAGTCTCACCGTGAAAGTGAGCGATTATTAACTAGTACCATTGTAACTAACAGTAGTTTCAATAACTTAGTAAGCTAATCTATATATTTTGATGTTCATAAGTGTTACTTTGTCAAAATGAATAAATTACATTTTGACTCTGAACTGTTCAATACGCACATAACTTCAAAAAGTCAGACCTGATCGAAGTTCAGTTTCTCTAGGTCTGCATGGCTCTGTGTATATGTGACAAGGCTATCGCTCAATTAATATTCATGAATACTGATACAAGCAGTTTTACAGTTATATCAATAATTAAATATATTTACATTATTCGATTTAAATAAATTATGAAAGCTTTGTTTATAATAAATTAAAGTGAGTAAGTATATCAGTCCATCGTTCACGATATTTTAACACAGAACAATTAATATTGATAACCATTATTAATAACAGAAGTAAACAAATGCTTGGATGATGTAGTGGTGTAAGTGGTCGCCTCGTCATTCCCATTGCGCCGAGTGATGTGGGTTCGAATCCCACACGGGACAAAACTTTGTATGATCCACATCCACCCCACCATCCCTCGCGACACAGGCATTATTCCTAAAGCGGGAGTTGTCTTTCTTTACAAAAGTAAAAAGCCGCGGCATTAAACCTTCAAACGTCAGCAATAATTTTGTTTTTGCTGGCAGTTTAATTACGTATAAAAAATTCATAAAGGTAAGGCAAATTAAAACAAACATCAGTACAAGACTGCGGTGGCACAGGGGTAAAGAATTCGATTATTGTGTACGAGGTCTTGGATTCGATGCTCGATAAAGTATTATAGCGTTTTTTGTCAAGAAATTCCCTGTAGCAGCACGGAGTCCGAAACTATGTCTGATATACCGTATTAATACTACCTATGTTATGTGGGAACTTATTAAAGCTGGCAATGAAAGCAGTATCAATACTGATATTATCAAGAGAACAGATTTGATTATTTGTTTTTTTAACTCAAAATTGAGAAAGGGCAATAAATTGCCGTAAATCGTTGCGTTCGAAAAAATGGTATCACGTGACCTTGAGGTCAGAGGTCAAAGGTCATAGTCATTTCGGGGTGTATCGACTATGCTGAGTCGAATGGCACTGACCGCGAGTTGATCCTACGGTTCTTGAGTTGAAAGTTGTATAACAGACGGACGGACGGACGGACAAAGCTGTTGTATAAGAGATTTTTCGAACTCTAAAAACTACCTAACCAACTTTAAAAATTATTTCATCATTTAGAAGCTATATAATCAATGTGTAACATAGGCTATATTTCATTTTCGCGGCGAATCGCGGCGAATCCGCGGGCAAAAGCTAGTTTATTATAAGTTTAACACAGGAGATAAGTAGTAAATACGAACTAGACCAAAACTACTACCGACTCCGAAAAAACGATCCATATAATCGCACAAGAACGTATTTCCCTGAAACTCACTCATCACAAACTGTAATTTCGAACTGGAAAAAGTAATTTCCAGTAATCTGCAACAAGTGGGAACTGAATGAGTGCCCATACAACGTTACTAGCGAGAGATACTTTAGTAAATGGAGTACCGGGAAAGTTGTTCACTAGACTGTGGCCTGTCATTTCGGGTTAGAATCATTTCTATTGATGTACTTATATGTATTTGATCGAGCGATCAGCAACGTTAACTGAAATTTTTCCATCATGTTCTTAGATGGGTGTCCATTTTAATTTTAATTTATCGCAGACAGAACCATTAACTATTATTTAGCAACCAGCACTTTAGAAAGATATGCTTAAAGATTTAATAATATTAGTGTTAATGTAGATAATGTCAATGCATTTCTAAGCCACGGGAATAGTACTGTTTGTCTGGATGAAAGGTACCCTATGTCATTTTCTGTACTTCTGACAACGTATTTGCGAAATTCCATGATGATCAGTTTAATAGTTAAAGCGTGAAGCCTTACAAATCAACAAATTCAAATTCGCATTTATAATGTTAAGTAAAAATAATTTGTTGTCAGAAATTAATGTAACGTATTTTGCGTTGACCCCAAAATAGGCAAGTTGTTGTTTGTAGTCTTGAACATCGAGGGATATTAGCTAGGTAATCGAATTCTTATCAAACGTATTTCAGCGAATATGTCTAGTAAATATACAATTTAATTTCTTTAACCGACTTCCTAGGACTAGAAATATTTAAGATATCTTTGAATTTAATTTTAGAAATACTACTATCAAATATTTTCAAGATCATATAAATTTCTTCTCAACTGACATGGTCATTTGTCATGGGGACACTTGGTGGTCGTCTCATAGTCTTCAAGTGTGGTTATTTTAAAATACCCGAATATAAATACATTTTTGTAGCGTAACAAAATATTGACATGAATTAACATTGAGTGTATATTACGCACATAACTACATTATGTATTACTCCATTCGTGGCAACAGTAACACTCACTCCAATTGCCATATTCAAGTCATGAGTAAATCTAATATAACGAACCATATCCTCGCTTCACTCCTCATGATACATTTCCGGAAGACAAACAATTGCATTTAATATTTTCCTCACTTGTTTGATGGATGATCTCGCGTGTGCGCCATCATATACGCGTTATTTATGGCAGCCCAAACTGTATTTATTTCTCTACTGATTTCGGTAAAACATCGCTCATCTTTTTGGATTGCGTACCTTTTATTTTGTTTGTTTGTATACTGCTATTACTTATTTCATATTGTTTACATTGAAGTTTTTTGTTTAGTTTAAATAACGAAATATGTTTTAAATTTTTATTACACCGTTAGCGACATAAGTAACTGAACACTAAATAAATTTGTAACAGTATTTTATGAATAAAAACATTTATTTATTGCTCTATGATGATAGGTAAAGGCTGGAAAAGATTAAAATTATCATTATTGTGTATGATAAAGTAATTTAAAATTTCAGGCATGTTTATCGACTTATGTCGTTGTCTGTATATGTATGAATAATACTATACGGTAGCAAACTAGTCGGTTACGTGATTCTTTGGTTTACCTACTACTCATCTACATTCAGTCTATCGTATAACTTCCTTTAGTGGTTACTTGAAGAAGATCGATAGGATAGGCTAAAGGTGAATGATGGTAGAAGAGTGTTGGGATACAGACTGCGTATTATTTATATTTATACCTGACATTAACCTACTTTTCAATTAAATTTATTTTTCTCATGACATTACTTAATTAAATTATTTTGGTTATTACAATTGATAGGGTTGACATTTTATTAATAATAGTTATAATAATTATGAATACGTATGTAATGTAATGTATTTGAATTAATAATTAATTACTATAATTTCTTTTAATGGATTGTTTATTTAAATGTACTCAATATTTTTATATTCTTTTAAATTCTTTTTCTATTATGTAATATTCAGACACGATTGTAATAAATTGTTAATGGATTAAATAAATAAAATAAAATATTGACGATGGCTTCTTAATATAACCAATAGATTTGATTAAACACAATTTTTTCGCAGACTGACTGCTTATTTCACTGTCTCAACTTGTAGACATAGCGACTTTTATATTCATATTTTACTCTCCATGACCTTTATTGCTATAAAACTACCAAAATGTAAATATCAATAAATTTTTAAAACAGTATTCGAAAAATTACACTTTAAATACATCTCGACACAATTTGTACAGATTATTTTGATTTTATATGCCCGCATAGACGTTAATGTATAAAATATTAACATTACCATATAAATTATATATCATCTATTCTGTATTATTAGATAAAATACAATGCAATATCGGTTGCAAGAATAAAACCAGAATCTCAAACATAGTGAACGTAACAATAAAAAAGTTGCGCGTCACATACAATACTGTTTGCCAAGTCTTTGTAACTTTTGCCAACGTTGCAGTGATTGTTTATTTCCAAGGACATTGGGAGCATTTATAAACTACAAAAGTTAAGATGTTGTAAAAGTCAAGATAGCTGAAACGTATTCGAAAATAATCTGACAGAAACTGCTGAACTATTGAAAGGAAAATAACAAGTTGGTCACTGCTAGGACATATAATATGATATTGATATACTGCGTGTTATATTAAGTAGTGGTCTAGTGTAAGGTTATTCATGTGCAACTAATAAATTATATCACCCTAAAATTACGTAAGAAATATAACTTATAAAATATACTTTCTTTTTAATCATTGTATTCATTGCACTTGAAGATCAGCTATTTCTAACTTAGGCATGCTATTTCTCATCTCACAGATATTGTCTGATAAATCCGAAAGTTCAAGGAAATTAATATATTATGTGAAAACGTATTCACAGCATCCGAAATGTTTAAAGTCTAAAACAAGTCAAGAAAGAAGGAGTAATTTCTATGGGAAAAGCTTGGAATTTATGATATTTTGGGGTTTGTTAGATATCCCTTAAATATGTATGGCCAAACCTTTATTTAAAAGCTGTATAAAAGTATCCCTACATTTATTTCAGCTCAGAATTAGGCTAACATAAACCATGTTTACTGATTTATTTAACAAACCCGAGCCTATCAATCCATGGGCGATCCTTAAACATTATATATCCCGATAAGCACACACGTATCCATCACCTACGATATATAAAAGATGTGACCCCGCTACGCATTGTCGGTCTTGAAATATCCCCGGCATGTCCCGTTGCGTCACAGTGAATGGGCACCTTGCCTCTAGGGCGTTTCGTTTGCGGTATTTGCGATGGTCGTGCTGCGGTATTTCGCAAATATTTGGATTTGTAAAATGTTGTGGCAGATATTGGTTGAAATTTTGAAATTGGAGCGCCAGTATCGATGGTATTTGTGATAGATTCGGTTTAGAGTTTATTGGTTTGCTCGGCCGGTATTTTGAAGCGATGGTATGCTTAAATTAAATTTAGCGGCGTATTTAATAGATGATGAAGTTTGATGAGACAAAGCATTGTAGTTTTAATAAGCACCCTGCTATTGATATACACAAACTCTTCAGAGAATTCAACTATGACAACAGTCATGGTTGAATTCTCTGAAGAATTTACAGTACAACAGTACTATTGTAAAGCAGTAAATGTAGCCTTCTTGGAACGACATCCACATAGCAAATTTAGCTATAAAGAACACTTATAAAAGACTAAATAAGTACAAACATCATCAGCCTCACAACGACTTCAAATTAGTAAACGGTTTAAATTCCAACACAACAAAATAACGTGATAAAATATAGTAATGCCTGAAATGTTGTAAAATTAATTGAATCTGTCTGTATCTAGATATTCATTAACATTATTCATACGAATAAATCTACGGATGAAAACACTATTTCGAAACTATTATGCATGCATCGAACTTGGTAATCCTGCACTGTCGACGTTCGTCTGCGGTGTTGCACAGGATTGATGATTAAAATTTACGTTTAGAATCTATGAACTATATGACTATCAATTATATCTATTTAGGTTTATACATATAACCTTCAAAATGCAGTCGCATCATTTATGCTTTAACGGTAATTAGGTATATTGGATTTAGAATGTATAGACGTATAAAGTTCATGTACTTCACTAGAAAGTTATTCCAAACTAAATTTTGCCCACGGCTTCGCTCGTTAATCTAGATTTTGTGAATAAATTACTATACTTTGGGAATAGTACTTTCTTCTGGATGAAGGGTACCCTATGTCCAATACCCTTGACAACGTGTATGTGAAATTTCATGATGATCGGAACAAACAAACAAACTCACATTTGTATTTATAATATTAGTTAGGATGATAATTATGTTATGAAACATTTCGTTTCCGATATAATTAAATAGTATATGCTGTAATAAGCATGATGTAAGGACCTCACGCCAGCTACATGGGAAAGCTTCTTGCGCAGTTTATATGCGCAAGACGCTTGTGTAGAGTACATGCGCAAGATGATTGCGCGGGCTCCATACGCGAATAAAATACTTTGTTTTAAACTGCTTTTCTTTTAGACTTGCTTGCTGATACGTGGTGCATACAATGAATTTGATAATGTTTGCAGTCGATTGTATGTAGTACCTGGTTCGGACAAAAAGTGTGATAGGGTTTTTCTGCTTTTATTTATTTCTAAGAATCAGTACTAATCCCAATTTCTAAGAATATGTAATGGGTCTCAACACCTTTTGTACTTAAATCATAGCTTAGTAAAATATAAATGGAATACAAGTGTAAACCACTTTAAAAATATACAGGTTTATAGGCTACAGTCGCTTAAAACTTTTATTATTACATAAACAGGCGCATAAAAAATTTTGGAAATCCTTTTAGCACCAACCAACTGAGAAGCCATGTACATTCATGCATACAACTATGTATAGTTTATGAAATGCTATCATGCGGTTTTAGATTTAAATAAGTAAAAAGAATGACTATGTGCTAATGTTTGCGAGCAATCGTGAGTTGAGCATGAGCGTGAGTAGATGAAAAAAATCACGACTGGAGACAGATCAGGCGCAGAATCGTACGCTTTACGTGCTTTCCGAAGCATTACTGTTATGTTACATCACCAACTGCCAAACTTCGGACTGCCACTGAGAATTTTTTTTAAGTCCCAATTACGTTTTTTTGGCCCCACCTGAGATTTCAACCCGAGACCTCACGCAGAGAAGCGACATACTACCGCTTCACCACCGAGGCTCTCACAGAGGTGCCTTTCCATGTAGGGGTCTAATAAAGACCCCTGCCTGTTACTTAGCTAGCGAAATATGCGTGTAATATATTGCATATAACCTATTCCTTCGGCAAAATATGTATACACGTGAGCAAGGATTAAGCGAAAATAGCAAAATGTTAAATGAATAATAAATGTATTTCCATTTATATTGCTGCAATTGTGAATTTACCAGATACCTATCATGTTGTATACGTGCATCGGTCCTATATGTTTCAGGATTTAAATCGCATTGCTCACTCTACTTCGAATGGCGAATTAAATTTAAGGGCATGCATGCTTGTTTGGATTTCCAATTTGCCTAAATGTAATAGAAATGTGAAATCCTAACTAATATTATAAATAAGAATATGAGTGTTTATTTGTTACACTTTCACACCTTAACTACTCGACCGATCATCGTGAAATTTTGCAAACTTGTTATCAAGGGTACAGAAAGGGACATAGGGTAACATTTATCCAGAAATATAACAATTCATTTGAAAAATCAGGGTTAATGCGACCGAAGCCGCGAACAAAATCTAGTCATTTATATTTTAGGAGCGGATTTATAAAAATAGTATGTTGACTTACTATTACATTTTTGCTGCCCTCCCAAAATTATGTGACTTCATGAACTATTCATTTACCCAAGTATTTATTATAGTAAATTCATTATTTTCGTAAATTCTACCTAATATTATAAAAGTGAACGAGTGTTTGTTTGTTTGTTACACTTTCACGCCTTAACTACTCGACCGATCATCATGAAATTCCGCATACATATTTTGAGATGTAGAGAAAAGGAGACAGGGCACATTTCATCCAGAAATGGTACTGTTTCTGAGCGGCACTGCAGGCAAAACCAAGTTTATAATCGGGATTTTATTGAAATTAAACTACTATATACGGATTTTATCGCGTTTTTTATTTAACACTGTATCTATTACATAATTTTGAAAACTGTTACACTACTACTACTATTGAATGTTACTAATTTTAAGCTAATAAAATTATTAAAACTATTAATACTATTTATATTTAGGTTTACACTTTCCCCGACGTTTCGGTTGCTTTTCAGCAGCCATGGTCTTTAAATTTATTCTATCATTTGACTACATAAACCTTATCTGCCATCATTACTGTTTACTTACTTAAATTTAAAAGGATCATTTTATTCCAATGCACATTTTATCGCAATCATAATCGATCTACAGTAACTATTCAGACCCATACCTTACACACATTCCCTTGACAATGTTACTTTACAATTATTGTTGTGGCAACTATTGTACGTGCCTGTACTCCGACACGGTACAGTCGCAGACAATAGCGTGTAATCTGATCGCCAGATTAATCTGTATAAGGTCCGTTATTACACACGTTGAGTGGGGGTGATATTGTGTTTGCTGTACCTAATCATTTGTTCTGTCTTAAGTAAGTTCAATAAATAGTTTTGATAAGTAAGTCTGGATGGAGCGTAACTTAAAATGCTTTTTTATATGAACAATATTTGTGACAAAATATGATGTATGACTTTCTTTTAAATATTATGTATGACCTCTACTATGAATTTCTTGCAAACAATTCTCGGACATGTCAAATAAATATAATCATAAAAATTAAATAAAAGGAAAATAAAAAATTTGCTTTGTAAAATGCTTATTCGAGGAGTAGAAGCTCTCATAAGAAGAAGCAGGCAAAAAACTCATGGCCACTCTTTTCAATCGCCAAATGTTTAATAACAATAAAAAAATTTTTTTCTTATTTGAGCTGCTGTGTGCAGTTCTAACAATATTTTATTGCCATGAGATTTTAGCAGTACTCTGTGTCCAGTTTTAGATTCGAACCCGAGACACAGCACACAGACACGGCACAGCTGTCGCCTATACTACTGCTCCGCCATTGACCCAGTCTTCTTAAATACATTATTAATACAGATACATGTGTTAAGGCTGCGCATCATTTATGAGCCCCATACATCATCGCATTAGTATGCGATGTTTGTACTGAAGATGATCTATCATAATAACATGGAATGTATCGTTTACTTTATTCTTGTATATTATCATTGGCACAAACGATCAGAACTTTATTAAAGCAGTGGTCACAACAGTACTTAACAGTACAAGATTAAATTTAGTAATAAATCTAGTCATCATCTTTTAAGTATAAAAGAAAATGTAAGTAGATAAATGGATCCATAATTTAAAAAAAATTATTGATTTAATATTTTTCCCTCGTTGTTTTCTTTTCTGCCTTGGTGGCACAGTGGTAATAAATGATACTGCTGTGCACGACGATCTGAGGTTTCATTTCCGAGTAATAATATTAGAGTTTGCTCTGAAGAAGTCGCAGTTGTAACACGGAGTCTCGAACTCTTTCCGATAGACGCCGATAGGCTCGTCTTTTATTATGTTGGGCTTGAAACTGTAGCTGGTGCGATAAGGATATAATATACCCCTGCCAACATATTCGTGAATACAGGTGTGAAACTATATAACTATGTAATGTACATGTATATTTCCACCACCACTATCAGATGACCAAATTCTAAATAGAGTATCTAATATAGGTACCTTCGTTAAAAGTGAACAAAAATGTAAATTATATTCACATTTACTGCACTATTGCACGGATGGTGTAGCGGTTTAAGTGGTTGTCTTGCCATTGCGCCGAGTGTTGTGGGTTCGAATCCCACACAGGTCAAAAATTTGTGTGATCCACAAATGGTTGTTCCGACTCTGGGTGCTCTTTGTGTCCGTTGTTTGAATGTTTGTTTAGATCTCCAGGAATCTGACACAGGAATTACGCCTAGTGTGGTAGGAGTCTTTCTTTTTAAATAGCTTTTATTTTAATCTAAAAGAATACAATTTGCGATATTTATGACATAGGTACTAGATCGGAACTCTATTTTAATAATTTTTATTACGACTATTGGCCTCAAATGTGTATATTATGAAATCTAAAGTAAAATCACAGTATACTAATCATGTGTACTGAGCCAAAACTTTTATTAAACAATCAATTTTCAGACTACGTATGTATATTAAAAGTTGGGTTTCAAGTTTAATTATATATGTCAATTTGTAACAAAACAACCATTGAACTCATACAATCATAACAAAATAATTAAAATTGGAGATAGTAATATTGGGCTGCTTACTTGCTATATATTTCAATTTCATTTCCACATCGCATAAGGAGATCAGTACATTTGAAGTTCTCAATGTATTTTCGCATACGATTTTTATACTACTTTGTGCCTTTGAGAGCTTATTTTCTACCGATATTAAAATGCTCGACTGGTACACATTTTTAAGAACCTTGTATACTTAAGCCTTTAAAGAGTGTATAGAGTTTCTAGAATTCAGTCAATAAATATATATAATAATAATAAAAAAAAAAATTAAAAAAAATTATTACCAAAAATGTTACAATGTATGGTCTTATCCATTGGTCCCACACTAGGCAAGCCTGTCCTGTGGGTAACGTGACGATTACAATTTACGTTGAGGCACATTGCTAGGTCGACATCTTTTAAAGTTAACGTTTATGAGAAAATTTTATACTAATATACTAGAATTTAACACTTATTCATTATACTCGTACATATTTACGGGGAAAATAGAAAGTGTAAGTAATATAATTTACGATAACCGCGGGTGGTGTGTGTAATTATGAATATTTGTATGTATATTATATATTTAATACTTATATATCTATGTATTATTTATATATTATATAGTGTTTAACTAAAGTGCAAAAGAAGATTTTCAGTGCTGTCATATGTCATTGTATTGAGCCATTTGGATATCTTTATTTTTGCCTCTTTTACTGAGCACTCTTTTATATCACAATATTTTGCTAGTAGTAATATGTGAACGCTTCTAACAACTAATAGAAAGATCAACAGCCTATCTCATGGTTCTAAGCTACCGTGGGCGATCTGACATATTTATACACTGAGACTTCAAGAGACAATGGACGTCATCAAGCCTTTTATCACAAGAGCTTGTTATGAAAACTATAATCAAAGCAATAATAGTGGAACACTTACTGGTCACACAAAATAAGGACTAGTTCAGATTCATACACTGCTGTGATAAATCACCACACGCTGTGCCGGCTAATCGTGCTGATGACTGCTGTCTGAAAGGTCCGATTAGCTTCAAAACTAGTTCTGCAAACTTACATAAATTAAATACATCTATACTATACTAATATTCTAAATTCGTAAATGTGTTGAAGGTGATTGGACGAAACTTTACACATGGATAGATCTTATACCGGATTTACATATAGATCCAATTCCAAAGTCAAATATATTTTATTCATTTAGGTCACTAAGTAACACTTATGGACGTCAAAGAGGTTAGTGACTTTACTGAATTTAGAGTATTTTTCTTCTATGTTAGTTGATAGGTTCAGGCAAAAGGTTGAGCTTATAAGAAGAAAGAAACCTACAAGAAATGCGCGTCCACTCTTTTAAATAGTAATTAAATTATAATTTCACTACTTGTAAAATACTGAATTTATAATTAACAGGTGTTGCAGTCATTATGCCATATATTACTGTCCATATTAAACACACAATCTAAAAATAAAAGATAATTTAATAATATTTTTTTTATACCGGAATGAGTTCCTGAAGAATTTAAACAGATGAATTCGTGGACAGAAACTAGTATAATGTAATATAGATTAAGTCACGTATGAAAACCTTAAACATGGACAATAATATTTATGTTTTCAATATTTGTATATACAAAAACCTTTATTGACAATAACCCATAAGCTGAAAATAGAATGTATAACGTGTCCACAAATAGATTTTCAAAGTACGGCTAAATTCAAATAGCGAAATCGTATAGTGTTGCAAGATTATGCAGAACTAGTGTTTGTACTAAAATAGGGGACTAGGACTAGGCTAGACCAAATGTATTTGGCATACAATTTTGAATTTGCTGCCATCTGTAAGCATTCCAGCGTAAAACATGATGGTATGGTTATATTTTAAGATCGTGACGTATATATTTAAAAAATTGCCTATGTACCCTATACCTGGAATAATACAAATTATTAAAAAAATATACAGCTATTAGTGTTGTTTAAGTATCTATTAGAACGTGTTAATATTGATGAATGATGAATGATTGACAATTATCGCCTGCTCCGTGCCTCGGAGAGCACGTTAAGCCGTCGGTCCCGGCTGCCATGAACATCTATGGCAGTCGTTATTGGGAAGTCAGTGCCCTATAATGTCCTGACACTAGTCTAGCCAAGGTATCGTTAGCCTTCGGGTTGCGGAGGTCAGGTGGCAGCCGATCCGTGTAAAATCTGATATCCAGTCAAATCCGGTTAAACCAGAAAAGCCCACCCCAAGTGACTTGGGAATAATAAAGGCTAGGAAGAAGAAGAGACCCTATACCTGGATTAAAACAAATTATTAAAAAAATATACAACTATTAGTGTTATTTAAATATCTATTAGAACGTGCTAATAATAATAAGTCGATAAAAAAGAAAACCATATTATAAGGAAAATAATATATACGGATTTATTTACCGTGGTTTTCTATTGTACAAGGACTACATTATATGACGCTTAAATATGACCACACCTTTCTGTTACACGCTGTCAATGTAGAAGTTACTATAGTGCAATTGTGTTTATTGATTGAGGTTTATAGAGAAGTAAATGTAATGCAATCGTCAGTGACGTTTCTATCATATTAGCTCTGTATATTAACTATCCCAATGCTTCGCACGGACCTCATCACAGTGTGAGAAGGATTAGGTCATTGTCCATCATGCTGGCCTAGTGCGGGTTGGCAGACTTGACAAATCTTCGAGAACATTTTCTCGTTCTTTTCGAGAGAATTTTCAGACATGCTGCATTGACATGTGTAATTATCTGCCTATGGCGCAGAAACCACATCATCGCTTCATCATCACTACTAACCGCAGAAATACAAGGCTGTTTAGCTGTGGTATAACGCAGGATAGAAGTAGTTTCTCAGTCAGGTTGCCGCAATTTAAACCAAAAAGTCCAAGTGAAGAAGACACTTTATCTTACTTCTAACAATTAATTATTGTAAATATGTAGAAAATTATTCTAATTCTTAACGTGAACCTATGTAGGTAATTTTAGAAGATACTATAAGAAGTTGCAATTGAAATAATGATCACTGATGTAAACTAATTACTTATTATGCAGGAGGTATTATAATGTGTGAAAAAATCTTTGCATTTCTTATATGTCATTGCTTTTTGTAGTACGATGAAAGCGTCACTTTTGATAACCGGCAGATAAAAGAACTATAACTTAAAATGCCCTTAAAAATCCATTACGCACAAAAGGCATAATTTTAGGCATAAGCAAGATTTAAAATTTTGGTATCAAAATAATAGATACAAAGATATAGTGTAATATAATGTAAATAAATCATTTTGATTGATGCGATTTACTCACGTGCGAAACAGGGGTGCATTGAAACTTGCCCTTATGTGTAGTGGTGAAAGGGACAGATGAGAGCGTTTTGTCAACCAACAATATATTTATTAATATTGACAATTATATTATATACTAGCTTTTGCCCGCGGCTTCGCTCGCGTAAAAGTAGTTTAGGTTATGTTAGAAATATTCCTTTTAAAATATAATATAGCCTATGATAATTACCTCTGAGTCTTCTTCGAAGAGGTTAATGAAAACATGTGGCTCGGTGTGTCTGTCTGTTAGTGAGAGGCATAGCTACGGAACCACTGGACCGATTGACTTGTAACTTGGTGAACAGACACCTTGGGGCCATCCCTCGGTTGAGTTTGAATATGGGTCCTATGGGTCATAAGACCCCCGAGATATAGGCGTCACAAGGTCATAAGGTCAGAGGATATCCACCAACAGAGTGATTTGGAAGTCCAAGAGAGAGGCTTATACCCAATAGTAAGACATAAAAAAAATGTCACAGGAAGACGAAGAGGGTGAATCCTGGGTTTTTATACCCATTTCGTTTGGTGATAATACAGCTTTCTAATGGTGACAGAATTTTTAAATTATGTTTACTAGTTTTTGGCATATATAATAAACAAACAAAAATGTAATCTTTCCTCTTTGTAATATAGATAATATATAGATTATAATATTATATATTTGTTAATCTAACCCACCTTAAATATTTTACATTTACCGCGAGTTTGTAAAATTTATATAAATGTAAGTAGATAAGTACTTTGTAGATACTAAGTAATGGAAATCAATGCATGTGTGAACACAAAACTCAATTGACTCATTGTGAATATTAGCTTTTGTGAAAAATTTAATTATGTTTTTGCAGAACTGGAGCCAGTTTGATTGTGTAATAACTATAAATTACTGTTTTTAATTTTGATTGGATGGGATTATCTAAATTAAATAGTCTGATGTTATAATATGTTTTACATTTACGCGAATGTTATACATTGAAATTACACTTTTTTATACGGATTTTATCACGTTGTTCATTAATACTTTTATTACAACGCCATAAAATTCGTATAAAGTAGGTATCTAGTTCAATTTCGAAGTTAAATGTAATGTTAAATATTGTTCTGATTGAAATAGATGCGATATCGCCAGGCATGTTATTTGCATTAATTTTTATCTTTGTTTCATATTCATAACCCTTATGTCAATTACTTTGGTGAACAATATTCAATTTTGGTAACAGTTTAATCTCGATATAGAACTTAAAATAACAATGTAGAAATATGTTAAATATCAATAGAACATGCCAATATTTTAATTGTTTAAAAAAATCTTTTGTCTATTGTAATCTCACAGGCTGATCATGACTAGCCAAAATCAAAATGATCACCGCTGTTTTTGTAGTTTGCACCACACCCGTTACACAAAAGTCAGTCGGTTGGAAGAAGAGCTCCCTTTGTGAGCCCGTCCCCGATATTCGGTAACATTTTAAACTAATAATAATAACGGAATTCACCCCGGATTAATTGTGTTATTTTTGTGCTAAGATCCTTTTTATGTTCCTTCAAACGTAAATAATACGTTGGCACATGGCTTTTAATGTTTACAACAATTGTTCCTGTTATATTGGGTTTTAATGGCACCAGTATTTTATAGAAATTACATGCTTCAGAGAGTACGTAAAGCCGTATATCTGGGCGATCTTGAACATTTATGATACACGATAAAATAGTATTTTCAGGGTAAGTATACCCTGAAAATACTGGTCCAATTTCAGTATATCAATATCTCGTTGGACAGATTTGTACATACATACAGACGGTAGCGGTAATGTTGTTATTTGTGCGTTATATATGTATGTATATATTTTAAACAAAATGATTGTTTATTTAGATAAGTTGGCACAAATATGATTATCAATAGGACTTAAAAATACTTAAAATAGGATACATTACTTTGGACGCCTGTACTAGGTTATACATGTATCAGAGGTGATAAATATGTGCTTTTATAGTGTAATAGGACGGGCATTTTTAAAAATATTTATTAAATATAGACTGTTCCATAATAAGTTACTATTACAATGAAAATAATATAACTTATTTATATAATTTTGTATTTAAATATTAGTTGACATATATAATGTTTATGAAGCTATAGCTTATAGCTAACTAGTGATAAAAATATAAATAAACGGCGGTCTAGGCACCCTCATAATCTATAGAGTTTATGTACCTATATTCAGCTTGTTTTCTGGACAATCAGTTTCACCCGTCTTGTGGTTGCTAGGCTTCTTAAAACGAGAGCATTAAGCACATTTAGGGACATCTTCCTTCTTTGTTACATTCGGTCATCGAATGTCCTGCTTCGGAACAATGTCCACACGTAGGGGTAACCTCTCTGCAAGATTTCGCTGCATGGCCATACTTGTAACATCTTGTTATTAGTGTAAAATCTCTCACGGGGCAGGACGTCCAATGTATAAAAAGTCTAGCCTGTGTGACTAAAGCTTTTCTTATGTTAGCCAGAACCGAACGGAATAGACATACGCTATAGATACACACATGGTCCCCTTTGAATTTCGTAATATAATATAGAAAACGTGCTATATAGGTACTATTGACTTTATTTAGATCCGAACACAATAACAAAACACAAAAAGACAAGTGGTCCCCATTCAATATCGTAATAGAAAACCTACTAGAGGTATTATTGAATTTCTAGGAAACAATCACAAAACCAATATTCGGTTAGCCGAGTATTTTTGTCCTAGTCTAAAAATAACTAGTTTGCTTCATCGCAATATTCTTGTTTATATTATCGGTAATGTCTACAACATCCCCAATAAGCCTTCAAAACCATGTTAACATGAAACCTAGGACATATTTTTAGATATTTACAGCACTACCCAAAAGGTCTACGGATTTCCAATGACATAAATTCATTTTATTATGGTATTCGCATGTATAGTCTTACATAAGAATGTAGAATGGGCAATATGTAGATATATGGGTGATTCAGTTTTGTTTATGCCTATGTTGTGAAAACCTCAGTGAGTAACGTAACAATAATACTTGTCAAATGTATTTTTTTTGTCGAGGATTTTATCGATTTATAGTTTATATATTGTATTTGTAACATTATGTATTATTAGCTTTTGCCCGCGGCTTCACTTGCGTAAAAGTAAGTAAGGTTAGGTTATGCTAGTAAAAGCAATTTTTTTGAGTAAAATATAGCCTATGTTACTCGGTGATAATTTAGCTTTCCAATATTCCGGGCACGCCACGATCGTGGCGGTAAGTCCTGTGGTTGAGGAGTGGCTGGAGAGGCGGCATGGCGCCCTCACCTTCCGGCTGACACAGGTACTGACTGGCCACGGTTGTTTTGGCCAGTTCATGTGTCGTATACGCCGGCAAGAGACTCCCGGTTATCACCAGTGCGGCGACTGCCGCGACGTTGTTGAGGACACGGCACTGCACTCTTTGGCGGTTTGCCCCGCCTGGGCATCGCAGCGCCTGTGAGTTGATCGCGGTAGTCAAATCGGTTGCCCTCTCGCTCCCGGCCGTAGTTCAGTCTATGGTCTGGAGTGAGAGGTCGTGGAACGCCGTCGCCTCCTTCTGTGAGGAAGTGATTTCCATCAAGGAGGCGGCGGAGCGGGAGAGGGAGCGCTTAAACCCTCTCCCCAACCGCAGAGACTACCTCGCGCGAGATGACCTCCAGCCACCTTGAGATTTGACTTGAGGACGGTGGGCTTTGTGGACCTGCCCGCCATCCGTTCAGCACCAGATCCGAGAGGCGGCATGCGTGTTCCTACGCGCGCCTCTGTTTCGTGTCCATCTCCCCTCTAGGGGGGAGACAGTAGGGTTTACGAGTGGAAAGTGCCTATATTTTGAGTAGGTTTATCGTGTAGTGGCCTGCCATTTCACACGGCGGGCTGAGACCTCGGCGGGGTCGCGATCGCATGCGAAAATGATTCGCGCGGCCCCGTGGACAGTGGTTTTTGTCGAGGAACACCGTGGTAGGTTTAGTCGGTATTCCGGGAGGTATATTATCTTTTTCAACATCTCTCTTTTACCCCGGTGAGTCCGACATAATCCCTCCACCCACCCCCGTGGAGGGGTATGCGTTAATGCATTCCCAAACGTAAAAAAAAAGCTTTCCAATATTAAAAATGTTTTTAAATAGGTTCAGTAGTTTTTGAGTTAAATGCCTACAAATAAACAAACAAAAAATTTTACTTTCCTCTTTATAGTATGAGTACTAATAATTTTTTATTTGCTGTATTATTGATGGAAATATGAAAAAAAGGTTTTTTGATAGTATGAAATAATATAGATATTTTGATATGATAATTGTAGGTGATTACTTCATTAATGAGACATATTTATTACTAACGACTAGAATTTTTGACTTAGCTTTTGAGATAAATCGTTATAGCTAAAAATTATGCAGGTAAATAAGAAGATATATTATATATTGTTTGTATAACCTATTATACCGAAGTGCACCAACTTTGTTTACAAAAGCAATACTAACCATCACTAATACAACAACTTTAAAGCTTAAAGTCTAAACAGTTTAATACGATCTCTATTAACCGTTTCCTCAAGTATTTATACTCAACAAGTATTTATTCATTGCGTCAATAAAACGTCAATGAAGTCAGGCCTGTTATAAATTCCAGTTGTTTATACCGACAAGACTCGGCACGTTAAACCGGTGATCCTATTTGTCATATGAATATTTATGACAATCGTTACAGTATTCGGGTAGCCAAGAGCTCGAAGAGATCTATAACTATTAAATAATAAAATATGACCCCCTCAGATGGCTCATAGCTTGTTTTACCTTTTATGAACAATGGGGTGGAATTTTACCTCGCTGCCACTGGTTGCTATATTGGTTGGTGACTATATAACTAGTAATATATTATGAAGAGACTGCAGGTTTCGGCAAATATAGATTTTCCATAAAATTCGGTGCTGCACTGCGCGAAACGGATTCAAAAACCTTTAGAACAGTCAGTCTATGGATTACTCTAAATTAGATTTGAACAGTTAATTATCTTAATTATACCCTTCAAGGTGTGATATAAAGCTATATGGCGTGAAGTGTTCATCAATAACTCCGTTTAAAGCTGGATTAGCCTCATGTTAAATATCTGCTCTATAGAAGCTCACATCTAAATCATTGTATTTCTGTGAATAATACCAAATATGAATCTCCTTAAGGAGGTGTTTTTAATAGTAGGAGCATCGGTCTATGTCGCTTATACATGCAGCATAGTCCATTATTTATTTATAGCTCCAGTATTGCAAGCAATAAACCATAGAAGCCTATTAAAATTTCAAAGATAAATATAGCTTCTTCTTATAATTTTAGACAAACCTTACGGATTTGTATATTATAGAA
This sequence comes from Catocala nupta, assembly GCA_963675205.1. NCBI lineage: Eukaryota > Metazoa > Arthropoda > Insecta > Lepidoptera > Erebidae > Catocala > Catocala nupta. Next base: position 29,064,150 of record OY776091.1, on the reverse strand, counting down.
CATAAAATTAACATTAAGTGGTCGTTATCCTATCCAGATACTTTTGGTAATTCTCACTTCTATGTTAGCCTTCTATGAAATGGAATAAGAAAACGTTTGGCTAGAAGAAACTACCTAGACAATGTTTACAATTATGTGTTTATTCATAAAAATTACTCATGATAGTGGCTAGATTCGATACAGTTGCTTTTAACTTGGTGATAAAAGTATGTATCGCCAAAAGTCTACTTTTAAAGCGTAATACTCCCAATAAAATGGTACACTGAAAATGCTGACAAAGAAATCCATGACGGTACTTTTTAGGATTTGTTTTCGACCCCTTAATAGGAGTTGAACGCAAGCAGATAAAGATATTTTGCATAATTTTCTCATTTGCATTGAAACAAAAGGGTATAATCCCGAAAAAATCGTTTATTCCGAAAGCTGATACGCATGGAATTATTTTATTGCTATGAAAATGACTGACATTAATATATCAGTAACTTTATAAGCCATTGAATTTATCCGATGATAATAGCCCAGATTATGCAAACGCGCAGAAAATGTACATTTGTTCCTATTGAAAAAATGGTGTTGGTACCTACTTGTTTTATTGGTGGCGAATTCGGTATTAGATGGGTCTGCGATGACAATGGCAATTATGTAGTTAAAGACCCTGGCTCAAATATACTAAACTGCTGTGGACTAGAACTCTTTACGTGGCTGATACTGCACTTGTAGTAAGTCAATATACCATGTTATTTTAAAAACAAACTGACACTGTCGTTTAGAAAGTCTGTTAAAAAGTTAAAACAAGAGTCATATTTAAACTGTATCTGATTATCTCACCTTCGCGAAAATGTTATACATTGATATTTAAATTATTTTATATAAACTTTGTCGTAGCTTACTTTTGAAAACTATAATTATATTTTATTCTCAGCTCGACGTTTTGTTTGGTTTTAATTAGCCATTATGAAAAAAGCCGTGAGCTCCCCATGGCTATGGCTGGGGAGCTTACGGCTGGCTTCTAATTGGAAAGTATTATAACGATATTAAAAAGTAGGTCTTAAGAAACACTACTTTTTAAAATCAGTATAAAATAGATTAATTTCAAAATTTAAACTATGAAGTTATACGTTATCATGCGCGTGCTGTGATCTATCCGTTACTACTACTAGATCGAAGGCTTTCTACACCATGTGTTCGATAGCCTATCTTAGCTAAGGTTAAACTAAATATTTATGGTAATAAATATTAAGTTTGAGGGATCAGGTGGTAATCCAAAAAATAGTCAATCAATTTTTATAAAAGCTTAACCAAGATGAGCTTTATTTTGTATAAGATCTTTCAAGTGATCGTATTTATGTGTGTTGAAATGTTCCATAATTACATTAAACTACAATATAAGCATCTGAAACTTTGGAGAAAGTGTAAATATAAATTGCTTAATATATTTTTACAGTATTTAAAAGTTGTGTGCTTTTAGAATCAACCACGATGTGAACAGTAAATAGAAGTTTAATATAATTTGTTCTTATCTAATAAAAATGTAATAGCGCCATGTCTGCGCCACATATTTCTAATCTACAGCCCACATGTGCGTGAGTTACCGGCATAAAGAAGAAGCGCGAACATTTAGCCTGCATTACTGGATAATAATTCACTGCCGGTATTTCCTAGCTAGATGCGTAAAATGATAAATGCTGTTGTTCAAACAATATTGACTGGCTGAGTAAGTTGTTTCCGTGTTTAAATACGAGTTGTAAAAGCACTAGTAATGACTAAAATTTTATTCAAAATTAGTTGGAGCATAAATTACTAAAATGTAGCGTTTTTGTACCATATTGCATTAATAACTTAGCATTAACTGTTAGTGTTACTTTTAAATGTTTTCATAGTTTGTATACGAAATAAATAAAATATTATTTTCCAACTAATTGTGCGCTGTGTTTGCATTATAACTGTGTTTTTCTACTAACGTTCAATATTTCTATGAATAATAATAATTGATAACTCATTAAATAAAATTAGGTATATCATGAAGTAGCCCATAAATAGGTGTTAGAGTTCTTCGTAAAGCTCACGAGCTTTTACCACTATTCCTAGGAAACGTAATTTTTCAAATATTTTAATTACTAAAAAAATGTCGTTTGTTTGTTATAAAACAAAGAATAATATTAAGTAAAATAAAATAATATTGAGTAACAAAATATATTTATATATTTTTAATTTATTATTTGGATATATCGGTGCGGAGACCAACAGACAGCAATGCAGAGGATCTCGGGTTCGAACCCACGTCGCGCACCTCTAACTTTCGGAAGTTATATAACTTTTCGAAATTATGTGCGTATTGATTGACAATTATCGCCTGCTCCGTGCCTCGGAGAGCACGTTAAGCCGTCGGTCCCGGCTGCCATGAACATCTATGGTAGTCGTTATTTGGAAGTCAGTGCCCTATAATATCCTGAAACTGGTCTAGCCTTAGGGTATCGTTAGCCTTCGGGTTGCAGATGTCAGGTGGCAGCCGCAACGTGTAAAAACTGATATCCAGTCAAATCCGGTTAGACTAGAAAAGCCGAACACAAGTGACTTGGGAATAGGGAGAAGATTTGGATATAAATTTTCCAAGAATATACAAATAAAACATAAATAAATCAATACACGAACAGTTCACAGAATTACCTATACGGCTTTTAGGCATTCACAGATACAGATGATCACTGAATTGTCATTTTGTGGCGCATAGCAGCCACAGATTTAGACGCTGCTCCGCGTTAAATTGAAATCTGTATTTATTGTTATTGAAATTATAAACTACGCTACTCGTCCTTATATTAAACTGATCATAACAATCATAAATAGAAGAAAATATATTCACATAGTTCGACACGCATTATGAAGTCTCTCAATATTAGTACATTAATTAATAGTGCAATAGATAATTAACGTTTTCTTTTTTTTTATTGCGTCAGCTGGCAAACGAGCAGACGGATCGCCTGATGGTAAGCGATTACCGCCGCCCATGAACACCCGCAACCCCAAAGGAGTTACAAGTTTGTTGCCAGCCCTTTAAAAAGGAATGAAGGAGGGAAAGGACAAAGGAAAGGATAGGAAAAGGATCGGGGTAACTGGGCCTCCGGCTCTCTCACTCACCGATACGAAACGCAACAGTACGGGTAAAACGTTTCAGTCAGGCACCCGTAGTAACGAGAAAACGAAGGAAAATTGCTTATTACAGCGCTCAAAGGAGGCTGACTAAGTGTCACTGCCAAGTGAACTCTTTACAACCTTGTATTTATTAAAGACGTCAAATAAAATAAAAGTTTTAACGCCTACGATTTACTGTTACTGTTTCAATAAAACTAGAAAACTGTCACAGTCGAATAAGTTTCTCGAGTTAAATTAGTTTCGTATTACCTAATTACAAATTAGAACAATTTGGGAGGTTTGGTAAAGATTTCGCAACCAAGTTCTTAGATAAGAGGATGTTTAAAGAAGTTTTTAGTCGGTCTTAGATTCTACGAATATAAACTAGGTAGCTTATACCATAGTGATATCGAGTTGCAAAGAGTTCAAATCAAATCTAGTTAGTGTTATACGTGTGATTTGTATTATACAATTCTTGACATTTACTCACTGATTGGTAAACGATTTTAAGCAAGCGAGGTTAAGCAACATTGCGTGCGGTCAGTCTATAGATGGGTGACCGCTTAGTGTTATTTCATCTGAGCGTCTCCATGCTTCGGAGGGCACGTAAAAAGTCGGTGCCGGTTGTTGCCAAATTGACAGCAGTCGTTAAGCCATGTCAGAGGCCCACGGGCGGCTTAAATAACTCTTGACAAAAGGTTGGCCACTAACCACACGAAAAGAAAAAAAGAATAAAGAAGATTTACATTAGCTTAAAGATCTTCGATTTCGTAGTTTTAACGATCTGTTATGCTTTTCCTATATGTTTTACTGTGAACGACAAATAATAGAACTTTAAGCCTGCGTGTAATATTTGTCCAAGGACTGTCTACCGTATCTCCCGCCCGCCAGTCAGTGAGTTGAAGTGATGCCCTCTGTTCTGCCGGGACGTCGTCGCCCGCAGACCTTATCTTTTCTGCATTGGGCTCTGCTGGGTGGGTCACTGATGTAGTTCTAGTTTCAGCGACTCACCCACCCTACAAAGCAGCGATGTGGCACACCGTGGTGGTTTTAGTCATTAGGCCCGAAGTCTCGGGAGAACCCGACATAGCTCTCTCGCCTTCCCTTGTGGCGAGGGTTATATCCTGGGAGTACACATCAGGAACCTCAAAAAGAAAATAAAAAATAAAAGGACTTTCTTCCGTATAGTGCATGTGAACAAATCTATCATACCATTTCGTCAAGCGTTTTGATTTCCGAAATATTCTTTATTTACTTCCCTTAGGGTCGATTTTTCAATGGTCAGATAACTTTTATCTAGGGAATATATTTGACGTTTTGACAGCTTTTGTATAGAAAATATGTCATACCACCATATTTATTCTTCAGATAAAAGTTATCTAACGATTGAAAAACCGGCCCTTAGAACGTTAAACTATTCAATCTTTCTTAAACCAAAGATAATTATAACTTGCAAGGCAAAAGCACATGTACAGTAAATCAAAATTAAACGGCTGAACGCGGGTGGCGGTGCGAAAATTGACTTGTTTTAACGTAAAAAGCCGACACGAACAATTATATTCCGCAATTTAGCTGTCATAAATAATCGTTATTACCCTCTGTCAGGAAACCATGATAACAGTTAAATTATTACTAAACACTAACTTAATAAGTCAATTATGATCGTAACTTTGTTACAAACATTCGTTTTATTAGTATCTCCAATAATACTGGCTATAAATAAATTTTATGCATTATGAGCTTATGCATTTATGGAACCACATCTTTTTATTTCAAGCTTTTGTTTAAAAGGTCCTGCAAAGTAATTTTATAAATTCGAATGTGAGTTTGTTTGTCACGCTCTCATGAATTTTCGCTACACGTTGTCAGGGGAACAGAAAAGGACATAGGGTAGCTGTCATCCAGAAAAAAGTACTGTTGTTAACCTAACCTAGCTTAGCGAGCGAAGCTGCGGGAAAAATCTATTATTATAAAGTTCCTTCAGGAAGATCTCGCAGGAGACAGCACCGATCATGAGGTATCAGGATGAATTCACAGGTCGAGTAAAATGTTCAAACATCCTTTTCCATAGTGTCACTGCGTCGTGGCGTTTGACACATGTTAAGTAGATGGACTAAGGCTCAAACTCGCTTGTATTATCGTAGGACCGAATATAATAGTGAACATTTGAAATTAATTCTTTAACATTTAGTTATTAAGTTCTATTATAGTAATGTTTAATACGCTGCTGTTTGTTATCCCTAAATAAATAAAATAAAATAAAAAATAAAATTAAACCGTATTTTGGTAATACTCTAAGATATAAGTAACATTTCTAGTTTTACAAATAGAAAAATGTTTTGCTAAATTTCATTAAATGGATTTAATTTTATATGTTATTTAAATAAATCTATGATATAGCATATTGATATGATACAGCAATCTGTGACTTCACACGAGTTATACTCTTCACTTTAAACGTATATCGCTTTTAACTTTGCACTATAGTCATATAGTGCAGAAATATACCTACATCTTTACCATATTTCGATTTTTCAAGGGAATTGTGTATGTTATTGTTTACCTTTAAATCATTCTTATAAGTATTTTTATACGTCAATCCACCTGAATACCTAAATTATTTTAATACAAGTTATATTGCTTGAAGGTCACTTCATAACTATCATGAGTCATGACAGATGACGTTACTAAACATCCTTTCGTATACGTCACAGCACTAGACTAAAACAATCAGTTGAAGTTATAATTGTATCCTCACCTATATATGTATCTTCAAGATCTTGCATTTTTTTATTTTTTTATTTTCTTGGGCTAATGCTATGACGCATATTCCTCCGCGGGGGCGACCTTTAGTGTTACATCTATACACATATTATAAAGAGAAAAGATTCTTTTTTGTTTGTTTGTAGGGATTTAACTCAAAGACAAAGTCAAATGTCAAAGTCAAAGTTAAAGTCAAAAACCATCTATTCATTTAGGTCACAAAGTAACACTTATGAACGTCAAAATATATAGGTTAGTGAGTTTACTAAGTTACTATATTTAGGTTAGTTGCTAAGTTCAGGCAAAGGGTTGAGCCTATAATAACTATATAAAAACTACTCAACCGATTTTTAAATATCTTTCACCATTAGAAAGTAAAATTATGTCGTCACAGAGTAACATAGACAATATTTGATTTAAAAAACCTACTAACATAACTTAACCTAAAAATAGGTTGGTGAGCAAAGCCGCGAGCAAAAGCTGTACTTAATACATTACAAAGTTTAATAAAACCAACTGCTAAGGTCTATTTGTTCCGTCCAATAACCTTAAACATCACGTTACAATTTGCTAGTAAGCATCTTAGTTTTATACGAACATGTGGGAGAGCCAGTTAATATAAGTTTTATGGCATTTATTTTATACTCGTGCGCAGGAGAACACTGAACGTCTTTGCTCGACTTACGTCCATGTAACTTATTGTTGTTTAATATGTATACTGAGACTTTAGACTTGGACAAATTAGCTTCTCAAAAAAAATAAAAGCTTTTTGTCATCGATATTAAGTGATTGGAGAAACTTATTTTGGATTAAGGCCGGCTATACACTGAGTGTGTTTAGCATAAGCAGGTAGTAGAAGCGAATAGCACGTATCGTTCAACAAATCCGACATTATTCTATACATACACATATATATATATATATACAGTTGTCGATTTATGCCAAACTGCTGAAATTCGTTAAAAAGGGATGTAAGTCGAACGGCGGTCGATTAATCGCGGATGATTTTACTGATTAAGTGAGTCAAATGATGACATTCGTAGAAGTTTCACCGCATCTGTTACAGTATTAAACAAAAAATTGCGAATCGCATGCGTCAACAAACTTTGTATTCAGCAACATTTAGCTAGGTTTTATTATTCGAAGGATTTTTAGGAAGCAGTCAATTTTGCAAATAGGTATAAAATATCTGGCGTGGAGTCGAAGCATATAAGTCAGTATTTATATATTAAATCATTAATTCCGAAATCGCTTAAACCTAAAAAACTGTTGAACACACACTATTGTACGTGATCTGGGCATAAACCACCCATTTAGTTTTAGGTAGGTATAGGTATAAGCGCATACAACCAATCTGCCCGGCTTAAGAATGGATAATATTTTTATTTAACTTAACTTAGTATTCTTCCGCTTGGCCGTTAATTGGCAACGTGCCCAAAAGACTGGCATCATTATTACGTTGGATTTCAACGCTAATTCTTTGCGTCAAAAACGCTAGTTTTTAATAGGTTTTCTTAATATTTAGTATTTATAAGTTCTCGACGTATTGATCGACTTGTATAGACCGTGGTCGAGAGTTGACTGCTTTTATCTTTTTATACATTGATCTTTTTGTATTTAATATGTATGTATAACAATAAGTATTTAATAATATGACTGGCAGGTTGCGGTGGTAATTGGCACCATATTACCGATTTCCTAAGCTACTTAAAAATATTTAATTACGCTGAACTCATAAACTAAGCAGAATATTATTTGGAATTAAATTGATGGCCGTATGTGTTTATGACTACGAATATGTCCCTAAGTTCAAAGTGTAAGTAATACACTACCATCAGTTTGTTAGTTTCCTCTGAGGATTCGGTTTACGAGTGCGCAGTAGAAGTACATCGTAAACTTAAAGAAACTACACTCGAATGTTCGGTACATCGCGAAAATATCGAAACTGCTATCGGCATCGATGTTTTGTGATCGACATGACGGCCACTCGGTTGCGTTCTGAAGCTTAAGTGTATCGGTATTCGTTGACTTGTTGATTTTCTTAGTGTGCACTGTGCATAGGGAGTGTTTTGTATAGTGAAATAACAATATATTTAGTGTATATAAATGTATAATGTGTACATATTTTTTAGAATAAATATAGATATAAACTACTAGCAATCTTTCAGATATAGTACTTTTTCTGGATGAAAGGTACTCTACATCCTTTTCTTTACCCCTGACAACGTGTATGCGAAATTTTATAAAGATCGGTTGAGTGTTTAAGGCTTCAAAGCATAACAAACAAACTTATTTATTTATTTTTAGCCTGTACTGTGCCACTGAAGGGTAAAAGCCTCCCTTCGATCGATCATCGATCTTTCCAATCCTTTCTGTCCAGCGCCAATTGTCTCCAATCCCAAATGAACGCATCCAAACCATCCCGCCATCTCATTCTGGGCCTGTCGCGGGGCCGTTTGTTATTTGGTGCCCAAATTGTGGTGATTCATGCCCACTTCTTTTTTTATTTCACTTTTTTTATTTCTTTTTGACATGCGACAGATATGGCCAGCCCAGTTCCATTTGTGTTCGGCAGCAGCTTGGCCCACATCCTTAACCTTTGTTTGGGACCGCAGTACCGTATTTGTGATCTTATCTATCAGCTTAACACCGAGTATATTGCGCTACATGGCACGTTGGCAGACCCCGATGTCGGACTTCTGACTCTTACTTAATGACCATGTCTGCGCTTCGTAGGTGAGAGTAGGTAGGATACACATGTACACGAGCTTCCTTTTTAGGGATTATGGTAGAGTACCCTTCATTAGGTATTTCATTGACCAGTAGTTTCGCTAGGCGTTTTCTGTGCGTTGAGCGACCTCTTTTTCTAGTCTTGTCTGGAAGGAAACCAGTTGGCCAAGATAGATATACTCATTGAAATATTCCATCTTAGTACTCGCCAGGCTAATCCAACGCTCTACGCAACAGCGTAATATGACGAAAACAAATTTAATGACCAAATAGATCATTAACTTTGTTGTCGTCATATTCATACGAAGTCCAACTACGAGACTTGCCTGGCTCAGTTGTTCGAGTATATGGGCCAATTCTTGGGTTAATATTTTGTCACCGACGACGATGCCCTTACAAACAAACAAACATACTTTTGTATTTATAATATTAGTAAACACATACAAAAGTTGTAACTAAATAAATTGTAGAAAATAATTTCATATCTTTGCCTAAATTCTTGTAATTCCCTCCGTTTTTAAGTCTTATTCACAACATAATTGCAAATAATGCAACATATTTTAAAATTATCTATTTAATTTATTAACTTCAATATCAAATAAACAATTACATAATTAAATAGTTAATATAATATATCTTCTACTTCCTTGCGATTATTAATCCCAGCTCATGCCAGGGACCGCTTTATTTGCAAGAAATTTAATCTAAAGAAAAAGCCACCACCAAACCTGTCAAATGATAAGTACTCACCAATGAGGTTTTGATATTTGCGCTGTTTGAGCGTCTCCGCATCTGATGCAGCAGCAGCACTTACACAACCCGCTGTGCTAGGAAGATGTGATGGCGCAAGGGTGTCGACACAAGTTGCGCCATTTAATTCTTATGAAGCAATGTAGCATTATGTTTTGTAAACATTAATCAGGCTAAGTGATTGCTTAAAGGGCCCTAATGTTTAATGCCCGGGATTTACATAAATATTATAACATTCACTGCGCAAATTGCCTCAGCAAGATTTAGACTTTGACATAAATGTTATTATTTAAATATGTTTATTTATTCAATGTAGCGGTTAGTCTGTTTCATTAAGTTATTATATGAAATATAAGTGTAAGTCTTCATCTGTGTGATTAGTCTCTTTGGGCCGAAACGATGTATACCTACAGACTTTTGTTGCAACTTAATATTTATTTATTTATAATTTAAGCATACCAACTATATTATTACAATGTTTTGTAGTTGAGACATTCTTAATATAACATTGTCAGAGTAATTAAACAAATCACAGGCATGCATAACATTTTAAATCTTTAAAAATATTGACTATGCCAGCTATGTATATTTATGAAACGGCTTTGTTTGTTAAAATTAATTTACATTTTTTTCAAAAAGTATCTGATGTAAAGAAAAATCCAATGCGTTCGCAATACATTAATCAATTGTGCAACAAAAAATGTAAAACCGCTTTACTGAAAAAGAGTTTTTTTGGAATAGCTCCAATAATCTATAATAAAACACCTGATACCATAAAAAATATGCCGCTTTCACAATTTAAGAAGAATCTCTATTCTCTGTTAATTGAAAAATGTTATTATTCTGTCCAAGATTTTATAAATGATAGTTTTTAAGATTTGTTGCTTTTTTTTGTATTTTTATTGTTTGATTTTGTTTAGTTTTTAAGTTATTATATTTGTACGCCTTCACGTCAAAACATAGCGCCCAGATATATGTATCTAACACCTATTTGTAAATTTGACCTATGTTTCACAAATAAACATTCTGATTCTGATTCTGATTATATATTAATGAGACTACTTGATTATGGTGAAAATATAACAGTGACTGTAATGTAATGTTTAGTCGCATAAACCACAAATCTAAGTCTAACTATATTAAAAGTATAAAAAATTAAAATTACAGAATATTATAAAGCATTACTGAGTAGGAAATGTCTGAATGATAAAAAATTCGTAGAGAAGATATCAATGTAATTGTCAGATACGTTGGATATCGCATTATACAATCTTGCCGTACGTGTAAATGGACTTTTGAAAGTAGTAGTGATAGGTGTCTCAAATACCCGGGGATGTCTCACAAAACGCTCTCTGCTCATATATATATAAAATGTATACATGCCGCTCGCATTAAGTACACCATCAACCATTCGGTCCCCTTCTCCTATCCCTACCATTTTCCCTCCATTCCTTTCATCTGGCGGGATCACGCTCGAGTGATAACCCTGATGCTGTAAGTGCACATAGACTTCAATAACTGTTTACTACCATAGGCACCATATACAGGCCGCATGCTTGTTTACCACCGACGTGATTTACAGTCAATAAAGGCTTAGATGTATTTCCTTGGATTTATTCAGTAATACCAAGAAAACACAGCCCTGTCGACAAACGTCGGCTAACCCTTGCCATCAAATGAGACAATGGCTCTACTGCTATTAGCAGAAATAAAAAAGAATCACACATCAAATGCACTTTCCAGTCGAACGATCCCCTCCAATTAAAGCCTAAAATATTCTAAATTCAAAATCACAATTTGAATACGTACTCGTTTCGCTACGTACAATGTTACGTCCGCATGAAAACGCATGTCATTTCTATTTAGCATCATAATAAGTGTAATGTTCGTGCATTTCCTTTGTACGTCACTTAATTATCTACGCCAAAATAAGCCGATCACTCAACGGAGCGTCTTCACGCTAAGTAAACAAGGGGAGAGTTGGGTAAAAGGACATACAGAAACTAGATAAGATAGGCGATAGAGCTTGTATATTGGAAGATTGGAGATTTGAGATTGGAGATTCAGGGAATGCAAACTATATGTGTGTTTTCGAATATCAATAGTAATATATCTTTTCAAACGTTTTATTTGTCCATATGTTATGTTAGGCATATATATTCTATGTACAAGTTTATGTTTAAATGAATTAATAGATAAGTATTTATATGAAAAGTAATATACCGTGTATAATTTACTTTTACAATTCAAATCTCTTCATTATTCTATCGAAGTCTATTTGCATTAATCTATACTAGCGGTCGCCTAGTAGTCAACATTCGACCATAATTAATTTAAATTTTAAGTTTGATCGTTATTCAGGTTTTATAACTTTACCCTTATAATCACATTTCATTTAGATTTCGCTAAGGCTACATAGGTTAATTTACCTATCTTTTTAAACAAATTATTATTTACTTAACTAAACTCTTTCATTGACGATATTCCTAAGCTTGCTACTTTGTTTTATTTTTCTTTATTACATATATTTAGGTATAGGTAACCATAGTTACAAAGGATTGTACGACGGCAGACGAACAATGTTGAAATACTACGAACGCGATTCGACTGCGTGTATCATATGCATGGTTGTGTGCGTATAGTGTTTTTTCATTAATTTAAAGTATTTCTAATACATATTTTATAAAAATATTAGGATTTGGCCCTCCTTCTCTATATAAACTATAACTGTGCCAAATTTCATACTCTTCCGTCAGCGCAATTTTCGTAAAAAGGGGTACAAAGATTTTGCTTCACGTATTAATATATAGATTATAATACAAAAGGATATTTGTAATCCAATATATTAATTGTACTTTTTATTTAATATACGATAAACAATAAACTAGTATATTTATTAGTCATATTATAAGCTTTAAAACGACTTTATTGCCAAAATTCTTAGAAAAATTACAATAAAATAAAAGTTCTGAATTTTAAATTCAATATTGTAAAAATAAAACTGAATATAAATCTTCAATTTTTATATTTTGTTGAGAATTTTGAACAAACTATAAAAGTAGCTGGAAAAAATTTCAAACATACATATATTATTTTATATGATTAGAGCAATTCAAAATGTTGCAAATGTTTATCGTAATGTGTCGCTTGTCTATTTAAAATACTGATCATTATACATAATTGTTTCTACTACTTCTTGAACGAGAGCTTGTTTCATCCGAACGTCTTATTAAATCTTATAAATTCTCCGTCATGAAAAGTATCTACAAATTATTGGCATGTCACTTCCAGTATATTAACCTCATCCTATAGGTACATGAAGGCAGTTGTTTAATTTAGCCATTGATTGCTCATTGTTCGAGGGCCTATGATCCGGTGCACCCATTACACAGGGTGCATTGTATAGGGTGTTTCGATTCTGAATATATTTGATTTAGGGGTGCATAAGTTTAGTGAGGTGACGCGTTTTAATTGAGTTTGAAGATACTAAGTTTATTCAAAAAGGGGATGGTGCGTTTTGATATAAAATAAGAAATACGGCAAGTCTAATTACATTATATTGCCTTAATTTTATTTGCCTAACACAAGGGAATATTATTATAAAATGGTTTCGAGGATGACAGGAACAAAATGAATTCCCCTTAATCATAATAAGGAAGTTACTATTGGATGCATATTTAAATATTTTTAAACGCAAAATATGTATTTTTGTTACAATTGTTAAATACTTTTCTTTCTTCTAGATTATCCGGCGGCATCGCCCGCGTAAATTTTTATTCTGACAATTAATTAGAGTCTCTCGGGTACAGTAATTTTTCTATGTGAAAAGTACCCTAAGTCATATTCTGTACGTTTCAAAATGTGCATGCGAAATTTTACGATGATCCGTCGAGTAGGTACAGTCAATGAGAGTAATTTTGACAAGTTTCGAGCACATTTTTGCTTAAAAAAATTTTAGTAAAAATATAATACGTATGTATGTCATCAAGAAAATTTATGGCTTAGATCGTGAATAATAAAATTCTAAAATAATTAAATTCATATACATAGAAATTTATTAAAGAAATTTCAATGGTATTGTATGACAAATTTACCCCCCGGTCTGGGTAACTTTGACAGTAATTATGGTTTTGACTAAAATTGCTTATTATTTAATAATAATAAATAATAATAATAATATCAGCCCTGTATTAAACTGTCCCACTGCTGGGCATGGGCCTCTTTTTAATGTGAGAAGGGTTAGGCCCTAGTCTACCACGCTGGCCTAGGGCGGGTTGGCAGACTTCACATATCTTCGAGAACATTATGGAGAACTCTCAGATATGCAGGTTTCCTCAAGATGTTTTCCATCACTGTTAAAGCAAGCGACAATTAATTATTTAATACGCATATTACTTCGAAAAGTCAGAGATGCGCGCCTTGGGTTCGAACCCGAGACCTCTGCATGGCAGCCCAAAAAAAGTGCGTGGTAGTTAAAAATTCTGGGTATCTTCGACAATGGAAATCACTGTAGAACTACTCGTCCCATTACCGCGTATTTCGATTTGAAATGACAGATGAATTATGTTTGACACTTTTTTTTGAAGTGCGTTTACGGAGATAGCAAAGAATATAATTTTTACTAAATTATTTGTGGTTTTGATAGTTTCTAAAGCAAAAACAATAAGGAATCATGATACATCAAAAGTATCAATCTTACCCAGAATGTCAAAGTTACCCTGATTGACTGTAGTTAAGGCATGAAAGTCTAACAAACAAGCCCACATTCACAATTATAATGTTAGTTAGAATTAAAACGCATCCAGATGTTTTGTTTGCCCATTCTCAGCCGTAATATACGCTTAACCATTTGACCGCCACATCCAAAAACCAAAAGCGTGCTCTCGGCGCCAAGCTACGATTTCATCCTATAATTTCTCATGTCGTCGTGACCGTAGCATGCTGGACACATTTTACTTTGCAATGTATACATGACTGTGGCGGTCAAAAGGTTGACTGCTAGAATTAATGACCATTCCCGCAATATTGCTTAAATCCTGTGTCGCAGAAGACTTTACAGATATCCAATTAATGGACACAAAGTACATTCAGAATCGTAACAAGTACATGTTTGCGGATCATACACTTTTTCATCCTGCATACTTGATGGTAAACACACAGTTCTCAGCGCATTGTGTCTACTTTTCCTCCCTACTTTATGTATCTACATCTCTTATTCATTATATCTACTTTAACGCAACAAATATAACTTCCACTAAAAATGTTTACATACTTTCTACTTTTTAAAATATTGTTATGCATTTTCTACTAATCGATTATAAATTCGATTTATTTGTAAAACATGATTATCTTCAACTAAATCAACCCAAAGATTAATGCATCCATTAATCTTTTATATTCATTGATTATATTTTGTGCACTGTGCGCACGGCAATATCGTCAACATGTCTGATCCACCTACGATCTATTTATCAATCGCGTCATCTGAATATAATAATTTGAATTATTTTCAGTGTCATCGAGTTAATCAACGTTCGAATACGAGATCATAAAATTCTCGAATATAACAAAATATCGTGAAATCTGCACGTTGCTAGTAAGTGTTTTCAGATTAAAAACTATTTCCTAAATTATTAAGACATTGAACCTGTCAGATCTAAAGACGTTTTCGCCGTAGCGAAAATATTCTTAGTAAATATTATTATTAAATTAACAGATTCAGCGTGGGATTTCAATAAAAGACATTGAAACAATATTTTGAAATGGGTAGGCATTTAGTGTGGGCGTAAAGATTTTTTAACAGTTGTGTTGAGTAATTTTCCAGAACTCATATACATTAATAATATAGCAATCTTATCGTAACACAATGAAGTATTAAAACTGTTTTAGCTTTATTATTGTGTATGCAACAAGTTGCAAAATATTGTCATATTATATTAAGTTACTTTTGTCTTTATATTTTTGCAGAACTGGCTTAATGGTATAAATAGTCACCACTTTCAGTGAATGTTGTGTGTTTGATTCCCATAGGAGGCAAAAACTTACACGATTCACATATACTTATAAGTTGTTTGTGTTCATTGTTGCAATGTTTGTAAAGTCATACACGACGCTGACACATAAATAGTGGCAGATATTTTATAATATCTTTATTTAATATAGTTTTTGTTACTAGTGTTTGTGGGCATCCGGGGTTCCCGAAATCTTGGCGTGACAGTCCAACTGTCTCCCATAGACCATCGCTACTATATTTTCACACTTTTATAATTTGCGTAATTGATATAGTGTTATCATCGTCCCAGCATTGTTATTCCTAACTATATTGGGTTCAGTTATTTAGTCTAAGAAGCTGAATATCAGTTTTCTCAGAGCACCTACCACCTGACCTTCTAAAGCCTACGGAATATCAATATTCTAAATGTAAACAATATATTCGTATAATATTGTCTTACGTTAACGCAGATGTTACACAATGAAATTAAACAAATTTATATGATTCTATCAAGATATATTCCAAAATAAATTTATAGCTGTTTTAATTATAGTTCAGATTTACACCTTTGCTATCTTTTTGGTTGCTTTTCAACAGCTATGGTTTAATGGTTTCCTAAAAAGAAACTGTATCAAATTCATATAAAGTAGATTAATGTCAATGATATGTTCGAATACTTTAGGTGACTGTCTACACATATAAACTGTTATTCATAACCTCAGCTCATATTCTTACCAGCTAGAACCGACAGCTCGTTTATTATGAAAGGTCACCCATCTATAAGTATGACGATAGCAACGTCGCATCACCTTTGCATTGCTTGTTACGCTTTCACGCCTTTATTACTCGATCGATCATCATGAAATTTTAGCTTACAGGTTGTCAGGGGAACAGAAAAGTACCTTTCATTCAGAATAAAGTTTTGTTACTAATCTGACCTAACCTACATTAACGCATGACGCGAGCGAAGCCGCGGGCGGTATCTAGTAATCTATATATCTGAAAACTTTCATCCAAGTCTCTTTAACATCTTTACAGTCTTCCATATTTGTGATATAACTGGTTTCTAACAGAGGCTTCCTTCACTTGAATCCTTTTATTATAACGTTCCGATAAGTTACTTTATTAATATTACAATCTAGCTTACAGACTAATTTATAATTAAGTTTTAATCTAAACTGCAACGTTCACATAAATCTAAGGTAGTGTCCAATAACACTGGCTTAAGTTATAGTTAAGTGAAAGACACTGTATTCACGTGTTCTGTACCAGGGTTAAGAGTATTTTATATGTTTAACCAGGACAGGATATTCGAGTGCTAGGTTTCATCAAAATCTATTCAACTGCTTACACGTGATTAAGTAATATATATCCAAATATCTTAACAAACTCACATTTATAATATCAGTAGTATTATGAATAGGAGCGATAGCCTAGGGTGATCGTTGTACCTATTGCTACGCAGAGAGCTCGATTTCGATCCCAAGACGTGCATCTCTGACTTTTCGAAATTATATCATCGTATTAGATAGCGGCCTCGATGGCGTAGTAGTTAGTGTAACCGACTGCTACGCCTGAGGTCGCGGGTTCAATTCCCGCATAAGTCAAACATTTGTGTGCATGAACATGGATGTTTGTATTGTTCTGGGTGTTTCTATATGTATAATATGTGCGTATTTACAAAAAAAAGTATATATGTATGTTTATCCATTGTCTAGTAACCATAGTACAAGCTCTGCTTAGTTTGGGCTAGATGGTGTCGTGTGTATGTGATAGAATATTATTATTATTATTATATTATTATTATCACTAGCTTTAAAGGCGAAAGAAAACATCGTGAGAAAACCTGCATATCTGAGGGTTCTCCTTAAAGTTGTCGAAGTTATGTTAAGTCTGCCAACCCACACTAGGCAGGATTGGTAGACTATGGCCTCAAACCTCACCCTGAGAAGAGGCTCGCCCCGCAGTGAGAAAGTTTAATACAGGCCTGATATTATTTTATTATAATATTAGTAAAGTAGACAAAATATGACGTCATTCCGAACTAACTAATTGCACAAAAACTATAACTGATTCTTCGGTACTTCAAGCTTTATATACAACCACCTTTATATTTTGATACAACAATGAACAAGAACAGTCTGGGGCGAAGCCTTTGGTATTATACAACACATAATTGCTATGTCTGGGACCCGTATTGATGCACGTCGCACGCTAAGCTTACATAGTAGTGTGCATAGATAGATGTCGGATATAGCCTCATAACCATCTGGAAATGACAAAGCCTTTCATAGTTGAGATTGTAAACAAAACATGCTATGCATCCTTCGTATACAAAGTTCACTGGTATTGCTCAGATGGCCAAGTCGTTTGTAGTCACTTGATCGTTGCCAATTCGTTGTTTTAGGTTTATAGACAAACTTAATTATGCCAGCAGTTTTACTCGCGTAAATGTAGGTTATGTCAATTTTCTATCCTTGAATCTGTTCTTTTTCTGGAAATGTATCCTATGTCCTTTTCTGTTTCCCTTGGCAACGTGTATGCGAAATTTAATGATGAACGGTCGAGTAGTCATGATATAAAAGCGTAACAAACAAACAAACGTCTGCATGGTTGGGGAAGTGGTTTAAGTGGTCGCCTCACCACTACCGCCGCGCCGAGTGTTGTGGGTTTGACTCCCACACGGGACAAAAATTTGTGTGATCTACGAATCGTTGTTCTGAGTCTGGGCGTTCTTTGTGTTCGTTGTTTGAATCGTTGTAAAGTCCCCTACGATACAGGATTCTTAGTGCGGGAGATGTCTTTATTTAACAAAACAGAGAACAAACAAACAGAAACAAACTCACAATCGCATTTATAATATTAGTATTAGAAATGAAATTTAAAATTTGTTTCGAGAAATACAGAGTGACACATTACAATATTGTTTATTTCTCTCAAAAGGGTACAATGGAAGGTGATATCCTTAGTTAAGGTAATCTGTCTCTAGTGCGGGCTGCTTGCGGAAGCTATTCGCGCGGACTACATGCACGAGTTAATCATACGGGTTACTTGAGCGTATGACGCGCGGCGGTCGTATACATGGTGTATGCAATCCGCGCGAGTGCCACCATTTGTACATGTTAAATAAGTCTTGTACAAAAGCTTTTACTATCCGTAGTTTCAATCTTTGTAAAGCGCCACGCGAAATATCCCAACTAATATATTATATTTCTATTAGAAATGCGAATGTGACTTTTTTTGTTACGCATGTCGCGTGACAGGTTAACTACTCGATCGATTAAGTATCATGAAATTTCGCACACACGATGTCAGGGTAAAAAAAGGACATAGGGTCGGTCTTCCGTCCTATATTTGTGCAAGCGAAGCCGCGGGCAAAATCTAGTATTACAATAAATCATAAATGTGTTTGGCTTGGAAGACTGACTCAACAGAAATTGACATACTGTTATTACTTTTTGATTCAATGGTACCATACCATTTTTTAATCAGTAGGTGCAACTACCGCACATTTTTGTGAAGTAAGGTACAACACTATTTAAGCTCTTTTTGCTGACAACATAGGTAGCAAAGCATCTTTACAGTGAATTGCAGACAAATAGCTTCGTGATTTATTACTGCAAAGAATAGAAACACCAGTCCACAGAGCTAGCGGTAAATTTTAAACATTCGGTCATGCGAGATTGATGCCATTGCTATTGTAACCTACATAAGGTTATAAAAAGTTTCTCGTAAGAGGTAGGCAGTATTGCATGAATTTAGAGTATTTATACAATCGATTTCAGATGCGTTGCCCTGATATTCGCCTAGTGCAATAGAAACAAAGTACTTTCGAAAGGAATGTCTTTAGTGTTTAATTTTTTAGAAGTGCGTTGCTATTCTGTGAATTTAGTCATCTTGAATTCAATTGTCATTTTGATAGTTATTACCATGGTTACCATAAAAATTTTTAATACTAACCGCCGACTCAAAACTGACTTTGATAATGATATTCTACTGAATCTAACAGCTGTGAACGTTCAGAACGTCGAGAATGCTTTTCTAAATACAAAAATCTGATGGCTATATATAAAGTAATTTACAATTCTCAAATCCACCTACACAGATAAACAACATTGAACACAGTTGCTATGCCAAGTACTTCTAAAATAACTCAGGCTTGCAACAAAAGGGTGTATAAACAAAGTGCTTCTTAATGTCAACACAGTGGCATTTAGAACGCCTACTCCGGTTTACCAGAGTTTTTATTGTCTTCGCGTGATGTTTCTTCCCTTTTCGCGGATATAATGTGCCTTAGAATTCTCCGAGACGACGTCGCATATTCTAGGAGAGTAACTATAATACATATTTTGAAGGTAGAATTCTTGTGCGTGGGTTTGTTTGGATATTTTATTAAAATACTTGTTTCTTGTACAAAGGAAATTTCTAATTTTAGGTATGTAGTAGACATGGATTGCCAATGAAACCTTCTTGGCTTCCACGACGAGTAAACATTTTTTTAGACGTACCCGATATGCTGCTTATTTTAGCACCGCCAACAAAACGAAAATATTGTAAAGCATTTCTGACATTGGGAATGGTTCCCAATGCCAGAAATGCTTTACAATATTTTTCAATTTCAATGTCATCAGTGAATCTATTCCTTACCTATCAGCTTAGCTATGTATATCAATCAAACTACACAGAATAAAAGCTCTGTCTATACCGGCGATCAAACGATGGTTAATGAATTAACCCTCCAGCTAAGCTAAATGTTTGTATAAAGAGTGGGATCGGGTCGATAGTGTAATGACTAGAAATTGAACTCACGCCCTCACGATCGTAAGTCCGATGCTGCAATCGTTAAGCTACCACCGCTATTTTTAGACGGCCTTACCCTTCGCTTTTTATCTAAATTCACGCATATTATTGGGTTGGTCTATTAATATTTAGCTGCGAGATCACACTATAATGCGTCTAAATGCCTTTATTATGTATATCATGCATGAATTTAAATATTCGTATCGAAAGTTATATATTGCTTACTAAATAAATTTGAATTTGAACATAATTGTATACATCATCTTTTTGCATTATATACTCATAAAATGATTCACTCTACTTATGGTTGTACAAAAAACTATACTTATTTAGGTATCATCTATTCATTGATGTGTATCTGTAGGTACAGCTATTGTAATGATATATAAATCAACAGCAATGAATGCCCAATTCCAGGGAAACTATTCTGAAGAAGCGTCTGCCCGTAAGAATCACAATACTATATTTTTTTTTTAATAACTTGTAGTAATTCATTGACTCATACCTCTCCGCGGAAAGGGGAGCGGCGAGGTTATATCGGGCTCACCCGGGATAAGAAGGAATGTTCCGGGTATTACCAACTAAACCTACCACGATGTGCCAACTCGCTACCTTGAATGGTTACTACTACATCAGCGATCCCCTCAGCAGTGCTTAACGCAGACAAGAAATGAGTGCGGACGACATTTCCTGGCAGACACCCCGGTACGATGAAGGGCGTCACTCCAACTTAATGGCTGGTGGACAGGAGATCCCAGTTCTTCCACCCGCGGCCTTCACTATGGCGGCATTAGGCGCGCATAGAGGCGCCTATCCGCCGGCCCGCCGCCGGTGACTCGGATCCGCAAGGATACTTTTTAGGGACAGTCCTATATACCCTAAGCTGACTTCCACATTGCAAGAGAGATATTAAACCTATCGGAAAACCTACAAAGGAAAGCTTAGAAAATTATCGATATTTTGTATCACAAAGCTTCCACATACATATATACATAATAGCATGCTTATCCCTTGAAGGTGTTGGCAGAAGTACAACTATATTTCGGCACCTACGGTAGTTACCGTAGGTGCCGAAATATGGATAGTTATCCATAAACATAACATTTGCAGAACAGTCGCATTCACTATCCTACGCCATACGCGTTAACACACTCATATAACATAGACTGGCTTATACAATACTAAATTTTGCCCGCGGCGTCGCTCACGTAAATATAGGTTAGGTTCCGTTAGATTAGTAACAGTACTTTTTTCTGTCCTTTTCTGACAACGTGTATGCGAATGCGAATTTCATGATGATTGTTCGAGTAGTTAAGGCATGAAAGCGTAATAAACAATCAAACAAAGAACACTACTACAACTCACATTCGCATTTATAATATTGGCGAGCAAACCCGAAGGCAAAAGCCATCACGTTATTTATGTTATTTGTTAGTAGAATTTTTCGGCACTAATGGTACACTTTCAATTTACCATTTAAAATAGTTCAGAATCTATCTGAACAAATTTAAATGGTATAGTGAAAGTATACCTAACATTTAATAAAAAAATACGATTTATCAACATTGAAACTATTGATACATAAAAACGGATTCCATCAAAACTGATTGCCTCCTTTTCTTTTATATCATCTCCCTGCTGTGATCCCTCCAACTTGAATATTTTCCATAACAAACTAATGCAAAATACACAACGCGTTCCCTCCATGTTTTTATCAATCTCAGATCACCATAAACTCTCCCGTTCCCCTGGTCATAAGATAATAAGTACGGTGTTATTTTACGCAACATACTGACAAACTTTATGATTCTTTTATATGTAGACTTAATGTAGAGCATTATATTTAGCATATCCATGCTTTCGTCGCAAAACGAGAGGAATATTTTGTATACATGGCGACGAGAAGTTTATGTAAGAGCGAGAATCAGAGTTTGCGCATAACGGTACCTTTCACATGTATGTGTTTAAGCATAATAGTTCACATATCTTAGCCTGTTTCCTGGTAGGAGGTAATATTTATCGACATACAAATGATATTAAATTTAAATGGGCCCTCTTTCTTATAATTCTAAGGCCGGTTTTCCGGAGGTAAGCAGTGACTAAGATTTCACACTTGCTATTTGCGTTTGTTTATAATAATGCTCTTTTAGCTGCATTTCAGGCTTAGTATAAAATAAAGGAATATTTATGATGACGTGTGAATTTGTGTCTTGTTTGACTATCTTTGTTTTATAAAACATTGTGAAGAGTATTCAGACATGTAGATTTTCTCACGACTTTTCTTCGATGTTTATGATTACGCCAAATGTAGATTACGTCTGAGCTTTGTTGTTTCAATGTCGTATATAAAGCAAGGCTTTTCTCACAATAATATTAGATCTTGGAATAGCTAGTAAAAACTCAGCTTGTGACTTGAAGGGCTCATAATAGGTTACCCCAGTTATCATGAACACTTAATCATCCAACCGACAATTAGGCTTAGAGTTTTAATTGCGAATTTACTGAATCAAATTATCTTTAAAAATGTTAATATCGCTGGATTATATATCAAGCTATCTATAGAGATAGTTTAACCGTTCAAGTAATTTTGATGATATATTAGATCAAAATTACTTAAACGGTTTATCTGCAAAAATTGAAAAACTTAAAACGTGCTTCAAAGCTAAGTAATTAAGTTTATTTATAAGCGGCTTTGACCGGGTTTTAATTAAAATTCTATACTTCCTTTTTAGTATTTTGAAAATAAGAGTGCCCTGGGTGTGAAAATTCAATTATTAAAGTATGCACATGCCGGTGATAATGCACTATACCTTTTCGACAAAAATTTTGGGATGGTGACAAAAATGTTCGTATTAACATTCTTTCTTTAGCGTTGTCATAACATGAGTGCAGAGCAGGTAGTACATGAAACTCCCTATAGTACCCAATTCCCCATGCTTCACAAATACCGGTTCAAGTCATATGTGGAAAGAGATTTCGCTCATGCAAACTTTATATTCATTTATTTATCATTTTAAATAATGTTATTATCAAAACTAGAGTTGACAGACGATCTAGAAATGTACAAAGCTTATGTCATAAAGGATGGGGAACAACATAATACTAC
Source organism: Catocala nupta (assembly GCA_963675205.1). Lineage (NCBI taxonomy): Eukaryota > Metazoa > Arthropoda > Insecta > Lepidoptera > Erebidae > Catocala > Catocala nupta. Next base: position 29,040,877 of record OY776091.1, on the reverse strand, counting down.
CTCTTAAATACACCAGCTCGACAAAAAAGATCAGCCACGACGCTGGTCTGGCTCTGCGATGAGCAGTCCTTAATTACCTTAAGGAGTAAGTACGCATTACTTGTTCTTCAACAGCTGTCTGTTGTAGAGCACGTAATATATTATACTGTTTGAACTGATCTTTATCCATTGCGTTGACAGCGTTTTCCTTTTCTGAGCGTTGTTTAAGGCGTCAGTGATATTTGGTAATGCAATCTACAATATGCCATAAGTGTTAACGTTATGCACAAATGAAAAATTAATATCATAATAGTTCGCCGAGGCCAATTATTGTGTGACGATATAAATGTACCAGCTCTAAAGGGGAAGTAACACTAATACTGTTTCGGTAAGTAAGAGTTCCGGAGGCCACATACCTACCAATTTAATTTGTAATCTCATATTTAATTTCGTTTTCTTAAGGTCTGCTAGCTGAAATGGAATTTAAGTTCACATTTAACGTTTATTCCAATTTATTTTTATATTTATGATACTAAGACTAGAAATAAGATAATAATAATCTATAATTATTTCGAATTTTTGGCACTCTGGTTTAATATGCAATGATCATATGTTACGGTATCTGGTTCCCATCAGGCGCGCCGTGAACTTGTTTTTTTATTGGTTTGATGGCAAGCGAGACGGGTCGCCTGACGGTAAGCGATTACCACCACCCATGGACACCCGCAACACCAGAGGAGCTGCAAGTGCGTTACCGGCCTTTTAAAAAAGAGTCCGCTCTTTTCTTGACGTGTTGAAGGTCGTATTGATCTGGAAATACCCCAGGCGACAGCTCATTCCACAGTTTTGTTGTACGAAGCAAAAAATTCCTGGAGAAACGCACAGTTGTGGACTGCCAACCATCTAAATGATAGAAATGAAAATGCTGTCGCGTAGGACGATAGCGAAAAGAGTAACTTGCTACCTTTGTTGTATTATAAAATCGATGACAAATTAATTTATCTTAAGCATTACAGAAAATATCATTGTAACATACATTAATGTACGCACCTTTATAAAGATCCTGTACTAATTACTCGCTGACTCTTCTCGCTTAGAGCACGCTGTAATAAGGGTGCAACACAATAGCACGAGGGGCATAATTTCACGGGCCGCTGACATTGTCGTACGCTCAATAATATGTACAATGTTTACATAGCCGTGCTTAGACTCCCCACTACACATTAACCGTTCGCTTTTAAACTAGTTTCCAATTTTAAATATAAGTATTAAACTTACGAAACAGGTTTTAATACAAGCTTCTTTTGTTATTTAAAATGTTTTGAGCATTATAGGCGTGCAAAATATTGTAGTAGCTCGAGTAATAGATTGCACTGTGCAAGAAAAGACAGTAAGTTCTTTATTGTTTGACTCTGCTCCGTTAGTCTACCGTAAGATAATGTTGCACTTTTGTTTGCATGTCATTGATAGGATCCGAGTTCGATTCCCGAGTGGGGAAATGTGTTATTAGGATTTTCTGATAGCAAAACGTGCCCCGTAGACGACAATAGGCTTGCCTCCTCCTCCTCTAATGTGGGTGTAATATATTGCTGTTAGCTCTTAAGGTTATATTTACCTCAATTTAAGATGATAAATTATTTTCACATTACTTTTTATAAATATTTTACCGACGATATGGTGAAAGTGCTAAGTTAAACAACGTACATATGAGTGTATTGTACTAACTGATAAAAGTTATTAAGAAGTATCCTTAAAATATTTTATTGCCACCATTATCGGATAAACTATAACGCAAACATTCAATATTTATATAGAGATTTTTATTACATTATAATTTTTATTTTTACAACGACAAAATTATTGATATTTTATTTTATAAAACTATGTTGTAAATGACACACATGTCACTTTCGTAATTATAAAACCAATCACATATTATTCTTCTAATCTTTGTAATCAGCACATCACCATCATTGAAACATTCCAATTCCAACTACTTTTATACAGGACCCCATTCAATTAGGCCACGTTATTGGTTTCGTGGAAACAACACTCTAGTCAAACGCAGCTCACGCTTTGCTGTGTCTATCTCGAATAAAAAAGCGTCGCCCCTAGGGAATAGATGTCACGCCCTGATTGGTTATCGCTTTAAGCCTTCCTATGTCAAACGATGTAACCCTCGTCCTCTTCGCCTTACTTTGAGTACTAATCATGTTGAAGTAGACCGATATGTTTTGTCTCGTATTCGAATATATCCTTCAATAGTCTAACTTGAAACAAAAGATTCATTTGTTTCTTTATTTATTTAAATTTGTGACAGCAGTTTTTGTTACTATAAGGCCAGTCTTTTTTAAGGTTAAAGATAAGGTTATTTTATTTTTAGAGAACAGTAGTTGTTTTTTAAATATTGATTAAAAAACTGTTGTGCATATGGTTTTGGGTTTGATTCTTCGATCGGCCAGTCTTACTGAGTCTTTTAAAGAAATTCTCATTACCAGCACTGAGTTTGGATTTGTGTCCAATAAATGGTAATAGGCTTAGCCAAGCATCTCTTAGAGTAAAGTTAACTAGTAATGGTAGTAGTTCGTAGAAGTTTGGAACTTTGTATATTTTATATAAAACAGACTTAAGTAATGATTAAAAACTCTATTTGTAAATTCGAATTTTCATTGCTTTATTGAAGTTAAATATACTTTTCAATTAAGTAAAGAATTGGAGATTGTAACTTATATGTCTGAATGAAAAATGTCATTACATTTATAAATACTTAACTTAAATAAATTCAAGTTAATAAAAGTTTATCTTTTAACAAATCTTGACCAATCCATTTCTTCACAATGGCTTATGACCAGTTGACATAATGTAACGACTATCAATACACCACAATCAAATCAAACCCCAGATAACTCTCTGATTTCTGAACCAAAAGTAGGGTCAGTTAATAAGAAAAATGTAGTCGTATACAAAGGTTACTACAAAGGGGAGATAAAAGATTGTCCCTCAAAGTTATCTGAGGAGGGACACCCTATAATCCTCGTAATGGTTACGTATCAGAGTCCAGAAAAACAACAATAATATAACATCATGTCTCGACGTCTTTAAAATAAAGTAGAGGTGTATCAACACATCTTAATCTCCACGGGTGATTAAGTTGTATAAGTATTAAACAAGTTTATTATATTCTGGCACTAGATATGCGCGCGGTTTCACCCGCGTTTATAGTTACTGCACCGCACCCGTGGGTCGTAGCGTGATGTTATATAACTTATAGCCTTCCTCGATAAATAGGGTATCCAACACTTAAATATTTTTTTAATTCGAACCATTAGTTCCTGAAATTAGCGCGTTCAACCAAACAAAGAAACAAACTCTTCAGCTTTATAATATTGGTATAGATTTACCCTTGGCTTCGCTCACTCGAAAACAGTACTTTTTCTGGATTAAAGATACTCTATGTCCTTTACTGTACCCCTGACAACTTCTTCCTTCTTCCTCTTATTATTCCCAAATCACTTAGGGTCGGCTTTTTTAGTCTAACTGGATTTGACTGGATATCAGTTTTTACACGGAGTGGCTGCCACCTGACCTCCGCAACCCGAAGTTTAACGATACCCTAAAGCTAGACTAGTATCAGGATATTATAGGGCACTGACTTCCCACTAACGACTGCCATAGATGTTCATGGCAGCCGGGACCGACGGCTTAACGTGCTCTCGAGGCACGGAGCAGGCGATTATTGTCAATCAATACGCACATAATTTCGAAAACCCATATAATTTTCGAAAGTCAGAGGTGCGCGACATAGTTTCGAACCCGAGACCCTCTGCATTGCAGTCTGTTGATCTCCCTACTGAGCTATGAACCCCTGACAACGTGTATGCTAAATGTTATGAATGTCATGATAGTCAATCGGGGTAGTTAAGTCGTCAAAACAAAGAAACAAACTCACATTCGCATTTAGAATATTAGCAAGGATTGTAAGTTTGTTGACAAGGAGTTATAGAAACAGAAGCATCTTTGATAGAACTATGTTTAGAAGTAATTTAATTTAACGGTATAAGGAATACATATTAACACGAAAATATACTAATTATTATAGGTATGTAGGGCTATATTAAAACATAACTATAGATGAAATCTGGCATCCAAGGATACTGCAGTTTTAATGGTAAACGGTTTTCATAGCTTATGAGCTACCTTGAATAGCAGATTTATCCGTCGCGTGTTATTGACTATAGGGAAAACAATAAAGTTGGAATAAGAGGCAAGGAACGGAAACGATATGCCAACCTTCGGATTTCCTACTTATTATTGTTACTATTTTTGAACCAGTTTTCTATAAGTGAGTGATATACATAGATGACGTAGCAGACTCATAATTAAACATCACCGTACAAAAGATAGCGGGCGGGCACGGGCCTTTAGAAGGTTTGTTGTTTGTTTATTTAAATATAGTATGTAAAATTGGCCATGACCATAGTATTAGAGGTTATGGATTAAATAACATACTGTACAAACACTTTAACTATTTATTTTAAACTTTGATACAAGACAGTTTTATACGTCCGTTCACTTACAGCTCATAACAAGAAGTGACAGACAGCAGTGTTGCTACGCCTTATAAAGCTAATCAAACTGTAAAGTATTTGACTACTATTTTGTATGATGTTAAATTATACAATTACTCTGAATAGTTAAATATAATAATTAATTATTTTTTGCAAATATAAATGTATTTAATTCAACACATAGAACACCTTGTCTCTAGGCAAAATTAATTTTTTTAAAATGACATTGTTGTGCCTACTAAGCTGAGACAGTATATGGAATGAATTGCCAGCTACATAATCCAAATTGTTTATTTGACATTATGTTTAAGATCCATAAAATTAATAGCCGTATACAGGAGAGGTCATTAAAATTTCATTAAAATTCAGCAAGTTAATGTGGTGAAAATAATAACTGGAATACAACAGTATAACAAAATGTCTTGTATGTTAAATTTAACATTGTTCTGTTACTCCAGTAGACCAAATGTTAGTGGTATTTTAACTGCCATTATTGACATTCTGAATTTTAGTCTCTCTGTTCTGCTCAAAAAAGATTCAGTAAGGATATCATAACGACGGCGACGTGTGTATGTTAAGTAGCAAAAAGCTTAACCTATTGTATCGCAACGGCAGATCGGTGGCCAGGACCAATAGATTTTTGACTGCACGGATGGTGACTACGTCTTATGCTAGGCTTAAGTGGCCGCCTCGCTACCGCGCCAAGTGTTGTGTGGGTTCGAATCCCACACGGGACAAAAATTTGTGTGCTCCACAAATGGTTGTTCCGAGTCTGAATGTTCTTTGTGGCCGTTGGTTGAATGGTTATAAAGTCCCTCGCGGTACAGCAATTACTCCTAATGCGGACTTTTCCAATAGAAAATAATTATGAGACATAATTTTTTTGTATTATAATTTGTATTCTAAGACTTGACAAATAAACTAAACAAAGACAAAAATGCTTTAACCGCTTATGGCTTTTGTGTTCTTTGGTTAGTTAGTAACTTAAGTTGGAATAAGCATTTCAAATAAAGTAGTAGCAGGGCAGTTAGTGCTTTGACGACCTCAAATGAGTGTGGGTGTTCCTTGTGATCATTGTTTGCATATTTGTAAACTCCCCCGTAATACAGACACTATTACTTATGTGGGCGTTGTTTTTTATAAATTAAAAAAGAAATAGTGACCTTTAAACACCCACTTAAAATATCCAGGATTAAATACAGAAGGAAGTGAACAGTGAAGAGAAGTGACACGTGCGCTGACAATCAGTCCCTTATTTTTTAATATGGCAATGATTGTCATTAGCGTAATTATTGAGTGTATTTGTATGAAGAGAAATATTGTCAGCTGGAAGTATACATAATTATGTAGGGGAAATCTTAACTAATATTATAAATGTGAATGTGAGTTTCTTACGCTTTCACGCCTTAACTACTCGACCGATTATCATGAAATTTCGCATACACGTTGTCAAGGGACTAGAACAGGACATAAGTATTTTCACATATCTTCGAGAACATAATAGAGGACTCTCGGATATGCAGGTTTCCTCACGATATTTTCCTTCACCGTTAAAGCAAGCGATAATTAACTATTTAATACGCACTTTACTTCGAAAAGTAAAAGAAGCGTCCCTCGGGGTCGAACTGGAGACCTCTGCGTAGCAGTCCAACTATCTCCCATCCCTCGCTGCCGCTGAAACAATTCATAATAATAATTCATATCACAATACAATGCATGAACATACATGTGACTCGCAAAACATTGTGATTTTTTCTGGACAACTGAATTTGATATTGCCATTGTCTGAATCTTGAAACCCCTCGGGATACTTGTAGCGTCTATTATTCTGAAGTGATTGATGTGATTACGTTTATAATCCATTTTATTATGTCATTGTGTGTTTGTTCGGACAGGGACATTTCTTATATAGAAATGGAGGATGGACTTTTATTACTGACTGTCGGTTTCTTACAGATGTTAGTGTAGATAAAGGTGCTGCTTGAGGATAGAATAACAATAATAGTATTCTTTTGACACGGTTTTATGCTTCTTATATGTATGTATATACTAGAGAACTGATATTTAATGTTTGTAGTATAAACGCCAAAAAACATGAATAGACTAAATAAAATAAGTATTTCTTTATTTTGTAATTATTTAGTAGGTTGGGCAGAAATGTATGACATCCACATTTCGCCATTTATAGTTTTAGGTAATAGAGAAATGTAGTAGGGGATGCTCATATTGCAGTTTATCGGATTCTAGAGGGGTTCCGGGTTTCACAGTTCCAGATTATGTGCTGCTGCTGCTGATAAAAATTGTTTTCAGAAAAATCCAAAAGCTCTTTACCCGGCCTGGAAAATGAACCTGGGATTCCATGTACATCAGTCGATGTAAAACAACACTTTAATAAATTTGTTTAATAATAACCTATATTTAACTGTTAGAACATTCGCTAGATCGCGTGTCCATAAAATAAAGCTATATATTTTTGTCGGCAGTTTAGATTTAACTGTTTATCTACTTAAACATACACTGCATACAAATCTGCTTCAAGTATTTATTTTAATTTTACATAGACATTTATGTATTTTATTTACAACCTTAAAACGATATAGCTAAATATAATTCTTTTAGGTACAGATACTTATACCACTCGCAGAATGCCAACGGAGAAAATAAGGAATAGGCACATATTTGATACCATTTCTAATATAAGATGTCGTCAATTGTAGCCGTACATAAAAGGTAGTAGATCCTCGCAGGTTTCGGCATGAATGGGCCGGATCAACCGGGGTAGTACTACCTTCCCACATAATACCGGCGTGAAGTAACGGTACCCGTACTGTTCCGTTTCGTATCGGTGAGTGAGAGAGCCGAAGGCCCAGTTACCCCGATCCTTTTCCTATCCTTTCCTTTGTCCTTTCCCTCCTTCATTCCTTTTTAAAGGGCTGGCAACGCACTTGCAACTCCTTTGGGTTGCGGGTGTCCATGGGCGGCGGTAATCGCTTACCATCAGGCGACCCGTCTGCTCGTTTGCCAACCTAAACCATAAAAAAATAATAAATATATCCTTTTTAAGTTGCCGTACTTGAAGGGTGCCAACAGCACCCTATTACTAAGTCTATGCTGTCCGTTTATCTGTCAGCTGGCTGTATCTCATGCGCCATAATTAGTTATTACCGTATCATAATACCTATTGATGCTATAACAACTAAAATGAAAAAGTACAAAATGCTATATCTCGACTCGCACTTGACTGATGTTTAGGAAATGTATATTCTAACTTTTGTATCCTTGAGACTTCAACAGCTTTTATCACAAAGAGCAGAATAATTCCCCTCATACATATTGTGATCTATTTGCTTTATATCGCCAATCGACAATGCCAAATCATCAATCAGCGGGCGAAATTTCTCATTATAATATGCATTTAATAGGGCGAGTGCAAGAACTCGTCACTGACGTCGGGACACGAATGACAAATGACAACGATCATTTATCTTCCTATCTGTCAGCTGAGCCAATCAACGCACGTGTAGAACTCGCTGAAATCGTATAAAACTCCATCCAAGCAAAAAACAACCGTAATCGTATCAAAATAAGGCTGCATGCTACGCATTTTTATGTTGGTCGATTCATCCTACATACCAATTTTAACAGGACCGTAACAGTGTCTGCTTGTGGAAACTTTAGTAGAGGTTGTAAGGGTCATTGTACAGTGGTTATTGTAGAAGGTTGGTTGTCATGGCTACGGATTGACGGTCAAGCAATCACTAATCGCCGGCAATCAATCAAGCATTTGGAATGGGATAGTACAAGTAGTAAGAATAGTTTGGAAATATTTTCAAATGGAATATTAGGTTTGCTGAATCATGGTGCTTGTAATTTAGTTTTATATCTATCAGTTCTGATGTAGGTTATTGTGCACAAAAATCTTTTGAAATAGTTTGTATGGAGGACAATATATGACTTCATCGATAATATAAAACACCATACCAACTATAGCGTAAAAACTGTTCTACTACCACCCAGAGGTCTCTGACTTTATGTTTCTAAGTTATGTGCGTATTAAATTAGTTAATTATCTCTTGCTTTAAAGGATAGGAAATCTGAATGTCTGAGAATTCTCAACCACTAGGCCATAGTCCCCTACGCTCACCCAGTGCGAGTATGTAATATTAGGCCATAGAAGAGTCCTGTGCCCACCAGTTGACAGTTTATATACAGGTCTGATATTATTATTATAAAACACCAACACCTAATGTCTATATACTAATGTCTATATAATAGTCTAAAACAAAGAGTAGTTTAGTTACTAAACAAAAATTATAATATAAATAACGTCTTAATTTTGTACAGAGAAGATATCTGATATATAGGCGCTTGAAGGCAGTAATTCATTGCCTGATATACAAGAATAAGCAAAACATAGTAAATATTTAAATATACCAATAGGCCAAAGGATGTTACTTTGGGCTAATTCTGCGCATATTTAGAGTATTAAAGTCAGTATACTTTGAAAGAAAGAGCACGCTGCTAGTTATACGCTAAAACTACATCATGTGAAAAAGCAAACGATTCAATAGGGCAGTTGATTTGCCATTCGAAATAAGAATTGCCAGATCTAAAACGCTTATTTATTTTTGACAAGATTCTTTATAATTTACCCAAACTCTAAAATACAAAGAATCTTGTCAAAAATAAATAAGCGTTTTAGATCTGGTAGTACGGATAGTAAACAAATGACAGAAGAAAGATACAAAATATAAGCTAATGATATAACCACTATTTAACCGCAGTTATAGCGAGATATCCCAACTACGATCCCACTTTTTTATATCTAATTTATTTGCTCCCTTATTTTGTAACCTATTTTGATACATACTTCACAAAAAGATTTTCTACGATTGCTATATGCTCTTATGTATAAATATAAATTATATAATAATTCATGAAAATATAGCTACGTGTAGTTAGAAAATATTCAGTAGTGTAGTTGGTTATGAAGTTTTCATTAATAAGGAAGAGAAGAATTTGGAGTATGTGAATAGTGCGCAGAGTGTGCCTGGTATTCGAAAATAGGTTTACCTTATTATAAGTGTGACGGTAAACATTTAGAATAAAAATATGCGCGCGATATAACTCTGGCTGAATGGGTTTTAGGGATAAATATCCGTAATTATGTGTTATGTGAAAACATATCTGGTCTATGCCAATGTTCCAATATAATTGTGATAAATACATACCACTTGCATAATCTCTTGCACTAATCAATCTAGAGATACTAAATCTCTCGACAAGTCAACAAGTACTGGTCCGCTCGTAATTTCCCCTTGGAAATCCTTCAAGCGGAGGCGCTATCGCATGGCACCTCCGCGTGAAGTATTTCCAAGAAGTTTCCATTTGTTTCATAGCTGTATCCAATTTAAGTTATAAGTGCTTTTATGGTTCGTTTTACTAGCTGTAACGAACGTACGATATCATAGACTGGCAGCAGACTTTACATAGATATAGTAAATAATGTAATAGTTAGTTTTTAGTTAGTTTAAATATCATTAGTAACGAAATAATCATAATAATAATCCCTCTGAGACATGCAGTTGTGGCGGGCTGAATGTGAGTGGCGACACTGCGGTCCTAAATGCCTTAGAGGGTTGGTAAGAGCGTCGTCCTCGGCTTGCTTTACTGGTTGGCTGGGGTGGAACTTAAGAGCGCCCACAGGACTCTCAACTCTGGCTTGCCTTGGTCGGTCGGTAAGAGGGAGGCCGCTAGAGCTATATGCTTGGGGGGTGTAAGTGTCATTTTCAAGGGCATAACTACAGGGCAACCCGCTCCGGGTCTCGGTTATCACGAGACCCGCGATGGTGAAACCGGCGCCACACTGCTCGACACCCCTAGCCACTCGCACCGGTGTTGCCCTCTGTGGCTGGCTTGTATGCCTATAGTGGCTATTCAGGGGCCCCATCTACATAGTGAGTTGGCGAGTCACCGTCTGCCCATTGCATTGATGCTATTTGAGTATTCAGGGCAGACGCCGTTTTTCATCCATAGTTAGCAATATACCGGTCCACGAAACACCCATACCTAAAGCCCATATATTAGAATCCATTCGTAGCAACAGTCTTACTCCTGCTGCGGCTAGTGTCGCTGTAGGTGTTCCATCCCACCTTTGATTAAAACTCTCAAAGGGCCTCTTCACGTTGGACTCTTGTCTCCATTTAAGCCTCTCAAAGGGCCAGGTATTTTTCTAATATAATATGTTAGAAAATACCTGTGATAAGAGAAACATAATAATATATACTTGCAAAAAAAAAATTATAGGTTTTACAAATGTAGTATACATGAAGTTTTAAATACCATTTACAATAAAAATGGGTGTATTACTGTCTCCCTAAATAGGCTACAGATTAGCCTGTGGTAAGAAGGTACATGCCCGTCCCTTTAACAGTTGTAAAAAAGAAGGATGATTAGTGTCTAATTTAGAGCAGCATTTGAAAAACCCAAAAGATTAATCTATTGTAAAACTTAAGATTAAAACGATAAAAAGTGTATAAGAATATACTTGTGCGTATGGGTATGTGTTTGTGTGTGAGTGTGTGTAGGAATGTGTTTCTATCAGTGTGTGCGATTGTGAATATGATTGTGCGTATGTGTTGTAACTATATGTCAATTGTATTATATTAAGAATTTTTCATCATAATCAAGTTCAAGAAGGAATGTTCATGTGTCTATGTGTTGTTTTATATTACAAAATGAGTTCTACTTTATTTAAAGTGATCGACAATTTTTATATGACCTAAAAATGTGATTTCATATTATTAATTCACCGTCTATATGAAGCACTTTAGATATATCTGCGCAAAAATATATACCGTATTTATCCACTCAGATAGAATACCACAATTTACAAACTACGCAATCACAGCTTATATTTAATTTAAGTACTTAAAAAGTAACAACACGTTTTAATTCAATAAAACACATTAAAATGAAAACACCACTTAACTGGCACAATTAAAACTTAATTAAATGTTTATTACGACAAAAGAAAAAAATACAACATTCAAAATGGCTTCCATTAACTGCTTATTATGTTTTTATTCAACCCTAAAAAAATATAATTCGAGTGAAAAGCTTTTCGTATTATAACTGAAAGTAATCAAGAGAAGTGACAATGATTAAAGTCTTTCACATTCTTTTTGCGAAACAGTGTTTCTTTATTGTCGAGAACATTGTTCAATGATTTTGAATGTTTGATATGTTTGTGTTATATTTTTTTGTTAGTTGTAATAGGATTAGTTCTAGCCTCCGTGGCGCAGTGGTAGTGAATGCGACTGCTATGCATGAGGTCACGGGTTCGAATCCCGGGTCGAGCCAACAAAAAGTTATTGGGTTTTCTCTTAAGAAATCTCAATAGCAGCCCGGAATTAGGAAGTTGGCGGTTTTAGGCACCCCGTACCTCGGAAAGCACGTTAAGCTGTTGGTTCTGCGCCTGATCTCTCAGGTCGTGTCGGATTACCGTCCCATCGGATCCTGAGAGTGAGGGAACAGAGAGTGCACTTGTATTTGCGCACACACTCGTGCAATATAATATCTCCTGCACAGATGGCCAGTCTCCGTTAAGATTGTCTGCCGTGTAGGACATTATACTAGTATAATGTCCATATAGATTTTATATTTATTACAACAAAATAATTACGTATTGCTGTAGTTTTAAGTGCTTGTACAAAATTACCTATACTAAATAGCAGCGCTGTCTTGCTGGGGAAACTCTTTGACTAGCACGTAGTGCAAATATTTGATACTTAAAATTATTATAGTTTATCATCGCTTGCCTTGAAGGTTACGGAAAATACACCACGAGGAATCCTACACGTTTGATGTTCTTGATAATGTTTGCGAAGATGTATGAAGTATGCCAACGGCCAGCGTGTTAGCAAATGGTTTAAACTTCCTTGTACTGAACTGTTTGTAAAATTAGCAACGCTACCGGTCCGCGCTGAGGATAATTCCTATATCTTGGGATTACTAAGCAAAAAATGCAATAATGGTCGTGAGTTTTGTGCAAACATTTTCTCCTTGACTCAACGATTTGCTTGAATCTAATAACCACCCTAAATTTTACTTCAGTTAATGTCGTCAGCTCACAAGCCCCTTTTTCTTTCTTTCATAGCAGATTTGGTAACCTAAATGAGTAAATTATTTTGGAACTTTATTTTGGATATATGGATAACAAAAACGACTGGAAGAGTCTGTTATTGTCAGTAACTCGGTGACTGTATTAATGAGTCACCTCACACGAGGAAGTGCCACCATCTTACGAGACGCTACCGATTTATTATAAGAATAGTAAAACTGAAAACTATTGCATATCGCCTGGAGAGGAATATTTACCTGTCGTCCTTATATATGTATTATGTTATCCATCATGATGAGACGCGCATAATTGCGTTCGAATTATTCGAATAGAGTAATGCACAACGCGTACATACTATTCTGTATATGAGTTAGCGTACTACTGGTTTGTTTCTTTTCTCGTAAATTTCACTAATTCACCAGTTTTCTTATTAGACGGTAGAGTGCTGTCAACATAATAAATTATCTACAATTGGAATGTATTTATCCTCATTGCTTTATGATATTTAAATAAGTATGTTTAAAATATTATTGCTTTCATCAGTCATTCAGTTTATTTAACAAGTGAACATTAAGATCAAATACGTAATCAACGTTTCTTTTCAGCATCATTAATATCGTATTAATATAAATGAAATTGAAATAAAATTTTGCGAATGAGAGAAAATTAAATACCGAGTCGCAGCTTGTAATGGTTTTCTTTTGTTAAAATAAAATTAAAATTACAGTATGTCTGTATTTTACTTTACATATTAAAATATGTATATTTCTTTCAAGCCAAAATGTAATTACGCGGACTGATATTATTTTTTTAAATTAACAACTTGTAGGTTACGTCAGAGATCGTCAAAGTGAAATTAGTAATAGTCAGCTAGCTTTCTCATGATTCTCGTGGTGCTACTGGATAATGATAAGAAGAAATATTGAAATTTTCACATAGGGTTTCAAATATCATGTGAGTAGATTAGTGTTGTACGCACATTTCGCCAGCTAATTTATAAAGTCCCAGGTAGTAACCTCAACCCTGAGATGTCTGCGGACACTTTTCAGACTCCAAGCTGGCATTGAGAATTCGTTATGCAAAACCTCTATATTATATATATTATATTATATAGATTGTAGTTAAGTACCGGTGTATCTTAAAATAAATGGAATCGATCATCTGTCTCATATTCTAGATGAAAACTATATCACAGGAGGCAGAGCCGCCCATTACAAAGCTATTCAGATATTATTTATGTAAGAGTAAAGACGCGAATTCAATCCTCTATCTTTTCCTGACTATTTTTTTATATTGGTCACGGCTTACTTTATAAATAACTATTCTATCCACATTTTTTTCGACTTTGTAGGAAGATTAATTTGAATCACCTGTGTATAAACTATTTTTACAATATTGCAGTGAAACTAGGTGAACCAGGTCGCTACTGTGAGTCAACAGCTGCCTATGAGTTAATAGAGTTGTATACTGATTACTAAGAAACGATCGGTGACAATATACCATTATATCTTGTAATGGTACTGTTATGAATAACCTAGTTGTGTCTACGCGTATACTTAAGCTTAACGTAGATATCAAAAAAAGGTATTCTCAAAGTCAAAGCTTGCCTGCACGGATGGCATGTTATATGATAGCCTTAATTGCCTTACTAATAATTTAGCAAATCAATTAATTCATTCGCAATTGATCTTCTGGTAAAGGATTTGCCAAAGGCAATCATAGGAAACTATACCAAGGAGGCTTCCAAGAAACACACGTACTCTGGAGTTATAGGCAATTGTTTAAAAAGAAATACCAGCAAGAAAACATTTAAAAAAATGTTTCTACAATTCTAAACAGATCTATTGTTCTTGCGCTGGGCCTGAACGAAATATCAGTGTGCAACAGAGATAACTACAGCTTAGACTAATTTTACCACTGAAAGCATATTTGTAGATGTGTTGTCTTTGACAATAGAACCTTAATAACGTACAAACTTAAAATTTAAATTAATTATGGTCGAATTTTGACCACTGGGTGACCACTGGAAATATTATTTTTACTAAATTTGATTGCTGTTTAAAACAGCAATATAATTAAGTAATTTAACATCATTTTTAAAAGTCTTAATCATATGTATGGAGATTCAAAGAAAACAATTTTCTTCCTTTCTTTCTTTTTCTTTCTTTCTACACAAATTATAATAAAATTGAGTGGTAGTAGATATAAATTATATCTTAAATTTTCGTTATTCTAGTGTCATGAAGACATTTTAATAGACAAAACGCGGACCACATTAACTCGTAACCATATATCAGAAGTTGTTTAATAAATTATTGTTGTAGCGAATTCATTTGTTTAATTTAGAGCCGGACATTTTTGACTACTTCTTGTAGTTTCGGACTTAGGTGTAGTAAGGTATGATCGTCTTCTCACCACCAAGTGTGTCACTATGCCATCAAGGCAGTCATATACACTATAAGGCCGGCCTCGATGGCGTAGTGGTCAGTGTAACCGACTGCCACGCATTAGGTCACGGATTTGATTTCCGCACAAGTTTTGACTTATGCGGATGATGTTTGATGTTTGTCTTGGTCTGGGTGTTTCTATGAATAATATGTATGTATGTATAAACAAAAAAGAAGTATAGGTATATGTATGTTTATCCATTGTCTAGTACCCATAGTACAAGCTCTGCTTAGTTTGAGTTTGAGCTTAGTCTAGATGGTGTTGTGTGTATCTGATAGAATATTATTATATAATACTTTAATACTTATAATAATAAAAGTATATTAACTTAAACACATTATAGTAAGCACTCTTCTTCTCTTCTCTGTCATCACACTCTTGGCAGAGTGGTCGTGGTCGTCATGACAGGGGTGGTGGCAAGCTTCACAATTTATCGCCATTCCTTTCGTACTGTTGCTTGCCTCGTGCATTCGTGGAATGGACCATTTAATGCAGTTTTGACTTGGTCGGACCAGTGCATTGGTGATCTACCGCGCGCCCTCATGCCCTCAATTTTGCCCTGAACCACGAGTCGTTCCACAAACGTGTCCCCTCGACATGTATTATGTCCAAAGAAAGTGAGAATACGACCTTGAACGATGAAAGAAAGACGTTGCTTTATATCCAGTTCTTCAAGGATTGAGACTTTGGTTCGAAACTGTCTCCAGGCTCTTCTAAGCATTCGTCTCCAACACCACATTTCTAAAGCGTCTAACCTCTTTCTCTCACTTTCTCTTAAAATCCACGATACGGAACCATAAAGAAATATGGGAAACACTAGTGCCCTGACAAGTCGCATTTTAGTGGCCTTTGTGATGTTTCTGTTTCTCCATATTTCCCCAAGCCGATCCATGGCGGACCTGGTGATAGCCATGCGCCGTTTGATCTCTTCCGCGCATCCGCCATTGTTTAATATCAGTGTTCTAAGGTAGATGTATAGATTGAGTGACGTCACAATTCGCAATTTTCGTTACTTCGGGCGAGTTATTGTTGAGTCAATCAACAATCATAATCTTCGTCTTGCTGCGATTTATGTTCAAGCCAAAATCAAGGCTCACTTGTTCCATTTTGGTTAGCAGGGATTCCATATTGCCGATGCTTGTTGCAAATAGGGTAGTATCAACTGCGTAACACATATTGGAGATTTTATAGCCTCCAATAGTGATTCCGTCTGACCAGTTCTCGAGTGCTATTCTCATAATGAGTTCCGTAGATGTTAAACAGAAGTGGTGACAAGATACAGCCTTGACGGACCCCGGCACTTGGATGAAATTCATTCGATAACACGTCGTCTGTTCTTACCGATGCTGTTCTCTCTTCATAAAGTCTTCTAAGGAGATGGACAAGATGTTCCCATAGCCAGGAGAGTTTCCCAAATTACTAGCCATTTTACTGAATCGAACGCCTTCGAAAAGTCAACAAAGCATATTGGTCGGCTTGTCAAATTCCCTAGTCTTTTTAATAATCTGGCGCACGTTTAAGATCTGCTCTCGAGTACCCTTCTCCTTCACAAAACCAGCCTGTTCTGGAGCGATCTCCCTGGATAGGTAGGACTTTAATTTGTCGTTAAGAATATGCAGTAGAATTTTACTTGCGTGTGATATTAAGGCAATTAAGCGCTAGTTACTGCATATTTTTGTAGAGCCCTTTTTATGTAGAAGCACAAAGACTGTGTGAGTCCATTCCTGGAGCTAAGTTCCTGTTGCTCAAATTTTGTAACACAGGGTATGAAAAATATCGACACCATACTCTCCTGAAGCTTTGATAGTTTCAATCGGTATGGTATCCCTTCCTGTGGCTTTTCCGCTTTTAAGGCGTTTGAAAGCGGCTCGCACTTCATTCTTCAATATAAATGGCTCTTTCTCTTTGTCCTGGGGCTCTGTCGAGACATAGTTGTGAGCTATCTTCAAATAGCGATTGACAGTAGTTCCTTCACGTCTCAAATATCCCTTCTATCTCGGTCAGTAGCTTGTCCTGTGAGTTTTCAATAGCCCATGTTTTGGAAGAAAAAGTTTTGGTGATGACTTTGATTTTTTTATACAGGTCTCCTGTTTCGTGTCTGTCAGCGTGAGCTTCAACGTCTGCACACAAGTGCTGCAGATGATTATTGCGGTCACGCCTACAAGCTTTCTGTATACGAGCAGATATTGCGTTCAGTGTCTTCACGTCTGCTCTTCCAGATTTCATTCTTCTTCTCTCTTCAACGAGGGCAAGAGCCTCGTCAGTCATCCAGTGTTGACGTTTGCGAGCCAGTCACTGACTTAACCTAAAACTGGCTAACCCTTTACACTGTATAAAAGGTTTAGATTCCAATACGGCACTCCCAAGCAGCTGTTTAGCCTGACCCCATAGTTGGTCCGGGGATGCCAATCGAGCGTCTAGATCATGCCATTTTTGGTCAATCGCAGCCAAGAATTTATGACTCTCTATGGGCTGGATTCTTTTCTGGCTCTCAACCTTCCTAGCGGCCTTGAGCTTGAGTTGGACTTTTGCTATTAGCAGTTGGTGATCTGATCCACAATCAGCACCCGGAAGAGTGTGAACATTTCTCATGAAACTTTTCCATCTCGACCCGATCATAATGTAGTCGATTTGATTTCGATAGTTGCCGTCAGGTGAAGTCCATATATACAGTCTTCTCGGATGGTGTCGGAAGAAACTGTTCGATATCGCCAGGTTATTCTCGGCAGCAAATTGGATGAGCCTCTCACCTTTTTCGTATCGCTGTCCCAGCACGAATTTTCCTACGCATTGGCTGAGCTGATCAGCATGTGCTCCTATCTTTGCATTGAAATCGCCCATTACAATCAGTATCTCCCTATTAGGAATTTTGGCTATAGCTGATTCCAGCTCGGTGTAGAAGTGTTCTATATCAGTGTCGCTTACTGCGCTAGTTGGTGCGTATAACTGTATGATATTCAGATTGATCGGCTTCACCTTTAGTTTAATAGTTAGTATTCGATCGCTCACAGGTGTATATCCTATTACACAGCTACTAGTTTTCTTGGGCACCACAAAGGCAACTCCATTTCTGCTGCTGTTATCGTTTCCAGAGAAGTAGACAGTGTGCAATGCTGCTTGAAAGTGGCCATTTCCCCTCCAATGCGTCTCACTTAGACCAGAGATGTTTATTTCACATCGCTCCATCTCCCTCTCCAGAATATGAAGCTTGTCTGTTTGAAGCATTCCGCTAACATTCCACGTACCTAACTATTGGACATTTCGCATCTTTATGACGGGCATTCCAGTAGTCCGATTTCCACACGATGCCTGGTTTATTACATCAGCCTGGCCGGTAAACGATTTCCCACCGTCTGCCCCGAATGCAGGACGGCGCCGGTTGCTAAGCGGATCACATGGCCACCTCTGTATCCTATTTTATATTTCGATCATGATGACTTTCTATGGGAATATAGTGCAGTAGTTTCCCATGGCTTTCTGCACCAGACATTTTAGAGGGTATTTGATCCTCAAGGTCGCTGATACCTCTTACGACTGGTTTCCCAGTAGGGCTTATGGTTATACCACCATAGTTCGGTCGCCAGAGCCTCGTCCGTTATCTAGCAGGGAGCACCACGACAGTGTGAGACCATCGCAGATAGCTACTCATACGAACCACCAACGCGAGCAGGTGAGGTTGACAATTGGGTCGGATAAGATGTTATCACCGTATCTATTATATTACATATCTACATTTGTGGCTAATTCTACTAATCATGCAAAAACATCTGTGTCTGATCTAGATATGAAAGTAGCTGACAGACAACAGCGATCTTCTTAGTAAAACATTACAATAATTATAAACTCAATCAGACATACGATATGTAAAAGTATATCCCTAAGGAATGCTACATTTAATTGGGATATTAAAGAGAACAAAGATAGAAAACTTCTTCAAATTGCATTTTCAATTAAGTACATTTCCTTTTACATATTCTTGTAGAAGCATCACACATTCCGAACGACTGCACTGTAATGGTTCTCGAAACATTAAACTAACGCATTAAAGCATTTTTATAGACAATCATAAAAACATTAACAGACGTCTTGCTGCGAACGAGCGTAAGTGTTAAGGAGGAAATTTTCAAATATGTACAAAGATACCTATTTCATGGAATAAAGTTTTGTGAAGCATCTTCGGGGACAACGTGAATGTTAAATAAATGGATATGGTAAATTACGTAAAATGCAAGGATATACATAGTTTGGGTCTATGTGCATACTCACGTCTGTTTTCCGGAGAGGTAGGCAGAGACAACAGATTTATAATTGCTACGATTCTGATATACTTCTCATGCTTAATTCAAGCGATTTGATCTTCTATATTCGAAGCAACTGCATATCGCTTGAATACGTGCAGTTGCTACGAAGTAGATTAATCGAATAATACTAGAATTAAATGATTTGAATATTAGTTCATTCGTTGTCAGTGAATGATATTTCGAATATTTGATTATATTTAGAAGTATAATTTAAATCAAAACCGAATATTCCAAACATCTTTTTCACGATGATACGTTTGATAGGTTGTTCATGGTCGACAATGTTTCATACAAACCGTGGTATGGTCAAAACAAGTAATCAATCAGTACCATAGTTTACACCATGCGATTTTTTTTATAGTCTTTAATATTTTGATTTGCTGGCTGATATGAATATTTCATTTATATCTTTATGCAGGCTCGTTGGCTTAGAGTACTCTTAATATGATCTTACAATAGAACATCTCCAATATCACTTAGAGAACATTTGTCAAAAACTTCCTCTTCAAGTTATCCTGATCATTCAGTCAGTTCAGTCCATGTATAATATATGTATGTACGTAATAATATGAAAAATATAAACATTATCTATTTATTAAAAGAACTTATATTCTGTTAAAATAACATACGTATTTGTGAAAATATGTTTGCGCAAGTTGAGTTTGAATATTATAAAATGCAACGTTTTAATAAGGTTTTATCTTAATTTAAATAAAATATTGGAGCTATTATAATATCGATTGTAAACAACTAGCAGAATATATACTTTTAAATTCAAAATTATGTTTTATATTAACAAACTAAGTCTTATTTATTTTATTTATTTATGTATGGACAACCAACAAAGCATACCCTAATTGAAACATCGTGATAAAATATAAATGCGGATACACAATATAGTGCTGCCTTACTTACAGGCTGCCACGGCATGCATTAACAAAACATAATTATATATATTTAATTATGTTCGTTTTTTAAATTACAAAAAGTGAGATTAAATACATTAAAACTTAACCTGATATATATATCCTGTGCAGATTGAGATTGTCAAACAATTCGATCTGCAGAGCCTGTGGTGAACAGGACGAGTCCATATCACACCTACTGTGTGAATGTGACGCGTTGGCCAGACTAAGGATGGGTCTGATGGGATTGGCATATCCGAACCCTGAAGACTTCAGGCTTCTCCCTCTGAAGTGTACGCTGCGACTGATGCAGTACATTCATAGGGAGATAGCTGAAGGATAAACCTCGGGGCCGACACAAAAGATCCCACTGGGTCGAACTGTCGCCGGTCTACAATGACTGGCCCCCGGATCAAGATAAGATAACATAACCTGATATATAATTGAAAATCTTTTTTTTTTTGGTCGCTGGTGTACGGCTGCGACTCAATAAGTTAAAATATATCGGCATTGCGTAGCAAAATTATAATGTTGTTTTTCTGTAAGATGTTAATTACTAAGGTGACATATTTTAATACGTCACACCGTATGTTTAGCGGTTACCTTAGCTTTGCAACTGTTTAAAAACAATATAAGTTTATATAACATAACATAACATTTATAAAAAAATATCAGTGGGTGGCGAGTTTGTAGCGACGTTCCACCGGTGATGGTTACAGACCCGCTTTTTATTTGGGTGTGTAAGTTTCTTGGAACCATAAATGATTTCGAATTACATCGTAAACCTTTCCTAAAACTGAAGGGGCGTGAGTATAATGAAAGATGGTTTTCACCGCGAAGGATTTTCTTACTTTAAAAGGTATTGACGTCTATAAGCTAATGAAAGCCGACTATACCGTTAGTGTTCAAAAACCAAAGTCGTTACTACGGTAAACATGTTCATAAGTGCACATGAAGATTGCAGAAAGTGTCTATACAGCCTTCTTAGGTGTCGTTATTACGTGTGATACTGAATGCGATTGCTGTGTAGGTCACGGGATTGATTACCAAGTCGGGCAGAGTGTGCTTGGATGTTCCTGCCTATAAATTTTGAGTAACACCACGGTGTCTAAACAGATACAGAACACCCGATAGACAGCGATTAGTTTATTACGTATGACCTATAAACATAGCTGGCAAAATGTTACTTGTTGAAGATTAAAAAAGAAAAAAGGGTAAGCTTTATCTTATCTTTCTTCATATAATTAATTTCACATCATTCGAAAATAGGACTTATTTCAAAGCAACGCGAACCGAACCACAATAGCCAGCATATAAATTTAGCCAA
The DNA here is from genome assembly GCA_963675205.1 of Catocala nupta. Classification (NCBI taxonomy): domain Eukaryota; kingdom Metazoa; phylum Arthropoda; class Insecta; order Lepidoptera; family Erebidae; genus Catocala; species Catocala nupta. The sequence continues at coordinate 29,019,227 of OY776091.1, read as the reverse complement.
GTATATAAAACATGTTTGGGCCGTTTATTATCCGCAAACTGAAGTTTTAATTTAAATAAAAACGAACAGAATGCATTACGCTCTCAACTATTATACTGCTAATTACAACATGCATACAATATGTTTTTAATGCAGCCAACCAGGAAACTGCCCTTTGTGCTCTTAAAACTGTTTTGTAATAAAAATAAGCATTAAAAAGCGCCCATTACTCCGCTATATGTCAAAGCAATGCAAATTTGTGTAATTTCTGTTACAAATTGATAAACGGGACCAAAGGGTTTTTTGCCGCCATGAGCTTGCCAGCGTTGCAAAACTGTTTCGCGTAGAATTTGCATTTGGTATTTAGTACGTCGACGAGGAAATTTACACGCTATTTCAGTGGATAATTTTGTTCTTCATACTTTGTATTATCACCATTGCATTGTTGCACTTGTTACGTAAGTACAATATCAAGTAATTGCCGATAATGATTTTTAATTTGACTCTCACTACTCATTGCATTTATCTGTATGTTGTGGCCGTCTGACTACTTCGGTGATATATCAGTAAACGAGGCTGCTGTGCACGTGGACTCGGGTTCGAATCCTGAGCCGGACAAATTTATATTAAATTTTATTATCAAGACATTGTTTGACATAGAATTGGAAACCGGTAGACGTTAATAGGCTCGTACCTATTATTTGGGGCTTAAAACCACAACTATCTGGCGAAATGTGAATGTAACACTTCTTCGCTTACTTCATGGACGACATAATCGTGAGATTATGTGCATATGTATAAATTTGCAGGCTATAATGTAAAATAAACACGGATAGTCTAGTGGTTTAAGTGGTCGCCTCGGCAATGCCACTGCGCCGAGTGTTGTGGGATCGAATCCCACACGAGACAAAAATTTGTGTCATTCACAACTTGTTGTTCCGAGTCTGGATGTTCTCTGTGTCCGTTGTTTAAATGTTTGTAAAGTTCATAACAGGAATTATTCCTAAGCAGAGGTTGTCTTTTTAATAGATAAAAAAATACAGACCACTACACGTAGAACGTGTAAAACATACTTCTAATCGTTGATGAGATATTTCGTTCTTTTTTAAGTTTAAATCTCTGTTGTGCCGCATTCAAATCTTCTTGGCTCTATCAGAAGGAGATCTTTACACCGCATTGATGTAACGTCTGTTGCTGTGCGCCGTTATTCGCGGATCAAATAGGCCATTTTCCTCGGCCCGCGACATCATTAAAGAAAATTTTATTCCCGCAATACTAAAACTTCGTATTACTTATTAAATGGCGTTCGGTTTCATGGCGCTGTTATAGTGATTGCGCTTTTACGTATATTAATCAACGTTCAATGCTCTGTTTGTAATTAAAAATATAACTAAAACTTGTGCAGCGTGTGACGTAATGAGTTCATAGTTCGGCTCTTCTTTTTGATTCTTTTCGAGACGTAAAAGCTGACACTTCGCCAAAACGTAAGTAAAGTTCAGTATTTTATGTCAAAGTCGTATCCATTTAGGTCACAAAGTAACACTTATCAATGTCAAAATTTAAGAGTTAGTTAGTACAATGAAGTAACTGAATTTACTTAGGCTAGCTGCTAGATTCAGGCAGTGTGTTGCGCCTATGAGAAGATAACTGCAAGAAACTCACGGCCTCTATTTTAAACCGCCATCTACTTCAAATTGCATTATTTTATTTTACATATCTTTTGTACAAAGTGTTGTAATTATTATGCCATTTATTACTGACTATTAATGCCTAAAATAAAAGAAACATATTACGTACTTAATAATATTGTTATTAACATATGCCCATAACTATTACAACATTAAGCTGTATTTTCGTTAAATGGCGCCTTTCCCAATTATTTTGTGATTATAATAACGAGCCGATTCACACATTATCAATCGACATCTACCGGCATAAGAGCTTTTACTACAGTTTGTTCGGTGATTTGCAATCCTCGAAATTCATATGTATAATGTACCTATTGTTCTTCCATTATTTTCATCCCATATTGCAAGTCAATCATAGACTTCAATAAAAAACTTACCATCCGCGAGTCGTGGGCCTTTTTTGCTACCTTGGTAGTAAACATTAAATATGTCATTTTATTTAAAATCTAAGGTTGTTGGCGACCAAGAAAATAAAACAAAAGATGTGATGTATTTTCCAGCAGTACTGCATCAAAATGATTCGCACCTAGTAATGGAAAGCTAGGGTTCTAAAATGAACTCGTTGTAAATCTCACGGCCAGTTATGAGTCCATTGGGATTGATGGATTCTACTAGCAAAGTTGGCTAAAGCCCGAGATACTACTAGCAACTATGTATGTGTATTGTAGTTTAAGCTTTGTATTTACTGTAGAATGTGACTTTAAAGCAACAATGCAATAAAAAGCTCGTACGGCACACGCTTTACAACGTATACTCGAATTGGAATTTATAGCATAGTTAAGTTTGATTCTGATGAAAGTTTTATACTACTTCAAAATAGTAGTTTCACTCCTTTTCATGTAAAGTTTTAGTAAAATAAGCGACAGAATAGGCACTTTATTGGTTTTATTAATCCTGGGCTTTGAATTTTTCGTGGAACCCTTTTTGGTATCACATGGATTTCACGAAATATTCAGTGTTCAGGATTCAGTTCAAAAATAGTTTTTCTGTCCCAAAATGATTGCACGAATTTCCTAGAACCAATATGCCAAGAGTTTATTGTTCATTGACAGTACATAAGCCGGCAGCGCATTTGATAGTGACCGGTAATTGCCGTAATATTTTCTTATGTTTATGCAAATGACACATTGATTACACTACTTACTAAGACTTTTATCACTACGTATTTAAATACTGTTTAACATCTTCTCTTACGTATCGAATGCTTTTTAGTAGACATGGTCAGAAGTAGAGTCTCTGTTTAACCATAGCTGCTTTGGGCAACGGTATATTACTACACCGCTACTCACCCCTCTATACGATTGAGTCTATGTATGTTTGTAAATTAGATTGATAGTAATATAGATACATCATTCAAGTCAATTTGCGGATCCAACGTGAGTCCTAAATCACTTTCACTAATCAAAACGTTTTCAAACTTGAATATCTTGATGAGACGTAAACGACTGGAACCAAAAATATCACAATTGAAATTGTTGACTAAAATAAATCGTACCTATAGCTTTATAACCAGCCCAACTGGCTTTATCATATGTATCGCGATGAATCTTCAGCTCACTTTAATCTGAATGAAGGGTGCGTCATAAGCGCGTTTGATGGCACAATTTAGTGACTGTACTTTTACGCATATTAATATGCCGCCTGTTTTAGATGGTTGTAACTCGTTTATGTGTCGCGAAACAGAGTGATAAAAATGTTTGCGAATGTTTAAAAATAAAAGATTTTAGAACTGATATAATCGTTAAAATGTTTATTGTTTTGTGCGGTTGTGTTTTATAGAACTGTAATATTTTACAAGCTGGTTACATATTTTTTTGTGTATTTAGTACCTAATCTACATACATTTTGGATTCCTCAGTTGTAACTTGAAACATTTCGTTTTGAAGTACACCATCAAATAAATGATACGTTTATTTAAACGATTGTTACCAAGAAGTCGTTATTCTGTTACGTGTAGAATGATGGTAAGATTTAATCTTCCCTCGATGGTGTAGTGGTTAGTGTAACCGACTGCCACGCCTAAGGTCGCGGGTTCGATTCCCGCATTCAAACATTTGTGTGCATGAACATGGATCTTTGTCTTGGTCTGAGTGTTTCTATATATAATATGTATGTATATTTATCCATTGTCTAGTACCCATAGTACAAGCTCTGCTTAGTTTGGGCTAGATGGTGTTGTATGTTTGTAATAGAATATTATTATTATTATTAATTTACAGTTGTACGAAAATGAAATGTCTGTATAATGGCTTTGCAACTCCTACGCTACATACAGACTAAATACTCCACGATAGACTTTCTTTACTGTAAACTTGGCGATTGAAAAGAGTACCCTTGAGTTTCTTGCCAGTTCTTCTCATTGGTCACTTTCTTTGCTGAACATGGCAACGGGTAAATGTAAATATAAATTCACATTAATAAGTGTAACTTTGACGTTCATAAGTATTACTTTGTGACCTACATGAATAAACATATTTTGATTTTGATTTTCATTTCGTGTTGAAATGTCTAATAATCGTTTCGATGCTCACTTCATACGTATTCAGAGAGAACTGAATGCCTCGAAAGTGCGTTTATACTTATCAACAGCATAGTCTTTGTATATAGGTTCAACAACGTTCATTCTAATTTAAGTAGCTTCTTAATGTAGTTCATATATACGTATATAAAAGCCTGTATATTTCCGAAGGGATGAGTGGTAGAGTAAGTACTCCATTGCATTTTTCATATTTATAGAGAAAAACTTACCTACTGAGAAAATCTTTTCATATCACCACAACAACTTTTTTAAATCGGATATCGAAACTGAAACCTCTTAACTGGCCAGCAATGTACGCAAATACTTATACTTTATCTGTAAGATGACCATGGTAGCGTAGCAGTAGAATATTTTACTGCTATGCATGAGGTGCACTGATCCCAGGTCAGGCAAAGCGAAATGTGGATGTATTACATCTGAATACTCTTAACATGAACTCGTATACATATCTTTTATGATAAAGCCATAAGACCAAAAAAAAATTGAATTTACATCGACGGCTATTACAGCGATAAGTGCATTATTTACATTAAAACTTTCCTAAAATTATGAGACAATACAGATATAGCCTATTAGGCTAAAGTATCTTAAGACATTATCATTAAAGCCCCCTTCTATTGCTTTGTGCATTAGCGAACTTGATGCATATTTTGATGACCTTAATGTTAGCCCAAATTTATATACTAATAAACGAGACTCAGTCGCCATTTTGTGGAGCAGTAAATAAATGTTATACGTCAGCTTAAAGATTAAGTATACAAATAAAAAAATACATCGAGGCATGTAGTACGTTGAAAATATTTTAACTAATTCGGATGACCTTTAGAATGATTTGAACAATCAAATGGCTGATAGTGCACTAGGAACAACAATACGGATAATCTCCGTGTCGTGAAGTACTCTACAAACATTCAAACAACGGATACAAATAAAACGAGGCTGGGAATTATTGATTAGGGGATCACACAAATGTTTGTACTATGTGGGAATACAACTCACTAAACTCGATGCTAAGACTGAGAGAGAAATAGCGAGATGACCACTTAACCTACAGCACCATTCATGCAGTTATTCGGCATTTTGTTTGATAAGGCTCACCAGTTGCCAGATTTTTTCTAAATTGTTATCAAATATTTTAATATGTAAAATAAATTATAACACGCATTACCTTTGCGTAATGCGTTCATCATGTTGCCAAACACAAATTCCTTCAATTTGAAATCAAACTCGAGACGTTACAGTTAGTAATTATACACAGTGTTCACACCTACGTTACTAGACCAAATAGACAGATATGAAAGCTAATTTCAAGCGTTTTACTACTTTACTACACGATTCTTTTGCAAACAAAGCTACATTGTGTTTGCAGAAGAACGAAATTAAAAAGAAACGAAATAAAAAATATACTTTTAAATGGTACAAAATCCTGGTAGCAACCGGTATGACTTTATCAAAGCTAGTGGTAGTGTTCAGTATATTGTGTGACCGTGTGAGTTCTGGGATGGCTCGGTAAAACAGTCCCACGGGAGGCCGGACACGCATTGCGACAGAACACCGTGTTCATATTCGTCGACTGCCTGTTAGAATGTTGTACAGCAAAATAAAAGATTGAACCGAACCAATTTTATGTTGTGTTTCGACCGATACGCATGTATTCAAGAATAAACAAAACAATTTTATAGTACTTCTAAATATATAAATAATCGGTAAATAAAAAACTCACTTCAGTAGCTTCAGTAACTTAGTAAACTCACTAACTCATATATTTTGACGTTCATAAGTGTTACTTTGAGACCTAAATGAATAAATGATTTTTGACTTTGACTTTGACTCAGTAATAAATTTTAGATCACCTTGAAGTCCTGTTTTTCTTGAGTAGGTACTTAACAACCGTTAGTCAGAAATTTCAAGCCATTCAAAGACTTAAAGACCTGTATGCAGACTGACAAGAAAAGAAGACACTTCCTCCTTGCAGGAGATAAGGGGCAGTCAACAATATGGAATATATTGTTGACTGCCCCTTGAGGCGATAAAAGCCTAACTGTTACCAATAATAATAAACCTATTCTGAATTCACTACAGATAGCAATTGATCACGAGTATGAAGCATAAATTACCCATATTGTCTACCTAAAATTGACAGTTATATTACAGTGGTACGGTCAAATGTAGATCATGTAAGCAACAACATCTGCCTATAATTTGGGACATTGGCATGATAACTGGATGGCTTATATAGCTCGATTTTGAAAATACCATCCAATTTGGAAATTTGTTATGTTGCAGACTGAGCTTATATTTTTAAAATACTACTGGGAGCAATCTTAATCTTAGAGGCATATTTTTATGCGTAGAACTGTCTCCAAATAGATTTTTGTTATACATATTGATTTTGTTACCTACATAACTCACCTCATAGTAATGCGACAAAACAATATACCAACATATCTATACTAATATTATAAAGCCGCAGAGTTTGTTTATTTGTTTGGTTGAAAGCGCTAATCTCAGGAACTACTAGTTAGAATTGAACATTTCTTATCATATTAGTCTATTTATGGAGGAAGGCTATAAGCTATGTAATAAATGTATAGAACCACTGCTTTTAGAGGTTGCTTCAAATACGCAGCCACCAAATGCTGGAACAGCATCCCGCAACCATGTCGATCTAAAACAAGTAAATTTACATTTATAAACACTTTAAATCATTTGTCTTGAATGAACAAAAGCAAAAAGGAAATTAAAATCACTTATTGACGAGTTGACGATCACAATGCATGTCGGGAGGCTGTTTTTCCAGTTTGTAGTTACATTGTCTGCCTTTCTATTCGCAAGTTATAGATAGAAAAATCCGCCAGTGACCATGATGTTTTGTTTATTATATATGAGCGTTGCTTACATAATTTTTCTTTGGTCATGTGACGATTACCTAGTGGTCATTCGACTCGCGCGCCAACCGTGTATTGCGAGGGACGATCTCTTGACTGTTAACTGTGTCATGCAAGTTGTCTTGTCCTTACACCGCGCGCGCATCGCGGCGCGGGCGTAGAGGGAGACAGATGGATCGCACCACCCATGTACGTCATCCATTGTTTATTATTTTCTTGTATTGATGGCATGAAGGGTGCGCTTGTGTGTGCCTCGCCTGACCGATGCGGAGTGTTCTGGGTTAGACACAATAAATGCATAGGTTTTAAGTAGTAGATTAGGGATTCTGGTATTTCAGTTTTTATTTGTTTATTATTTTCTTTAATGTGTTTTTACTTTTGTAATGTAATGAAATTATAATTATATTATATGCAGTTAAACGTCCGTACGTAACGATGGTCTCCACTGAAAATCAGCGTTGCGGTAATACGTCAGTATTATTGCAACGCCAAAGTTGAATGGAAAACCATTTGTTGCCACAGTACTTGTTTACAAACTATTTATTTAGTTATCTTTTTAATTGTTTTGTTTGTGGCAATAAAAAATGATTTCTTTCTTTCTTTCTTTCTAACATTTTTCATTGATGCGCCACTCCTTTAAAAACTTATGTGACGCAGACAAAGTAACGCGGGTCAGCTAGTATTAGTTATATTAGTATTAGTTGTATATATTATTATAATAAATAAACTACAGGAATAAATTAATAAAACTGCCATAAGTCCCTTAAGATTTTTCAACGCCAATGTCACGTCACAACAGCTGCTTTTATAAAAATAAAAGTTAATATATATTCATAAATAACTGAAAGAATTTTATCATTCTAACCGAATTCGTAAAGGTATGTCGCTAAGTCCGGACCGCGAGCCCTTTCACAACAAGAATCTTGAATATTTCAAAGCACTTCCCACTCAAAGTGATCTTATAATTTATTCAAAAAATTAAGCAACGCGGCCTTATGTTCATATTTGAGTATTGCGTTCATTTTTTCTTCGTCTCGTCTTTGCTAATCAACAGCGGTAGTAGCCATGCTATATGCGTGGAATAAATAATTTATATTACTAGACTAGGCGCCCCATCTTTGTATGCCTAAAGTAATAAATAAAATTCCTTGACCTTCTAAATGATTGAAATAAAACACTTTATACGGATTTTGTCGCATTGTTTATTTTACTTTAAAATACTTTTATTATATAATTTTAAAACTGCGTAAATAGAAACACCAAAGATTAAATTATGTTCGGGTACTTCAAAATAACTAGGTACACTTCAGAACATTGAGACAACTACCATCTTAGTCTGCCCGTGAACATGGCTGCTGTAAAGCAACTGAAACGTTAGGGCAAAGTGTAAACTTAAATATAAATAGTTTTAATTAAATTAAATAGCCTAAATAATAGTAAAGTTCAATAATAATAGTGTTAGAGTTTGAAAAATTATGTAATAAAAGTATTTTAAAATAAAATAAACAACGCGACATAATCTGTATTAAGTGTTTAATTTCAATGTATAACATTCGCGTAAACATAAGACAACTGCCAAATGATTTTTCAAAAATAACAGTTTTCAAATTTTTGGTTATCTTAACTATTGAGTCCCGGCGGCACACTGGTAGCCAGACACAATAGTTTTTCAATGATGTCGGGTGTTCGAAGACTTGACAGTTTAAATATATATAATACTTATTTATATCACTAGTTAAATAGTAGCTGTATGACAAACAAACTTACTTGCGCAATTATTAGTACTGGAAACGAGAATATTCTACGAAACTTTGAGCGACCGCCATTGAATTTGTCCAATGTACGTGTTTTTAGGTTCAGCATGTGATGAGTCTTTTGGGTCTCACGACCTAGATATGGTTCTGAATTTATTTTGGAACGAGATTCGAAGGCTCTGATATTTTATGTAAATTCACCATCATATATTATTATTAATCATATGTTTTATTATCTCTACACGACGACACGACATTCCGCATTGCTTCCTGTTTGCGCTTAGGTACTCCTTGTTTCTCTGCATCGGTGTCTTTGTGGAGAAGCCGTCGCCAGTTTTGATCACTATGGCCTGTCATGCAGCAGGAGCGCTGGTCGTATATCACAACACGCCAACCTGAATAATATTCTCCGTGGCTGGCGTACCGGCTCAGCTTGAATCTCACGGCTTGGTACGCGACGATGGTAAGAGACCAGATGGTATGTCATTACTGCTATGGAAAATAATAATAATAATAATAAAATCCTTTATTTCTTTATCAACAGGTTAAACCTTTGATGTGGGACGCAACTTGTGTCGACACCCTTACGCCATCACATCTTTCTAGCACAGTGGGTTGTGCTGGTGCTGCTGCTGCACCAGTGGCAATGCTTAAACAGCGTAAATATCACAACCTTATTCGTGAGTACATATTTGAGCCGTTTAGTGTCGAAACGCTGGGGCCATGGGGTCCAAGTCCAGGTCTCTATAAACAGACCTAGTCAAGCGGCTCAACAACGCTTCGCGTAACCAGAGGGCTGGTATTTTCTTTGCACAAAGAATAAGTATTGCATTTCAACGTGGCAATGCTGCCAGTCTTCTGGGCACGTTGCCAATTGACGACGATGCGGATGAATATTATGACGCTTTTTAATTTGAAGTTTGATTTTCTCTTTATTTTATATTTCTTGTAAATAATTTGTGTATATATTTTGGTGTTCTTAGATAAGTAGATTGGACCTCTGTGTAATAAATATAAATATCTCTATGAATATTCTGATTATTATGTTTTTCAAGTAACATATTATGTTGTATTTAAAAGAACTGGTATAAAATATTCCATTTCGTAAAATTAGTTAATGCCATCTATCGAAGCATATCTAAACATGCAAAAACAGGGTGATCTATGTTAATTAGTTTAACGCAATGTGTGCTGTGTTGTAGCGATTATCAGACCTTTTAATAATAATGGTATAATAATATGAACATCATAAATATGCTTGCTGTAATTAATATAAACACAAAATTCCAGTTGCTTGCTGTTAGTAACATCGTCTGCTAATATTATTTTCAAGTTTTATTTTGTTTTTACTAGAAAACAGTAATATTACATTCACTTTATAGACTCAAATATCTTTTAAAGCCTAGGGCTAGTGAATTGATCCAGTCTATATAAATAAATCTATCAGATCAAGACTATAATCGAAATAAGGTTTTAAAAAAATTCTTTTGAACTTGTAAACAAAAACACTTTAGCTTAAACTAGAGCATTGGGAATAATTTTGTCAATTGGAATCCAGGGACCCTTTTGGTGACCAAATTGTGTCTTTGTATATAAATTTGAACCGATTTTGCAGCGATTTATTTTTCAGAGATAGCAATATTCATCCATAATTTAGGGGCCTTCTAGGCAATGGCAACGATGTCATGACGATGACAAACAAATCGATCTTTTATGTTAAAGATTGTGTATGCAATATGTGAAAAAATTTCTTATGTCAAAGACTTGACCGCAGCAACCTTTAATATAAGGTACCGGTGGTAGTAAGTTCTCCAAGAGATTGGGTGGTTTTTTCCTGCGCTAGGCAGGGAAAACCACCCAGTCTCTTACAGATAACATCGCTACAGCATTTGACCTGGTAAATAAGAGTTTCCGAGCTCCACAAACCTGCCTCTCTCAATACTTTACTTTATTATTTTTAGGTGCGCGCAACTGATACAAGCAACCATAGGCTACGATAACCACTTACCATCAAGCAGTTTTATGCTTATTTAAATTCATTATAAAAAGAAATATCTAAATAATAAATACTATAGTCTTAGGTGTCAGAAACATCAAGGAATCCTTTAATATTCTGCAAACTGATCTAACTTTCAAATTTTGATACCATGTTGGCTATCTTTTTGAATGGTTGCGTCCAAAATAGGTATACAACTGTTTGACTAAGAGCCAACCCCAATACGTTTGAGAACAATCAGTCTGGGAAGAAAAAGAGTCCTAAATAGTAATTACTTTGATCAATTTAACTTAAGCACCTATTAAGCAAATAGGCACTTATTGTACACATACTTGTTACATAAAAGTACTATAAGCGGTTTTAACATCAGTCACATGGAAAGTAAGATTGTTAAATGTGTATTGTAGCTCCGAAGGTTGTTCTAGAAGATCATGGTCCATTAAACTAAGCCTTGTGAGACTTTGACGTGTTTATGACTTCAACTAAGACATCAGACAAATACAAAGAGCTCTCAGATCATAAGAGTTTAATATAAAACGTTATTTAAGTACCCTGTCAAAAAATCCTCGGTCAATCAGAAATGATAGTGAATGAATCGGTGGTGTTACATATCCCTGAGCCTTAATAAGGTCATAAAGTTTTGGTCTTGCGGCTGATCTCTCTCCAGTAATATTCGGTTGCTGTCCCATCGGACTACAAGAATAAGGCAAAAGAGAATGCACTTGAGTTTGCGCTAACACTGATGCACTGTAATATCTTCTGCGCAGGTGGCCAGTCTCCGTTACGATTGGATGCTTTGACCAAAATTAGATTTAGAGCACATTATCACCACGTTATATACCTATCTTGAATAATTATTTTCCGACTGAAAGTACCTATACAGTTTTTGTATTCTAATGTAATTATCAAAATATAAGATAAAAATCATCTCGTCATATAAAATATGAACAATTATTTAACATGGAGACGTAGGCATAAAAATAGGTCACGATAATTAAAATCAAAGCATTCAAAGAGACCTAAATCATTAAAACAGACTGCGTCGCTTTTTTACAGGTAACAATATACGTCTTTTACATTAATATTTGGACATAATTTCTGCACAAAGACAAAAATTACCTTCATGTCGTCTTTATCTTTATTTCAAATCCTAATCATCCTACTGTATTGTATTGTTCAACTTTTGTATTCTTTTCACGTTTTTTATCTTACTAATTGACCTCCTGAAGATTTCGTTAATTATTAAAAAGGCCAACAGAAAGTCGCCTTAAATTATACCTTGACAGTTTACAGGTAAATGAAAAAAAAATGTTTCTTCGTAATGTATGTAAATGTATTTTGGGATTGAAAGAAAATAATGAAATTGCTCTTGTTCGTGTGAAAATATGTTTATTTTACATTCCGTGGGTAAGATTCAGTTCTACTTGCTAAAAGTAATGTGTAATATATAGGTGTATTAATAAAATAGCGGTTTTAATATTATTTGTTTTTGACATGTAGGTTTGGTCTCAAAACAACTATCAATAATTTTACGCGTGTATTAATTAATTCTGTAAGTAATTTAATTCTTACAGTTAAAATAATTGCATCCTCTAAAATAATTATCTTTAATTATTTTAATTTATACCGCATAATATTTTATTTTAAGTGCATTTTCTGATTATGAAAATGTTTATACATATAAAACTTTATTTTTATTTTTAAAGAGTACTTCGTTAGTCGAAAGACTTATATACCACATAAACGACCTTAAAATATATCCATATCTTACTGTTCCATTATATTATGTTGCACAAGCTGTTTATTTTTCACTTTAAACATAAGATAAATGTACAGAGGCGGTCTTAAAGCCTGCAGCGTTTTCTAACAGTCAACTTTTGCATCGCTGATAGGGCGGGACAGGCAAAATAACAAAGTATAGTTGAAACTCCCACCAAATATAAAAAAATATCTAACCGCCAACACAAAGCCATTTTCTACGAGCTCAAAGTAGCTTGCACGTCCGTTGAAGCAGGTTTCTTATGTCGACGGAACGAAAATCTATCCGATAAATGGAATACGTTCATTCTCTTCACTTTAAATTTTCTATGTATTTTCTATTACAAAAGAATCTATTACAATAAATAGCTTCGTATAGTTCCTTTTGCAATTGCTGCTTTGCTTCTCTGTAATGATTTTATAAAGTGCTTCTTATGTTGCGTACATACATATATTATATTGACTGCAAGATTGGCGCAGCAGGCAAGTGATTGCCTAGACATTGTCGCTGCACTGAGTATCGTGGCTTCGAATCCCACACGGAAAATTTATTTGTGTGATCTACAAATGTGCCGAAAATATTATATTAAATACAGTTGATCAGTTTATAAAATATAATTAGAAAATCAATACAGTAACTCTGTAGTATTACATAATCTAAGTAAAATTTTGGTAATTATAACATGACTAGATAACATGTTAAACATATGTATACTTGTGTTAATTAAAACTTATATGGGCATATCCATTTAAGATTTAATGACGTGAAATTTATCCTTAATTATTTTTGGCTCTGCTAAGTTTTGGCATGGTGTTATATTTATGTATGCACGCGATACACACATACATATATATGTTTGATAAAACTAACGTACATTTATGTAAAATAATTTTATTACAAATCCAACGGTGAAGCAAGAATTTATATCTCAGGTTGAAGTTCCAATGAAATCTTACCGAGATGAGGTAAACAGAGCAAAACATATCCCAAATTAAATGGAAATCTCGGTAATAAAATTCCCTGTATAAACGACAAGAAAGAACTAGCGTAATTTTTCTTTTAGTACCTTCTTAGATGTGATATTGCTGTTTCTTGTATTACCAGTACTCTAATTGTAATTTCATTATGTCCCCATTAGAGAATATAGTATCCTTAAATTATCTCAGATGGCTAGGTTGAAGCTGTGTACTCAACTTCTTAGTTTCAGTTTCAGTGACATAGGTATAGACAATATTTAAATAGTTACCGTAATCTTATGGTAAAATTATCAAATATTTCATCACAAAAGAACCTAAATCACTGGTCAGTTTCCTCGTAAGCAAAATCAGTTGAGACATAGTCGTACTGGTTGACTTGCCAAGTCGAACAGGCATTATGGTATTATGACAGTCTATCAAGCTTTTTTTTCTGGATTGGTTTAATGCTCTCAAAGAAAAACCGCTAGAACTACATCCTTGGGAGTAAAAGTATAATTTACAGAGCAGAAACCCTCCTTAAGTCTTCATTCCTCTGATACTCACGGGAGTAAAAGTACAATTCACAGAGCAGAAACGCTCCTTAAGTCTTCATTCGTCTGAAGCTCACAAAGTCCTCCGCAACATAGTGATAAATAATAAGACCAAAACTTCAGAAATGGCAACCCAACTTTATAACTAAATTAGCCTTTTTTCAAAGTAAGAAATACGCTGCGAAAATGTAGCTCAAAGTTATCAAATCAAAAATTTACACAGAAGTGTCTAGGACAAGGTCTTCTTGCGAACGTAGCCGTTTGAAAGCATCTTAAATTAGACGCAGCTATAAAACTATACGACAATACATTTGTTCTGACGGACAGAGGCATTCGAGGCCGCACTATTGATAACTACGATCGCGGGTGCTGATGAATTTTTGATTTGTGGCCGGCCGCAACCCAGTTTCATTTACGACTATGTGAACACGTCGGATATTTATTTTTGCTAAAATTTATGGTACGTAAACTTTGTGGGTGTGCGATTTGCTGTTATGTAACCTATCAATCGAGGATTTAGGATCGGTGAGAGGAAAATATCAAATTATTCAATTCAAACTATCGAATGGAGAAACGGGAGCGTAGGAAATTATCTTTTACTTCTGCTTTACTATTATTATGTCTATATCTTTCGGTTTTACACGAAGCTTTTACTAGTTAGAGTTAGTATCGGGTTACCGTTGAGAATTTTCTGAGAGAAATCCTAATAGACAACACCGTGGCTAGCACGTAAATCGATCTCAAGGTTTTTGGATTAATAGTCATTTAAGCAATTACAGATTGCTGTTATTCCATTTATATGAATATATTTCTGGCCAAGGAACTTTTGAAGTTCATTACCAAATTAATAAAGATTTAAATTTCCTAAAAATATTATTTATTAAAGCCAATGATAGATTGTGCACAATCACACTAATACCTGCAATTTAATACGTAATAATTATGTAGATATATTATAGCATTAGCAATGCTTGTCTACAATGATTGGTCACGGATATATTTCATAAAGAAAACTTAATATGACTAAAAAATAATCATATCAAATTATCTGGCTTTATAAAACCACTCTGACTCTACCTTAGGATACAAAACCTAAAGAAGAAACAGTTGTTTGCTTTCAAATTCGCTATTAAGCCAAACAATTCGTCTCACAACCAATAACAAACCGTTTTTTTTTTTCGAAAATCAAATCCAGTCACCAACAGCGCTGAAGACCACAAAACCAACAGTCCTTTTTTATACAAACTTCATATCCATAATTTTCTCTCCAATCAGTATCGAAAACCTTTTCACCTTTCCAAACTAAATTTTAACTGGAAAATAACGTTGCAGTAACGGTTATGAAGACTGGCAGGAAATTGAAATGGGCGTACCGTTGAATATTGGCGGGCGGGTTTCACCGGCTCCAATAATTCGCAGGATGTTTTCTGAAGGCTCAATGTTTTGTACAAGATTGGGATGAGCTGGGCTCAGTCGACTGGAACTGAGAGTGCTATTAGTGTTTGAGTATATTTGATGGAGTGTTTCATACGTACTTTGTTGTGAACGATCTGTGATCGCATTAGAGACATTTTAAAAACAGACCAGGTCATATTCAAGATAGTACTGATTCTGCTTTTCGGTACACATTAAGTACTGTAGATTTTTCCTAGAATGTGTCTTGGATTTATGTATACAAGAAGTTACACGATGACTGTATAACTAAAATAATGCAGTTGTTTTGCAGACGTCTATACAATTTATTTTTATTTTCTTCTGCTATTGTATGTTTTATTATTTAAGAATTGAAACGACTAATCAGTCTCACCTGACCAGCTTAAATCTATTACACAATCAAAAACCTAATAACCTTTGAGACGCAGCGATACAATAGATTTTCTATTAAGTCTGGCATTCATACAATTGACAGGTTGAATAGCTTCGTCCGTTTGGCGACTACTATAATAAAAAATATCTAAAGAATATCTTTAGCCCGCGTTAGGCTTAATGTTTAATCAAAACTGACACTTTGACATTTGTTATATAATACTAGATACGTCTTGATATCAACTGGATTCCGTGCAGAGTTAAATTTAGTACCTTATATATGATTCAGACATGTTATGGACTGTTGCAATAGTCTACGATTGAGTGCGAGATCCAATCCAAACAGCTGTTCAAATAGAGTGCTTAAAATGCAATTCATGTTCTCATTTGACGATTATTTTATGTTTTGAGAACAACGGTTGTGATAGTTCTGACTCTGAGAAACTTTATTTTGAACAGCAGCGATAGCCTAGTTGGGGACTGTTAGACTGCCATACAGAGGTCGCAGCTTCGATCTGTAGGCGCGGATCTCTGACTTTACGAAGTTATGTGCGTATTAAATTGCTTGCTTTAATGGTAAAAGCAAATATCGTGAGGAAACCTGAATATTTGAGAGTTCTCCATAATATCCTCAAAGATCTGTGAAGTCTGTAAACCCGCAATAAGCCATCACCATCTCCACATCTGGCACAATCTCACAGTGAGAGAGGCCCGTGTCCAGCATTGGGACAGTTTTATACAGGGCTGATATTATATTATTATTATTATTTGAACGAATATTGTCCCCTTAGATGTACCTATATCTATTATGAATACTCACTATAAAAGAAGTCCGCCATTTTCTAATAAGATACTAAGCATTATTTAATACTAATCAGATTTAAATGATTGTACAATTAAAATGGTGTGAAGTCAGTCTAGTTAGATTAAGTTCATTTCTTAAATTTAGTTTTAAATCTCAGTTATAAATTATTTAGGATAACAATAAACGCTTTGAGTCCAAAAATAAACACTGCTAATAAAACAGAAAAAGACAATCTATGAACCACGACTGAAATTGGCAACCGTCATAAACCATGCCGTCGTTCTACCATCTAAACCACTCATGGTCCTACGCCAGCCATTGAAATTTTGTCTTTATATTTAAGAAAAAGCTGTCCCGCGCATTTCGTCTGCGTCAGATAAGAGAATTTTCCCGTTTTTGCAACATATTTTATTCATGCTCCGCTCCTATTGGACGTACCGTGATATTATATAGCTTTATAGCCTTCCTCGATAAATAGGCTATCCAACACTAAAATATCTATTCAATTCGAATCACAAGTTTCTGAGATTAGCGGCGTTCAACCGAACAAACAAACTCTTCAGCTTTATAATATTAGTATAATTGTTTATTTATTAGTACAACTTTCTCCGCGGGGATGAAGCAGTCGCAGTGACCGAAATCGGTCGCGAGGTATCATCATCATCATTAGTATAGACTATGCGGAAAATAAACCCATAGTATTACTATCAATACATATAATAAAATTGTAACTGGTCGATGTCTGTCCTGTCTATAACTGGTCCCGGAAGGTGCTCTCGGGCACTGGTAGGTACAGCGGCTCCTTCTATTATAACCTAACGGTTGGTGTAGGGGAACGCTATATCATAAACTGGGATAGTCGTAGAGAAAGGGGATGGTCGATGTCTGTACATAGAAGAAAATCAATGTGAGGTGAATTTATATGAGCTATAAAATGTCAAAATAATTATTTTAAGATTTTTGTCTGTCTATCTGTCTATATGTTTGTACGCGCATCACACAAAAACTACTGCATTTTCACGCGTGCAAATTCGAGGATAAAAACCAGTATAGAATATAAGAACTGCTATTAAAAATAAGCACGGCCTTAATATCAAATACATTAAAATTATGTTAAGCATGTAGCACGCTATTATAATTATACAAATTCATTACAATCGATCACTCCGCGCAAAATATCTTCACAAGCATTCTTGACGTTACCGACACAGCTAAATTACACGAACGCCTACATATCAAATATTTTTACCCACCCTGAGAGAAACAATAAGCTTGTTATAAAGACATCACGTTTCCTACGTCTCTTACAGCGTAATGCTTTCAACCCTGCGTGTGCGTAGCCGCGATAAAATATTTGGAACCCCCTCTAATATTTACACGGTGAGAAAAAATTACGCCACGCAAGGGATGTGCAAGTTTTTGTAATACAAGAAAAAATAGCGACGAGAATAATTTGCGAGTAGGTTTAGAGGCCGGCCGACGAAAACCTTTGATAAAATTGAGGCTGTTAGGCTTTTTAATAAGGGTTGTGTTTTAATTTGAGGTAAATATTGCGTGTTATAAATTTGATATTGTTCGCAGATTAGGTGTTTAAAATTTTCAGATGACTCTATAGAAATATATTCTGTGAAAGATAATAAAATCATATTGATATCGTTTGCGTTCCTATGTAATGTAAGTATTTAATTAGTTTTGTTTTATGTTTTATGAAAGGTGGAAATTCCCGTAATAACTTTTTCAAAATACTTGCAATTCGTCATCTCAACCGAAAGACGTCCACTGCTGGACATAGGCCTCCCCCAAGGATTTACACACATTCCGGTCTTGCACCACACGCATCCAACCGCTTCCCACGACTGTTACCACTGGGTAAGGTGGTAAAGGTGGCCCCACAAGGTAGCCCGACAACCTTGTCGGTCCACCTTGTGGGGCCTACCCCTGCTGTGTCTTCCAGTGCATGACTGCCACTCCAGAACCTTTCTGCCCCAACGGCCATCTGCTTTGCTCGCAATGTGCTCTGCCCACTGCCACTTCAGCAAAAAGCTAATGCTATATTTCTCAATTGTTAGCTGAATAGCAGAATCAACTGCTTTGCTTGCATTCTGGGGCCCATTTTTGGAGATTTGTGGATAAGAACATAACGATGATAATTTTTTACATATGAAGAATATCTATATATTAATACGGGAAGCAAAAACCAGGTCATCGGTCCACCTTATGGCCTACCCCTACTTTGCAATTAGTCAAACAAGAATATTATATTGGCAACAGTATAAATTCAAAGGTTCTAAGAAAATTCTTTTAGGCGGCATGCTTCCAACGAAGAAGATATCTACAGACTGGTACCCAGAAGCAGAACGCTAATATTATAATCGTTGTGCTGAAAGCATCCAAATGTATAGAGAAGACCTCTTACAAGGTGTATACTCGTCGTAATCTAAAAAACGTCTGAAATTCTCAGTAGCAACCGTTCTCCGGCAGACGACAATAAATTCGTCCCTATTCTCTTTCTCAAGAAGGTTAAAACATAGTTAGCGAAATGTGGATACAATACACTGTTACACTGCCTACCTCCTCAGGAAAATTGATGAAATTATATATTATGTATTTTATAAAAACTGAGCTGGCTATCATACGTTTTTAATTTTACTACAGTTTCTTACTAAGCATTATTGAGTTGAATAAGTCCTAAGCTTGGTATCGCTTACCCGAAAAATCACAAAAAGTTTTAAGCATGAACATAAAACACACGACATCAAACAACTATAAATCGTTTGTGCACCATCCATTAAACACAGATTCTCCAAAAAATAGCGGAACACTGGTACTTAAAAAGTGTAGAACAAGTCGAGAGAAATTAAGCGGACAGCGGAGGTCGAATTTTGTCGTGCTCACGTGAACAAGGGTAGGGTCGAAACCCAATTAATTCGACGGGCACCTCAGCCTACGCCGGCCAAGTTTTTACGTAGCCGCCAGCGTTGAAACGAAGCGAAACTCAATCTGTGCGATATATCGCTCTAATGACTCAAGCATTTTACGGTTAAGGGTACGAATAGATTGTTTGGAACATTTTTGAGGTGAGACTATTTTTGGAGAAGTGTGTTAATTTATATGGCAGGGTTGTTTTGTTCATTGCTATGTTGTTTCAGATGTCCTCAGTTGAGATGGCATCATAGTTTTATCGTGTGTAATATTTCTATGATAATAATGTAAGCGATATTGCTGTAGCAGTCTACAGCTACTTTAAACAGTGTTAAGGTAACTCACTATCCTGTGTCAGGTGTAGCGAGTTCAAACCTGCTTCGAAAATAATATGCAGTCCACAAATAGTACGCATTTGAGCCATCATTGTGTAACTTATTTTAATATTTGTAAAACACACCGGCATTATCCCTAGTAACGGTGGTAAATAATATTTATAAAACTTATATGCAATAATATCAGACATGTTTATATATAACTATCTCACTTCTTGGCACAAGGCTCTTCTCTGTATGAGAAAGGTCTAGATATAGAATACCGCGTTGGCCCAATGCATGTTAGTAACACGCACATAAGTTTTGGGATCGAATTAGAGACCTTTGTCTGAAGCCCAAAGAACTTTTTACTAGGCTATCGATGCTTACTCTACAGACTTTTTATAGAGACAGATGCTAAGTATACCCACACTCCGTTCAATGCGGCGATTGTACCGGCAATCCTCGGTTCGTTGACAGCGAGGAGGTGTCGTGACGCACTGCGCCATCTGAGTAGTAAGCAATTGCAATCGTCTTGTTAATTTTGAGAACCCGACGTCATTAAGCGCTGGTCTTAATTTAACTTACGGTACAAGTTGTGTAAAAGGCTGCCTCCAGAGTTGTCAGAATTACGTCATTTTAATAAAACTAAGAGGTCTACAGTGTATTTTATTTATTTTATTTCGCAACATCAAAGAAATAATATACAAAATAAAACGTACAGGTCATGCATACAAAGTTCTTACAGGATGATTGTACTTACAGTATATCTACAGATTTTGTATTTATATCTTGAATTTTGATTTCTGGATTGGTAAAAATCTATTTTATTTTACTTTTATGCCGTAAGCTTCTCCGTAGAAGTATGGAAGCTTACAAAAAAAAAATTTTAATCTCCTTTTCTTTGAATGTTTTCTATGTTTCGGGAGACTTTACAAACATTCAAACAACGGACACAAAAAACACCTAGATGCGGAACAACTATTTCTGAATCACACAATTTTTTCCCGCGTGGAAATCAAATACACAACACCCGGCGCAGCGTTAAACCATTACCTACGTCATCCGTGCAGTCAATTATCTTAAAATAGTCACCCAAATAATACGTATCAAATAGGCTACTACTAACAATATAAAATTTTTTGATATTGATACACTCAGTACTTGAAACACTGCACTCCATTTAATATCGGTTGGACACAATGCTTTGGCCTTCAGTTCTACGTGGCGATACAACATACCTTCCTATATTTACCGAACACATATCAAACGCTCACGGTAACATAGATACTGTATAATATAAACTGATATTACAGCAGCGTAATAATATCATCTATAGGTATGTGAGATAACTATGGTTTCTACATCAGACGAAAGTTGGGTAAAGTGTATCGTGGCTGTACCACAGTGTGACATTCTACGAGATAAGTTTATGTGATCAAAAGGTTATAATATTAAACTCGTGATTGATGTGTAAACACACGTGACTTCATAAAACTTTCGAGCGTTGGGTGTCAGCTGTGCATAAGAATCGCTCTTCAATTGTCAAAGATTATTTTGCCAAATCTGAATTAGTTGAAACTATTTCGGTGGTGCAATGGTATAAATTTGATTTTAATTAGTATTAAAGTATACGTTTTACCACTTTGGAAGTAAAAATAACTACATATATTGTCCCTTTTTCTATAAATCGGTGTATTATTAAAGTCCCTATGTAATTTTGTATGGATAAAAGATTTCAAAAAAAAAATATCAATATTTATTTATTTATTTATTCATAGGTTCACCTACAATTGTTACACATTTCTTACAAGTAATACATTCATAACAAATAAGGTAATATAAAAGTATATTACTTAGTAAATAGTTTATAGTGTGAACAAGATTATATTAATTTGGAACTATGTAATATAAATCTCTCATCAATAATTTTAGACCGATTATTAGTCTGAAAATCTTTTTAAAATATATTATTAATTATTTTATTAAATGATTTTTCATTTCAATTGTTAATTACATTAGCAGCACAGTACGTTGAAATCTTTGGAAAACAATATGACAGAAATACAAGACAAAAATAATTGATGGCGTACTTTTGTAGTATAAAGGTACTTTTTAAATCGGTTTTTATGCGGTGAACATCAAGTAAGGACTGCTAATCCTAATAATGCTAGCAGTTTGGATCCTCTTAACTATTTCCCTTAAAGTTAAATTCTACTATCAGAAGTGAAAAATTTAAAAAAGACAATTTTACACCCGTATTTCACCAGCTATAGATTTAGGTCCCAGTACATATTACACTACTGAGCTGTTACTGTGAATTTTATATGTACTTATTACTCATTTTCATAAATATATAGCAGCATACACCACTTCCTGTCCCCAAAAATTTTGTAGAATAAATAGAACCACACACAAACAATGTCAAAGTTTTAATACGCTCCTTTTTCTTTCTTTATGTGATACACGTTACACAAAAATATATCCAAAAGTTAGCCCGTAAAACCGGAACACAGAAAAAAAATACAAAATCCTACATGATCTCTGTGCAAATAACAACACCACAAACATATTTTTCTGTCAACAAAATTTTTTTCAGACTCTTTTAAAATTCTTTTGTTCTTACAACATATGGCATAATTAAAATTTTAAGCCCGTCGACTGCGCTTAGAAAAAAGACGGCGTGATGGGTCTGCTCGACCCAACTGAGTGTCGTGATATTTTAATTCTAACCCCAAATTGCTCGCCCGTTTCGACCTAATTGCCTCGTGTAATTTCACAGCTTTATAAGGGTTAATTTAATTTATCCGACAATACACTCTGTAGGCATGATCGCGATGAAATTTTAAATATTTAAGTTTTTGTGTTTAATGGGATTATAATCATGTATGTAAATTTTATTCTAGACACAATTTCGCACGCGGTTTCATTTGCGTTCGTTAATAAATTTCTGTCCCTCGGGAAAAATACTTTTTCTGGATAAACGGTACCCTGTATAAAGACATAGGGTACCGTTTATTGTGTCTCTCCTGACAAAGTATATGCGAAATCCAATGAAAATCGGTCAAGTAGTTAAGCTGTGAAAGTCTAACAAACTTAGATTCGCATTTATAATATTAATTAGGATTTAAAATATCTTATACAAAGTACATTAGATAGAGAACTACAAGCTCTATGCTCACAAAAGAATTTCGTGCCAACCTATTTCAAAGTTCTATAAATAAATGAAGTCACCTGCCTTGTTAGTCCCGTGACATACCTTTGTGATTAAATGATAAGCAGATCTTGATGTCGTAGGTTGGAATCCCGGGTCGAGTAAAATATTATTGGAATATTTCTGCAAGGGAAAAATCAGTAGCAGCTTTAAGCGTGGCTTTAAGTTTAAAATATAACTTTTACACAGGGGCACTTTACAAATATTTAAAGAACGGAAACAAAGAACACAAAGGCGAACATTTTCTTGCGGAGCAAAAAAATTGTCTCAGCTGGGGTCAAACCCATAACGTTCGGCGCAGTGGCAATAGAAAGTCGACCATTTTAGCCATTGTGCTATATGTGTATGTGCTATCCAAACGTGTTCTATTGACAGGAATACATTCAAACTGCTTTCTTTTTACAAGATTATTTAATTTCAAAATAAAGCTTCCAAATCTGTATAAAATATACATTTATTTTTCTGTAGGATGTAATGTGTATAATCATGTGTAGTATACATATATTATAATTAGCCAATGACACTAACACAAATGTAAATTATTTAATTACAAAATTACCCTTAATTTTTATAATGCAACATTTATTGTGTTTAAACTGCACAATTGTAAGCAAATTCAATATTCAAATGCAGCTTGAACGTTCTTTATACACATCAAGATCAATACTTATATAATCTTAATTCAAGTATGAGAAAAAGTATAAGATTGAAGCCATAATTTTGGATTGGAACTAATACCAATAAATATCAAAGGACCTAATTGAGACCTAATATTGCTTAGCCTTGCTTCATGAAGCTCGTAATTGTCCACAATTCGTGTCGCGAACGTTAATTATTAACTAATAAATTGTTGTTATTACATTTGTTTCAATACTACGACAGAGTAATATTGGATTTGAATCTAGGTTTAGTATGCCCCTTTTTAAAGTTATTATATTGTATACTAGTTTTTCGCCGCAGTTTCACCCGTGTAAGGCCCGTTTCCGTGAGAATATTGGGATAAAAAGTGGCCTATGTGTGAATCCTGGTCTTCAGCTATCTACATATCAAGTTTCATCGCAATCGGTTTAGTAGTATTTGCGTGAAAGAGTAACAAACATCCATACATCCATTAAAATTTTCGGGTTTATAATATTAGTAAAGATTTCCTGTCTTAATCTAAAGTGCCTATGCCACGGGAGCTGCACATATTGTCGCCACAGTAATGTACCCTATGATACTCTCAAGTAAATGGACTGTGTCTATACAAAAAATGAATTTGTTCTTTTGCTATTGGCTGCTTCAAATAAAACAATAATTAGATAAGAAGAGAATTTAAATAGAGAGAAATGGAATACATCCGTACTACGTGTGTGTTTCAGGGGAGTTTACAAACATTTACCCAATAGACATAAATAACATCCAGTGTCATCAAGTGTGTGGGAACGAAAATCAAACTCATAACAGTGGCGGCGTCAGCGTGTCAGCGCAGTGGCAGTGTCGAGACGAACACTTAAACCGCTATGTCATCCGTGCCTTCACAAACACGACCGACACTTCTTCGTATTACATTAGAAGATTGCTTAAGGTGCAAATAAAATTGCTAATGATTTGCAGCGTAGTACATGAGTTACAAGTGACAGTTACATTTAAGCAGCGATATGTTTCCATTGTCCGAGGGGTGGAGACCTGGTGATTTGTAACACAGGCATTCCATGCCTATCACAGACACCAGCTCCTCACATATTAATATAATAAAGAATGTATAAGCTGTAAGTGACTTTTTGTGAGGAGATATAAAAAATAAAAAAATAAATAAATATCTCAGTGGGGAGACCAACTGCAATGCAGAGGGTCTCAGGTTCGAACCCACGTCGCGCACTTCTGACTTTCGAAAGTTATATGACTTTTCGAAATTATGTGCGTATTGATTGATAATTATCGCCTGCTCCGTGCGGCCTCGGAGAGCACGTTAAGCTATCGGTCCCGGCTGCCATGAAAATCTATGGCAGTTGTTATTGGGAAGTCATTGCCTTTTAATATCCTGACACTGGTCTAGCCTTAGGGTACCTATTGTTAGCTTTCGGGTTGCGGAGGTCAGGTGGCAGCCGCTGCGTGTAAAAGCTGATATCCAGTCAAATCCGGTTAAACCAGAAAAGCCGACCCCAAGTGACTTGGAAATAATAAAGGCTAGGGAGAAGACTTGAGTTACAAGTGGGTACAGGTCGGTACTTTAATCAGTGGTCCAGTCCATTGGCTTACTTTCTTTAAGACTATTTCATGTAGCCGCACTGTAAGATGTATTCATAAACGTACCCTATAAAATAAATTGAGATCTCCGTCCTATGCATTTAATACATGCTTGCGTGATCTTGCAAAGTTCACCCTCCCTACTTACAGTTCTGCTTACACTATAATAAACGATGGTGTAAGTGATAAGTAATTGCAAAATTGTTCACTGTTCGTAGCGTCCGTAGCATGTTAGGCATGCTATACACTTCCGGCAATTCGCATACTATAGTTTCTTTGGTACAATTCGCAATTATGTGAGTATGGTTCTAATCACCATTTTGGATTGTCCTAAGACAGCCGACATGCCAGAATTGTTCATTTGTTAAAAACTCATTAGTTTTAATACTCACAAAATCAATTAGACCATAAAGTAGGTAAAGTAAAATATCGATGATCGTTTAACGTGATTTTATAAACGATAGTATATCTTTCGTAACAAGGGGTGTGCCTGTAATCAGGTCATATATATATTTTTCCATATTATCTTTTTGACGTATAGAACACGCATATACATTAATTATTAATTCATAGATCGTTAATCAAAATAATCAATTACTTAACGTAAAAAATATGCACTTAAACAATTATAATATCAATATTTCGCATATTATGATCATTAGATATTGCTATATATTTTTGGTTTTATTCGAAATCGAACTACATCTCTCATATAAAAAATATGTTACCTAAATCTTACGTATGTATAAACATGACGCAGCGAAAATATTTGCTTGGCAATAAAATTGAACATGTTAATTTATTTGTTTTATAATGTTTACTAGCAATTTAGGTTATAAATTACAGAATTTTTATCAGTTATGTTCGTATTGCTTGAGTGGGATTCGAATCCACGACATTCTGACTGCATATCGAATGCCTTATCCATTAGGCTATCGATATATATATATTATATATCTATTTATACGGATGTAATTAAAATAGCCATTGTATTCCCAGATGTGTTTTTGCAAGTCAAATCTTGATTTACTGCTCTCTTGTGCCACAAACGTAAAATCGTTGCGTCCGTAGCACCTCGTAGCTGTGAGCTACGGCGTAGCGACTACGATCGGGTTCATTTAAAACTTAGTGCGCTTTAGTTAACTATTTATTAAGTTAGATTATTTATAGTATAAGTTTCACATTCAATTTCTAAAATTAGTTCGACTGCGTACAACAGCGGAATAAACTTTGAAACATGGCTAACTGAAACTTCATGAAGCGAAATTCATAGTACGGTACATTTACATGATTATTTTATGTAGTTGAATAAATATGTTAGTAGATCATAAATAAAAAGTAAAAATCAGAATGTGACCGATGTTACATTGTTGGTGGGGTTTTCACTGAAGTGACGCTGTTTTAAAACCCCACCGTGAAATCGTTTTCTTTTTTTGAAAGATTCATCTTTATCCTAGTGTATGCCTGTGTATACCCAAAGAAAAAATGTAGGTAAAGTATCTAAAATATTCAGGTATATAAAATTGATAAAAGCCATATAATATTGAAATTAAACATTTTATACGGAATTTGTCGCGTTGTTTATTATACTTTGAAGCACTTTTATTAGATAATTTTGAAAACTCTAACAGTACTATTATTGAACTTTACTAGTATATTATAAGCTATTTTATTTAATTAAAACTATTTATATATAAGTTTACCCTTTGCTCCAACGTTTTGGTTGCTTTATATTTGTTGCGTGCAACATGAGACCAACCACGACCTAAGATTTGAAGTAAAATAAACTTTTCAAAACTTTTAAACTTTTTGCCATAAAGTAAAATAAACAACGCGACAAAATTCGTATAAAGTGTTTAATTTTAAAGTATAACATTTGCCTAAAAATAGGATAATATAAAGCCATATAATATCTAAACAATGAAGCAAAATCCCTTATTCCCAAATCTTTATTAATTGACCTATTATGTTGGCTATTTTGAAATATAATTATGATAGAATATATCCATATTATGTTAAAATTCGTTAAATTTACCTACATCTTCTTTGCCTCATTTCTCGAAGGGATAGATTTTACAGGCATATTTTACTAGTGCTAGCTTATGGTAATCTGAAGGGCACAGTTACAAACTATAAATAAATTTACAGTTGCAAATTTTCTTGAAACCTATAAAAGTTTCTGCCCGAACCGTAAATTGAACTCAAAAGCTCATGCACATCACTACGCCACCAAAGCAGAATATAATTTTCCTTTGTTTAAGGTGTATGTAGAAAACGCTTTTCTATCTTCAACATATAAGTCATATCAACCAGGTCACCACAAAATGTGTTTTTAGTACAATGGATAAATTATTTTATATAAAAGTGAACTAGATAAAAGGAAACCTCAAATAAAGTAATTTTTCGTATAAATAAATAATATTCGAAAACGATAAATCACTACTTTATCACTGTAAATGGTTTACTATCTGTGTAAATGGAATAGATTTGTGTCGAACGTATTTAATGGAACTAAATGTGACTAGTTGGTGGCCGCTTTATAGTTGGTAGTTTTCACTTATGTGTGCGTGCAATCGTGAGGTCTCGAATTCGGTCCACATGTTGGAGACGGGTTGTATAAAGAAAGTAAGGATCATCTTATGCCTCGCTTCCTTATCAAAAAAGTCATTTCACACGGTAAAGACTGAATCAAGACAAAAACACACGTCGGGCGTCATAATAAAAGTATTCATTTTTTATAGTTACATAAGACTAATAATATGTGCCTCGTTCAACTAGTAACATTGTACATAATTATACATATGTGACGTATATAGCATGCGTCTTATCATCGTGCATCATGTATATGTCACCAAGATAATTAAAAGTTGAAGTTAGTAAAACATTATTAGACGCTAAAACACAGAAGTTTGGATCAGAAGTCAATATCTATGACGTACGAGGAAAGTTTTAAAAACGACTCATACTAGCCAAGTTTATTCCTATTTTCAAAGAAGTCTAAAGCTGAAAACTAGTTTTCTAACAAAACTCTATTACTCCTTATTTACTCTCAAACAACTTGAGTTTCTCAAGATATAAACATAGGAAATCATTGCTCTAGAACTGAGTTAAATAGAATGTGGTTCGATTCTTTTCAATTACGCTCGACAGACGAGCGTTGTGCAAAACTTTTGAATTCATTCAACGATTTTATTATACATAAATAGAAGTTGGCGAATGGTTTTGATTTGAATAAGCAAAATATAAAGAATTTTTAGATATTTTTTTAATCCTATTTGATAGTATGCAGCTACGGTAGCCTTTAATTGCTTGCAGTACCAGGAGAATCACTCGCGCGTTGCATTTCTTTTTTTCGTTTCCAAGGTATTTTCTTTTTAATATTTGGGCTTATCAGCTAAGACGGCGTTCATCAGGCCGCAGATGTATTGACATCTTTCATTCATCAAAAGTAAGAAACCCGAATAAACTCCAGTCTAAGTTATTTTTCATTCGGTCCGAAGTTTTGCATAGATAATTTCATGGTACACCTACTGATTCGGAGTAAAGTACACTGGGGTAGAGGTGGATCTATTGATAACTCTACACTTCACCAGATTATATTTGCAGCGGATACTTGGGTACGCAGACGATTGAGTACTTTGCATATAAGCCACTACAGATTACGACTGGTTGGCATATGTTTTTGTTCTCAAGTCAGATGGTGGCGGATGCCTCTCGTTCCATATTTTGCTTCGAACTATAGGTGGTTTATATTAGACGGTCTGTGTAGACCGTAAAACGCTCTTAAGAATTTTAAGTCTACTCTAAATTGCTATATGATCATACAGGGGATGTCGGCAATCTGTACCATGAATATATTTGAAGCACAAATATAAAATCCCATAAGGCGGATGGTACTATACCTGCTAACGGGTACAACTTATTTAATGACGTCGGCTTAAGCTAATTCGTTCGTTCGTTACGTTGTTAGAGAAAAGGAATGAAAGATTTGATGACAAAAGTGGAAAGAGAATCAGTGGTTTATATACTAACTGTATACATAGGCTTCTGGAATTCTTACATACGTAGGTAAAAAGAGAAGTGTCGATTCTACTATTGACACGCTGGTTGTTTGGTATATTATAGGAAGGATTCCCGGGGCTAGTTGGTTACGGTATGAAAATATCGTCATCAAATAACTGACAACGACTGTATGGCAAGCGATTGCCACAGTAATACTCGAAATAAAGTGGTCGCACCGCCAATACCCTACTGTAATACCCACAAATAGTAAATGTTCCGTGTCTGGGTTATCTATGAGTCCGTTGTTTGAATGTTTGTAAAGCTCCCCCTGACACAAGAATTATAGAGTTATGTATTATATAATTATGGAGTATATGCGGTAGTAGTCCTATTAAAAAAAATATATACAAACAAATAAATAAAGTATAGTAAAATAAGTAAAGTATATGCGTGCCAACATGTTTCTCTCACAAATTATAAATGTGACGCGTCTTATCTGTGTTAAACTAATGATAGCGCGCACGCACATAAAGCACTAAATAATTTTCGAGGAAATGACGTGAATAATTATTCAGGGAATACCTTTTTATAGTGAACCAATTAAACTGATATTTAAGTGGTATTTTACTGTAATTATTACATCGTAACTGCCCATGTAATTTAGACGAAAAACGGAGTTATTACCAACGGAACGGTGTATTTTAAGAACGAACGTTTAACTCGTGTTCTAATGCCAGATTACTATTTTGTTCTAATGCTCATGGGTTACTGCCAACACACATCTTGAAATTTATTAACTTATTGGATTGCATGGCAGCGGCACACCGGTGACCAGACACAACAGGTTTTCAATTACGTCTGGCAATTAAACAACTATCAAGTTAAGCACTGTATTTGTGTTAATTGCAAATTTTATTTAATCAACTTCAACATTTTTCATTTTATTTTATTCTCACAATAAAAATAATTAGTTTTATTGGTGAGAATAATAAAAGAAATCGTTCTTGCTATTGAGATGTTCAAAAATCAGAAGACAATTGACGATTGCATTAGTAAGAATAACGGGAATAACTTGTCTCAATAGTTTCCCTAACAAGACACAAAAATAGTGAGCAAAAAGGTCTCACTAGTTTCATGTCACGACATATTGAGGGAACCAACGAGAATGATCCCTAAAGACTTGCCAGTTTGGTATCGGTCGATCGATTTTTAGATTGGGCAACGTGTTTTCAAGAATATTTAATGAGAATAAGCTCATTTCATTTACATGAGACAACCAAATACATACCAAAACCATAGATATCGAAATGGTAATAGTGTTTTAAATGGTTACCTCATCGCTGCCACTGCGCGAGGTCTTGTAGGGTCGACAAATACTTATGGAAACCACAAATGTTTGTAAAGTCTCCCACGGCACAAGAATTATACTCTTAGTGCAGTTGTCTTTTTGAAACAAAACAATAAGCAAAACCTGTTTTCTACATGTAAAACACTCAAACAATTCTTTATAACAATTAGCAAAACCAAATTCTTTGCTGTCACCGATACAAATCGCGATCTAAAATTCAATTAGCAATTGGCAATCAATCCTGTATAATAAAAAACATTTTCGGCATCTCGCAAAACCGATTTATGACCAACAAGCGCAGTTTCAAATACAGCCGTGACTTTTTTCAAACTCGTGTCTTTCCCAAACTAATGTCACTGTAGTTCGGATGAAACCCGATATCGAAAACAACGTATTCTCTGAGGGAACAAGCGCCCACCGGTCAACATATCAAAAATACTAGCCTGGGGCCTTTCACAAAGAAAAATGGAACAATTCTAGTGAAAATAGGCTTTGCTTGTATTAAATGAAAACATAATTCTTTATCAGCGCTTTAGTAATATAAAATTCATGAAACAAGATGGCGATAAAGCACAACAATGGTTTTAATGGCTTAACAAATCGTTATTATTAAAGAAATTTTGCTTTGGCCAAATATAATTTCAATTATGTAGTAATGAATATTATTCATAATTCTGTAAAGGTCAATTCATAAATCTAGGAAAATTGTAACCAACGATTTGTGGGTATTGAGTTTCGTTAAAAGTGTTGTTGTAGTCTGAAAAATGGAACTAATTTTTGATTGAAATTAAACTACTATATACGGATTTTATAGCGTTGTTTATTTATTTTATTGTACTAGTTCATAAACTAATAAAATTATTTAAACTATTAAATCTATTTATTTTTGGTTTACACTTTCCCCGACGTAAATTAATATATAAATTAGTAAAATAAAATCAATAGTAGTAGTAGTGTAATATTTTCAAAATGTTGTAATACAGTGATAAATAAACAACGCGATAAAATCTGTATATAGTAGTTTAATTTCAATGAATAACATTCGCGTAAACAGAAGACTAATTTTTGAGCGAAGAGCAATTTATTTGAAGTCGAATTCGATCTCCCGATTCCTTTAGCACAGTATTTTATGTCCTTCTTTTGTGTTTATACTGGAAACCTTCAAGTTAGTGATGATATTTGAACTATTATTTATGAGAAATATGCATTTTATACGTAGACGATTACTTTTACCTGCAATACAATGTTCATACAGTTTTCAGTTATAGAAACAAATATTTAATTAAAAATTATATTACTGTTGAGTAACATAAGTACTGCAACTAAATGTTTATAAATGCGCTGTATTTTACAGTGATTCACTAGTGAATATTTTCGTAATTTTTGACAACAGGTAACGATTACATTAAATATTGTAGTATTGTTAATTTTCTTTACTAAGACTTATATAGATATATCATAGCAAAATATTAATTACCTTTTATCAGTGATTTGTTTATACTTTTTTCTACCACTTTTTAGAATTCGTTACTTGATTTTCCATAAGAAATTACAAATATTGATATTAATTGGTTGCTCTAAATCCATGACTAAGATTTAAGACTACACAGAGGCGTTGTGCGAGAGGCAATTTTAATTTGTTCAAATATGATTCCTTAAAAAGTGGTGACTTTTTTAAAAACAGGTACAACAAAAGCAGTTAATTATCATGTAAAGAATATACGTGTAAAACGTTACTAGGATTTTTAACTCTGTATATAATATATAGTATAAAATTTTTAACCTGTTATAAATATTTATTAAACAAACGCGTTTGGACGTACGGAGTTACGTTGCAGCGTTTCAATAGAAATCGAGTTAAAATGTATTGCATGCAGTGTGCTTGGTGCGTGCTAGTTCGGATTCAACAGTACAGGACACTCACCGAAATAAACATGTCACATCAAATGTACATCGTCTGTTCTAAGTTGTAAAGTCAACAGGGTGAATACAGTATAAACTTAGTACTATAAACTCTGTCGTAAACGGCTACACTTATCCAAAATGTGGCTTTAAGAGTCGTGTGTACTTGTACGTCGTAAATAAAGTCTAGGTTTTGAAAGACCTACTCAAATACAAAGTCAACTTTAAGATTAACATGACGTATTAACTAGTGCGTGATTAACTGCTTAGATAGCATAGCAGCCAAACGCCAGATCATATCGCCGCTGTTACCACGTCAAGCTTGGTAAATTCGAATCTCACATCTCTCATCTTCATCTCTCATTGAGGGCTCAATGGCGTAGTGGTTAGTGTAACCGACTGCCACGCCTAAGGTCGCGGGTTCGATTCCCGCACAAGACAAATATTTGTGTGCATGAACATGGATGTTTGTCTTGGTCTGGGTGTTTCTATGCATAATATGTATGTATTTACAAAAATAAGTATATATGTATGTTTATCCATTGTCTAGTACCCATAGTACAAGCTCTGCTTAGTTTGGGCTAGACGGTGTTGTGTGTATGTAGTAGATTATTATATTATATTATTATTATTATGAAAATGATATGTAGACTAGATTTTGCCCGCGGTTTCATCCGCGTAAGTCCCGTTCCCGTAGGAATATCGGAATAAAAAGTAGCTTATGTGTGACTCCAGGTCTCCAGCTATCTACATAACAAGTTTTATCGCAATCGGTCCCGTAGTTTTTGCGTGAAAGAGTAACAAACATCCATGCATCCATACAAACTTTCGCGTTTATAATATTAGTAAGGATTATGAACGAGGAAACAATCAAAGTCTACATTTATTTGTTGTACCGATGGCGTAGTGATTTAAGTGATCATGTCGCTACAGCCACTGCGCCGAGTATTGTAGGTTCGATTCACACGCGATAAAAACTTCGTAATTCACAAATAATTGTTCGAGTCTGGGCATTATTTCTATCCGTTAATTATATGTTTATAAAATCTTCGCAATACAGAATAAGGACGCTAATGTTGGACCTACCCTTTTAAAAAGAGAAGAAGAACGGGCAATTGGATTTAATCCCCACTTTTAACTATTGCGAAAGGTCAGAAAGAAGACTTATACAACACCAAGATTATGCCGGCTACGTTAAAATTTCACGTAGTATCCTGTTGTCACGAATTAGATCCAGTGAAAAGTCTATGCTGCAATTTAGGCTTGACTAACACACAAAGCTTGCCAACTATACTATATTGACTATAAAAGTAACTATTATTACATAAGCTCACGTCGCTGAAATAATAAGTCAGACAAATAGATTATTACATTTAGAATTGCCATTCTCGAAATAACCTAGAATGTACGCACGGTGCCTAAAATACTTTGGCAGGCTGCATCCGTATTACATAGGATTAGATAAAAGCAGTCGTTTCTGCGAAATTGTGCTTTGCTAGTGTCTATTTAAAGCTTGTAATCATGCCTAAATACAACATCTGTAGCTACACGCAATAAAGAAAGATGACCACACTGATTTCATACTTGTGGTGCTCCAAAAAAGTATTACAATTATATATAGTCATGTAGTAGACTGCTCTCACAACATGTTTAGTGTATTAAGAATATATTCACTGCTCCAGCTACCAAGCCTTTCCATGCATGGAACATAATTCTATGTGATCCACATAATAATGTCGTTTCGGCTTTGTGTACCTTATGCCTGTAATATTCATAGCTGCCCACGATGCGAAGATTACTCTATTATGCGGGATTTCAAAAAGCCGATGCTTTATCGTGCATAAATGACTGTGTACCGAGTGCTCCATGAACATATTTGGGCTTTTAACTGCCTACTATATCTTTATAAACCCGTTATTTGAAGTCAAAAGTCCCATAAAACCGCACATATAAAAGTTTACAAACATAACAAACGTATCGCGTGATTCTACACATAAAACGCTTGTACAATCCACTTTTAGCGCTGGTAGTTAGAAAAAATAAAGAGCCAAGGGAAACAAGCACTTGTAATAAATACATCAAAAGTAAATATACCATTTTTGTGTGTTATGTAGTATTTATGAACTGGGCCATTTTAATGGGCTTTTAAATTTTTACTAGCGCGTTTTATGCCTTGATTCTTATAAGAGGTAACTAGGTTTTCATCGCGAGTTGGTATTAGTATTATTAAAATGCTATCAAGATTTTATTTTATAATCTTTTCTTAGAAATATGGGAACGATAGTTAGATATATAATATCAGCCCTATATTATACTGTCTCACTGCTGAGCACAGGCCTTTTCTCAGTGTGAGAAGGGTTAGGCCATAGTTCACCACGCTTCACATATCTTCGAGAACATTATGGAGAACTCTCAGACATGCATATATCCTGTTTTCCTTCAATGTTAAAGAAAGCGATTACTAACTACTTAATACGCACATAACTTCGAAAAGTCAGAGATGCGTGCCTTGGGATCGAACTCGAGACCTCTGCGTGGTAGTCCAACAGTTTCCCACTTGGCTATCGTATATCATATTACTCAAAATATAATGTCTCTAATTGAATACTAAGTTTAACAGTCCTGATCAACAATATACTAGATTACTATCATACTGTTTGATGTCAATTAACGGTAATTACATATAGGAAGGTAAGTCAATGACCTTATCTTATATTATATGTGTACTAAATACGCATGTGATATTGTTACACATCTGTCTGGTACTCCTTTTCTTCTCCTAAAATTGTTTGTCCGAATATTATTATCTATAATACGTTTGCTATAAACTTCAGTAACCATAATGTTCAATAATTCGAAATTTTGTTTTACATAATTATCAACTTTACTTCTAAAACTATTCCGTCATAATATCGAGTACTATAATAATTTAATCTCCAATTTTGCATGAAATAAAATCATATGTCCTAAACATTGTATTATACGGCCTCAATGGCGTAGTGGTTAGTGTAACCGACTGCCACGCCTGAGGTCGCGGATTCGATTCCCACACAAGTCAAACATTTGTGTGCATGAACATGGATGTTTGTCTTGGTCTGGGTGTTTCTATGTATAATAAGAATGTATTTACAAAAAAATGTATATATGTATGTTTATCCATTGTCTAGTACCCATAGTACAAGCTCTGCTTAGTTTGGGCTAGATGGTGTTGTGTGTATGTGGTAGAATATAGAATACATACAATGTGTATTATTCCGAATGTTTATTTATAATTAAAGAAACGAATCGATTTGAATCCGACTCCACGCACTCTAGTCTGCCCTACCCCTAGAGTGTAATTTAGAATCGCGGAGGCGCGTAGGGGCGAGGCGGCCCGCGGGCTGAGGAGCAGGAGGCTGTGAGCGAGCCACTTCGACTTCGCTGATCAGCAAGCCGAAGCTGCGGCGGTGAGCGAAAGCCGTCTGCCATGATAAGCACGCATGGGACCGCTGGTGACACGCAGCGCCGGAGCCGTGACAAAAGGCAAGCACTGTAATACAAATTAGTTTTAGAAACATTATAAGATAAATAAACATTAAATAATTTGAATTTAGGACTTATAAATTTTATTGAAAATGGTTTTAAGTCTTTTGTATATTATTGATTGTAATATTTATGACAAACAAATTTAGGGCATAAATGTATTTAGGGATTTCAACCTTTCTTTTCGTGTTATTATTCTGGTTAGTGGCCAACCTGTTGTCAAAAGTTGTTCAAGCCGCTCGTAGGCCTCTGACATGGCTTAACGACTGCTGTCAATTTGGCAGCAACCGGGGCCAACTTTTTACGTGCCCTCCGAAGCAAGGAGACGCTCGGATGAAATACCACTAAGCGGTCACCCATCTATACACTGACCGCACCCAACGTTGCTTAACTTCGCTCATCGTTTACCGATCAGTGAGTGCAAGTGGCTATGAGCGATGATTTCAATTTTATGGCATGTGATATTATGCGTCATAAAGTTCGGGCAAGCTATCATTCGGCAAAATGATCATTAGGACAAAAACAATTATGGCACGTGAGATTATAGATAAAAAAGTTAGATAACACGATAGAGAACCCGTCTGTCTACATTAGTTTTATTTATTTATATATTAAGGATGTTCAACAAAGAATATACACAAAATAACACACACATATGAACATAAGTTTTGTATAGTGTACTCGTTCAGTTATAGGAGACCACAGCATGCACATACATACATATAAAAACAAATTATAAAATAGAAATTATACTATTATATACGGATTTTATCGCGTTGTCTCCCCGTGACCATGGCTCCTGAAAAGCAATCGAAACGTCGGAGAAAGTGTAAACCTAAATATAAATAGTTTTAATCATTTTATTAGCTTTTATATTAGTAAAATTCAATAGTATTAGTAGTGTAACAGTTTCAAAATTATGTTATACAGTGCTAAATAAACAACGCGATAAAATCCGTATATAGTAGTTTAATTTCAATGAATAACATTCGCGTAAACAGAAGACAATATCATATAAAATAAAAAATGTTGGCTTAATTAATTTTATAGGAATCCTAAAGATAATACTCGCCTCGTCACTAAAGCCGCGCCCGAGTGTTGTGGGTTCGAACCCCACGTGGGACAAACATTTGTGTGGTAATAGTTGTTCCAAGTCTTGTTGTTCTTTGTGTCCGTTGTATGATGTTTGTAAAGCCTCCTGCAACAAAGGAATTATAACTAGTGCGGAAGAAATATTACAAAAAAGAAATCTTTGCCGTATGTAAATATACAAGTTATAAAATATTTAATATATCCATATTAGCCTTAAGAACAACCTCGCATTGTAATTCATACACATGCTAGTCTTATTGCTGCCTCACACATGTACGAATCCACTGTTTATCTATGTCACGTAAGTAATCCAGGTATCACAGTGATCTCAGTGCGGTGCTAAGCACATTTAGATTAATCTCTCACACATGTCTCTCCGCGCGCCTTATTATTTTAAGCTGAAATACAAATTAAGGCTGTATTTGTTACATTATGATAGTCTATATAATCTTAGCAAAAGCGAACCAGCGATAGCCTAATAGGATTTGGATTGCCACGTTGGATTGCCACGCAAAGGTCTCGAGTTCGATCCCATAGCGCGCACCTCTGACTTCGAAGTTATGCGCGTATTAAATAGTCAATTACCGCTCGCTTTAACGGCAACTACATGTCTGGCAGTTCTCCATAATGTTCTCGAAGATATATGAAGTCTGCCATTCCACGCTAGGCCATGGTGGTGGACTATGGCCTAACCCTTCTCACACTGAGAAGAGACTCTTCCAATTTGTTAGTACGACACGCTTATATACATGAGTCATTACATCTTTTTGGTACTGTGGCATAGATTTGCGTTTACGCTATGGTCCATGAACATGGGTGTAGCATCCGGGTCATAGATAGAGATATTCGGCGGTGGTCTGTTAGAAAACACACAGGCGGTATGGACATTTGAAATTTGCACGGCCGACGGCAATAAGCCCATCTAATTCTGTGAGGCCAAAAACACTGCTTACAAAATGTTGTCTATGTAAACACTTCTGCATAGAGGTTGGGAGTGTGGTATGAAATCGCCCCTGCATAGTGTAATCTTTAATAAATAAAGTAAATAAATCTTAATTATTAAACTAGATTAGCTCGCAGTTTCGCTCGCGTTAATAAAAATGTGTTAATAAATTTATATTTCTCGAAAGGTGCCTATGTCCTTTTCTGTACCCTTGACAATGTGTATGCGTAATCTCATGATCTCGGTCGAATGGTTAAGGAGTGAAAGTGTAACAAACTAAAATTCGCATTTATTGACATATATTGGGATTGTAACAACATTATGTAAAATTTTGATTAAACTATCTAGCCATAGATTTTCAGCATCTTATATAAACTATGTTACCTATTCTGAGGATAATGAATGTAGAAACCTAAACAGGCCTATGGACAACAAAACGATATTATAAAACTTCTGCTTTCAACTTAAAGGATATAATACCCTAGAACATAATTCAGAGAGACTATTCCTTTTGTGATAAAACAAGCCTCATTTATAACAAAACTTTTGACTTTAAAAGTTTTAAGCTCAATTCGTTTAAAAACTATAAATTGTGAAGCCTTGCAATAATAAACAATTAGAACTTTACGCTAAGAAATAATAAGCCGAACGGTTTAATTAACTGACACCACAAAGGAAATTATGCTCAACACGAATTTAAACAGGCGACACACTGATAGTTTGGTAGAGCTACTTGCTCGACTATCTGAGTGCCTAGTAAGAGTTTGTTTTACATTAACACAAACGACACGTTTATGACGGTGCTCCGATTGGCCCGCTCTAAGCTCTTAACCAATCAAAGAGCCAAAAACTTTAAACGTCTCGATCGCTTTAACGTAAAAACAACTCACACTAGGCATATTCTTGCTTGCACGTGTATTCATATGGGTCAACCTTCCTCGCTTGTCTGATTACGTTATCTTCTCCTCTTTCTACTCCCTAAATAGATTAAATTGCAGAATTTTGTTGCAGCTTTTCGCATCTACACGCGTATCCATTATATGCATCATAGCAAAAATACTAAATGTAATGTATCCGATTAACACTGACCGATATTCGAACATCGATTTTTATTCGAATAAATTAACTGTGGTTGCATTATCATCTATTGGTGCAACGCGCAGTTGTAATGATTATTGCAAATGCAAAAAACTAATCTGTAAGTACAGCCTGCTCATCACATGTACAAGAAAAACAGCATGGTAAAAAGAAAGAGATGCTGTGTTATTATTAAAGTATCGTGGTATTAAGTAGGTATTCGACTTTTATTCGAATAATAAACACTAACAACGCGAAATCAATATTCGAATGCAGGATTCAAAATGTTTTCATCTATTCATTTACTTTTGGTGACGCTTTACTATATTCTTTAAAGCAGATAGTCTGTCTCATACCCGTAAATTTACTTAGAACTGTAATAAACTAAATGGAGATGAATATAGTGCCCTGATTCAATTACTTAGTGCACTATATCCCGATGGCCTCAATTACAATATGGACATTGATAAAGAGCGAAGAGCATTAGCATATAGCTTGTAGATTTCGGTGAAAATTAGATTCGTGTGTTTAAACGATTTGAAAAGTGCAACGGCATTCTTACTTATAAATAGAGAATCTCAAAAAGAGTTCTCTATAATTTTCTCGAAGTTATGTGATTTCTGCCAAACCACACTGGGCCACCGTGGTAGGCTATGGTCTAACCCTTCTTAGACAGAGAAGAAGCCCATGCCAGTGCCTGATATTATTTTATTATTATTTAAAAGATTTTAAAGGGAAAAATAATGCCTGGCTCGTTGGTCTCGTTTGAAGTTTATGCTTCGCTTACGAAGAATCATATGGTTGGTGATGTGTAATACTCAGAAAATGGCCTACATCTAAACTTGCGTCTAGTCGGCGGCAGTAACCTTGTGAACTAAATGTAACCGGTGTACTATACACAGCTTACAAAAAATAAAAAAAAATAAACAAAATCTAATTAAGTTTATTCAAGTTAGGTTACAAGATAACACTTATGAATGTCAAAGTTACAATAATTTTGTTTTATGTGAATTTACATTTACTGCCACGTTCAGCAAAGCAGTAGGGCTCATGAGAAGAAAGGGCAAGAAACTCATGGTCACTCTTTTGAATCGCCAAGTTTACAATAATATTTCGTTTATAAATCATAATTGTAAGGTGCTGCAACCATTTTTCTATGAACTGCTACTGAACATACTGAAGCATTTAATCAAATTTGATGGCAGCCTTTAAAGCAGCAGTATGGTAAATAGGAGCATCCACTTACATGTACATAAATAATCAAGACAGGGCATGATTGTAGTAGTTTATTCTAGGATAAACTAATTTGTATTTTTCGTTTGGGGTCGAAACGCTAGGGTCATGGGGTCCCAGTGCTCGTGCTCTTTATAGAGACATAGCGAAAAGGTTAATCGACGCTTCCCGTGACCAGAGGACTGGCCTTTATTTCGCGGAAAGGATAAGCATTGCCATTCAACGTGGCAATGCTGCCAGTCTTCTGGGCACACTACCAGTTGACTGTGATGCGGAGGAATTCTATGAGGCCTATTAAGGGTTTTAGTTTTCTTTTTTATTTCTCTGTTTCATAATATTTTAGGTATAAGTTAGTTTTAAAGAATTGTTTATATTATGTATATAATTAATAATTTGTAT
Organism: Catocala nupta; assembly: GCA_963675205.1. Taxonomy (NCBI): domain Eukaryota; kingdom Metazoa; phylum Arthropoda; class Insecta; order Lepidoptera; family Erebidae; genus Catocala; species Catocala nupta. Next base: position 28,978,309 of record OY776091.1, on the reverse strand, counting down.
TGTTATTAGTGAATAATAAATAAATTTGTATGTATGTAATCGCACAACATGCATTGATGTGCGTGATACATTTGTAGGATCCACAAATACTTGTTACGAGTCTGGATATTAATTGTGTCCGTTGCATAAATATTTGTAAAATCCCCGTGACACAAGCATTATTCCTAAAACAGGAGTTGTCCTTTCCAACAGCCTAATATATATGTGTGTATATAATCACACAGCTATACTCATATAAGCCAGTTAACTTTTTTTTTTTTTTTACCTGGTGGAATGCATTGACGCATATCCCTCCGCGGGGGCGGAGGTCGGAGGGATTATGTCGGACTCGCCGGGGTAAAAGAAAGATGGAATAATAGTAAAGTACCTCCCGGAATACCGACTAAACCTACCACGGTGTTCCTCGACACAACCACTAGCGACGGGGCCGTGCGAATCGCTTTCGCATGCGGTCGCGACCCCGCCAAAGGTTACGGCCCGCCGTATGAAACGGCAGGCCACTACACATATAACAACCTAACCTAACCATACTTATGTATAAGTAGATGGTAAGATTGATTGATGATACATGACAAGAGAGATTTAGATAGATGTGTGTTGTAGTGACATAGTATCAGTTTTGACAGACAAAATGGACGATAAAATTAATCTGTCTAACCCTTTAAGGAGCTACAAGCGTGACTGTGCAAACAGTTTACAAAGCTCGCAAGTATTTGTACTGATTTGTATGCGACTCTGGTTGCACGGCCTAGAGCGAAATGTGTCCCCCATTTAAAGTGTCGCGTAAAAATGCAATTTAAAACTGTCACAGTGAGGCGAGAAGTTTTAAACAGTGACAGAAACATAAAGTATATTAAAATAGCTTTCTTATCGCGAAACCGAGCTCACTTGCTACGGTTTATTTAAAATCTCAAGGATAACAATGGCGCCATATCTTTTTAACTACTAGTGAGTTTTTTAGTATTATTAGTTTCTTTTCTACGTTTGTCACGAAAGGTCAGACCAAGGTTGTTTACTGGTAAACTTCGTTTGCTAATTCCACATGTTTGTATGGGCTAGAATATGGCTATATGTCAGGCACAGCTTAGAATCCATGCATAGAAATACGTATACACTTGAGAGCTTAAGAGAAAATTCTAAGTAATATTTAAATGCAAAAGTAAATTTGTTTGATTGTTTGTTTGTTACGCTTTCACACGTTAACTATTTGATCGATCATCGTGAAATTTTGAGTTCACGTTGTCGGGGGAACAGAAAAGAACATAGAGTACCTTTCATCCAGAAAAAAAGTAGGTACTGTTAATAATCAAACCTACATTTAAGCGAGCAAAGCTGCGGGCAAATTGTAGTAAATAATAATGTTGACAACGATGAAATTAGTTGCACAACTAGCTACTTCTAATGCTCCAAGCGTTGTAGGTTCGATCCCTAAACGGGTCAAAAATTTGTGTGACTATATAGTTTTGCCATGTCTAGGTTTTTTTCATATGCGTCTATTCAATGTTTATAAAGTCGTAATAGTGTTTGCTAAATAAGAAAAGCCACAAATCTGTCCAGTACGACATTGAATCCGGGCCCCAAAATCGACAGGGGTACTTACGTCAATAGAACAGCGAAAAACAAAAAAAATGTAGCACTATGAACATAATATATGTGTTTGTATTTCTATTGAAGGTACATCTTCTTAACTACGTAAAATTATACACATTTATATAACATTCCTCCATAGTTCCGCTTGCGTAATATTATTTGTTATTAAATTATCATATACATTTCAACATCACGTTGTCTTGTATTTAATTACAGCCATTTAGTGAGGAGTCGGTAATTAGTACCGCTATTTTACATTGAAATGCACACGAAACACTCACATGTCAGAGTAGCTTCATTCACATCACAGCTCTTTTAACGAAACAGTATTAAAGCAAATGTGAGTTTGTTTGTTTGTTACGCGTTCACGCCTTAACTACTCGTCCGATCATCATGAAATTTCGTATACACGTTGTCAGGGGAGCAGAAAAGGACATAGGTTGCCTATCACCTGAAAAAGTTCTGTTACTAACCTAACATAACGTACTCAAGCGAAGCCGTGGAAAATTTTAGTTGTCAATAAATTCCCCATCATTATGGCCACTACACATAATTTCTTTTTAAAGACTGCTTCCTTGAATAATCCCTGTACCGCGGGTGACTTTACAAATATTCAAACAAGAGACACAAAGAACATCCAGACTCTACAAATTTTTGTCCCGTGTAGGATTCGAACCCACAACACTCGGCGCAGTGGCAGTGGCGAGGCGACCACTTAAACCACTACGCCATCAGTGTCGTGAAAATGGTAATTATATTATGAATATATATGCTTAGTCTCATACTGTCTAATAGAATAAAAGTCAATTACTAACACATTCAGCTTAGTATGTGTCGAAATCTCATTGACAATTTCGTGCCAAATACATTCGAAGCGAAGAACACAACAAACGTTTTGCCCTGGTTATGCATTTGTTACACAAGTGTGGTTGAGGAATTATTCTGTTACGGCTTGACGTCACACTACGATGTACGATTCAACATTGTGAAAACAATATTGACATTTTAAGACACACGGCATCGTAGTATCTTTACAAAAGCAGCACAGACTCGCTACTGTTCACTGCGTGATGTCACCTCGCGAGGTATCACTGGGAAACCCACCTAGCGCCACATGCGCAATCTCACTACATGGAACTATTAAAATGCCAGTGACTTTTATTCATGTTCACTAATCGTATCAAAATGTTAAATGGATTTGTGCATCACGTAGTCTCCATGTGAACTAGCCTCTAATTGCGTTTTAAGACTAATCTATTAAGATTACTAGACTAGCATTTCTAAATTGAAAAAGATACTGTGGAATCCGTACTTCGGAATCAGCACCTAAAGATGTACTTACTATTAAGTGTAAATAATAATAATGTGTCCAGTCTATAGATTGTTTCCGTTTATCATGTAAGTAGGTTTAATGTTTACTAATGTAATTATGTTTTTTAGTCATATAAGTATCTATAAGTAAAAACTTGTAATTGGCCTTCCTTTTCATATTGTTCTATTTATAACCTTAATAGCTGTAAGGTTTCTTAAAATTTAAAATAAATCAGTCAAATAACTCAATCGATGCACCAACCAACTCAACTTTATTTAAAAGCTTAAGGTTAAAGATAAGGTAACACAGTATTAAAAGTCTAAAGTTGTGTAACGAATTGTGCAAAATTTTCAGTTTTCTTTCTAGATCAGATAAAAATGTAATTGAGTGTTTTACGCAAACGATACAACCTAATTGGTTTTACTTAAAGCGCTTTCTTTTAAGGTCTCGAGGTTACGGGTTTTCAAACTTTTAATACAAATGTAACAAACACAAAAGATTTTTTAGTTTGTGAATATATCGTAAACAGGCCTTAAAATTGTTAACTTTAAAATAATTAATTACGAACAAATGCTACTGTTTGTGGCGTGTGATTAACATGAGTTACTATCAATTTGCTTTGATCATAATCACACAATAATGGAATAAATACGATTGGAAAATGTGATAGCGATTTCGTAGTTTGGGTAACGTTTATTCATATTATTAGTTGAAAATATAACCTATACAAGGTGAATTTCCCGTATGCGAGAACGATTAGATCTAGATAGTAAACTCAATAACAATATTTCCGAGCCACCAAGCATTGGTCTGCTATAATCACTTATATACTTTCGCGTTGCATGAAATATATCATAGAAAACGGGTATGAAAAGTATCATGCTCAATATTTACACACCTTTTTGAAATGCTTGACGGTGGTTATTTGGAACTACTGTTTGCTTTCCATTACATGAGCTATGCATAGCAGTCGCGTTTAATACCGTTTTGCAACAGAGGCAGTCTAATTAATAGATAATAATAATATCAGATCTGTATATAAAATTTCTTACCGTGGGAAGGGTTAAGCCATTGTGCGGCATGCTAGCCTAAAACTTTATGAAGAAATTGCAGACATGCAGGTTTTCTTATGATGTTTTCCTTTACCCTTAACGCGAGCGATATTTTACAATTTAATACGCTCATACCTTTTGCGTGGCATTCTGACGCTCTTTCACTCGACTATTGCTATTTTATATATAGATAATAGTGTCTAAAATTTGCAAAGAACACTCACAATGGCTACCTATGAGTTTCAACAACATAGTCACAAACTTAAATACCGCCACCAGACGTATCCGTTTAAAATAAAACAGACATACGGTATACAAGATTTAATTCAAAACTCATTCATCATTCGCGTCTGCCTTCAAACATGAAACTGTATCTTGTACCGAATACAACCTAAATTGCTTCTTGTGATTAAACATAGAAACAAAAACTGGGTTGCGAAATGTAGAAGGCAAATTACATCTGAATTCAAAAGGCAACCAAACTACATGGAAATTTGGCAAGTGAAGTTAGCTCCCAGAGAGCTATGGTCAGTAGAATAGTTTAAATTCAATCCATATTACTATATTATGTTGTATATTACCGAATTGCATTGTTGGCGTTATTTAAATGTCATCGCCAATACGCTGAGTTATGAACTTGATGCCCGCGAGGAATATGTGTATGATTGCATTGTATTTTTCATTTCATATAAAGAAAACGCCCGCACCTCACCTTTCACCACCGCAAACTGAAACAGCAGACTTCAAATGTTACCATAATCAGACAAATTTTATTATTAAGGGTATTTTTGTTAAGATTGCCGTGATACTGACATTATATCCATAGCAGGAGTTATCCGTTTTAATGCGGCATTACTAACATTTCGTATTGTACTCTCAGAATCGGCAAACATGCAGCTTGAAACTTTTCCTGTGACTCAGCGGCTTAAACTTGCAAGAGTCTAGAGGGTAATAAACCTTCTTGGCCTCAGAATGTTTAGGCAGGAAGTGAGCCCTCATCTTCCCCCCACTGGACGACACCAGGCAGCAGATGTAGGACTTCAGAGGTGAAGAGGCACTTTGTTTGGTACAAGTAATGATGGATGAACCAAATCTATAAACATAATGATAATTAGAATTTATTATGTAGTTTTTTGCTCTGTCATATGATAGAGCAGAAAACCAAATCTGAATGATTCAAATAATTAAACACCCATTTGCACTAAAAAATATGCAATTTCTAGCCAGCAATGGTTTGCTCCCATATGGAATCGAAATTTAGGTGACGAAAGTTGTGTATGATATATGCATACCTTGCTTATCTATTCCGAGATAAACAGTCGAGATATTGTTGTTATGAGTACATTACTGAGCACGCGTAGAAAATACAAAGTAAGTCTATTCTTAGAAACACTTTCATGTTTCATAGCATAATGTAGTAGTTTCATACTACTCACTTTGTATACCGAAGTAGTGGAGCAATATTCAAGCTTCGCGTTGTTTATCTCATACAAACATGGACGCTTTGATGCAAGTTCATGAACGTTAGTGGTATATACCACTGTGTGAAGAAAACCACCTGCATCTGATTTCTCATTTACCGCCAAACCTGTATGGCTATGCTTCTTGTTAACTACTTGCAATAATACAGGATGTAATAGTTAGGTTAGGTTCACTTTTGGTGGAAGAAAAAAAGTTTAGTTACGTTGCATGGCTGGTATAGTGGTTGAAGTGGTCGCGTCACCGCTTGCCACTGCGCCGAGTGTTGTGGGTTCGATTCCCACACGGAACAAAAATTTGGATCACACAAATTTTTGTTCCACGTCTGGATGTTCTTCGAATCTGTTATTTGATATAAAATGGGTAATAAGTAGCACTGCATGGACGGCATAGAGGTTTAGATGGTCGCCTTGCTCGCCACAGCACCAAGTATAGAGGGCTCAATCCCACAGAGAATGAAATATTGTGTGATTCACAATCTATTGTTCCAAGTCTAGGTGTTCTTTGTGTCCGTTGTTTGAAAGTTTTTAAAGACCCTTGCGACAAAATATTCCTAGCGCGGCACAACTCTAAAAAAACAAATTCAATTTTTAATGAACATACACAATACTAAACAGTTTAATATGATAGTATGTCAAGAAACTATGTTTGTTTTTTAAGAATAAGGTAGGATGAAAGGCATTTATTTATATAACACTAAAGTTATCATAAATTTCTACTCAACACAGTAATGTTGATAATACAATGTACATAAACATAATATACAATAGTAATATACAGATTGTCCGGTAATTAATGGATAACCTGGAAATGTATTATAGTGGAACTGATGGCCGTTCAGAAAAAAATATGAGAAAACATCTGTCCCAGCTACTACCTGAGATATGTGTTTTTTTTTAATTACCATGTATAACTTTCTTGTATACTACGACTATAAACGAATGAAACCCATCGGTTTTTTGTTGTTTTATTATTAAACACTAATTATGCTAAAAGATAAACGGGCAAAAGTATGCTATGCTAATATAGCTTGCACTTTTTAATATATATATTCTTTTTGTAATTTTTTATAATTTTTTTAATTTTTTGTACTGCCTTCAGTTCTACTATAAGACATTTCAAGGTTATCCATTAATTACCGGACACCCTGTATAGTAGTATGCTAGAGCAATCTGTGAGACAATATCTAATGAACATGTTATGCAGCATTGCTACTGTATTGCATTTAATATAATATTGCATCTGCATTGAAACGATTAACTCTCATATTTTAACAGCTATAATATAATAGGTAATATTATTATCCTTTTTCTTTTTGTTGTTGCCCAAGGGACATCTCAATCAACTACAATATCACCAGTTAAATCCACAATGTTATCAGAGTCAAATATGTCAATCAGAGGAGACAAAGTGCACACAGATGCAGAAAAATTATATGTAAGTCTCATAAATTGTCCCGTGTGGGATTCGAATACATAACACTCGATGCCGGTATCAGTGCGAAGACCGCTTGCCCGCTACGCCATCAGTAAATTCAAAGTCCGTCCATTGTTATTTCATAAGTATCCTATTGCAATCGACTGAGCAGTTAAGTATGAGAAAGTTGTCGAATAAAGAATATTCCTGATACCAGTTTAAAAACTGAATCCACGCGTATTGTAGTTTCCTAGTAGTGTTATTGACATTGTAAAAATAATACAAAATAAACATGACTTTCATAAAATAAATTATTCTTGTAGTGTGTATTTTACGCTGCCATATTTATTAGGTGTGTTACGAGCTGTAAACATCACCGAGACATTTGGTACACATCGTATATCCTTTAATACACATCTCAATATCGGTTTACCGTTACGTTGTTTTACAACTGAACATTATACTAACCAAATATCGTTCTAAAAATTTACACAGCTAGTAAAACAAGCTACATATTAAGATTACACAACTATGTTAGTAACTACGTAATTGCAGTTTCTGTATGGTCTAACTGCACTCAAACTTCGACAATAAATTCATTGTTCGATGTAAAGTTTGTATAACCTATTCAGTTATACGGCTCGCACAAGTATAAGCGATCGGTAGAATGTAAACGATTCATTTATGAGAGAGGCTGTTATTTTGTTATATTGTATAGCTAATATTTTATATAAGACTTGTATATATATCTGAAGATGAATATTTAAGCAACTTGCTTTTTAAGCTAGAAGATATTTAAAGCTAGACTAGTACTCTTACCTTAAAAATCGTTGTCGATTGACCTTGAGTTTAGGTTTTTTTTACTACCTAAAGAATGATGGATTGCAACATTACAATTTATCATTTTTTAATTTTTATTGGAATAAGTTCACGAATATGTTTAAGTTCATTTCGCTTTAGTTATGGAATCGCAGTTAAATAAATTAATTAAAAAAAAAGAAAAATATTGGTAGACATAGAACCATAGGTTCCATCGCCACTTATTGTCATATTACCGACTTCAATCCTCTCATAACACAGTTATATATTTTTTCCTAGAGAAGTTAACAGGAATACTAGTCATTTGCAGGCCAGTTTGTAATCGCTTTATAAAAATGTATTCTGCAATCTGACTGCTTTTATTTACTTCTAAATTATTACTCAATATTATAATATTTATATAGAAGCAAGTATCCATGACTATTCTTAAAATTGCAATTAATGAAGGTTGACAACGTTAACCTTTTGTTATTGATCAGGATCGTCAAAGCCGAGGGTTGCTATATAATATTTTAATAAGTGTTATACCATTACACGTGGCGCCCTTAAGACGACTTTAAAACGAATGAGCGCTCAAATGTTATGAGCACGTGTTGCAAACTTTTTAATACATACCATACTATAAACTTCGAGCAACATCGACATAATTAAAGTTATGAAATGTGAATATGATACACGTTTCTAATTTTGATAGTCATTTTATATAACATAATTTTTATAAAAGAATATATTATTTAATATGGATTACTTTTGATTTACGTTGTCACATTGAAGATGTAGATAAAAGCAGATATCCTCACGCCACGCTTTTTAAATCAGTAGTACCATCTAGGCCAGCATGGTGGACTATGGCCTAACATTTCTAAATTATCTTCACACAGAATATAATCTTATGATATTTGACAACCTAATTGGTGCCACCAAGCGGTTGCAAAGGAATTTTTTCCCGCTGACGCTTAGTTTGAGACACAAACTCCCTACCGAGGTTTTCCCACAAGACTACAGTATAGGGTTCTTCAAATAGAGTGTTAAAATGTTTTTGCAGGATCGGCAACGCGCAAGTGATGCCTCTGGTGTCGCAGACGTCCGTAGGCTACGGTGACCACTTACCTTTAGGTGGGCCGTGTGCTTATTTGCTACTTCAGTAGTATGTAAACAATTGTGTTTCCAAAACGTTGTGCTTCAGAAAGACCACAGTTCTTTGTACCCACGGTTAAAGTATAGTTATAATAAGCTAATTACAAAACTCCTCCTATAGCAAGTCCATTTAATATAATGTAATGGTATCGGTCGTATGTTCCATCAGCAACTTAGTAATATAGGAAGAACAAAAAAATTCAAGGAAATTCGATACAGCGTAAAGCTTTTCAGGAAAGTCAGTGAATGAAAACTAGCAAGCACTAAAAGAAGTAGATAAGCTATAAAAACTCCATCAGATACCCGGGCCCTCATTTACGATGCACAGTTTTGACTATAAAAATTTTCTCCCGATTTTATCCCCGGATTTAGTGTTCCTCTTTATAGATGATTTGACAATGTAAATGATCCGTTTAACCTGATACCTATCTCTTTGTCAGGATTTTGACGTCAAATGATAGTATTAAAATCTGTGTTTTTATTAGCTTTGTTTGTGAGCAATGAAGGTACACAGCTTTCGTATTTTATTTTGTTATCGTTGTAAAAATAAAATCATTATGATTGATGTTTGTGATTATTGTAGATTGGTGATCATCATATACAATCAGATTTAAATATAATACGGCTGTTTTTCTTTCTTCAATAAATAAATTGCCATAGTTTTGATAATCAATATAACATAGTGCATGTTATATTGATTATCAAAACTATGGCAATTTATGTACTAGTTCAAAATAATATATACCTACATTGGTTTTAACATTAATAAATAGTCTCATCGGAATAAACAAATCAAATTAAGGTGATATTATACTACATGTATTGTTATATATAAATTCACAAACCCACATTATAACCGGGGTAGGCAGTGGAGTACAGTACCTAAAAAATTTGTTGTTATTCGTCATACGGGAATAAGCGAATCCGATGGGCGTCTTCGATTGATGCCAATGCATTCTGTTATGTGGAATCATAACTATAACTGGCAAAATGTGGACCAGGGAAAGAAGAAGAGGCAGGCAGCATTTTTGTTTAATTTTAATATCTCTTTTTGTTTTAAATTTCTAGTATTCTTCTTAACCCCTCCAGCTAAGCTAGAATGCTTGTATTAGGAGTGGGTTCAAGTCGGTAGTGCAATGGGTGAGATTCGAACCCGCGACCTCTCGATCGCAAGTCCAATGCCTTATCCATTAGACTACCGCCGGTTTATCAATTTTAACGCACCATTGCCAAATCACTATTCAGATGAGTTTGCAAGTAAAGGCAAAACATCTTACTATACACGAACAAACCTTATATCGACAGTCGAGTTCAGAGTAATTGCAAGTGCACGAGCTATTCTGCCGTGTAATGTTAATAAACGTCACGTATATTAAATCTGGGGATTACTGACTTTATATGTCATAAAATATATTCGTATTACAACTTCCTAAAATATTTAATATGTTTATCAAGTGACTTCAAAGGCTAAGAATTCATGTCGCCATATAAAGTTATTGGTTTGAACGAAAACATAAAATATACATATGTATATTATCATGTTATCGTTTTATATAAATCGTATAAATCTAAGAGCCTTTCATTTATACTGTTACGATTTGAACAATAATGCCATATATTAGATGAGCTATACATAAATAGTAATATTTACTTAATATTATGCCTATATTTCCAATAGGTTAGACAAAGGTGGACATATTATTAGACGTATTATTACGTTTATTGCCATCTAAGTATAATTCCAGCCACATCATACTCCTACTGGATTTATTTGGACAATAGTTAATACTCTTTGCTCACTTATGCATGTGAAACTTACACTTATTAATTATCCTGACAGTTTTTGGAATGCTAGATAAATAATTGAAAACCTTTATATTATGAGCACCCACTTACATTTTCATAGTATAACAACAACAACACTCCGAAAAGCTGTTACGATTTGTAACAAATAAACAATTTTTGATTAATCCGTTAAACTAATACTCTTCCAACTGATCTGATCCAGGGTCGACAAAATATTTTTTATATTATATTAGAACTCGATGCTAAATACATGTTGTGGATGCTTACATAAGCATATTACTCTTCCTTCCTTTTCTTTAGCTGTCTCCGTGGCGCAGTGGTAGTGAATGCGACTGCTGTGCATGAGGTCTCGGGTTCGAGTCCCGGGTTGGGTGAACAAAAATGTATTGGGTTTTTCTGTTAAGAAATCTTAATACGAGCCCGGAGTTAGGCAGTTGGCGGTGTTAGACACCCCCGTGCCTCGAAAAGCACGTAAAGCCGTTGGTCCTGCGCCTAATTTCTCTCTGGCCGTGTCAGATTATCCGTCCCATCGGATCATGAGAGTTAGGGAACAGAGAGTGTACTTGTGTTTGCGCACATACTTGTGAACTATAATATCTCCTGCGCAGATTTCCAGTCTCCGCCGTTGGCCGCCATGACCGAAGTTCGGTTTGGAGGACATTATTACTCTTCGTGACTGTTCCATCACAGCTCATTCAAAACTGTGGCAACTCCGCACAGACGAAGAAGTTCAGCCTACATTTAACAGATGGCAATACAATCGCACTTCACATGACGTCATACTTTTTTGCATCGCACAAGTGAAGTTTACACAGCGACTGAGTATATATACAAGCTCCCGACATAAACCGCCGGACCAGCCTGGTCGGCGGATGCTCCCTTTGTGTTGGAGGGACTTCACACCCTGTTCCTCTACAAAACCAATTGACAAATGAAAGTTGTCCGACTATTCGGGTATTTAACCACACAAAGGATGTATTGCCCACTTACAGAGTGGGCAATTCTTCATTTAATTTTTTGGAAAACAAACAATTGTACATAAAATATTAACTAAACTATAGAATATATTTCCAACTAAACATTTCAATTTCCCAACGTTCGTCTAACATGAAGGTTTACAATAAATTATTTACAGTAACGATTGAATCGGTCTGTTTGCTTAGGATTAAGTCCCTTAAAATGTATTTAAGTTGTATTCATAATTATCAAAATTTAATGAATTTCATGATCAGAATGATATATGTTTATTTACCTTGCCCGACGAGCTAAATTCTGTAAAAGCCATTATAATGATATGTTCAGTCAGGTCATATTTACTTACTATACTTAACTATTTTAAACAATAAAATGGTATCATCATCTCAGCCAAACGACGTCCACTGCTGGACATAGGCCTCCCCCAAGGTTTTCCTCAGAAACCGGTCTTGGGCCACACGCATCCAACCGCTTCCCACGACCGTTACCAACGGGTAAAGTGATAAGGGTGGCCCCATAAGGTGGTTCGACAACCTTGTCGGCCTACCTTGTGGGGCCTACCCCTGCTGCGTCTTCCAGTGCATGGCCGGCACTTCACAACCTTTCTGCCCCAACGGCCATCGGCTTTGCGCCACTTCAGCTTGGCTATCCGGAGAGGTACATATGTCGGCAACTTTAGTTTTGGTATCATAGATTATAAAAAAATAAATAAATATATCACTATGTGGTTGTAATCCTTATCAGAAGTTCGTTATAATGTGTAATCATATTCAAAAAGCTATTTGCTGTATGTCTCAATTGTTAGCTGAATTGCAGAATCAACTGCTTTACGTGCTTTCTAGGGCCCACTTTTGGAGATTTGTGGATAAGAACATAACGATGACGTTTTTTTACATATGAAGAATATTATTATTAATCTTCATAACTCTTGTAGGTATCTACAATAAACAATATTCTATAATTTCCTTCCTAACACAATAATGTCTTAATTCGTATTTATGACCTTTCTCTCACACAAATAAACCTCTCTAAAAATATAATAATCAAATGTACAATACTGTTTGTATATTACACTTAACATTATAAAGAATAATAGCATCATTTAATTTTCTCATAACGTTTTGTCTACTCGCCATTTCACTCCATAAACTTTCAAAACTTTCTTCACAATGTTGTTATGTTTGCCGAGTGTTGTTTTAATTGCATTTTTATTACTGTTTCTTTTATACTTTTCTTACCTCACAAATGTGAAATGTTTTCCAGCGAGAGAACAGTAATTACAACAAAAACAACATAACAGAGTGGTCCATCATTTTAATTTTTTAATTTTAAGTGAATTCTTGGTTTTGTGGCTGGTTGTGTTAAACTTCTTTTCTACGTATATAAGAATATGATAAAATATGTGTGTCTGTGTCAGACCAAAGATATAAATAAAATAAATTATTAAAATTTAGTTCCCAAAGGAACTTTGTAAGATACAACTAAATTTATCGAAACTAGTAAGCAAACCAAAGCGATTAATTTAAAATTTCTGAAGACAAGCAACAATAGCTGATTGATGGCTTAGTCTGAACAGATTTGCTATTTCTTCAAGGGTATGAAGTCAAGTCGCATCTAAATTATACAATGCGAAGTTGCCTGCCAAAGATATCGGTATTCTATTGTATTTTAAAAGGCAACACCCATATCAGGATAATACGATCATTGGTGGATTACACAATCATTATCTCGTATTCAAACTCACAACATTAAGCGTAGCGGCAACCATCATCAGCGTACGCCAAGATGCCGACTTACCAGCTGCGCACTCTGTGCAGTCAGCAACTTAGTACCCAAGGAAAGGCTCGCCTAATAATCTACTGTTATACTTTTCCTTCATGCTAACGTCAAGCTAACTACAAAACAGTAATCAAGTTGCAACTCAACAATAAACTATAGTTATTTAGTTGTAACTCAATTTATCAACAGAACCTATAATAAATAAACCCTTAAATAGCTCATGTAAAATTTTGAATAATTCTAGAAGCTTCTAGAACAATTACCCACTTAAATAAAACCATTAAAAGACATCTAAAGATTAAAAATAAGTATGAAACAGTGCTCTCACTTAAAGTCCACAGAGCAAATTATATTTACATTTAACCACGAGAAATCCGCACTACATTACCTCTAAGCAGTGGAAATAAAACATGCAATTTTTCAACTGAAAAATGAAACGGCTTTGAGTCGCCCGTTTTCAGGAGCAGCAATCCGTTCCACCGCTGAATTGAGTCGCGATTTTAGCGAAGTAACAACATTTTTAACCCGTACTACTGGTATATGATATGCGAGCGAAATACGGATGCCGTATTTAGGTCACAAAGTGGGGCTGCCTCGTTTAGTCAAGTAATGTTAGCGTAAATTTATGTGACACTAATACGAAAAAATATTAGCATTTGTCAGATAAAATTCTAAATTAATTAGGCTATATAAATCAAAATATTTATAGCATTTTTACAGAGTAGCAAGATTTTATGTAGCCTAACAGAAACGGATTTTGTATTACTTAAAGTATCTATGGAAGTGAAGTTATTGCCATATATGCCCAGTAGATGGTAATAAGGTTTAGCCCTTATTACAGGGAACCTAAATACGAATACAAATAATAAAATGTTGTCACTTCTACATCAAACATTGGATATGCAACGTCCGTAATATATTATCAAATTATATCGTGAAAAAGAATGTTACGATCTAGAAAAGCACACAAAAATATTATGTATGAGAAAATTGTATATACTAGTTTGCATGTTCCTGTGTGCGATCACGCTAGGTCCGGCAAAATGCTATTGGGAGGCTCTCTTAGTAAACTGTCATAATTGTCATTCATTGAGCTTTCTGTTTCTTGGGCATTTTCTACTTACTTAAATATGAGGTCTCTTATTACTGTTACTTTGATGTAGCACTGCAGGCTACGCTCTATGATAGGTACAAGGATAACTAACATCAACAACATAAAATGTATGAATAGAATAAGCTATTACTTATTCAATTTTAATAGCTGTCTTAAATCTAAATTGAAGTAAGCTTCATAACAAATGGTAGGGGTTATATTTTATTCCCAAGAGAACCCACACACATCCGGCTGCAGCGCCTGATTGTGCACGTCCATAACTGAATGAACAATGCTAAAGTATCCAAATGACTGTACGTCATTTCATACGAAAAAATAAACCGTGGACTTTATAAAAGAAAAGTTAATTCACACGTTTTTTTCGGTGCACACATAAAACTATAATTTTAAAAGATTACCCGTTATTTACAACGCTGTATTGAAATAATAAATAGACTTTAACGGTCAAGGAAAACTATGTGAGGAAACCTACACGTCTGAAAGTTTTACATAATTTTTTCGAAGATGTGTGAAGTCTACCTACCCGCAATGAGCCTGCGTGGTGGAGTAATGGCCTAACTCTTCTCATACTGAGAACAGGCCCATGCCCAGCAGTGGGACAGTTTATAAACAGGGCTGATTTATTATTATATTGAATTCATAACGCATAGTCTCTCGTCTATATTTCCAAAAACGTAAGTAGATGTGTATTATACCAACATTTCACTATTTATGACTATGTACACATGACAGACAGTGAGCATTTTGCCGTCTACCGGATTCACCTTCAGACTACAAGTTGCTACTGAAGGATTCTTGACAAAAAACCTCAATTATATATTTACCGAGCCGAGTCCATCCTGCACCCTAATACGTGTCTAGCAGTCACGTTCACTACCGCTTCGCCACCAACGTTGTCTGAAATAATAAACAAGAAGTAATAACTGAATAAATAACTCTAAAATGTTTGTACAAAGGTAAGAGGAGAAAAGTGCAGAAGTACTGAAAAGATGAACGCTTGCCGAAATGTCAGGGAAAGTGCAAATAAAAATAGTTAAAAAAAATGTTTAACGCCAGTGTTTTTAGAAAAGCCGTTTTAAAATCTGTATTAAATTTTTAATTAAAAAAGAAACCATTTTGATATAAACCAATTATTATTTGTAACAATTAATATTTGGTTCATACTGGTGCAAAAGAATATTTCGAGATTCTTTTGTACCATTATAATCCAATTATTACAGACTCAGCTCGGTGTGCAGTATCGCAAGCAACTTACTGCATGCATGTCTACAATAGCCATTCCACGTGAGAGCTTATAAAACATTTCTCTCTTTGAATAATATATATGCTTATTCCGTAGTATTGCAATATTACATAATAGCAGCATAAAATCACATTCTGCTGAAAAGTATGTTCATCCAGCGAGTGTGGACGAAAATGTAATGACAGCGAATGACATAATAAAGACATTCAGGAATGTTTTCTCTTTCAATTAAAATACTCAACAAGCATAGTAACTCAACGTTCCAAGTGTGCATTTGATCGTTTAGGTTTTGTTTTTGTGTCTGTAATTCCTTATTTAAAAATAACTGCTTTGAAATTATTGTTTAGACTGTCCCCTGCGGTTTCACCCACGCTTATGATAATGACTTTACTTCTTAGCTTGTAGCGTGATGTTATATAGCCAAAATTACTTATTGAATAAAGTATATTTCTAATGGTGAAAGAATGACTAAAATCGGTTCAGTAAATTTAGAGTTTAACCATTACAAAAAAACAAAAACAAATCTTTCCTTTTTTAGAAGAAGTTTTCTTCCTTTAGAATATTAGTGTAGATATAAAATTGTTAAAATAACACGATGGGAAAGCCCTATGTATGTATAAATAAAAAGAGTCATGACTAATTCCAATAAATCTATTTTTTTCCAATTCCATACTATCGCCACATCTGTCAATATTTCTCTAACAGCCAATATTATGAACATATAAAGAGGGGGTGACACGATATTTATGCAAAAACGATTGTATCGGTACATAGATGCAGTCGCGTTGACCACGAGCCTGCATTAAAGGCCATAAATATGAATTTATGGGTAGCAATAACTGGTCACCAAAAGGTTGGCTAACACCGACTGTATTAGTAGGGTTCCGTGTAACTATGATAAATGGCTGCGGTAAAAAATATATATAGGTAATATTTCATGTCAGTGGAAGGGTTAGTCCAGATCGCTTTTCTACTGAGCTATTCTGTTGCCAAACTGGATAAATCTTGTTTTTAAATCAACAGCGATGTGATTACGTCATAGCTATAAATCAGCCAATTAAATAGCAACGCGCGACGCTAGCGACTTGGTTCATTACCAACATCGCCACGGTCTAGACCGAAGTTCATGGTTCAGAAAATGTCTCAGCCTTACTTATCTTACAGTTATCGTCTCACCTTTTGGCTTCAGTTATTAAACATTGCGCTAACAATTCATATGAATAGACAGCACTCTCACATAGGTATATTAAGTTTTCTTTATAAATGAGATAATTCTACAAGAAGCTGATATAGTTTCTATACGCATTCTATTTGTGCGGGCTACAAGCACAAGTTAATCATACGGATTATTTGCGCAGCTGGCTTGCGTCGATGATTTACACGATGCATGCAATCCACACAAGCGCTTCAAATTGCGCAAGCCAAATATCACATTAATGAGTGATAATGTAATGTGATATTTTAGTTTATATTTTTATATAACTTTCAACCACACATCGAATTGTGTGATCGAGAAGATGTAGTGTCTTACATGATCATTTTAGTTTCTTTTTATAGTGGAGTACCGTAGAACATACTTACAGGACGTCACGCCAGAGGCTCAATCACTACTTCTCTCCCTTCCTTCTTTTTCTTACTTTCCCCTTGCACTTCATCTCATTTACCTAGGCTACGCTCACAGTTTATTTATTTTATTATTACCTATGTAATTTACATTCAACAGTGAATTTTTATGTTTCCTTTAGATTGATTTTATTGTGCCAAAGACCCTGACACGGCATATGAATAACGTTACCAGCAAGATCAAAAATAAAATAACGTCATCCCTACGGTGTCAGCACGGAGATTGTGAATGGGCCTGCAAGTCAATAGGTTTACCTGATATTTATGTAAGACAACAAAACTGCCAATATGTAAGACTCATTATTAATAGGTTCAGATTACCAGTCGGTGGGCATGCGCCTCTGGTTATGCTATACTCCACCACGTTGACGAGGGGGTGCGGAGTGCAGATTGGCAGAATAACATACTGTTCTCGAAGATGTGCGAAACATCTTCGAGAACATTATGTAGAACTCTCAGACATGCAGGTTTCCTTACGATGTTTACCCTCACCGTTAAAGCAAGCAAAACTTCTTCTAAATAATCTGTCATTATGTCACGAACCAATCTCCGCATTTCATATTAGCCCACACATAAACAAACTGATACACCAAGCAATATCTCAACGCTTTCCTGTTCTGTGAAGATATTAAAGTATGTGGAAGGAAATATACTGTCTATAAGCCGCTTATCTTCCGACACAACTTGTAACAAAGCTATGAATATAGGGAATTATATTCCAAAGGCAATTTGCCCTTTGCCGCGGTAAGAGAATGTCTTTACGGTAAACAATGTCTAATCAGATTTCTTCAATAAATCAAACTATTATTTTCATGGTTCAATTCATAAACATTGAATATTCGTCGAATGCGTCGCGATACTTGAAAATATAATTGTTGGTTGTAGAATATCTGTTTGAAGAGCTTTACTTGATTATTTTAAATTGGTATTAATATTATATTTTCAGAAAGGAATCCTTAAAGTATTAATAATAATATATTAGCTCTGAGGTTGTAAAACATATTCAATTACAATTAAGAGTATGAGAGCATTGGGATGGATACAAATAAACTAGAAGATAAATGACCAACCACAAAACAGTTTGAACGGTTGTTAATATACCTACCCGTTATATGTATGTATATAATATGTTAATTGGAAAGAGTCTTAAGCTCTGGTTGTCCACTGTGTATACTGTTAAGTTTGATTAATGTTACCTATCGCCTAAAACGCACGCAAAATCACATCACTTCAATATTTTGTATATCCACGAGAATATTGCCGAAAAACTGCAATACAATTTGGCAGGAGATTGTGACAAGCTATGTATTTTTACTTATAAAGGTATAAACAAAAAAATCATTGTTAATCATTCGACCTCTACGAGGTCTGAAGGTTTTAAGTTGGTTATTCAGTAGAATTAGTATCCTTTTTCCATAAACTTGCAAGCATTTTAAGTATTCTACAAATATGAATATTAAACAGGCGTGTCATAACGGCAGTCTAGCCTAAATGTCTGAATAATTGAAGCAGCGCTCACTTCCCAGTAACCGCTACTATAGGCACACATCTACAAATTAGCGGAAAAACTGTGACGTTGTTAGGAAATAACCCGAACAGTGCTACCAACTGAGGTGGAGCAGGCATTGATGAGTGTATCTTTTGTGTCCATATCAATGTAGAAATTCGGCCTGTGAGTGTTTCGATTTATGTAAACGAAGCAGGTATTCAGTTACAACTTTTAAACTTTTGCGTTGTATGATATAGGTATATAATACGTAAAGTATAATAACGACGCAGGTTTGGTTCGAGTCGCAAGCAAGTCAGCTTGTGACCACGGCTGATGTAAACTGGTTGATACGTCAACCATTATGCATGATCGCGTTAATACCTGTTACGTATTATAATTATAGGTATTAAGTTGGAAATGTGTTATCCGCATTTAATCTCACAATTGGGGCATTGTGCGTAAGTAACCGCCGACAAGGGTGTTCGGTAACTCATATCACTACAGCTCCGTCCACAAACATAAAAGAGGACATCAGTCCGATGAAGGAAGTACTGCACACCATCAGGTGTGCAGTACTTCCTTCATCGTTTCTGAATTGTTTAGAAGCCTCGCCGGTTCGTTGTTGAAACTTCTGAAGTTTTGTAACATATTATGAGTTTGTGTCTCTTCGGTCCTAACGCCTTTAGTTAAGGTGCTCTCGATGATGACAATGTTGAAGAGATGCGTGTTGAGTGAGCAGTGGCCTATTATGCCTACTATAAACAGAATAAAGCAGGTAATATGCGCAAATTAGAAGACATATGAAATAGCTTGTAAGACTAAATGTGCATGTAGCCGCAGGGCCTACATGCATATTTGTCATTTAGGCTTTTATTTATATTTATATTTCGCATAAAACCCGCAACTTGCGTCGTATGCGAACACAATTACTTACAATTGACCGAAGCTTTCGTCTCTACCTGTTCGTTTTGATAAATTCAAATATTTATTTACTTGAACCTATTGTGTCGCAGTGGCACACCGGCGGCTAGTTACATTAGGTATTTATATGTCTGGCATTCCAACAATTGACAGGTTAATTACGTGGAGTAATATTTAACGCAGGCTAAATCTATTAAAATGTTGACTATTTATTTTCTATTCTAGAATATTGATTACAGAGATTTACACAATCTAAAATTCTGTGATCGGTTTTGTACTGCATCAGTGGGTACGTAAACCCAGATCTGAAATGCAATTTTCCATTTACGTGAGCATATTGTTTTCTACTGAATAAACCATTAGTGTGATAGTAAACTAAATTACGGTTTCAGCTGAGTCTTCCCTCGTTTACTTGACATGACGTGTTGGCTTTATTCAAAACAGTTTAGTTAGGTTCATATATTACAGGTACAGTTACAGTTATATTCTATTTAATAATTATTATATTGTTAAGGCAAACAATAGTTTTTCTTACGTTTAGATTTATATTTTATACTTTTTTGATTAAGTATAATTGTATTATGACTATCTTAGCTCTTATGATATTTTTTTGTAACTGAGGACCCCTGCCTACCTGTGATACAGTTTCTAACTAGTACAGGAGACAGGTGATCCTTTACACAAATTTTCAGAATCTTAAGTTTTATTTGTGCAATTATAGATAAGGTTGAAATATTTGTAACTGTATTTTTGTTCAATAAATTATTATTGCTATTATTAATTTCTTATAATTTATCAATTTCTTAATTTCTTATAAGTCAGTATAAATCGCCTTTGTTAGCAAAATAATAAAATTATAAACAGCGCTAGTACAATGGTAAAACATTGATTTTGTTGTCGATATATCATATTTTTTAATCTAAACTATTTAACTACAGACGTGAACCCACTTCTTATGCTAGTATGCTTGTGTTAGAAGTGGGTTCACATCGGAAGTAAAATAGTTTGGATTCGAAACGGTGTGGTGGGTTGTGAACTTCTAGATCTTAACAAAAATACTCACAATTTGGAACCCACCTTACAAAAATCTTTAAAAAGGATATTTAAATAGTATTATCTCAATGCATAACATTCGCATAAACTTATGACAATGCTACAAACAACACACAAACACGGATTAATTTCAGTAAACAAATATTTTTGACTATTACATAACGGTAAAGTACATACATACCTATTCCCGACTATTGATGTATATCTCTGTGATACTGCAGACTGCTATGATTCCATTTGCATGCGTCGCATATTATTACTTGGTTTGTTTTCTATTCGATTGCGGTCCTCGATGCGCATCGAACCCTAAAACCTATGCATTTGTGAGTACATTGTGTAAACGGTTTTACTTCTTTTATCTTTTCTAAATATACCCGTTTTTGTTTGTGGTATTATCTATATGTAGACGGTAAAATGGTAATTCTATTGTGAGAATATTTATGGCTTTGTATACAATGTTTATGAAGGAATTAATGTGTATACAGGAAGTTTATACTCTTGTCGATATGTAATTAGTCGGTTTCCATTCAGTGTAGTTAAAATTATCACTTTGTTGTGTTTGAGTTGAGTGCTTCTTTGTGTACAAAAACTTAATTGAAACGTCGGTCTCATTTGGTGTCAGAATTTCGAATATTCGAACATTGTATGACTCGCAGCAATGTTGATCGATTTGTCGGCACTGATTCGAATTCGATTCCATTCATAATTTGTTATGATATTATAATATTTCGTATGTACAGTAAGCAATAGTCTCGGATAGTGATGACCTTTGTGATGTGTGTATGTGATGGTCTTTGGGTCCTTACGGCACTGACGATTCTTGTCAAGCAACAGTCAATGGCGATACCTTTTTTGGTTTTAATACTATTTACGTGTCCGTGGTTTATAACCTGGGGGTATCTACATTCGTATTTGCATATGGCCAATATCAAGTCATAAGATTTATGTATTCGAATATTTATTTAAGTTTCGAATATTTCGATTTGTTTGAGTTCTAAATTAATAATCACCAGCTTACTACTACTCATTATATGATAATTCAACATTATATTTGGCAGCTATTGATTTCAATACTAAGACGACCATTCATGATAACTTTGTATTTAGTAACATCATATGGATGTCTTCTTTTTATCAAGTTCCACAGGCTTATTACATTTAATAAGTTTCTTGCCATGTAAGGCAATATTATTCAAAAGTTCGGAATAAAAACATTGGTCCACGTGGACAAAAAATTTCACGTATGAAAAGCCAATGTAACAAATTGCACACATAAACGAATCTAAAATATTACAAGCCAACTTTTTCACGCTGTATATCCAACAAAAACCTTACAAAAACTTTACGTCGCAGCTTTTGATATTTTAATACTGCATCAACAGTGTAACACGAGTGCAGTATTTTCAATGTTTCTCTTGAAAATGTTAGCACAGAGCCATTTGTTCACAAAATAAGAAGAAAACTTGTTTTCTCGCTCCTTTTCAAAAGAACTGTGAACTTCTCTCTTAGTTTTAAGGGGATGCATCAAGAACTTTCATTGTGGTATCTGCCTGATCGTGTTGTCTGTATTATGTTTTGTGCCGATGCATCTATTTATATGGGTTCAAGTGATATCGTCGACGCTACACGGAACAAAAATTAGTTATGTGCACAAATAGTTGTTCTTTGTGTCCATTGTTTGAATCCTTCTACAGTTGGCTTTTGACTTACGAAAATTTGAGAGCTCGAATCCCATCAATTGCACTACATAAACCCACTCCTTACACAAAAATAATAGTAATTTCTAACCAATTTAATTTTATCTATATAAAAAAGATTCACAGGTTTATCTCAGGGATCTAACACACAATACTGGGCGCAGTGGGAGTCCTATAGGTTATATATTTTTTTGCCTACTATATTTTTAAGAGTGGAGACACTTTAAAAAATATCGCTACCAAATAACTCTTATCGTCTATCGTGATCTTACTATAAGACGAAGCGTTATGAGCTAGCAGAGTATTAACTTCTTGCAGAGTCAGTTAAGCGTGTGTTCGTACACTATCACAATAACGTGAAATAACATAACACCAGCAAAATAAGAAGGAAACAAAATAAAATATTGTTATATGTACACAAAGTTAGGAAGGTCACTGTTCAAAATAGTTTTTACTTACCGTAATGTTGTAGCAAATGCCTCGCTACAGCACTTATTTTTAGGGAAGGCCTTAGTGATGATAGGTATTATCATAGTCTTGCTAGTTCTTTTCATCGGTTCTATGCCGTTGCTTTGCTAAACATGGCGACAGATAAATTATAGATTAAAGCATAATTTATTGGCAATGCACCTTCAGCGGCGACTTGAATGAAAACGATCCGTGGAACAGCATCAAAGTCTACGTCATCGGAAACTGAAGCAGGTAACTTTATGACGTTATGATATAAATAATAGTAACTTCGACGCTCATAATTCTTACTTTGTAAATAAACATATTCGAGATTTTGATATTGATCATTATTTATGCGTCACTATTGTAGCCAATAAAAATAATTATGTATTCATTTATTTAATCAAATTAAAACGGTTACATTAACCAATTACACTAAATATTAACACATTTTAACACAGATATTTACATTATATAAATTTAAGTTGGCTTTTTACAAAAAACATACAATCGACTACTTTCGTAAGTCGTCAGCAAACGTCTTCAGTATATGGTCACAACTAGGTAACACAGCTCAACCTTATAGGAGTATTCCTATGCTGTTGCATAAATAGAAAATACTTAACAGCTTAGAACAATCACTCTTAATTAACATGTTTGCTTCTAAGAATCGGAAATGTTACAATTAACTTGTAATTGCTTGCGGTAGACGTATAACTTACTAACATTACGTGGTCCTGGATTTATTACTCCCATGCATATTGAGCTGAACTTCTAGTCAAATCAGATTAGATTGTATAACCACCATCTTGTATTAAGTTAGATCTTGGATTTTGGGAAGCCTTGACGTATATTAAGTCAAAATAATCCGGTAATCAACGCATTGCATCATCTTAAATATTGCGTAGAAATAAAGCGTCTTAACTCATTAGTCACAATGCTAGATGCAAGCTTCTTCATAGTATAAGAAGGTTTAAGCCCAGTTTAATATGGTAGACTTTTCATATTTTCGAAAACATTATGTTGAAATCTTTAAAATGCAAGTTACCTCGCAATGTTTATCTTTACCGTTAAAACGAACGATAACTAACTATTTATAACGCACATAAGTTCGAAATGTTAGAGGTGAAGAATAGAACTCGACGTTCCCTCTGCGAGGAAGTCCAACGGTCTCCTACTAAACTATCTATGCAGGTTACTACCCTAACTGTAGAGTATCATTATGTCGGCCTCGATGGCGTAGTGGTTAGTGTAACCGACTGCTACGCCTGAGGTCGCGGGTTCAATTCCCACACAAGTCAAACATTTGTGTGCATGAACATGGATGTTTGTCTTGGTCTGGGTGTTTACATGTATAATATGTATGTATTTACAATAAAAAATGTATATATGTATGTATGTTTATCCATTGTCTAGTACCCATAGCACAAGCTCTGCTTAGTTTGGGCTAGATGGTGTTGTGTGTATGTGGTAGAATATTTATTTATTTATTTATAAGTAATGTAACAAGAGTGAAAGAAGCAAGATAGATATGTTGGCATCATGGAAATGTATAGCCCCTGCCAACCCCTTCAAGAAACTGGTGTTATATCTAATGAAGTATATTTGTTTTAATAAAGAGACAACTTTAAAACGTACTAAGCTATGTTGCGGAGAACTTTACCAACATACAATAATTAAGGGACACAATGTACTACCACTGATATTCTCGAAGATAATTATATAAAGTCTAGTCACACTACCAGACTAAAACATTTATTTATAGATCACACAACTTATGATAAATGTTCCGTATGAACTTCAAACCCACGGCACTCACGGTGCCACGCCTAAGGTCGCGGGTTTGATTCCCGCACAAGTCAAACATTTGTGTGCATGAACATGGATGTTTGTCTTGGTCTGGGTGTTTCTATGTATAATATTATGTATGTATTTACAAAAAGAAACTATATATGAATGTTTATCCATTATCTAGTACCCATAATACAAGCTCTGCTTAGTTTGGGCTAGATAGTGTTTTTTTTTTTCTTTTTTTTTCAAATTTAGTTTTACCGACGGTTATTACAGATATAATACAGATAGGAACATACAAGATTTGTGTTTTAAATCTAACTGCACAACCAATTATAGGTAAACACCACATGCAAAATGTTTACTTTATCAACATCTATTACTTATATAATTTAATATACTTATATACATATATGTATGTACTTAAATTATAAATATGATATTATAGATATGATTGATATTGTGTATATGTGATAGAATATTATTATTATTATATCAAGTTTATTAATATGTGAATATTTCATGACTTTAACAGTTGTTTCATGCTAAATTAAGGGGTATAGACTGCCAAGAATCTTTTATTTTGGGCTTCACGTGTTTAATAAATGGAAAAGACATGTCCAGTAGAGAAATCACTGGACTAACATCGGTTTTTATAACAAATAGTGTTGGCTAACAACTCCGCCCACGTAAAATTTTGTCGAATAAAAGCTGTCCTATGTTATCCAGGAATAGCCAAGCTTTATTAGTGATAGAACTTTTAGGATCGGTTTAATAGCTTCGGAAATTGCCGCCTACGTAGTGTTATATATACACTAAATATTAATAATATAAGTATTGGTACATTATTTCGATAGCTGCGGTAGCGAATGCAATTGTTGTGCGTGAGGTCACGGGTAACATTCCTGGGACAGGCAAAGTGATATTGGGTTCTTCTATCAAGAAATTCTTTGTTTCAGGAAGGCTTGAATTCTGCTTGGTAGATTGTAATGGATCGCTTCCTATTACGTAAACCTTAAAGTATGATTATAAAAATCTGTGCCTTTCCTTTGAATATATATATATATATATATATATTGTAAGGAACATAGCCCTACCGACCTACCTACATAAACACACTTACCGCACGTTTCTTATATAAACAGTGCGGCACTGCTGTTGAGCTCATTTGATCGTTGGCGCTCGCAACAGACAGTCGTTCCCAGGTCACGTAAGCCACTTACTTTGTATAAAGTACATTCGTTTATATTTCCATTGTTTTTAAAGTGTGCAATCGTAATTATGTAATTTGGTGTTATTATTTTGAGGTTAAAAGTGTAAAAGGCATTAAAACGGTTTCCTTGTTTAGTTTTGTTTTATTTTTTAATTTTCTACTTCCTATCCTAAATATATATATATATATAAGCGTGTATAGAGAAATAGGTGTTTTACTATTAAAAACACAAGTATATTGAAAACATTTTTATATTAAAAAGTAGCATACAACGTTAATTTTCATTTGGTTTTGTCGAGTAACTTATTACTTAATTAAAAATATGCTCATAACATAATTGTCTATAAACATTACATATTCTGAAAACCAACTAGAATTATAAAAATATATTTTTATGCAAAGAACTTTTCAAAATATGACCGTATTTAATGAACAAAGAGTTCATCTCCATATCTACGTACAGCTAATAACATAAAGTTAATAGAAAACGTCTCAATCCCTTAAGTTCCCGTCAGGAACTTAACGTGTCTGCGGTTGGCCTGAGGCATTTGGGCTCATGTAGGACTAACTTATTCAAAACGGACCCCTCCTTGAAAACATACGAAATCGTAAAACATATAGCTGAACATGTTGGTAGCTGTCTTTAATCGGCGAAACTTATTTTATAAAGAAACTAGAGAAAGCTCTATACCCCTTTTTTAGCATTTTGCCATAATCATAACTGGAAGGAGTGCAGAAAACTAATATTTTTTAAATATACAATTTCTAAGTGGATTACTTTTAATTTTAAATTGTTATTTCAATGAAATTAAACTACTATATACGGATTTTATCGCGTTGTTTATTTAGCAATCGAAACGTCGGGGAAAGTGTAAACCAAAAATAAATAGATTTAATAGTTTAAATAATTTTATTAGCTTATAAATTAGTAAAATAAAATCAATAGTAGTAGTAGTGTAATATTTTCAAAATTTTGTATTACAGTGCTAAATAAACAACGCGATAAAATCCGTATATAGTAGTTTAATTTTAATGAATAACATTCGCGTAAACAGAAGACAATATTTGTTATTTCAATATTTAACTAATAAATATTTTTCTACGCTTAGCTAATTATCACACTAAAAAGTTAAGAAGTTTGGAAATTTTTATATTTTATGTGAACTGACCATTATCACCACGCAAACTAGTAAACTGATTAAAATTAAACTTGTCACACAAATAATAAATAAAATCTCAAAATCACTACAAAATAAATATACAATAATACAGCGAGTAATGGAGAATTCTTGCTATCTTTTTCGCACGCTTACGTGTAAATAGCTATTGTATCACAAGTTGTATCGTGCAACCTTCTTTTACGACAAAATTTTAAATGAGGTTTATCCTAACTAATATTATAAATGTGGATGTGAGTTTGTTACGCTTTCACGCCTTAACTACTCAACCGATCAGAGGTACAGAAAAGGACATCTTATAATCCAGAAAAAAATACTGATCCCAAGGGCTAAAAAATCGATATAATCTACGAGAGCGGACTCGCAGGCTAGTTAATAACAAAGAAAATTTAAAAAATGTCGTCGCTGTTGTATTTATTTCTAGTGGTTTTATTAAAATAATTATAAAATCTAAATTTTAATAACAGTCGTCTCTAGATGAAGTCAGAAGTCAGTGGGTAGCAACTGAAAAACTAAAACTAAATTTATTCTTCCTTTGTATTTCTTTAACAATGGAGAAAGCTAAGTTCGTACTTGTTGAATCTTTATCATGAATTTACTTCAATAGCACTTTATAGATAAGTTTATTATTGTTAGAACAACGTTAACTGGATACCTGGAACAACAATACAAGGCTTATATTGATATAACTGTAAATGTAATATGAATGTAAATATAAGTTGATATTAAGTTATATTACTAGCAACTTGTTTTACTAAGACACTTGTAAGACCTAAGTTAATTATTTGTAAGTAATTGAAATTAATGTATGAGGAATGTTATGAAAGTGAATGAAGCCAGAGAAGTGTGTCAGGATCGTAGCAAATGGAAATCCGTAGTCTCTGCCTACCCCTCTGGGAAACAGGCGTGAATTTATGTATGTATGTATGTATGTATGAAATTAGTACTTATTCGAATAGTCGAGAATCTGTATGAATCCGCATCTGAATATTGATAGATTGTTGTCATCGAGTATAATTCGAATCATAATCGAATATTGCACGCCATTGACTTTTTGACGATAATAATCATCCATCGCTAGTGTAGAGAACAAAAAGATTTAAAAGGGGTTTAACAAAATTATTCTTCATACCTCCTAGTAATACCAACAATAGCTGCAGAAAACGGTTGAAATTGTCGGTCTGTTATTGAAGGATTGACAATGTGTTATTGACAGACTAAGAGCACCACGAATACTAGATGTTAGCCGAATTGAAAATTATCAAAAATGGTACGCTTTGACATGTGTTTTAATCAGAACATATTGGTAATTATAAACAGAATAAATATTTAAGTCCTACAAAATTATCTTTTGTTTTTATGACTCAGCTGTAAATTGAAAGAGGTTGCCATGTATTGGCAACCAAGTCAAGTATATCATCAGCATTCATGAAGAATACCAGTACGATAATATTTACATTATTAGATAATTTGTTAAGAATCTTTTTCCTAAGGTCCACAATATGCGAGCGATAGATATGGTATTTTTTGTTTGCAATCGTTAAGTATTAATAAATCAAATTTAATAATAAAGCATTTCATTTTGTGCTTTCTAAACCTACAAAAATAAACAATAACTAGTTAAATTTTTAGCAGGCATGTTTCATAAATTTACATTTAAATGATTGCATTGTTCTATACCAAACAATATATTATTATTTAGCAAGCAATATACTATATATATATATATATATATATATATATATATATATATATATATATATATATATATATATATATATATATATATATATAACTGTAATGCAGTTTGGAAGAAGATTGTGTCTAGATAAGGATTTCTATAAATAAAAAAAGAAAAAAAGTACTCATCAACTTAAATCATGTCTAATTACTACATCTGTACATAATAGCCATCACAATTAACTAAAATACATTCCAACAAGATCGTTGTTTAGCTCACCGATCTTTTTGCCCATAAAGCATTCTTTACATTCAAACACTAACTCCCCACGGATTAAGGAAGTATACCTTCCATTTGTCACTCAAGAAAGGGCTTTGAAAGGGTCCCATTGTTTTGAAGACACAGAAATCAGTGGATAATAACTCCGCAGCTTCCGACCTCTACTTTATTGCTCTAATAAACTGTTGAACTATTGTAACATGTAGGTCGGAAGGATTCTTAAGCATTTCGAGCACGTTATTGTTGGATGTAGTGTCATAACCTTCGTAATAATGGTATAGATGCTACTATGTATTATTTATATCCTATTTGTCATAATTTAAAAATAATAATTTTAGCCGTTAATGTACTAAGAATAATACTTAATTTAAAAAACACAAATAGTGCAGGGAATGATGGCGTATGTACAAAAATAATCAAATACGTAGCTAATGAAACTTGTTACCATTTGAGCCATATACTCAATATCACTATAAGTGCTGGAGTTTACTCATATGAACTACTATAACTACCTAATTTTAATTTGCAATTTGTTTTGACATTAAGTATATCCTGTAACTATTTCTATTTTAATATTTTATTACCTACATCTTATAATGTATTTATTGTTTCGAATATCGTATCAGTGATCGTGTCTTACATTAAAATAAAATGAATAATATCTTAATTACCAAATTCAAAACTCTATAATAATATAGATTATGATTATGTATACAAGACTGTCTTAAAACTTTTATAATTTTGTACACAACTATGGTCAAACATGTAGCTTCTTAATTATCTATAATATCTGATATGCAACATATTGTATTTTAACTTATGTTAATATACAAAATAAATTATATTTATCTAAGCCCTGTATTAAACTGTCAAAATGCTTAGCACGGTATTCCTCTTCTCAGTGTGAGAAAGGTTAGGCAATAGTTCACCACGCTGGCCCACTGTGGATTGGCAGACTTCAAGTATCTTTGAGAACATTATGGAGATGTCTTAGACATGCAGGTTTCTTCACTATGTTTTCCTTCGTCCATTAAAGCAAGCTTTAAAGTACTAATTAATTCACGCCTTAACTACTCAACTGATCATCATAAAATTTCGTATACACGTTGTCAGGTATTCAGAAAAGGACAAAGAGTACCCAAAAGTACTTTTACTGAGCGAACGAATATGTAAGTCTCGTGACAAGAAACTGACTTCCTTGTATGTATATTAAACATCAAAATAGTAATTGTGAATTATTTATAGCTCCATAAGGATCTTATCTTATCTTGTGTGGGGGCCAGTCAGTACAGACCGGCGACACTTCGACCCAGTGGGATCTTTTGTGTCGACTTCCCCAATAACGACTGCCATAGATGTTCATGGCAGCCGGGACCGACGGCTTAACGTGCTCTCCGAGGCACGGAGCAGGTGATAATTGTCAATCAATACGCAAATAATTTCGAAATGTCATATAACTTCAGAAAGTCAGAGGTGCGTGACGTGGGATCGAACCCGAGACCCTGTGCATTGCAGTCTGGTGGTCTCCCCACTGAGCTATCGCTGCTCTCGCTCCATAAAGATACAAAAACCTATACGATACTTCATCAAATTATCATCTTCTTGTCAAAAACAAAAAAAAACAAATCTCGTATATTACAAGATGTAACATTAAAAAGACGTGTAGCTGTAGTTAATGTAGAAACTAAAACAATGAATAGTCACAAACTTATATATCTGCCAAGTTTCGCAGTTGTACGAAGTTCTTTATGCATTAATATCCGTCAGGGCTGTCCTTTATGTTGAATTACAAGGCTTTACATATGTACGTGTTGGAGTAATAATAATCATATTTATGTGTTATGTACACATAAGTTACGATAAGAAGCATATGGGTAGGCAAAGTGACAAAAGCTTTATGATTGACTGTGTGTGCTCGCATGTGTGTGTTTGTGTATGTGAGTATGCGCGTGTGTTAGAGTATGTGTTTGTTTCTTTATAACGAATCTGAATCATAAATATTGCAATCCGACACTGAGTAAGGGGTTAAGCTGTCATTGGATAGCTACAAGTTCAAAACAAGGACACTATAGAAATTTAGCTTTGAAATCCTAGTTGGAAACCGTTGGACTGCCACGCAGAGATCTCGAGTTCGGACCACGCGCATCTCTGACATTTTTTCATTATTTCATTTAATTATCACTTGCTTTAACGGTGAAGGAAAACATCGTGAGGAAACCTGCATGTCTGAGAGTTCTCCATAATGTTCCATAAGATATGTGAAGTTTGCCAACCCGCACTAGGCCAGCGTGGTGGACTGTGGCCTAACCCTTATCACAGTGAGAAGAGGCCCGTGCCCAGCAGTGGGACAGTTTAATACAGGGCTGATATTATATGGTTCAATTCTTGGTTCAGGCAATTGTTATTATATTTTCCAGTTAGAAAATTCTTATTACAAAAATAGTATCGTTCCTTATTACGTGAGACCTAAAAATGTCGCTGGCCTATTGTAGACTTACTACACTTTCCTTTGCCCTTTTAGGATGTACAGTATGAGTTTAAGCAATTTATGCCTTTAGTAATAATAGTGGACGCTATCTCTGAAAGATACAAAACATTAATTAGAAATCAATGAATATCTAACTTTAATTAAAATTAAACAAAACAGACTTTTCAATTTATAAAGAGCTGTTGACTGGACGATTTCTAATCAAAATTGAAATTATTAGTTTGGTAACTTTGCAGAGGCGGCCCTAATCTGCACACTATTGTTAGCAACTACTGATCAAACATAAAACTTCCGCGTTCTGTGTGAGTTCGTACCGCATTTTAACTATGATAGAGTAAACTATTGTAATCAGATGTGTAGAATATGAGTACATGTTATAACTAGTTCAGAACTGGACGTATATGGTATGTTTGTACGTAAGGGAAAGGGTATTTGTTTATTCGTATAATTTTATATACATATTACTACCCTAAATACCTCAGCCAAATCCCTTTGTATTGTATTACAGTTGGATATGTAGGTATTCAAAGTGCCTTAGTGAGCAAATTTTTGTTGACGAAAGTCTTCTCCTCTTAATTCTCTAAGAAGTTGTAAGCACTTCTAAGTTACGCTGATTATTTCAGGAGGACCGTATACTTATACGCGTTTAATCAAAAAATCTTCTGCAGTATAGGAATTATCCACATTTTGCGGCTCATCCGGACTATGGCAGTTTTGTAGTATCTGAAATAAAGAGAGATAATAATTTGTAGACAATATTAAATTCAATGATCATCCGTAAACACAGTTATATATGATAGCATTTTTTGCGAGAACGTTGCAAGCAAAAAAGTAATTCGACAATTTATAATATTGGTGATATTTACTTGGTTCATTTTTTCTGTACTACCAGTGCTACGGCGTAGCAGCTATACGTAGCGTATTATATTAGCTAGCACGTAGCGCTGTACTTACTTGCAAGAGTTCTCAAACTGTTTCTTCGTGTAGTATATGGCTATTTCAGGACCTGCATAATCAAGAAGGACTGAATTTGACCATTTCAATGCACGTTACAACTTAAATAATTAAAGGCATTGAAAATAGATTAGAATTTTAATAATAAATATCTAAATATTTTATTATTAGTTCATGTAAATTCGTTGTAGGCAACCTCTTATTATATTTTCCAATTACATTTTATGCTCACCAACTGGTTATGTACCTACATCAAATTTTATGGACCCGACCATTCTTAGTTTTAAAGTCTTCATAAGTAGTTTTATAAACAATAGAATCAGACATAGTTAATATGAGTTTGAATACATTTTATGACAAACAGCAAATGTGATTTAAACTTTCTCTAATATGACTGAAACATTATTTCAAACAAAATAATTTGATGGGTTAACCTCGGTGAAATCAGGCTTCAGCTTATGTTTTATGGTTTTTTAGTAGTGAGCGCCTGATGACAAGCTATTACCGTAGCCTGCACCGCATGCAAAACCTGGAATATCACACACGCGTTTTCATCCGTATGGAAAAGGATTTAAAGATAGAATAATAGTGATGTACGTATATAAGACTCGGCAACTCTTACTCAGCGGGAGAAACGCAGTTTAATTCCAATGGAAAAGGCCTTAAAGATAGAATAATAGTGATGGGTGTACGTATGTATTGCAATAATTTAATATATCAATAAAAGTATTTTTGACTTCCAATAATTCGGATGATTTGACATTATGTATTTTCGTTATAGTATTATTATTTTAATTAATGAAAATGGGTTTATGTATTTGGTAAAGTGTAATCGCGATAGTAATGTATTTTATGTGTGTATTCAAATATTTCGACACAAATGTATATTTGTTTATGAAATAAAACTAACTAACTAACTTACGTATATAAGACTCGGCGGGCAAAACGCAGTGACAGTGTTATTGTATCTTGATATAGTAAAATATTTTATTTACTGGTCCGGCTCATTCATCCAACACTCTACTCAACTCTTCTACGCAACCTGTTTTATAAACATATTAGCTCTAATTCGCCAGTTGCCTTAAAAACTAAACAAATATAATATATAATGGAATGAATACTGTAGGCACGCTCATCAAGCTTCAGCATAATAAAAGCCGGGCTACAAACTATACACACACTACACATTACAAACCGAATATTACCATACCCAATTATTATCACATTGAAAATCATCGACGTAACATGTTGATATTCCCAACAGACTGTTGACTCTTTAATACCTAATAGTCGACAGCAAATTTAAATTTTGATTAAATTATATCCAAATTTGCATTAACCCGTCTGACGTCATCAAGGTAATTGACGATGAGTTTTTCAGGCGCGTCACGTTGGAATTAATTATATCGATTGGTTTTCGATTTTCATCGAGGTTTTAATTTTGTAATACCTTGCTTGATTCCAGAAAGTACTGCGGCGACATCGGCGGGCGTTAATAAGTAAGTGACACAAGTTTAAAATATCATGGTATGTTTGATTAGTTTTATTGCCCGTGACTTTGACCACATGAAATATTATACCTTTGCTTTTGACGTTATTTATATGGTAGTATGCAAAAATCTCTGGCTGAACTGAATATTTGAATTATATGAAACGTAGTTTTGTTTTAAGTTATTGTCTAAATACCAAACTGAAAGAACTAAACTATTGTTGATAGCAACAACTGATTTATTGCTATCGTTCGTCGCAACAAACAAACTTAGAAAGCCCAACCAAAATTCTAAAATCAGTTCTGGCTGCATCAGTGAAATTCTGCTTAAAATCACATCGACGTTTTTATAGTAACCATGGCAAAAATAGTTGCTTACTATGGTTACAAGCGAGTCGAAAATCTTTTTTAAGTGGAGTTGCATGAGTGATGACCCTTTACAGTAGGATTATTAAAAAAATATCTGCCAATTTTTTTGTTCCTTTGTGTTTTAGTAAAAATTTCGCCAACAATGGAAATAACTCATGCATCGTAGGAAGCTTACAAATATTCAAACAACAGGCTCACGTGTACCTACACTTGGGTCAACTATTTCTGAACCACACAATTTTTTTTCAAAGTGCTTATTCGCCGAGTATTATGTGGTATATATCTATATTAATAAGTGAAGCAAAAACTTTGTACCCCTTTTTACGAAAATTGCGCGAACGGAGAAGTATGAAATTTGGCACAGTTAAAGTTTATATGGAGAAGAAGGGGCGAATCCTAGTATTTATTTAAAATATGCATTAGGAATACATTAAATTAATGAAAAATACTATACGTACACAACTTTGCATTCGACACACGCAGTCGAATCGCTTTCGTAGTATTTCGGCATTGTTCGGCTGATGAAGTACTATTCTTCACTGAAATTAAACTACTATATACGGATTTTGCCGCGTTGTTTATAAATCATTGTATTACATAATTTTGAAAACTGTTACACTACTACTATTATCAGCACTTTTTCAGCAGCCATGGTCACGGGGTCCCCTTGACCATGGCTGCTGAAAAGCAACTAAAACGTCGGGGAAAGTGTAAACCTAAATATAAATAGTTTTAATAGTTTAAATAATTTTATTAGCGTATAAATTTGTAAATTTCAATAATAGTAGTAGTGTAACAGTTTATAAAACAGGTTGTAATATATACTCGTAGTAGTTTGATTTCAATGAATAACATTCGCGTAAACAGAAGACAATATTAAGTACTATTCTTCATAACTATGGTTGCATATAGCAATATTTTATTATATAATATGTCAGTTAAGTAAATAATATTTTGTTTGAAAAAGATAGGTAAATTAACCTGTATAGATCGAAATCTAAATGAAATGTGATTATAAGGATATAGTTGTAGACAATAAACCTTAATAACTATTAAACTTAAAATTTAAATCAATTATGGTCGAAATTCGATCACTTGGCGACCGCTAGTCAGATTTATTTCATAAGCATTTCCCATGCTAAGGTAGAACGTACATTATAAGGCTAAAAGACAATATTTAAAGGAGAACTTGAACCTGCATCCTACCCGAACCATTTTTTTTTTTTTTTTTACGTGGGGGAATGCAGTGACGCATATCCCTCCGCGGGGGCGGGCGGAGGGATTATGTCGGACTCGCCGGGGTAAAAGAAAGATGTTGAAAAGATAATGTACCTCCCGGAATACCGACTAAACCTACCACGGTGTTCCTCGACAAAACCACTATCGACGGGGCCGCGCGAATCGCTTTCGCATGCGGTCGCGACCCCGCCGAGGTTACGGCCCGCCGTGTAAAACGGCAGGCCACTACGCGAAGAGACCTACCCAAAGGACTCACTTCTATAATATACCCTACTGTCCCCCCCCTAGAGGGGAGACGGACTCGAAACAGAGGCGCGCGTGGGAACACGCACGCCGCCTCTTGGACCTGGTGCTGAACGGATGGTGGGCAGGCCCACAAAGCCCACCACCCCCAGGTCAAACCTCAGGGTGGCTGGAGGTCATCTCGCGCCCTCCGGCGCCCGGCTCTGCGGTTGGGGAGAGGGTTTAAACGCTCCCTCTCCCGCTCCGCCGCCTCCTTGATGGAAATTACTTCCTCGCAGAAGGAGGCGACGGCGTTCCACGACCTCTCACTCCGGACCATAGACTGAACTACGGCCGGGAGCGAGAGGGCAACCGATCCGACTGCCGCGATCAACTCACGGCGCTGCGATGCCCAGGCAGGGCAAACCGCCAAAGTGTGCAGCGCCGTGTCCTCAACAACGTCGCGGCAGTCGCCGCAGTGGTGACAACCGGGCGTCTCTTGCCGGCGTATACGACACAGGAACCGGCCAAAACAACCGTGGCCAGTCAGAACCTGTGTCAGCCGGAAGGTGAGGGCGCCATGCCGCCTCTCCAGCCACTCCTCAAACACGGGACTTACCGCCACGATCGTGGCGTGCCCGGCACTAGGGTGCACAAGTCGCTCCTTCCAATTAGCCACTAGGACCTGGCGGAGCTCGGACCTTGCCGCCTTGATTGCGGCAAAACCCGGTCCCTCGCCCCGAGCTAGCGCCTCCTGGCGCCAACGATAGAGCGACGCCAGGAGCGCCGCTTCCAGGTCCCATGGCATCGATCCGGCGAGGAGGCTCGCAGCCTCGAACGAGATCGTGCGGTAACCTCTAATCAACCTGACGGCCATGGCGCGCTGTGGAGCACGAAGCGCCGTGATGTTACGGGCCGTCAGGTTGTTTGCCCACACTGGGGCCCCATATAGGGCCATGGACCGCACGACCCCCTCGTAGAGCCTCCGGCAGGAGGTGCTTGGCCCCCCAAGGTTGGGCAGCAGGCGCGAGAGCGCGCCTGCAGCGCCTCGAAGAATGGGGGCCAAACGACGAAAATGGGCTGTAAAGTCCCATCGGCTGTCGAGCAAGAGACCTAAATACTTTAGGGTTGATTCGACGCCGATGCGGACCCCTCCTACCATGATATGGGCCCCTGGAGGTGGCCGCTTCCGAGGGCCGTGAAAACATACAGCCTCGGATTTAGACAGGGCCACCTCGAGGCCCAACCGCCGGATACGACCAACGACTTGTGCGACCCCAGCGGTCGCCAGTATGGCCGCCGCCCGGTGCGACTTACCCCTCGCCGTGACAAGCGTGTCGTCGGCGTAACATATGACGCCGACACCACGGAGGAGCGCACCTCGCAGCACCCAGTCGTAACCGATGTTCCACAGGAGCGGACCCAGAACCGATCCCTGTGGAACACCGCACGACATCTCTCGCCGACTCCAACCGTCGTGACCCGGGTAGACGACTACCCTCTCGGATAAATATGCCCCGACTATGCAGCGGAGGTAGGTCGGCACACGATGGAAAACGAGTGCCTCCCTAATGCAACTCCAGGGCAAGGTATTGAAGGCATTCGCGATGTCCAAAGACACCGCGAAGACGACCTCGCCCCGGGACACCGCGTCCTCCGCCAGGCTCCTCACTTGCAGAACTGCATCGATTGTTGAGCGCCCGCGGCGGAAACCATACTGGTTGTCCGCCAGATCATCCTACCCGAACCATGTCGTAACTCTGCCAACTGAGTTATTTATGGTCTTACATCAAGGATTGAACTTTGTCGCTGTTTTAAGCATCGCTTTAGGAGCAAAAGTATAAAGTTTATATTTACAGTGGGTTTACCTTGGTATTGCATAGTTAGGAATCGAACCAATAGCTAGCCACTAGCTGCAACTCTTTTTTGTTTATAAAATTTAATTAAAAAGCATTCACAATTTATCCAAGCTAATTTAGAGCATACAAACTTAAATGTAAAATAATAATTCAAATTCAAAGGCGAAAATCTTTATTTCCATTAAATTTGCAAACAATTCTTGGTCAATTAACGATATAAAATATATTTTTAAAAATAGATTAATAAAAAGGAAATAAAAATTTTGCATTAAAAGTAGAGATAAGCAGCTCTACCTTCCAACCCCATATTACAAAATATGTAATATAGGAAAGAGACAGGAATAATCAGACCGGATATATTGAAATTAAACACTTTATACGGATTTTGTCGCGTTGTTTTTTTACTTTATAACACTGTTATGACATAATTTTGAAAACTTTAACACTACTATTATTGAACTTTACTACTATTTAAGCTATATATTTTAAATTAAAACTATTTATATTTGGGTTTACACTTTGCCCCGACGTTTCGGTTGCTTTACAGCAGCCATGTTCACGGTTCAACGTTTGAATTAAAAATATATAGCTTAAATAGAAGTAAAGTTCAATAATAGTAGTGTTAGATAAAGTAAAATAAACAACGCGACAAAATCCGTATAAAGTGTTTAATTTCAATGTATAACATTCGCGTAAACATAAGACAGACACGATATTTTAGACTCTCTGCCTATCTTTACTAAAGTGTTAAATATTGCCTTACCACGAGCGAATCTCTCGATTTCCTCGCAGGCCATATAGTAAATGAGTTCACTTGACTTCATTACGTCGTCCATTCGGGCAACGCAACTTTTTAGCTGGACTAGTTCCAAGCCAAGTTCTATTGGATTTTAGATATATATTTTTACCTATATACAGCTTTTATCCCCAACGGAGTTGGCAGAAATGTAATACACCCAAATTTTGATAAATATGGTTTTACTTACCACATAATAGGCTCGCCTATCACCGTCTATTTGACTCCGTATCCGATTCTATGCTGCTGCTGAATCTTTTTTGTTTGTATTACTCAGTAACATTTTGCCTGACCCAGGAATAGAATCCAAGACTTCACGCACAGCACTCATGTTGACTATATTAGCTATTGGGAATTAAAAAGAATCTACTAAAAGGATAATGATGCCGACCCTATATGGGGCGTCCGGGGTTTGAGAGGTTAAAAACCCGATATTACTTTATTTAAGGGGCCAAAATGCGGGTCTGCGTGAGATTTCGTAGTCCTTAAATTTTAAATTTTGATTTTAATTCAAGGCGATACTTTTGTTTTAATACACAGTTTACAACACTTACTACACTACTTACAACATAAAATGAGTAAATAACACAATGCATAAAAATAAAATCATAATAATTATGAAAGATCATCGTTGTGAGTAACTCGAATTTCAAATACATATAATCTAAATCCTTAGAGAGCCTGGCAAGGCTCTGCAGATACACAAATTCTATATTCTTGGAAATATAAAGATATAATGTTTCAAAATAATTAGTCAAAGTCAAAAATCTTTATTTCCATAAAAATGTGCAAACAATTCTTGGACACGTCAATTCACTATTATATTAATAAAAAATAATAATAAAATAAATAGAAGGAAATAAAAATTTAGCATTGAAAAAAGCCTGTTCGATTAGTAGAGCTTTCATGAGAAGAAGCAGGCAAGAAACTCATGGCCACTCTTTTCAATCGCCAAATGTTTAGATATCAATACAATTATTTTCCTTAAATGAGCTGCTGTGTGTAGTTGTTAATTATTTATTTCCTGTAAGTCTTAATTGGCGAAAATTTACAACTGTTCTGCAATTGTATTGACAGACGGAGGCCGCGCGACTCTTACGCGAGTCAACAGGTTAAGTGGCTGTAGCATAATAGGCTCGTGTCTCAATTTATTTTGTGTTGAACAGGTTGTGCTTATATCGATGTATTGCAAGACAACAGTCTTACACTACCAAGAGATGTAGACTGTTGTGTCTTCATTTCGAATACCAATATCGTGTATGTTACAAAAGTTTAACGTCAAACACTTCAAAAGTAACACTCTAAGAAAATCTATAGTTATAAAATTCATTAAAGTACGAGCACTGAGTTACCGCTTACTTTATACACTACATTATTCTGTGTACGTACATAAAGTATCCAAAGATTCAAAGTAGTTGCACAACGAAAATTTCGCCAGAATTTTAGTCGGTCCATTTCATTGGAGAGTAAACTTTACACACTCAATTTTAAAGTTGAAGTTCACTTGCAGGTTTATCTTTTTGGTACCCCTGATCGATGCAACGTTGCATTCGCTTGAAGCAGACCAATTTACTAGATTTTGTTCAAGGCAGGTTTGGCCGGTTGTTAGCTAGGACTCAATTTCTCTGAGCTATTTATAATTGCCTGTCTCCTGCTTGTTAGACTTATTAATTTTGGATCGTGATGTGATTTAGTTCGGGAGCAAGAAAACTTTTCAGCCCATCTTGTATCTTTGTATCGACTTGAACGTAAAAATTAATTTATTTGTTATTTATCAAGGTGTCTGCTTCGATGGCATAGTGGTGGTAAATAGGGTTGCTGCGCATGAGGTCATGGGTTCGGAATGGCCAAAGTGTGATTGGATTTTTCTGTCAACAAAATCTTCTTAGCAGCAAGAGACCAAAGCCTGGAGCCGTGTCTAGTTAACAACAATAGGCTTGCTCCTTACATTTACGATTGGCCTTCGTGGTTGATCTCAGATATGGCCAATACGCAGACTACGGTTTTAATTAATACACAGAATTTATATTTAATTTCTTTAATACACGTAATACCGTGATTGCTAATTAGAAATTGCTTAGGAAAGTCTTATCAGAAACACGCTCGAATATCAGTTGGGAGCCAAATACTAGTTTGAACAGTAAATGCTTAACTTTTAACCCTAGTCCACAGTGCGCTGCCACAAACCTAAGTACGTGACCGTCATCTCTCCTAGACAGTGTATGGATGAAATTTTCATATCATGATAAGTGACTCGTCTCAAAAGAATTCAAAATATCTTGAATATTCTCAAGATCAGAGACAAAACGAATTATTTTTGCTTGTGTTATATCGTTCAGCTGCTTCGACGGTCTCTAGATCTCGCTTATCTTAAACTTTGAACAGTTTTATGAATAGTCGAGTGCAAGGTAGCGTTTTTTAAAGCTGTTCGGGTGCTGCGACGCGCGGCGGGTGTCTGAAGGTGAGGTCAGATAGTACGGTCAAATATGAGTAATGGATATAAAACTATAACAGTGGAATTTATAGCTCCTTTGTCGTCACGACGGATTAAGCAGAGGTGTATGAGATTTAGATTTTGCTCGGACTAATACGATAATATGAATTTGCGTCAACACAATTTTGCTTATAGTCACTCTTACACCAGTATGTCATCACCGATGTGCTCCTTTAGATTTAAAGCTTACATACATTTTATATAGCGATGCGCTGTTACCGAAAAATAAATCAAATTGAGTATTGGCTAAATAAATATTGGAATGTTTATATAGCCGATGCGAATGCAAAACATTTAATTAAAAATAAAACATGGCACTTGCCTCATAAGACATACATACATATTATATGTTTCCTTGAAAAAAATAACATCTCCTACACAAGAGATAATTCCTGTGTCGCGGGGGACTTTACAAAACATCTAAACAACGGACGTTTGTGCTGTGTATCGAGCCCACAATACTCAGGGCGGTGCTAATGGCAAGTCGACTACATAAAATCCTGTAACACTGTGCTATCCGCGCAGTCAATTTACACTTATATACCTAAAACTAGTTATTTTTAAATTAGCCGGAGAGATTAACAAGCATTCTAGTAATGTACAAAATAATTAGTAAATTTATTTAACCTTTAAAGTAGCGGCCCACTGGCAGCCAGTCGCAAAACGTTTTTAAATATGTCTGGCATTTCAAGACTTCACAAGTTAATATATTAAAATATCAACCAGAGCAACTTTCTAAACCACTTAATAAGCCTCCAACACATTTGTAAGTAAATCTACACCACAACAACTAATTCCAAGAATGTTGAAACCTATATTAACAGAGACAAGTATAATTCCGTTCTTAACGTATCTGTTGTCAATAAACAACTGTTTCCTGCGGTATCTGCTCGCAGCAGATATAACCACATACCGCATGTGTTGTTATCTCAACTGGGGTAAATAAGCTTATTACGAGCACCGCTGTTATTTTCATATAATTGATGCTATATTAGTGTTATATTGTATTAAATACATACATTGCATACTGACCACTGACTGTACGGATGGTGTCGTCGTTTGCGTGGTTACCTCGCCACTGCGACCACGCCGAGTGTTGTGGGATCAATCTCCGCGCGGGACTAAACTGTCATGTAATCCACAAATCATTGTTCCGAGTCTTGACGTTCTCTGTGTCCGTTTTTTAAATGTTAGTAAAGTCCCCGCGACTCAGGAATTATTCCTAGTGCGGTAGTTGTCTTTTTTAAGACAACTGAAAATCAATAACATTTAGTAGAGTGTTGCAGAGGTGACGGAGCAACGCTATTAATATGCAAGATTAAGCAACGTTGCCATGCTCATGTTTATGATGCTTGCATGTGACGCAAGTTGTTAGGGCGTGGTGAATGCGCTACCATCCCCTGCGAGCTAATTAGAGGTGGATTAGAATTGTATGTATGACTTAAAGGCCTTGATGGCGAAGTGGTAGTGAATGCAACTGCTTTGCGTGCGGTCTAGAGATCTAATTCCGAGTCGGGCAAAGTAGGTTTTTAGGCAGAATACGAACTTGTTACATCCAGGAATCTGCGTTTTTGCACTGCGTTTTTTAGACGGCATTAATATCGCCGCCTATTACGTAAGATTTTGAATATAGAAGAAGGCGAAATGAGTGTAATACTGTAGGTATTACAGT
This sequence comes from Catocala nupta, assembly GCA_963675205.1. Lineage (NCBI taxonomy): Eukaryota > Metazoa > Arthropoda > Insecta > Lepidoptera > Erebidae > Catocala > Catocala nupta. Next base: position 28,935,630 of record OY776091.1, on the reverse strand, counting down.
CACCTTCCCTGCCTGTCTGTACTATCGATGATATACATAACATTTTAGGCAATATTAAATAAACAATAAAAATAATTTGTGAGTAGTAGAGCCTCGCTGATTTTAGCATGATAGGCCGGCTCGACTGGGGGAGGACCACTCTCTCACAGAATATCGATGTGAAATAGCAGTATTCCTACTGTTGTGTTTCGTTCGGTCAGTGAGAGTGCCGAAGGCCCAATCACCCTCTTTCCCCTTTCACGCTCCTTCTCCCTCCCACTTCCTTTTACTCTTCTTCCTTTCCTAGAGGGTCGACAACGCGCAAGTAATGCCTCTGGTGTTGCAGACGCCCATAGGCTACGGTGACTACTTACCATCAGGTGGGCCGTATGTTAGTTTGCCACCTTAGTTGTACAAAAAAATATAAAAGAATGGTTTTTCACGCCTTTAACAGCACAACTCACCCTACGCGCAGTACGAGTACATACTATCTATAGAACGCGGTGTCAGTTATTCCGATATATTAATTTCGCAATAATTACGTACTCATTAGTTGCTGTCAAATTACAATGGCTTCCGCTTATTTTATACTTGTTTGAGGCTTTAAGGAAATTGCTTTTCACGAAGTATTGACGGTACGCCTACATGTGAGCTCCGAAAATGATGTAATAGATATTGGGAAGATACACGTAAATACTTTGATATGTTTTTTCGTGGAAATGGTTTTGTTATATCAAGGATACGGTAGACATTTTAACTATAGATAAATATAAAAAAGCACCGTGCTAGATATTAAGCAAAGGTCGTACCGATTCATAAATGTGACGAATGCGATTATGTAGGGAATTATAGACCTATAAGTATCTTGTCCACATTTGCCAAGATTTTTGAATCTCTGGTGTGTCCGTACTTGCAGGCACATTTGAAACTTTACTTAAGTAACGCCCAGCATGGTTTCGTTGGTTCCAGGTCCACATGTACTAACTTAGTCATGTTTACTGAGACACTGACGCGCGCTATTGACTCCGGGAAACAAATTGACGCAATTTATACAGATTTTAGTAGAGCTTTCGATCGCGTTCCACATCATATTCTTTTAGAGAAGATGACTGCTTATGGTATCACCGGCTCCCTTCTTACTTGGTTAAAATCTTACCTTGACAGCCGCTCCTTCTTCGTTGTCGTAAACGGGTATCGCTCGAAATCCTATAGGGTCACATCGGGTGTGCCCCAAGGATCCCATGTCGGGCCTATTCTCTTTAATTTTTTCGTCAATGACTTACCCATTACATTAAATTACTCGGACTGTTACATGTACGCAGACGATCTTAAGTTTTGCAGACAAGTTGAGTCAACTGAGGATGTTGAGCTGCTGCAGAGAGACATTGACCAGTTAACTATATGGTGCGACAAAAACGACATGACATTGAACATCAATAAATGCTACCATGTCAAGTTTTCTAGAAAAGCTAACTTGTTTCCTTCTACTTACCACATTCGCCACAGTTTTATACAGGAGGCAGAACAAGTTAGAGATTTGGGTATTCTGTTCGATAGGAAGCTGACTTTTGTTCCGCACATCGAGAGTGTTATCAAAAAGTCATCGAGAATGCTTGGATTTGTAATCAGGAATGTTACTAATTTTAGTCGGAGTAAAACCAAAATTCTCCTTTACAACAGCCTCGTACGTAGCTCCTTAGAATACTGTAGTACTGTTTGGAGACCGCATTACGCTACTCACACATTAAGACTAGAGAGGGTTCAAAAACGTTTCTTGTGGCACCTAGCTTACTCCTCCGGGATAGCAAGGAAGAAACCATCTTATAAAGAAAGACTGTCACATTTCATGATGGTATCTTTGCAGAATAGAAGAGACATCCTTGACACGGTTTTCTTAGGCAAGCTTTTACAAAATAAAATTGACTGTCCCGAATTGCTCTCTAACATTAAATTTCGTGTCCCCGCAAGACTTCCTCGTACTCCCATAACTCCCTTATATCCACCACTTCGCAGAACGGTCTTGGGCGCAAACTCTCCTATACCCCGACTGTGTAAATTATTGAATGGCATTAGTGATCTTGTTGATGTGAATGTGGACTCAATGTGCAAGCTCAAAAAAGAATGTGCAAGTAATCGTCCCGCATTATGATAGTTTTTTTTTTTTTCTTTCATTTATTATTTTTTGAATGTATTGTTATTTGTATTGTTTTTTTTTTTAATTGTTTATCTTTACTTTATTTTTGTACCTAATAAACATAAGCAGTTAGTATTTGACTTGTATATGTGTTTGTCTCGTAATCTGTAGAACTTTTGTATTTATGTTTAATCACACTTTTTGAGCATGTTGTGTTTGCCTGTAATAGATTGTTACACTAGAACATAAGATCTTTATATGTATTTTTGTAATTGTATGGGTGTAATCAATTGTTGGTGAGCCAAATAAAATAAAATAAAATAAATAAAAATAAAAATATTAACTGTTACTAAGAAACCCAACGATTACCTCGAGATCAGGGTATCTTTCTAGCATCTCTATGAGCATTGTAATTGCATGCGAAACAAAGGTATACACTCTAAAGCGCACTTTTATTTTGTGTTTGTGTGACAAATGAGACTTAATTAAGCTGCCGAATATATAGGCATCAGTTTGTATATGTTTGTATTTTAGTCATAATCTATACTAATATTATTAAGGGGAAAGACATATTTGTTTGTGAGGATTTAACTCAAAAACTAAGTACCCAAACAATTTTAAAATTCTTAAACAAAAGTCTGAAAAAGGTAGTAATACATAATGTAACAGGAAATTAACAGAGTGAGGCAATAAAAAACAGCGTTTTGTTATTATTTTCTGTATAAAAATTTAAAACTTAACAATTCATAATTTCAAAAAGTCGGATTGCGTCTCCAATAAGATTAATTTTATCAAAATAAAAGAAGACCACAAAGAAATTCTAAATTAAAACCGAATGATTTAATTAAATCCAAAATATTAATCATCTCTCAAACGAAATTCACTTTTACGTATTACGTTTTTTATTTCATACAAACAGAGAACCACAAATGAAAGTTATTCTTAAAGTTAGGCGCGGAATAACTGAAAGCAGGATTATCTTAGACTTAATCTTACAAGAGCTCCGTACCGAAGCGGATTATATTTTTTTAAAGTCAAGAATTTTGATAAATTTCTCCTTTAATACATAAAACCTTGGTCTTTCTTTAAAAAACCGCCTTGTTTGCTGTTGTTTGTTTGTTTATGCTTATACTAACAAAAATAATATTGTAAACATTAGAAAACGAATTTAACTATCTCAATTTCGCTTTAAGTTAATTGAATAGATAAGTATTTTGTATGTATTATTATTATCCCACAGGGGCCGATATCAAACGGTATGCGTTTTATATCAGCTTCAGTATAACTTAAATTATACAATTTTTCTACCAAGGCGGCAAACAAGCATACTATTATATAGGTTAATAATAATATAAGGTCTCTTGTATGTAAAAACGAACCTATTTCGTTCTAGCGTCGTCATTTTACTGATCTACTTTATTATGGAGAATTTTCTGACAGTTAACTCAAAAACAATTTTTCTGATTTGGCATGAATTCGACTATTTGTAACTTAATATGTAGCATAGGTATTTTCCATCTAATTGCTGTATTAGATGTTATTTTTGTGTTATAAAAATTATATAATACCTGTGACCTAACAGGAGTTCTATAGAAAACAGTACAAAATATTGGCGGCGTAATATTTTAAAGCTTTAACAAATCAGCGTTACAATTAATATTAGATACTCTGAAACTCGAAGCTCTGGGTAAAATTAATCTACTCTTGAGCAAAAATTAGGTTACGGCAATTAGAAAAAACATGCTACTAATATTTTAAACAGTTTTATTAGAAAAGCTTATACTATTAACTAAAATTGTTTACTTAGAAATAGTTTTAAACGGATATTTAATTGAGACTTAATGTCTCGAGTGATTTTCTTGGTGAAGACACTACAGACAAAATATAAAATTAAATATGCTTTAACAAAATTAAAGTCAAATAATATATATAACTCGCACTAGGATTCTTGTGTCACGGTGACTTCACAAACAATGGAAATTCGAACTCAAAGAAAACCCAAACTCAGAACAACGATTTGTAGATCACACAAATGTTTGTCCCGTGTGGACATCGAGCTAACATCACTCAGCGCGGTGGCACTCGCGAGGCGTCCACTTAAATCACTACACAATTTGTGCAGTCATTTATATTGGCTATTTTTTATGAAACTGCTGTTTGCAGTTATCTGAGTAGGCGTATACCTATAAAATTGTCGCCGACATAACTACTGAGCCTAGCTCCCTCAGACTAACTACGAGCTAGCTTTGTCTTCAAAGATATTGAAACAGCGACGGAATATTAATTATTATCTGCCGAGGAAACAACGGCTGCCCAGACTATTTTAATTTCGAAGTGTTGGAACGATTAGGATCGTTGAATCACACAAGTTTATGCCCTGAGTATACTAATAGCGAATTGATATCCAAGTTGTCAAACTTTTAATATTTTATTTCTATAACTGTCAAAGTAGATAGGAGCAATAAACTGTTGTGTGTATTGGCCCTATTTTAGCTTTATGTAAAATACAGCTTTTTATTTTGCTGTAAAATTATTAATTTATTACATATGAGTATATATACTCTACTTTATAGTATATATATATAGTAGAGTAGCGGTAGTGAATGTGAATGTGTGCTGTGCATAAGGTTATCGGGTCGATTTCTAGGTCAGGCAAAGTGTTATTGGGTTTTTCTCAGTAGCAGCATAGAGACTAGAACGTTGCCCTTTGAACGGCAGTAAAGCTTCTCTATTAAATTTTTGTTATACAACCAAGGTGCCAAACAGTCATACGGCCCACCTGATGGTAAGTGGTCACCGTAGCCCATGGACGCCTGCAACACCAGAGGCATTACTTGCGCGTTGCTGACCCTTTAGGAAAGGAATTGGGAATGAAAAGGTGCGGGAAGATGGGAAGAGAGTGATTGGGCCTTCGGCACTCTCACTCACTGAATGAAATACAGCAGTAGGAATACTACCATTCACGTCGATATTCTGTGAGAGGGTAGTCCTTCCCCGGTCTAGGCGGCCGTGCATGCTGAAATCAACGAGGCTCTACTACTCAAAAAACACACATACATATAGATTCATGCCTGTTTCCCAGAGGAGTAGGCAGAGACTAAGGTTTTCCATTTGCTACGATCCTGACTCACTTCTCTGGCGTCATTCATTTTCATCACATTCCTCATATATCATCATCTCTTTTACACGGGATCTAAAATATATGTAGTTGGCGAAATTTAGGTATAATATACGTCCCTTCGGCGAGTGCAGCGTGAATTTATTATTATTTATATATAAAGGTAAGAGTAAATATGTCGATCTGACAGCTCTTGTCACGTGAAAGTTCCTTCTGCATAATTATAATTTATTAAAATTCAAAAGCTATCAATTTAACAGTGAAATAAACATTAAACATCTTGTAATGTTACAAATATTAAGTGGTAGTGTTATACGAACAAATGACTGTGCTAAACCATAAAAATAAACATTGACTAGTGAATAACATAAACTTTTGACAAAACAACTCAGTGACCAGTGTAAATGTTTATTAATTGATTGTACTCTAACTAAAATCTAGTGAACTCAATATAACAATAAGTCTCTAAGGGATATAAACTATTATTTTCTGTGAACTAACAAAGTGACGAAAAAACACTATCGTTAAGAAAATATTTCAAATGACCGTATAGTATACTGCCATCTATATAATTGATAGCGTACTGACACCAAACAAATTCATGTCGGTAAATCAGTATACAATACGTGTGTAATTTATTCACACAACGTAATTAGAAGCATACGAACGACATTTTAGACTACAAGAGTAACTAGTCAGGTAGCTGAATGGCACATATGAGTACCTTGTGGTGAGACAGCTTGAGTTTGAATCTCACCTATCTGTGTCTTTTTGGGAATGTTGCCTGACAATTGTTCTATAAAATAACAAGATTATTTCTAATGTGGCCACAAGTTAGCGGTAACAATTCCAGTTAATACATTTAACACAAATAATAAATACGAAAACTACAAAAAGGCGTAAAAGTAGATATGAGCGGGGGAACATCAACAGAGGACGCTGCTTCTGCTAAACAAATGGATTCAGAATATTATACTAATATTACATATCGAAAAGTCTGCAGAACGAGTTCACTACAAGATCTGAGCAACATAAAAAACACCAATAATGACGAAAATACAATATTTGATGCAACTATAATGAGTATACCGGATAGCTTGCATGATAGCAGCAATATAATGAATGAATTAAGTGAACAAGTAAAAACACTTACAATGCAGTTACAAAGCGCACACTTAGAAATAGAAAATCTAAATACTGAAAACTTCCGTCTCAAGTCCGATCTTCAAAATATGGTAAAAACAATGAATGCTTATAAAAAAATATGCTCAACCCCTGAACGGAAAAGTATAGCACCAGTATCATCTGCAAAGAAATGCAAATTATTGCCAAACAAAAGCTCAAATGTACAAAAGACAATTATAAAAGATAGTATATCAGAATCATGTAGTATTTCCTGCTCTTACACAACCATTAAGGCTGATAAAGAAACCCAAACACATGACTCCAAAAATCAAACAACAAATAAATTAACAACAACACATAATTTATCTACACCCTATAATAATAATATACCAGAACATACCGGGAAGTTGACGAGTACCATAGCGAAACGCAAACAGAAAAGCAAACTATGCATTCTAAGCAGTTACAAATCCAGAGGATCGTTATCCATTATTGAAGACGTCTTTTCGAAATACTTTGACTTTTGTCATTATGTATTTCCAAACGGGACTGTAAAGGAACTTCTGTACGACATAGAAAATAAATTAAAAAAATTTACTTTAAATGATTACTGTATTCTATTAATTGGAGAAAGTGACATCAAAGATGACAAAAATTACATTACTACGATTAACATGATGAAGGAAGCATTCCAGAAAGTAGCCCACACAAACAATATTATTTGCTGCCCTACATATATAACAGGAGCACCTATACACAATTTCAGAGTGGAAATGTTCAATAATCTCATTCATCTGTCGATACAAAACAATGAGTACGCGTACCTATTTGACAGTAACTATGGACTATCATTGAATATGTTTTCTTACATGACTGGCAAGATCAATAACAAAGGAATAAGAAATATATATGATCGGATTATACATAATATTTTAATTGACATGAAGATATTTAATAATTTTGACGTACACACATATAATACTCCTAACACAACGACGAAATCTCCTCAAAATGAGACTGATACTCAGTTTTTTCTCTGAAAAACATATGTATGTCCTACACCAAAACATAGCAGGGCTACTTAACAAATCTGATGCATTATGTATAAATCTGGAAGAACTTAGAGACAACAATAAACACATAGACGTCATATGCATAACAGAGCATTTTATGATGGCAGGGCATGAATTAAATTTAAATCTACCTAACTTCGTTCTGGCATCCACATACAGTCGTAGTAATATTAAGAGAGGTGGAACGTGCATTCTACTAAAAAAGGAACATAAGTACAGGGAAATACCGGATATTAGCAGATTTTGTCTTGACTATGTATTTGAATGTTGTGCGGTCGAATTACTCGACCACAAAATTGTTATCGTCTGTGTGTATAGAGTACCTAAACAAAATAACGTGTATACATTTTTCCATAGATTTGAAAAAGTTTTATTACATATTTCAAAATTGAGTTGTAATAATGTTTTGATTGCTGGTGATTTTAATATAGATATTTTAAAGATTAATAACATATCATTAGATTTTGAATGCCTGTTGTTAAATTACAATTTAAAGTTAGCACTGCGAGAACCGACGAGACTATCAAGTAAAACGTGTATAGATAATTTTGCACATAACTTTAAAAAGCATTGCAGAACTGAAGTTTTAGAGCTCGGTCTTTCAGACCATACTGCTCAACTGATTAAGGTACCGGTAAAAAAAATATATACACTGAAATCATGGCGCACTATGAAACGAGATTATAGTCCTGATAATATTAAAAAATTTAAAATGTGTATTAATACTATATCTTTCTCTAATATCTACAGCTCTGATGACCCAAGCGCAGCTTATCAATATTTTATTGACGATTTTAAACTTTTTTATGATCTATGTTTCCCTAAAACACTGTCTTTGATAAAAGTAAACAGTAAACCAAAATGGGTTTCAAATGGCGTTAAAATCTGCAGTAAAAGAAAAAGGCATTTGTTATGGAATCTGAGACTAAACCCTTCTATAGAAAATAAATTAAAGTATAATAAGTATTGCAAAATATTCAAAAAAATCATAAACATGACTAAACGTGCACAAAATAATTATAAAATAAAAACATCATTAAATAAATGTAAAACTGCATGGCATATAATAAATAAATCAAGATTAAATTTACCTAGTAATAGTATTAATAACATAGAAACTGTTGATGGAAATAACATAGATGACCCTACAGAAATGGCTAACGCATTTAACAACTATTTCATTAACAAAATAAGTCCTATACCAGGTGCTGGAAGAAACGTTACCTCTTTAATCAATAAATCTCTAAACTCAATGTTTTTGGCACCAAGTTCATCCCATCAAATAAACAAAATTATAAAAAATTTGAAAAATACAAACAGTGTAGGACATGACGGCATTAACACTAAAATTATTAAAGCAGTTAGTGAAGATATCTCTAATCATCTTAGCTACATAATTAACTTATGTATTTCAAAAGGAATATTTCCAAATAATCTTAAGCTTGCAGTTATAAAGCCTTTATTTAAAAAGGATAATCGAATATTAATGCAAAATTATAGGCCAATTGCGTTGCTCTCAACGTTTTCAAAAATATTCGAGAAATATCTTTACGGTGAAATTAATTCCTACCTGGAAAATAACAACATATTGTGCAAAGAACAAAAAGGTTTTCGGCAAAAGAAGACAATTAATATGGCAATTTATGAATTTATTGAGAATGTTATATCCCACGTTGACAAAAAAACTCCTGTTTGTGCAATCTATTGTGACATGACACAAGCTTTTGACTATGTAGAACATAATATATTAATTAACAAACTTGACGCATATGGTATTAGAGGCAATGTATTAGATTTACTAAAATCATAATTAACTGATCGGCAACAGATAACAGAAATAACGAGAGTAAACTCATTAACAAAAACTGAAAAAAGATATACCTCTGTAAAGCGATGTGTTTCATATGGTGTTCCTCAAGGGAGTGTACTGGGCCCACTCTTATTTATTATTTACATTAATGACTTGCCAAATGCCACAAATCAAGCAATGACATTATTTGCTGATGACAGCACTGTAACGATTGCATGTAAGGACATTGACCAATATAAACTTAATTTAAATAACTCGTTGACATCTATTATTTCATGGCTTGACAATAACAATTTAAAAATAAATCTGACTAAAACAAATATAATGCATTTTGACCAACGAAAAGAAAACCCTTTCAATATAAATTTGGTTTATGATAGTTACATAATAAAAGAGGTTACAAGTGCTCGCTTTCTAGGATTAATTATAGATAGTAAATTGAATTGGAAGGCACACATTGACTTACTATGCAAAAAAATAAGTAGTCTAGCATATGCATTATATAAACTTGCACCAACTTTAAATACCGATGCATTACTATCGGCATACTATGGTCTTGTAGAATCCGTGCTTAGGTATGGCATCATTTTCTGGGCCAACTCTACTAATAAAGAAATGGCATTCAAAATGCAAAAGCGATGCATACGTGCTATGTTCGGCATACAAATTACAGAGAGCTGTAGGCCAATATTCATTAAATACAATATTCTCACGCTTCCGTCACTGTACATAATGGAAACAGCCTTATTTGTCAAAAACAACCAACACTTATTCCCACGATTAGCTGAAAACGGAAGGAGTAATCGACGGGACAAAAGTAGACTTTGTGTTCATCCCGCCAAAACAGCATTGCTACATAAAAGTGTTGTGTGCAAAGCTCCAATAATCTATAATAAGATTCCCGAAAACATTAAACTACTTAACATAGAATTATTTAAAAAAGCTTTCAAAAAATTTCTCTGTGATAAATGCTATTATAATGTAGATGATTTTATTAATGATAAATATATATGAGAATTTTGACATACATATATTATGGATAAAAATTTGCTATAATTGTTTTTTTTGTTTCTTTATATATTGTTATTCTGCTGTATCATTCTAATTAATATTAATTCAATTTGTACTATTCTAATCTCTTGTCTAATTCTAATTTGTATTATTTTAATTTATTTAATATCAAAGATATTATAATGTCAAGGAATATCTAGTAGATGAGGCCCTAGGCAACTAATATTATCATCGATGCATAATAGTAAAATGTTATTTTGTTTCATGTTCCACTTATTGTTGTGTTTCTGATATTTTTTGTTCTTAATTTATCTATTATTTAATTCCTATGTAGTACCCATATACTGCGCTCAATTCGCACGTCCCTAGGGGCAGAATATGCTGTAACCAAACATTTATAAACATCTGATAATGTACCATATTCTTGCAAATAAATGAATTATTATTAATTATATTCCTATGTCAATGTTTAAAAGAAAATTAAAAGTATTACTGCTTAAAAATGGTGTATTCTATAAGTGATTGGATCCAATGATCATATTTTGAGCTATCATTTCTTATTAACTTTATTATTAATATCTATCACTTATTATTTAGAATTTTATAAATTTGCACACCTGATAAGGTAGGATATGGCCTGGACTCTTGTTAATCTTAAGATCTAATGTACAACCCATGTTCAAGCAAATAAATGTTTATGATTTATGATTTATTTATGATAAATATAAAATGCCTTATAAACCTCGTAATACACTAAACACTTACAAAATTAAAAATATATATTAGCTGACCATAAAATTTTAGATGAGGACTGAGAGAAGAAAATATCAAATAAAATTTTCACTTCATTTTATTAAAACCGTCTTATCCGCTTACTTTGTATTTTTATGGCAACATAAAAATCGCCATAAATTATGCTTTGAAGGAAATTGCTCGGTTACCTTTCCGTCTTTGAAAATTTTGTATTCAAGGAGCCGGTCCCATCGTAACTGTTCGTAATACTTTTAATGACTACTTACCCTGTGGTCTTGTGGGACAGTGGATCTCAAGTTAAGGAAGTTTGCCTACAAGGTTAACCGGGTGTTTCTATTTTGCCCTATAAACATTCCGTGAAAAATAAGCTATAAAATAACGTTATTTATTTATACTAATATTATAAACTGGGAAGATTTAGTTGGTTTTTTGTAATCGATAAACTCTAAAACTACTTTGAATAATTTTTCACCATTAGAATACTACTCTTTCAGAAATAACATAGCCATATAACAACACGCTTTGAGCCATGAAAGAGGACCAGTTATTTTTTTTTTTTTTTTTTTTATTTTGCTCGTCAAACTGATCACACTCCGCCTGATGGTAAGCAGTCGTGTGGTCTAAGAGCAGTGGCCTCCACATCGTCCTCATAGCAGCCGAGGCGATGTTGAGGTCTCTACTTTGACGGCCTGAGAAGGTGCTTTTTCACGCCCCGCTTAAAGGACCCAGGATTGAAGGAAGAAGGAAACACGTGCCTTGGCAGAGAATTCCATGCCTTGGTATACAGATTAGTAGTATGATATATTAGGTGGGAATGAACAGTAGCATTATGTCTGAATACTATTTACTCTCAGATATACATACATATGTGTTTATCATACGATAAGAGCGACGCTTCTAATTGTGGATCGACGCTTTAAAAGAGAAAATATACATATATTTTTAATCTTCAGCTTATTGAGTCGCAGCGGCACACCAACGGCGAGACACAATTGATTTTTTAATATGTCTGGTATGCTAGGACTTGACAGATTAACCTGGAGCAAACTGATTGAGTAAATTATTTCACTTTACTTACAAGGGGCTTTGTGTTAGAAAATTCTAAGAGCTGCTGGGAGTCTGGATATGTGCCCAGTGAACAGTAATAGGTTCGTTCGTAGCTACATATGTATGTTTTTGGACTCTACGTAATAACGTAGAATCCAAAAACATATGTATATATGTAGCTAAAGGCCTATGAGACTGTATAAGCGTATATGTTATATGTTTATTAAGGTTTCTAGATCTTCTTAAGAAGTGTGTTTTGATGTAAGTATATTGGTAGTATAGGTATTGCAGAGCTTCAAACTGGCATTTTAAATGTTTATACACTGTGGTAATTTTTTTGCAAAAGGCGGGCTGCGAGCTTTCTTGACACGGTAATATATTATATTTACATATCTTGCTAAACGTACATTAAATTAATAAGACACGATAGAGCTGGTACAAGATTTTAATTTAAATCAATATATAATAATACCAACCCTGTATTAAGCTGTCATACTGCCAGGCATAAGCTTTTTCTCAGTGGGTGAAAGGTTAGGTCATAGTCTGCCATGCTAGCTCAGTGCGAGTTGGCAGAATTCATATACATATCTTCTTCTTTTTTTTGAAAAGTCAGAGAAGCGTGTCTTGGGCGTGCATGGCAATCCAACGGTCTCTCACTATAGCCTAGTGGGATAGCGCTCAAAGCCAGTTGCACTCACTGATCGGTAAACGATTAGCGAGGTTAGGCAACGTTGGGTGCGGTCAGTCTATAGATGGGTGACCACTTATTGGTATTTCATCTGAGCGTCTCCGTGTTTCAGAGGGCACGTAAAAAGTCGGTCCCGGTTGTTGCCAAATTGACAGCAGTCGTTAAGCCATGTCAAAGGCCCGCGGGCAGCTTGAACAACTCTTGACAACAGGTTGGCCACTTACCACACGAAAAGAAAGAAAGAAAGAAGCTGCTGTTTTATTATAAAATAATAATAATATTAATCAGTAATATTTATACATTATGACGACTAATCAGCTACTTTTGATATATTACCACTACATACATACATAGATTCACGCCTATTTCCCAGAGGGGTAGGCAGAGACTACGGATTTCCATTTGCTACGATCCTGACACACTTCTCTGGCTTCATTCACTTTCATAACATTCCACTAATACACGAAAAAGAATGTATGTAACTATAAAGAAACCAGGTTCACAAAAAGTTTGAGAATCTTTGTTCCAAGGCAAGACGTCTTTTTTTAGTATACTTATCCCTGGCATATTGGAGATAGCTTTTTAACTAAGCGGGTAGGGCAGTCAGTATTTTTCTTGTTGAGGCACACTGGCACATTTGATATCTGAAATATAATAATAGATTACATTATAATTAAGATATCCGATGCATATATTGACAGCCACAAAGTATTACGCAATAAAGTATTCGTTCAGCAAATATCATCAGAATCCTTTTTTAAACAACATTACGATCGACAATAGAACCCTCTTGCCTAAAAACAATTTTTACAATCAGCCTTGGAGCGTACATACAACCTCTAATCGCAACTCGGATTTCAGAAGCTTCGTGTAATCACTAAGCTTAGCTAAACCAAAATGCGATGCAGTATCAATTGTAGTAGCAAAAATTTTGTTAGAAATTTGGTCGAGACATGGGGAAAGGTTAGGTTAAATTATTGAAGTACATGAAACAATTGCTAGCGTCGTCGCAAATATAATAATTGCCTGCCTCTCTGGGTAAGAAACGTAAGTATGAACGAGTTTTTTATTTGCCCTTTGCGATTAATTTAACCCAAATAATTCTACATTTTTAAAACATTTGTTCCTTTGAAGAAATTATTCGTAAACTCAGTAAAATAGGTTTTGTAAAGAATCAATAATATATTTACAAACACCATTTAATTTAGGACGGTGTTCTTGTGAGACATCGATTAGATCTTGTAGTTATACGCATTATTATCAGATAAGAAAACATACTTACTTAGGTACAATTCAGCCTATTTAAAAACTGAACTGTTTTTTTCTAAAGTGATTAATTAGGTAGAACAAATTATAATAACAATGATAGGAAAATTAAATGCAAGCAGGGCATATTAAAATAACCTAGAAATGTAAGGTGCCGTAGTCCAAGCTAAGCCTTACCGTATACAGCGCTCTTCGAGTTATATTATAATGTCGTTCATACAATACCGATGCTATAAACTTGCAGACACAGTATTCTTAGGTTTTGGTTTTCTGAGTATACTCTCAAGATTAGACAGTGTTAAATTCAAATTAAGAGTGATGTTTAGGCCCAAGTGGAAAGGAGGCAGATACATAATGCGATATATAGATCCAAAAGTATATTTTATAAAGTATATTTATTTCATTAGCCGAAAATGCACTAAAATCGAGGGTTAAATAATCATCTATCTATCTATCTATTAATGCAATTTCTTCTTTATTTTGGAGATATATATGTTTTATTATGTTATATATGTTTGTTAGGCTGGTTGCTGATATTCACAAATAACCTTGTTGAAACCTACGTACTGCAATCATTTTTATGGGTATATAATACGTTGACGTACTTTGAAGTTCGAATCGCTGATTGCATTAAAAGTCATGTTAGGCAATGTAATTATAATGTGTATGAACAAGAAACCTTTATTTACCAAACAAATATAGAACAGATAATAACTAAATCGAGATTTACGACTTTATCCGAATTAAACTGTAACTTTAAAAACTTACGTAAACGCAGCTTTAGAATTTGTCATCAGTAAACAACGTTATGTTAAGCAATCTCGGGGTTTGTTGTATCGTAAGAATAATGTTGGAAATGTAACTGAATATTATTCAGTAACATTTCCATTTAGCAGTAATATAATTATTTTAATATTCACATGAACCATATTCACTGGCTCAATATTTAATTGGATGGAGAATAAAGCAGCAATAAGTCCAGGTCAAGAGCAATTTTACTGGTAGAGTATTTTATATTTGAGATTATGCCTTGTACTACATACACTGTTCAGCTTTTTGAAAATGTTTAATCATTTTTGGAGTTCATCTGTAATATTTCTGTTGATATCGATTCGATGCAAATCTTGTAGCAAATAAAAGCATTAATAATTGTTTTTAAATACCTACATATAACTATTATGTTATTTTTTTTTTTAGCAATGATATCTGTTTATATTTAGATAGAGTAAGTGTAAAAAAGAAAGCTTAGGCTTTACCCGTACTTATCTCTGAGTTTAGTCTGCACAGATTTTGTTATGGTTTAAGTCCGCCTCGCTATGCCATTCCACCGGGCGTTGTAGGATCGATCCCCAAACGTAACAAACATTTACGTGATCTACAAATTTTTGCTCTATGTTTGTTCATTCCTTGTGTCCGTTGTTTGAATATTTGTAACGTCCTCAGTGGCACAGAAATTATTCCCAGCGTAGACGATATTTTACCATAGAAATTGAATAAATACGATCAAAATTAAAAAAAAGAAATCCTTATTTGTTATATATGACAAAATTACTGGAAATTTTACTCCTTCGTTGTATTTTAAGGCAACTTTCACTAAGTCACGCACGTAACAATTCTACTACCAGCCGTGCCTTATTTACCAGCGACATATTTCCACATAATGAATTGTTTCCGGCGTTGAAACGTGTCACGGAAACCCACCGGCTCACTGTCCCACATACGAATAGCTAATACGTACGAAGATTGGATTGATATGAGTCATTAGCGGATTGAGGATTGAGCGGTCAGCCGACACAGTTCCATTCATGCAAGTCTCTGAGGTCAGTAATCGAGTCTTTGTACGGGTTCTTTGTTTCACTATTAACTGTTATACGAGTACCTATCAATTCTACCTGTAATAGCCTATTGAAATTCTCCTGATTAACACACTCCTTTATATTAGATATAGAAAATAACTTCTTTTTATTGCCTATATCTTTGTTATTTTGCCAGTATTTAATCACATATGAGAATACGAAATCTATTTGCGAATATATGCGTGAGGTTAAGTATGATCTGAGTGAGCACGGTAGCTAAATATGAAGCAATAGGCTTTGATTTCCTTTTTTAAACTCTATTTTTTAATTATATATCTAAGGTGGTAATAAGCCTTTTTATTCCTGATCATCGATTATCAGTTATAGTCTTAAACTTTCTATCACTAACGCATTGTTTAGTCTGCAAAATACAACTATCATGGGTCAAGGTTTTGGTTCCTATCCGCCTGAAAGCTCTGTTAACCTTACGTTGGAGTAAGTAAGATTATTGGGCAATATTCTGTACACCAAACTACTTTCACATTAGAGCTGCTTTATGTTTAAAAGGTGAATCCCCAACGTTATTCTAAACCTCAAAATTGCTGTCCCACCATTGATTGCGATAGCTTAACGCTTACGTCACTGAAACATTGCTAACATATTAACATTTCTATTCACATTCTATTTACGAGTGCGTTACTCAAACAACTCATATCTAAAACGAGGAATAAACTAGTGAAGTACCGCAACATCAATTAATTAGCGACTGTTACTGCAAGTGCACTGTGGGCGCGACGGTACCTAATTAAACCACTAGCCATAAATCATAATCACATGATTAAAGTACATTTGCGTACACGCGCCTTTAAATTGTTTTCAACACGCTAATTGGGGAAGTCACATTTAGTTTTTTGTAGGGTTCCGTCAAAAATACAAAATGTGCATCAAAATGTTAACGTTCAAAATAGTATACCAAGCTACAAGATACCAAGTCATATTAATTTGTTAATTCCTGCAATGAAAAACTATCGGGTAGTTGAATAATTGTGTCTAGCCGCTGGTCGGGTACTGTAGTTCAAAGAGTCTTGAGCTCAGTTCCGTAGCTTTTGAGATTATTCATTCACAAACAAAATTACAAACATTCTAAAAGACAAATCTTTCCTCTTTATAATATTAATATAGACTTCTACTTTGAAATATATCCCGATGGTCAATCACAATGCGCCAATAGAGCCATGGGACATCAAAAATCATCGAAAATGGACTTGAGACCTAGATAGTTCTAGAATAAAATACGCTTCCATTCAAAATCTGATCTATAATTTCTCATCCGATTTCTTTTTTTAATTTATATCGTCCTGTCTATAATCCCAAATATTAAGATTACCGCAAAAAATGTGTCTTAACTCCAAACAGAGCACTGTTTGGAGTTAAGACACATTTTTTGCGTATTAAGGCATGTAGAACATTGTTCACAATGTTAGGCAGTAAACTTACGTCACCCAACGCTATAACATAGGCACCCCTAGAAATAATCCCCTCAATCGCATCTACCGACACGTAGCTACGTTGTACACAGCCTTCAAGATCATTTGAGAATATTGCAAGGCTAGATCAAACACTGACAGTTTGTAAAATATATTGAACGAAGATATTTTAGAATGTACAGAAAATGTTTAACTTACTGCAGGGGTACTGCAATGCGGTGCTCACGTATGTAATGGTGGTATTCCATCACTAATTTAAGGCAAAATTTTGTTTAAAGATAGCTTAGGAAAGAATAGTACTTATGCCGAAAAGCGAAAGCAAGAGACACTCAGAATCCAAAACAAATTTTGTGAGGCAAATCAAATCGATTCCAATTCGAAACACTAGGTACGCTGGTTAAGCACAGTATAGTGGCACGGCAACCACTAAATCCATTTCGTCATCCATGCAGTCAAGCTGAACAATAATTGGTCCATTGAATAATGCTGCCGGCAAAGTTTACTGTTGATTTCACTGATGTTTAAACATTTAGCCTATAAAGTTTAAGGACACTGACCGCCTGTATAATTTGTCACGACTTTCGTTGTAATCGAAGGACGGCAGAATCCCTCCTTTTCCAAGAAGTCCAGAACTTTCAGCTACTTGAACTACCATTTTAACGGTGACGGATTTGTGTAACCAAAAACCTAAAACGCATCATCTAAATCTTACCAAAAAATTAAACGGCATTAGGACACGACGATATACTACAAGCATAATAAGTGAAAAAGAAAACAATTTTTATAGTCAATTACTAGTAAACCACAACGCAGATGAGATTCTGGATAAAATTTGGCACACGGATCTACCTGTCTGCCATGTTTCTAGTCTAGATTAATACATAAAATATTTAATATCCCGGTATGCATTTCTGACGAGAAGTTAAGGTTCAAGTGAAGCCGAAAAGCAAAGCTACTAAAATAAAAAAATAGAATCCGAACCATAACGGAATCAGAAAATCGGATCTATAAAAAAACAAAACCATACAGATAGTCCACTTCGATATAAAAAGCATTTTACCGTTAAGTGGTCCCACAAAAGCCTTTACAAACGTCATAAGTATTCAGGTTTGACCAAAAAACTTTGTAACTTTCTCAAACCAATATTTACATTGGCTTACATAAATGTGGATCCCTAAAAACACATGCACAGCCTTCCTCGATTTTCCCCTTATTTGCATACCGTCACCCCATATATTTTGTTTTAAAAAAGTCATGTTCCTTTTTGAAACGTTTTTATAATTACTATGATTAATTAGGTCCTACTTTAAGTCGGTGTAACGAAATTTCAGAATGTGTTCGCGGGTTTTTATATAGGGGGAGCGGACGAAGGTTTAATTAGACAATTCGTCATTTTTGTAAGTCTTTTATGACGTGTTTGGTGACGGTTTTAATATTATACCTTGCTTAGGAAGCATAAAACTGTTTTTTGATAGTGCTTACATAAACTATAAGCTATTTCTGTACCCCTGACATCGTATGCAAATATGATGATTGGTCAAGTAGTTAAGGTTTGAAAGTGTAACAAACAAACGAGAAAAGGCTGTCTAAGAAAGTTTATAAGGCTAGTGTAAATGGAACAGTCGCAAGGGGAAGACCGAGGCGAACGTTTCTTGATCAGATTGGAGACGTTCTGGACAAAGACCAGGTTCAGAGCACCTTAAACCGGCGAGCGTGTATGAGGAATGTAATGAAAGTGAATAAAGCCAGAGAAGTGTGTCAGAATCGTAGCAATCCAAATCCGTGGTCTCTGCCTACCCCTCTGGGAAACAAGCGTAAATCTATTTGTATATGTATGTTTATTTAACTACATAGCCTAACGACCATATAGCCCGGCAAGAGCAGCCTTGCCTCTCTGTCACATCCTCATTTTCTAGTAAGTAATACTAATAAGAATTCCCTAATAAAAAACCTTTTCTCGATCCGCGAATCAAACTCAAGATTTTACAGTCGCACACACAGTGTAATAATACCTGTTAGCTCATATTAAAGTGATCCTCAAGTCTATACAAGACCCCAAACATCATAAGTCTGAATTCACTAACACGTGCTCAACTTAGCGATATATTATTTACCTGTATAAATCTATTCAAAGTCTTAAATCTGATTCCATGCAGATGAAATCGTTGAAATTGCGTGCATACGTGCGTGCGTGCGTGCGTGCTTGCGTGCGTGCGAGCGTGCGTGCGTGCGTGCGTGCTTGCGTGGGTGCGAGCGTGCGTGCGTGCGTGCGTGCGTGCGTGTGTGTGTCTTTGTAAGGTCTCCCACGGACAGGCAATTAAACTAGTGCGAGAAAACATAAAAGAAAAAAATAGACTTGCCTATAGAGTGAGTCGGATACACCTAGTAGGTGAAATTTGGATACACTTCTATTATGTTACTAGGATCTAACCATCCCAATAAAAATCAAGATTGAAATTTTCCATAAAAAGGCAACGATAATACCAATAAGTGTACTTGTGCAGCTTCCACACATCGTGAAAAACATTATGAACATTTGTCTGTAAGCAGGTTACTTTACGAAGTTCTTCCACGCTTAAAACAAGCAACAATTAACTACAAGAACGCTTTAGTTTTATTTTATATCCATGTATACTTGATAAAGTCATAAAAAACACAATAACTCTAGTCTAGTCGGCACACAAACATTTTATTTTTAATTCCTGTTTCTGCGTATCTAGAGAACAAGTTGCTGGACTAAAATAAAACTTCGCGGTTGAATGTTTTAAATTTCGCGATAACGTCCAACAGCGTAAAGTAAACAGTATAAATTGTACGTACAATACAACTATATAAAGCGGCTTTCCTGGAAAATATTTGGGCGTCAACGTTTAACAAAAACACGTACACAAAACATAATTTCAAGAGAATATTTTAGTTAATAAAGTCATAATTTTTAATAAATTTGATGTAGCTATATTTACAGCAATGGGCTATCTACTTACGTGACTTAGGAAACTACACTAAATTTATATTTGTTCTGAATCAAAATAATAAAAAAACAAACTAGTTTTGTATGTGTTTTGTCAAATGTTTCACTACATTTTCTGTGTAGTAAATTAATTTTTCTTACAGGATAACCAAAATATAATAAGTAAAATGTTATTTAGTAGAATAATAAAAGGAAGATTTTGATATTTGCTTTCTAAATTAAATATGATGTTGTACGTACGTGTTTTTGTTGAATGTTTTTACTAAATATAACACGCCTTAAGTTTACCATTTTTTGCTGTCTTGCCTTATACGAGAATGGGTCCTACATCACGAGGCTGAGGGTTTATTTATTGCGTTACGCGATAGACTCCTGATTTTTTGTGTTAACAACTTCGGGGATGTATGAAAAATGACATGTTTAGCCGGTGTTCGGGAGTATCGGGGTGATGTCGACATAACCAATATTATATGTAGGTACGTAGGTACGATCTCATTATTACACATACATATGCTGACCTTAATCTTACAGTACATACATAGTTTAATTTAATAGTACAACACTAATATTGATTATAGAATACGATAGAGGTTCTAAAAATCTTTGGTATCGTTTATATATATAAAATTAGCAAGTTGATTTTAATTGATTGTACAGTGCTAAGTAATAGGATGAAAGATTATAGCGTTCCACCAATATACGAAAATTGTATTCAAGCCCCACATTATATATTGACAACTATTCATCACGGATTACATTTAGGGATATATGACTTGACTGTAATATAAAAATGTTATGACGAAAAACAATTTAAGTACGTAGGCAATTAAAATGATTTTCGTCCAGAGGTCAGGTTCGTTAAGGAGGTCTTTTACTGCACAAAGAGTATACTACTTTTCCTCTGTTAAACATGATGCATGTCAATAACCTTTACACTTTTAAAGCCCTTCAGTAGTTATATTTTACAGACACAGTAATATTATAATGTCAAATGTAATAGATTTTAAGGTAATGTGCTTCACATTTCTTCTTTAATCTTTCATGGTTAATTGTTGCGACTATACGCACAGATGAGAAAACGCTGCTTACAAATTGAGGGATATTTTGTTTCATATTTCGTTCCCATCTCGGAGTGGTGTTTAGCTACTATATACGGATTTTATCGCGTTGTTTATTTATCACTGTATTACAAAATTTTGAAAATATTACTCTACTACTACTATTGATTTTATTTGACTAATTTATAAGCTAATAAAATTATTTAAACTATTAAATCTATTTATTTTTGGTTTACACTTTCCCCGACGTTTCGGGTGCTTTTCCCCGTGACCATGGCTGCTGAAAAGCACCCGAAACGTCGGGGAAAGTGTAAACCAAAAATAAATAGATTTAATAGTTTAAATAATTTTATTAGCTTATAAATTAGTCAAATAAAATCAATAGTAGTAGTAGAGTAATATTTTCAAAATTTTGTAATACAGTGATAAATAAACAACGCGATAAAATCCGTATATAGTAGTTTAATTTCAATGAATAACATTCGCGTAAACAGAAGACAATATTATGGTGTTTAGCTAATAATAAATCTACCCTCACCGAGTATGGAGTAAAATGCCAGCGAAATTGTTTTGTGTTTGTTTTTTAAACATTTTCCGCAATAACGCTGTGGAGGAAGACTTTGATCGCGTGGGACTCCAGCCATGCTGAACAGTTATGCTACGTAACTCACAATATATGTATACTTGTACCGTATTCAACAACAAGCGTACAAGTGAATGTATTATTGAACTACATTATATTAGTAAGTCCAGCATCGTTGAATTATATCTTTAGCTTTTCTTTAACCTTATATTACGCTCGTGAATGATAGATACTAAGAAAAAGATCTCTAAGAGTATCTTTAAACCCAAAAGGATAACGATATTCTAAGGGTAAAAGAGATGTCAGTTCAGTTGAAAACGAATAGTACATATAATATATATCAAACATCCGTAAATGTCACTGTGCAATCTTACCTAATTAAAAAGTCCAGATACTGGACTTTCCTTTCGTTTATTTATGGATTCATACTTCAGAAATATTAAAAGTAAGAAATATAAAATACCTTTTAGTCTTAACCAAGCTACAGGTCGATCTAACTTTATTCGTTTGGCCTCGACTCTCTATACATCAACTCGGTCTCATCAAATTGGTTGAGAAAAGCCAGATATATGAGGCGAATTATCCTAACTTAATATTATATATAAATGCAAATAGGAAATTGTCTGTTTGTTACGCTTTCACGCCATAACTACTCGACCGATCATCATGAAACTTCGCATACACGTTATCAGGGGTACAGAATAGGACATAAGGTATCGTTTGTCCATAAAAAAGTACTGTTACTAACCTAACCTAACCTGCAGTTACGCGAGCGAAGTCGCGAGCAAAAACTAGTGAAAATATATATGTGTAATATATATCAAATTCTCGTGTCACAATGTTAGTTACCATACTCCCCCGAAACGGCTTGACCGATTTTTATGAAATTTTATATGCATATTTAGTGGGTCTGAGAATCGGCTACTATCTATTTTTCATACCCCTTAGTGATAAGGGTTGTCCACCCCTAAATTTTTTTTTTATCTTTTGGTCAAAACATTTCTTTTATGGCAAAACAACGTATGCCGGGTCAGCTAGTATATGTGTAAAAATGAAAATGTCTCTCTTATTTCAAAGATAATTTAAAATCTATCTATAATCTATAATCTGTTGTGATATTTAAATTTATATTTATGGTACAATTTATATTTATCATATGATAAAAGCTGAAGTCACGAAAATGAATTTCTTCGTCTCTGTTTGAGATTTAACCGAATGGTTAACAAGCTTTGGTATTCCTTTATGCTTTATTTAGGATGTTTTGCATACCTTTGAGTAATGCTTGAGACATCGATGTCAGCTCGTACAAAGTTGGAAATGTCTACGTAGTTCTAAGAGGATTACGCTTCGGGTCTCCATTCGGTATTTGCGAGGTTTATGAAATGTCTAACTACAGGATTAATTATAAATTAATGAACGGCTCTCAGAATATAGGTCTTTTAATTTAAAATGTTGTCCTAAATCGAATTTGTCATTGAAATATTTTTTTACCATGGTTTCTTTATTTGACTCGATATAATAGATGTTTTAAAAAAATATTATTATATAAACAAGTTGTCATAACACCTTTAGACGAAAAAACGTAAATTAAGGTAAGGCATATAAAAAATAAACAGAAATCAAAATAAATTTATTCAAGTTAGGTTACAAGGTAACACTTATGAATGTCAAAGTTGCAATATTTTTTTTCTGTGAATTTACATTTATTGCCACGTTTAGCAAAGCAAGGATGTAGGGCCCATGAAAAACAAGGGCAAGAAACTCATGGTCATTCTTTTTAATCGCCAAGTTTACAATGATATTTTGTTTATAAATCATAATTGTAAGGTGCTGCAACCATTTCTCCATGAACTACTACTGAACATACTCAAGCATTTAATAAAATTTTATGGTAGCCTCTAAAGCAGCAGTACGCCATATGTAGCTTCGCATGTAAGCCGCATAGTAATGTTAATGTGCACTGTCTCTGTGAATTCCTATCACAAGACGATTCATGAGATAATTAAGATATGCATTTGTTTACTATTAAAATATATTACCCACATGATGGTTAGCGATTACAATAGCTTATAAGCGGTTGTAATACTAGAGGTATCTTTCACTCGCGCGTTGACCCTATGGAAAATTATATTTATACATTGTATCACGCCTGTATCCCCGAAAACGTAGGCAGAGGTGTATTACACACACATATTATGCCAGATGTGGTATCCAGGTCCTACGTAATAGTAGGCAAATCTATTGCCGTCTTACCAAACATAGTTCCAGATTTCGTACTATGGTATTTCTTGACTGAAAATCCTAATAACACTGCACGAACCCGAGTCCTTCTACACAGCAATCGTATTTATAACGGTTGGTACCTTAAAGACTTTCTCTTGACTCTATATAAAGATAAATTCAATTTACGATTCTAGAAAAAAACCGATCAAACTCACTAGTTCCATCGATATACAGCAGGGGTACATCCTTTAGCTAGTTTCGATGGAGTTTATTAACTTTACTAGCAATGTGTAAACAGAGTGATATCAAACTTAGAGAGTCCTATATAAAAACAAATATAAATGAAAAGGTCTGTGTTAGCATAGCATTGCACTTCTTAAATTGTAGCATACGTAACATAATAAAGGATACAAGACAAAACTACCCAACATACCTTGATGTAATCGTGCTACACGGTATGTATAAATTTATTGTTATGTATAATAAAAATATAACATCTGTACCGTTTACACACTTTCTCAATGCAGGGCATTGCCTCTTCTTTGTATGAGACGGTTAAGATTACAGTCTACTATGCTAAACCAGTACGGCTTAAGCAGTTAGCCCATACCCACGAAAATATTACATAGAACTCGTAGACGCCGCTAAAGCCAGAGTCAAATTACTACTTAATACATATATTCATAGCTTTGAAATGTCAGAGGCCTTGATATAGAACTTCAGGTCTGTCTATTAGACTATTGCCTTCACTGTTGTATATTATGTATAGTTATTAGTAAATTAAGTAATTTAAATACCTAAATGTATTTTTTATTTTCTTTTTAACTCAACCAACTGTCTCGTCAATTATACATATTTTACTTTGTTTGTTTTATAAGGCGTAAAGCGTAAAGGTAGGTTAGGTTATGTTAGTAACAATAGGTACTTACATAAAAAATGGCCTATGTTTCTCGGTGCATGTAGCTTTCTAATGGTAAAATAATTTTTTAAATCTGTTGAGTAGTTTTTTAGTTAAATCCTTACAAACCAACAAACAAATCAGAAATCTTATCTTTCCTCTTTATAATATTAGTATATGCGAAGTACCAAACTCAAATGCGACACATCCATCTCTTCCAATATAACACCAGTATAATATCCGCCAATAATTTAAACTGACATAAACAGTTGGATCCCGACACTAGAGTTTCGAAGCATAAGGCCATTATCTATTGTTCGTCGTGATTAAGTCGACTTAAATAAGCCGCATTGGATGATTCTCGCACATCAATAGAGTATGCTCCGATTGGCTTCGGTTAGCATTCGCAGGGTTTATTAGACAATGGACATTATGCTGCCAAATACCAACGGTTGTGAATGGGATGCGACCCCTGTCGAGATAGCCATAAACCTGGATTAGAGGGTTACCTGGTTGGTAAGAGTATATAAAATCTTTACATGATAAAAAGGAACCGTTTTTGTGAGTAATATTTTCTTACGTTTATGTAAACGTTACACATTGAACAAGGACTGCCTCGGTGATGCAGCCATAGTGAATGCGTATGAGGTCTCAAGTTTGGTGCCCAGGTCGTTCAAGGTGTAATTGGGTTACTATATTAAATAATTCTTAGTAGCAGCACAGAGGCTAAAACTGCCTGGTAGACGCGAATAGACTTATATTATTAAAGACCTAAAACATAGTTTGTAAAATTTGGGTGCGATACACCTCTATCAACTCCTTCAGAGATATAGACGTGATAATATATTATTGTATACATTGAAATTAAACTATTTTACGAATAGTATCCAGTTTTTATAGAGTTAGGATTTTCTGACATACCTAGCACAAAGTATCCTAAAATGTACTTTATTTATATTCATTACCGCGCAGACAATAGTCTTAGAATCAGTAATGAACCTACAAGAACACAATTCAAGTCAAACAAACTAGAAAGATACTCTTAGATACATTATTCTTAGTAGATAGAGCATATAAATCCATGGAAGCCATACAGTCGGCATCGGCGTCAAATGATGTCGTGATATGATAGTTGATATAAGAATTCGATGCCTTCATATTAATATCACAATGAGGTCAGATGAAATATATCTATAAGTAAAATAAAAATGATCCCTTTCGTCCCACCAATATGTTCGGACGATTGGAAGAAAATAAATGTATCACAAATTGTCCTACTAATGGACATCGATCGATCCTCGATACGCGGATAGTGGAATATACCAACTAAACTCAAATTTTGCTTATTTATATCCAAATTGAAAATAATAATTACCACTTCATTTTGCAATAAATTTTGATACTGTTTGCACATAAAAATCATTTGATTGCTATTTGCTATTGTATGGAAAATAATATACAAAAATCAAACATAGATAACTACCCTATTATTACAAAAACATGAAGCATACCGTAATTGTGTCATAGTGAAACTAAAAAGCAATATTAGCTGCAAATCTCGTGTCGGAGCTCTGAAGTTCAAGTGAACACAAATAAATCAGTTGGCGTGCTCGGCATCACGTCCGATCTAACGCAGCTTGTTAACGCGAGTAAACTTGTTCCTATTCTCGCTTACACTGCGAGTAAAAAGTGCGGTGTCGGGTGGCGTGGACGCGTTCATTATTAGGTTTCACTGTTATACCAGCAAACAGTATCAATTGGAGTAGAAAAGTGATGGAGATTTTGTTTACGTCACTGCGAACACTGCTACTGCGAACTCTGATTTAGTTCTCGGGATTCAATATTATTTAGAGCTTATACGGTGAACTTTAGAGTGCTTTTGGGTCCTCTAAGGCTTGAAGTTTTCTGAGAACAAGACAGAGATTCTTTTTAAAGGTTAGATTCAAAGAATTTGAATTATAAATTACGAGTATTCTTATCATCTTCTTTAGCTTAGTGAGCTAAGCTAAATGCGTGCATTAGGACTAGGTTTACGTCATTAATGTAATGGATTTGAACCCATGACCTTTCGTTTACAAGTCAAATATCTTAATATGTTTTTTTATTTTGATATGAGTTTTAAAAATATATTTGATTTAGCGGTAGTGGCGCCCTGCAATCACTGGACTCAATCATTGTGGAGCTTCTGTAATCTATTCTACGACAGATAAAAGACATTTAAGCCACACAGTACAGATAATTTAAGCCTACTATTTTGCCATTTATGCTTAGTTCTAATATTATAAAAGATACTGTGCGCCTTTTGACGTACACATATAAATGCAAACTGTACTGATATATTAGTGGTTATTTGTATAAAATGTATTCGCGCCCTGCGTTTTTTTTATTTACCGGTTGGACAAAAATCTATCGTCCCATTTATTATTACGTAATATCACTTACGCATTAATGCTAAAACTAGCGAGGCATTACTTACTAAACATATGATTATAAGCGACATATGTAGGTTCATAGGGCCCACTATACGATATATAAATATGACTACACTTTTATGTTATACAATAGAACATCCCCAGTGCATCTTCACATACTAATCATCAACTTTTACGCTATTCACGCTACCATCTAATACCTTGGTAGATTTCTCTTGAAGCGTGAGAAATATGTACGTTTTGCACCTTTCCTTTGCCTTTTCCAAAGTTTCCTTGAAGAAAAAACGAGCTCCAATAAATTGCTTACTCAGCGTTGTAACAGGTCATTGACCCTGAAGGTAAAATGGTTCCTGAAGACTATTACCGTACGTTTTCAATTCGCTCAGAGCTTATTACTGCCACTCCAAAAGTATATTTTTCTTATAAGTCTATCCAACATTAAAAGGTAAAAACCTATTGTATTTCTTCCCACAATGTTATTTTTATTTCAGTATTGTATAAAATAAATACTTTATACAATACTTTCTTCATTTTATCCTAAATACTAAGTACTCTTTGGAGTAAAATAAAGAGGATTATAGAAATAGGTATCTTATACTGTATAGGATAGATGCGCCCTCTATCACGTAGGACCCTTAGCTGGGGAAATGTAGTCGTTAAAAGTATATATTATAAATATATATATTGAGGTATTGTCTTTCATTCGAATGTTATATTTTAAAATTAAACTACTGTTTACGGAAAATAAATCGCTATAAAATCAACAAATAATTTAGGAAAAATAAGTTTAAAGTTTCTGAAAGCGAAACTATCTTTTCTTCACGCTTAAATGTTTATTCGAGTTTCACGCTAAACTTTAGTAAAAGTTAAACTACTTAGTCATAACAAAACGAACATAAGTACACAGATAATAAGCTTTAAAACCGTAATACATGTTTGTTTTGTATTCCAAGCGCCCGTTTAGGGACGATTCTACGAATCATTGTAGAATTCATGCAATAAAGACGTCAAATTCACTCAGTTTTCGCGAACACAGACGTAAAAAATAAGGCATTTACTTAGACTGATTAATGTCCCCCTCCGCTTTGACGAGAATAATGTTGTTGAGAAAATTTACTACGTATACGTACAATCAACTAAAACCCTTGTAGAATGTATAGCTATTAGATATGTATCTACTTGATAACAATCTGCAGCCAGCGAGTCTGTTTTTCAAGTCAGATTCAAGATTCCAATCTATAAAATTTAGCGCGTAGTGAAGCGATCATATGGATCACAATACCATTGCAGGAATTAATTTTGAATAAGATAGGCACAAAATCATACTATATACAGGTGTCCCAGAAGTCAACGTCAAGCTGGAATCATGTAAAGTGATAAATTAATAGATATCAGAAAAAAAAATTATGTACATTAAAAAATTAAAGGCATTTAAAAAAAAACAAAAGGATCTACATCCTGTGATGGTGTTTTCACTTCTGTCACTACAGATATTTTTAATTTTTTTTTAATTGTCTATAATTTTTTAAATATGTAACTTAGATTTTCTTTATATTTTTCTGACAGCTATTATAACTTAGTCTGTTACCTGATTCCGGCTTGACGTCGAATTCTGGGACATTCTGTATATGTAAAAAATAAATATCTATCGATCTCATTACAATGTATAATTGATGTAGATGTGAGACTATGTACATTATGTAAGGACAAGTAGAAGTTGACCTATGGCACTCACAGTTTGCCAGCTATGATTCTTGGTACACACAGCGACACATCAACCTAGACTGTTTGGACTTTGAACTATTATAAGTTGAACGCTGCGAATCGTGCGAGAGCGTACGCTATATTTTTGTTATGCTCTATCCTTACTATACATCGACACCACTATGCACTGTCCCTAGCCGACTATTTTGTATGTAGCGTAGTTATGCGTATATAAGGTTTCTATCTTGATGTGTAGCCGTGTGTACTATATAAAAGTATGAGCCTATTGCAATCTACCAGGCACGATTCCAGGCTCTGTGTTGTTAGTGAGAGTTTTAGCCAGAACATCCCATAGCACATTGCCGGACTCAGGCGTCAAGCTCGAGAACTCATGAACAGAAGTCACATTCACTATTTTTACATAAATGATTTGGAATCACAGCCATTTATAATTGGTCTATTGAATAAAGTATTAATCAAATAAATTATACATCACACATCCCTGAAAATACAGAAATATCCCAGAAACGTACATTCATAATGTCCATTCAGCTTTAAAATCCCATCACACGAGGATATGTGAAATTTCATAAATCGCAACCATTGTAGAGTCCAACCGAATCGCTTATGATAAATGTATTGCCATCCTAAGGACAATAGCTGCTTTGTGGATTTGATTAATGACAGTTTTAAAAAGCCCACCCCTAAATGGCAATAAAAAAATATGTCGCCGGCAGATTTCTTTCTGTGAACCTGATAACAGATTGCTCGGTTCGCCTGATTAATTGATATGAATCGTGTGTTGTAAAATAGCCGTGAAATGAGAGTGTTAAATGGTGAGGGGCGCTTAGATGGTTATTTGATTTAAGTGGCTCTGGCTTTGATTGGGCGTTGACGATATATTGCGATTTATTATTAACCTACGGAATTTTTATTGAATAGAAGACATAAATAATTACAGTATTTATTATTTGTTACACAATATGTTCTATTTGTATTTTGTTTTGTTACATAATTGTTTTATATATATTACTAGCTTTTTCCTACGGCTTTGCTCGCGTAAATGTAAGTATTAATTTAGTAGCAGTACTTTTTCAGGATGAAAGGTAACCTATGTCCTTTTCGGTTTCCGTGAAAACTTGTATGCGAAATTTCATGATGATTGGTCGAGTAGTTAAGGCGTGAAAGTGTCACAAACAAACAAACTCTCATTCGCATTTATTATATTAGATAGGATTAGGAGATGACTGACATTTTATTATTGCTGTGTAAAGTGAACGCCGTAACGTTAACGTCATGCGAGGCAGAGTCGTGGTGAGGTGAAAACGATAGCAACCAAACCATCTCTTTTAAACATACCACACATAATGTTGTACTTTGTATCAGCTAAAGATTAATTCCAATAACCTATGGCTGACGATTGACATATATGAAACACTTTTCTGATTTAATTCAAACTGCATAGAGAATATTCTTTTAGAAAACCTAATAACGTGTTCCTAGTTATCAAAATAAATATTGCTAATGCGTTCGCACTTACGCCTTTGGATAATCAAAACAATTTTCTTTTTACAATACCTATATTAAAAGTTTTTACGTGTAATTGAAATACATTTTCTTTAATGAAATCGCCCCGTTTTGGAAGAAGGCGCCAAAAGCGAAACCTCTACTGATTCGATTACATTAAGGTGCATTGCAGGCCGAGGTGCATTTATTCCTGCGCTGTATATTTAGATAGAGTAGATAGACAATTGACCTTAGAGGGAAATAAGATAGCTTACTGTCGCGTTAATTTCAGGTAATGTTATTAAAACAAAAAATATTGTCTAACATTTTTATCGAATCTGTCTTGCCTCATATATTTATTATTACATGGCATTTTATACATGGATAGGTTTACGTCTCTGTCCTCATATGGTAGGCTGCGTCGACTTAACTGAATGAATGATATAGTGGTTTAGGTGGTCGCCAGACCTTGCCCCTGCGCCGAGTGTTATTCGTCCCACAAGGCAAACATTTGTGTGATCCACAAATTGCTGTTCCAAATCTAAGTGTTCTTTGTGCTCGTCATTTGAATGTTTATCAAGTACCCCGTGACATAGGCTTTAAACTTAGTGCGGAGGTAGTCTTTTTAAAAAGGGCTTACAGATATTCACTTGCTATCGTAACACAGTACTTAATGTATATCGTTAGCTTCATTCACTGTAATTATATTCTTAAAGTACGCTCAATGGAATACCTATTTCAATAGAGTCCTTCAAGAATGTCTCCAAACTGGTCACAAAAACTTCGCGACAGTCCCTTTCAGATCAATATAATATACTAGTTGTCCCGACAGACGTAGTACTGTACACATGGAAAAAAATATAAGAAAAACCAAATCTAAACCATTCTCGAATCCACTTGAACACACACAAAAAATGTCATCAAAATCGGAATCTTGAAACGGAAGCTGCTTAAATATGAGCTAGGAGACAGAATTGAGATTAAAACAGATGGTGGGTTTGATTCTAGGCAGTTGCATTATCAACGTGCAAATACAGCGTTTAGCTTAGCTGGAACGGTTAACACGAATATAATAAAATAATGTCAAACCTCAGATAAATCTATGAATATAGTTCATCATCTCAGCTAAAAGATGGATATAGGCCTATATATATATATATATATAACCCAACAGCTTCCCGCGACCGTTACCAGGTCACTGGTTCACCTTGTAGGACGCCTACCCCTGATGCATCTTCTAGTGCATTAATATGGTTACTAAATAATAAAAATTATAATGTACCGTATAATCCAGCAGATACTAGACAGTTTTGTTTGCAATTATTTTCCAAAAGTAAGTTTTAACGTTTCTATAACTACAAACCGTCGTGATTTTGATTTGATGACGAGATAAACTGTCTTTTATTATCCCGGAAAAATCGACTTTAGTGCACTGTCTGGTTTAATTTAAAAAATTAGGCACCTTCTGTCACCTAATCCAGTGATCGATTTTTATTCGATTCTACGCTCCCTCTCAATTTTATTTACTAGGTGGTAGGAAAGTACACAATTCTTATACTATTATATTAATATAAAACCATAATTTTGAATACTAAATTTCAATTTATTAAAATCTACGTAGAACTTGAAAGATCCATTAGCAGACTTCCTTCACGCCCCAATTAGGCCTTGTAAACGGTCTGAATAGTTAGTAGGCTAAAAGCATGCTCGTTTCAATTAGCACTGTCAAGTATGTACAACTTGACGTGGAACAATTAAGCCGTTGTGGATCCGTTTACGTAAACTGCACACGACACACGACCTTGAACCTCAGACATTCGCTTTAGCTTTGCTAAGCTGAAATGAACCTAAGATTAACTCTACAATACAGTTTAAATTTCAATGTCTTGGATAATTTTTTTCATATGCGTCTTTATGTCGTTGTTACTATGCTAATAGAAAGTGAAAATCTATTATTGGTCACTTAATCACGTCACATATAATATGTAAATATGTAAAAGGTGAAATTCTAAAGGTTAAATTTCTTTTCTATGACCATCATGGCAAGAAATTTAATAAGGAGTTGTCACTGTGTTTGACAACAAAATAAATAAGTAATTATTGTTCTGCAAGCCTGTAAATGAACGTACGTAACGTAACGTCCAGTGTCAGGCTTATATGTTAAATGGTAAATACATTGAATTTAACTATTTTTCTAGATGTGCCTTCGGGCACATCATTCATCATTTATTTTATTTGCTACTTGAGAATTCGTCCTCAAAGAGTCAAACCGTGATAAAAAGAATACAATTTTAAAAAATTCTGTTGTTTTTTGTTTCTGTAAATATTGTGTTGTTATAAATATTTATGTTGATTTGGATGCAATTTGAATAAATGCAAACATACAATAAACTAAAATACTTATGAAATTCCAATGATAGCGGCGACATGTGATATCATCCCAAAAACTTTTGTTTTTGACAAAAAATACCACATCCAACTTTATGAAGAATTTAAATCTATAAATTCTTCATGAAATTGGATGTGATATTTTTTTTCATTTGGTATACATGAAGGGAGAATATACACGGATGGATCCAAAACAAAATCAGGAACAGGAGGCGGAGTCTTCTCCCACGACCTAAACTTCGATTACTCAACAACCCTGGGAAACCTCAACACTATCTTCCAGGCAAAATGTGTTGGAATCACCCGGGCTGCAACAGCGGTTACATTAAGGGGTATAAGTGGTAAGTCGATACGCATTATCTCGGATAGTGCCGTGGTACTACAAGCTCTGAAAAGTAACTGCTTTAACAGTGGGCTCATCCTGGAGTGTCACCGTGAGCTGCAAAGAATTGCAACAAAAAATCGGGTAACGTTGCAGTAGATACGCGGCCACAGCAACTCTTCTGGCAGTAAATATAATAATAATAATAATATTCTATCACATACACACAACACTATCTAGCCCAAACTAAGCAGAGCTTGTACTATGGGTACTAGACAATGGATAAACATACTTATATACTTTTTTTTGTAAATACGTACATATTATACATAGAAACATCCAGACCAAGACAAACATCTATGTTCATGCACACAAATGTTTGACTTGTGCGGGAATCGAACCCGCGACCTCAGTCGGTTACACTAACTACTACGCCATCGAGACCGCCACGCTGCAGACCAACTTCCAAAGACAGGATCGAGCATTAAAATGGTAGGACCCGAACCAATTGTCCCGATACCCTTCTGCCAACTCAAAACACGGTTATGTGACAGAACCACGAAACTACACGAAAAACAATGGGCAGAAACAAGGGAATGTAGACAGACAAAGGAAGCCCTTCCGTCCTTAGACATACATCTGTCACGCAGACTGCTACGTTCTTCAAGGAAAAACCTGCGACATCTGGTGGGTATAATAACAGGCCACTGCTCACTCAACAATTTTAACATCGCCATCACTGACAGTCCCTTACGTAGAGGCTGCATGGAGACCGAGGAGACACCGGCTCACGTGCTGCTACATTGCTAAAGCGTGAGCAACCAACGGGCGTAACTACTAAACAGTCCAGAAACGATGAAGGAAGTAATGCGCAACACCGGTTCCCTATTGTCTTTCTGGATGGAGCTGAGGCGTTACAAGTAACCAAACAACTTTTCACGTCGGTTACTTACGCACAATGACCTAATTGTGTGCGGATAACACACATCCAACTAACTAACTAGACTAAAATACGTAGAATACTTTTTGTCGGAATAGCATTATACGGAATGGGATAATAAAACATTAACGTCGTTTACCGCAGGCATAGATGGTCATAGTGGTTAAAATACCGATGAATAGTCAAGCTGTAGAGACAAGTTAGTATAGGCGGCTGGAAAATTGTTGACCCTAAGTTGGCCATTAACTACACAAAAAGCAAAAAAAGATTGATGCGACATCATTGTGAAAGTTTCTAGGAGCTCCTAAAGAAAAGTTTTAGGTGCCCAACGACAGCGTCGGGACGGCAAATTAACAGCGAAGAATTTTATTATTTACTTACGAACTTGGAGAGGAAACTAAAATGCTTTTAGGAATAGTGGAGCCTTCTGCAAGGATTTTGTTTAGTTTATTATTTACTATATCAATCACACGAGTCACTTTTTTGGTTTCTAGTGTATGGTAGAGAAAATAATGCAGAAAACACAATCCGGATAGATCTTGAAAAAGTTACAGTCGGCTGATTGCAACTTTTTCAAGTTCTATCAGGGTTTTAAATTATATCCATATAAGCATCACATGCAAATTGCCTGTCTCTTTTATTTTAATAAACAGCAGATTTATTTATAAAAGGTATTGTCCTATTTTGCAACCAAAAGTAAGCTAATTTAATACTATAACTCCTGCGAGGTAAATTCGTTTGCTAAATAAAGCTTGACAAATATTTTAATAGTAAACACAAAGAAACACCGCCACACACCATTTTTTGTTCCGTCCAAATGTTGAGCCGACAAGCGTCTTTGGTGTATTTATAGGCATTTGTGTTAATTTCTTTGCCCTTGCACGACAGTTACATTTACACAGACACGACTTAAATTTGATTAAATTGACAGTTGAAAGTTAATATTTCATGCATGCAATAGAGCGAGGGCTTAACCTCATCTTGGAACAAACAAGTGAACAGCATCTCCGGGTCTACTACACTTCAATACATGATGATGAGATAACGGTCATCTTAGGCTCCGTGTGACAATGGCTGTTGAAAAGCAAGCGAAACGTCGCGTGTCGGGGCAAGTGTAAACATAAATATAAATTGTTGATTTATTATGCTTTCACGTCTCAACTACTCGACCAATTATCATGAAATTTCGCATATGCCGTCCAGAAAAAAAACAGTATTTTAAATTACCTAATAATAGTAATTTAAAATAAATAACGCGATAAAATTCGTATGAGGTAGTTTATTTTCTATTCTACTCTTTTTGTATTTAAGTTAGTTTAATTTCAATTAACAGTATATAACTCATAGTTAACGTAGCGTCGCTTCGTTTGCGTTTCAACGTCATTGACGCATAGCGAAGCGGATGGCTATATGACGAGAGATGGATGCTCACTACTACGAT
Source organism: Catocala nupta (assembly GCA_963675205.1). Classification (NCBI taxonomy): domain Eukaryota; kingdom Metazoa; phylum Arthropoda; class Insecta; order Lepidoptera; family Erebidae; genus Catocala; species Catocala nupta. Next base: position 28,899,877 of record OY776091.1, on the reverse strand, counting down.
ACAGACAATGCTAAATGCCTCAGCTGGCGCATATTACCCGTGTACCATGAAAGTATCAGTGCTTCTAATTTCGTGTTTGTAGTAATCCATAAATGTGTCGAACAAATAGGTTTAACGATAATAAATTGATAGCCTTACAGATAAGTAGAAGTACAAAACTACCTGTTCCTGAACTTCCAGAAATGAACTCTCCAAGGATAAAGTTTTGAAGTAGGATTCGCACTTTCCATCTTCAGTGGGAGTTCATTTAATATCCGTTGAGAAATAGTCTTAACAGCTTAGCTATTCAAATGAATCAAAATTTTAATATTGAGTAGGATTGTCTGATAATTGTTTTATCTAGTACTTGTACTTTATGTTGAAGTATATTAATATATATTTAATACCTTTATCTGAACATGAGTATTTTTTTATTTGTAACTTCAGCCTTTAATAATACATATAATTTATTAATAGCCATTGTTGTGAAGGTAATTTATTAAGTGTTTTGTGCGATATATAAATGATATTTTTCATTCATGTCTTTTAATTGATACTTGAACAAGTTGATGAGTTAGGTGATGACTGCACGGATGGTATCGTGGTTTAAGTGTTCGCCTTGTATTACCACTGCGCAGAGTGTTGTGGGTTGGACAAAAATTGAGCTTCCAAAAATAGTTGTCACGAGTTTGGGTGTTCTTTTAGGACGTTCTTTGAATATTTATAAATGATCCCAGTGATACAGAATTGTTGCAAAGTAAGTGAGTTGTCTTCACTACATTATAAAACAAAGTCGCCCGCCGCATCTGTCTGTTTGTTCGCGATAAACTCAAAAACGACTGAACGGATATTCATGCAGTTTTCACCAATAGACAGAGTGATTTATGAGGAAGGTTTTGTGTATAATTTGTTAAGGTTTTGTACTACCCGTGCGAAGACGGAGCCGGTCGCTCGTTTTAAATAATTTTAGTAAAATAATATATTAACCAAATACAAGGAATATTGCACGAAAAATAAACCAACTTATATATGATACATAATATGTAATAAATACACATACATACGACTTTATATAGACACATACGACGTAAATTATTATACGTAACTTTGCATAATAATATGTTGCATTTAGTAGAATAAAAAACCAGATATAAAAGACAATAAGGCTGTAAGACATACAAGAATGCCGGACGAAGATTTGGTTATTAATTTCGAAATCTTATATAATAATCATGTCTCATAAACGATAAATCCGTTCGAAAAATCCAGCCTCACGTTTATCCGTCTGACGGAACACATAAAAAGAGGGTTCCGAACAATTATTTTTACATCAGCACCGGAACCATTCCGGACACGATAAAGAATCTCCCGGAAAAAGATATTTATTCGACCAAGCTAACGTGTTCTTTAGGCTAATATTTGCTGTTTTATTTTCAACTTTATTATTTATACGATAAGATCCTTATTTTTATAGTAGTAAGTAGGCATTAAAACTAACGTTGTTGTGGAATGTTTGGAACTTTGGGGTGTGAGCGCAATAAAACACCTTAAATCGAAGCGCGAAATCACTGACTAATTGTTAGCCTTGTTCCGATAAAATTAACTACACTTTCGGAACAGTACTGAAGTTCGGAACTAGGTGTTGAGTTTTAGTTTCCCGTCGGCAAATTCAGTGGTCAGGTTCAAAGTAGTTTTTTAGGGCCGTGTTTGAAATCATTATATAAGTTAGCTTAAATTGTTTGAACTAAACCGTGTGTTACGTTTTGTTGTTAGTAATACGATCTGCTGATGTTCTATGTATGTAAATTTTGATTAAAATGTTTTAAGTTCCATAGATTGTGAAATATATTGAATTACAGCTATTATGTCAAATTGAGCATACATACATTAAATATTATTTGAACGTAATTTAATAAAGTAATTGCTAGCAGAAGAACTCACCATGCATTCTTGAGTTGTCCTACCCAACTATTGCAATAAAAAAAGCATAACAATACAAAACTCCGTACTGGATAACTGCATAATGGGACGCAGACTTACTAACTGCAGTATTCTGTTCCGAGCACAATTTATTTTTCACATTCTTTGCCCTTGCACAAGGCATCCCCAGGACAGTTTAGCAAGCAATGAAAGAATCATTATTATTAGTTAACACTATTTTCATTCTGAGATTCTCTTAGAGTAAGTGCTTTACCGAAACAAGCAGAGTCATCGCGTAAAAGCAGAAAGGATGATTAACAATGCTTCGTTTAAAAATAGACTTACATTTATAGCAGAAAAGGAAAGGGCAGATAACACAGTCGGTCACATGACTTAATGTTATATTCCAAGTAGTATTTCAATTACACATACAAATAACAGCAATTATAAGTAAACATCACACGCTATGACGGCTAACATTCACATTTGCCGGTACATAATAATCACAATATTAAGCGGGTGGCCGTGGCGTGTTCGGTGCGCGTGCACTTGTCGTTATTATCGGTTCGAACCGCCTCTAACTACTAATATCGCACTCCGCTACGAACTCACCCCGATAATTTTGCCAGCGAACATTCTAGGAAATATTATTCTCATTATGCTGTCCGATTTTCACTGCAGTAAACTGCAGAGTTGGTTAAGTTGAAAAATTCGAATTAAATTCGACTGCAGATTAGCTTTTTCGGAGTTTTCACTGTCAACATTTTTTCGTTAGTAATTCTTACGCTAGGAGCGAAAAAGAATTTGAAATAAAATTATGTTGGATATTGTATGAATTTGGATCAATTCGATGCTACTGATTTTAATTTGAATCATTAAAATATTTGAAAATTGATCTTATAATTGGCAAATCAATCTTTTTTGTTTTGGTCATTCGTTGTATATTTCAGACATCATTACCTTGTTGAAAAATCGAATGCTAGTGTCACATTTGTATTGGCGTATAAATAAACGTAGTAGTAAAACCTTAAAATAGGTATTGCGCATTTGAATATTAGTCAACGTTTCAAATATTTTGAATTATTTGATAATATAAATAATTCAGAATTTTATCGATTTTCGCCTATCGCTATTAGACACATTCATGACGGACTGGAAGAATAAAGAATGGAACGTTGACAAGTGTCCGAGAATGGGGCAGACTACATTTCCTTAAAAACAACGTAGCTCAATGTGTTAATTTATAGTTCTGCAAACTTTTGTCTATAAAACCATTCTATGTGCCTGTAATTTTTAAATGCCGCTTTTAGTAATTTTATGTTTTGATAGAAAATCTACTACATTCACACAATATCTGTGAAAATTTCAGTCGGCTACTGCGATTTAGAAGATAGATCCCATTAAAGGTCTGACTGACAGACGGTGTAAGCTTAAAAATAAAGCTTGGGTACGTATATCCAAAAATATCTGAAAGCAACATTCCTGTCAATAAATTGAGAACTTTCTTCTACGACTTTTAAAAGCCTTAATTCTCTCAATTTTAAGAAGATTACTATTTGTTGCCCACAATACTAGTTTATTGAAACTTTAATTAATACACTGAGTACACCAAAGAAAATCTTTTTTTTTTTGCTCCTCACTATGACCATACTCTTCCTGATGGTAAGCAGTCGTGTAGTCTAAGAGCAGTGGTCTCCACACCGTCCTCATAGCAGCCGAGGCGACGTTGAGGTCTCTTCTTTGACGGCCTGAGAAGGTGCTTTTTCACGCCCCGCTTAAAGAACCCAGGATTGAAGGAAGAAGGAAACACCTGCCTTGGCAGAGAATTCCATGCCTTGATGATTCGGCAGAGGTATGAGGACGCAAACTTGTTGGTACGCACTCTAGTCGACTTCACCGTGTAAGGATGGCATCTGAGCCCAGCACCCGTTGTTCTGAATAGGAAAGGGGAGGGCGGGATAAAGTGGAATAATTCTTCAGAGCACTCCACGTGGTATATTCTATAGAGACATACCAATGAGGCAATGTCCCTACAGTTTGTTGCAGTTAGTTGCAGAGGTTCCAGTGAACTCGTGACCTCTGGATCTCCGATGATACGGACAGCCCGCCGCTGTAACCTGTCAAGAGCGTCTAGCAAGTACTGTGCGGAGCCATACCAAAGATAAAAACAGTACACCACACAAGGGTGCACTTGTGCCTTATACAATAGGCACAGCTGCCCAGGCGCGATGAACCGCCTCACCCTTTTCAGAACTCCAAGTTTTCGTGAAGCTTGCTTAATGAGGCTCTCAATGTAGGTTTTGGGATTAAGGGAACGGCAAAGATCCATACCTAAGATGGAGAGGCTGTCACGTATCACCAGTAAAATGTTCTTCAGAGAAGGGAGGGGAAGGAACAGAGAATTTTTGTTGAGAACGCGCATGCCTGGGTCTTCTTGGCTTTGAACTGGAGCAAGTTCTTGGCACTTCATTTAGAGATGCGATCTAAGGTCTGGTCAAGTTCAACGACAAGATCCTGCCTTTTGCCCTTAACCTTAACCTGTTTGGCCCCAGGATGTCCAAGATATCGCCCATGCACGATGCTGTCGTCCGCATAACAATGTATGTTGCCGAGATTCAACATATCATTGATATACAGAAGAAAGAGCGTAGGGGATAAGACGGTCCCCTAAGGCACTCCTACATTAACCTGCATTAATTTGGATGCGCGACTGTCGCAAAGGACCCGAATATGACGCTTCTGCAGGAAACTTGCAATCCAGGTGCACAGTTGAGGGGGCAAGCCATAGGCCAGAAGCTTGGAAAGAAGAGACCGGTGCCAGACTCTATCGAAAGCTTTGGCTATGTCAAGGCGGATAGCCAAAGACTCGCCGTGCTTGTCCATAGCCCATCACCCCAGAGGTGCGTTACGAACGCTAGAAGGTCACCCGTTCATCGTTTAGCCCGAAAGCCGTATTAGCGATCATTGATCAACGAGTGATCCTCCAGGTAGCGGACAATTTGGGAGCTTATAATCCGCTCGAACACCTTAAAGAGCACCGAGGTGATAGCTACAGGTCGATAGTTGCCTGGTTTGGAACGGTGCCCTTTTTCGGAATCGGTTGAATGTTTACTCTTTCCAAGGCTCAGGCATAATGCGGCATCAAAATTTTTTGTATGTTCTGACATTGGGCAGTATAATTAAAAACTGTTACCTGCTTAAATATCATTAACTGTTATGCAAGAGAAAAAAAACACTGATTACTTACTAATACGGTAGTGCATTTTTAAAGAGAATACAGCGTAAGGTTGTTTGTCTGCGATCTTCCATAAGGTGAAGTGACTTCCCAAACAGATGTGTTGCAGTATAAGCGTAATACAACGTATACATGGTTCCCATTTTATACAACTATTTAAATAATAGCACAGAAAAGGGAGTAATTAACAATGGATTAATAAACTCCCCGTAAATAATAAATTACTTCAGCCATCAACCAAACAATAGCATTATAAAGAAAAACATCCATTCGCTGGAGACGCGCCCAACTTCGTTCATTTAACTTTTCGCATCACCACTATCAGTACCGCATTAATGCATGCAATATCATCGCGAGCGGTGTTTGTTGCCCTGTCTATGAGATTGATGTATTGCAGTCCTATAATTGGAGTGAGTGACGGTCAATACACTTACCACGAGTCCTCTGCTATAGTTACAAAAACTACAGTAGAAAACTTTTGGTACCAGTGGGAAGGTTACGAAATTAAGTCATTTGGGAATAGCGCTGTTGTTACAAGAATATCTGTTGTTTTAAAAGTCAGCAGTATCAACGATACGCTGGACCTAAAGCAATTTCTAGTTAAAGATAGATAGATAGAAAAACTAAGAAATAACATGATCTGCATAATGCAGACGTAGGAAGGAATAAATAGAGTCACAATATACACACATGTTCCTTACTAGACCAGGTATGAAAAATGCAGCATTTTTAATGGGCAAGCCTCATTATCTGAAGACTGCCTCGTTGGTTCCGGAATAATTTGCACTCATATTGTGCTATCATAAGATTCTCCTCTTCAGCGATATTCAGGTGTGAGTCTATGCTAGGCTAATTGCCAGTGTAAAAAAAGACGTTTAAGCCATATTATAGAAGTCTCTTTATTGTGACTAATGCGGATGTTGCAGTAAATGCAACAAAATGCACCACCTATGCATCATACTCGATTAATTTATACACTCATAAAATAATACAATTACTGATAATGTTATTGAACCACAAACTTTATACCTCTTTGTTACTTTTAATTGTTCTTATTTTTGATTTATTATAAGAATTATACCAAAAAAATAACGTGAACATTATTCAAAAGCTTGAAAAATTATTAACTACAGTATTCATTCTGCGATTCTATGGTAGTAGCACAGCCCTGCTATTTCATAAATCAATGGCAAGCATGTCTTTGATGAAAGCTCTAACAGCTTTCACCGGAGACACGGTTGCCGTTGATTTGTTTGGAATATGGATGTACGCATTTCAGTGGACATGAATGCTTTAGGAGCCTGTATTCATGTTCGCAATAAGAGCCGGGAGTGTGCTTTAAGCTGATGAAGATACGCATTTGAATTGACAAAAACGTGTATTTGTAACAAGTAGGAGTTACGAGTGGAAGAAGCCGTTGTTAAATACTTGGTGACAGGACGAATGTGTCATCTCCTCATGCAACAAGCTCCAAGCTCCTACAGGAAACTAGCATAATAATAGTAGCACTGTTACTGCGTCACGCGGGTTAAACATAACTTATCTTTCTATCTTTTCCATTCCTTTCCTTTCACTCAATCCTTAATTCCGCGATGACGTAATGGTTAGTGTAACCGACTACCATGCCTGAGGTCGCGGGTTCGATTCACGCACAAGTCAAACATTTGTGTGCATGAACATGGATGTTTGTCTTAGTCTGGGTGTTTCTATGTATAATATGTATGTACCTATTTACAAAAAAAGAAGTATATATGTATGTATGTTTGTCTAGTATCCGTAGTACAAGCTCTGCTTAGTTTGAGCTAGATGGTGTTGTGTGTATGTGATAAAATATTTTAAAAAATTTTTTTTACTCTGAGGGAGAAACAATTGAATGATACTCTAGTATTTATGCAATCATAACTACGGTAACTGATTACTACCAGGTTATTTGTTGCCACTTGTTACCACGGTAGTATTGAAAATTACTCTTGGTTGACAATGAAGAACGTTAGACATGTTTAACTTGTCTAAATCCAGGTTACACCTCTTTTCGATGTCTTTACTAAGTGGTGGCTCGTATACTAGCCGCTAGTAAACAACAGGCAACTGACTTTAAATAATAAACATAATAATGATGTTGGTTAAATACTGATATTAAACAGATCGTTGCAATGGTAAAGTTGGGACACGTTGGCTAATTGACAGAACAACTATAATACAAATTATTCTTGAAAAAGTTTCCAGATTTCTCAATACTCGCCGTATAACGAAAGAAACAATTATCGAGTACCGTTTTTCTATGAGATTGCAACCCAAATTATCCACCTATATTAACTGGAAAAGTACATAATATACTTATTACATAGTTATTTCTCCGGTTATTTAGAAATAAATTACAATATTTTACGTATGTAGCCAGTCTTTATATCTACAATACAAATAAAACCTGTTTCGTATACCTAAAAGATTAAGAAAGAAGAAGAAGTTCAAAGAGATTACAATAAATTAATTGGGGCAAAACCATTACGTAGTATATTTTATTATTAGAGAAAATGTTTTTTGTGTGACAACCAGGCCAGCTGGTGTCTAAATAAATTTAACTGCCTCCGTGGCGCAGCGGTAGTGAATGCGACTGCTGTGCATGAGGTCTCGGGTTCGAATACCGGTTCGGGCTAACAAAAAGTTATTGGGTTTTTCTGTTAAGAAATATCAATAGCAGCTCGGAGTTAGGATGTTGGCGGTGTTAGACAGCCCGTGCCAAGAAAGCACGTAAAGCCGTTGGTCCTGCGCCTGACCTCTCTCCAGTCATGTCAGATTACCGTCCCATCGGATCATGAGTGTTTGGGAACAGAGAGTGCACTTGTGTGTTTGCACACTCACTTGTACATTATAATATCTCCTGCGCAGATAATCTTCGTTAAGATTGTCCGCCGTGACCGAAATTCGGTCTGGAGGACATTATTATATAAATTCACACTTTCATAATCTCACACCTATGTCGCTGACAGTGAAAGCAGAGGTTTATTTGGTTACGAGCTCATTTGCTCCTAAAGGTTCGCCCCCTAGTAGGTATTTGTCGCCTTTCGCCCCTCCAAATAATTCTAGTACCTTTTCACCCCTTATTATAAGATCAAAAAAAGTAAGGATTAAGTTATGTTAGGTTCGTTCTTAACCCCATCCAAAAATAGGTGCCCAGCGAAGCGTAGCTCCGTCGACTTAGTTTGATATCTTTAAAATATTTTAGCAAGCTTATTTTGCTTTGCTGTGCAATTATTATTTTTGGTGGAACAAAGGCATAAAATTGAGGAACAGTTAATGTCCATTTTTAACATGCTTTTATTAGTTTCATACGTATGTTATTATGTATGTAACGAAAACTTTGAACATGATTTTGACCCTCTTCGAAACGTCGAATTAACTCGAAATTTGGCATACTTATCAAGGACCGATGACAATACAATAAATATAATAAAAAAAACAAAGAAAAAAAAGAAAAAGAGTAATTGTTAAAATAACTAAAAAATACGCTTAATTAAAAAAAGCAAACTAAAAAGTAGTTTTTATAAAGCGTGTTTTTAGTTTTTTTAGTTACTTTTAAACAGTAAAGATGACTAAGGGGCGATCTTAACTCAGAGCCCTTTCGCCCCTTATCAAGGGGAGAACTCTCCTTGATAAGGAGCGAAAGGCTCTGAGTTAAAGGGTGAAACTACAACTTTCTATGAAAGAGTTGAAAGTCTAAGGGCGTACGAGCTCGAACCCGTTTATTTCGATTACAATTCGCCAGCTTTGGTTTTAGATACCACATAATAAAAGGCGAGACTATTGTCTTCAGTAGGCACAGTTCTAAACTGCGTAATGGCACTGAGATTTTCTTGACCAGTAATATAAAATAGCGGGTTTATTTTACATACATGAAAATATCAGTTGACCACAGTTTGTTTGTTTAGGATGTCACAGGTGTTAAAGTACTAAGTAACTATTTACGTGAGGCCAATTCAATTTGAAATACAAACACGTTGAGGTTTTAATTTAAAATTAATTTTGTTTGAAATCTATAAATTAATCATATTGTTTATCAAAATCACGGTTCCAAAATTGTCAAACCGTTAAAAAAAAGGAGAAATTAAATTATAATTACTAAGTATTATAGCAGCGGTAGCCTAGTTGGAAACCTTTGATCTGCCACGCAAAAGTCTTTCTCTCTTCTTCTCTTTCAAAAGAGTTCGATCCCAAAGCGCGCGTCTCTGACGTTTCGAAGTTATGTGCGTATTAATTTATTATCGCTAGCTTAAAGCAAGCGGTAAAGGAAAACATCGTGAGGAAGCCTGCATGTCTAAGAGTTCTCCATAATGTACTCAAAGTCTGCCAACACGCACTCGGCCAGCGTGGCCAACTGTAGCCTTTTCCTTCTCACATTGAGAAGAGCCCGTGCTCAGCAGTGGGACAGTTTAATTCAGAGCTGATATTATTACTATTATTATTAAGTATCATTAGACGGCAATGGGCTCGCCCTTTATTACGTAGAACCAAAAATCGTAGTACGAATTACGGGTTTCATACTCCTCGGCCTTCTTCTTTGAGAAACAAGAAACATAGTCCATGCATGCGTATTAGTTAGTTAATAATAATATTCTACCACATACACACAACATAATCTAGCCCAAACTAAGCAGAACTTGTAATAGATTATGGATAAACATACATATATACTTTTTGTTTTTTGTAAATACATACATATAGGAACACCCAGACCAAAACAAACATCCATGTTCATGCACACAAATGTTGGACTTGTGCGAGAATCAAACCCGCAACCTCAGGCGTAGCAGTCGGTTACACTAACCACTACGCCATTGAGGCAGAAAATGATTAATGAACCAAGAATTACCGTAAACCTAATTTCAAATTATACTTATTTCAATGACATTGTTATTTAAAATTAAATTTGTTGCCAGCTATATCAAGATAGCTATAGATTATCTTCGAACATCATCATGTCAGCCGAAAGACATTGCTGGACGTAGGCCTCCTCCAAGGTTTTCCATACAGACCGGTCTTAGGCCACTCGCATCCAACCGCTTCCCGCGACCCTTACCAGGTCGTTGGTCCACCTTGGGGGCCTAGGTATGTTGCGTCTTCCGGTGCGTGGCTGCTACTCCAGAACCTTTCTGTCCAAACGGCCATCGGTTCTGCGCGCTATGTGCTCTGCCCATTGCCACTTCAGCTCGGCTACCCGGAGAGCTATGTCGGCTATTTTAGTTTTCCTGCGGATGTCCTCATTTTCTAATTCGATCCCGCAGGGAAACCCCGTGCATAGCTCTCTCCATCGCCCTCTGAGTGACTTTGACCTTTCTGATAAAGCCCATAGTAAGCGACCACGTCTCTGATCCGTAAGTCATCACTGGTAACACACACTGGACTTTCATCTTGAGACACTGCAGTAGATCTTTAAACCGCCATTATATTATATTGTCAAGCATTTAAAATATATTCTCTGATTCATATATTCAGTTATTCTGTCAATTGCTGGAATGTTAGACATAATAGAAAACCTATTTTGTCTAGCGGGCTATAAGCAGCCCAAAACGTTAGCGACAATAAAGTCTTTGTTTCGATGTTGATATAATATGTGTATGTATAGCAGTCGAATTATATTAACTAAACAGGAATCGAAAGTTTTTATTTTTTAAAGGTGTTGCCTTCTATTAGAAGAAGGCTTGCCCTCTTTACTTGCTAACCCTCTCCCGCTAACCTACATACTGAACAATGGGTAGCATTTAAGCTGACGATTCCCAGAGCATATTTAATTATCAATAAGGCGCAATTTCTTTATTCATCTTCACTTCTGATATTCTTTATCAAATTAGCAAAATAAAAACAGCCTATTAAAGACAACAAAGAGATCACATGTATTTCAAATAAATGATTCGAACAAGGCACAGATACAAATTAAATATATTTAACAAAGCCTGAAGACTACATGACCTTGTGCTTCATTTGCATTTAAGGTTAAAAATAATTGGTAACTCCACACGATTTGTGCTTAATAGGATCGCTCCCTAATTGAGCATTATTGCCATCCTGTAGTTTGATACTTTATGAGAACACATTAAGCATTGTATATTAGTATTATAAATCACATATTCTATGGCTGACTATAGTACGATGGAACTCAAGTTCGATTCTCACATTGAGCAAAATGTTATTGGGTTTTTCTCTCAAAAGAAAGAAGAAAGCTCAGTAGCACGAAGTCTGCGATTGTGCCGGTACGACAATAGACTCACCTCCAGTTAGGTTAGATCTAAAACATACGTGCTGAAATGTGGGTGTAATATGCCTTTGTTTGCTCTTTCACGGATGTAGGCGTGAAACTAAATAAGTAGGATTATATTATTATTATATTAGAATACCATTATTTTATTGATTATTAAATGTAAATATCTATAGTATATCTGTATATAGTCTTCATTGAGAACAGACGCGTTGACCAATTATTTAGTAAAATAATAATTAATATGTTATAAATTGTGACCTAGTTTTAGCGCTAGCCGGCGCAACGCAAATTGTGTCATATTTACGCTTCCGTATAGTAAATATGTGCAATTTATTAGTGAAAATGTTTATTGTATGAAGATAAAGTAATTAATAACATCGAGGGCAGTCCCTTTAATAGAAGTAGCAGGACCGCTCGCACGCCATCTCCTATGGCTGAAAAGGCATTTGTGCCTTCACCGAGACCTGAAGCCTCAAGTCAAGAAGATGACCTTGAAATAATAACAACGCCTGAAATTTAGTCATGGATGACGTCCATTGAAAAGTGTCTAAATGAAGTGTGTTCTATTGTATCAGAGGGTAAAATGAACTCGGAGCAAAAATTAAGGATCAACACTTTATGTCGTAAAGTTGAACACGGGACTTCGCAGCTGGCAGTAGAATACCAATCACTCAAAATAAAAGCCATACATGCATATTCCCCTATGAAAACCCTAGAAGACCAGCTTGATGTATCACGGCGACTTCAGGACTTGAAGCAGACTGTAGAAGAATCTACAAAACCTACCACAGGCCCTTCTTTCGCAGACATGGTGAAGACTGGTACCAATACTTGTATACAGCCGTGAAATTTTAGTTCCGTGGTGATCTATCCCAGCGACACATCAAAGTCGAGTTAGCAGACAAAATCTATTGTCCAGAAGATATTCCGTCCTGAACAAATGAATCTGCACGTCGGGGACTATGAAAGACGAGAGACTTACTACTATAATTATCAGTACTGATTCTAAAGATGACATGGAGAGGCTTAAACAGCAGGTCCAGACCATGAACATGGGTCTTACAATTGACGAGCCCTTTAAACGTAAGCCTAGGCAGGATACTGAAGTTTACACTTGCCTCTACAATCAAAATATTGCTAGCAAAATTCAGGATACTAATCTCGAGACGTTCCTTAGGTCTATTAAGTTAAGCCATAAATCAGGCAAAAAGAACGTCAAGACGTGTAGTTATGTCCTTGAAGTTGCTGAAGTAATACAAAAAGCTCTCATCATTAATGACACAGTCTTTATAAATTGGTTGTCCTGTCCTGTAAGGGATTTTACTCCGATAACACGCTGCTACAAGTGCCAGCAGTATGGGCACGCGGAAAAGACATGTCGCGAGAGCAGTTATACTTGCGGCCATTATGGTGATCAAGGCCATTCTATAAAGGACTGCGCAAAGTGAGAGGGACCTAAATGCGCAACATGCTTGCATTTTAAGAAGCCTAGTAATCATATTACAGGTGCTACTGATTGCCCGGTGAGACTCGTGGCCGAGAAAAGTTACTTAAACTCGATCGATTATGGGGGTGCCTAAAGATACCCCTAAGGATATATTTATCATATTCATTGAAATTAAACTACTATATACGGATTTTATCGCGTTGTTTATTTAGCACTGTATTACAAAATTTTGAAAATATTACACTACTACTACTATTGATTTTATTTTACTAATTTATAAGCTAATAAAATTATTTAAACTATTAAATCTATTTATTTTTGGTTTACACTTTCCCCGACGTTTCGGCTTTTCAGCAGCCATGGTCACGGGGAGACTCTCTTTATCATATCGTTTCTGCATAACTTAATGCATGATCCGAACTCAATACGAGTGTTACATAATAGACAATGACCCAGTGTTGCGATTTGCTGATACGCGGTTTTTTGTCGCTAACACACAAAAGATGATTACAACGCGAACAATATGTACCTATGTTTTTAATAAGGAATAAGATAATAACCTAGATTGTTACCTATACTTAATTTACGAAATTTGTTATTTTGGTGATGTGTTAATTTAAATTAGTATTTAAGTTTTTACCTATGTTAATATATAATATATAGCACGATATTTGAATATATCTTAAGTCTGTTCCTTTCGCTAGTCACCTGTGATACAGTTTTTAACTAGTACAGGGATGGGTGACCATTCTACTAGTTAATCATTTTGTACTTATACTTTTAATATATTTACCTAAATGCGTTATTTTCTTATTCAAAAGACGAGAGATTATTTTTGTTTCGCTGTAGGGTTGAAGGTGGTTTTTAAACATTAAAATATTAGATAATTATAAACAAACACATAAGCACAGAACAACTATTTGTTTTCTACATGTTGGCCTCGATGGCGTATTGGTTAGTGTAACCGACTGCCATGCCTGTGGTCCCGGGTTCGATTCCCGCACAAATCAAACATTTGTGTGCATGGACATGGATGTTTGTCTTGGTCTGAGTGTTTCTATGTATAATATGTATGTATTTACAAAAAAAGTATATATGTATGTTTATCCATTGTCTAGTACCCATAGTACAAGCTCTGCTTAGTTTGGGCTAGATGGTGTTGTGTGTATGTGATATAATATTACTATTACTATGTAATTTTTGTTTATTTTCAGAAAGTCTTAAAAGAAGAATTGATCAATATACAAATCCTTGCCAGCTATAATTACAACTGAATCCTATCTAATATTATTAATACGAATGTAAGCTTGTTTATTTGTTTGTTTGGCTTTCAAAGCTTAATTAGTCGACCGATCATCCTGAAATTTCGCATACATATTTTCAAGGGAACAGAAAAGGTAATAGGGGACGTTTCATCCAGAAAAAAGTACTGTTATTTATATAACCGAACCTACATTTACGCGAGTGAAGTCGCGGGCACAATGTAGTTTGTAATAAAGATTATTTTTATCTACTAAAACCGAAACCGAAACGAAATTGTTTTAACTAGCGAGCACTTGAGAGTCATTAGTCAATATTAATCTAAATTAAAACCAAAGAATTGTGCATAATAATAAAGTATTATTATTAAATTTTATTCACGATATAAAGTTTACCTTTCGTTATTGATAGCCCTCTCATTCATTAGCAAGAAGCCATCGGTTTTGTTGATATAATTTTAATAGAACATCTATTTTAGTCGGTACTCATATTACGATTTGTAACTAAATTTATTACTTACTTAAGTATAAATGAATGAGAAACCGAACTTCAAATTATTATTAGTTTAAAATACGTACATGCATAGTTTTACGTCTTTATGCCTGAAGGGTAAGTAGACATGTTTTCCATCCACATTTCGCCAATTTCGGCTATAGCTCTGACGTAATAGAGTCAAGCAAATTGCCATCTACCGTTTCAGAGTCCGTGCTACTACTGAAATTTTCTTGATAGAAAACCTAATTACTTTTTGCCCAGCCCTGAAACCAAACCTCATGCACATCAGTCGTATTCTCCACCATAGTTCAGTTCGTAGTTCCAGTAGAAGACCAGTGCCTGGTTCTTGAGACCAGGCAAATTCTGAACTGGAGTCCTGATTGCTGCAGCTGTGGGACGCATGTCAGGATGTTCATTGAATATTTTATGTTACTGAGTTTTTATTTCTCCCTTTTTTATTATTATTATTGTCATTTATTTTTATCTTTATACACATTGTGCCCAGCTGTATAGCAATAAAGATTTCTTTCTTTCTTTATATTAATAATCAAGCTCAGTTTATAAATAACCTCGATATATAAAAATAGTTCAATCAAATCTACATTGAAGAAAAATAAGAAAAATATTCGAACTGTTGGTATTAAATAAATACATAGATAAGCTAGCATCAAATACATAATTTATTACGTAACAATGATAAATTGTGTAATATATACGTATTGTCACTTTGTTTTGTTCAAAGTTAATATTATCTACCTAAATCACTAATTAATTAAATCATGAATTGTTTAACATATAAGTAACTTAGTTGTTAATTGTCCTTTAATTGCATGCTGTGGTCTCCTATAACTGAAAGAGTACACACTTAAAATCCTTTCTTGGAGATCCTGAATAAATAAAATGAAATAATCAAAAAAGGATTGGAATATTTCAACACAAACCCAAAACAAGCTTAAAACGTTAAGCAAATCGTGCAGAAATCGGATACTTGGGAAAGTTAGGGCCCCAATTGAGCCGCAAGGCACTACTAACTAATAAAGGAAACATTTAATTAACGTAATTCCAAGTTTGGTCAGTCGTAAACTTATTAAATCAAAAGGCCAGGACTTGAAGAACATGAGATTAGCCTCTGCACATGTTAACGACTCACACACATTTGGGTAATGTAGGGTGACTGTGCTTCAAGCTATGATTAATTACGGTGAGTATTATAATAAATCGTGTGCCACAGAAAGAAATAACAAATACGATGTATTATCCTAACTAATATAATAAATGCGAATGTGGAATGTGAATGTTTGTTGGTTACGCTTTCACGCCTTAACTACTCGACGGATCATCATAAAATTTCGATATACCTTGTCACAGAAACAGTAAAGGACATAGGGCACCTTTCATCCAGGATAAAGTACTTTTACTAACATAAACTAACCTATATTTATATGAGCGAAGCCGCAGGCAAATCTAGTATATAATAAGACAAAAAATTAAGATTTTATTTTATTGCCATTGTTTTCAGATGAGCAAGTGGCCCACCAGATTAAGAAGTGTCCTTCTTCAAACTATATATGATATGTCTATCATAGCGCTCGGGAAACACCGAAACAGGCAGTTCATTCCAGAGCTTGCACGTACGTGGGAGAAATGATCGCTGAAAGCGTATAAAGCGTTGAATTTAAACGCTTCCAGGTGATATGGATGAACCCTGCTTCGTTGTCGAGTCGTACGGTGATAGAAAGGGGCCGCTGATACCAAATCAAACAGTTCTTCAAGGTACTCCCCGTGAAAGAGTCAGTAGAATACGTAGAGAGACCCAATGTCTCTCCAATGCTTCAACGACTCCAATCTATACGTGAGATTGGGATCATTGACGATTCGAACTGTCCGTCTTTGTAGGGAGTCAAGTGGATCGAGCTGGTATTTGGGGGCCTCTGTCCAGAGATGTGAGCAGTACTCCACGTGCAGTCGGACCTGTGCTTTGTAAAGCACAAGACGTTTACTTGATGTGAAGTACCGCCTCGCCCTGTTCAGTACATCCACCTTTTTGCTCGCTAATTTAGCTTTGTCCTCCAAGTGACTCCCAAACTAGACTTTATTCGAGATTTCCACACCGAAGATCCTAATATTCTTGGAGATATGGAGAGTAGCTCCTTGGAACTGTGCCACCATGATAAAAGGGTTCCTCTTGGCAGTGAACGCGCACACTTATGTCTTTGAGGGGTTGAATCAAACTAAGTTCTGTTCACCCCCATTCGGAGGCCCACCCAAGAGATTCCTCAACTTCAGACTCAAGTTGTGTTAGCCTTTCCTGTATCATGGTCCGAAGGACATTCTGATAGCTGGTATAACGCGCATCACCCATGCTGTCATCCGCATAGCAATGTATGTTTCCTGAAACCCTGTTGGAATTGTAGAAAATACGGTATAGGTGCGTTAAAACAGGGGTCAACTCAGGGGCGCACGTCTTAAGTACCACTGCAAGGATGGCGTCAGGCCCACTCGACTTAAGGATGTCCAGGAGTTCGAGCTCACGCCTAACCGAACGCTGCTTGATGCGGATTTCAGGCAAAGAACTCTCACACCTTGGGATGGTAGATGGTGTGACTCCCTCATCATCCAAAGTCGAGTTTGAGGGAAAGAGTTGTACCAGAAGAAATACTACCTACTGGCTAAAAAGCGGACAACCCAAATAATGGAAAGTGATTAGCCAGTTACACTTGAGGTACAATCAGTAATAAGTGGTGTTGGAATGCTAGACATTATTGAAAATCTGTTATGTCTAACCGTCGGATTGCCGCTTGCCACGCTTGCCGCTTGTAAATTTGTAAGACAAATTTGAGAATTATAAATTATTGGCTTCTATATTATGTAACTGTTACTGCAGTTAAATGATGTGGAATTACCATTATTATGAATGACTAGCTGAACCGCGCAACTTTGTCTGCTTCACATAAGAGAATATTCCCCGTTTTTACAAAAATTTTCATTTATGCTCTGCTCCTACTGGTCGTAGCGTGATGTTATATAGCCTATAGCCTTTTTCGATAAATGGGCTATTCAGCACTGAAATAATTTTGAATTCGAACTAGTAGTTCCTAACAACAAACAAAGTCTTCAGCTTTATAATATTAGTATAGATAGAGCAAATCAAAATGTCACAAATGTTTATTGACTTATAACGCTTATTTTACATATTGTATAGCTCGATTGCGGGTTGTCAAACGCACAAAAAGTATTTACTGTGCAACTGTCAAAGAATTTTCTAAAGCAGCCCTGCATGCACGGAAAACGTATTACAGTATCTTATTTAGTACAAATCCATAGTCAAAAACTACTTGCTGGGAAATAGAGGCGTGTCAAAGGTGTGTGCGTGTATAACAACATTTATTTTCCACTAGAATTTTCCCGCGGCTTCGCTCGCCTAAATGTAGGTTAAGTTAGCAACAGTACTTTTTTTCTGTATGAAAGATACCTTACGTTCTTACCTGTTCCTCTGGTAACGTGCATGCGGAATATCATGATGGACGATGGAGACGTTAAGGTGTGACAGAGTAACAAACAAATAAACAAACTCACAACACTCGCATAATTTGAGTTAGGATAGATTTCAGCTGATATTGATGTGTCTGAACAAAGGCAAAGAAAAAGTATACTCGAATTTGTATCTGAATTGTTAGTGAAAATGACATATTTTATTTATCGTTTTGTTCTTTACATATTTATCGCTTTGAATATTGCCACACGAAACTTTTCACACGACTTGTCATAACAAAAGTTTTATTTTGATTTATGTGTAAATAATGCATTTTATATAAAATGACTTTGTGAGATTTCCTACTATATTGTCTATCAGCCTCAAAATTTGTCTATGCGTTACTTGTATCAGTGACAGTGTCAGGCTTAACTATCTGGCATCTAAATTGTCAATAGAATGATGAAAAATGAAACGTACATCATTAAAAAGTAACAGTTTATTGTAATTTTTATTATTTTACAACTAATTCGTTACATTTTCAAAATGGCCTCAATTTGCTTGCAGGTAAGCCAAAGCTCATAAACTAATACTCTGTGTTGACCTCACATAAACCTCAAATAGTTTATTTAACAAAAAAGTATGCGTAACCCATCGAGGTTTGCGTTCAACCGGTTTTTACCTGCGAAAAGGGGACGCTATTGTTTATGCTATTTTTTGCTATCGAAAAAAGGGCACATTTGTAAGCCTTTTAACATTTAAACTGTTAGAGATACAAAAATACAATGTTTGAAGACTATTTAAGTAATATCCTGTAGAGTAATAAAATAAAGTAAAATAATCTATGGTTAAATAAAAAAAAGATGTTGTTCATGCGAAAATTCTGGGTTATACTTACTTTATTTTAGTCATTGGATGCAAATTACTTCTCGGGCACGCCACAATCGTGGCGGTAAGACCCGTTCTTAGAGAGTGGCTGGAGAGGCGTCATGGCGCCCTCACGTTTCGTCTGACGCAGGTGCTGACCGACCACGGTTGTTTCGGTCGGTACCTGTGTCGAATAGGCAAACAGGAGACGCCCGGTTGCTATCACTGCGGTGACTGCCACGTCGCTGTCGAAGACACGGCGTTGCACACATTGGTAGGTTGCCCTGCTTGGGCCACGCAATGCCATGTCATGCACGCGGCAGTCGGTAGAGTCGTCCTCTCGCTCGAGGCTATGGTTCTGTCCATGGTTTCGAGCGAGAGGTCTTGGGATGCCGTCGCTTCCTTCTGTGAGGAGGTGATGTTAGTGAAGGAGGCGGCGGAGAGGGAGAGGGAACGGTCAATCCCTCTCCCTAACCGCAGAACCGGGCGCAGGAGGGCGCGAGACGACCTCCAGCCACCTTGAGTAGAAGCCTGCGGGTGGTGGACCTATTGGGGCTGTCCACCGCCCGATCAGCGCAGGTCCGAGCAGGCGGCGTTCGTGTTCCGCGCACGCCTCTCGATGTCGCAAGGGGGACTAGGTCCCCCGCTTTGTCTGTGTTTTTGATGGTTGTGTGGGACCCGCCACGTCCATCGGTGGGTCGAACCTTTGGCGGGGTCGCGATTCGAATGCGAGAGCGATCCGCGTGGCCTCGCCATAAAGGTGTGAGGAACACCGCGGTGGTTTTAGTCGGTTCAGCCCAAATCCATCTTAGGGGCTGGATCCCGACATATCCCCATCGCCCGCCCCAAAACCGGCGATGGGGAATGTGACTTGCACATTTCCCCGCGTAAAAAAAAAAAAAAAAAAAAAAAAAAATGCAAATTACTTCTAAATTGCTTCAGGTCTGTTAGTTAGAGTGTGTAGCTATTAAATAAAATCAAAAAGGACAAGATCAGTCGATGTTTTCCGCAGATATCGTCCAAATAGGACAAAGAAGTGAATTTAAAAAAAAAACAAAATTAAAATTCGATTAATGCCTTTGAGCGTTTTTCTCGAAATTTTACGTATATTTTTATATTTTTTTGGCAGAAATATATGATAAACGTATTACTTTTTGTAATAATCTTCTAATCCTTTCAAATCAATCTTAATATAAAAAAATAAAAATGTATAAGCATTTAATAGTAGGTACGAATACGCCGAAGCGTATGACTGATGTTTATTAAACTGTCACCCATCTCAAAAACGATCGCGGCGACGTGATTTGACCTCGTGGATCAATCAATCTACGAGTTTGCTTTTTGTGGGGATTCTAGATAACATAAAGAGAAAAATGGTTTACAATATTTCAAATATCAGTCATAGAGAACATGAGAAAACCCAGGAGGACAACAAATCTAGCTATGATTTATTTTTAGGCGTCAATCATTAGGCAATATATTACAATAGTAACTGTAACGATAGACTAAGTTACTTTGGTTTTTTAATGCATTTGTTGTAGCCAGCAGCCCTACTGATGTAAGTGATAATCTTATCTCGACTTAACTACTGCTTTTCGCGAAGATAGTCTAATTTGGTCATTATCTGCCAAACTAACTGCTTTTTGTTTTTTGAAAGACTAGTCACAAAAATATGATTACAGACTGTTAAAAGCATGCAAACTGCTGTTTTAATAGCTTGCTAAGTTAGCAACTGCCACTTAAATAACTTGATATGAGTTTTGACAAGTTGTTGATTAGCCATTCAGCAATCAAGTGTGAATCGTGAGGCTAACCTGGACTTTAAGTAGAAATTATTATTATAAGCATTCAGGTGACAGTAAATGCATTACACTAATTATTCCGTTAACATAATACATATATGCAGGTATCAAAACAAAAACACAGAACAAAAAGTAATATTATAACTATGCGATACCCTGCTGTGGTCCAAGTTAAACGCTTAGAATGTTTTAAAAGAAAACAAATAGAAACAAACTATAAAAATTAAGCTAAAATAGAATGGTCGTCATTAATTAGCTCAAGCACCCTTCTTTTGAAGACACTTAACGAGTTTGCCTTCTTAATGTCATCGAGAATTTTGTTATATAGTTGTGCATTTGTCCCGCAAATGTTATGGCATTTTGGCCATAGTTAGTTCTTGCTTTGGGTAATACAAGTTTATTAGCGCGGCGTGATGAGTACTTGTTTGTTTTACTTTGGGCCTTTATGGTGAGTGTGATGTGTGTGTGTGTATCAGGTTGTGCATTATTTTGTAGATGAGTACGCATGTGGAAAATGTATATAAGTGGTTAAGTTTTAAGAGCTTGGTTTCTTTATATATTGTTTTAGATGGCGTCAAGAAATCGTAATGATATAGAATTTTTTACTCTTTGGACTTTCCTAAAACATCTGATCCTCATGGTCACCTGAACAAAACAGCGAGTCACATATAAACCGCTCGACATAGAAGTGTATTAAATTTGGTATTAACCCGGACAAATCGCGCAAGTTTGCAAGTGGGGTCCAAGAGGCCCAGCAGCACAAATTGTTGAACTCACGACAGTAGAAGGGTTAACTGGCGCCCGTGTTTTGATTCCGACGATTTATAGTCTCGTAAATTTAATGTCGATTTTGACAACATGATTATGTTTTGAAGGCGTAATCAAAACAGTCCCTAGTGAATAATTATGTTCAGTTATATATACTGTAGTTGATTTACAATAAAATACGTAACCGTTATATGTTTACTAGCTATCACGAGGTGTATAATCTATATCGTTTATCACGACAAAAGGGATAAGTTTAATACCTTGTGACAGTATTTACGTTTAACTTTTTCAGTATTATTCATAGGTTTAGCTTAAGATTTTATTTTCGTGACACTATTTACGTTGAAAGTTATGAACATTATGTTCTTTGATTTCGAATTCAATTGTTTTTTTTTTTTAATTTTTGATTCACAACTCTCATCATCTCGGACGAAAGCCATCAACTGCAGGACACAGGCTCCAAGATTTTACACACAGACCAATCTTGCGGTGCCTGTATCCAGTCACTTCCCGTATCTTTAACCTGGTCGTCGGTCCACCTTGTAGTGCGTACACCAATCCAGAGCCTTTCTGGACACACAATACTAACGATGTCTAAACATTGTAGCTGATCATATTTTAATAAAATGACTAACTAATAATAATTGTCAAAATTCGCACTTTAGCTAATTATTTTTGTATAAGCGCAATATACAGTATATTCAATTCTGGCAATTTCGTACTAAGTAGCACCTATTGCCACGACACAGCAACGCGAATTTCTCGAATGCATTTGTACCTCTTACTTGGTGTACCTAATTGTAGCTTAATTGTTGTAAAGAACTCGCTAAGCTCCAGTTATACAAGTTCCAATAGCTTTTAAGTAGCACTCTAAGAGTTAAGTCTTTTGCAATGCTAGTCTCAGTAGGATATCTGTTTTGTAACGTTGGAATATCAAACGAATATTATTATTATATATATTATTATAATTGCTTCAGTGGTATTCATTATACTACTGAAGTTAATGTAAAAAGAGCTAAGTCTTTTTACAATTACTATGTATGTATCTATCTATACAGATTGAGGCCCTCATTCTAGGCCTCAAGGCGGACCGACGACCAAGTCGTCGGGTCGCGAGAATCGGTTGGATGCGGGTGGCCCAAGACTGGTTTGTGTGGAAAACCTTGTGAAGGCCTATATCTAGCAGTGGACGTGTTTCGGCTGAGATAATGATGATGGTGATAAGATACATACGCAGCCTCACGTCTCGACACCTTGAAGACCCGTAGGAGTAAGCAGATTTGGTCTCATGTACAGACTAACCAAATCTGTGACTGCTGCGACACTGAATCAGTCAACACGCACATTCAACATAGCTGTAAAATACCGGTATAATACACATCTGCCTACCCTTTCAGGATTTTACAGGCGCAATGACATTTACTTATTTAATATTGTCTTCTGTTTACGCGAATGTTATTCATTGAAATTAAACTACTATATACGGATTTTATCGCGTTGTTTATTTAGCAACTTTCCCCGACGTTTCGGTTGCTTTTCAGCAGCCATGGTCACTGGTCTCCCCGTGGCCATGGCTGCTGAAAAGCAACCGAAACGTCGGGGAAAGTTGCTAAATAAACAACGCGATAAAATCCGTATATAGTAATTTACTTATTTGCTAATTATAATCCTAACTAATATTATAAATACGAATGTGAGTTTGTTTGTTACGCTTTCACGCCTTAACTATTCGACCGATCATCATGAAAGTTCGCCAACACTTTGTCGGCAAAACAGAAAAGGGCATAGTGTACCTTCAACCAGAAAAAACACTGTTACTAACCTAACCTGACCTACATTTACGCGAGCAAAGCCACGATGCAAATTGACTAGAATTATAAATGCATCATTTTATAATGCCGCGGAAACCTCACGGTTCAATCATTGGTCTCTTAACCGTAAATATATAGATATCAATTTGAAAAGAAATAAAATATAAAATCTAACAATATTAAAATTCAGACGTGTTGGGTACACGTCTGAATTTTTACTTTTAATTCACAGACAAGATGATATAAACTAATGATCACATAATACTCGAGTATTCTATGAGCGCTGATACAGCAGCCGATATTTCATTAAAACTTCACAATTAGTTAAGAGTTTAATGAAAAGAGGCTCACACGAAAACAGTAAATTGTGCCGAAAAGCGGATTCTCTGTACTTCAAATGTACTTGAACTTGTAACGCTCTCTGTTCTTACAAAGTTTGTAACGTCTGCCTTTATATTTTAATGGCGATAATTATAAACTAGCTGGGCTGAATAAGTTTATGATAAACGTGAAGTACTGTTTGATTTTTAAATGATGATAATTATTTTGTAAAGTTAAGAGATAAATTTTCAGTAATCGGATTTAACAAATAATATTTAAGACAGTTTCCAAATAAATGATCATTATTATAAGATCAATCCATTTACCACGTATTAGAAGATACAAAAAAGATACTCACTTTGAATGAACCATTCGCTTACTGCAACAACACCTTCGAGAGTACTGCAACACAAGTAAAAGCATATCTGAATACAAAAATATAAATATTTACCTCAAACGTGTCGATATAGCAAGCGCTTTCTTCAGACTAAGTGACTTAGAAAACATGTACTCTAACGCATGTTAAACACAATTTAGTTGAATAGTTAACCCAATAGATTAAACACTCATAATGTGTAATATGCAAATTATATAAGTATATACGCAAATATCCGAAACATTTAAAATTCCTATGTAGGCGTCCTTTATTTAATGAGTCGTAAATCATACAGGGCTACTATAGAAAGACATTTAACTAGTTTTAAATCCCACGTAGATGTCCCCAAAACCACGCTTATCGACGCTTTCATAGGGCAGATGACTGTAGCGATATTGCTGACGCTTTAGTTTCACCTATGTACATAATCAGGCGCATGTAGGCAGTAGCCCTGCTCGGCAGTCGTCTCCCCGCAACCACTCAATTAGGTCATAGTTATGTATTTATTTTATTTGTAACTTACTAGTGAATATATATCCATAGCTATCAAGAACTATTTTATTTGACCGCACTATAACAAGACTTATGATTACCCCTACATGATTTACCATCTTATGCTTGGACGAGATCAAGACAACGCTAAGCACACTGTAACGCTGTGACGTTCTGGCGCATGCAATAACTATGCTGTGATGGTGTTCCTAGACTTTTTGCTGCTACGTACATCAAATTGTTGAGTATAGGAGTCGCCCGTGCCTACAGTACCTACCTTTTTCTGAATGAAAGGCACCCACGTTCTTTTCTGTTCCTCTGACAACGTACATAATTATATGCGAAATTTCATGATGATCGGTTGATTAGTTAAAGCGAGGAAGCATAACAAATAAACACACTAACATTCGCATTCATGTTAGTTAAGATTACGAAGCATGTTATGAACGAACAAATTGAAATTTTAATACAGTTCAAATTTATTTTTAGTCTCGTATCCAAATGACACTACGATCATAACTGTTGTTGTATTAGTACTAACCTAGCTGAATCATTCTGAGAAAGTTTTTATTTTAAACAGTCAATGCAAAAATGATATATGTATTCACACTATAGTAATGATTATAGACTATTCTAAATTCAACTAATTTTCATGAGGGATTCAGGAGCGAGTTTAAATGTGAACAGTTACAGAATTGCACAGCGTTTCAAAGATCGATGATGACATATAGAATAGCTCTCCTTTGTTCTATAACTAGATTTTAAGTAATATAATATAATAATATTTTACCACATACACACAACACTATCTAGCCCAAACTAAGCAGAGCTTGTACTATAGATACTAGACAATGGATAAACATACATATATACTTTTTTTTTTTGTAAATACATACATATTATACATAGAAACACCCAGACCAAGACAAACATCCATGTTCATGCACACAAATGTTTGACTTGTGCGGGAATCGAACCCGCGACCTCAGGCGTGGCAGGCTACTTTTTTCATAAAAGAATTTTTCCCTGGTAACGTGTAAGCGAAATTTCATGATGATCGGTCGAGTAGTTAATGCCTGAAAGCGGAATAGACAAACTTACATTCGAATTTATAATATTAAGTTAGGATTAGATTTTTTAATTCGATTTCCATTTTAGCAATAATCGCACTTTATTATGCTTATCATAGTAGAATAATTAACATAGTGTTTTAAAATTTATAATTCATGTACATATGAGATAAATTCGTTTTAGTTTAATAGGTATATATTTGCATATCGCATTATTTATTACTGTTAGGCAATTAATTTAACATGAAACAGATATTAGGTCAATATAATGACGTTAGTTAAAAGTGAAATAAACAAATGGTCAATACAGCTTTTCAATAATATTAAATAATATCAGCCGTGTTTATAAATTATTCCATTACTAGGCACAAGCTTTTCTCATAAAAAAGGTTATAGAGCTTAGATCTTTACGTTAGTCCGGTGCGGGTTAGCAGACTTCACACATCTCCGGCAACATTACGGGGAACTCTCAAATATGCAAGATTGCTTACAAGGTTTAGCTTCACCGATAATGCGGCAAATAATTGACCGTTTAATGTAAAAGCAAAATGTAAAATATGGTTTATTACTGCAAAAATATTCAGAGGTAGAACAATATAAAAGGAAAACATAAAACTATAGAATATATCAGCACCAATATGTACACTATGTACTGCATACATTTTGCAGAGAGAGCTTAATTTCATGACCTAAGTCTCTTTTGGTTTCGTCACTAGGCAATAATGTACCGAAGAAACCTTGTTGTTGTGCAATCAAACTCCTTAGAAGGCTATCTCCACTCGTGAAACTGAGACCATTTATTTATGATAAGATGAAGTAGCTTAGAGTAAAAAGGGTAACTGTGCAGCAATAAATATATTAACACCATTTTGAATATGCCACACCCCCGTTAAAGTATGTGCCTTGATCGAGCGGCGTTCAATTTGAAAAGGGTCTCGTTGCACAGTTTTGTAAGATATAGGAAAATTAAATCGTGACGTCTCTTTATATCCTGGTCTACAGTCTACTTGCAATATCAAGCGACGTTTTTATAGAAAAGTATCCTTGAAATACGTTGAAATACGCAAAGAAGGGCACCATCTACGTCATAATTAGGTCCCGCAAAAAATTAACTATTTATGTATAATATTTAGCTGCAGTTTCACATAAATCTCACTTAAATGCGTACCAGGACTTGGTCTATCTGTGTGTAAGTTCTTTATAAATAATATTTCTGAAACATGTCTGCTTTTCTTACACTTCATAAATTTAAGGAATTAAAGAAGTCTACACTACCTGTATTGCATTACGTTTACGCGAATGTTATACATTAAAATTAAACAACTGTATACGGCTTTTATCGCGTTGTTTCAAAGTTAAAGTATGTAACACTACTAAGAAGTTATTATATGAACAAACTTAACAAGGCAAATGAGGTAACGATGTCCTGCATAAGCACTTAAGATAATTTTTATTCTGGTATGTGTTTAAATGGGATTCGTATGAGCAGCCGTAAGCACAGGCTAGTTAATAAAAGATAAAACGCTATCCAGTTTTATATTCCAATATTTTTCAATAAAATATTTCTATTAATAGTGAGTTTTGATTTGATCCCGAATAAAATAATACAATGGATGCGAAAAATCATTTTCTAGCCCGTCAGTTAGCTCCCTCAGTGCAGGGACTGTTAAATTATTCAGCTGAAACGGATTTGATACGCAGTTGGTATAGAATTAACATACATCTAAATATAGGCAGTGGATTACATTGTGCTCCGTTGTTGAGCATAACACAAAAATCTAAATCCGTGTGTCCGTGTCAGCTTAAAGTTCGATCCGCCTGTATTTTGTAGATTCTAGTGTGAATGACTGATTCAATTTAGATCTCTATGGAGTATTTAGAACAAGCGCTGTGGTCTTTTAACCGCCCACCTCGCATTTACCCGATAAATATTTTCGTGTTCCTTCCCCTTGAGTTGTATTTATATGACATAAAACCTATTGTTTGTTGTTTTTTCATTTAATGACGTTGCATTTTATGTAAAATTATCTTATTTCAGACCATTGCACCATTCTGGCAGCGGTTGTCGCATCACCTATGCTAGCGATGTCTTACGAGCACCAACTGACGAGGATAAAATTGGGTAAAGAGTAGCAGCCGAAAATGAATGAATACGGACTACTAAAGACAGAAGCTGAAATAAACTGGCTTGGGTATTGGTGTATTTTCAGAAGTATAGTACTCCAGAAATAATTATATAATTACACGACTATAGACAGTAAATAAATATTCTACCACATACACACACCACCATCTAGCCCAAACTAAGCAGAGCTTGTACTATGGGTACTAGACAATGGATAAACATACATATATATATTTTTTTAATTGTAAATTCATACATATTATACATAGAAACACCCAGACCAAGACAAACATCCATGTTCATGCACAAAAATGTTTGAATTGTGCGGGAATCGAACCCGCGACCTCAGGCGTAACAGTCGGTTACACTAACCACTACGCCATCGAGGCCGACAGAGATATGTTATATTCATATTTAATAGCTATGATTTCTGGTCCCTTGTAAATAGCAGGCGAGCTTATAGCCGTCTATCGGACACAGTGCCAGACTCTATAATACTGAAAATTTCTAGACAGAAAATCTTAATAACACTTTGACCGGCCCGGCACCGTATGCTCAGCAGTCACATTCACTATAGCTGTGTCATAGTCAACACTTTACTTCGAAAGTTTTCTATTCGCTGACAACAATATATTTCAACAAATATAATATTAACAAAAGAATTCCTGAACATATTTTCTTAATAACCAGATTTTTATACCATATATCCAATAAATCTTATAAGCTCGACTAAAGTATAGCTAAGCAAACATAAATCTGCAGCAAATGCATAATCCACAGCATTTTTATTTTCAAATTTAACCCGCAATAAACTTAAAACTGCAAGCAACGAGTGTTCATTACGATAAGCATTTTACATCGCGTCATTACACCACAACACCATCGATTACGCTGCAGAAAACTATTACAGGACGAAGAAAATTACACGGCCATGGTGGCGGCCGCTCTAGTTGGATACTTACCGCAAAATTTTACTGCCATTCGGCCAAGCAATGAACCCATTATGCAAGGATGTAAATTTAGATTTTTGAGTGACCTATTCAGTGTTCAACTTAGTAAGCATCTTGCCATCTGAAGTATTTCGACTAATAATTAGATAAAGTGAGAAGACTATAGCTCTCATTAAACAGGTCTGAAAATTGCAGTTTTCCCAAGAATGTAGCGTAGAGGTTTTGCAGAAATGGCAAATAAATATTTTTGTTCTATCGCAGGTGTTCTTCTATTCATTACGTCTATACTCAAATGGGAGTGAAATCTTAATAATTTTTTGTATGAAACAATCCTTCTTATTAAAATACGGACGTTAGTTGCGACTCAAATTCATAATATTGCAGTTATCATTGTGTTAGTTAATTTTAATAACTGCATTATTTTGTTACACTACTGACAAAAACAGGCGATTTTCAAATTAAGTACTAATAATTTAATTTTACTTTATACTATATAATTCATAGAAAATCGGGACACACTTGTCAGCTTGCGAATACATCGTTTATTAATCAATTTACTATTTGCATACTGTATATCCCGGTTTTCATGGATGAATTATACAGTTATGAAAGGAAAATAAATATTATTTTATGTAAAGCGTTGCTTAATTTCTCTTTGAATCGCTAAAAGACAAATCAATCCATATATTAGTGGATAGTCCGCGACAAATACACTGCAACTGCAAAGCATAATTACACAAATACTAAGGTATATTTGGCATCAAGCAAGAAGCATTAGTCAGTATACAGTTTGGTTGTTAGTCTTATCGATAAATCACAGCCATTAAGCCGGTTCTCCTTGCTAGCAACGTTAAGATTTGGACGGGACGATTCGACGGAGGTAATTGGCAGCGGTTCTACTTCTTGTAGGGTTAGAGTGAGGTTTATTGTAGGTAAAGATCTTAAGGTGCACGTAATCTTTAAACATCATATTCATCAGTTTATGCTCCCGTTTTGTTATTTTGCTCCCAAAAATTATATCTGAAAGCATCAAATACTATATTAAAATTGCTTATGCTTGAAACAATACTTTGCAAGTAATCAGCACATTCTATTCCATATTTGAGGCCTTATTTCAAAGCATCAAATATGATTTTAAGAACTCCTTACGCCGAAAACAATAGTTTGCGAGTAATTCGCGCATTCTATTACATATTTAATCCTCATATTAATTTGACACATGGAACTGTAAAGTTTTAATTTATTTTCCCTCAATTTTTAATAGTAGAATAAAAAATAACTGGCAACACTATCGATACATTATAAAAACAACGAAACTTATCATTTTGTGGGATTTTTATTTTGAGCTCAGGACGATAACAACCTAGAGAATAGTGTTTATATTACAAGCAAACTGTAAGTAAGGTAGATTACCCAAGTTCTGTATTTGTACAAATTGAAAGTGAAATAAAGATATACATAAAAAGCAGAAATATCCTGACGCAGTTTTATTATACCTGAAGTTTTCTTTCAGAACTAATTAGATAACGAGACTCATCACTCATCAATCAAAATAAAATAGTCTTTTCTTGTAATGAAAAACCAATAACACTGTGCAACCTCAGAAGCCAACCCTAGAACTTGTGCAAAGTTGTCACATTTATTACCGCTGCGCTACCACGGCAGATAGAAGAGTTTACTTCAACTTTTGTAATGAATCTTGCTATATTTTTTTAAATACTTTATGGACTGCAAACCTCTATAAACTCTCGCACTTGAAACAAATCCTGCTTCGAGAAGGACTTTTCAAACCTCAGACACATAAAACACCAAGATTCGAAACAACTATTCGTGGATCACACAATCTTTGCTCCGTGTGGGGATCGAACCCACATCACTCCGCGCGTTGCAGAGGGCAAGGCGACCAAATAAACCACTACTTTTGCATTGCATTGCACGATTAATGTAATAAGTAACGAGAATTAATACGATCATGCTAAGTATTAAGTTTTCTATGAATACAAGAATTAAAACAGGTAATTAGTTATGCATAATTATAGTTCTGATTGTTTAGTCGTATTTGGCGATTCAATCCTGTCGTTTGTTGCGGTGTGATTGACTGATAAACAAGTGTTTACTTGCTAAATATACTACCGCAAATAAAATCCGAGTTTGATCGTTTGTTTTGCTTTCACGCCTTAAATACTCTACCGATTATCATTAAATTTGTCAAGGGTACAAAAAAGGACATTATGATCTTTAATCAAGAAAAAAATACTGGTCTTAACCTAACCTACATTTACACGAGCGAAGTCGGAGACACAATCTAGAAGTGTATAAACAATAAATAGGCATAGAAAATTTAAATTAGACTTACTATGTCCATAATTGATTGACACTGACTTTCAAACAAATGCAATGAGCAGGGCAAATTATATTTAGTTTATAATTTTATTGGAGTAATTTGTAACAATTATGCAGTTTTTCTTTGTTCTAGACTTCACGATGCAATAGTTTAAGTGATTGCCTGACTAATGTCATTGTCCTAAGTATTATAAGTGCAATCCCAATACAAGAAAAAGTTTGTGTGATCCAGACAGGGTGAGCAGAGGTGCACTGCACGCATATTTCGCCAAGTAAAGTTTTAGGTTCCACCGCAGCCCATTGCTTTCCACCGAGCACATTTTCAGACTCCGTAAAATATTTTGCTCAGTCCAGAATCCTCGCCAGAGAAGTGCACAGCTTTCGCATTCACTACCTCTAAGTAATTGTAGTGTTTGTTCTAAAAAGACTATCAGTCGCTTTAAAATATTTGTTAATTATAAAAGCTTAATACTGCTGTCAGTAAATGTATTATGTGAATAATCTAATCAACGTTCACATCAATGACATTCTTATTCAATGTTATATATTGTTGAAATTAAACTACTATATACGGATTTTATCGCGTTGTTTATTTGACACTCTTTTACATAATTAAGAAACTGTTACACTACATACTACTACTATTAAACTTTACAAATTTTGAAGCTAATTAAATTATTAAATCTATTATATCTGTTTTGATTTAATTTTACACTTTCCCCGACGTTTCGGGTGCTTTTCAGCAGCCATGGTCACGGGGAGTCAACTGCTTCAACCGTATACTATTTCCCAGACGTGAAAGAGAATTATATCGACGACGATATATTGCACAAACGGCGCATTTAATAATACCTGCAACTACTCTATTTGATCTGCATTGAAGTTTTATGCAAAGCTCGCCTACACATCGCCTTCACGCAATTCTTTCGCTCGTGCCGTATCTGCTTGCCTGGAAACACTTTTGCTATGACTAAAGCGGATTGTAGAGCATACACGTGCTTACTAAGGAATATTTTCGTCTTAGAATTTATTTATTTTATCACAAATTACATTACACACCATACATTTTATATTTATACAAGCACTAGCGACCCGCCCAGTTACGCACGGGTAACCTTAACAAATTATACACCTAAACATTTCTCCTGAACCACTCTGTCTATTGGTTAAAACTGTATGAAAATCCGTTCAGTAGTTTTTGAGCTTATCGTGAACAGACAGACAAAGAGACGGACGGGGCGGAGGACTTTATTTTTATAATATGTAGTGATGATAGACAATGTTAAAACTAAGTATAAATCATGTAAAAGAATAGCACTTTCTCTGTATCAGACATACTAAACTAATAATAATATATGTTCCTCAAGCGAGACGTAAAGGACGAAGGAATCACTCCATATATATCTGGGCCCAGTTGTTATCATAATCAAAGTAGCCTTATTTGAAAGAGAATATAATAACAAGTCGTCACCAAAAATTTTGTGATATTTCGCTGCCCAGAAATTAAGTCATATAAAATAAAGTAAAAGTGAGGTTATATGACATTAATCGTTTGCAAAATGTTATATATGTTTATACGGAGGTACTTTATCGAAGGTTTATCTATTTATTTACCAGTGGCGGTCTATGGGGGAGGCCCATGTTCAGCAGTGGACGTCTGTGGCTGATAGATAGATAGAAGTAGGCACCTCAGAAAACAAACATCAATATTGCTTTGATTTTTATGTACCTATAAATAAAACGTCCTTGTTTGTAACACGCAGATGCGAACCACTAAAAGACAAAGCAAAGATCCACTAGATTACTTAGATTGCGGCATTACTCTCTATAAGTATGCAACTGCACGCATTTTTTCACTTGCTATACCTACATACTTGCTATACCTATACCTATGCATGCCATTGACGTATAACTGATAAAATCGCTTCATCCTCCAAAACTCTTCTGCCAATAGAGTTATTGCGACCTATCGCAATGGTATAGTTCACACAGCGATCCATGTCGTCAATATCCAATTCAGAAGCGGAATCAGTTGTCTAATATGAAGTGCCAGGTAATTCTAAGTCACAAGATCCGTCGAACAGTCCTTTAGCAAGCCAAAGTCGTGGGGTAAAGCAAACAACATAACAAAACAAGAAAAATACGTGCGCAGAACAAACCACAGAGTACATTTGGAACAAACTGAACGAGTGTTGAACTTGATTTTGACATTAGCCGTTAAACTTGTCAGTCAGTGACCACAGGTAATTAATAACCAAAACACGATTTTCAATCGATTGAGTTTTTATTATCATCATTCGATTATAGAACACATTTTGAGATTATACCGATTTAATAATACTCGATAGTATATAATTAGAGATGCATATTAATCGATTATTGGTTAACTTAATTTAATATAAGTTTCTCGCTTTCTATGAAGAAATAATCAAACGTATTTTGGTGGTAAGTACCTAAAAATATAACGAATTTTTTGGTATCAATTACAATGTGATAACTGGTGGGCCCAAGGGTTCTCACCCTCCTTTGCGTAGTTTGTCTCTACTCTCTCTCTCCCTCTCTCTCTCTCTCTCCCTCTCTCTCTCCATCTCTCTCTTTTTCTAAACCTGAGTGTTTTACACCCGTTGTTAGAATATTCTTAGTCGGCCTCGATGGCGTAGTGGTTAGTGTAACCGACTGTCACGCCTGAGGTCGCGGGTTCGATTCCCGCACAAGACAAATATTTGTGTGCATGAACATGGATGTTTGTCTTGGTCTGGGTGTTTCTATGTATAATATGTATGTATTTACAAAAAAACAGTATATATGTATGTTTATCCATTGTCTAGTACTCATAGTACAAGCTCTGCTTAGTTTGGGCTAGATGGTGTTGTGTGTACGTGATAGAATATTATTATTATTTACTATTATTATTATTTATTCGTTTCACGCAATTTAGGTATAATCCTTTCGTGTGGGAGTCGTCTTATTCAAAAAGGGACAGCTGTTTTCTTGTATTTAGTGGTTGGAGAATTTGGATAAAATGATACAACTTATTTTTGAAAGAAAATGAAGAGCAATCCGCTTTGTACCCTCCTCTTTATTCTATAATATTACTTGCATGGCATAGTTGGCTCACCGAAAGACATTGATGAAATGCTACTGCTGGATTTAATAAATATAACGTAATGAATTTATCGATCGAGTAATTTGGTAGAACGCATGAAACAAACCAAAAGGCTGCCTTTTTAGTGTGTATTTCAAAACACTGTTTGTATTACAATCAAAAACTAAGTCTGTATCGTATCGAACTCTCTAAATCTGTTGGTATCATCGAGTCGCATTTCAGAAAAATGCTTCGATATTTCAAATAGCTCGGGGTATGATTGGATTGCTGTACACATTGCATAGATTTAGATTTCATACAGCTTGTTCAAAAATATGTTGTTACGTCACATACTGTGTATGCCAAGTATATGCAATCACTTTAATAGATACAAAGTTTTTTTATAATTATGCATAGCCACATGCCGTGTGTAGGTGTAAGAATTATATTTAGACTCACGCCTATACATTAAGCATAGAATAGAATAGAATAGAATTAAACAGACGCGCAAAACTCTTCCATCTCACCAGCTAGTTAAGGTCCCGCGTATGGGGACAATCAATAAAATTTGTCGGCCTCGATGGCGTAGTGGTCACTGTAACCGACTGCCACGCATGAGGTCGCGGGTTCGATTCCCGCACAAGTCAAACATTTTGTGTGCATGAATATGGATGTTTGTCTTGGTCTGGGTGTTTCTATGTATAATATGTATGTATTTACAAAAAAAAAAGTATATATGTATGTTTATCCATTGTCTAGTACCCATAGTACAAGCTCTGCTTAGTTTGGGCTAGATGGTGTTGTGTGTATGTGGTAGAAAAAAAAAAAAAAATACAGACGGCTACATACGTTGGATCTATGGACTGTACGGAGTCTGAAAATGGACGCATAACACAGATTATGTTTGTAAGACACCGACCCGTTACTAAGAATTTCTACTTAGAAAACTTAATAACAATTCAGCCAAGCCAAGAATTGAAAACGACCTTATATGAATAAACGTAATCGCAAACATACGAAACCAGCGCAAGGTTAATTAACTTAAAAACCCATAATCTTAAATCATAATTTATCATATCTAACACAAATAACGACAAAACATTTCCAATACATAAAACCAAATTATAATTTACTTATCTCCCCAATGACATTAATTTGGATACAATATTTCGCGCACAACGAAGAACATCTCAATAACAACGGTCATAATTGTTACGTATTCCCCGCCAAGCAATGAATTACTCTGTAATTATGAAACAAATTAGATTACCTATAACATTCACGTACTTTTAAGAAGTATCGAAGTCATATTCTGTGGTCGTACTAACGATATCGAAACGCTAATATGAACATTTTCTATGTGCTTGGTAAGTTGACGGCTCGGATTGCGTAGTGCGCCTTGCCACTGCCATTGCGCCGAGTGTTGTGGGTTGGAATCCCACACGGGACAAAAATTTGTGTGATCCACAAATGATTGTTTCGCATCTGAGTGTTCTTTGTGTCCGTTGTTTGAAAGTCCCCCGTGACATAGGAGATATTCCTACTGCGGGAGTTGTCTTTTTTAAATACAATAATTCTTAGTTACACAACTGCTTTAAGCAGTATTAGGTAGACTTACGTGATACTTAAATATAACTTACGAAATAATGTTCTACTACTCGATACTTGGGCCTTGGTTTTTTGGATTCTAGCAATCAATCTGTCATTAATCTTAACAACCTAGATTGTACTTGGGACTGCAATAATATAGTCTCGCGTTGTTTTAGTCTGCATATTCTCTTATTATACCAGAAACTACTATTAGAATCTAAGTTTTAAATATTACTCATTGTCTGAGTTTTTAGTTTTATGAATGGTGAGTATAATGGTTACACTTCTTTACATAACTGATTTGTAAAATAAACAATATTGTGAACTTGGCAATTAAAATGAGTGGCCGTGGGTACCCTGCCAGTTTTTCTCATTGGTTCAACACCCTTTCATTTGCTGAACATGGCAATAGGTATTAACCATTTCAAGAGCATTTATATTTTTCTAAATTCACATTAATAAGAAGAACTTTAATGTTCACAACTCTATGACCTATTTGAATAAACATATTACAATTTAATTTTGGCTACCGCAACACGTACAGCATCTTTTTCACCGTGAAACTTTCTAAAATGAACTGTTACATCCCTATTTACCTTACTGAAATGCTAAATTGCAGTTTTCGCCAATTGACGTCAATGCAATATAGAAAATCAGCAATAATTTCATTATAAATACCCGTACTTTTTCTATACCAGTTCAATTAGTTATTTTCTAGTAAAACTGCTCCCCAGCTACGGACCCGGTTCTTGCCTGCTGGCTGGTTTTCAGTAGAACTAGAATATAACAATAATTCCGGGTCTACTCTACCTTTTACTAGGGCTGTCGCGGTAAGTAATTATAATAAATTATAATTCAAGTAAAGTCGCGTGTAGTGTATAAGTATAAACTCTGTCTGTGTTGTCTGTAAATAAATATAATACAGAAAATAAACGGTTGTTATTTTCAGATCTGTGTTTTTTTTATAGTTGCTAAATAGGACAATCTAGCAGTACGTTCTGGCTCTAGAATGAACTGCTTTCCACTGTAGTTACCAAGTGCCATGACTTGTTTTCTTCAAACGAGGTTAAAAGAGATTACTAATATTACTATGGCTGTGTAGGCTTCTGCCATTGCTGATGTTTATGGGCTGCAGTTACTACTTATCACCAGGTGGGTCGCAGGCTCGTCTTACAGTAGTAGCAATAAACAAAACCTCTTTTAACCTTTCGACCTGGTATCGTATCTTATCTTATCTTGTGTGGGGGCCAGTCAGTACAGACCGGCGACACTTCGACCCAGTGGGATCTTTTGTGTCGACTTCCCCAATAACGACTGCCATAGATGTACATGTTAGTCGGGACCGACGGCTTAACGTGCTCTCCAAAGCACGGAGCAGGCGATAATTGTCAATCAATACGCACATAATTTCGAAAAGTCATATATCTTTCGAAAGTCAGAGGTGCGCGAGGTAGTTTCAAACCCGAGATCCTCTGCATTGCAGTCTGTTGGTCTCCCCACTGAGCTATAGCTGCTGGTATCGTATAATCCTAACTAATATTATAAATGTGAATGTGAGTTTGTTTGTTAAGCTTTCACGCCTTAACTACTCGACCAATCATCATGAAATTTCGCATACACGCTGTCAGGGGTACAGAAAAGGACATAGGGTACCTTGCATCCAAAGCAAAGTACTATACCCGAGGGATCGAAAATTGACATAATCTACATTTACGCGAGTGGAGCCACGGGCAACATTTAGTAAATAATATGTGTATCTATTTTTGATTCGGCGGATCTAGACAGTGGTTTAATTAGTCACCTCTTCAGCACTACGACGAGTGCTGTAAGTTCGATAATACGAGACCAAAAAAATGTGTGATTCACAACTAGTTATTGTCTTCTGTTTACGCGAATGTTATTCATTGAAATTAAACTACTATATACGGATTTTATCGCGTTGTTTATTTATCACCGTCTTACAAAATTTTGAAAATATTACACTACTACTACTATTGATTTTATTTTACTAATTTATAAACTAATAAAATTATTTAAACTATTAGATTAGGTCACGGGGAGGCTCTCCCCGTGACCATGGCTGCTGAAAAGCACCCGAAACGTCGGGGAAAGTGTAAACCAAAAATAAATAGATTTAATAGTTTAAATAATTTTATTAGCTTATAAATTAGTAAAATAAAATCAATAGTAGTAGTAGTGTAATATTTTCAAAATTTTGTAAGACTGTGATAAATAAACAACGCGATACAATCCGTATATAGTAGTTTAATTTCACAACTAGTTGTACCGTGTTTGAGTGTTCTTTGTGTCTACTGGTTAAAAGTTTGTAAAATTTCTAGTGACACAAGAATTATTCCTAGTACAGGAGAGGAAAGTCGAAAAAAACACACCATAAAAATACTTTTGTTTATTGATATTCAAAATTACAACACACAAAATACCAGCGTTGTAAAATTTTTGTTTACTATTAATTAATTCAATGCGCAACAATGTTCCTCATCATAATATCTTGTTGTACCGTCATCGATCGGCACAGAATACGTCGCGAAGTAATAGCTTCGGCTTTCCGTACTGAATAATTTATCAGGAGGCAATTAATTATGAAAGTGGAGAACATAAGTAGCTCATTACACGAGTTCAAGTGGCGGGTAAATTGATCATATTCCTTATAATTATGAATTCTATTCGAAAGATATGTGAAGCGCAATTTGCAAAATTAGTTTTTGTGTTATGAAACACAATACTATAATAGGTATATGGTGTGAGCTCAGCGGCACCGTCGTAAAGTGTAGATTTCGGCAATTACCTTCACTTGATCAGTTTGTTTATATTAGCGCTTTTGGTCGAAACGTTGGGAAACATATACGTATTTATAACCTTTAGATAATAAAGCGCGATTTCGCGAGATCCGTTGTCTAATATTATATTAAGTACAGTGTGTACAAATCGATAATGTGTGTGAAATATAACTAGAGTAGCTACTAGTAATCCTTATCCTTACTAATAGAATAAACGCGAAAGTTTGTATGGATGTATGGATGTTTGTTACTCTTTCACGCAAAAACGACTGGATCGATTGCGATGAAACTTGGTATGTTGATAGCTGGAGACCTGGATTCACACATAGGCTTTAGACTTACGCGGACATAATCGGTGCTATTTGATTTGATATCTAAAATAGGTGGTCAAGATAATTATGAATAATTTTATCGCATGACTATTTTATCAGAACCTCATCACAAATTTTATTTGAGATGAGGGTCTGATAGAATGTTGTCCCGGATAAAACTAGTAACTTGAAAAGCCGATTTGAAACCTGATTTTTATCTAATTGATAAGAGAAAATGCAAGACAAGACAATGCATTTAATGAATAGTATGGATTTTGTGACTGTTGCCCAGTAGACTGCAAGAAGCTTTTCGCTTGACATACAGATATTGTTCCATCCCATTGCAAATAGTAGTCCTACGATAAAACGTAAATGCTGAAGTTTCGGGCCGAATATTAGTACAGTAAAACACATTTATACCGAAATGTATCCTGAATTTCAGAACGTTACCTCTCGATTGTATAAACCCTTTCATGAAGCAGTACGAACAACCAAGTAATGTAATTTTTAAGAAAGAAATCTAAAGGCACATCATTTTTGTGACCGAAGTTTCGAATATATTCATGGTAAACCTACAGGTATAAATACCGAATTATAAAACCGTGCATTTTATCATGTCAAAAACGACAGCCTTCCTAAAAATAATTCCCCTAGCGGGTAATATGGACATGCCTTCCTAGAAACTCGAAAATTTATAAATTAATTAGTCACCGTGAATGCAATTAGGGAGGAGTAACTCACAGTGTTCTGAGTCAGCTTTACGTGGATCGGTATGGCAAATGATTAAGCTACTAAGGGATTATGTCTGAATTATAAGCTTCCACTTGAGAGATAATACAGATGTGATCAGAAGGGGTGTCGTGCTTATCTGCTTTAGACAGACATATTGTATGCCTTGACGTTTCGAAGGTCAATATGTGGGCAAATATTTAAAAATTCCATATGGGTCTTACCTAAATGCAACTTAAGAAACATATTCATAAGTGTTCATTTCATTTATTTTAGTCATAGTACTTTGTAACCTAAACGTATAAAAGATTTTTAACTCTAAAGAGTGCTTGAAATAACAAAAATACGTCAGATAGTTTTCTGTTATATACAACACTTCGGTAGGTAGTAGATCCTCGCTGGTTTCAGCATGAATGGGCCGGATCGACCGGGGTAGTACTACCCTCTCACATAATACCGGCGTGAAGTAACGGTATCCGTACTGTTGCGTTTCGTATCGGTGAGTGAGAGAGCCGGAGGCCCAGTTACCCCGATCCTTTTCCTATCCATTTCCTTTGTCCTTTCCCTCCTTCATTCCTTCTTAAAGGGCTAGCAACGCACTTTTAACTCTTTTGGGGTTGCGGGTGTCCATGGGCGGCGGTAATCGCTTACCATCAGGCGATCCATCAGCTCGTTTGCCCCCCTATGCCATAAAAAAAAAAGTAAAGAAAAACACTAGCTGACCCGCGCAACTTCGTCTGCTTCACATAAGAGAATTTTCCCCGTTTTTGTAACATTTTTCATTTACGCTCTGCTCCTATTGGTCGTAGCGTGATGTTGAAAATGTGCTATCCAACACTAAAATATTTTTCTATTCGAACTAGTACTTCCTGAGATTAGCGCGTTCAACCAAACAAACAAACAAACAAACTCTTCAGCTTTATAATATTAGCATAGATTACTCCAGTTCTAGCATAGTATTACACGCATATTAAGCCAGACACACTGCTTTGATTGCTAGAGCGTACAAAGGGTTAATAAGTTTTTTTTAAAATTAATTATTTGTGTTAGTTTCTTAGCAAACAGCAACAGTAATAATAGGACATGGAACCTAAAACAATATCTGGTGAATGTAAATGACCTGACCTTTCCAGAATGCAGGTGTTCATTGGTATCGAAGTTTTGATATATGCATACATATGTATTTATAAGTGTTAGATTACCGGGCACTGTCTTATTCTATTATTCTCATAACTTCGTGAAGTGTGTGCTCAATTGATAAGCACTATGTATATATGTTCTATTTTTATCTTTTCTACTCACTTTTAAGTTTGAGCTTCAAAGAGACTTACAGTATTGAGTTAATCGATTTTAAAAGGGTACACTAGCTCAGGTGGATTCGTAGTGGATTAAGGCCATCGTATTCAGACTACGGTAAAAGCTATAAAAAGATCAGATAAGCCACAGCGGTAAACACAGTTTTATTCAAAGTTTTAAAAGAACGATTCATTTTCTAGTATTTTCCTTGAACCTTGTTATCTAAGAGCGGCGTGCCTAGAATTCCCACCTGGGACAATTCCTGTCTAGTAATGAGCTGTAGGAAGGATTTGCGTTCCGTCTCTAGATTTACTACACTATACGGATATTAAGGTAGGTTTATTGGGTTTAGCTCAACAGAATGGACATTGATTTTATTCTTTACTGGGTACATTGTATTCTTGACTATCTAATGTAATATAGGTATGTTTGTTTCTGAGAGAAGATATTGTGACAAGAAATAAGAAAGTTGGTCTGAGAAATATTGGACGGTAAAAGATAACAAAAAGTGTATGTTTAAGGATAATTTGAATGAAACAGTTAAAAGGAAAGACCTAAGTGAAATTTCTCCTGTCACACTTTGGACTATCTGGAGAAAGACAATGGATATCCTTTGTCTCTGTCTACTCCGGTATATAGGCGACAGTCTTTTTATATCGTATATAAAAAGACTGTCGCCTATATACCGGAGCAGACAGAGTACATACGTACTCGTGTACGTATGTACTCTGTCTACATGTACTTACTTAAAACTACAAATTAAAAGAAATTTTCTTTACATCGAAAAATCATTGTAATTAATTTGGATTTGAAATAGAGCTCATTTTCTTTTTGTAAAAGTGACAACTAGGTAATAAGAAAATGTTTGTATCACGGAAAACTTCACAAACATTCAAATAAGAGACACAAAGAACACTCAGACTCAGAACAACCATTTGTGTATCACACAAAGTTTTGTCCCGTGTGGGATTCGAACCCACAACACTCGGCACAGTGGCAGTGGCGAGGCGACCACTTAAACACTACGTCATCCGTGCAGTTTGCGTCCTGCCTCTGAGCGCCTAGTGCGAGTTTGTTTTACGTTAACGCGTTTGACACGTTAATGACATTCGGCGCTCCGATTGGCCCGCTCCAAGCTCTTAACCAATCAGAGAGCCAAACGCGGTAAACGTTTCGATCGTGTTAGCATAAAAACGACTCGCACTAAACACTCTGAACTTGGTGCTTACTCTATCTACCAATCATAAGTCCCTAATATTCTGTATTCCGGTATATAGTCAATAGAATAATGGAGGCATGAGCATTGTTCGATTGAACACATTATACTCTCTTCTGTATTGTGAGAGAAAACATAACGACCAAAATTATGGTAAAATCTTTTCTATCAATCTTTAGGCAGAAATATTTCTAAGCATGATGCTATGTTGTTAAATAGGTAAATAAAATAAGATGCTCTAATTCAGAAGAAATAAATTACTGACAGATATTACTACATTACATTATGTAGAGAAAATATAAGTAAAAATAATAGTACGATATTAAACCAAGAGATCAAGGTAAAACAAAGTACAGACTCTAGTGGTGATTGCCTCACCGACTAGAGCTGAGCCATTAATTAAATGAAGATGAGATGAAAATGCTTACCGTGCAACCCTCACTTACCTTTAGCGAAATAAGGGTAATTTTGCGCACCCTACGTGGCAATACTATACGGCAATTTTCATGTTCGTTTTAATAAAAATACATCAGCAAACAGATTCTGACTTTAAAGGTAAATACATCGATATTTCAGCTTAAATAACATATTACATTTTTAAAGCTTCATTATGAAATTTATTAATTAAATAACAGTGTAAACTTCACCTCACTAAATAAATTTGCTCCAAAATTTTATTAATAAATCATTTACGCATCAAAATGATTAAATTTTCTCAGAAATGCTGATGGTAAGAATACTTACAGAATTCACGTGAAACTAAATGTTTTAATTTCATTATTTTAAATGGAAAATAAATACTTAGGGAATACAAATTATCAGACTAAAGCTGAATTTTCTTCTTCTTTTTGTTGAAACAAGCAGCGATAACCTAACAAGCAGTGTGTAGCCTTGTGGGAGACCGTGGGATTGCCACTCGCTTTAACGGTAAAGGAAAACATCGTGAGGAAATCTGCATGTCTGAGAGTTCTCTATAATGTTCTCGAAGATATGTGCAGACTGCCATCCCGCAGTGTGCTACCGTGGTGGACGATGGCGTAAAGCTTCTTTTTTGTTTTTTTTTATACATCTAAGGTGGCAACCAAGCATACGGCCCACCTGATGGTAAGTGGTCACCGTAGCCTATGAATGCCTGCAACACCAGAGACATCACTTGCGTGTTGCCAAGCCTTTAGGAAAAGAAGTGGGAAGAAGAAAGAGCGGGAAGAGGGAAAGGGGGTGATTGGGCCGCCGGCACTCTCACTCACCGAACGAAACACAACAGTAGGGAAACTGCTATTTCACGTCGATATTCTGTGAGAGAGTAGTCCTTCCCCGGTGGAGCCGGCCCATTCATGCTGAAATCAGCGAGGCTCTACTGTTCTCACACTGGGAAGAGGCCCGTGCTCAGCAGTGGGACTATTAGTATAGGGCAGATATTATTGTTATTTTGTGTCGATGGTATTTATTTATAATAGTTGGTTCCAGTAGCTGGTCACGTTAACCGCAGTTACAGTGGCGTTTATCAGGTCGTGAAAACTGCAGGTAAATTGACAGTTAGAACATTCCAAAGCGTTGGATTCACGATAGGTTTATTATTATTTAGGATTTTTGATAACCCACTTCAATTCAATTTAATTGAATTGTTTATTGCGTTCCACAATGTAGGCTTAGGTGGTAACTTAAATAATATTACAGTTCATCATGGACCCTGTCGGGCACAGCAAATTAGGAGAGAAGAAGAGGGCTACATAGCAATTAAAGCAATTTGTTTTAAGCATATAAAACACAATGCATCTATCTATCTAATATAATATATATTTATGTGTACTTATGTTAATATTTATATATTGTTATGCAATTAATATTATCGTAAAATATAATTTGTTAATTACATATTTATTGCTAGTGCTAACTTTAAATAAAATTTGTGTTTAGAATGTTAAAGAAATAAATTGCACTAAAAATTTGCACTAGTTTTATTTTGAAGTTAATTTTTATCGATTTTTATCGACTTGGCGATTAAAAAGAGTGGCTATGAGTTTCTTGCCCGTTCTTCTCATCAGCCCTACACACCCTTGCTTTGCCGAACGTGGCAGTAAATGTAAATTCACAGGAAAAAAATTACGTGTAACTTTGACATTCATAAGTGTTACCTTGTAACCTAATTTGAATAAATTTATTTTGATTTGATTTGATTTGATTTGATTTATCGTCGAAAAATTATTTTATCGTATAGTAGCTTTTACTTAAAAAAAAACGTTTTAGTTTATTAATAAATATATTTGTTTTATTTACATGTATAATTCTTTCGGTAATTTATGATACATTTTTATAGAAATAACCAGAGTGCTAGATGAGTGTAACTTGAGTCGGGATGTTGGTAAATTTAATCTATGTTTGTGTCGTAAAGTATAAGTTGTTTGTTTTTCTGCGCGTGTACTATAAAATTCTGGGTGTTTCCGGACAAATTTACATATTTCTAAAATATATAGGTTAGTTAATGTAAGTATTTTGTATTCCTCGGGCACGCCACGATCGTGGTGGTAAGTCCCGTTTTTGAGGAGTGGCTGGAGAGGCGGCATGGCGCCCTCACCTTCCGGCTGACACAGGTTCTGACTGGCCACGGTTGTTTTGGCCAGTTCCTGTGTCGTATACGCCGGCAAGAGACGCCCGGTTGTCACCACTGCGGCGACTGCCGCGACGTTGTTGAGGACACGGCGCTGCACACTTTGGCGGTTTGCCCCGCCTGGGCATCGCAGCGCCGTGAGTTGATCGCGGCAGTCGGATCGATTGCCCTCTCGCTCCCGGCCGTAGTTCAGTCTATGGTCCGGAGTGAGAGGTCGTGGAACGCCGTCGCCTCCTTTTGTGAGGAAGTAATTTCCATCAAGGAGGCGGCGGAGCGGGAGAGGGAGCGTTTAAACCCTCTCCCCAACCGCAGAGCCGGGCGCCGGAGGGCGCGCGATGACCTCCAGCCACCCTGA
The DNA here is from genome assembly GCA_963675205.1 of Catocala nupta. NCBI lineage: Eukaryota > Metazoa > Arthropoda > Insecta > Lepidoptera > Erebidae > Catocala > Catocala nupta. The sequence goes on along the minus strand of OY776091.1, from coordinate 28,854,900 downwards.
GGTTTGACCTGGGGGTGGCGGGCTTTGTGGGCCTGCCCGCCATCCGTTCAGCACCAGGTCCGAGAGGCGGCGTGCGTGTTCCCACGCGCGCCTCTGTTTCGAGTCCGTCTCCCACCTAGGGGGGGAGACAGTAGGGAATCTTATGAAGTGAGTCCTTTGGGTAGGTCTCTTGTGTAGTGGCCTGCCGTTTCATACGGCGGGCCGTAACCTCGGCGGGGTCGCGACCGCATGCGAAAGCGATTCGCGCGGCCCCGTCGATAGTGGTTTTGTCGAGGAACACCGTGGTAGGTTTAGTCGGTATTCCGGGAGGTACATTATCTTTTAACATCTTTCTTTTACCCCGGCGAGTCCGACATAATCCCTCCGCCCGCCCCCGCGGAGGGGTATGCGTCATTGCATTCCCCCACGTAAAAAAAAAAAAAAAAAAAAAAAAAAAAATAATAATGTATTTTGTATTCCTGAAAATGTGGTTTACAGCTGTTCGTCGGTTCTGTATTAGCTATTATTCGAATTAGTTTCTTTTGTAGTATAAATATGGTCGGTGCATCTGTGCTATTGCCCCATAGTATAATACCGTAGCTAAACACTACATTGAACTTCATTATACTTCTCAGAAATTTTCCGTTTGAGATTTTCATTAGAGCTCAAGCTCTGTGACGCGGAGCCTTTCAAAAATACAAATAACGAACACAAACTAAACTCTGACTCAAAACAATAATTTGTAGTGTATCACGCGAATAATTGACTCGTGTGGGATTGAATGCCATAACACATTGCCCGCTACGCTATTTTGATTGCACAAGGCTGGTGAACAAAGAACATAATGAAATAATAAATGTCTACATGATCGAAGTGAATGGTAGGCTCTCGTTGCTACCTACACCTTCAAGATAGAGAACTTCGTACGTAAAAAAATCTTAGTGCCTATTGAAGAGGTTCATTGTTATTCCTTTCTATAACCTAGACTACAATTCCCACCTGAGGCAAATTACGTAGGGAAATTTATTTCAGCTTCCTTTCAACGTTTTTATTTCATAGTCCAGGGACACACGGCGAACTATATAATCAATTTTGTAACCGTTTGTAAAACTTAACAATGTTTTTAAATTACTGTTTGTTTGAAGTGCTTTCAAAGGAAACATCAAGAAAATTACGTGAATTCTAGGAAAAACTATTAGTCTAAGATGAATAGAGTAGATGGAGAGACTAATAATGCGGAGTATGAAAATTAATAAAAAGACTTTATCCAGCATTTAACAAATTGGAAAACTTATTGTATTTCGTCTAGTGCTGGTATATTTAAGAATAGAAATACTTCTTTGGTTTTCGCACTTGATAAGCTTGTATTGTAATAAAATAATTGGAAGAGAGAGAGTCCTTTCTGCCCAATTATTTTATTACAATAAACTTCTGCCATAAAACGCCTGATTCGATTCAATCAATACTCATATCAATACAGCTTGTATCGTTAAGATACAATTTAATAACTCAGACCAAAAAAGAGACCTATTAATAATAAAATATTATATTACATAAAGTTATAACATTATAGAAAAAAAAAGTTCTAACTAATCACGCTTTCACGCCTTAACTACTTACACGATCATCATGAAATTTCACATAAACGTTGTCAGGGATATAGAAAAGGGCACAAAGCATACCTTGTATCCAGAAAAATGTCCTGTTGGCGAGGCAAAACTTGACAAAATATACATTAACGCGAAACCATGGGCAAAATATAGTTTTATATATTGTGATTTTGATATATAATGCAGGTCCAAATCAAGGGCCTTATTATATAATATTTGCTATGACAATTTCATGAGCAGTTAACGGGATGATATTTTCCCTACTGCACCAAACAGCGCTACAAACATGACTGTATTGTTTATAGGTATCATAATATACTATAAACACAACCAATACTAACCGTCTGCCCCTAAATTCAATCTTTACAATATTTGAAGCGCGACGACACTGTTAATCAATTGTTTTCATTGCCCCAATCCATTAAACACCCAGTCCCATAGCCTAAATTTATTAGCTTCCGTACTATACAATAGATGGCGTAGTGGTTAGTGTAACCGACTGCCACGCCTAAGGTCGCGGGTTCGATTCCCGCACAAGTCAAACATTTGTGTGCATGAACATGGATTTTTGTCTTGGTCTGGGTGTTTCTATGTATAATATGTATGTATTTAGAAAAAAAAAAGTATATATGTATGTTTATCCATTGTCTAGTACCCATAGTACAAGCTCTGCTTAGTTTGGGCTAGATGGTGTTATAGACATCCTTACTAATATTATAAACGCGAACGCGCTTACGCGGATGAAACCGCGGGCAAAAACTAGTTATATTATAATTACAGTATTTTACAGCTCATTTATGTAAAGACTACATTTTTCGCTAGCGGTAATGTAGATTTAGGTAAAGATGGATTTTTTGTAGCCTATATGTTATTCGAATGTAAAAAATAATACTGTAAAGTTTCATCGCAATCCAGTTGGTAGTTTTTGCGTAAAAGATTAACAAACATGCATCCATCCAACCTCACAAACTTTCACATTTATAAAATTAATAGGATGTTCCAGCCATCATGCCATATATTACTGTCCAAATAAACAAAAAAAAATAGGAATACAAATTAATGAACAAATTACAACATATTTTCAATAACATCATGCCGCTAGTGAGGACTAGTGGTATATAATAAGTACCATCAAATGCTATCTTATGTATAGAATCCTTGTCTAGGCTACATATTTATGTCAAGGATACGAGACTTATTAAATATAGCATAGTAATATAACTTACAAGGTTACGAATTGATTATATTGCGTGATTTATTAGAATGTAGATATTTTTAAGTGTCGTATGTTGAAATGGAGGCTATGAATAATCTTACACTAAAATACAATATATTGAAAATCTCATGGAAAATTCTTTTACTGTTGGGAAAATTATGGGCTTGAACTTATGACTATAACTATAATATTGTCTTCTGTTTACGCGAATTTTATTATAACTATAACCTATTTTTATAATAACACTTGCTTTTGCCCGCGGCTTCGCTCACGTAAGTTACTCGGTGATAATGCAGCATAAACATAAGACAATATTAGATAATGCAGTTTTCTAATGGCGTAATAATTTAAAAATCGATTTAATAGTTTTTGAGTTAATCCCTTACAAACAAACAAAAAAACAAATCTTTCTTCTTTATAATATTAGTATAGATAATAAAGGAAATTATAAACCTCGTCATAAAAAAGCCCTTTAAGTGAAGGTTACTATGGTCTTTAAATATAATTGAAGTCACAGGATACCAAATTTTAATTCGATCATTCTCGTGGAAATTGTAGAAATCACTTCATTAATTAAGTTGCGGCTGATCATCTTCAAGGTTCAAGATTTTCTAGAATTATAGCTAAGAGCGTTCTTGATTTAGTCACCTTTTATAATAATAATATATAATCTAAGCGATGAGTGTTGTGGATTAGATTCCAAATTTGTGTGATCAATTAATGGTTGCCCCGAACGTGTGTGTCCTTTATGTCCGTTGTTTAAATGTTTGTACGTCATACATTGCTGTGTCGCGGGATCGTGGTAAAGTTCCCGTGACACAGGAATGTATTTCTAGTGACGGCGCTAAAATTAAAAAAAAAAAGAAAATTCTTAATAAAATTTGGTCATACATACGTTAAACGTCAAACTTAAACGTTAAACCCAAATGCAAATAGAGGTCTCTGTTTGCGTTTGGGTTAAAGAGCAAATGATGCCTGAGAATTATTGCCAAGTTGTCCAGTCTTCATAAATATTTACCTCGTAATTTACATAATAAATTACAGTACTGTAAGTTAGGACTAATAATACGCACATGACAAAGCCAATTAAAAATATACTATATTTTATTTTTCGTTAAAGCAATTTGATATGTCAGCACGACTATTTATCATATTCACGTTTTGGTATTTGAATAAGACCACACTTTCTACAATGTCGTCCAGACCGAATTTCGGTCACGGTGGCCAGTCTTAACGGAGACTGGCCATCTGCGCAGGAGATATTATAGTGCAAAAGCGTGTGCGCAAACACAATTGCACTCTCTATTCCTTAACCCTCATGATCCGATGGGACGGTAATTCGACACGACCGGAGAGAGATCAGGTGCAGGACCAACGGCTTCACGTGCTTTTCGAGGCACGGAGGTGTGTAACACCGCCAACTTCCTAACTGCGGGCTGCTATTGAGATTTCTTAGCAGAAAAACCCAATACCTTTTTGTTGGCCTGACCCGGGATTCGAACCTGAGTCCTCATGCACAGCAGTCGCATTCACTACCGCTTCGCCATGGAGGCAGACAACACTTTCTATAACACGATACACAAATTATAATTTTAAGATTCTAGGTTTTTTAGCTACGCGGTTGACATAGTGGTTTGAAGGGTCGCTTGGCCACTGCCATTGCGCCAAATATTATGAATTTGATCTCCAAACCAACATTTATGTGACCCACAACAGATTTTTCAAAACTGGGTATTATTTGTGACCGGTTTTTGAATCTTTCCCTTCAAAAGTCCTTGGCGACACACAAATTATTTCTAGTGCAGAAGTTGTCTACTTTAAATACATACATACATACATTCATAGATTCACGCCTGTTTTCCAGAGCACCAGAGCAGGCAGAGAATACAGATTTCCATTTGCTACGATACTGTAATAATGACACACTTCTCTGGCTTCATTCTGCTTTAGAAAAGCAAGAGAATTATATGCAGAGACAGTGCGAAGGCAGTAAATGGCTCTGAAAAACATGGAAAGACGACAGAGAGACGAGAAATTGGAAGACACAGAGGTAATGTGGCGATTGCTAAGTCTTTTAAGTCTATAGAGACAACGAGACAATATTGATTACGTGATTTATAAACATATAGGAGCATTGCTACTATGTAAGATCTACCCTAATCTTTACTAATATTATAAATACGAATGTAAGTTTGTTTCTTAGGCTGTCACGTCATAACTACTCGACCGATCATCATGATATTTTGTATATACATTGTCAGGGAAACAGAAAAGGACATAGAATATTTCATCCAGGGAAAAGTACTGTTCCCGAAGGATTGAAATGTATTAACAAAATCTCCATTATCGAGAGCAAAGTGCAAAATCTGGTTATAATATAATAAAACTAAGCACTCAGTTAGTTAGCTGCATTTCTAATAATCTGTCAACTATTGGATTAAGTGAATAAATGAACCGACTTAATGAAATTTGAAGAGGTTTCGAACACAAATGTTAGTAAAACTACTACTTGGTACACTATTCGTAATGAAGATAGATGATGATCTATAAAGTTATCAAGAAAAATACTCACAAGTACTTAGTAATACAAGTTGATGTCTGTGGTTGCGCCCTTGCGTTAGTAGTTGATGTTAGATATAGCTATATTACTAAGAGAGCACAGATGTGCTGTCTAAGTTTTAGGCTTTGCCGTCAAAACAGCTTTAAACTAGCTAATAAAATATCAAAGAATTTCATTATTCTTGCTAGTCTACTTTCTTTATCATCAATTTTTGGCGGCCTCGATGGCGTTGTAGTTAGTGTAAGCGACTGCCACGCCTGAGATCGCGAATTCGATATTTTTATTTTGCTCGTCAATATGACCACACTCCGCCTGATGGTAAGCGATCATGTGGTCTAAGAGCAGTGGCCTCCACATCATTCTCATTGCAGCTGAGACGATGTTGAGGTCCCTACCTTGATGGCCCAAGAAGGTGCTTTTTCACGCCCCGCTTAAAGGACCCAGGATTGAAGGAAGAAGGAAACACGTGCCTTGGCAGAGAATTCCATGCCTTGATCGTTCGGCAGAGGTATGAGGATCCAAACTTGTTGGTGCGCGCTCTAATCGACTCTACCGTGTAAGGATGGCATCTGAGCCCAGCACGTATTGTTCTGGATAGGAAAGGGGAGGGCGGGATAAGGTGGAATAACTCTTCAGAGCACTCGCCGTGGTATTCTGTAGAAACATGCCAAAGAGGCGATGTCCCTATTCCCGCAAAAGTCAAACATTTGTGTGCATGGACATGAATGTTTGTCTTGGTCTGAGAGATTCTATGTATAATATGTATGTATTTACAAAAAAGTATATATTATGTATGCTTATCCATTGTCTAGTACCTATAGTACAAGCTCTGCTTAGTTTGGGCTAGATGGTGTTGTCTGTATGTGATAGAATATTATTATTGTTATTAATTACGTGATAGACGGCCATAATAGGGAAAGGGCGTTTAGATACCTAAGTACGGCCTATGTATTCAAATCATGTTATATGTATACTACCTCATTAGTCCCTCGAGGTCTTCAGTAACATTTCCGAATAAAGTAAACTGTTATTAAAGAAAATGCTCATTAGTAGTTCGTAGTCTGAACATGTAGATTGTAATAGTTTCACATGTAATGCACGTAGTGAATGAATTTGTAGACTGTAATAGTTTCACTCCCTATTAGGACTTAAAAACGTAACTGGTAAAATGTAGATATTATACATATCTGCTTTGCCTTTCAAGGAAACACAGGCGTGAATCTTTCTATGTTATTAATGTTTCAGTAGCATTACTCGAAAGGCGCACATTTTCCGCAAAATAGTTCCACGAGCGACAGCAACCATTTTTTATCCAATCACTGACACCGTTCGGTACATTTAACTATAGGAAAAAAACCGTTTAAACTGACAGGTAACAAATCGGTACATGGCCGGTGCTTTGTTGTGGGCTCCATGTGTTAACAATAAACGTTTAATTAATCACAGCCTGTTAGTATCGTCTGTCACTTCATATGTTGCTGTTTTTATAATCTTTTTTCGCTAAGGACCATTTAGCATAGGGTAAGTAGGTCGCAACTCATTTAGTTGTAGTTTGCATGTTGTAAAGATTTTTGTGTAGCTTTCGATTGATTGTATTTCATTGTGTATGTATCGTACAAGTTGTTTACATTATAAAACTAGCATAAAAAGCTATTCGCTGTAAACACAACTGTCATAAATATATATACAACTATTATATACAGCTCAATTTTGTCTAACTGTCAAAATAGCTGTGAGGCAAGAGGCCTGAAATTTTTTTAACCAAACTTGCACAAAGTCTGGGTCCCCCTGATACGGCGACGCGGCGACAATACAAAACAAAGGCATATTATCATATTATACTTCAGTTACCAACATATGAGTCTGTTTCTCACGTAGTCACACACAACACATCACCGTTACCGCACCAGTGCCGCCTTCATCTTATGGTAATCCGTAGGTCGCAGGGTACCATTATTACCATCAAGTGGGCCAAATGCTTTTATACCACCTTAGTAATATAATATCACAAAAGAGTGGACATTTGCGCTAATCTATGTGAATAAGCAGCTCGAGATCAAACAATCATTTCAAATGTGCACAATAATTACCGACTAGAACTTAACGACAGTCAGTAAATAGTTATAATATTAAGAACTAACTGACGTCAGATTTACTCACCCCAGTTTACAAGAAAATTATACCAGAACTGTTTCAACAAAACTTTAATCACGCGTCTACCAATTAAAAAACTTACTCATCTTCGCGAAGAAAATTGAAAACCCGTTTTAAAATTAAAGTCCACCGATTTGAGTGGTGATAGTTCCTCTTGAAAGTTGCCAACTTTCTACTAAATCACCTCGTTAATCAACCGTTTAAGCTCAGCTTAAACTATAGTTTCAAATTACTCAAAGTTTGATCCACTCGTGGAGGGATTTTAGTTTGAATGACGTTTTTTATGACGTTAAAGCCCGTCACAGACGATAGACATACCGTAAACATTATTTTAACGTTTTATTAATATTTCATCAATGTATATTATGATTTCAGCTTAATGTAATCATAATTACCCGAAACAAATGTTCCATGTGCAGTTCAATAATTATGTAGACAATAAAGATTTTCCTTCAACGCAGTAACGGAGAAACAGTTCAGAGTAATCTTTGGAATACAATAGTTTATAGGCTGGTGGATGACAAAAGCTATCTATCTGCTATAGAAAAGAACTGAGAACCAAGTTAGCGAAGCCGTCGGTCAAACATAAATACATAGCTCCAGACCTATACCCCCGAAAGGGTAGGCAGAGATTTATTCTATTTGCCCACATTTCGCATTGCGGTCCCATGTACTTAAAGAGAAGAAAGAAAGAAAGAAAAGTAATTTATTAGACACACCAAAACACAACATATCAACATGGTAACAGTTCAATCGCTTACTATTTCTAATAATTAATAAAATTAAAACAAAAAAAGAAGAAAACCAAACGAGAAGAAAAACAAAAAAAAAATTGGAAATTTTGGCAGTGTGTCCAAATGGTTCCAGCTCAGCCTTTGCTACGGATGACCGCAGCGCTGTTTTCCAGCTGAAACCCACGGGCTAGTCACGGACGATTATTCGGCATACAGTTTATAAACATACTTAATAGAGTAAATATAATAGATATAATGTACAATAGACAGGCAATTACATATATGTGTAGAATTGGAGATCATATTAAAGACATGGATAAAATAAAATATATATATGCATAGATATATAATAAACATAAATATATCTAGAAACGCAGAGCCAGACTGCAAAACATCAAAGTCATAGTCGTATTTATAATATTAGTTAGGATTAACCTGTCTTTATACAAATATTTACTACGCTACACTCTTCCACGCGTTCAATGGGGATTTGTGGACAAAAAGTTCCCAGATCCCCATTGTGCATTGATGGGAAAAAATGTGTAGAATAACCCGACTGCGTGTTGCTACAGAGAGTTTCCTGGCAGAAAAGTAATAATAATAATATTCTATCCTATTCAGCAGCCATGGTCACGGGGAGACCAACCGAAAACAAAAGAAAAGCAACCGAAACGTCGGGGAAAGTGTAAACCCAAATATAAATAGATTTAATAGTTTAAATAATTTTATTAACTTATAAATTAGTAAAATTCAATAGTAGTAGTAGTGTAATAGTTTCAAAATTTCGTAATACAGTGATAAATAAACAACGCGATAAAATCCGTATATAGTAGTTTAATTTAAATGAATAACATTCGCGTAAACAGAAGACAATATTACTTAAAGCTAATATATAATGCCGTGTATAATACGCTTAAACAGAAATAAAATTATGTTTTAACGTACTTGCAGTTTTATTATTTCTCGTTGCCTTCAAATATGAAAGTCGGTGTTTTATCGCCTCCAGGGAGTGTATCAAGTTTTGCCGTGAAATTTTAAATATTCGCTTCGTATGTGTCGTCATAAAAAACTGTGTTGTTTCTGAATGCTGTAGTAATTAGCAGGGGAACGGTGAATAGCGTTTGGTTGGAATTGTTGTGTATTATTCTGATTTATGCTTGCCACGAGATAGTGTTGCAGTACCTGTGTAAACAGGTAAGATTCGGGAGCTGGTATTGTACAATAGTGTTCATTTTTATTTTGGCATTAAGTTCTTATTGACACACAGAAAATTCCACGAAATAAGGACATACATTTGGCAATGTTGGACGTTTATTAATTATACGTACCCGCTGAGTATTCGTCGATTTTTTTATTTTTTATACTATTAGGTTGTCTAGTACTAACGGCTATGTTGAACAAGCTTAATCCCCAAATATCCTAGTATTTGTATTCATATAGATGTTTTCCAGCTTTAAGACTATAGTGGTCCAGTTAGATTAACAAGAAAGATGAACGACACACATCATTGAGAGAGCTCTTGCTTCCTTGTTAATGTCAATCAAGTGATTTGACATGAGCCTGATTTTGGTGTCAAAATCAGGCTCATGTCAAATCACTTGATTGCCTAATCGTAATGCGTTAGCAAATTACAAGTATTGACATGCGTTTGACCGTGTGTTATAAGGTTCTGTATTGATCTGCGTTTAAGTAAGTCATTATTGATACTAAAAGATAAAATTCATTAAATCACATTCAAACAATTTAAAAATAATCTGTTTTGTTTAATTACATAAATAAGCTGCCGTGAAGTTAAAAGTAAATTAAATAAAATAAGCCAAACGTTTCACCAATTTTGCCTAAAATTAAATTTGAAAACATACTAAATTTACTAGCGTAGTATTCCAATATGAGTACTGTATCATGCATAACCTATTTCCATCCAAAAGCCAACCAAACGTCATTATGTTCACATTTATTATTACTTATGCTTTGGTAATTCAATTACAAAATTCAACTCAGTAAGCGCGTCAAAATAAAATATTTCTCAATTTTATCAGACAGAAACTGTTAACTATAACTTTTTTCAGACCAATGACCAATGCACCAATTATTTTCTATAAAATATTTCAATGTAAAATATTATAAACGTACAAGCGAGAAAATGTAGCCTGCTTGTGAAGTTTTAAATAAAAGAATCTGGCATCAATACAAAACTTTGTCCCGACACTTCACAATATGGGTTGTCGGCTTCTGACTACCTGCGGCTGTATTCTAGAAGAAAATTACGACGATGAATCACAACAAGTACGAGGACAATTGGAACAAGGAAGAAGGAAATTATTTTTAATTTTATTACATAAGAAATGTACAAAAAGGTCGTTATGAAAATAAAATATGTTCAGACATTAGGTTCTAATGTAAGCTTAAAATTGAGATTTGATGGCAGCTGAACTACACAGTCGAGCGCCAGCCTGCTATACTGCCTTATGTAAGGGGTGTCACTGACAAGATTGGCTACATCTTGAAGCGAGCTTCAATCAACACATACTTCAAGCCGCCAACGAAGATAAGTCAATTTTTACCATCCGTCAAGTGCCAGTTACCTTTACAAGATGCAGGGGTCTATAAAATAGATTGTGACTGCGGACTCTCATACATTGGTCGAACCAAGAGAAGCATAGGCACCCGCATAAAAGAACACATAGCTGACGTAAAACACAAACGCTCGTTGAAGTCTGCTGTGTGTGAATATGTGCAACAGGGGACCAACCACTACCTGAGATTTGACAAACCACAGATTCTCGCTAAAGAACACCGATTCCTACCAAGGATGCTTCGCGAGGCTATTGAAATCAAAAAACATCCCAATTTCAATAGAGAAGATGGTTGGAATGTACCACCAGCTTGGGATCCAGTACTTCAAATAGTCAAACCCAAGAAGAAACAAACCACAGCTAGACTTCATGATACTTTGAGCTCATTCTGCGTAAATAGAAACACCCATGATTAAATTATGTTCGGGTACTTTGAAATAACTACACTGGAACATTGAGACAACTACCATCTTAGTCTCCCCGTGACCATGGCTGCTGAAAAGCAACCGAAACGTCGGGGAAAGTGTAAACTAAAAATAAATAGATTTAAAAGTTTAAATAATTTAATTAGCTTATAAATTAGTAAAATAAAATCAATAGTAGTAGTTGTGTAATATTTTCAAAATGTTGTAATACAGTGATAAATAAACAACGCGATAAAATCCGTATATAGTAGTTTAATTTCAATCAATACATCATTTAATTAAATACAACATTTTAAAAAGAGCACTGGTGGATCACCTTCCTTACCCATTCATTTTTTCATCCTACTCGCTTCTTTAATTCGATCTTCGAACGATCCACAACGCGAGTATGAAACCCGGTATTGCAAGCCTTCATAGAGTACGGTATCGCTTACAATCATAAGGGTCCTAAGCTTAAGTGCCACCCTTATTTGTTAACCGATATGTAACCAATAAATTAATGAATACTTAATAATATGAGTGCTGAAGGTATAATTGGACGACTATAAACTACTATAGTGTTCTAACGCTTAAGCTGCTGTCGAATATAGAAAATACCTCGCTTACCCAAAAAAGCCCAAACTACAACCATCAGTCATAAAGATAAACTGTCGGACAATGTTCCGTTCCCAGAGATCCATACATTTTAACCACATCACCGAGTTTGACGGTACACAGAATATGGACGCTAGTTCAGCCCGAATAAATTGCAAGTTATTTTCCAGCCCGTCGCCGTCCATATTGACGTTGACACTTAACGGCACATAAATCTCCCGGTGGAAATAATTAAACAAAATCGCTGGCTAGACAGTTTTGAAATATCGTGGTTATTTTTATTTTTTGGTTATATAATTTTATCCATACTTTGATCATGATCGTCATCCGTTATAAAACGGCGTTTGCTGGCAAAATTTACTAGCAAACAAAATACATATATTATTATAAGCCAATAATATTCCCAATTCTTAATTCCGAATGAACCAGATTAAGAACCCTTCAAATCGCATAGGTCTCTCACTGAGGTTACTCTCCTTTGATTAAAATTATTAAAAGTACCCTATAGTTTGCCTGATTTTATCTTTATCTAATTATTTTCACTAAGTATGCTGAATTGATATTAAACTACTATATACGGATTTTATCGCGTTGTTTATTTAACACTCTATTACATAACTTAGAAACTGTTACACTACTATACTACTATTAAACTTTACTAATTTTAAGCTAATTAAATTATTAAAGCTATTAAAACTATTTCTATTTAAGTTTACACTTTCCCCGACGTTTCGGTTTCTTTCTAGCAGCCATGGTCACGGGGAGACTAAGATGGTAGTTATCTCAATGTTCCAGTGTAGTTATTTCAAAGTACCCGAATATAATTTAATCATTGGTGTTTCTATTTACGCAGAATCTCGATCTAACTATAATGGAAATTAAACAGCACAGTTCATTCAAATACGTCACCTCCATCCATCGAGCGCTCAACCATATCAGTTCATTGACCGGTCCAGTAGTCCCTCAGTGAATTCAGTCATACCCTTCAAACTTTAAGATGACATGTCCGCATGATAATTAATAATTTATTCAACAAATTGGGCGCAGGAATGACAGGGCCCGGCTCACTGAAGGGTTATTCACCCCTTAAAATGTTTGTATGACAGTTATGTCCAGTGCGTGACGAATTCAATAAAAGGGTCCCTTTGCAAAGGTCCAATATCAAAATTGAAAACAAAATATTTATGAAATAGTACATATTATCAGGCGACGGAGACCGGAATCGTCAGAAAAGTGTAAAAATTTTCACGAAAAGAGTTTTCAATTGAGTGAATGAATATTTTATAAATATTTTGTATGATAAAAAGATGGATAGATGGTATTTTGCGAGTGGTAGGTGAGATAGGCTAGTTTTATTCGTATCCGGAAACCTTTGTGCTGGATATTGATATTATATTATGTATGTTCAATTCAAGTTTCGTTAAAAATGTATGACTTGCTTTGTAGTATGTTCTTGGCGCGGTATCACCTACGTTTTAACGATAGAGGAGCTTAAAAAATTGATACATTTATGTTGATACTGTTCGGAAAACGTAAATTTATTAGATTTTAAATACGGTAACATAATATTGTTGACATAATTATAGGGCCTTTGAGGTATTTACTATGTATGTTCCACTGTGAGTAGTGTTTGTATCTGGTAGGTATTTTATAAAATACTTGTCCTTATTCCTTATAATAATATTCAATTTTTCTTATAGGATACATATTTAGATTCAAAATAACATATTAGTTGTTTTACGGTTTTTAAAAATGGCAGATATCCTTATAAAGAATGTTATTAAATAGGCACAACTAAAACAGCATAAAAGAGACTCTTAAAAAAGCGACTCCTTTGAAACTAAAACACAACAGTATTTTTTGTACCAAAACCTTTCAGAATCGCGGATATTGATAGAAATCTTTTGTTCTATATTCCCCGCACTATTTGTTTAAATGAAAGTGAATAACCAAATACTCCACGTCCGTGATACTGATACGTATTATACATTCAGTCGGTTCTGTGCGTGTCAAGTGTGAAATGCCCCTAAATATCATCTTTTACACCGAACAGTAACGTGTTATATTTATTTTTGGGGGACACGCGATCTGCTGTGTCGTTAATGTGTATATTATTTGCTTTTTTATTATATACGCAGTTTGAAATATAGGTCGAATAGTATATAAGTAAAAAAGATAGGACAAAGAACTATCAGTACAGTAAAGTAATACTGTTGGGAGTACAGATCCAGCATTTTTATAAGGTCATCTTGCGAGTGATACTCCCGGCGTTACAAGCAAGAATAACAATTTACATGTCAGTGTCCCATGTTATGTTAAGTCTGGCAACATAGCAGGCCTTTTGACGTACCTGTTATGCAAGAAATTTACCAATATGCAATTTAGGAATATGAAGTGTACCCAGATTCAGAACAATGATTTGAGGATTACACAAATAATTATATCTATAAGAAAAAGGTTTCGGGCTTATCCTTGTAAATTTTCTTTTTTTGTATGTTTTTCTATACTGTGTCACCACCTTTTAGACATCTGTCTTTTGAGTCCTCATTACATGTATTTGGTTAATTAATTAATTAATTAATTTATTTATTTATTTTAATGGCTAACCAACAATTGTTCACACATACACAATTTAAAAAAAAACTTAATATTAGCAGACTGAGCGAGTGTGACAATCTTTTATAGGTGCTGTGCGCATGCACAACTTAACAATAAATGTTCAGCAAACATAAATAATAACAATAGGGACAAACTTTAAATACAAAGCAAAATGAAAACAATTAATATTACGTTAGAGTTTCGATCTATGCAAAACCTTATTGTATTATTGTTTGTAATGTATTATTGATTGTTAGCTGTTGTAATTACCTCAATAATAAGATTCGCAATGGCAGCAGCAAGAAGTCCGTTTACCCGGTATGCCACCCATGCTATTTACTCCTTTTATGTAGCATTCACTTTAGTGTCTAAGTACCGTTAGTGATATAGGTCATAAAAATTACCAAGTTAGGTTGTTAGGTGCCGAAACCCACTCACCACAAAGACGTCGCTAAGTACACATCAGTCGATCTGTGACTACGTTTGTTGCAAATTGCTTGAAACGTAAAACGTAAATAAACAGGCATTTATTACCTAATCCTTAAATACTGACCAACGCAATTAAAACCCATTGTCGAATACTATACAAATAACACTTGAAATTGTCATATGCAAATAAAATATTATATTCACACCTAGGCTATACTATCAACAACGTAGTCATTAGAAAATAAAAGAAAGTACTGCTGACTATAACATATTCTCAAAATAGAATACAACTCGCAAAATATGTCGCAAAGCTTGTATCCTATAACAGTCTTAAGGTCCTTGCTTACCCCGGATTAAAGTTCATCTTACAAGGCAAAATTGAGACAACCATGGGTCGCGATCCGATAGCGCCACGTATATATAATTTAACTATATACGTAGACGAGATATGGGCGAGCTTACATCTTGTAATCCAAGCACCCTTACTGGGATCATACCACAGACATACAAGCTACACAAATAAAGGTAAATATTGACTACAAGAAAGCTGAGTTGACTAGAAATTAGTTGTTCACGCTGAGTTTTGGCATTGTATTTCTGTTTAAGTTATAGACAAGTAGTCATTAATCAATTTGTAGCCTTTTCAACTTCTGGAACACATGCATACTTATCTATTTATATATTTATATGGTCTATCCTAGAACCGGTAGACAAATATACACATAATTGTCTAGTGTATTTAAGGAATAAATTATACAAGACGATATACATACGAAATAAAGACGGCAGGGATAACTTCTTTTCTAAAAAAAAACATGCGGAGCAGTGTTTGAGGACTGCTGATAGAAGTGAAAACTAAGTAACTAGCGTGCGGTGACGATGACGCGAGTTTCACGATTTTTGTTCACCCAAAAAGTACACATATATACACAGTATTCATATAGCTCATGGAAAGCGTTTAGTGACGATGACGCGAGTTCCATGATTTTTGTTCACCCAAAAAGTGCTCAACGCACCTAAAGAAGTTTTCACTTCAAAAATTTACAACTGCTGACCTTTTTTGATTCTTGTATAGCAGGGGGTTTGAAAAAGATTGAAATAACGAACACAAAGAACATTCGAATCTAGAACACCTAATTGTGCATCACACAATTTTTTTTGTTTTGAGTGGGGTTTAGACCCACTACACCCGACGCACAGGATGCATTGGCAGTGGCGAGGCGATCTCGTAAGCCGCTGAGTCACCCATGCAGTTATTTTACCTTACCTGGTTTTATAAATATCTGTAGATATCACAGAGAAACCCAATAAACGTTTATTCGATCAAGACATCGTCCATCGAATCGATTAGGCTCTGCAATACATTGCAGCCTAATCGATTCAATGCACGATGTCTAGATCACTGTTGCACTGGTAAAGGTACTTCACCGGTGAAGCTACCCAGTTACAAATGGGGTAGTTTCACTAGTAAAATACCTTTGCCTACAGGAAATCGCAGCCAGCCATTATTTTCTTTCGGTTACATGCCAAAGTCGTAAACGAAATACTGTATATCAGCAGAGCCTAGAAACTTTTTGCCGTTGCTTATCAATAACATCAAATGCTCTTTGAAACAATAAGAAACGCGCAAGCAATACTTTTGGTGTTACAGCCATTCCAAAGGTAACCGCTTATCAAGACGGTCGAGAACTAATTCGACACCTTAGGAACATAAAGAAAGTTTTTATTTATACTGGTGTTCACCTAGTGATCGACATTTGAATATAATCAGTATTAAAATTATTACAACAATACATATTTTTACATATTCCAACATATAAACTACTTACTACTAGATAACTGTTTTGTTTTAAAGCACCTATAAAAAAAAAACTAAATGCAATACAACATCTGCCGTCAAACAGAGCAGAAAAATGTGCTGTACTGTTTTGTGTTTGCCTTTTTCTATATAGATTTATAGTATTAATAATGTTCGTGGAAGAATAGAATTACATAAGAAGTTCAGAGAACCCAGTGCTTACAAGTTATAGTTTAGTCGGTTTTGTCATAAAAGTGAGAAAGTTAAGCAAGTTGTACAAATGTTTACAAATTTATGAGGTTTTCTGTGGACTAGCAAAAAAACTTTAATACGCCGTGGGTTTTTTAGGTTTTCTTCTATTTTAGTTTCCTTTCTTTACACTAAGACTTTACTCCGAAATAATAGTATTAGATATATTGTTTAAGGTACCACATAATAGAGAACGAGACTTTGCCGTCTATCGGGCATAGTTCTGAGCATACTTCTTGCTGCTACTGAAAATGTCTGCACAGAAAGTCCCAAAACACTACCTAACCCATAATCCAACCGGAGCTCGGAGCCGTAAAGCTTTTCCTTCTACTCGAGCAGCCTGTTGGTCATATACAAGTCGAGCCTACAACGTCCTGCGCGAACAATATAACAACGCCTTCAGGATGCTATTGCGGCTACCGCGGCGTTGTAGTGCATCGGGCATGTTTGCCGAAGCGCGCACAGATGGTTTTCACGCTATCATGCGTAAAAAAGCGGCTTCCTTGCTACAGCGCTAGCGTAATACTCGGTTCGGCATCCTTAAAATACAATGGCATTATGTGGAAACAGCTATAGGTCACGTAGATAAATAATCTGAGCACACAACATCATACAAGTGATTTCCAAAGATTTGGCTGAGGCGTAGATGTACTTATAATGCTACCACACGTTGCCTCGAGGGCGGGTTTACTAACAATACTAATATACATAGACCATAAGTACATTCTGTTACCAACCCATCACTAAATAACCTATGGACTGTTCACGTGCATGTTCACCTCTGAAATAAAGATATTTATTTATTTATTTCATTTATATGCACAATCAGTAGTCTCATTTACAATTGTTTTTAACAAATGTTTCATAGGCGTAGGTACATATCTTAAATTTAGTTAATTTAAACCAGCGTTTGACGTTTCATTATAAAGAAATAATATGTGGCTTTCCTTAAATCGTTTGTAATATCACATCTCATTTAGAACGACAGACAGTTCCGACCGCCAGGTAGCTGTAATGAATTTGAAGCTTATAAATAATGTATATGGTAATAGATGACATGATGAATTATTATTGCCAGAACGATTAATATTTTGAATAATTAAATGTGTGTTATTTTGATAAGCAGTGAAAATAGGATCTTGAAATTTGCAATAATTATAAGTTTGTTTAAGTGTTTTTACTAATAAGAATTTGTTTAATAAAATCGTAGCAATTATAAAATTAAATTAATTTCTTAAGGAAACGTATATTTTCACGCCTGTGTGAAGGGTAGGCAGAGCTTTATGACAACTACATTTCGCCAGTTATAGTTTAAAGAGTTCATGCTGCTACTCAATATTTCTTGACAGGAAACCCCAATAAACGTTGCGGGACCTGGGAATCGAACCCGTGACACGGTGTCCTATATGGTCAAGTTGGACTGAAGGTTGGATAAAGTGTAAGTTCTGTTAGAAAGTGCTCTGAAATCTTCTAAACAAGGATAAAAACTTATAGAAAGTAATTGGCTCGCTGTCACTCGACTAATTGGAAACCAAACAGTATGTACGACAAATATTAAGGTACAAGATATAACAATGAGGTATACTCATATTTTGCTTCGCAAAGTATTGGCGATAAGCAGTATCGTGAGATAAAAAGGAATATAATTTTCTTGATGATTCTCCAAGACCCTTTTTCATTTATTTTCTATTCCTTATTAAGATATACAATTTCAAATCAGCTTGACTATCTGATAAGCAATTCTCTATATCTGCATTTTATTCTAATCTACATAATATACTCATTTTCAAATACCTTTCAAAATAATAAACGATTATTTATTAAATTTGGTGATATTGATGCCACAGGGGGTTTGTAAACTTCGCTATTCCACCTTGATATACAACCACTTCTCATTGTTTTACGATGTATGCCTATGAATAAATGTTTTTTTTTTTAACAAATTACCGTTTGTCATTCTAGATCTTTCTTTGTCAGTATTTAAAATAAGAAAGAATGTTTTATTCTTTTAGTGACTGGGTCCAACTGCTGACATCATTTATTAACGTTAGTAGATATTATCATTTAATTATTTGAAATAAAAATAAAAAATGCGCTTGATATTGTAGGATACGGCCAAGGGACTCTGCTGTTAATTTTTAGTATCATATGTTTAAGATATTAAAAATGAACCATGTTCATGCAACTAAATGAGTATGAGTAAAATACATTATTTCGGTGTAAATGTAGGTAGTATACAATCAAAGTGACTGCATTGTCGGTAGCGTCTTTACGCACGTATGGCGAGAAAAATGTCCGTACCTTCTGAATCCGCTCCGACTGGGACGCACAGCACATATTGATTGTGATCCCTCAACCGTCTACTATCCGAACTGGTGCACAATGTACGATGTACTATTTTTCAACGTTAACCGCTCGTGTTGTGCGATACTATAGTTGAATCGCGTGATTTTTCTTGTGTATACTTTGTTCATTGCTTTATTTAGACATAGACTGTACTTCTCACACATAAGGCAAAGGTATATTATATCGTCTAACGTTTACGCAGATGTTATCCATTTAAATTAAACTACTTTATACGAATTTTATTGCGTAGTTTTTAACTACTAAAGTCAGACAATTTAAATTTCAGAATATTTTCAAACAGTTTGGTTAACAAAATGCCAGAATTTGTAATTAATGGTATTCCTTCAGCTAAGGTCGTCGGTAGTGTATTTAATGAGATATTACATGGGTATATATTATCTTTTAATGTCTTTGGTATAATAATTTAAATTGCCAGCTAAGTTTAAGAAGTTGGAGATAACAGAACAACTTAATAACGGTAAAAATATATAAGCAAAACATATTCCACGAAGCAGTTCTCGTGATATGCTTAAAGATTTTTCGTCTAGGTCTCGTAGGGATAGCTCATAGGTGGTATAAAAACCAAATTTTGCGAGCTATTTGGCTTTTCTACCGAAAATGTTATCTTCCACGCTTATTTTCGACTCTATATTGCTACTGAAAGCTTCTTAACCAAAAACCCAATCAACCTTTACCCAATGGTTACCCAAGGTTAATTATAATTAACCTATAGACCTCACGATGTATAACGCAAGATTAAAGAGGAACTCTTAGTGGTATACATAAACGAATCAGAATGGTTTTCTTTTAATTAATTCAGAAAAAAGACCTGAAGACCAAAGACTTTGACCAGTGCGTCCTACCTGTTATGACCTATGGTGCCAAAACGTGGATTCTCACGGTGGGGCTAGCCCAAAAATTTAAAGTCACCCAGCGGGCTATGAAGCGAGCTATGCTAGGAGTTTCTTTGAGGGATAAACTTAGAAATGAGGTTATCCGTTAAAGAACTAAGGTTATCGACATAGCTCGCAGAATAAGCAAGCTGAAGTGGCAATGGGCTGGCCATATCTGTAGAAGGACAGATGGCCGTTGGAGCAAGTGAGTCCTAGAGTGGAGACCGTGACTTGGTAAACGTAAGGAAGGACGACCCCCGGCCAGGTGGACCGATGACCTGAAAAAATAGCTTGTTCACACTGGATGCGGAAGGCGGATGACCGGATGTTGTGGCGTAAAATGGTAGAGGTCTATGTCCAGCAGTGGACTGCAGTAGGCGGATTGATTGATACAAAAGATAATTCCCACACTAAAAATAAATCCTGTAAAGTGGTACTTTCCAAACATTAAAACAACTTACACAATCTGCCAGACTAGGAACAATTATTATTTGTGAATCATACATGTTTATTCGTGTGAGGATCGAACCCAGAGTACCAAGCGCAATGGCAATGGCTAGACGACCACTTAAACCACGACGACACTCACGTATCCGAATAGTAATAAATATTTTTCTTACGTACGTTTTGCAGTACCATTTATCTATATGATCCAAAAGAACAAGAACGGGGTAATCAGACGCACCACGCATATTGATTCGATTCCCCTTTCTGATGACGCAGAGGTACTAAAGGCAGCACGCAATGTACGATGTCACGCCGTAACACGCAGCGTGCATGTTTATTGACGTCATAATGTATGAGTTTGGATTATTTTTAACTAGGTATCTCCTTGACAGTGTTTTGAGTACGATGGAAAAATATTTTGGTTGAAATCTATGGAGATTATACTAGTATACGTGTTTACTAAATTCTGAAAAGATTATCTTCTTTATATTTATAATTCTTCTGTACGTGTGTTGACAGTGAACTCCTTCTAAACGGCTGGACCGATTTGAATGAATTTTTGTGTGTGTGTTCAAGTGGATTCGAGGATGGTGTAGATTTGTTATTTTCTGTTTTTTTTTCGCCTGTACAGGACACCGTCTGTCCGGACAGCTAGTACTAGTATAGATGTTTATAATATAAATATATTTTAGGCTGACTCAGTGGCGTAGCGGTGGTAAATGCGACTGCTATGGCAAGATTTTATTGACAGAAAAATCCAATAACACCTTGCTGACCCGGGATTCGAACCCAAGAACTCAAACACATCAGTCGCAACATAACTTAGCGAATTACTTCATAAATGGAAAGTGTTTTACACATCGCGACGCACAGCAAACACATATTTAATATCTGTTAAAACCATATATTTTAATATTCTTCCATAAGCTACAGACTACTGATAAAAGTTTTTACAAGTATAACGCACCGCCGCACAAAATATGAAAAATTGAAAGAGATATCCATCAAATAAATGCACAGTATATTTGAAGTAAAAGTAAACAGTTTGATCAAACAGAGCTCAAAACGGTCCAAAGCTAAAGTGTTGTACATATTTGCATTTTACGTATCGTGGAAAAAAAATTAAGCTAACAATATGCACATTTTTGATCTGTGTACATTGTATGTATTCATATTCATATTCATATTCATATTATTTATTATTTATGTAAATATACTCGTTCATTAAGGAATAACTCGTCGAGTTTCAATAAATTTGATGCATATATAAATACATTTTTTAAACTTTTTTGACGAATCGTCAGTTATTAAATTTGATATTTATTTACATATATAAATATAACGTGTAAAACATTGTGTGGCCTAAAAGCGTAGGAGTTTTCACATTACGAAATATAGAAAGAATGAAAGAAAAGAAAGAAATAAATAGAGACGCGACCATAGTATCGATATTATGGTAATCGTGTAAATATATTATTTGACATGTGATTATACATATTCTAACGTAATTGAATAGGTATATGTATATATTCTTTACCTAATATAGGTATTAGGTAATAACTGTAAAATATGTGTCTTGATGATCAAGTACAGTACCTACTACTTGGAAGCGAGCGGAATTTGGTCCCGTGTCTGTGATCAATTTCTTGCGATATGTTAAATCTGATTTTTTTAGCACTTTGTAAGTGAGTTTTAAGTACAGAAGGCATCTGAAGGCTTTTATTTTATGTGGAGTCAAAATACAAGAAACGTGTATTTTTGTAAGAAAACTCCCAGTAGCACAGACAAAGGCTGTTACGTGGGACTCAAACCATAATGTAATACCACAGATATCGGTAGGTTGAGGAACACTCGTACCCGTGCCGGGGCGTCATTCAGGAGTCGTCGTCCGCAGACAATTTTTGCCTGCGTTGTGCTCAAGACATCAGCGACCCACCCAGCAGTGCTCTGCTGGGTGGGTGTCGCTGATGTAGTTTAAGTTCCAGCGTCCCACCCACCATTCAAAGCAGCGAGTTGGCACACCGTGGTAGATTTAGTCGGTAGGATTCGGGACATTCCATCTTATCCCGGGTGGACCCAAAATAACCTCTCAGCTCCCCTTTCCGCGGAGAGGTATGCGTCAATACAATCGTCCACGTTAAAAAAAAACATCCGTACCTTTAGGAATATATTGTTTTTAAAACATCTTTCACCTCTGAGTTTTCTATTTATGTGTAGTTAATATAGTAGTACGAAATAGCAGCGATAGCTCAGTGGGGAGACCAATAGACTGCAATGCAGAGGGTCTCGGGTTCGAACCCACGTTGCGCAGCTCTGACTTTGGGATTTTTATGACTATTCGAAATTATGTGCGTATTGATTGACAATTATCGCCTGCTCCGTGCCTCGGACAGCACGTTAATCCGTCGGTCTCGGCTGCCATGAACATCTATGGCAGTCGTTATTGGGAAGTCAGTGCCCTATAATATCCTGACACTGGTCTAGCCTTAGGGTATCGTTAGCCTTCGGGTTGCGGAGGTCAGGTGGCAGCCGCTCCGTGTAAAAACTGATATCCAGTCAAATCCGGTTAGACCAGAAAACCCGGCCCCAAGTGACTTGGGAATAATAAAGGCTAGGGAGAAGAGAAAAAATATAGTAGTACGAAAACACATATTATTTAAAAAAGCATTGTTACCAACATGTAACGTGAATCATACGATGTTCGGCAGGCAGTAGTTTATCCTACAAGGAATGTACTTTAACTTGGTAACAACGCTCCCCCATAGTTCGCCAAAGACGATATTAAACCGCAATGCAATTGTGGGCTATCCAAACATCCTTTGCGGAACGTGACCGGCTTCACTCAAACGTTTTGGTACATTCTGCTCATAAATAACACCCATGTGTTTTTAATTGTGATGTTCTAAGCAAACTGAGCAGTTACTTTAAGAACGTAAATAAAAAAATTGCTGATCTGTCCTAGCGCATCATTATTATCGACCCATTTATTACCGGTAGTTGCTTATGCAGGTTATTTAAATGTTATTATTGAATTTTAGTTAGACTTCTTCGCCCAAGCCACAGGTTCAATCTAGTTCGGGCAAACAACAACAAATGTATTTTACAAATTAATTAGTCATTTATTATAAGTTATTGTACCTATTATTTAAATAAATACTAATATTATTAATTACATAGCACATCTTTTAACACAATACAGCATACAAGCTTTTATCTATACTAATACTAGCTGACTCGGCAAATATTGTTCTGCCATATAAAATATTTCTCAGCGGTATATAATATACTTTACGACCTATTCTCATACCTACTAAATATGTAAGTATATTTAGTAAACAAAAAATTGCATGAAATCGGTCAAGCCGTTTCGGAGGATTGCAACCACAAATATCGTGACACGAGATTTTTATATTTAAACATAGATTATAAACTGGAAAGATTTGATTTTTATTTGTTAGGATTTAACTCAAGTACTACAAATGTTGTTCTGCCATATAAAATATTTCTCAGCGGTATATAATATACTTTGCGACCTATTCTAATACCTACTAAATATATATAAAAAATTGCATGAAAATCGGTCAAGCCGTTTCGGAGGATTGCAACCACAAACACCGTGACACGAGATTTTTATATTTAGGTATACATAGATTATAAACAGGAAATATTAGATTTTTTATTTGTTAAGATTTAACTCAAGAACTACTCAACCGTTTTAAATTTGGAAAGCTATATTATCACCGAGTATGCTATATTTTATTTTTAAAAGTACTGTTTCTATCATAACCTAGGTTAGGTTATGATAGAAACAGTACCATTATGCGAGCGAGGCCGCGCGCAAAAGCTAGTCTATTATAAAGAGGAAAGATTTTTTTTGTTTGTAAGGATTTAAATCAATAACGAATCAACTGATTTAAAAATTCTTTCACCATTAGTACGCTATTTATCATCGTGTAACATAAACTATATTTTATTTAAAAAACTACTGATACTAATAAACCTAACCTTACCTACTTATAGGTGCACAATGGAGGACTTAATGGACGCAATTTCTGATGCGATTGCCGTGGCTACACATTAGGCAGGACATATTTAAAATAATCGTACCATCAACTCGAGAAGAAGAAGAAGACCTTATTTTACGCGAGTGAAGCCGTGGGCAAAGCCTTGTAATGAAATAAAATAGATAGACTCTGAAATTAAAAATACCATAGCATCCCACAGCGTTTAACTATAAATATTTTACCATTACTGGAATTCGCTTGTGGAATGCACTGCCTGGAGATATTACGAGCTCAAACATTGTATACATTTAAACACAGTAAAGAAGCTCTCTTTAAAACTTTGAGGGAAATTGAATATTATATATTTAAACTGTATCTATTTAAGAACGAAATTATTGGATTTATAAACTTATTACTTTATTATTTATTCTTTACAATATAATTTTAAAACTAATTAATCTAATATATATTTACAATCGTAATAAAAAAGATAACATAATTATAAAAATACTAATAATTATAACACTAAATATTTACAAAAAAGGTTTAAGCTATGTAGAATTCGTCAGAATCGCTGTCAAATGGTAACGTGCCCAGAAGACTGGCAGCATTGCCACGTTGAGTGGCAACTTGTTACTTGTATTCAATATGATTATGCACATTTGCCTAAGATTATGGCTACGGATTCGCCCGCATGGATCCTTTGAGATAGTAAGTATCATCCAAATCCATTCAGTAGTTTACGCGTTTTGAATAACAACAATCCAAACATATTTACAAACTTTCACGTTTATAGTATACTAGCTGTTTCCCGCGGCTTTGCTTGCGTAAAAGTATATTAGGTTTACTCGAGTGACGAGCAAAATAAGTACTATTACTTATAAGTAACGATACTTTTTATAAATTATATATGGCCTATGTTAGACGGTGATAATAAAGTTTCTAAAGGAGAAAGAATTTTTCAAAATCGGTTGATTAGTTTTTGAGTTAAATTCATACAAACAAAGAACAAATCTTTCCTCTTTTTAATATTAATGTAGAAGAAGGAAGTATTTTTATTTATTTTGCGTCCATTGTACGATTTTGGTTAGATTCGTGAAGAGGACAATTATTTGTGAAATCCAGGGACCGTTGTATCGAGTTTGAGCTTTCTTTGTGTCCACCGCAACCAAAGGCGAACGGAAATTTCGTATGCTACTTTAAGTCTTGTACGATATTTGATCTTATTCCTTTGTTAGTCTCCTTTCGTATTTCCATTCGCTCATTCTATATACGGCTTTAGCAAATAATTGGCCATGTCAAATAATAATATATTATTCAACAAATATGACAACACTTGAGTATGCTGAAGATAAATAATTATTAAAATACAAATCACTAAACTCTACACAATTTATAAGATGCCTATATCCTTTTCTGCCAATATTGAAAAGACAACTATAAAAATAAAAATTGTAACAAGATATCAAATACTACTCAATAATATATACTCTTCTGGGAAGTCTTGTTAATTGTGTGTTATAGTTTGAAAATTAGGAAGTGTCCAGCAAGTTTCATTCTTGACAGTATACAGAATGTCCGGTAATTAATGAATAACCTTGAAATGTCTTATAGTAGAACAGAAGGCCGTCCAGAAAAATTAAAAAAAAAATATATATATATATTATAAAGTGCAAGCTATATTAGCATAGCCTGTCTATCTATTAGCATAATTAGTGTTTAATAATAAAACAACAAAAACCCGACGGATTTCTTTCATTTATGGTCCTAGTATACAAGAAAGTTATACATGGTAATTATTAAAAAAACACATATCTCAGGTACCTAGTAGTTAGGATAGATTTTTCTTTTTTTCTCTTAACGGCCATCAGTTCCACTATAAGACATTTCCAGGTTATCGATTAATTACCGGTTATCCTGTATATAGCTTTAATTGTCTTATATGAAGCAAAGTATAGCTATTGTTTTCGTTTGCAAAGTATGGAGTAAGTTTATTGTTAAAAAATATTATAAATAAACATTCACGGAATAAAATACGCAGTAAATAAAGATGTTAACAATTAAACAGATAAATATTATCATTACGAATAAAAATAGAACTCGTTGTTGCCGAATCAATGAAATTCAATATAAAAATATATTTATTATATGGAAGCACTGAACTTGTTGAACAAGGAAACAAGTAACTACGTAAACAGCTTACAATAAAAAAATATCGAGCTCGTCAAATTAAGAAGTTCTCGTTAAGTGTACGCAGTCGAGTAGAAAATTGAATTAGTATCGGAGGAGACGTTATTTTTAGGGTCCTGCTGGAAGTAGGTCCGAAGAAACCCCTCAAACTACTCCAGTCAGTGACTAAGAGGAAAAGATTTTAAATAAAAATGTTAACCATTGAAATAATTTGAATTTCTTGAAAACTTTTCAACTCCGATAAATGTATTTCTTTTTGTATTATGTGAAGCCAAATAAATGTTTGTTTTACTTTCAATTATTTCTTACGTATTTATTCAGACTTCTTAAGAAATTTCTTAAAATGAAATTGTTTTCAAAATTGCTTTAACGTCTTCGGTTGCAGCGGCTCAACCAGCGACCAACCACAATTTTTCAATCATATTTGGCATGCCAATAGATGACAGATTAAACTTTTTAGATATGTAAATGGATTTGAAAGCATATGACATGAAAATATGTCACTTACTAGAGGAATAGCAGGTATATAAAATGAAGTAGTAGAAAGATAGTAGAATGGACCCAGGATTTCGACGTAACGATAACTTACTCTGAAAGAATAGTCTTTCAGAGTAAGTTTCATATAGATAATAATTGGGTGTATAGATACCAAATACGAAAGCAACGCCAATTAATATGTCAACGTAACTAATAATACAAATGCGAATGTGAGTTTTTTGTTTGTAACGCATTCACGCCTTAACGAATCGACCGATAATTTGCAAAATTTCATAATTTTTTATCGAGTAGGTATAGTTGTAGTATTTCAGACACGTTGTCAATAGTATAAAAAGGGGCATAGGCTACCCTAAATTTAGAAAAGAAGTAGTGTTTCTTGGGGTTAAAAAATTGTATTGACAAAACCTACATTTAAGCGAGCGAAGCTGCAGGCAAGAACTAGTTTAATATAAATGGTACCAGTATATATGTATATACTATATATTACATTTAGTACTATCAAATTTGTAATAAGCTAAAGACATTTTTATGCAATAAATAACTATACCGTTCTCTTTATAAAACAGAGGCTTAACTCGAGATTTGGAAGTACGGCAATTTAATCTCTAATAGTGTACTAATTAAAGTTTAAATTGTCTTACTTTGAAATTTCATGTTATGTCTCTATTTAATCAAAATAACGATATGTCCTAGCATGTAGTAGCCTGTATCTATTATTCCAAGTTTAAACTACGCTGGTAGTTCAGAAATAGAATAACAGCTTAAGAAATAAAGATAAACAAAGACATACGCTGACAATACGCCCAATGTCGTCTAACGACTGGAAAACGTACTTCCCTAACTGAGCTGCTCTGGATGGAGCAAAATCATAGTTTACTTGACAATCCCTCTGTCTTTTTGTGGACACTCTGGACTTGTTTCCTTTCTTGTAAGCACAAACGCGTAAACACAATGGTTATTCGAACAATTTTATTCGCTTATCCCCAATCGACGACTATGCGGTAGAAGGGGAAACTTTCCATTTGCAAAGTGTACAAGTTCACTAACACAAATAGTAAGATTGTTCATATGTATAGGACTGTTGCCCAAACAATCCACCTGAATATTACATGTGCGCGCGTAAATTAACATTTGACGTGAACATTTGGAAATTGAGAAGGGTTATATTAATGAACGAACAAATTATTCACGCATAGATATCTAAAGAACGCTGATTAATGGTATTGTATAGAAAACGTTAACGTAAATACTGACAACACGGATGACGTAGTAGTTCAAGCCACTACCATTGCGCCGAGTGTTGTGGGTTCGAATCCCACACGAGACAAAAATTTGTGTAATCCACAAATAGTTGTTCCGAGTCCGGGTGTGAGTTGTGTCCGTTGTTTGAATGTTTGTAAAGTTCCCCGACACAGGTTATTCCTAAAGCAGGTGTTATCTTGTCATTTTAAACAATAACGAACTTTTATATAATTAAGGGGATGATACACGATGAAATTAAATTAATTTAGTAGCAAATCAAATCAAAATAAATTTATTCAAATTAGGTTACAAGGTAACACTTATGAATGTCAAAGTTACACGTAATTTTTTTTTCCTGTGAATTTACATTTACTGCCACTTTACTTTTAGCTATGGCGAGGTATTCGTTTATACTAATGTTTTATATACTTTTCGTCGTCGCTAGCAGATCGAGAAACAATATCTAAATACATATATACTAATATTATAAAGAGGAAATATTAGACCAATTTTTTTAAAGGATTTATATCAAATACTATTCAAACCATTTTTTAAATTCCTGTACCATTAGAAAGCTATATTATCACCGAGTAACACAGGCTATATTTTATTTTTAAACAAATACTGTTATTAACATAACTTTACCTACTTTTACGCGGGCGAAGATGCGGGAAAAAGCTAGTCGTTACATATATCACAAATTTTACACTATATCACCTAATGGGTTTTATTGATTCTTATATAAGTTTAAATTTTAAACGAGAAATATTAAATATGCAATGAATTCATTAATTATGTTTGAGATAATTAACTATATTAACTCGCAGGAGAACGCCTATTATTACCAAGCATAATTTAACTGCCTTTGCGATTAAAATATACAGAAACTATTTAATAAGGTTATAGCTCTAGTAACTCCAAGATTATAATTGTGTGTGCATATAATGGGAAAGCGATCGTGAGGTCGCGGGGTCAAATCCCATCCATTGCATTACTGACGTGAACCCACTCCTTACACAAACGTTCTAGCTTAGCTGGAGGGGTTAATAAGAATATTAAAATTTAAAAAAAATTGTCAGTAAGCACAATAAAAAGAAAAAAAAATGAGGCTGACATAGTGAGCATGAAAACCATATTATACTATTTCATCGATATTATTAATATTTTCGACGTGAAATAGCAGTTTTCCTATTGTTGTGTTTCGTTCGGTGAATGAGAGTGGCGGAGGCCCAATCACCCTTTCTCCCTCTTCCCGCTCCTTTTACTTCCCACTTGCTTTTACTAAACGGTCGGCAACGCGCAAGTGAAGCCTCTGGTGTTGCAGGTGTCCATAGGCTACGGTGACCACTTACCATCTCAGGAGGGCCGTATGCCTGTTTGCCACATTAGTTGCATAAAAAATGAATTGTTGCACGGATGGCGTAATGGTTTAAGTGGTCGTCTCGCCACTGCCGCTGCGCCGAGTATCGTGAGTTCGAATCCCACACGGGACAAAAATTTGCGTGATTCACAAATGGTTGTTCCGAGTCTGGGTGTTCTTTGTGTCCGTTGTTTGAATGTTTGTAAAGTCCCCCGCGACACAGGAATTATACCTGGTTAGGTTTGGTATAGTTGTCAAATGATCAATTCAAATTTGATGATTTTGTGTCATATATATATAGATGCTTGTATTTAAACCACTATGGTTAATCGTAAATTACCAGAAAAGTAACCGTCATGTAATTATGGCAAATAGAAACGACGAAGTCTCTCGCCACACGGGATTAATTCCTGGAGCGTTGTCTTAAAAATAGTTAAATATTGTCTTATTTTATAAATAACTAGCACAAAATCATATTTAGTATGTAAGGCAGGGGTTACTGTAGCTTGATGTCCAGAGATGTTGTAGAAAATAAATACATATATTTAACAATAAAATTTGCTTATTTATATATTATAGATTCAGTTATACAAGAAGTTATATACAAAGGGAGCTAATATTTACAATCGACCAATCACAGGATATTACAATATTATTTAATGACGTAATGATCTTGAGCGCGTATCATATATAAACAATATAAACAAGTGGCACGGAAATTTGCGTTATTTGTCGCTCCGCGTCGCCGTGTGGGGACGTATATAAAATTTTATGTATTGCAGCTACAAGTATATAGCAAATGCTAATATTATGTATCAGTACATGCTGCTGTACCGATTGCAAAATTGAAAGCAATTAATACCTGACAAGGTCAGTACGGGTAGGTCCCCACAAGGTGGACTGACGACCTGGTAAGGGTCGCGGAAAGCGGTTAGATGCGGGTGGCCCAAGACCGGTCTATGTGAGATCCTTGGGGAAGGCCTAAGTCCAACACTAGACGTCTTTCGGCTGAAATGATGAATACCTTACTCTCGCATGGAACCCTCAATATAATAATTTATAATGACATGTTCACTCTACCAAACAATCAAGCTTCTTTATTCTGATGGTTATACAAAAACGAAATTCCGATACAAAAACTGAAAAAGTATTTAATACGGAACCAACGCCCCGATAAGCGTGGTCCGTACACCGTTTTCCGTATCATTGGCGACGCGCGAAAGCCTTCACAGCCGATATGCTTCTACTGATACTTGCTGTTTAACGTCCACAACAATAATATATTGGGCGTTAAATAAATACCTTGTTTGGAAACAAATTGTCAGTTACAATTTTTGATTTTGGTGTAGTTTGTTAATTGGGATTACATACAATTATTAATGATACAACCTTTCATTAATATATAATAATGAATACGTATTTTATAATAATTAAGTTAAATATATCAATTAACGTATTAACACAAATTAGCAAATCAGAAATTTTAAATCATCATTGGACATTGCAAAACATGGCATCACTCCAGTGCAACCTGGACATGGGAATACCTTTATCTAAACTAATATTATAGAGCGGACAGATTTGATTTATGCGGTTTGTTTGTTTATAAGAATTGAACTCAAAAACTACTCAAATGATTAAACAAATTATTTCACCATTAGTATAGTAAGCTATATTATCACAGAGTAACATAGGACATATTCTATTTAAAAAAAGTACAGTTACTAACATAACTTTTACGCGAGCGAAGCTGCGGGCAAAAGCTAGTCTTCTATAAGATTGTTAACAATGGACCCTTGTTAGATCCTTGCGGCGATGAGACACTGTTCTGTCAGCCGTCGAAAATAACGGTTCACCTTTATAATTGAAAAAGAACAAGTTAGTGCTATTTCTATTTAACTAATAGATATCTATTACTTCGTAGGGTAGTAGAAGATAAACAACTTCTGCAACATGACGAACTTTTGAACTCATTTGGAAAGTGCTGATGGCACAATCACATACTCGATCTCTTCCTTCATCTGAGCTGACCAGCTTACCAGGTAGACCATGTGCTTGTTTGCCTCTTATATGGTTTAAGGTAGGCAGCAATTAAGTTATGATTCCTCGGCATTGCTTCTGAGACGTCAAGAAAGCAGAGCCATGTTCAAGCAATGAGGCACTGCTTACCATCAAGTGAACCGTCAGCCCGTCAGCCAACACCAGCAATAAAAAACTGATGTAGATAGGTGACCTACAACATCTTACAACCGAATATAAGTACACGAGATCGAATCATTCGTAAGTTTCATCTTTTGTACTTTCATTATTAAATTATTCCCTTATTTCGGTGGTTTGATTTACGTTGAACGCATATGAGATTCGACGTCATGTTTGTCTTACGTACTTCTAATAATTTTTCCTTTGTATTACTCTAAAATAACAACTAGATAAATACTCATAATAAAAAGTGGCATAAATTGTTAGATTAATATAATATTTATTTACACTGCACTAATATTTGGTTACACGTTTGGTTATGGCTTCACGCGTATAATTAGATTTGGATATTAAAACCAGAATTTGTTCATTTTGGTAATTATAATTTGCAGGCTTTCACATATTATTTTATTAAAAACAAAAGGATTTTTGTATCATAAATCACCTTGTCGATGCTCTCACATCGATTTTAGTTTGTACACATGTTATCATGTCTGAGTTACATCAACCGTACTTTGGGTATTTTAAATTATATATAGGCTTACGCCTATATCAACTGAAAGGTAAGAACACATGTATAACAACAAAATTTCGCCAACCATGGATTCAATCAAGCCCTATATTCTTTTTTTGTTTTACAACCCCCGTAGTAGGAAGAAATCCTGTGTCTGGGCTATGTGGGAGCTTTACAAACATTCAAAAAACGATCACATAGAACATCCAGACTCGGAACAACTATTTGTCATCACGTGATCTTGTGATCATCCTGTGATCACACAAATCTTTGTCCCGTGTGGTGAGCAGTGGTGAGGTGACTACTTAAAACACTACGCCATTCGTGCAGTCAGGCAGTTAGTTCAATAGAACTCGCATTTGAATCTATGATGTGCCCCCGTGGCGCAGCGGGAGTGAATGCAACTACTGTGCATGAGGTCTCGGGTCCAAATCCCGGATCAAGCCAACAAAAAGTTATTGGGTTTTTCTGTTAAGAAATCTCAATAGCAGCCCGGAGTTAGGAAGTTGGCGGTGTTAGACACCCCGTGCCTCTAAAAGTACGTAAAGCCGTTGGTCCTGTGCCCGATCTCTGTCCGGTCGTGTCGGATTACCCTCCCATCGGATCATGAGAGTTAGGAGACAGAGAGTGCACTTATGTTTGATATTATGATAAAAATCTAGATTCTACTCAAAGTAGGTATGTATAACAGACAGTAATTTGCCTTTACTCACGACATTTGCGCAATTAATCAGATTTACGCCAATAATCCACTTAGATACGGTACATAATCCGAATAAGCCAAATAATATCCAACATTCATCACTATGTCAAATAAATCTTCTGATTGATTTGTATTGACTACAATAGGTACCTACCAGAAGTTAAATAGAAAACATTGAAAAAGAACCAGATTTCTCTTTTGTCATATTATCGAATTATACCTCGACTTTGCCCAACATAAATAGCATTGCAAATAGATAAGCTGTATTTTAAGTCGGTGCCAAACAAATCTTTTGTTGATCATTTTAAATGTCATCAGCTTTATTACTAAGCCTTTGACTGATCACCAAATGGATTCGTTTAATCCCCACGAATTAATGTGCGGAATTTGTTCTCGGTATTTTTCTATAAATTGAAACATTTTTTGCGCTAGCGTAATATCGCGGTGACTTTATTAACGTAAAAATTAATAACTAAAACTAAGAAGAATTGCCTCTCATTATCATATTTTCTGTGGAATATACATAGATATGTGTGCATTGGTGACATTTATATAATAGGTGTGTTTGAACTATATTTGTAGTTCAAAGACATACTTATACCAATATGATAAATGCCAAATTAATTATGTCTACTAATATAATAAATGCGAAAGTAATTCTGTCTACAGCTAACCACTAAACCGATTTTGACGAAATTTGATTTGATGGAATAGTAAAAGAATCCTTTATATACATAAAGGATTCTTTTATCCCCTGTATATGTATATGATATGTATTCCCTTGCGCCAAAGTCAATGTCGTCTGCTGGGTACAATTTCAGACTATTTGATGCTACTGAGAATTTATAGAAATTTAAACTGAATAACACTTTGCCGACGCAAGATTCGAACTGCGGCGTCACCGAGGACTAGATTCAATTTTTAGGTCAGGCGTTTATTGTTAATTGTTACACCTCTTGAAATTAAACACTTTATACGGATTTTATCGCGTTATTTATTTTACTTTGCAGACTACCACCATCACACCCAGGATATATAAGAGGTATGTAAACGATACTTTCACAATATTACCAACAGATAGTGTAAATGCATTCCTAAAACATCTTAACTCCATTAATAATAACATCCAATCCAATTTACTATGGAATTAGAGGCAAATAATTGATTAGCTTTCTTAGATGTTCTTGTCATCAGGAATCCTGATCATACTTTGAGCCACACTGTGTATAGGAAAAAGACCCATACAAACAGGTACTTAAACGGTGAATCTTACCACCATCCTAAACAGTTAGCTACCGTGGGAATGTCTTTGTTTCAGAGAGCCCACGGGATCAGTGACAAGAAACACCTGGACGCCGAGCTTCAACATGTCAAGCAAGTACTGCATGACAACAAGCTCCAACAGCCGCGCCGCCGTCACAGATCCCGAGAAAAGCCAGCCACAGTCAAGCGCCAGCCTGCCATACTATCATATGTAAAGAGTGTCACTGACAAGATTGGCTACATCTTGAAGCGAGCTTCAATCAACACATACTTCAAGCCGCCAACGAAGATAAGTCAATTTTTACCATCCGTCAAGTATCAATTACCGTTACAAGATGCAGGGGTCTATAAAATAGATTGTGACTGCGGACTCTCATACATTGGTCAAACCAAGAGAAGCATAGGCACCCGCATAAAAGAACACATAGCTGACGTAAAACACAAACGCTCGTTGAAGTTTGCTGTGTGTGAACATGTGCAACAGGGAACCAACCACTACCTACGATTTGACAAACCACATATACTCGCAAAAGAACACCGATTCCTACCAAGGATGCTTCGCGAGGCTATTGAAATTAAAAAACATCCTAATTTCAATAGAGAGGATGGTTGGAATGTACCACCAGTTTGGGATCCAGTCACTCAAATAGTCAAACCCAAGAAGCAAAACACAGCTAGACTTCATGATACTTTGAGCTCATTCTGCGTAAATAGAAACACCAAAGATTAAATTAAGTTCGGATACTTCGAAATAACTAGGTACACTTGAGAACGTTGGCACAACTACCATCTTAGTCTCCCCGTGAACATGGCTGCTGTAAAGCAACCGAAACGACGGGGCAAAGTGTAAACTCAAATATAAATAGCTTTAATTAAAAATATTATAGCTTAAATAGTAGTAAAGTTCAATAATAGTAGTGTTAGAGTTTTCAAAATTATGTATTAACAGTGTTATAAAGTAAAATAAACAACGCGACAACATCCGTATAAAGTGTTTAATTTCAATGTATAACATTCGCGTAAACATAAGACAATATTATGTTACACCTCTTATTACTTGGAATTTTAAAAACGAGCAAGATTTGTGACACATGCCTCTGCTTACCCTTCCACATATAAAACGGCGTGAATCGAAGCATGTGTGAGTGGTTTATTATTACCTTTTTTAATTTCGACATACATATATTCAACGTGATCCGTTGTGAAAATAATCGTTATCAATATTTTATAGTGATATTAACTCCAAAGGTAATTAATAATGTATGTTTTGCTGATATTAAATGATAGTATGAGCTCAAATATATAGAATAAATTTTACAGTGTAATGTAATATCACGCCTTACACCATTGAAAGATTAAGCAGAAAAATTGTACGTCCCTATTTTCCCAGTCCCAGTTTTAAAATATATAAAACACTTTAGTACTTAACAGGACCCAGGATTTGAATCAGTCATGTCAGTAGGGCCGTAGGCTCACGCCTTTTTACCCGCAGAGGGATAGCATTATATATCGTATCACATTCTCAATTCACCAACTTTTTTTAAGTTGTTTAAACATTTTGAAGTTTTGGGTATTGTTGCCTACAGAAATCATTTTTAGGTGCAGCTGCTGCTACTACAAATTACAGAAAAATGATATGGCGAAACGTGAACTTACATATCATCAAACGTTGACGTATAATCGATACAGACAATTTTAACTGGCCATTTCATCATGAAGTGATTAATTTTATGATTTGGCCACGACGTACATATCACGTGACTTATATTTTGACAATACTATCGTCCAGTTAATAAAAGGCTTATATCAACGGCGTGTCAAATTTATCAATACTAAAATTAGAAAGAGGAAAGATTTGACTTTATGTTTGTTTGTAATCATTTTACTCAAAAAATACTCAACTGAAATTAAAATGTTTTACCATTAGAAAGCTATGTTATCACTAAGTAACATAGGCTATATATATTTCATTTTATAAAAGGTACTGTTACACCTACAACCTACTTTAACGCCAGCGAGGCCGCGAGCAAAACCTAGAGTCGAATAATTTGATTGCCTGTTGTTAATTCAGTCAGCCAATGACAGAAATTGATGTCCTTTAACTGTCAGAAACCTTGCAGAAGCCCGATGTATTTTATAAAGCCTAGTAGGGAGATCGTTGCATCGTAAAACAGAGGTATCAATATTAAAAATCAAAGATGCGCACCATCGGATTCGATCCCATAGCACGCGTCTCTGAACTGTCGATATTATTTATCACTCGTTTTAACTGTGAACGAAAATATTATAAGCCTACATAGAGTTCTCTTTTGAAAAGATAATAAGTCTGGCAGGTCTCGTCTCTAAAAAGAGTTCCGTACCAAGCAATAGAACCGTTTAGGGACCTTAAAGTTATTACATAACATACCAGCCCTGTATTAAACTGTCCACCGATAGCCCACCACGCTGTCCGAGTGCGGGTTGGCAAACTTCACATACCTTAGAGAACATTATGGAGTACTCTCAGACATGCAGGTTCCCTTACGATGTTCTTCATCACTGTCAAAGCAAGCGATAATTAATACGCACAATATAACTTCGAAAAATCAGTTATTACTTAAGCAATATTTTAGTCATTTTTAACCATCCCCCTCTTCTCAACAAAAGTAAGCAAAATATATCATCTGAAATAACCATAGCAGAGACTTCCATTGTTGCTTACGTAATATTTGAATGACCTAAGGTTAAGGAGATTAGATAATAATAAATTATATTATCTATATATTAATACGTAAAGCAAAAACCTTGTACCCCTTTTTACGAAAATTGCGCGACCGGAAGAGTATGAAATTTGGCAAAGTTAAAGTTTATATGGAGAAGGAGGGGCGAATTCTAATATTTTTATAAAATATGCATTAGAAATACATTAAATTAATGAAAAAGTACTACACGCACACATTCATGCACTTGACACACGCAGTCGAATCACGTTCACGTATTTCGGCATTGTTCGTCTGACGTCGTACAATTCTGTGTAACTATGGTTACCAATACCTTATTCATACGCAATAAAAAAAAAGAAAGCAAAGTAGCTTAGGAATTTTGGTCGAATTTTGACCATTAGGCGACCGCTACTTATTATAAAAGTGCTGATTTAATCATCTGCAATGTTAAAAGAGAGCAGATAAGACCACGATGTCACGTTTGCGCGGATGACGTATTAGTTCAAGTGGTCATCTTGCCACTACCGTTGCGCTGAGTGTTGTGGGTTCGATTCTGACCCCGGACAAAAAGTTATGTTGATCACTTCTTTTCAGTCAATTTTTCTTTTGTGTCAGTTTTTTTAACGTATGAATGTCTCCCGCAACACCGATATAACTTCTAGTGTTATTAGACTTAAAAATCAATCACCAAACATTACTATTACTTTTATCAAAATAACGACTATCAAAATATTTTCTAATACGCAATTAACCCGATAACATGTAAGCGACGATCCGCGTCGATTATACAGTAGCTTGCGTGCGGACAATAAGCATAGGTACGAGGTATCGAGTCAATGTACAATTAGGTGCGAATGTTATCTATGTCTATTTGAAATTAATACTAATTACGTTATCATTGTGCTTTTTAGCGATACAATTATGATAAATATTTTACAATATGTATTATTTAGGCCGATACTATATCATACTGAAGTATTTTTATAAGTCCATTACAGGAAAAAGTCTTCCTCACTCTCCTTCCATCTCTCTCTATGCAAAGCCACCAAGAATTAATCTTATTAAAGGAGTCTACGTTATCTCGCCGTCTTCGTCTGGATCTACCGAAAAGTATTGCTGCTGAATCAGGATCCTGTATACGAAAGCTGTAGAGTACTATAAAAATACATATCACGTAACTATAATACAAATATGTATAATGCACCGTTAAAACTTGAAGCTCGAAGCTTATGAGAACGTGTAACTTCAGCGGTGCACTGTTCAGCCAATAAGCCCCTACATATTGTTGGTTACGGCGCTCGCAGGCTTATAGCCTGTCACTACTGACTAGATTTAGAACGTTGGTCGGCCAGGTCGCCGCTAGATTTTATCAATCTACTTACACGACATGCCAGTGCTTTTAAAATTAAAAAATAGTACGCGTTCCATTTGACAGAATTCAAACTTATTTTGTTCGTTTTAGCACATCTGTCATCTCGCCAGTGATATTACTGTTATGGGATAAACTTGTTTGTGATAGTAATAGCTTTTTTTTCTTACTTTTGTTTGGTTCTAGTTTGACGCTGCTGATTCTTCTCCCTAGCCTTATTATTCTCAAGTCATTTGGGGTCGGCTTTTCTGATCTAACCGGATTTGACTGGATATCAGTTTTTACACGGAGCGGCTGCCACCTGACCTCCGCAACCCAAAGGCTAACGTTACCCTAAGACTAGAGCAGTGTCAGAATATTATAGAGCACTGACTTCCCAGTAACGACTGCCATAGATGTCATTGCAGCCGGGACCGGTGGCTTAACGTGCTCTCCGAGGCACGGAGCAGGCGATAATTGTCAATCAATACGCACATAATTTCGAAAATTCATATAACTTCCGTAAGTCAGAGGTGCACGACGCGGGTTCGAACCCGAGACCCTCTGCATTGCAGTCTGTTGGTCTTCCCACTGAGCTATCGCTGCTGTACTGATTGTTATGTAACATTTGTCGGCCTCGATGGCGTAGTGGTTAGTGTAACCGACTGCCACGCCCGAGGTCGCGGGTTCGATTCCCGCACAAGTCAAACATTTGTGTGCATGAACATGGATGTTCGTCTTGGTCTGGATGTTTCAATGTACACTATGTATGTATTTACAAAAATAAAAATAGTATATACAGGGTGTCCAAGAACCTGGCGTCCAACTGGATTCCCACGATGCCCCAAGTTCTAACAGTACTCAGAAAAATATTTTAAAAAATCCACCCCATGTACTTACAGAATTATACTGATTTCAAAAAAAAAGGGGAAATGAGCACCCTGTGACATACTTTTGAATGCTGTGACTGCTAATGCTGATAATTTCGATATTTCTTGGAGGTTTTGTAATCTAGGGTATTGCTGTGTCTAAATAGAATGTAAATATAAAGTACTTATTGTACCATTTTAAAATAAAATATTATTTTAACTAAAGGTGATATGGAAAACTATTGAATTTCGCAACTTTGACCGACTGTAGTGTAAAAAAAATGTACCAAAATAGTACGGCAAGTGACGTCAAATTTTGACGCGTTTATTCCTCTTTTTAAAAAGGTATAATACTTACACATTAATTTGAAAAAAGAAATTTTGATAATATTTTTACTCAACAACCCAATTTTTACGAAGTGCCTACCTACTAACGGTAACTGTCGGACCCTTTCTTATCTTAGAAACTGTTATGTTACTACTATTATTTACTTCGGTTCCAAGAGTGAGCAAGAAGGAAATACACACAGGTAGATGGGTTCCCAGTAGAATAAAAGCAAAGAATGTTAGTTTAAAGATATTTTATTACAATAAATGTTCAAAATGTTGACCACCCGCGGCAATACAAGCTCTCACTCTCCTTAAAAAGGACCGCTTTATGTTTCGCGAGTAACTTTTTTGACGTATCACCTGCACTGCTTGTGTTATCTTCTCACGAAGGTCAGCGATGTCATTAATGGGCTTCGCATAAACGAGCTCCTTCATAGTTCCCCAGAAAAAAAAATCCAGCGGATTTAAGTCAGGTGAGCGGGCTGGCCACGGGATTGTTCCTGATCGCCCAATCCACCTGTTCGGGTATTGCTCGTCCAAAAACTCTCTAACGGATACGCGAAAATGTGCTGGACAGCCGTCGTGTTGGAACCACATATCTGGTGGGGTCTCTTCTAGTAAGTTTGGCAAATCATTTTGAAGAAAATTTAAATATGATTCGCCAGTCAAATTCTCGGGCATCTCAAATGGACCAATAATATTCCCACAGAGAATACCGGTCCACATGTTCACTTTGAACCGGTACTGGGATCTATCTTCTCGCATCAAGTGCGGATTTTCCACATGCCACTCGTGCAAGTTGTGTAGGTTCATGTAGCCATCCTTCTTAAATGTAGATTCATCTGACCACAAAATTTTGTCGATAAAGTTTTCGTCTTCTCGATGTTTTTGCAGGATTGTTTCACAAAACGCGACTCGGCTCGGATAGTCTCGAGGTAAAAGACTTTGCACTCGCTGTACGTGGTACGGATGATATTCTTCTTTTTGGAGAATACTGTGTGCTGTGCTCTTCGGTATCCCCGTATCAGCTTCTATTCCTCGCACAGAGATGCTTGGATTTGCCGACACCGCCTCTAAAACTTCATCGCGTATGAAGTCATTTACGGGTCGTCCTTCACCAGCTACTTGATTGGGGAACCGCCCGTCACATAGTGATCTGTGCACATTAATGAAAACTCGATGGTCGGGATATCGCGTAGCCCTCGGATACCTTTCTCTGTAAAGTCTCGCTGCAGCTCGTCCATTACCTCTACATTCTCCATAAATGTAGTGCATATTTGCGTATTCTTGCGGAGTGTAGGTCGCCATGGTAGCACACACAAAACACAAACTGTCCAAACACAGGCAAAGGTCGTCGTAAAGAGTTCGTTTCAAAGTCCAGAGCACAAAGAGTAATCGAGTCCAATAAACAAAGCTTTAAATCGTAGTACGTGATCAATGGTAACAATAAGAGAGAGGTGCGTAGTAACGGCAGGAGGCAGTGACGCGTACTGACCGTACTGTTATCCTAAATAGCACGATCCCAGATAGCGTCACTATCTATATCACTCGCACCTCTAACCTTTTTCTCCCTCACTCTTACCTGAATAATGGGGTACCATAAAGAAGAACCAGCAAATCGCAAAGATAGTT
This sequence comes from Catocala nupta, assembly GCA_963675205.1. NCBI lineage: Eukaryota > Metazoa > Arthropoda > Insecta > Lepidoptera > Erebidae > Catocala > Catocala nupta. The sequence goes on along the minus strand of OY776091.1, from coordinate 28,813,438 downwards.
TCTGTCTTGCTCCCTCCTGTTGTAATAACGAATCACTATGGTGAGATGCATGCACATACCGTCCCTTACGGTCTAACCTGTTTTTTGAGAGGCCTGTTGTTATTTTTATGAGCATACAACAGTAATTCTTTAGAGGTTAGATTCAATTCGTCGTAAATTTTTCTTTCTAAGAATTCTGTAAGACATCGTAAAAATTGGGTTGTTGAGTAAAAATATTATCAAAATTTTTTTTTTTCAAATTAATGTGTAAGTATTATACCTTTTTAAAAAGAGGAATAAACGCGTCAAAATTTGACGTCACTTGCCATACTATTTTGGTACATTTTTTTTACACTACAGTCGGTCAAAGTTGCGAAATTCAATAGTTTTCCATATCACCTTTAGTTAAAATAATATTTTATTTTAAAATGGTACAATAAGTACTTTATTTTTACATTCTATTTAGACACAGCAATACCCTAGATTACAAAACCTCCAAGAAATATCGAAATTATCAGCATTAGCAGTCACAGCATTCAAAAGTATGTCACAGGGTGCTCATTTCCCCTTTTTTTTTGAAATCAGTATAATTCTGTAAGTACAAGGGGTGGATTTTTTAAAATATTTTTCTGAGTACTGTTAGAACTTGGGGCATCGTGGGAATCCAGTTGGACGCCAGGTTCTTGGACACCCTGTATGTATGTTTGTCCATTGTCTAATACCCATAGTACAAGCTCTGCTTAGTTTGGGCTAGATGATGTTGTGTGTGTCGTAGAATATTATATTATATTAATATTATATTATTCCCCGCAAGTCACCAGTGTGAAATTTTATACGGGAGTTAAACACATTAAAAAATACATAAAACAAGTTATATAGCGCATATGTTTAAATCAAATTTATTTAACTATGTGTATGTTTTAAATGTCTCTCGCTATCATTACGTCTAGGACCCACATAATAAAATACTAGTTGTCTACCGAGCTATTATACAGAATTTTTAAAGCGAACCTTATAGGGTATATAAATACTTGCTTTGTAGGTTCAATCCCTAGGTAAATAGAGTTGTTACTCTACTTACCCTGGAATTGAACCTACAAACCCAATTAACTTTGATTGAAAGCTGGTAGCTATTTTCGTGATGCTACTAAGTATTTTCTAACAGAAAATTGAAATAAGTCAATAGCTCTGCACGACCCGGCAATCGAAACTAAGACTTATAATTAAACGGTAACACAAGGGTAACTTAAATCCACAGAACCGTTGAGGAACGGCATATATTTATAAATTTAATTATTTATATCACTTGTCTACCCAGAGCTGATTATATAGGTATACATAAGAACATTATATAAGAAACAAAAATACATAAGAACCTTTTTGCAGAATGAAGTGATCACGTGATGACTGCATTCTGCAAAGAGATTCTTAATTTTAATTTATAAACTTCGAAAACTTATTGTTTCTTTGTGATGTTTACAAAAAAGCTGATTTATTCTATTAACATTATCGACTTCATTATTAACCTCATCCAACTTAAGAGTTAGAACAATTTCTTTGAAGCTAAAATCTAATTTCCATTCAATACAAATTACCGAGTCACTCAGTTCCGAAAATCGTTTAAAACTTTCCTATTCAAAGACGTTACGTCACTGAAAATTAAATGTTTTATTCATGGGTGTTTAAAATTTTTAACTGCACGATAAAAAGTGTATCATGATTTATAGCCATGGGGTATTTTGTATGGTAGTGATGCAGGCGGTATGGTAATGAGCGGGGTGTTAATATGGCGCTCGATATAGGGTGATGTGGCACTAAAAGCTTTTAAAATTTAGTGGTTAAGTCATTGACGCTTGAGATTTATATCAGGTCTTTAATATTGAATATTAATGTCGGTCTCTCGGTTGAATAGATGGCATATGTTGCGATCTGAGATGCGGTTAGAGATGTATCCAATAATAATAAACAAATGCCACACGTTCACTCACTATATTTTATCTTATTTTTATAAGATAAAATATAGTGAGTGAGACCCCTTCTTTAAGTAGTCGGGTACTTAAAAAAGGGGTCTAAAAAAAACGAATTTAAAATTTATATAGTCTATGTCACTCCGGCTATTTTTACGAATCTATTGACACCTCATTTATTAATATCGGTTCAGTAGTTTAGGCGCTACGGTGAAACGTACAAACATAAATACCCAGACTGCCAAAATCGTCACCCTTCCTTTTGGCTTCGCCGTAGTTGGGTAAAAAGAAGAACTAGTAGCGAGAGAGTTTGAAAAGATAACTCTCTCGTGAGGAATAGGTAATCCCCTTGTCGTGGGATTCTTCTAAACGTTGCGAAAACAAAGCTAGCAACAGCTATTTGTGAAAATGGAGCATAAATCCACAGGATTTGATGCATTGCCGTATTAAATAAATAAACATATTAACTGAATTATTATTTTACAATTATTTAAATCCGTGGTTCATGAGCTAATCAACTATGTATTACAGTAGTATATTATCTAGTATTGTTACTGAAACTACTGCATCATTCCAACAGTTAAAATTTTAATTAACATAACGAAATATGAAAACGCTTAGGTTTGAAATTCTATTACATTTTTAGTGACAAATTGGACATTCTTATAGGTTTCTTATCGTAGTCATTGCCTGAACCTAGCAACTAACCTAAATGTAGCTTCAGTAACTTCGTAAACTCATATATTTTAACGTCCTTTTTTTACTTTGCGACCTTTCATTGCAAACAGAGCCCACGGCTTCACCCGGAAGCTCTGTGGGTACAACAAGGGCCAAATACGCCTGCTCATAGGAGTGTTCTCTGGTCATTTTGGCACCAACGACTTCCTGTGCAGATTGAGATTGGCAAACAATTTGATCTGCAGAGCCTGTGGTGAACAGGACGAGTCCATATCACACCTACTGTGTGAATGTGACGCGTTGGCTGGACTAAGGATGGGTCTAATGGCATATCCGAACACTTCAGGCTTCTCCCTCTGAAGTGTACGCTGTGACTGATGCAGTATATTCATAGGGAGATAGCTCAGGGATAGATCTTGGGGACGACACAAAAGATCCCACTGGGTCGAAGTGTCGCCGGTCTACACTGACTGGCCCCCGAATAAGACAAGATAAGATACTTTGCGACCTAAATGAATAAATGGTTTTTGGCTTTGATTTTAGTTAGCTCTATATTATCCTCGTGATTATTTTATTTCTCGATAAACCAATAGTTGTACTATATCTAGCGTTTAAATAAATGTATTGCAACACAAATTTAACTAACAATATGCATGAATTGTAAAATAATAATAATATCAGCCCTATATTAAACTGTCCCACTGCACTGGGCACGGGCCTCTTCTCAATGTGAGAAGGGTTAAGCCATAGTTCACCACGCTGGCCTAGTGTGGGTTGGCAGGCTTCACATATCTTCGAGAACATTATGTAGAACTGTCAGATATGCAGGTTTTCTCATGATGTTTTCCTTCACCGATAAAGCCAGCGATAATTGTAATAGAAATAGAAAATTAATAAGATAAAAATCACATGTAATACTTACGTAATTATGGTAATTGTCGCGTATTAATTATACTAACTAATATTATAAATGTGAATATGAATTTGTTTGTTTGATATGCATTCACTCCTTAATAACTCGACCGATTATCATCAAGTTTCGTATTTGCCAGAGATACAAAATAGAAAATACGTTCTTCCAGAAAAATGTTACTGTTCCCGAGGCATAAAATTAATTAAATAAATCTAGATTAACGCGAGTGAAGCCGTGTAAAATCTAGTATTATATTTTTAAATGCTAATGTATCTCTTTAGGTGTCCACATCAACGGAGTTATTAGTATTCATAATATTAGAACAATATTAGTTTTATAATATGAGTCAGCTAAACAAATCATGAAAACATTTTGAAAAAGCCAATAATATAATTCACCTTGTCACTTATTAACGTAATTTACAATATTTAGGGCTTGTCCACCGCCTCCGAATAGCATTTTTCTATAAGATAAAAGTCTCGCCATCTCTCTTCTTTAACCTAACATGAGTGAGATAGCATGTGATTTATCTTTCGGATAACTTTTACTTGTTAGTTGTGGGACTGGCCATTAATATATTTGTCCAACGCTCGGACTCTGGCCTAGATACAATGCTCTTTTCATTGTATCTGTTTTCAGACTAATTAATAAGATAAAATTAAATTTCTTTATTAATTTATTGTATGTAACTCTTACACGAAAATCAATTTTTTATTTTACTTTTCGTGACGCATACCTCTCCACGGGTTGACGGAGAGCTTATGTCAGGCTCACCGGGGGAATGATACCCCGGTTAGACTGACCCGTTCCCATGACAACTTCTAGAAAAAATTATATAGAATCAGTCTTAAATACAAACGTAACATTTTATAAAAACTTCCAGATAATCCATCGTCTACTTTTGGAGTTTTATCGACACAAACATACAAAAGCTTACTATTTCTATACCAAGAAGATAAACGTTAGTTGGTAATATTTATGGTCTTTTCTTCACCAATTTTGACTTTTTTATATAACAAAGATAGCAAACAGACATGAATGATGGTAAGCAGATATCGGAAACTATGCTCAATTGCTATAACAGATATATTACTAGGAAAAAAATTATAGATGGTAAACAAAAGTACGTATTCGAACCTTCGTAATTTATACTTACCAACCGATGTGCATTAACCGTGTCTCTAACCTTATGCCGGTTTCCTGTAAGATGATGATACTTCACGAAGTGAGCAGTCTAATTCGTAATGTCACTAAAAGCTGGGCAATAGTGACTTCTTGCACTTATCATGATACAAATCTTCTTCTCCCTAGCCTTTATTATTCCCAAGTCACTTGGGGTCGGCTTTTCTAGTCTAACCGGATTTGACTGGATATCAGTTTTTACACGGAGCGGCTGCCACCTGACCTCGGCTACCCGAAGGCTAACGATACCCTAAGGCTAGACCAGTGTCAGGATATTATAGGGCACTGACTTCCCAATAACGACTGCCATAGATATTCAGGACAGCCGGGACCGACGGCTTAACGTGCTCTCCGAGGCACGGAGCAGGCGATAATTGTCAATCAATACGCACATAATTTTGAAAAGTCATATAGCTTCCGAAAGTCAGAGGTGCGCGACGTGGCTTCGAACCTAAGACCCTCTGCAATGCAGTCTGTTCGTCTCCGCACTGAGACAATAACTACAGTATTATAAATATATACAGACATTAAGATAATCACCATTCTCCCCGTGAACACGGCTGCTGATAAGCAGTCGAACCGCCGGGGAAACCGTGAACTTAAATACAAATAGCTTTCATAGTCTTAATAATTGAAATAGCTGCATAGTAGTAAAGATTAACAATAGTTAGTGGAATAGTTTCAAAATGATGTAATAAACGTGTTTTAAGATAAAAAGCGATAAAAACCGTATAAAGTAGTTTAATTTTAGTGTATATTCGCGTAAGACAATATTGTGTATTCTCCAAGTTAAAATAAACGACGAATGTAAACATAAATTGCATTTCAGTTCACTTTTGATGTTCATTAGAGGTCGGAATTCTATTTTGAACAGCTTTTATTACGAAACTTGATCGTCAGATTTCAATTACGCGTATAGATTTAAAAACAATCGTAACTCATTACCAAACTTTAACTCACTATACTAGATAGATTAAAGAAAACTTTTAAAACACTATTTATTAAAAAGTTAATACCATTAGAAACACAATTAACGAACTAAGCTCGTAACATTTTAGTTTGGACAAGTTTTTGTTAGCAAATGCAATTGCATTTATGATTCAGCAGGCCAGGCCCGGGATATTGTTTAAATGAATTAAGCAATTATGTTGGAATCTGCGCCGCATTATGCTGGCTTAGACCGCTGGCGGTCTTTGATAGGATAGAATGAAATCCATAATGCGTAATAGCAGCTCTTAATAGAGGCAGTATTGTTCCTTTTGAAATCCTCTTTATAAAAATGAATCATTTATTTCAACATTGCTGGTGGCCCGAGATCGGTATGTGTGGAAAACTTGGGGAGGCCTATATCCAGCAGTGATGTGGTAATGATGATGATTTCAACAGCGGTCGTTGGTGGTGATATAGCTATAACTTTATACAAACTGATTAAATGATGTATATCATCGATCAAATATACCATCCAATATACCATGGTATATTTGATCGATGATGTATATGGATATATTTTACGTCTGAGATACAGGCTTGACCTAGTTTAGACGTTAAAGTTCATTGCATATTATAAATATCCAGTCATTGTATTTTGTGATCTTTCTCGTATCAATATAGAATAGCGGTCGTCTAGTGGTCAAAATTCGACCATAATTGATTTAAATTTGATGTTTGATAGTTTTTAAGGTTTTATTGTCTATAATTTTACCCTCATAACTACATTTCATTTAGATTTCGTCAAGGCTCTATATAGGTTAATTTATCCATCATTATCAAACAAATTATTATTTTCTTATTCTTTATTACATATAACCATAGTTACCAAGAATTGTATGACGTCAGACGAACAATGCCGAAATACTACGAACGCGTTCAACTGCGTGTATCAAATGCATGATATTTTTAATGTATATTTTATAAAAATATTGGGATTCGCCACTCCTTCTCCATATAAACTTAAACTGTGCTAAATTTCATACTTCTCCGTCCGCGCAATTTTCGTAAAAAGGGGCACACAGTTGTTGCTTTACGTATTAATATATAGATTATCCTAACTAATATTATTAATGCGAATATGAGTTTGTTTTTATCTTTTACTTTCACGTATTAACTACTCAGCTGATCATCATGAATTTTTTACACACGTTATCTGGGGTACATAAAAGGACAAATACCTTTCACCCAGAATAAAATACAGTTCCTGAATGAGCGAAGACACGGGCGAAACCTAGTTATTACTACAAAGTGGTGCGGGCAGCAGTAACGTCCAGTATACACCACATGGTTTTTCATTGTTCTTGAATAACCATGTAGATAAGAATTCTTCTTTCCTCTCTTTCCATTCCCCCACGCTTCCACTAGAAAGAAAAGAAAGTTTACTACGGACACTGTCGACTACTTCTAGTCACTCTCCCTTTACAATACAAAACATTCAATCATAAACACGTAGGTAACCCATAACGACCAATATTTTCACCCGCGACTACACAAGCATCGCATCAAAGTGTGAAATTGATGGTAAACACACACAAAACTGCAAAACATAACAGTAAACGTTACACTATTAGAGCTGCATCATTAAAATGTTCACAACTCTACTGACGATGACGTACTGTTATTGGAAATATCTACACCAATCTACACTGGTATTAATTAAACACTAAACAAAGCGTGTACGCAGAACGATTATTCCACAGAAAGCTGACGCGTCGCCAACACGGCTATAGTTCAGCCTAAATCGAAACGCCGCGCCGCTGGCCTAACACCCTTATTAATAATTCAGTTGCTAGACACTGTTGTTCAAACTATGAGGATATATGAAACTGATATTGAGTTTGGATATGGTATTACCACTTCCAATATCAATATCCGTAATCCTGACACGGTGATCTTATTTATGACTAACTGTTACCCCCGCGACTTCGTCCGCCTGGAATTTAACAAAAAAGTGATTGTTCAGTTGGCAATGGTTTTCTTCTAAAATAAAAGTAGCATAAGTTACTCCTTATAACATCAGCTATCTGAAAGTCCTGTCAAAATCAATCAAGCCGTTTCAGAGATTAGCCGAAACAAAAAGACAGACAAAAATCTTAAAACTGATTTTTTATGTATATATGATACCCTATTAACTTTCATATCCATTTCGTAAAAGCTGTTATTTTGACATTACAAGCAGACACTTCAATTTGATTTATTTGTATGGATATTAAGTCAGTGATTGCACCAGCAAGAGCCAGTTAATTCACAATTTTGAGACGTCGTTGATAAGCTTTTCAGAAACAGTTCATTGCAGTGTTTTGGCGCCAAAGACAATAATAATTAAACTTTAAGTAGACACTGTCTTGTTGAGCTATTGCCTCGTCTGATGCCGATTCATTGATAAATATGAATATCCTAACTAATATTATAAATGAAAATATGAGTATCATCATCGGACATGTTGTCAGGAGAATAGAAAAGGACGTAGAGTATTCCAGAAAAAAGTACTGATATTAAATACAATTTCTATAATTCAATACTGACACAAAATCTAGTAATATAATATACTGTACTGGTCTTCTATATTATGTGTAATTATTATTTAAATTACTCTCATGCAAATGCAATTTATATTTATAGCTTTGGACAGTCTCCGAAATGCTCGGATCAAGCGCTTAAGGGTATTTCATCAATGCAATCCGTGCAGGTGATAGTTCCTTGTAAAGTGTGTGTTTGTGATTGGTTGATATAAATATTCAGCGGTTTTACTTGTATATAAAATACTGGCATAAAGAGTAGCTTTACGTATACATGATAATATTACCGTTTAAATAACGTCAAATGATTAACTGTCAAGATTTATTAGTTTATTTTTATGTTATTAGGATTAAAACGAAAGAACTTTCAGAGACAAGAGGTGATCCATATTATCAACGTACTTCAGTCGACATTTGTTTTATTAAAAAGTGAACTGCTTTATGCATAGTATGTGCGAGTAACGTTACGATACGTTTAATGCTTTCAGAATAGGTAAGAAAAATATGTTACATAATATTGTCTTCTGTTTACGCGAATGTTATTCATTGAAATTAAACTACTATATACGGATTTTATCGCGTTGTTTATTTATCACTGTATTACAAAATTTTGAAAATATTACTCTACTACTACTATTGATTTTATTTGACTAATTTATAAGCTAATAAAATTATTTAAACTATTAAATCTATTTATTTTTGGTTTACACTTTTCCCGACGTTTCGGGTGCTTTTCAGCAGCCATGGTCACGGGGAGACTAAGATGGTAGTTGTCTCAATGTTCCAGTGTAGTTATTTCAAAGTACCTGAACATAATTTAATTATTGGTGTTTCTATTTACGCAGAATGAGCTCAAAGTATCATGAAGTCTAGCTGTGGTTTGTTTCTTCTTGGGTTTGACTATTTGAAGTACTGGATCCCAAGCTGGTGGTACATTCCAACCATCTTCTCTATTGAAATTGGGATGTTTTTTAATTTCAATAGCCTCGCGAAGCATCCTTGGCAGGAATCGGTGTTCTTTAGCGAGAATCTGTGGTTTGTCAAATCTCAGGTAGTGGTTGGTCCCCTGTTGTACGTGTTCACACACAGCAGACTTCAACGAGCGTTTGTGTTTTACGTCAGCTATGTGTTCTTTTATGCGGGTGCCTATGCTTCTTTTGGTTTGACCAATGTATGAGAGTCCGCAGTCACAATCTATTTTATACACCCCTGCATCTTGTAAAGGTAATTGGCACTTGACGGATGGTAAAAATTGACTTATCTTCGTTGGCGGCTTGAAGTATGTGTTGATTGAAGCTCGCTTCAAGATGTAGCCAATCTTGTCAGTGACACCCCTTACATAAGGCAGTATAGCAGGCTGGCGCTCGACTGTGGCTGGCTTTTCTCGGGATCTGTGACAGCGGCGCGGCTGTTGGAGCTTGTTGTCTTGCAGTACTTGCTTGACATGTTGAAGCTCGGCGTCCAGGTGTTTCTTGTCACAGATCCCGTGGGCTCTCTGAAACAAAGACATTCCCACGGTAGCTAACTGTTTAGGATGGTGGTGAGATTCACCGTTCAAGTACCTATTTGTATGGGTCTTTTTCCTATACACATATTATAAACATAAAATTGAAAATTTACTTTCGGATGAAACAACATATAAACAGGTTAAAACAGACCCTACAAACAAAATATTAAACAAAACCAAAGACATCATATATAAATACTCCGAAAGATTAGATCTAGACGTTAAACAATTAATACCAGCTTGCGTAAAACCTCCAAAGCTGTATGGGTTACCAAAAATACACAAGGAAAACGCTCCTCTACGTCCTATTGTGAGTCAGATCGACACACCAACTTACAGATTGGCTCAGCACGTAGCGAAGATACTCTCACCACTCAGAGGCAACTCGAGAGCACATGTAAAGGATTCATACCATTTTGTGAGTGAGATTAAACACCTATGTCTCACTAACAATGAAACAATGGTTAGTTTTGATGTACAGTCATTATTTACATGCATACCTGTACATGACTGTATTGAAATAACTAAAAGGAAGCTAATAGAGTACAATATGCCTGAGGAATATGCAGAACTACTTAAGCATTGCTTAACAACTGGCTATCTGTTGTGGGACAATAAATTCTACATACAAGTCGATGGTGTGGCAATGGGCTCCCCAGTATCGCCTGTTGTTGCCGATATATATATGGAGGACTTCGAGGCTCGAGCTTTACAGACTGCCCCCATCACACCCAGGATTTATAAGAGGTTTGTAGATGATACTTTTACAATATTACCAACAGATAGTGTTAGTGTATTCCTAGAACATCTTAATTCCATTAATAACAACATCCAATTTACTATGGAATTAGAGGCAAATAATTCATTAGCATTCTTAGACGTACTTGTCATCAGGAATCCTGATCATACTTTGAGCAACACCGTGTATAGGAAAAAGACCCATACAAATAGGTACTTGAACGGTGAATCTCACCACCATCCTAAACAGTTAGCTACCGTGGGAATGTCTTTGTTTCAGAGAGCCCACGGGATCTGTGACAAGAAACACCTGGACGCCGAGCTTCAACATGTCAAGCAAGTACTGCAAGACAACAAGCTCCAACAGCCGCGCCGCTGTCACAGATCCCGAGAAAAGCCAGCCACAGTCGAGCGCCAGCCTGCTATACTGCCTTATGTAAGGGGTGTCACTGACAAGATTGGCTACAACTTGAAGCGAGCTTCAATCAACACATACTTCAAGCCGCCAACGAAGATAAGTCAATTTTTACCATCCGTCAAGTGCCAATTACCTTTACAAGATGCAGGGGTCTATAAAATAGATTGTGACTGCGGACTCTCATACATTGGTCAAACCAAGAGAAGCATAGGCACCCGCATAAAAGAACACATAGCTGACGTAAAACACAAACGCTCGTTGAAGTCTGCTGTGTGTGAACACGTACAACAGGGGACCAACCACTACCTGAGATTTGACAAACCACAGATTCTCGCTAAAGAACACCGATTCCTGCCAAGGATGCTTCGCGAGGCTATTGAAATTAAAAAACATCCCAATTTCAATAGAGAAGATGGTTGGAATGTACCACCAGCTTGGGATCCAGTACTTCAAATAGTCAAACCCAAGAAGAAACAAACCACAGCTAGACTTCATGATACTTTGAGCTCATTCTGCGTAAATAGAAACACCAATAATTAAATTATGTTCAGGTACTTTGAAATAACTACACTGGAACATTGAGACAACTACCATCTTAGTCTCCCCGTGACCATGGCTGCTGAAAAGCACCCGAAACGTCGGGAAAAGTGTAAACCAAAAATAAATAGATTTATTAGTTTAAATAATTTTATTAGCTTATAAATTAGTCAAATAAAATCAATAGTAGTAGTAGAGTAATATTTTCAAAATTTTGTAATACAGTGATAAATAAACAACGCGATAAAATCCGTATATAGTAGTTTAATTTCAAAAAAAAATATGTTACATTAATGATTTATCTTACTACTTAATAGAGATGGAGTTTAAAGTCAAGCAACAGTGCTGCGATCAGAAAAAGACCATTGCTTAATTCAAGGGAGGAATAAAGTGAGAGAGAAAAATATTAAACCCAATAATATAAAAAAAATACGTGATGATAAGCTGGTTGACATGTATTATTTTTTGATTTGATTATCTGTCAAATATTGAAATGCTAGATATAATTGAAAACCTAAACTAGCATAAAATTTGACTTTTGAATTATAAAGCGTTGCTAAAGTAATAAATCATTTTGAGTTCGAGATTGAAAATAAAAGAGTAAGCTCACGATAATAGCTACTTAATCTAGTAACTAAAACTAATAAAACTTTGGAATTAAAGCAGAGTAAAAGTTCTCCTCTAGCGGCTCATTAATAAAAAAAACATTCATTGGAAGTCAGGCAAGGGAAACTAACGAAATGCACAGAATGAATAATAATTACATACTACTCTAACTATGCTTGAATAGTTTGATCGCAGATATTACAAATTAAGAGGTACAATGTAAATTTGTCACAGTTGCGCAGAGGTAGTGTATACGCCATGAAGTCTCAAATCAAACAAAGTGTTACTAGAATTCTCTGTTCAGAAATTCTCAGTAGAAGCACAGAGTCTAAAACTTTCTTTTTTTACAAGGGAACAAAAACACAATTGGCGAAATGTGGGCGAGAATACGTAGTCAGTTTACAACATAGAGAGAGAATAATCAATAAACGATAATACATATATATATACTTTATTTTCTCTAAAACATTCTTAAGTACAAGGTATAGGGTTGGAATGCATAATTTTTTTAAGTATATAAACAATGCTTTGCGGAGACTGGAGACTGTATTAGCCTACCTTACAAGTCCCTAGACAAATTTAGAAGTCAATAGAAGACAACTTTAAAATCTTGTTTGTCAAGCAAATGTGACTGTTAAGTAGCTTAGTGGGACATGTTTATTAAATAAATCAGTTGGTTATTTATTTAACAACAACAAGATTCTATCTCATCTTTCATGAGCATATTTCGTCAAATGTTAAGGAGTCTTTTAGTCGCCTCGAATACGTTTTAAGAAATTGTCATGAATTCCACAGCACCCATGTTATTAAACGCTTTTTTTATGCATTAGTCCGCAGTAAACAAGATTCCAGCGCATGTGTGTGGAATCCGTATCAAAAGCAGTTTATTCAAAGAAATTTTATGGTTATCGCCGTATCTGTATCCTACAAAAAATTTGATGGGTTGTTTGGATTTTAATCTCATTATAGACGCGATCATACGTTCAGATGGTTTGAACCTTTTATTTTTAATTTATTTTTTTTTTTTACGTGGGGAATGCATTGACGCATACTCCTCCGCGGGGGTGGGCGGAGGGGTTATGTCGGACTCGCCGGGGTAAATGAGAAAGATGGTATAAGAATAATGTACCTCCCGGAATACCGACTAAACCTACCATGGTGTTCCTCGACAAAAACCACTATCGACGGGGCCGCGCGAAGCACTTTCACATGCGGTCGCTACGCTGCCGAAGATGGTAGGAACCTGCAAATTTTAAAGCGTATGATCAAGGCACCGATTCCTCACGACAAATTTTGCAGATTTTTTTGCCTAACATCTATTGTCGTGGTAGAAAGCACAGATTGCTGGCAGGTCCGGCGTGACGTACTGTGGCACGTTTTAACTCACCCACATAGCTTAACGCTCTCTTGGAGCTTAACCCAGAAGTTGATATTTCTGCGGATGAATGGAAAGTATTATTATTAATATGCATGAGGAATAAAATTTAGCATTCACGCATTCTGCTTACAAAAGTAAGCAGAATGCGTGAATGCTAAATTTTAAATTTATATTTAATGATTAAATAAAAAATTATTAAATAGCTAATAACTGGCGCAAATCGTTCTATTTGAATTTGTCACTTAGTAAATTTTTCAAATCTTAGAATACCAGACAGAACTAAGTCTTTTGTGTCTCGCCACCGGTATACCACTGCGACTCAATAACTTAATACATATATTTTTTTTTTTTTTTTTTTATTGCATTGTATTTACTTACATATACTATCCGTTTGTTGTATGACATAACCGCTATTACACCTACCAATATGTCGCGCTTATATGACTTTTCATTTAATTTTCCTCTTTTCTCAATCTTTCGACTATATTAAGTTCAGCACATGGATCAGCTTGTACCGGCCATGGTCACGTGGTATTTATTTGTAGAGTTACGTCAATAAGTATTTAAGATTTCAAAAACAATAAATCAACAGGGCCAGTTTTCCACGTGTAACAACTGTTGGCATTTAGAAGCAAAAACAATTTGTACAGAAAAGCAGAACCTTATGTTGAAACAATACAAGCCATACTTAGTTCTAAAATTAACTTGTAACCTCCTTCTAAAATTAACTTGTTCGGAACTGCGGTCACCGATATTTTCATCTCCTTTATTTCACTGAACACTCGCCGATGAAGTCTTGAAAATATAAAAGAATAAAAACTCCGTGAGTAAGTACGCAGAGAACCGAGACTGAGACATTGTTCGAAGAGAAATTGTTACCTTCGTCTTAGGAAAACGTTTTACGTTAATTTATTGATATTTCTAGACCGGTGACGGCAGTGTTTACTCTGTTTTTCGTAAAAAGGTACTCGAGTAAATCTCGACTAAGCTAACTTTGATAAAAGCGTGTTCTTTTCCTACCGTCACATGTAAATAAACGTTACAGTTGCAACCTCGTTTGAAATTCGAATACGTATTTTAATTTAGAGAATAGTAATGTAAGATAACGCTATTTGATTAAAAGCGTAAAATTAAATAAGTTTACATTTTTGTGTTTATTGTATTTAGCTAAATCTTAGTTACTTTGGCAGTTAAAAAGAGTGGCTGTAAGTTTTTTGCCAGTTCTTCTCATTAGTTTTATGCCCTTGCTTTGCTGAAAATGACAATAAGTACATGTAAATTCAAATTAATAAGGGTAACTTTGACATTCATAAGTGTTACTTTGTGACCAACATAGATGTTTTCTTTATTTCGCTTAAGGGTTTTTGTTCACATGTATCCTATTTTACCTTATAACATAATTGCACGCAATAACAAAATCTATGTAAATTTATAGATCTAAATATATACATTATTGGTGTATGTTATTTGCTAAACAACACAATCTTTTCTCTACATCAGTCTTTGGATATGACAGGATAGACTGGATTAAGACCATATCTAATTTGTTCAGTTTAAATGTCATTATCAATTCTTTCCTTTCGGTCATATTTCTGACGCATTCCAACAATGTTGCTTATATAGTAATATACTATATAGATAAATATATTTTTGATTTGATTTATTCACAATTTTCTTTTTCTATCAAAAACCATCAGAATAAAACTTTTGGCGCATATATTTAGGCGTCATGTGATATTGTCCGCTGTATCTAACTGGGACTTTCAGTTCGGCAATTATGAACGTGCTTTTAAAATAAACTAGCGACCCGTCCTGGCTTAGCACAAGTTGTACAAAGCCTTAACTAATTATATACCTAAACCTTCCTCGTGAATCACTCTGTCTATTGGTGAAAACCGCCCAAACCATTCAGTAATTTTTGAGTTTATCGCGAATAGACAGACAAACAGACGCGGCGGGGCACTTTGTTTCATTATATGTAGTCATAATGATGATCATTAGTAGCGCCGCGAATTGTGAAGATGGGCCCAGTAGATGTATTTAGTATTTTGTAAAATAAAAAACTGAAAGATTAAAGACATTCCAGTTGGCGATGCCATGACGCTGTTATAAATAATTTAACTCCATTTAGTAATATGTTTAATTTAAATATCAACTTTAATGAGAATACAACAAATGATCCATACTTTTCATCAGGATTTAAAAATATAACAGATACATTGCAGCTTTGATATAATATTTCGTATATTTAATATTTACAACACATTCAGCTTTATTCGACATCACCACTCAGGTTATTTCCATATAAAAACATCCACAGGAATTATATAAAAACCGAGATCTCTTATATTTCCATATACAGCGGGTATCAGAAAGGCGAGATTATGTTAAAACCGATGACTTATTCATCGATATATCTCATAAAACAGTCAGAAAATGATCTAAAAACTAACTGGCTGGTGTGAATAAATCAATTTATTTATTAATAACTAGTTTTTTCCGCCGCTTCACCCGCATAAATGTAGGTTAAGTTAGCAACGGTACTATTTCCTAAATGAAAGGTATCCTATGTCCTTTTCTTTACCCCTCATAACGTATATGCGAAACTTATTATTATCGGTCAAGTAGTTAATGTGTGAAAGCCTTACAAACAAACAAACAATCTCACGTTCGCATTTATAATATTAGTTAGAATTCTGATTTGAAGTGGAAATACTGTGAATATTTCTTGAAAAAGAACAACTGATAAATTATGTAGTAAGATAAATGCGCATATATTTTTCTTGATTAATGCTTTTTTAACTTAACATTGGATGAAGTGGATGACATGATGATTTGTAAAACAAAGATTGGGACAGAAGCTGACATATGCTTCTCATTAAATTATTCCGTTAACACAATTGAATTGAAATTGGTTTTAAATTCCTAAACTGCTTTTCAATACTAATAACTCCTACTGCAGGTCGCTAAATTGGACAATTTTTGCCGATACTTATAGTGGCAATTTATTATTTTCATTGCATACGCTATTTCTTTTTAAAAAGATTATTCAAACAACGGACACAAAGAATACCCAAACTCAGAACAAGAGCAGAACAGTGTTTGTGGATCACACAATCTTGTACTGTGTGGGAATCGAACACATAACATTCGGCGTGGAGGCAGTGGCGAGGCGACCACTTATACTACCACGCCATCCGTGCAATAAAAAATAATAAATTTATCAATAATATCAATATACGAGTATAATAATTATAAAATTTGTCACTGGATAAAATTAGCGATAATTGCCGTACTAGGTATATGGTCATTGGTCCAGAACAGTTCAGTACATTTACATTGTCTTAATTATTTCATGGATTTGTAGATCATTCGCAGCGATAGCTCAGTGGGGAGACCAACAGACTGCAATGCAGAGGGTCTCGGGTTGGAATCTCTGACTTTCGGAAGTTATATGACTTTTCGAAATTATGTGCGTGTTGACTGACAATTATCGCCTGCTCCGTGTCTCGGAAAGTACGTTAAGCCGTCGGTCCTGGCTGCCCTGAACATCTATGGCAATCGTTATTGGGAAGTCAATGCCCTAAAATACACCTGACACTGGTCTAGACCAGGGCACTGACTAACGATACCCTAAGGCTAGCCTTAGGGTATCGTTAGCCTTCGGGTTGCGCAGTTCAGGTGGCAGCCGCTCCGTGTAAAAACTGATATCTAAACCTAAGAATCTATCTATACCTAAGAATAATTAGACAATATAGACTATGACAATTATATACAGTAGATTTCACCTAAAATTTACTCATCTGATGCATTTATTATTTTACGAAAGGGTTATTTTCAACAACGTTTGCTCTCACTTCATTTATCCCTGTCCCACAGAAAGCATGTAAAATCATTGACTGCGTCTGGTTTCATTAGATCGTAACATATTGGCTTCCTAGAATACTATAAGAATGAGGGAATAAAAATAACACTTCTTTATATATACATATTTATTGAAGACTATGGTATCTTTTACACAAATGCTCAATTGGCAGAAGTGACGAGGCATGCCATATTGCACACCAGTTTGTAACGCACCCGTTCGATGCGCACCAAGAATATTCCACGCAGCGCACCCGCTTGGTACGGAATCATTAATAATAAATTTATTAAATTTCTATACCACATTGCGCACCAGAGGTCATGGACCATGTAGTGAGGGGTATTAGCTAATAAAAATATCGATAGTAAACAAATGTTTATATTATGAGCCTTTGTTTTATTGTGTAGGAACAATATTATTTTTGTAATTGTAATATCACAATCAGTTTTGCCATGGCACTAGAACCTCAGATATATAAGAAATATTAGTACAGATCCTTATTTACGAGAAATTGAGACAGCAATATCCTATGTATAGCGCAAGCTCGTTTTGTCATAAGAAATTAATGATAATAATACTGCTATACGAGACGATGGTGGCCGTGTTTAATAAAACTTTTTTTAAACCATTCGGTATTTTTATTAGCTAATATCCCTCATTATATGGTCCCTAACCCCTGATGTGCAAAGTGGAATAGAAAATTGTAATAATTGCAGCCCTGTTTTAAACTCTCCCACTGCTGGGCACAGGCCTTGTCTCAGTGTGAAAAGAGTTAAGCCATAGTCCACCACGCTGGCTCAGTGCAGGTTGGTAGACTACACATACCTTCGAGAACATTATGGAGAACTCTTAGACATGCAGGTTTCCTCACGATGTCTTCCTTCACCGTTAAAGCGAGCAATAATTAACTATTTAATACACACATAACTTCGAATAGTCAGAGATGCGCGCCTTGGGATCGAACTCGAGACCTCTGCGTGGCAGTCCAACGGTTTTTCACTAGGCAATATATTTATTATAATTATAATGTTTGCGCGCCAAGCGGGTGCGTTACAAACTAGTGCGCAGCATGGCATGGCCTCGAAGTGAAAAGTGACTGGTATTCTAGACGGGAAATATAAGGTTCAATTTCTGGGTCTATTAACGTAATATCTGATGAAACAAATATGTTAACAAAAATCAAACGAGTTTTAAATACATTGTAGATACATTCAAGTTCTACGTTAATATGTTTTATTTTTCAATTAAATATAAGATACATAACCAAGTTTCATCATTATGAAGGTTTTAATAGCTCATTTTCTTTATCAATTCTTAATGCACTTTAATAACAAAGTTTCACTCAACTTTTGTAGATACTAGTTCACATAATGCTTTTAGTCGTAATAATGAAAGTCATAAAACCTTCGGCATAAATCTTTAACATTATTGCTTATTAAGGTACCTAGTTGGTTGTTATATTATATAAGTATTAAATACATGTATCTTTGTAAGATTAAAAAATAAGAATTATTATACCAAACAGTAATTAAGGATAACAAATATCTAGGCACAGTAGTGAAAGCAACTGCTGTGCATGATGTCTCGAGTTAGATTACCGAGCTCGAACAGAGTGATGTTTTCTTGTCAAAAAATATAAGTATTTTTTGACAGGTAAACACTGCTATGGCAGTAGCAAGGAGTCTAGAGCTAAGCCTGATTGACGACATTAGGCTCGTCTCCTTTCACCCACCCACATTTCACCAACTAAGATTTTATTTTAGTTGGTGAAATGTGGGTGTAACACATCTTTGCCTACCCCTTTGGGGACATACGTTTTAGACTAGTAGTAGTACTAAATATCTACCTTATTTGTTTAGGTATTTGATTCTTACAAAATATGAAATAGTTAATGCATCCATAGCCCCACTAAAAACTAATATTCGGTGTTTAAAAGATAAACAGATATTTTGAAAATCTATTATTTTCAAAATATCTGTTTTTCTTTTAATAGAGTGTTAGCAATTCCCAAATCTTTAAATTACGTCCTGCTATATAAGCAAGTCTAACAAATTCCTTGCCATCTTACATTCCTTCTCAGCAATAAATTTACATATTCCAGCTCGAGGACAAACATAGCACATGGATGGTACAAGTTATTCAGCCAAACGCATCCCACTATCAATATCTCGAATTTAGAGGGCTATTGTAGCGCTGGTCAAATATTTGTATAACCCAGTGTGTCCACTCCAAGATGTAATTTGCAATAATTGCATTCGGTATATATGTATGTGTAGTGCGTCTTTAGATAGTATGGGGAATAGTGTAATAATAGAGCGTTGTGATGTTTAAGAAAATATTGTGACAAAAAAAATATGATGAACAATAAGAAGTATTATTGACCCATGTCATTAACAGTTTTAGTAACAGTGACGGCTATCGCTGTTAATAAAACTACTCTGTTGGACTACCACGCAGAGGTCTCTAGTTCGATCCCAAAGCACGCATCTCCGATCTTACAAAATTATGTGCGTATTAAAAAGTGCATTACTTCAACTGTGAAGAAAAACATCGTGAGGAAATGCTGCATATCTAAGAGCTCGCCATAATGTTCTTAAGCATATTTTAAAATCAAAATAAAAATCAAAGTAAATTTATTCAAGTTAGGTTACAAGGTAACACTTATGAATGTCAAAGTTACACGTAATTTTTTTCTGTGAATTTAGATTTACTGCCACGTTCAGCAAAGCAAGGGTGTAGGGCTCATGAGAAGAACAGACAAGAAACTCTTGCCACTCTTTTTAATCACCAAGTGTACAATAATATTTCTTTTACAAATCGTAACTGTAAGGTGCTGCAACCATTTCTTCTAGAACATTGAAGCATGTGATAAAATTTGATGGTAGCCTCTAAAGCAGCAGTATGGTAAATAGGAGCATTCACTTACATGTACATAAATAATCAAGACAAGACATGATTGTAGTCCGTAGTCTAACTGTTAAGTCGGCCAACCCGCACTTGGCCAGCATGGTGGACCACCTGACCCTTCTCCCACTGATAATAAGACCGTGCCCAGCATTGGGAGAGTTTACTTTTAAGCCTGATATGTATAGCTATACATTTAAGTCTGATTAATATTAATACAATGAGGGAAATGCCTACTATGCCTTTGTCACAACTTTAACAACAAATACGATCTTTCTCGAAATTAGGATGATTATAAACTATTATCTAAGCGTCGTCCATGCTTAAATCAATGTGCGTACTCTTCTAGTATCTAATCAAAAATGTGCGGTTAAGTTAGGACAATGTAGAATAACCTTCCGCGACATTGTTGGGTACACAGCGCTGCACACTTTGGCGGTTTGCCCCGCCTGGGCATCGCAGCGCCGTGAGTTGATCGCGGCAGTAAGATCGGTTGCCCTCTCGCTCCCGGCCGTAGTTCAGTCTATGGTCCGGAGTGAGAGGTCGTGGAACGCCGTCGCCTCCTTCTGTGAGGAAGTGATTTCCATCAAGGAGGCGGCGGAGCGGGAGAGGGAGCGTTTAAACCCTCTCCACAACCGCAGAGCCGGGCGCCGGAGGGCGCGGGACAACCTCCAGCCACCCTGAGGTTTGACCTGGGGGTTCGTGGGCCTGCCCGCCATCCGTTCAGCACCAGGTCCGAGAGGCGGCGTGCATGTTCCCACGCGCGCCTCTGTGTCGAGTCCGTCTCTCCTCTAGCGGGGAGACAGTAGGGAATATATTTGAGTGAGTGCCTTTGGGTAGGTCTCTTTGTGTAGTGGCCTGCCATTTCATACAGCGGGCCGTAACCTCGGCGAGGTCGCGACTGCATGCAAAAGCGATGGCGCGGCCCCGTCGATAGTGGTTTTGTCGAGGAACACCATGGTAGGTTTAGTCGGTATTCCGGGAGATACATTATTCTTATTCCATCTTTCTTTTACCCCGGCGAGTCCGACATAATCCCTCAGCCCGCCCCCGCGGAGGGATATGCGTCAAAGCATTCACCCAGGTAAAAAAAAAAGTACAATAACCTTAAATAATACTTTTCCCAACCCTACAATCGAACTTGAATCCTCGTGACCACACTAGCTACTATGGGGAGGACCAACGAGGCTATATATGTATATACTTAAAAACATTTGTTTTTATTTTATTTTGCTAGTTTGCATAATCAGTATTTATCAACACCGTTTCCAGTACTAATCAAGTTTATTTCCATTTTCACCGCGTTAGTCTATTTCGTGAAAATTAGTTGTTTTGTCCCCTGCGACACAGGAATATTCCTAGTGCGGGAGATGTCTATTAAAAAAGGCGTGATAGATGGATCTGTAGGAAGTATAGCCTATTATTTAAGATTTACCGAGAACATTACCAGGTACCGTGCTATTTGTACCTACTCTAAGAATTTTCTTACTGAAAAATCAACTACCACTCGGCTATCAAACCACGTTATTAGCTGCTGATGTAGTCTTCTAATAATTTATGCTGAAAATACATCTATGGGTAAAATTTTGTTATAAAGAAATACTAAAACACTAACTTAGCTACTGAAAGCAACATGTATATTCAAGAAATATAAAACATATACATACATATTTATAAAGCGAGTAAGAACATTAAAGAAATAAAATTCTACGCTCTGCTTACGTTACAAAGAACTGTGAAGGCATACACACAACTAATATTTTACCGTAAGTAGTGCGATCATAAAATTGCGGATTTACAATCACATTTACAACTGCCAACATTTCTATGATCAACGTATATGTAAATATATTTTTATTATAAAATGCTTAGAGTATACCAGCTTAGAATTTTCCAGGATTTACTTGTTCATGGTGTATTTATCGTTATAATCTGATTCCTTTTTATAGACACGTTTGTATGTTACATACTTTATTATACGCTTCATTATGTTTTTATTTTCATTATATAAATATATATTTATGTCGTCGTTTTTATTTTGAAGCTTAAGTTAGGATAATGTATTATATAATGTATACTAATTTTGTGGTCCACCTTATGACGTAGTAACTTTACATAGAACTTGACAAGATACATATCAGAAAAGATTATATATACTAAGGTATTTAGTTTTCCGAATGACAGAATTCGTACAAAGGATCGAAAATTGAACGCAGAACTAATCATAGCAATGTTGAGAGTACTACTTACATAATTAAAGTGTCAAGTTTATTTTATGTTTGGTAGATATTTTCGACTAATATTGTAAGTGAAAAAACGTATTTTAATAAATTTTGTACTGAAACAGCTCAATTAAAAACGATGTATTGTGCATGAGGTTCTGAGTTTCAGTGTGTATGATGAGTGATAGTGTCTATAGTTGGTGAATTAAGTGAAGTAAGCGAATCTGTCATAAAACAGATCCGACTTAAAGCGAATTTATACTAATATTATAAAGAGGAAAGATTAGATTTTTTGTTTGTTTGTAATGATTTAACTCAAAAACTACTTAACCGATTAAAAAAATATTTTACCATTAAAAACCCCATATTATCACCAAGTAACATAGGCAACATCTTATTTGAAAAAGTACTGTTACACCTAACCTACTTTTATGCGAGCGAAGCCGCAGTAAAAGCTAGTCTATTATAAAGTGAGCAAATGCCGAGAAAATCACGGGAAGGACGTACATTTCAAAGATATGCAACATTTTAGGTAGTTGGTAATAACGGCTTACCAATATAGGTAATATTGGTAAGCCGTTTACTTTTCTATTATATTAGCATTTATCCGACAATATTGCTTGTTTGCTACTTAATATGCATTATAGCACCTGTTCCAGAATACCAAAGCTGCACTTGGTATATCTCCTCTATTATCTAAGTCGAAGGAAAATGTCATGCAGACTAAACTACTTTGAAAGATTTCTAATATCTTATCGAAGATTGGAGGTAAATAGAGCATGATCATTTTGTCCCCTTATTTATAAAAACAAGTTGCTTGAACTGTACCAGTAGTAGAAGTGCGGCGTTACCAGCACTGGTACACCTTTACTACTGGTACTGCAGTACTGTTTTTATGCCTATCTTGCAAAGCCCCATGCCAAAACCCCAGTAGATTATAGAGCAACCTACAACTTTGAGCTTATGGAATGACCATAAGTTTTCCAATACTCTTGGTACGCGACCATTTCGGTATAAATACGGTTGGATTACATTTAATAAAGGCCAAGCATCAAGGTTCTTAGCCTGCTTATTTTATCCTTCTTTAACTGACGTAGGTGTTAAATCCACCAGGCTGATGTGGGACTGGGCCGGACCCGTTGGGTGCCAAAAGACAGCTGACGGCGACGGGGCAGACCTAAACGGAGATGGCGAGATGACTTGGACGTCTTTGAAAGGGACTGGCAAGGAATGTCTTCAGATAGAGTGGTTTGAAAGTCCAAGGGAGAGGCTTTTGCCCAGCAATAGGATATAACCAAAGACTAAGGAAAAAAAAGAGCCCATCTAAAAATAAGTTTTACCAGATATGGCTAAATGAGATTTATTTTAACGACCCCTAAAATCCAAGGAGATAATATTTTCAGGTGTTAAATAACGATGCAATGATGATGCCACATAAATAATATACCTAGGGGTAATTAAAGTGTTCTTGTGGACGGTCAAATAAAATAGTTATTGATAGTTAAGGATATATATTTACTGGTACTAGCGGACGCCCGGTGGTCGAAATTCAACCATAATTGACTTAAATTTTAATGTTGATAGTTATTAAGGTTTTATTGTCTAAAGCTACACCCTTATAATCATATTTCATTTAGATTTCGAACTATACAGGTTAATTTACCTATATTTGTCAAACTAATTATTATATTGATATACATAATAATATATGTAACCATAGTTACGAAGAATAGTACTACATGAGCCGAGCAATGCCGAAATACTACGAACGCTATTCGATTGCGTGTGTCACATGTATGGTTGTGTGCGTGTAGTGTTTTTTTCATTAATTTAATGTATTTCTAAAGCATATTTTATATAAATACTAGCTGTCCCGGCAAACGTTGTTTTGCCATAAAAAAATGTTTTGACCACAAGATTTAAAAACAATTTTAGGGGTGGACAACCCTTATCACTAAGGGGTATAAAAATAGATGTTGGCCGATTCTCAGACCTACTCAATATGCTCACAATATTTCATGAGAATCGGTCAAGCCGTTTCGGAGGAGTACGGGAACGAACATTGTGACACGAGAATTTTATATATAAGATTAGGATTCGCCCCTCTTTATCCATATAAATTATAACTGTGCCAAATTTCATACTCCTCCGTCCACGCAATTTTCGTAAAAAGGGGTACAAAGTTTTTGCTTCACGTATTAAATTAATACATATTGAGCTACGACCTAACTTAGTAGTTGCGGGGAGACGACTGCCGCGCGGCGCTACTGCCTATACAAAACTACAGTGACAGTAGTGTCGCTACAAATAATTTTCGAATACAATTACGTAAGCCGTACAATTTGAATAAAATAATTGGAGTGACGATAGCCCAACGGATAAGGCATGGGTTTGCGATGGAGAGGTCTTAGGTTCGAATCTTAACCAATGCAATCCTAACTCATGCATCTGAGCTTGGCTAGATAGATTTGTTATCTAAATTTCTAGTAACCTTCAAACAAATATCCATTATAACTACTTTGGGTGTTCAAGGACATTAAACGCACATCTATGTACTGAGTTGTGAATAAATTCGAAAATTATTATGATACAATGTATGGATCGACAACAAGAAAGTGGTATGTCAGGATTGTCGTAAATAGAAATCTGTAATCTGAGTTTACCCTATACCTACAGAAACACGCGTGAGTATATAAATTCTCAATTAAACTACATAATTACAGAACCAGTAGTTGAACCCCAACATCACGTGTTCAATCACAATTTAATAACCAACATTAACTATATATTTAAAACGCTGGCTACATTAGTTGGTTTTTCTAGTTATTGCCGTAATTGATGGAAGGCATTTGCTTGCATGCGCACGAAGTAGAATAATAATATGTGAGTTTGTTATATTGTTGGGGTGTTGTACGTACAATGTGTAGAACAAACATATTGTTAAATACAACGTGTAACAAAAATGTGGTATTAAGGTAGATTATACATAAGAAGCCGTGTCAAAAAAACATGCGTGTCGTTCACGCCAGCCCTGCCAAGTAAATCATCGTCGTACTATAACCACAAGAAGTAATGATCTGATTCGCCTGCCTCGAAGAGGAACTAATGTTGAAAATATTAAGGAAAATAATGTGATGAGTCATTATAAGATAGAAGCTAAAACAATTAGTTTTAGAATTTTGTCCGTCTGTCTGTATGTCGCATCACGTAAAAACTACTACACGAAATTAAATGCGGTTTTCACAGCTGTATTTCTGAAGGTCTAACTTAAAAATTCTAGTGCATATTTTATCTTGATATACCGTCTAGAAGTCGAATTATGTGGCGCATTCTTAATAGAAAAAAAGGAAAAATATATTTATAGTTACCCACTTCCAAATTCCAGGCATACGAAGCAAACAAAACTTGTTTATAAATAAATATCTGTTATAGCGATCTAAGTTGGTTCGATACATGTGTATATGTAAAACGCAACTCTAGAATGATATACCTTTGTAATTTAGCCCTTTTAGGTGTAATTATTAAGCTTCGACTGAAACTTTTAATCAAAAATAAATTAAATTGCCTTTACTTCAATCGGTCAGTGTCCTTAAGCGACAAGGTCACTTCGATACATTGTCAAGTAGAAAATAGATACATAACTTCGAACAGAATAAGTGACCTAAAGGTACCGTACTATTAAAGTATTTTGTACCAATGCGTAGTGTTTCAAGTGGTCACCTCACCACTTGACACCCAGCGAGTGTTGTGGGTACTATTACCATACGGGACGAAACTTTGTGTGATTCACAAATAGTTATTCGAAGCTAGAAACAAGCTAGCCTATTGTGGGAGTTGTCTTTTTAAAATAGAAATAAGTTCGTTAACTTGGATTTATTTTATAATAAAATCTAATTTCAGCAAGTTTAATTTTCTTACGGTTCTTAAATAAAAATACAATAACTGCTATTGTGACTAAAGTAAAGAAGTTTGTTATAAAATCCCGCAGATATTTTTGTAATATCTGTCACATTGTTTTAAATCAGTTAACTGGCTGTCTCATTCCACAATCGGATCTCACAGTTGCAATGAAACCATGGTCGGTGGTTTTGACGAGAGTCGTTTCGTCTACTATTATATAATACCTACCTAAATACATAAATAGATGGCGTAATGTGGATTCAATGGGACTTTGCCTATTCCTTCGGGACACACATGCGTAAGTTTATTTTTTAAGGTATATTTAGTAATAGTGCCGTGTAAACTAAAAAGCGTTTATAAGGATGCATTCAGTAGTTTGACCTTGGCAATATAACATACAGGAGAAAGAATAAAGACAAAGAATTGATGTACACCATATACACATCTGAATGCCATGAATGATAAAGTATATGTTTTGCCTTAAGCGATCCGATTCCAGTGATCGAACGGCGATAGTCAGCGAATTTATATTTACTTTTTCTGTTAAAAATGCTCAGTAAAACACGAAGAACCCTTTCCTATCCAGAACAACGCGTGCTGGGCTCAGATGCCATCCTTACACGGTGGAGTCGACTAGAGTGCGTACCAACAAGTTTGGGTCCTCATACCTCTGCCGAACGATCAAGGCATGGAATTCTCTGCCAAGGCACGTGTTTCCTTCTTCCTTCAATCCTGGGTCCTTTAAGCGGGGCGTGAAAAAGCACCTTCTCAGGCCGTCAAAGTAGAGACCTCAACATCGCCTCGGCTGCTATGAGGACGATGTGGAGGCCACTGCTCTTAGACCACACGACTGCTTACCATCAGGCGGAGTGTGGTCATTTTGACGAGCAAAATAAAAAAAAAAAAAAAAAAAAAAAAAAAAGTAGAAACTGTACTGTAATATAAAGTTGCGTTGCAGACCTTAAATAAAGGAATTAACCATGAAATGAAACAAAGAAATGCGATCTTTTTAATTTGTAACAGCAGCCTCTTCTCGGTAAAATAAGAATTAAAGCAGTATTCCACACTACTATTCAATCCTTCTGCGAATGATGAAAACCTTGATGCTATACTATGAAACTGTATTTTTTTTATATATTTTGTACTGAAATTATATTTACATGTACGGTACCCTAATGATATTTATCGAAATATTTTATCAGTATTTCCATTTCATAGGTCTGCGTGCGACAATCAAATTACCTTTCCATCTATGGATTCTACAAAACACAGTTCTAAAAATACATTTCTTTAAGTTCAAATATGCATTAACTGTGAAATGT
Organism: Catocala nupta; assembly: GCA_963675205.1. Lineage (NCBI taxonomy): Eukaryota > Metazoa > Arthropoda > Insecta > Lepidoptera > Erebidae > Catocala > Catocala nupta. The sequence continues at coordinate 28,785,813 of OY776091.1, read as the reverse complement.
GCTGTAGTTTTTCTAGTCCAACTGTTTATATTTTATGAAGGCCATAAGTATACATTTAAACGCTTACCTAGTGTAAATGTAGGTCGACAACATATACTTTTATCCCGCTTCGTAGTTACGTATTTGCTATTGGGTTTTCTATTCCTATATTTTTAAGTAGCAGCAAGGAGTATGGATCTATACTCGGTAGTCAGTGACACAGACAGTCACGGGACTTAAAAATAGCCGTCTAAATCTATATTATACTCAGTAGAATAATTACTTCGTGATTCTTAAAACATCATAAATTATCAACATTCGGTCACGTTTGGCTGTGCCTCAGTCTAATATTAACCTCGAAATGCTTGAAATAAGCATGATGACAAAAAAAAGTAATTCGTCTGTATTTTAGACAATCCGTTGTGCAGTGGTAGTGAATCCGACTGCTGTGCATGAGGTCTCGGGTTCGAATCCCGGGTCGGGCCAACAAAAAGGTATTGGGATTTTCTGTTAAGAAATCTCAATAGTAGCCCTAGTAGAAAGTTGGCGGTGTTAGACACTTTGTGTCTCGGAAAGCACGTAAAGCCGTTGGTCCTACGCCTAAGCTCTCTCCGGTCGTGTCGGATTACCGTCCCACCAGTGAATAATGGGAGTTAGGGAACAGAGAGAGCACATGTGTTTGCGCACACACTTGTGCACTATAATATATCCTGCGCAGATGGCCAGTCACCATTCAGATTGGCCGCCGTGACCAAAATTCTGTCTGGAGGACATTATTAGATAAGCAAAAAATAATGTACATGAATTTTTATTTTATCCCACAAACTAATAGGAATGATGTTACAACGCGTTTAAATTTTCTGTTACTTCATTTATAGATACAAATTTTACAAAAGAGTGACGTCACAAGCGTCCGCTACTGAACTTTAATGCGTTATGTTTAAGTAATTTTTTTTATTTTGTTGATACAGGAAATATGTAGGTGCCCAATATTTTTTGCTTATCTATAAGATAGACTAATTAGAATCACTTATTTTTAACCCTGTCATCATGCCTATCGTTGGCTTCCTGGAATCTTTGCGATAAGAAGTAGAGTATAAAACACACATATATAAAAATGCAAGGTTGTGCGAAAATTTCAAGTCAATCCATCGACTACTTTTCGCGTCAAGTAACCACACGAATGACTTTTGATAAGGCAGCGAGGTGAGAGAGAGATACGAGCAGATTTCCCTTCATACTTCAATCACGTAATGTAATTTTTTGGATAATTAAGTCAAATATTAAACTCCTACTTGTTATACACATTTGGAACGAGAATCGTTTACTCAAGAACTTTTTCAATATGTCCCTTGTTAAACCAATCACTCTGTACAAACGTTTTGTTTCTTTAATAATAATAATATGACAATATTATATCACATACACACAACACCATGTAGCCCAAACTATATATATTTAGTCCTCTTTACCGTTTCCGATGACAGCGACCCGGATTAATTATCGCGTCTTTTGTGGGCTCTAGCAAATAGTGTGGATGACTAGCAAAACCAAATTTGGTCTTGAAAACCCGGTCAGACTGTGTGCAGAAGAGCTGACCGGCATCATTGTATGAGTAGGTATATCTGATTATACCTACTCACACAATGATGATATGATATTAGATAACTGAAAATAACTGAAATGAAGCGACAATAACCCAATGGATAAAGCATTGGACTTGCAATTGAAAGGTGATGTATTCGAATCCCATCCAATGCACTACCGACGTGAACCACTCTTAATATAAGGGTTTTAGGTTAACTGGAAGGGTTAGGAAGGATACCATTAATTTGTAACCCAAAATCCTAACTCTCTTTAAAATTAAGATAAGAGGTCTTTTAAGCGGGGCGTGAAAAAGCACCTTCTCAGGACGTCATAGTAGAGACCTCAACATCGCCTCGGCTATGAGGACGATGGGGAGACCACTGCTCTTAGACCACACGACTACTTACCATCAGGCGGAATGTGGTCATACTGACGAGCAAAATGAAAAAAAAAATAATAAACCATCAGTACTAAGTATTGTTAGCCTTTGTCTCAATTTGTTTAGCTTGAATGTAACAGGTAATCGGCCACAAATTTTACCCTTCGTGCTGCTACTCATAATTACCTTAGCTTAAACCCAGAAACACTTTTTACTTTTTACATTCACGCTATTTTACGTCACTGCACTGACAAGCCAGACTGATGTGTTAATAACATTTTCAAAAATAACTTGAATAAGTAATCTTATTCATAACTATCGCAAAAAAGAGAAGTACAAATTGTCTATAAGAATTTTTGTAGTTAAAAAGAAAATTAATTTGATGACCATACGAAACAAAAACAGCAAACTAAAAGAATACTGCTATTTTTCTACTAGGTTGGAGCTTATATTTGAACTAGATAATGTTCAAACTGATATTTTTAACCTACTTTTTCCACTGTCGCAGTATTATAAACGCGGACATTTCCCCTGAGAAAATATGCTATAATTACTTCGCTCGGATCGGCAATATAAGACTTTAATTAGACTCCTACTCTCTCTCCAAATTAAATATATTGTGGATTTACTCTGATATTATAACCTATGATGATTGTCTACCCATGATGCTATTAATATTTGGATAATTTGGTTATGTAGTAATAGATAGAAAATATCATCTTAAGCTAGTTGATGGGAGAAATCTTTGAGGAGTTTTGACCAGATCACAGAAGCGCTGGAGAAAGATCGGGTTAAAATAATATCAAATCAAATCAAATCAAATCCATTTATTTGCTGAATAAAGGTATATATAGATGTTATACAAAATTTGCTTAATTATTACAGTTCTCTATTCTAACTATTCGGCATGCATAATATCAAATTAGAAAATAATAGTATAAACTACGATTCAGACCTTAGGGAGTCCTGTCCGGAATAGATAGTGCTAAAGTGAATGTAAGCTGCGGTAACCATATGCGCTGAGTAGCAAATGTGCGTTGAGTGAACTGAAATCACCGCGTGTTCCGCAGAATAACTGTTCAATCTATTCTGTCGATCCCAGCCATCACTGGGATAATGTCTGGAATATACGACAGTTAAGTGACTGGTCGTTTTCGAGGAAACCGCAAGCAGCATTAACCAGAAGTGAACAGAGATGTCAACTACCTTGTATAAAAAGGTGAGCGCTCCCGTGCTCTTTAGATCTGAATCGTCCATAAAATGGCATAGATAAAACTATAACAAAATTAGTAAAAAAAGAGTTTGCAAATAATGGCGCAAACAGGCAAGAACCCGTAGTTTATGCTTACTTCTTCATGTTAAAGTTATATTGGTCACACAAACTACACTTAAATTAAAATTTAAATTCCTATAAAAAGATATAAAGTATGTTTCGTTATCGCACTTGCGTGTAAGTATAATAAATGTTAATACTTATAATCTCGTTATAAACATATTTTAGCACCAGATGAACATAATTTTATAAAAGTAATACACACTTATTACTCTTTACAACATAGTGTTACTTTGACATTTAACGCGTATAACTTTCACTGAAGCTCGGTATCGCTTTGACTTTGACCCGACTTTAGTTAACGGAGTTAAAGGGCTGGTTTACAAGTAACGTTTCATTCCTAAATTTTGTAGCAATCGTAAACGCAATCTCGTCGTCTGACCCATTTGATGTCCATTGGTGTTCGGTAAGATCTATCAATTCGGATATATAGGTCTACGCCCATAACTTCTACTGCAATAATTGAGTGTGCCGTCTGTATCTAACGAATTTTTGTAATTTATAAACCTATCATGTAGTGGCCGACCAATAACGCAATATAGAAACGCAAAATAATAATTTCAAACCATAAGCATCACTACTGTTGAGTACGTGCCTTTTCTCAGAATGAGAAGGGTAAGGTCATAGTCCACCAAGCTGGCCTAGAGTGGGTTGGCAGGCTTCAGGCATCCTGGGCTTCAGTCATAATAAAGAACCCTCAGACATAAGTTTGCTCACAATGTTTTCTTTCATTAGCGGTAAAGGTAAACATCGTGGACAAAGCGAATGATGATAAACTATTAAATACGCACATAACGTCGGTAAATCAATATGATTACGAGTAAAGCCACCGTGGTATCTAATTAGTTACCTCTGCATGGTAGTCCAACGGTCTTTTTAATGAGTCTAGTATACTGCGTTTTAGTAACTGTAGCAATGAAGACCAATGTTATTCTGGTAACAAGCTTAGCAGTATGTTGTTACTTGTTAAAGAATTTCTCGTTCTTGGAAGGCTATAAAATAATAAATATCTTTGATTAAATCAAATCAGTCCTGTGCCTATTCATGTCATTAATATAAACTAAGTCACATCTTTATAATTTCTTCGTAATTTAACTTTTTTTTTATTTTTTTATTTAGCTCGTCAAAATGACCACACTCCGCCTGATGGTAGTGGTCTGAGGTGCCCAGAGGAGCACTAATCGACACACTGTACCGGTTCGGGTTACTTGTCAGCAGCAGATCGAGCAGAGAAGGCGCCTGACCTGCAATGTCCGGTATCCGGGTGGGCTGGAGTACCAGTTGAGACAGGTCATGCGTGAGAGCGAACGCATGGGCAATTCGTCCCGCGTGGTCTGTTTTGGGAGAACCCAACCAGGTCTCATGGTGGGCATTGAAATCTCCCAAGAACACCAACTCAGCGTTCGGAAACTGCTCCGGCGCGTCGTCTGCCGCCTGACTCAGGTAATCAAAGAGTCGAGTTGTCTCAGCGTCTCCTCTATGGGATCGGTAGAGGCACATGTAGATTTGGCTGAAAGAGCCATGATCTACGTGTACCCAAAGAACAGAGAAGGAAGGGTCCTATAGGCAGTGTAGACGGTGATAACAAATATCCGCCCTAACAAATAAACATACCCCGGCTTTCGCGAGGAAACACTCCTCTAGCACGTAGCCGGGATATAGCAGGTAGGTCGTGTCTACAGGACGGCGTATTTGTGTTTCCGTTAGAAAAAGCATTGTCGGCCGAGCCGTCTCCAGGTGGTTATGGACAGCATTAAGATTAGCGTGGAGTCCTCTGATGTTAATAAACTCCACGACACCGGAAGAGGAAGCAGCGGTGGGGTTACGGCGATTGGCTGCTGTTATACGACAATGCTTTGTTCGTACTGCCATAGAGTGAATGGAAGGGCAAGCGTGAAAAAAAGGAGGCGGCTATTCTCGCAGCACAGTGGGGCAAGGCGCAGAGCAAGTTTCGTCATGTTACTGTGTGGTATGGCGATAGCCGATCCGACGGACGGATGGACCCCCGTACCCTCCCGAAAGTGGTCGCCGGGACCCACCCTCCGGTCACCATCCGGCACGACGAGCCTCCTCGAGATTATGCGTGGCATGATGAGGCAGCCAACTAAGTTGGTTAGACTCGGTTGGGCCTCTGGACTATAGTCCAGAGGCCCAACCATACCATACCGCAGGCGGCCAGCAGAGCACCGTTTCTACGGCTCTACCTGGCCGCCGAGTCGACTCGCGCCACCCACACAATGACTCTACGGATACTCTGCAGGTCCCTCGTAAGCTGCGAGAATCATCACCTCATGCTTAGGCCTCCGGCACTCTCATTCACCGAACGAAACACAGCAGTGAAACACTGCTATTTCACGTCGATTTTCTGTGAGAGGGTAGTACTTCCCCGGTCGAGCCGGCTCATTCTTGCTGTAACCAGCTTGGCAAGCAACTGTTCCAAATGAATTATGTAAAACTCGGTTGACATTTGCGAATTTCTATATAAGGTGTTTCGGATGACACTTGGACTTTATTAATCCTGGTTTCCCTGTCACAGTTTTCATTGGTGCTTGTTATCGTTGCCAATGTTTATTAGATTTTGGGTGAAACTATCACAACTTGCTAGCGATCTTAAACTGGTACCTATACAAAGCAAGCAGTTCTTATTGCATTTAGCAATCAGTATCTTTAAAAATATTATATTAGGTAATCCAAAAGTCTTAATGGCGCGTAAAAGCCTACGTTTACCTGCTACCTGCACAAGACAGAATCTGGCATATTCCTGATTGCTAATAAAAATAGCAGCATATTATTTCGTACTATATTAATAGCTTATTTATTTATGTCAAACGAGTTTACAAAAACAGCTATTATTTGACTCTAAGTATTTATTTAGATCATATGTATATCGTGGGCGAGCTACGCTTCGGCACGAATGGGCCAGCTCAAACGGAGTGACCACGGCCTCACAGAAAACCGGCGTGAAAGAAGTGCTTTGTTTCGTCGAGTGAGTGAGGGTACCGCAGGCCCAACCCCCCTGTTGAGGGGGGCGGCATATTTAAAAGGCTGGCAACGCACTTGTGACTCTTCTGGTGTTGCGGGTGTGCATGGACGGCGGTAATCGCTTACCATCAGGCGATCCGTCTACTCGTTTGCCTCCTATGCCATAAAAAAAAACCTTTGAATGTCAAAGTTTTATTTAAGATTGCCAAGTTTCAGCAAAGTAGTTTACCTATGAGAAGTTCGTCTACAAAGATTTGTCACACTAAACAGGTCTCATGGGAGTACCCTGCAAGAACTTGAACGACATATACATTACGTTTATATGAATCTCTTTTTATAAAATACTAGATATTGCTTGCGGCTTCACTCGCGTAAATGTAGATTAGGTTAGTTTAGAAACAGTACTTTTTCCGGTTGAAATGTACTTGTGTCCTTTTCTGTACCCCTGACAACGTGTATGCGAAATTTTATGATAATCGGTCAAGTAGTTAAGGCGTGAAAGCGTAACAAACAAACAAACTCAAATTCGCATTTATAATATTATAGTTAGAAAACCTCTGCAGATTCACTCACGTTTATGATTACTGCACCGCTACCTTAACTCGTAGTGTGATGTTATAATATATATGCCTATATTAATTCAGGAAAAAGCAACATTCTAAAAATGAAAGAATTTTTAAAATCGGTTCTTTAATTTTGAATTTATTCATCACAAACAAAAATACAAATCTTTGCTCCTCATAAGATTACTATAGACGAATCCCACTCTATATCTATAAATAATGTTCGCATGTCTCTCTGTCATACTGTCATGGCTAGAACGCATATTTCAATTATTTACTTTTGATACTTACTCGTGCACACTCGTCCTTTCGAATGAATCGTAAATTTTCCTTCACATTAAATTTGTAAGTTATACGCTTTTGTCGATGTGAATTTTTCAGCAATACTTTGGCTTAAATCATTAATATCGTTTATTTTAACGGCTTTTTATTAGGCTGATGGGATTTTTATTGTATTGATTTAAAAGATTACAAATCTACGAGCTATTAAACAAAATATAATAAACCGCATAATCGCACTGTGTAATCGTATTAAAGAATCGTTTATAGTATCGAATGAATAAATTATTGAAGCTAAAAATATTACAAGCATCTGCCTGCATCTTTGTCTGCGTAATTTATTATTAGTATTAATCTATTAAACAACCTGTCACAGATATAACGCACAACCTCAAACACCCCAATTAGATTACTAAGTCGTAATAATAATATAATCATTCAAATGTTACTTTTATGTACTTAAATATTTTAATTTAACGAATTAGTTCTCCTTATTGTGCGCGGATAGTACATTAAAATAAATCTAACTCTTCTTTCTTTCTTCGAGTCTTCTTCGAAGAGGTTAATAAAAACACTATGTGGGTCTGTGTGTCTGTCTGTTAGTGACAGGCATAACTCCGGAACCATTGGACCAATTGACTTGTAACTTGGTGTGCAGACATCTTGTTTCTTGTGAGGGAGTTGTATTTTTAATACATTGTATTTGGGCAAAATACTATATACAACATGTAACATAACGAGATGGGTGTAAAAACCCAAGATTCAACCTCTTCGTCTTAAATTTAAAAGTAATGAGAAGAAATTACCTCTATATCTCGGGGATCTTCTGACCCACAGGGCCCATATTATATATTATATAAACGCAACCGAGGGATAACCTCAAGGTGTCTGCACACCAAGTTACAAGTCAATCGGTCCAGTGGTTCCGGAGCTATGCCTGTCACTAACCAACTGTCACTAACAGACAGACACTCAGACCCACATAATGTTTTCATTAACCTCTTCGAAGAAGACTCAGAGCTTAATAATTCCTGGGGCACAGAGGACTTTGCAAACATTCAAATAACGTACAAAGAGAAACAACTATTTGAAAATCACAAAAAAAATTAGCTCGTATCATGATCGCAGCCACAAGCCTCTCGCCGCAATGTCTATAGTGAAGCGACCACTTAGGTAAACCACTACGCCATCCGTCCATAATAATAATAGCTTACTAATACTATCTAACGAGGTCAGATTATCTTAATAAAGCGCTGGAATATTAACGTGTACAAAAACCATATCATAAATAATATTGTGATTGAAAAAGTTTATTTATTCACCTATTTTAACGTTAAAAAGGTGGAACGGAACTTTATACTTAATTACTTCAACGGAGTGAGCTAAAGACATGAATAGTAGAATTTAAAATAACCGAAAGAAGAAAGCTAGCGTAATAGATTTCATTCTATGTTACTAAATGAAATTGTAGTGTTCTTTAATAAAAATAGTAGCAATATTTTTGACTAATGTATATATTATTATTTAAAAATGTAATAACTACAATATATTTTCTATTTACACACATACACATTTATATATACCTATTTAAAGAGGAAAGCTTATGATATTATTTAAGGGATAATCCTTAAATAATATCATATCAGGTGGCAGCCGCTCCGTGTTAAAACTGATATCCAGTCAAATCCGGTTAGACCAGAAAAACCGACCTCAAGTGACTTGAGAATAATAAAGGGAGAAGAAGAAGAATCCTAACTAATACATACATTATAAATGCGAATGTGAGTTTGTTTGTTTGTTACGCTTTCGCGCTTTGTAACTACTCGACCGATCATGAAGAAATTTAGCATACACGTTGTCAGAGGTACAGAAAAACAAAAGGTTACCTTTCGTCCAGAAAAAAGTTCTGGAGGGATAGAAATGTATTGACGAAATCTACATGTGGGCGAAGCTGCAGTCAAAGTCTAGTAATAATATAAGTATACCAGATCTGTATATGAAGTGACCCACTGCTAGATACGGGACTATCCTTAATGTTAGAAGGGTTAGGCCATATTCTACCACGCTGCACGGTGCAACTTGGCAGACTTTGTAGATCTTCGAGAATATTGTGGAAAGCTCTCAGATATGTAGGTTTCCTCGCGATGTGTTCCGTCACTGTTAAAACTAACAATAATTAACTATTAAATAATAATAATAAAATAATAATAATATAATTAAATTAATTTCATCATGTCATGTCAATACAGAAATAAGAATTATAATATGTGATTTGGAATCTAACTCCAGACCTATACCACCTGATGTGATAGTCCAAAATTTTCGCTGTGGGTTATCCCCGCTCAAGGCTTTAAGGGATAGTAAACACTACATCATTGCAATACATCTGGCAAGCATCTAATTTGCAAATGCCAATAAATCTGTTCTATAATAAAGTATCAAAAACTGAACATGGTTGTCAAAGCCACAATTCTAAACGTAACCACAGGCAAAGCCAACGTTCGGCAATTCAACAATCAAAATTGGCTACTCTGTAGGATGTATAATAAATTGTAGCACTTCGAGAGAATTATTGCCGTGGCAATTGTTTTACGTAATATATTAACGCTATGTAGTGAATAATCGAAGTACGATTACAATGCACGTTTATCATCCAATTGAAAATCCAATCGGTTGAGGGTTACGAGTTTGTACGGGCTTACTTACTACTTACGTACTTATAAGTGTCTCAGTGCAGTGGTATTGAATGCGACTGCTGCGTGTAAGGTCTGAGGTAGAGTAAGGTTTTATTGACTTTTCTGTACAGAAATTGTGAGTAGCAGCTTATAGGCTTGCCTTTGATGATATGGTACTTAAGGCACCTTTCGGGGATACAGGCTTGGGACTATGTCTGATGACTGATGGCCGTTCAGAAAAAAATATGAAAAAAAATCTATCCTAACTACTACCTGAGATATGCGTTTTTTTTTTAATTATCATGTATAACTTACTTGTATAGGTACTACGACCATAAATGAATAAAATCCATCGGTTTTTTGTTGTTTTATTATTAAATACTAATTATGCTAATAGATAAACAGTCAAAAGTATGCTATGCTAATATAGCTTGCACTTTTTAATATATTTCTTTATAGTTTTTTTTTCTTTTTTTTGAACGGCCTTCAGTTCTACTATAAGACATTTCAAGGTTATCCATTAATTACCGGACACCCTGTATAATATGTACATTTGTAAATATTTGTTTGAAGACCGTATTAGCCGGTAGTCTTTATTTCATCCAGTATCAGTGACAAATATCGTCACCGACACAACTTGTGGTTAGGTATACTGAATATACTAAACTTTGGCCGCGGCTTCACTCGCCTTAATGTAGGATAGATCTATACTGGGGGACCCCCCATAGTGCTTGCGTCCTCGTCGCGTCCCCTGGTAACGACCCGGTTCTGTCACCGTAACGGAGTGTCAGACCGGTGTTCGGCTAAAAAGCACTTGTGTGCCGGTTTTTATTGTTTTTGAGGCTGCTTGTTTGACCCTGTCTGTTCGCTTGTGGCCATGTCCAAGCAACAGCGAGATGCGCGTGGGAGGTATGAAAAAGGCCCTTCTCAGGGCCACCAAAAAGGCCCTTCTCAGGGCCACCAAAAAGGCCCTTCTCAGGGCCACCAAACAGGCCCTTCTCAGGGCCCCTCCGAACAGGAGAGTGAGGATGTTTCAGACGTGGAAACTGTTAACTCGCGTGCCGAAATGGTGGCGGTGGCCACCTTTGGGGAGGCAGGCAGCCGAAAGCGGCCGTCCACTCCGTTCTCCGTGCCTGGGTACTCAGGCTCGGACACGGAGACTGAGTGGATGGCGGCCGCCAAGGTGCCCACTACCAGAAGAGGGCGGGGGAGAGCGGTGAAGGGGGCACCCTCCAGGGAGGAGTTCCTCAGGCCCGCTTCGGTGCAGCTGAATGCGGAGTTTGAGGCGGCGCTGCACAAGAGGCGCCTTAGGAAGGGGCCGGCTGCTGTTGCCGCCGACCTGGGGATGGAGATCGGCGGTGAGTCGGATTCCTCCCCATTGGTCGGTGACTTAGGCGAACTAAATGCCCAAGAACTGAGGGCGCGGGCGGGCGAGAAGCTCGCCTGTATCCTGGAGGTGGCCCGAAAGTCGGGCAACTTAAAGGGCGAGTTCGTTGGTCGCCTGAAGCGGTCGGCGTCGCTGTTAAGGGAGGTGGTGGACACCCTGGCGGGCCGCAGCGAGGCGGAGGAGACGCGACGGCTGAGGGCCGAAAACTCCCGCCTGCGTCTAGAGGGGGAGCCGCTTAAGGCGGAGGTTAAGGCGCTCCGTCGAGGCTTCGCTGAGGCGAAGACGGAGGCCGCCGCGGCGACGACTGCCGCCGCCACCGCCGCTGCCGCCACCGCTGCCGCCGCCGCTACCGCCACTGCGGAGACGCGGGCAGCCTCTGCCGCCCCCCAGGTGTGTCCCGAGCTGGTGGAGGAGCTTAAGCGCTCCCTTACCATCACGCTCGGGACGATGTTGAGCGCCCGGCTTGCGGGGCTTGAAGACCGGCTTCTGCCGGCCCCGACGGTCCGCCTGCCGCTGAGAGTGGATGCCAGGAGGGTGGGGGCAGACGCCACGCCGCCCACACTGACGTCTCAGCCAGTTGCCCCTAAGGCGGGCAAGGGGGCCAAGCAGGCCCTCAGAGCTGCCGCCGCTCCTGCAGCGGCACCGACTGCGGGTCCCTCTGGCGCTAAAGGGACTCAGAACGCCAGCGGGGTTGCCCCTGCCGCCACCGACCCTCAGGAAACCTGGGTGACGGTGGTAGGGAAGGGAAAGGGGAAGGGCAAGGGGAAGGGCAAGGGGAAGGGAAAGTCCTCCACCCCTTCCACTGCACCTTTCCAGGTTGCCCGTGCCCCCGCCACCAAAGCCCGGCCTGCTGCCCCTGTTGCCACCAAGAGTGTGGCGACAGCCCTGAGGTCCCCTAAATCCGCGGCAGTCGTGCTGTCGTTGCAGCCCGACGCTGCGGCAAAGGGGATCACGTATGCTGCCGCCATCAGGGCGGCACGGGAAAAGGTCGACCTGAAGGAGCTGGGTATCGACCAGCTCCGCTTCCGCCAGACGGAGCCAGGATCTTAGAAATTCCTGGCTCCCAAAGTGGAGAAAAAGCGGATAGGCTCGCGGAGAAACTCCGCGATGCTCTGTCCGCGGTGGCCAGCGTCACCAGGCCCGTAAAGTCCACAGACTTGCGGATTGCGGGCCTGGACGATGCTGCCACAAAGGAGAAGGTGGCGGCGGCGGTCACAGCGGCGGGTGAGTGCGAGGTGCGGCTTATCAAGGTCGGGGAGATCCGCCCCGGCTTTGATGGCGCCGGCTCCGCCCTTGTTTCCTGCCCTGTCTCGGCAGCCAAAGTGCTGCTGAGCAGGGGCAGGCTTCTCATCGGGTGGAGCTCGGCTTAGCGCGCCGTGAAGCACTGTGCGGGGAGGTTGTGATGTCTGATTAGTATGGATCAAGTCGGACATCACAACTTTCTCCAGGCGAACCTGAACCACTGCGCTAGGGCCCAAGACCTGCTCATGCAAAGCCTGGCGCAGTGGGAAATCGGTGTGGCTGTCGCCGCGGAGCCGTATTTTGTCTCCCCCAGTCCCTACTGGGCTGGGGATTTAAACGGCTCCGTGGCCATCATTGGGAGGGTTGGCGGCCCCCTCCTCTCAGTCAAAGAGAGAGGAGCGGGGTATGTGGTGGCCAGGTGGGAGAGGTATGCGATCGTCGGCGCATACTTTTCCCCCAACAGAACCGCCGCGGAGCTGGAGGTCTTCATGGACCTCCTGGCCGCGGTGGTGAGCAGGCAGGCGCCACATCAGGTCCTCCTAATGGGGGACCTGAACGCCAAGGCCCGGGAATGGGGCAACCGCTCCACTGACACTCGAGGGGAGATAGTCAGGGAGTGGGCGGTTGCCACAGGACTGACCCTCTTCAATAGAGGGTCGGTCCACACGTGCGTGCGATGGTGTGGGGGGTCCGTGGTGGACCTAACGTTCACCAGCCCCGCTGTCGCGGCACGTGCCCGGGCCTGGAGGGTGATGTCGGAGGTGGAGACGCTCTCGGACCACAAATACATAAGGTTCGAGATCTCCGCCTCCGACAGTCGGGAAGGGTCCCGGTGCGTGGTGCGAGCGGCTTTTCCGCGCTGGTCGGTGAGTCACCTCGACGCCAAGCTGGCGGAAGAGGCGGCCATCGTCCAGGCGTGGCTTGCCGCTCCCACACACTCGGTGGAGAGGGGGACGGCGGAGTTAGACGTCGCGGCCGGCCGTTTTCGCGAAGCGGTCACAGCGGCTGAAGAATTACAGGCCGAGCTCCGGCTGTACGATGGGTACCGTGCAGCCAAAAAGGAGCTGCAGCTGGTCGTCGGCCAGGCCAAGTCCCGGGCCTGGGGTGAGGCCCTGGAGGGCCTGGATAGGGACCCATGGGGGCGTCCGTACAGGGCTGCCCGGAACAAGTTTCGGGGCCTGACGCCCCCCGTCGCGGAGTCCCTGGCGCCGGAGCTCCTGGGCAGGGTACTGGTGGGGCTCTTTCCCGAACAGAACCCCCACCACACCCCTCCGATGATGGCGCCGTCCTTCCCGGAGGAACTGGATGCGGCCTCCATCCCGCTTGTATCAGAGGCGGAGATGGATGCAGCCGTCAGCCGCTTATGTGGCAAGAGGACGGCACCGGGTCCTGACGGAATCCCGGGGCGGGTCCTCCAGATCGCCCTCAGTGAGATGGGCGATCCGCTTCGGGAGCTGTTCGACGCATGCCTCACGTCTGGACGGTTCCCGAAGCTGTGGAAGGACGGCCGATTGTGCCTGTTGCGGAAGGAGGGGCGAGACACAACCTCGCCTTCCGCATACAGACCAATCGTGTTGCTGGATGACACGGGAAAGCTGCTAGAGAGAGTGGTGGCTTCCCGTGTCATCCAGCACTTGGAGGGGACTGGGCCGGCTTTATCGCAGGCCCAGTACGGGTTCAGAGCGGGGCGGTCCACAATAGACGCCCTGCTCTGGCTCAAAGACTGGACGCAGGAAGCGGTCGGTGGGGGGAACAAGGCGTTGGCTGTCTCGCTGGACATTGCCAACGCCTTCAACAGCCTCCCGCATGGAACAGTACAGGAGGCGCTCCGGTATCACGGAGTGCCCTTGTATTTGCGGAGGCTGTTGGCCGACTACCTCCAGGACCGCGAGGTCCTGGTGGAGGGATGCGACAGTCTGAGGCGCCGTCGCGTATCCTGCGGAGTTCCACAGGGGTCGGTACTGGGACCGCTCCTGTGGAACGTTGGCTACGACTGGGTGCTTCGGGGCACGCTTCCCGCGAGTATGCGGGTGGCGTGCTACGCTGATGACACCCTGGTCGTAGTCAAGGGGAGGAACCTCGGGGAGGCGGTGCGGTTGGCCGAGGTGGGAACTGCCCTAGTGGTTGACCGTATCCGCGCCCTGGGATTGGAGGATGCTCTCTCGAAAACTGAGGCCCTATTGTTTCATGGGCCTCGGGGGGGACCTCCTCCAGGTACGCGAGTGGCCCTGGACGGGGTCCTGGTCCGGCTTGGGACCCAAATGAGGTATTTGGGTCTCATCCTGGACGGGAGGTGGACTTTTGGGGCACACTTCACCCAGTTGGCTCCAAAAGTCCTGGGAGCGGCGGCCGCCCTGGGGAGGCTGCTGCCCAACGTGGGTGGCCCGAGCGCCACATGTCGCCGACTGTACTCCGGAGTGATCCGGAGTATAGCCCTTTACGGGGCACCGGTCTGGGCGGACGCCCTCAGTCGCGACAATAAGACCCTGCTGCGACGTCCGCAGCGGGTCGTCGCGACGAGGGCCATACGTGGTTACCGAACGGTGTCCTGGACAGCTGCGTGCGTGCTGGCCAGTGACCCCCCCTGGGAGCTACAAGCGGAGATCCTCGCCGAAGTTTACCACTTCGTGACGGCGAGGAGGTCCCGCGGGGAGCCCCCGGGGTGGGAGGAGGTCGCACGCATGCGGCGACAGGCGCGGGCCGCCCTGCTGAGGCGGTGGACGGAGGACCTGGCTCCACCGGTCGCGGGTCAGTGGACGGTGAAGGCGATTCGCCCGGTCCTTCGGGGGTGGCTAGGGCGGCGATTCGGGTCGCTGACCTTCCGACTGGTGCAGGTGCTTTCCGGGCACGGATGCTTCGGAAAGTATTTGTACCAGATCGCGAGACGGGAGGCGACCCCTGTCTGCCACGAGTGTGGGGCGCCGGAAGACACGGCATTCCACACGTTGGAGGCGTGTGCCGCGTGGGGGCCTCAGCGGCACACGCTTTCGGCCGTAATAGGCGGGGATCTCTCCCTGCCGAGCGTGATCAACGCCATGCTCGGCGGCGAGAGGTCGTGGCAGGCAGTGGTCTCCTTCTGTGAGGCTGTCATGGCGCAGAAGGAGGCCGCGGAGAGGGTCAGGGAGAACAATCCCCTCGCTGACCCTCTCCGGCGCAGACGGACGGGAGCGAGGAGGAGGCGATTTGCCCGCCTTCTCGCTCCTGTATAGTGGGGTCACTGGTACAGAGTCGGGGGACTCTCTACCGGCTTGCACGGCCCCACACGTCTGAGGGGTGGCCTTGGTGAGCAAGGCTACCCCTCCACAGGTGCTGAGGCCCGGTGACCATTAGCCGGGCCAACCGCCGGGGCGGGATGGTGACTGCTAACGCGACCCCATATCGCCCCACCCCGTCGGCGGAGGGACTGCTCACCCCAGGTTTTTAGTGTGTATACCGACCCCCTTCAGGGGCGGAGAGTCGCACATAACTTCCTTCCCCCCCTCTGGGGGAGGGGATATCCATAAAGGATTTTCCTGGGTCAAAAAAAAAATAAAAAAAAAAAAAGGATAGATCTATACTAATATTATTAATATTATAAAGCTGAAGAGTTTGTTTGTTTGTTTGCTTGAACGCGCTAATCTCAGGAACTACTGGTTCGAATTGAAAATTCTTTTAGTGTTGGATAGCCCATTTATCGAGGAAGGCTATAGGCTATATAACATCACGCTACGACCAATTGGAGCGGAGTAGTAATAAAAAATGTTGAAAAGTGGGGTAATTCTCTTATCTTATATGAAGCAGACGAAGTTGCGTGGGTCAGCTAGTTAGTAATAAATATTAATATTTTTCTAGATGGGAGGTAGGTACCCTTTTCTATTCCCCATGCAACGTTTATATAAAATATGATGATCGGCGTAAGAAACAAACAAACTCTCTCTCATATTTATAATATTAGTCAGAAATTTTTTTTTACGTGACGGAATGCTTTGACGCATACCTCTCCGCGGGGCGACGGAGAGGTTATGTCGGGCTTACCAGGGAAAAGGTAACCCGGTAATACCGACTAAACCTACCACGGTGTTCCTCGACATAACCATAGACGGCGAGGCCGCGCGAATCGCTTTCACATGCAATCGCAACCCCGCCTTGGTTTCGGCTCGCCGTGTGAAACAGCAGGCCACTGCACAAGAAATACTTCCTCCGCCGTCCCCCTAGGGGGGGACAATAACGACAGAGGCGCACGTGGGAACACGCACGCCGCCTCTCGGACCTGGTGCTGATTGGGTGGCGAGCAGGCCCACGCAGCCCACCACCCCCAGGTCAAACCTCACGGTGGCTGGAGGTCATCTCGCGCCCTCCGGCGCCCGGTTCTGCGGTTGGGAATAGGGTTTAAGTGCTCCCTCTCCCGCTCCACCGCCTCCTTGATGGAAATTACTTCCTCACAAAAAGAGGCGACGGCGTTCCACAATCTCTCACTCCGGACCATAGACTGAACCACGGCCGGGAGTGAGAGAGCAGCCAGTACAACTGCCGCGATCAACTCACGGCGCTGCGATGCCCAGGCGGGACATTCCGCCCAAGTGTGCAGCGCCGTGTCCACAACACATGGCGTCAGTCACCGCAGTGATGACATCCGGACGTCTCCTATGCGATACAGGAACTGGCCAAAACAACAGTAGCCAGTCATTACCTGTGTCAGCCGGAAGGTGAGGGCGCCATGCCGCCTTTCCAGCCACTCCTCAAAAACGGGACTTACCACCACGATCGTGGCTTGCCCGTAGGATATGTATACCTTTTCTTTTTGATTCCCAGGAAAAAATGCTTGATGCACTACCCGCTAGCTAGGGGACGGCACCGGCGGGGCGTGTGGGACTCACCAGCCGAGTACTGGTATATCCACTAAAAAAAAATGGGGTGTTCCCTCTCTCACTGTATACCTAAACTAACTCTTCAGTAAATGTCCATAATAAACAGTATTATGTAAAGTCTTTCAGCTTATGATAAACGTTTTTTTATGATATAATTATTTAGTTGTAGCCAACAGCTATGAACCGATTGGTTTTATAGCTTACTGCTCCAGTAGAGGTATTTGTAAACTATTATTATGCTCTTACGAACTAATCCTTAAACCAATACACTTTTTATAGAGGCTAAATGCAAGCTTAAAACACTTCAACAACATTGTATTTGTGATTTACGGTATAATGTTTAGAGTTAGTTGTTAAACATAATACTGTTGCGATTGAAATACTAAAAGACCTTTATAGTGCGATCGTGAGTGTGACTGCTATGCGTGAAGTTTTCTATTATCAAATTAATTTTATTTAAAAAAAGGCAGCTCCCAACGCACTTGGAATAAAACCTGTATCACGGGGGACTTTATAAATATTTAAACAACGAACACAAAGAACACCCAGACTCGAAAAAATATTTGTATGTCGAAGCGTCAAGAAAATAATCATTCGGATGCAATTTATTTCTGTAATTCAAGTTGAATAAAGCGCTATCTATTGGTTTGTTTCGAAACGTCAAACGTAAGCTTAAGTGAGGTCGCCACCAATGTGTCAGTTGGAGTGACAGTTATAACTGTCAGTGTCATATTGACGTTATATAAGCGCCGGAGATGCGTGCGCGGACACATTCGGTATGACGAACTCGCTGCGTTACCGATCAAATCAGAGATAATCACAGTCAACCTTTATTGTTTTATTTCTCTCGTATTTGCCTATCATTAGTATACGTAAGAAGTATAATACCACCCCTATATTTTATTGCTTCATCGTGTCAAAAGCGAGTTGCCGTCTAACTTACCGACATGTATATCACACAAATTTTACTTAAAGCACCTACCACTTAAACCAACAAGGAAAATCTCAGTAGCATCACGTGTAAGGCAATGTACGTGATAGACG
Organism: Catocala nupta; assembly: GCA_963675205.1. Taxonomy (NCBI): domain Eukaryota; kingdom Metazoa; phylum Arthropoda; class Insecta; order Lepidoptera; family Erebidae; genus Catocala; species Catocala nupta. The sequence goes on along the minus strand of OY776091.1, from coordinate 28,767,516 downwards.
CCAATAGGTATCAATTACGTTCGACCTAAAAACAAAGCTATCGAAATGTGCGTGTAATACACCTCTATCTACCTCTTTAGGTATAATAGGCGTGAGACTTTTCCTTCGTCATATATTGAATAGCTTTGCTTATTTTGGATGGTACTACGGCAGCCTGCTATAATGATAGCTGGCCTGCCTCTTTAACTTCGTGACATTTTTAGAAATCCGGCGTTATTCAAAGAAAATTAAACCGTATCATTGACAGCATACGTAGCACATTTAGTAATGTGTTATCATTTTATAGTAAACCGTCTTTCTGCCTGGAGCTCTTGTAGAAATAGTAGTACCTATACATAAATTATTATTAATAACAAGACTTCAACGCCACCTTACGGCTTCGATCCAAGCAATTAATTATCCTAAGAAATCAAATATATAGTGGCAATATAACCTCTATCGGCGATCTCGTTTAAAAGTTACACGAAAACAAACACCTACGTGCCAACTAGTATATAAAGTCATTAAAGTATGAGAGGTCATTGACCTCGGGGCAATTGATTCGCAAAAACGTTTACCGTTTACAAAACGTTACATTCCTGCGAGAAAATGTAAAATCCTTAATTGCATTGCTAGTACTGGCTGGGTCCAAGAGCGTGTGGCTTGCCATATGAAGAAAAAGGTGTTCGAAAATAGCAATAAGACGTGTTATTACAAAGTGCCACAAAACATGCACTTTTGTAAATATATAACCTGGTAATAGCTTTCTGTGAGTTGAGAACATCCAATTACTACCAGGGAAGCTTTATAGTTATACTGTTATGATGAAACTATCAGTGCACCAGTCTGTAGGGAGAATCAAGTTCAAATTGTACACAACTTTCACAATCACAGTTCACACGGTTCAGATTATTGTTGAACACACAACTTGTATTCAATTACACATAAACAGAACGAAAATACAAACTACAAAGCAAAAATAAACAAAATTGTTTTATCTTCCAAATACTCACCGAAGTCTTTCGTCTCCAAGGTTTATTTCCAGACAATATTCAACTTGTGATAAAATATTACCTTATGTTTTCTAGGTGACAATCAGCCGACGTAAACAGGTGGAAAATGGAAATATATTTTATTTGAAAATGTCTCAAAGACTGGAATTTTATATTTAGATTCTGGAGATCGGCCGCCCAGTACGAATACATTCCCGAGGGACTTCGGAATATCTTTATACTATCGGTTGAACAAAACTGCGAGCAAAAGCCAGTGTTTTTACATTTCGAGTGCTTTCTTGTTTGAATAACGTTGGGATAGGTAGTAGATATCGGGTGTTTGTTGATATTATATTGGATAAGGTGTTACATGTATGAAACGGATATCAGAAGGCAAAGCGAAAAAATATATATACTCAATATTTCAATGTATAAAGATACTTTATATAAATAATTGAAAATGTGAATGTCAATAATAATTGTGTTTGTAACAACGTAAAAAGAATAAACTTACCATTACATTATTTTTGATTATTTTTATTTCGATCTCAAAAGGCTGATGATCTTTGAAAATATAAATGCTAAACTTACTTCTGGATAGCACCTGGGTGGCATGGTACACGTGTACGTACATCTGTACCATGTCACAATCAATGAAACTATTTTGAGGTCAGCTATATCTTCTAGCAGTATTACAATTGCCCGTTATTAATTATTCAGTGTTTCTCTTCAAATAGCCAAATAATATTAGCTTTGTTCTTTGTTGGCCTTAAAAACATAATTTTCAAAGGGTTATTAGCAGTTTGGGTTATAAATTACTAGTATTCACATTAATCCCTCCAGCTAAGCTTGTATGCATGTGTTATGCGTGGATTCACTCAAATTTATTTCAGGTTGTTGCGTCTGGATACAACCCATTACAGATTGTCAACATTTCAAAAAAGCTTTTTGGTTTTGGAATTTTTATATACTGTAAGACATTATATCATAGCACAAAGATTAATTTCGTGAAATATAACATCAACGTCCTCTAGATGACATTGACATGTCATTTTAATTCAAATTAAATACAAAATTCTGACTCAGAGATAACCAAATACAAAGTGCATTTAAATAATAAGTTTACGGTTAATAGCAGTCACAAGTTCTAATTGTTGGTTGGCGTGTAAACTCAAGCTAAGTGTTCGCTAGCGGCTGTGGTTTTTCAACATGTCACCTGTAATGTATCGCTTCTGTTTTGAATAAGGAGCACGGTATAGGGCAATGAATTTTTAAGTCATTGTGTTCAAGTAGGTATGTGGGCTTAGCAATCTGGGTAGCATTTTAAACATGACGTGAAAATATTAGTGTTGCCTTTCAACGACAGAAAACATAGTATAGACAATCGTCTTACCGTTACAGGTGAAAATCTGAGACAAGTTATTTAAGACTTGTTAGTCTCAGAGAAAGAACAACTGCTTTCTCAATATGAAGGAATTAGGACTTAGGCAATCTCGGTTATAAATTACGGATCAAAATATTCTTAAATTGAATAGCAAAAAGCGAGAAAATATTTGTCTATCAGGCAAATATGCCATACCTTTGCATTTTATTATGTGAGTATGGCTTCGGTGTCGTAGTGTTTAATGTAACCGACTGCCGCGCCTAAGGTCGCGGGTTCGATTCCCGCACAAGTCAAACATTTGTGAGCATGAACATGGGTGTCTGTCTTGGTCTGGTTGTTTCTATGTATAACATGAATGTATTTACAAAAAAAAAGAAAACGTATATATGTATGTTTATCCATTGTCTGGTACCCATAGTACAAGCTTCACTTAGTTTGGGCTAGATGGTGTTGTGTGTATGTGGTAGAATATTATTATTATACTATTATTATACCCACATTTCGCCATCTATGGTTTTTAGGTACCACGGACCTTATTCCGTAGCTCACACCCAAGAGCTATTATATATTATATAGGGTTATTATATAGGGCGGAATTCTAGACTGCGCTGCTAGTAAGAAGGTTTTAGCCGAAAAACAATAAACACTTTATTTGACACAAGAATTGGACCCGAAACCTTAACAAGTCGCAGGGTTTTAAACCTAAATATTTTCTTGCTATTTATTATATTGAATACTATGAGAAAGGTAGATGACCAATGCATAAACCATTAGAGAAAAGTAGTACGCAAATGAAACGTCGTATGTCAGTCTATAAATATGTGTCACCGCTGCTTTATTTACTTCCTACAACAAACTGGTCAGTGTAATCTAAACTTAGTTTACACCAGCTTCCCCATTAGTTGGTGGAGAATATTTTTGCAACAAGTTAAAATAGCTCACCCCTTTACTTACAGTGTTACAAGCTAACGGGTAACTGTTAATGATTATTTCTTCAAACGAGCCAGCTTTGTTTGGTCAGATGCAGTCTACCCAAATGTCTCATACAAGCATTTTATAATGTATACAAAGTATGAAAAAGTTGATTATATCCTTTATAAATATGAATGTGCGTTTGCTTGTTACGCTTTCCCACCTTAACTACTCGACCGATCATTGTGAAATTTCCCAATTGACAACGTGTATGTCAGGAGAACAGAAAAGGACATAGGATACCTATCATCCAAAAGAAAATACTGTGCCCGAGGAATAAAAAAATTACATAACCTACATATACGCGAGCGGAGCCGTGGCAGGGAAAAAAATCTAGTTTGTCATAAAATAAACTACTTCAATAGGGTTACGCAAGGTTCAAAAAGAGGACACTACTTTTACCCATGAATCCTAGCTTAATGAAACTTATAATAGTATTTAACGAGAACAATATGAAGACGAAGACAAAAATAGTACCGATAATGACATTACACCTTGCACCTGCTATTACTTATCTATAGCATTACAAAGTACCAGCATTAGCGACTTCGCATAGTTCGGGGCTGTAGAATGGCGCTACACTGCAGTAAGTACCTGTAACTGCTGGAAAACTTTCGCCTTGGTATAATACCGATACTTTATTATTTCTTTCACTTTAAGTAAAGATTTCCGAACTAAAAGTCTTTGTATCGGAAAGACTTGTAAAATTTTTAAATTTTACAAGTCTTTCCTATTCAAAGACAATCCAATCCAATATCCAAATCATATATTTATAGGGGCTAAGTTTGCTTAGCCCCTATAAATAATAATTATATGATTTGGATAACAAAACGATATTAGATTTTCCATACTATAATATAATAAAGAAGAAAGATTAGATATTTTTCTTTGTTTGTAATGATTTAATTCAAAAACTGCTCAACCGATTTTAGCTGTATTATTTCTGAGTAACATAGAGTATATTTTATTTAAAAAACGCAAGTGAAACCGCGGGCAAATGCTAGCTAGTAATACAATTATCTGACGTTTTAAAAGCAGTCGGTTCATCAAGTTCGCAGTATCAAATTAATGAGTCAATTACTGTGGACTCTAGTCTGGGCTACAGATTACTTCTTCAATTATTCTACCAGATCGATCAAATTTTGCCATATTATTCTACGAAACATGTCTCTACTAACAAATTTCTAACTGCTCTCCTTCAGATCGTTTAAAGTTAACATCAACAAATTACGGCACTATATTCACTGCCGACTTATCTCGCCTATTCCTCTTGTAGGAGTAAATTATTGTGTGCATATTATTTGTTTTCAAAGTGAAATACTGCAAATTTTATCACACCTGGCGCTCAAGATGCTTTAGGCCGACTAAAGAGATGCTTGTGAATGTGACGCATTCAATATTCATTCCGAAACGTCTAAAACAATCGTCTGTTAATCTCAAATAACAATTTTATGGATTACTAGCTGGCTCACTGTTTCATTCACGCTTATAATTACTGCTCTGCTCGCTAGATTCGTAGTATATAACCTTTATCAAATGCAAAAATGATATTTTATACCAACTGGTATTTCCAGGCATTAGAGCATTCAAACAAAAAAAAACAGTCTCTTTCGCTTTATTATATGTATAAGCATAACTTATATTATAAATGCGAATGTGAATTTGTTTCTTTGTTTGTTATGCTTTCATGCTTAAACTACTCGGCCGATCATCATGGAATATCACGTACACGTTGTCAGAGGTACAGATAAGGACATAGGGTACCTTTCATTCAGAAAAAAGTACTATACCCGAAGGATGGAAATTTATTGATAAAACCTAAATTAATGCGTGCAAAGCCGTGAAAAAAATCCAGTTATTATTGAAAGTTAAAACAAGTTCAATTTAAAATAGCTAAATCTACAAATCAATACACGTTGAAATAATGAAATAATGTTTCGTTGTAAACCTATACTATATCTTACACAAAAAATCCCTTCATAGAAAGATTTCCACCAAAAAATTCTAAAAATTATATTCCTATTGGAAATCCAATAATGTGAATCCCATTTCATGTTAATGTAATTTTGGCTTCGATTACGTTATATTCTAAAGAAGTTTAGGACGGTACAGTCGGCAGCTCGTTAACAGTAATTTCATTTCACTTCTTTGTACTTAAATAAAGATTAGTTACGTAAAAGTTTCTTTGTATAACCTATAGGTAAAGAATATAAAAGCTTTTTTGTTTTACGATTAAAATACATATATACGTACGTAGAATCACGTGTAAATAAAGTCACAACTATGACTTGTCTGCTATGATGGACCACCCTATTGATTATATACATTAACGTTCTCGAAGCCAGCTAGTAAGAATTACCTACCTACCTACCTGCCTACTATATAGTAGATAAGTTTTTACTGTCTATGAAAGGAAAATCAAGGCACTTGAAAATAGCAAAGCTAGAAAGATCATCAAATTCTACTCATTGAACGGAGCACTTTGTCACCCCACTCCAGCCATTGACCCATGTCAAGCAACTGTGTAACATAATCATCTAATTTCTCAGTTCATGTTCAAACATCCATAAACTATAACCAGCAGTTATTTTCTAAACAAACCTTATACTGACCTAGTTTCTTACTTCGCCACTATTGCCCAGCTATTTTAGGTTGTTCACTAGATTTACTGACTTCAATTTGAGCTTTTCATGTGATTAATAGTTTCCTAACATATTGTTTGACTCGATTAGAAGTTATATTGGCTAGAACGGCACTTCATTCAATATTAAACGAGTTTACTTGGAACGAACTTGGCTTTGTATCGTAGTCAAAATATACCCAGTCGCGAGAGAATACAACACATATTCGAATCGACACTTGTGCCATTCACATTTTTGTTCCGGGATGCTGTGTATTGACGTAGGTGCTGTTGTGTTCTTATTGTGAGAATTGAAATAAAGGAACGATATTTTAAGAAAGCAAAATGTTCTTTTGAGAATTCTCTTAAATAGAGTTAGTGTTGGAGTATTGAGCTGTAGAAGGCTTTTCTTTTCAGGTGGTTTGTGGCTAACGTATAATGAAAGTTTTCAAGTCACCCGCTGGCCTTCGATTTGAATATCTATTGAAGATCTATTTAATTTTCATACTGACTGTTTTAGAAGTTAAAATACGGAATTTTTGAGTTGGCTTAAACTTGATTTGATGCCTTAAGTCAAAAGTTTAATAGCACGTATTTGTTGTTATCATACTTTTCAGATATCATCCTACTATATTAAAGAATCTAATTAATATCATGTCAAATGTTTGCAACAAAAATTATGTAAGCACTTATACTTTAGGACCAATGAGCCAATCTTTAACATCGCACCACAGTTTTGATTAGAAAACCAATAACTGAATAATTTTAATAAATTTATCTAACATTTTGTGTTACTACTAATTCAGAATAAGTTATTCCAGTTAGTCAAAAAATGATAGATATTTATCTAGGGTACAAAAACTTTTTTAATTTAATTTATATTTCCTGGGACCAGCCAAACATTGGAATATAAATAATACCCGTTTTGAAACTTCCTAAATAAACTTATTTTTTATGACATACACCTAAACAATGTATTGTATTTTAAAACATCTAAAAATTGTCTCCAAAAACACACTGAGATCACAATTAGTAAAAATCACAAACACACGTAAAACGAAATTTAATTAAAATTGCCTCAATTCATTTTGTCACAAATTAAAAGACAGGTAGCAGAATTAAATAAACACTAATTAAAAGTTCTTAAAATATCATTATGTACGCTTATAGCTATTACAAGATGCACAAAAACAATGTATGGAGCAACTTGTTCTTCCTATGTTGATCCGTGGATTATTTGATGACTGACTGTACAAAACTCACTGGAGACCGCCCACTCGCTTAATTTTGTTTTTCCGTTCATACCGTCTTCATAAATAGTACGAATTACGATTTTAAATTGAAAAAAGATCACGAAAATGTCATTTTAAGGCTAGATTTTCTATAGAGGAACGGTTGACGAAGCACTTGTGTATTATTTAATTATATTGAACCGTTTAACATAAATTATATGAATTAGAATTGATAAGAGATCAGTCTCGAGTTTCAAATAAGGGAAAATTACGGAATGGATACATACATACATACAAAAATTCACGCCTGTTTCCCAGAGGGGTAGGCAGAGACTACGGATTTCCATTTGCTACGATCCTGACACACTTCTCTGGCTTCATTCACTTTCATAACATTCCTCATACACGCTCGCCGGTTTAAGGTGGCTTTAACCTGGCCTTTATCCAGAACGTCTCCGATCTGATCAAGAAACGTTCGCCTAGGTCTTCCTCTTGCGACTGTTCCATTCACACTAGCCTTATAAACTTTCTTAGTCAGTCTATTCTCGTCCATTATTTCTACATGCCCAAACCAACTCAACATACCCTTTTCTATTCTCGTCGGAATGGATACATTTATATATAGACATACATAGATGAAGTACTATTCGCTTTAGTCAGGTTCAAGGGAAAAATTTATAAGGATAGTCATACAAGACTTATAAACACGCTCTCACGTCTGTATCTCCAAAAGGGTAGGCATAAGTGTATTACACACACAATACACCAGCTATAGTATCTAATTGTAGACGGTCTTATGCTATCTACCAGGCATAATAACAGATTCCGTGCTTCTAGAAATTTATTTACGAAAAACCAACATCACTTCGCTGACTCGGGATTCGAACACGAGATCTCATACAAAGCAGTCGTAAACATTCCCACAGCGCAACCAACCCACAGTCGGCGGCTAAAATAACATTGTAAAATAAAAAACCATGCCTTTCTCTGATCAGCGGCATTTTAAGCGCTATAACAAGTTAAAGCACAGTTTGGTAACTAATTTGGGTATATTAAGCAAGTAGTATCTAATGAAGCTACCGGTTCCAGAGCTAATTTACGTACGTACCTATACCTCGACTTGGAACTAATGAGCTCTTAGCGATGTGATGTTGATGCTTATACACAGTTAACGACAGCCATTTTTAATATGCACTTAACCTCACGTACGCCGAAACGCTGTTCCAGGCGAGAATAAATATTTATCCCACGGAAACTTTTTCTGGATGGTACCCTATGTACTTTTCTGAGCCCCTAGCAACGTGTGTCCGAAGGAGTTACGGCGTAAGAAGGCAGCTTACATTCGCTTTTATATTATTAGTTAAGATTGAACCTTAGTTACGATACGCTTAGTTATAACATAATAAACTTTACAAAAATACGAGGTTTTTTTTTCGATTTGTGGCCTACGCATATATTATTATTTTAGGTTTAGGACACGTTTTATCGTTACATTTATATGGACTTTACATGATTTCCAAAGTTGTGTTGTCTATTTCTGTTGTGTTTTGAATAATTTTTGAACCTAGTGAAAACTATTCGTCGATCATTGAAGAGCAACGATAGCTCAGTGGGGAGACCAACAGACTACAATGCAGAGAGTCTCGGGTTCGGACCCACGTCGCGCACCTCTGACTTTCGGAAGTTATATGACTTTTCGAAATAATGTGAGTATTGATTGACAATTATCGCTTGCTCCGTGCCTCGGATAGCACGTTAAGCCGTCGGTCCCGGCTGCCATGAACATCTATGGCAGTCGTTATTGGGGAAGTCGACACTGTACTGACTGGCCCCCACACAAGATAACATAAGATGAGCTTCGTCGATCAAATAAAATTAAATGTTTGCTTTACGAAGTGATCGAACCTAACAACATACGACGCATGAAACCGACGACAGTGACCACAATATAACATTGTTTCAACCACGCTGTCAATGACCGACACTAAAAAAATATCTAGTTATGCAATTTATCGCAGTTCACCACATAATGTAGAGCGATTAGTAGCTGTCATAAAATCCTCATCATTTTACACAATCAACTATTATAGTGAAACTCGATAATTATAGTTGGACGCTGGTTTTAATTATATAATTAATTTGCGTGTAACATGGACACAGTGTGCGTTTAATATGTGGCGTCAAAAAGTACATGTTAGCAGTGACCGTAAAATAGGCCACCTATGTGCTATCGAGAGTATAGGCAGAGGCGTATTATTATTATTTTTGATCAATGTGTGTTTGTCACCTGATTACCCCAGTCGTCTGATAGTAAGTGTGTCTAGAGAGTGGTCTAGAGGAAATAATTATTAATGAATTACTTTTTGGGCCACAATATTATTCATCACTTATAGTAATATTTTACGGGACACAAAATATAAGCAGATCTTACTTCTATAGCACATAAATTAATTAATCTGTCAATTTGAAATTAAACACTGTTATTACATAATTTCGAAAACTCTAACACTACTATTATTGAACTTTACTACTATTTAAGCTATATATTTTCTAATTAAAACTATTTATATTTAAGTTTACACTTTGCCCCGACGTTTCGGTTGCTTTACAGCAGCCATGTTCACGGGGAGACTAAGAAGGTAGTTGTCCCAACGTTCTGAAGTGTAGCTAGTTATTTCAAAGTACCCGAACATAATTTAATTTTTGGTGTTCCTATTTACGCAAAATGAGCTCAAAGTATCATGAAGTCTAGCTGGCTTTTTCTTGGGTTTGACTATTTAAATGACTGAATTCCAAGCTGGTGGTACATTCCAACCATCCTCTCTATTGAAATTAGGATGTTTTTTAATTTCAATAGCCTTGCGAAGCATCCTTGATAGGAATCGGTGTTCTTTTGCGAGTATATGTGGTTTGTCAAATCGTAGGTAGTGATTGGTCCCCTGTTGCACATGTTCACACACAGCAGACTTCAACGAGCGTTGGTGTTAAACATCAGCTATATGTTCTTTCATGCGGGTGCCTATGCTTCTCTTGGTTTACCCAATATATGAGAGTCCACAGTCACAATCTATTTTATAGACCCCTGCATCTTGTAAAGGTAATTGGCACTTGACGGATGGTAAAATTTGACTTTTCTTCGTTGGCGGCTTGATGTATGTGTTGATTAAAGCTCGCTGTCGCTGTCTGTCAATTCTTAAAATATCAGACAAAATCTATCGTCTCGCCGTCGTTGTGCATCTTCGACTAAATAGGATAATGAGGATCAAAGTGTAATCGACGTGTGTTCCTACTATTACCCACGAGTAAAAAATCTCATTAAATACTGCTCTGCACATTTAAGCTTTTGTATTTAATAGACTATAAATATGCAATTTACCTTTTAACTTCAACTGGAAAACTTTAGAAACCCGAATAATAGCAACCTGGTTCGAAAATAAAACCCGGAATATCTGGATCAGGTGCAAAATTATGCTACGGGAACATCGAAGCAAACTACGTTCAACTAAAGTAATTTGTGTACTAACAAACATAGCTACCACATGTATATTATGATATGCAGGTGCTCCTGTTGTATATGATTTTAAGTGAAGTGCCACACACAGGAGGCGGAAGGAACGAGAAACGACATCAGTTCAAAGCGTACTGAATAGAATTTTGCTATTTGTTGTTTTAGGCAGGCGGATGGAAAATTTCTGTTGTAATAGCGATCAAATTTTACTCAATATTTTTAAGATATTATATTATATTATTTTTTATATTATTCATGATATTAGTTGAAAAGTATGTTAGTTTATAATTGCCATACAATATGAGCTATTTAAACACAAAAATGCATACTTTCTCCCAACGAAAACAGTAGACTTACCATCCCAATTAATATTATAAATGTGAATGTATGTTTGTTCGTTTAAATATTTGACCGATTATCATAAAATTTTGCATACACTTTGACATGGATAAAAAATAGGACATAGAGTAAATTTCATCCAGAAAAAAACTGTTCCCGAGGGATAAAAAAATATTTCTAAAATATATATAAACGCGAGAGAAAAAAAGCAGCGATAGCTCAGTGGGGAGACCAACAGACTGCAATGCAGAGGGTCTCGGGTTCGAACCCACGTCGCGCAGCTCTGACTTTCGGAAGTTATATGACTTTTCGAAATTATATGCGTATTGATTGACAATTATCGCCTGCTCCGTGCCTCGGAGAGCACGTTAAGCCGTCGGTCCCGGCTGCCATGAACATCTATGGCAGTCGTTATTGGGAAGTCAGTGCCCTATAATATCCTGATACTGGTCTAGCCTTAGGGTATCGTTAGCCTTCGGGTTGCGGGGATCAGGTGGCAGCCGCTCCGTGTAAAAACTGATATCCAGTCGAATCCGGTTAGACCAGAAAAGCCGATCCCAAGTGACTTGGGAATAATAATGGCTAGGGAGAAGAAGGAGAAGATATAAACGCGAGAGAGGCCACGGGCAGAATCTAGTAAAATATAATGGCCGAAGTTATGAGATGATTTTTCGTATTATTTGTACCACAAGACATATTATTATGAAGCAATGATTTTTAAGGCCTAAGCCTAGCCAAGAAATGTAAACGGAGTAAAATCACTTTGAATGGATCAAATCCGAAGAAAGTTCATGCTAGATGTATTATTCACATTTCGTATGCCTCGTAATCATACCCACGAAATAAATCCAGCAAAAAATATAATGCAGTGCTACATAAAGACAAATAGGCTACGAACCTCTACTCAAAGCACGCCACTTCCTTAAAGAGCCCTGGCAATGCTACTCACTTTAGGACTACAACATAAAGCGATATTTTGTAAAGCTGAGGTCCTTTCCTAATCAAACTAATAAAAGTTTGAAACGAGGGGTATACCAGGCTGTAAAACTTTTTTTTTTTTTTTTACGTGTTGGAATGCAGTGACGCATATCCCTCCGCGGGGGCGGGCGGAGGGATTATGTCGGACTCGCCGGGGTAAAAGAAGATGGAAAAGAAATAATGTACCTCCCGGAATACCGACTAAACCTACCACGGTGTTCCTCGACAAAACCACTATCGGCGGGGCCGCGCGAATCGCTTTCGCATGCGGTCGCGACCCCGCCGAGGTTTCGGCCCGCCGTATGAAACGGCAGGCCACTACCCAAAGAGACCTACCCAAAGGACAGGCCCACAAAGCCCGCCACCCCCAGGTCAAACCTCAGGGTGGCTGGAGGTCATCGCGCGCCCTCCGGCGCCCGGCTCTGCGGTTGGGGAGAGAGTTTAAACGCTCCCTCTCCCGCTCCGCCGCCTCCTTGATGGAAATCACTTCCTCGCAAAAGGGGACGACGGCGTTCCACGACCTCTCACTCCGGACCATAGACTGAACTACGGCCGGGAGCGAGAGGGCAACCGATCCGACTGCCGCGGTCAACTCACGGCGCTGCGATGCCCAGGCGGGGCAAACCGCCAAAGTGTGCAGCGCCGTGTCCTCTACAACGTCGCGGCAGTCGCCGCAGTGGTGACAACCGGGCGTCTCTTGCCGGCGTATACGACACAGGAACTGGCCAAAACAACCGTGGCCAGTCAGAACCTGTGTCAGCCGGAAGGTGAGGGCGCCATGCCGCCTCTCCAGCCACTCCTGAAACACGGGACTTACCGCCACGAACGTGGCGTGCCCGGCACTGGGGTGCACAAGTCGCTCCTTCCAATTCGCCACTAGGACCTGGCGGAGCTCGGACCTCGCCGCCATGATAGCGGGAGGATCCGGTCCTTCGCCCCGAGCTAGCGCCTCCTGGCGCCAACGATAGAGCGACGCCAGGAGCGCCGCTTCCAGGTCCCACGGCATCGATCCGGCGAGGAGGCTCGCAGCCTCGAACGAGATCGTGCGGTATCCCCTAATCAACATGACGGCCAGGCAGTAAAACTATTGGAACTACATATTTGTTCGAGACTATATATATGTATTTTCGGTTCATGGATAGTGTTAAGATTTTTAGCGTGAAATAAATATTGTACGTATATAGTTTTCCAAGAAAATTTCGCTATTTTAACGGTTCTACAAAATTGTTTAGTAAAAATATAACTGGTAACTACAATACCAGAATTGCAGCGAGCATTGTTCTAAATAAAATAAATATAACCTGATATTATTACATTCTATTACAGACAAAACTTTTTGGGATTGGTTCAGTAGTTCTTGTTATTACAAATTTTAAAACAAATATTTTTTTAATATTAATGAATATTACAGAGAATTAATACTGTGGGGACATGTGCACTGTATGACGCAATAATAAAATGCGTTGCATCATATTAATTACGAGGTAGCGCGCCTGCATACTCTCACCAGTCAGTTCCCTCCCGTCTACACGACAACTTGTATACTTGATTCGATTCCGCGCAAATAAATTCGGTTAACTTAAAAATCCCCTTTTATTGAAAAGTGACCTTCAACAACAAGAGACATTGAACACGTATATAATATTAGAAAGATCATAACAGTGGTGACCCCGACGTGATTTATTTTTTGGACAGTGCGGTTATATTACATAGTGCAGCGAACAGGGTAGCGGAATTTGACTCCTTGCTAGCGCGTAGTTACAGCCTTGCAAGTTAGTTATAGTGATTATAGGAAACTTTTAAAATAAACCGGTGTACGAACTAAATATATAAAATGAATAAGCCGGCGGTTACGGGACAAGGTCAAGCCGAAATGACCGCGACAACACAGTCAGTCACAGATCTAGCAGCGATATCCGTTTCATCGAAGATACCGGAATTTTGGAAGGACATGCCGAAATTATGGTTTGCTCAATTCGATTCGATATTGGAGCCGCAGAAGCAAGGAGATACTACGAAATTCAACATGGTAGTAGCGAAGTTGGGCTGGGACGCCTTACAGCAAGTATATGATCTTATTATTACGCCACCTGAAAATAGAAAGTATGAAGCCATAAGAGACAGATTAATTACCGTTTACGAGGAGAGCGCTGAACGACAATTTAACAAGCTAGTTTCGGAGATGGATTTAGGAACTCAACGCCCGTCACAACTTTTGAGAAGAATGTCAGAGCTTGCCACTAACACTCAGGTATCCACAGAAGCATTGAAACGTCTATGGATATCTAGACTTCCGGGTTCGGTGAAAGCAGTTCTATCTGTGGCACAGGATACGAAATTAGACGAATTAGCCGCATTAGCCGACAAGATCATGGAAAATTTACGCCCTATGGAAATTGCCGCAGTATCAACGCCGACATCGGCAGTATCAGTGACGCCAAATATGACCGAGCAACTGGCAGAAATGACAAGGGAACTACGAACGCTGCGAGTGGAAATTAATGAAATTAGAGGACGACGGCAGCAGTACGATAACGGCAACCCGTGGAATAGAAACAGATCAAGGTCACGTTCACTGCCAAGAGGACCACCGAGGACCCCACAGAGCCCAAACTGGCTCTGCAGGTATCATTTTCGTTACAGGAACCGAACTAGAGCGTGCGAGAAGCCCTGCAACTGGAAGCAGCCGAGGAAAAGCGACAAGAATGATGAGTCGGAAAACTAGATGCGGTGCAGCCTATTGCGGTGGGAGACTGCGTCGAGCCAGAAAAGAACCATCGTTTGTGTATAAGGGACAGAACAACCGGAACCCGTTTTCTGGTAGACACAGGTGCCAACGTCTCCGTCTTACCGGTGAGTCAATTTAAGTGCGAACAATTACTCAGTGAATATAAACTCTTTGCAGCGAATAACACCGAAATTAGAACGTATGGTATTAAAACACTAGAGTTAAATTTAGGGTTGCGTAGAAGCTTGAAATGGACTTTTATAATTTGTGATGTTAAGCAAGCTATCATAGGTGCTGATTTTTTAGAATACTATAAATTAGTGGTAGATATATATAATAGGAGACTTACAGACAGTATAACAAATTTATGTGTAATAGGGTGCGTTACAAAGCATAATCAGCCTTCAATTAGGAGTATACAAAGCGACAACCCCTACCGAGAGATTATAGAGGAATTTTCAAGTATAACTAAGCCTATTATGTACAAGGAACCAACTCATTCCGTGTATCACCACATCATAACTTCCGGTTCCCCGGTTTTCGCGCGGCCAAGGCCATTACCTCCAGACCGGTATATGAAAGTAAAGGAAGAATTTCATAAAATGCAGGAATTAGGTATTTGTAGGCCTAGTAAAGGAGAATGGGCCAGTCCACTACACGTAGTTTTAAAAAAGGATGGTCAATTACGTCCATGCGGAGACTATAGAGCGCTTAACGCTATTACGAAACCAGATCGATACCCAGTACCACGACTTCAAGATTTTACATATGTGTTACCTAATAAGAAATACTATACTAGGTTAGATTTAAAAAGAGCTTATCATAATATAGCAGTTGCGGCAGAAGATATAGAGAAAACCAGTATATGTACGCCATTTGGTTTATATGAATTCCCCAGGATGAGTTTTGGTCTTAGGAATGCCGCCCAAACCTTCCAAAGGTTTATGGATCAACAGGTATTAAAGGGAATAGAACGCCTAGAAGATAAAAGCGGTAAGTCAGCAATTTTCTGTTATATAGACGATATTTTGGTAGCGTCAGACACAGAAGAGATAAACAAAAAACACGTTAGGATTTTGTTTAATAGACTTAATGAATTAGGTATTACAATTAATGTAAGTAAATGTGCTTTCGGGCAGTCAGAAGTAGAATTTCTAGGATATTTCGTGTCGGAGGACGGCATAAGCCCATTGCCGGATAAGGTGAAGGCTATTGCCGACTATAAGCGACCAGAAACGATAGAACAGTTACGTAGATTTTTAGGAATGATCAATTTTTATAGGTCGCACCTCCCTCACGCCGCAGCACATCAGGCAGTACTTAATAATTTTTTACACAATTCGAAGAAAAAGGATAAAACTAAAATCGGTTGGGACGAAAAGAGTATTGAAGCTTTTGAACAATGTAGGGATAGCCTTAAAGGCGCCGTTACATTGTCTCACCCTAGCGTAGATGTACCTTTAGCTTTAATGACAGATGCGTCAGATACTTGTGTCGGTGCTGTGCTGCAGCAAAAGATTGAGGATAAATGGTTACCGCTAGGATATTTTTCAAAGAGACTATCAGACACACAGCGAAAATATTGTACTTATGATAAAGAACTATCTGCCATTTACATGTCGATGGTACATTTCAAAAATATGATAGAAGGACGACAGATAACGATTTTTACGGATCACAAGCCGTTGATATACGCTTTTACCAAGATTAGAAGTGATAAAGAAATTCCTAGAAGAGCCAGACAGTTAATGTATATTAGCGAATTCACGAGCGATATACAACACATAAACGGCTCAGAGAATACAGTAGCAGACGCGTTATCGCGTGTTGAGTCTATTTTGTGTCCCACGACGATAGATTACGGAGAATTAGCTCGCGCACAGGACGCAGAGTGTAGAGTTACCGACTCAGGCAGTAATAAGCACGAATTCAAATACATAGTTGTACCTAGCTCTGATAAGAGAATATATTGCGAAGTCTCGACGGATACCGCCAGACCGTATTTACCGGAAAAATTTAGGAAATTAGCCTTCGACAGTATTCATAACTTAAGTCACCCAGGCATTCGTTCGACTAGGAAGTTAGTAACTAAAAGATTTTTTTGGCCAGGAATGAATAAAGAGGTAAATGAGTGGGCAAAAACGTGCATATCTTGCCAAAAAGCCAAGATAAGTAGACACACACTTTCAGACTTAGTAGATTTTCCGAAATGCACGAAATTCGAACAAATACATACTGACATAGTTGGTCCGTTACCTACGTCACGCCATGGATATCGTTATTGCGTAACAATTATGGACCGTTTCACGCGTTGGCCAGAAGCTATTCCAGTTTCAGACATATCAGCTGACACGGTTTCTAATGTAATATTTAAAGAGTGGATATGTAGATTTGGTTGCCCTAGTAGAATAACCACAGACCAGGGAAGACAATTTGAAAGCGATCTTTTTAGCGCACTTATGAAACTATTAGGCGTACAAAAAATTCATACGACGGCGTACCACCCACAGAGTAATGGTTTGATAGAAAGATGGCATCGTTCATTGAAAAATGCGTTAACAGCGAGATTGGCCGATAGGTTGGATTGGGCAGACGAATTACCGACGGTTATGTTAGGTTTAAGAGCCGCGTTAAGAACTGACACTGGATATAGTGCCGCAGAATTGATTTATGGACAACCTTTAAGATTACCATCAGACTTTTTCCAGCAAAGTAGCCAAAGCGACAGTCATCATGATTACATAGTACAGTTACGCAAAACATTTAGTTCAATGAAACCTCAGAGTAGATCAGTTAGCGGTAGTAGAAAAATATTTGTAAGTAAAGATTTAAAGTTGTGTACACATGTGTTTATACGGAACGAAATGGTTAAAAAGTCCTTATCTCCAACATATGAAGGCCCCTATCGTGTATTGAATAGGACAGATAAAGTATATACAATTCAGTTGCCTAATAGAACCGCAAAGGTATCCATTGATAGATTAAAAGCCGCGTATATTTTGAACGAACAGACAGAGGATGAGAACTGTAATAAATTCGATAACAATGTTAGTATTAATCGTACCACAGCACCTATGATACAAACCAGTGATAAGAATTCTGACAATAAAGTTATAACTAGAAGTGGACGCGTAGTTAAACCGCGAGTAAGATTTAATGTGTAAGCGTTATTTATATATGTATGTCTATTTACGGCGTTACCATAGTGGGTACTGAGGGCCCCAAGGGGTGTAATTAATTATAGCAGAGTAGGCCACTATGGTAACCACCCTTAAAATATTACGTAGGATAGAGAAAAAATTTTAAGTCGGTGCTACATCAGTAGCTACCGCGCATGTATAAAATTATATAAGTTCGTAGTGTAAGGTAAGCGGCAGGATAATATATTGTGTATTGAACAAGTAGCAATAGAATAAAAATTAAACGCAACCTGTATATTTACTTGTATTGAAAAATTGTAAGGGTAACAATATTTCGAACTCACAAGTAATTGCGAAATTGCTTTATATAATGAGTAATTATATTTCGTTATTCAATTCTAGCAAGGCGACCATTTTTGCAACGCCGCACATTCCTGTGTGCCTTCTGCACTGTTATAAGTAACTTTAATTTTTTGTAATTATGTTAGAACATTTGTGATATTGAAATATAGTTTTTTTTCAGCAGTTTTTTTGTAAAAGGGGGATGACTGTGGGGACATGTGCAGTGTATGACGCAATAATAAAATGCGTTGCATCATATTAATTACGAGGTAGCGCGCCTGCATACTCTCACCAGTCAGTTCCCTCCCGTCTACACGACAACTTGTATACTTGATTCGATTCCGCGCAAATAAATTCGGTTAACTTAAAAATCCCCTTTTATTGAAAAGTGACCTTCAACAACAAGAGACATTGAACACGTATATAATATTAGAAAGATCATAACAAATACCATTTGCCATTATTAATTCGATACTATATAATTTAATATTAATTATATTACCAGTATTATTTATAAATTGGCAATACTGCTGCGCAATTCAGTTCTCTGCACACTCACGCACAGAATTTTGTAGTTCTACAGAATTTTTCTATAGGCGCCCAATTAAGCTACCATAGGACTGGACTGCACAACATAATAACATTTAAATAAATTTAGGCGACACTTCAAAAACAGATGCATAGTGCAGTCAAAATTAATAATTGCTAACGAGGAACAAATTAATATTCCGTGCACACAATACAATATTTCAGTGTCAAGATAGCCCCCTTTTATTTCTGTAATTATCTTAGAATGGTGTCGTTAAGTTACAAATCTCTTAACACTACGGCTTAGTTCCCTCAATATCGGTGTTAATGTTTAGGCCATCTGGTGTTCCCCTCCTGCCCCAAGAAGATAATCGGCGCAACTAACGGACGCCATTCTTTGCTCTTTAAATAATATTTCTTGTTAAGGGAGAGTCTATTGTAGGGTAAAAAGTCTACAATGTCATCTTTTTGTTTAAAAATGGCAACTTGTGGCCTAGGTTCAAATACTGTGTCGCGAGAATCTTTACAAATGTTCGAAGAACGGACACAAAGTACGCCCAGGCTTATAATAACTATTTGTGAATCAAATAGTTTTTTGTCTCGTATAGGATCGAACCCACAAAACTGAGGTGACCGTTTAAACCACTACGTCATCCGTGCAATCAAAATCTAAGATATTTGTGAGGTAAACGACATCGAGTTCTATTTTAAAATATATGCATTTTCTTATATAATTTTATTTAAATGTCTAAGAAAAATTTGATCAGAAAAGTAAACTAATAACGTAAGCAAAATGAAATTGGCCTGAAGCGGTGCTATTTCTTTTTAATATTAAATTTGATATTGTATTTTATATATTATAATAATTAATATACGAACATATTATATGTCTACTACTACTTTCAACAAATAATTTGAAGTAAAGCAAAGAAAATACATAAGTACGTTAAATATTTTTTATTTGATTTCTTAAATCTCTCAGTGGAACAAAATAATTTGTAACAGAAGTGTATATATATTATATTTATTTTTATGCTTCTATTTTGTCTTTACAATATACAGAGTAGTATTTTGTCAAGAATAATATTAATTCTGCTTTGTTTTGTTTTTACCGACATATATCGTGTTACTTCCAATGGTAAGGATATATACATAATAATATGTACTATGTAAAATTGAATCGGTAATTTAGTAGTTAAAAAGATCACCCGTTAATATTATAAAATAAGCACGCTTTCATTCGATCATTACGTATAATCAAACTGAATTGGCGGTTTAATTTAATGCTATTGAATAACTTCCTACCAATAATTGAAAAACAATAACATTTGCATATAATATGAAAATGCGAGATATATTTCGAATAATTCATTTTATAAGGCAATAACTAGTACAATAAAATCGAATGTTCTTTCAATTAACTTTAATTTACCATAATTACGCGAAATAATTGCGACAGCCTGGTAGGAGACCATTCGGCTACTCGGATTCTCGAGTTCATTTCCATGGCATGCACCTCTGAATTTTTGAAGTTAATGTGTGCATTAAATAGTCAATTATCACTTGCTTTAACGATGATGAAAAACGTCAAAGGAAACCTGTATTCCTGCGAACCCGTACTGGGCACGCTTGGTGGACAATGGCATAACACTTTTCATAGATTTTAAGAAAACAATTTTGTGCCGTCTTTATTATATAAAACTGCCTGCCTCGGACAGGCAGCGGTAGTCAAAGTCAAAAATCATTTATTCATTTAAGTCACAAAGTAACACTTATGAATGTCAAAATATATAGGTTAGTGAGTTTACTAAGTTACTGAAGCTACATTTAGGTTAGTTGCTAGGTTCAGGCAAAGGATTGAGCCTATGAGAAGAAACCTGCA
The DNA here is from genome assembly GCA_963675205.1 of Catocala nupta. NCBI lineage: Eukaryota > Metazoa > Arthropoda > Insecta > Lepidoptera > Erebidae > Catocala > Catocala nupta. The sequence continues at coordinate 28,746,892 of OY776091.1, read as the reverse complement.
AGAAACTCACTCTTATAAAACGCCAATTAAATATAATTTCAGAATTTTACAACTCAGATTAACAAGGTAGTAAATACTACTGCTACATTAATGTTGAGTTTGATGCCCGGATTGGTCAAAATATTATTAAGATTTTGACAACAGCGGCACGGGTTTTGGAACTATGCTCAGTAAAAATCCATAAACTCACCTCTTATGACCAGAAAACATAGCTGGGTAACGCATCAGACTTACCTACTAATGAAGAGGTCGTCAGTTTGAATTCTACCCATTGCACTGTCGACGTAAACCTACTTTTTACATAACATAATATTAACTTAGCTAGAACTATCAAAAATACTAGATACTTAGTAACGCAGACATCTAGAAATTTGTAAATTGGTCAATGTAATTGTAATAACCTATCATGAGAATATTTATACTAATATAATAAAGACGAAAGATTAGATTTTTGTTTGTTTGTAAGCTTTAAACACAAAAACTACATAATCGATCTTAAAAATTCTTCATCATTATAAAGCTGTATTATCACCGAGTAACATAGATTATATTTAACGCGAGTGAAGCTGCCAGCAAATACTAGTATAAAATAATCTTAATATGAAACGTGCAGTCGAAAAACCATATTATTTTGAAGCCAAGCTTCCCCTTAAACAGTACATTTGTTGCAACAATATTCGTTGCACGTTATTCTCAGCCCGCCTGTCGCCTCAAGAAATACTGTCACACCTACAGACATATTTTGCAATTGTCGTTAATATAGGGGGAACTCTAACTGTTCTATTTCATTGCCAAGTGAAACGATCAAATAAATCATGCCATAGTTTTATATTGAAACGTTTGAAGCTCTCGTAGGGCGTTTTGAAAACTAATTTAACTGTAGGGTATTTTGTGGACGATTGCAATATATACAAAATAATGGTTATATGCGGTGTACTATATTGGTGATATATTTACAATAACATTAGTTATAAATCTACCTCAGTGTTAACAGTAAATCTGACTGCTATGCATGTGTGGATTTCGGATTCGATTCCCGAATCAAGCAGTGTTATATCCGGTAAAATGTGTCAATGTAATCCTAACTAACATTATAAATATGAATGTATAAAAAGTTTCTTTTTTATGCTCCTAAAATGGCAAACAAGCATACGGCCCACCTGATGGTAAGTGGTCACCGTAGCCTATGGACGCCAGTAACACCAAAGGCACTGTTGCCGACCCTTTAGGAAAGGAAAAAGAGAAAAAGGAAGTGAGAAGGAGAAAGAGCGGGACGGGGGAAAGAGGGTTACGCTTTCACACCTTAACTACTCGATAGAACAACTTGAAATTTCGCATATACTTTGTCAGAGGTACAAAAAAGGGCATAGGGTACTTTTCATCCAGAAAAAAGAACTGTGCCCGAGGAATAGACATTTATTGGGCTTATTTATATAAACGCGAGCGAAACCGTGAGCGAAATCTACTGTAATAATAATTATGTTTGGATTATTAGCGTGGAACTATATATGTATACTCGTATACTGTATATAAATATGGGATAGCTAAGCTTAGCTGGAAGTGTGAGCAAAACTACTAGTAATTTGTAGCCATACAGAAAAATCGCCATATTATCGATATCATTTGTAATTGCGTAAGCATCTGACGCAGACGGATGGTAAGAATATTTCAAGGAAAGTATTGAGTACGAACGTGAACGTTTTGATAAGGTCCTATACGTTAAAATATGTATTTACTGTATAGTGCCCGTTATATTGTATCTCTAATCAATGTTTTATATAATTGATATTTGTTTATTGCCTTGGGTGGCAGAGGAGCGAGCGCCTCATTTTGGTTAGCGAAAGCAATGTAAATACCATGATGGTAAGTAGTAACTGTCTTCTAATGGGATAGTGTTCCTTGAGTAGTGTAACATCAATATCAAGAGAACAGCCAAGTACTGCCTACAGTAACACTTAAAATAGCGCATACCTAACTAACATGAGCATACCTAACTTTTTGACATTACGGAATATACTTGAAGGAAACACAACCTAGCTGCTAATGCGGCTTAGTAGTGTTTCTGTTTATTACCTATAATAATATGATGTAACAGCTTATCAGGAAAAAGAAACACATGGTGTACCTGGTAGGCTACCATAACTTATGTGAAGAGGACAGGCCAAAGAGCGCAAGTGAAGGAAGAGATTAGGTATTAAAAGAGCTTTCAGAACACTTACTCACAAAAAAAAACGTAATAGTACATATACTGCCACTTTACGTCAATATTCTGAGCACCTTCCCGGTCAAGCCAACCTATTCATGCTGAAATTAGTAAGGTGTCACTCTCCGTAACTGTTCTACAATGCGGCATTTAATACTACGATGGCTTGAGAAGTCAAAGTCACCTGCAGGGTTGCTATGTCTTAAAACTGAAAAGCCAGACGTTTGGGTAAAAAGGCTGGACGCCCTTAATATTTTAGTCTTATATTACATTTTTTTAGGGATGGACAGTGCTACTCCACTCGCTTACGCTAGCGATATAAGATAAGGTGGACGGAGCAAAAACCAAAACATGAAAATGGAAAAATAGCCAAATTTGAAAAGCCTAGTGTAATGAAATAAGTCTCTTCAGTGGATAGAGTCAACAAAACGTTGATTGTCCTTTAGCACTTTCCAACCACTTGACTAGTTTTCCACTAAACTATTACAAAACAATCTTTACACTGCTACCAATGAGACTGCCGTTTTGCAAGTCAACATAATTAATTTATTCTATTTGCCGGGAAAACGTTCTTTTTCACGACTCAAATAAAATTATTACCCTAAATGTCAGCCTCGTAACATATCGAACTGCTAAATTGTAAATAATACATACAAATCAGTATGAAATAGATTTATTAAATAAATATATTAGAATAATTATGTAGTCATAATCACAACTAAACGCAGTAAGCTAATTTCAATTATAAATTAATTATAAATAAATACAGAATCATTACACTAGTAAAAGCTGGACAGACCTGACATATTCTAATTTGGCCGCACACGCAACCAAAATGCTTGGCTGTGTCCAGTTTTATCCAGACGTCTGGCATCGCTGGTCACCTGTATAGTAACTAGACAGACCATAACTACCTATAGCCTGTCTAGTTACTTTACCCTCTGACTAAAATATAAATTAGTCTGCAAGATATAATCTAAATTATTAGAATTTTTGAGTACGCTCACTGAACTAATTTCACTAATTGTAAAATACTTTGTGTATTCTTAATTACTATTATTACTCTACTTGATTAATGAATTTCATTTATACACTTGAGGTATTCAAGTCCTCTTATGTTCATTACGGATTTAATTATTAACGGCTAAACAATTCTAAGCTTATCTATACTATAATAAAAATACTGCAAGTTGTAGTACCCCCGGATCCCACGAGGCTGTCCCTATCCAGAGAAATTCAGTATTGTCAACCTTCTATTGCAATAGTTGGAGAGGGCAATCCAAGGGTGCATGGCGGGTTACTCGATAATTTTATTACAATGGATTTCCTCCAAGTAACGCCTAATTTAATCCAATATATCATAAAACTGTAAAGTCTGGATCCAAAATTAGGGTATTACAATTTTTCTATCTGTTTTTGGAAAAACTAATGCTGGAGCATCATGTCAATACTACTAGATGATTTTGATGCGATTTCTATAGTTTGGTAGCCTTGACAAAATTAAAATCAAGACTATGTTATTTCTGATTCTATCTTTAATTCCTTTGGTATGGCATAAAGTATGATATAGTATCTATACAGATGTAATTAGACTTTTTGGAAAATGTATAAATAATAGTTTTGAGGAAGCTTAACCTCTGGAAGCTTTTTATTATTTGCCTTCGAAACGGGAATCACTTTATAACGAGATAAGTTTGCTAAAGTGCACTGTTGAGTAAACGCACACTATTAGAACAAGTCTTTGGTAAATATGCATGTTTACCATAAAACTGCAATTAGGGTAATAGCTTCCATATGATTATAAGTGAGCAGCAGCGATATCAATAAAGAAAAATGTGACGTGAACTGAATATGTGAAAACTATCCATAAAGTTTATTGTTATGCCGGCAACAAGGGATTCTAAGATCAGGCGAACTGCGTATTAGTCATACGAATAAATAATTAGTATATATGGCTTTTCCTAGAATAAATAATAAGATAATGATGAAGGTGATTGACTGCACGGATGGCGTAATGGTTTGGGTAATAGCCTCGCCCCTGCAACTGCGCAGTTTTAAAGGTTCAATCCCGTACTGGACAAATATTTGTGTGTTCCGAAATCCGAGTCTGTTCCTTGCATACGTTTTTAAAATGTTTGTATGGTCAACCGCAGCACAGGAATAGTTCCGAGTACGAGTGTGAGCAGACTTCTTAAAGAACATTGGAGGCAATTGATCTACAGTTAATATTTTTAACCTATATGTAATCTAAAACTAATCCAGAAATGTTGCAATCAATCACACTTCGTTATTATCATATTTTTCAAGAAAAATATCGCTATCCAATAATCAGCTAGCTCTCAACTAAATAGCTCTCAAGTCTTTGACAAATGATTAAAATTTAATCAATGGCCCGCTGGTGTTCTTTAACTACTGTTCAACTAACACTCAATGTTGAGTAATGTTTATAGGAGATTTATTTCTGATTAGTCAACAGTTAATACCTCGCTTCCTGGTAAATATTTGAGATTGGTTTATATGTGAAGTTGAATATCTCGAGCCTCCCTTGCCTCTTAAGCTACCGTTAGGTCTTCCTTCATCTAAGCAGATGTGAATAATATCCGTTCCAAGGCTTTTAGATGCATTACGTATGCACATTAGTTATTCCCGAGTACATGTTTATGTGCTCAGGTGGTTCCAGGCCGCGCTAAAATACTTTAAGGCTTAATGAGAAACTGATAGCCATGGGTCGCACGTTAATTTCCGTTATGCTGCTTGGTTATTCATTGCACTTAAATTTAATACATAAAATATAAATGCCTAATTCTTACTAATGTGGTCGGTCGCCACGCCATTGCGCCGAGTGTTGTGGGTTCGATTTCCACTCGGGACAAAACTTTGTGTGATCCACAAATGGATGTTCCAAGTCTTGGGGTATTTTGTGTCCGTTGTTTGAATGCTTGTAAAGTCCTTCGCGACACAGGATTAACTCATAGTGCGGGAGATATACTTAAAAAAATATATATGCGGATTTGAGTTTATGTGTTTGTTACGCTTTCACGCCTTATGTACTCGACCGATCATCATCATTACAGAAAAGGACATAGAGTATCTTTCATCTAATTAAGCACTGTTTTTGAGAGATACAAATTTATTCATAAAATCAACATTAAAGCAACCAAAGCTGCGGATAAAATCTAGTTATTAATATTGTTGTCTTACATAGATGATTTTCCTAACAACATATTATTTGCTCACAATAATAAATGTCATTTACACGTTGACGCCGCATGCACTTGTCCTACTCTAGAATCAACACACTTTATAAAATACCTCGGCATAACGCTTGACGCTAATCTAAATTTTCGCAATTACATTGAGTTATTAAGAGGAAACACCACGGGCGAGAGAATTGAAAAATAGGTATTTGTAAAATCTATTGCTGTCGCGCAGTGCCCGCAGAGCGGGATAGAGACAACTGCACCTTGGACCGAAAATACATATAAAAGTACACAAAATCAACGTTTCGTAGTCCCCTGATTCCTTCTCCAACACTTGACCGATTTAACTACATATTTCATTAAAAATTGAAGAAAGGCTTTGGCCGTGTTTCTAAGTTTTTCTTTTTTTATATAATCTACTCAAATTTGTTTTCTGGATTTTTGAACACAGCGGAAAATCTGACCAATTTTTGAGGTTTTTGAAGGCTCATATCTCTTTTTATAATTAATTAATGAAAAAAAGGAAAACATAGGGACATGCCTATACATGTTCTTTTAAAATATTATTGTTCTACTGGCATTATCCAGGGAGGAAACAGGGGACTACATTTGTATGGAAAAACGGCCCTTGTGTTTCCTCTTAAGTAAGAGAGTACAAAAGTTAATATTTATTTTTAAAACCATTCGTGACGCTGCTATTTTTAAATTACTAAGACAAGTATATCTGTCACTATGTCAGTCAATCATATCATACTGCATTACCTCATGGGGTGGAACATCGAAAACGATTTTATTCCCACTGGAACGAGCTCAACGGGCTATTCTAAAAGTGACGACGTTTCGATCTTTTATGTTTCCTACCTATGAGTTGTACCAATCCACTAATGTCCTAACTGTTCGCCAATTACTTATTCTGCTAACCGTGCTTAAACAACATGTACTACTTCCATCCAGATTACTTTCTCCAGACAAGAGCCAAAAAATTTAGTATGTACTAAGCTTCATGCCAAACATGCATTTGTAAATAAATTATTCTTATTCCTAGAACCATTTTTATATACTAGATTAAATAGAATTTTAGATATATATATAGTCTAAGTTATAAACAATGTAATGTTATTGTTACCAAACACCTGCAAACACTAACCTACTCCGATATGGAGATTTTACTTACAGTTGTAAAATAGCCTTAAGTCATTAATAATTTGTAATAATATGTAATAATATGTAATCTAAGTTATTTTTATTGTATCAATATACATATTTTATTTTAAGTTTATGCACATTGACCTAAACCCTAATTAAGTAAGTAGAGAAATAGCCTGAAACACAGGTGTAAACCTAGTTCAGGCAACCACTTTATAAAAACCTAGCACTTGAAATTAAATTAGAATGCACAATGTCGGTCGATTAAAGTATACCTAAGTAAAACATATACCAGATTAAGGATAATTATAATTTATTGTAGTATAATATTACATTTGAATAATAACAAAAATGTATACCCATGTATTATTATCAAATGGAAATCCGTAGTCTCTACCTACCCCTCTGGGAAACAGGCGTGAATTTATGTATGTATTATTATTGAATAAAATAATTATTATTATTATTATTTCGTAGGTTATACGAAATTTAAACACAAAGAAATTGGCATATTGGCTTTATTTGTTTTTTTTTGACGATAGCACTCAGCATTTAGATGGTTGTAGAGAAAAAGATATTTACCGTGTCGATAATGTAAAAAGAATTAAAACGAACGTTAAGATAATTGTGAAAACAGCAAAAATAATCTATAGTTTGTATTAATATGCTTTGAAGTAGAAGACAGTACGTCAAGATCTACATTTTGTCAGCGTTTTTTAGAGCTCCCACGTTACAAAGAGTGACCCCATTTAGTTAGCCTAGCCTTTTTCCTATCAAGAAAACCCAATACGTTCTAACTGGTGATGCATAATTATTATTGAAAATAATAAATTGTCATTAGTAGATTAAAATTGTGCAGGTATCGAACAATCAATTGCCATGTCAGATTGTGATAAGTACGAGTAGTATCGATCTTAAGACAAACTAAGAATACTCATCACTTAGAATGTCAACTACATTCCACAATCAATCATAGTTACAATAATCAAATAATTCGAATGTTTTGTAACCATCGCGCAGCACTAGTATAGACAAAGATAAACAGATGGAAGAAACATCCATCAAAGAAATTACTAACATAACATCGGAACCCAGAGTTTCCTTATCCTTAACTCAAAATCGTAAAATTCTGCCTTGAATTTACAATCGTATCAGTAATTTATGTTTTGCCACAGTAAAAATAAACTTTGCCCTTTACGTTAAAACACGGCACATTCGTACGAAAATTGAATACACGCCTAAATTGTTTCTCATTATGATTTTCATCAATTATGCACTGTGTACAAATTAAAGACAAATCCGAAGCCGGCTTGTAATAAAAGGTTCCGTGATATATAAATGTTTTAATAGTACGACGAGTAAAAATAAATTTAAAATAAAGAAAGTGATAATTTGTTTATTTTAAGTCTTGTATAATAAATAACGTGTCAAAGCACTCAGCGCCAATTTACAAAGTACCTTCTCATTCATACACATTAGCGATGGACATAATCAATCATAATCGTCGAATTAGTTATTCGAACTATAATTAAATATATTGAACTCACTATGCATAGTACGCACGCTGCGTCATTCACTACACCAAGTAGGTATCATATTCGAGAATCTGTCGCAATATCGGAAATGCAAGCACTAAGTCTGGAAATATGCCGCCCTCTACTACGACGAACCAAAAACCATAGTTATAATAAAAATAATAATTATTATTGTTCCCATAGCCCATATATTAGAATCCATACGTAGCAATAGTCCTACGCCTGCTGCGGCTAGTGCCGCTGTCGTTGTTCCATCCTACCTTTGGTTAAAACTCTCGAAATCTCTTCACGTTGGACACATGTCTCCATGTAAGCCTAATAATATAATATGTTAGAAAATACTTGTGATAAGAGAAACATAATAATAAATAGAAAAAATTGTCATATTTTCACAATAATTAAACGATAATAACTACAGTAGTATAAACTGTGTCATAGACATTAACGCACACAATACATTTTTTAGATTCATTCGTATGTTAATTGTGGGTGAAAGTAAATTATGTGTGTGTATGTATGTCTCTGTGTGTGTATGTGTATAGCTAGCGAAATATGGTCTAAAACACTTCTGCCTACCCCTTCGATGAAAGGCAGCCGTAACAATATAATTAAAAGCAGCTCCAGCTACCCAAGATACGAATCAAACTTCGGACAAACCAGTAGCATCGGTTAAACAAATTAAAACCACAGAAAATTCCACTCAACCCCTTGAACCCTAAAAATGTACTGCCAAAAGGATGTCGAAAGTGGGTTTACAAAATATAACGGGTGTATATCATCATTATCCTGGACCAATTTTCAGGCAAAACGTGCCATGGATTAAATCAAACTCTCCAAAGTTACTCAACAAATTCCCTTTTTTATCAATCCCTTGAAATTGGTCAGTACTGCATGAATTATTTCTGTTACAAATTGGAAAGCGAAATTTTCTATTCCGCCTGGTTTTACCTAATCTTTGTTTCAAATTTGCTTTTGTTGACGTGATGTGTATGTCATATTAAAACTGACTGTTATTTATTTTGGTTAAATTTATTATCTTTTACAATTGACATCGACACATTGGAACACAATATTGTCGAAATGAAGATTTATCCACTAAATGTATCTCATTTGAGACTAAAGTGTTTCAATTAATAGGAGTTTAAATATGAATTTACCTGCTTTGTATGAAGAGAATCGGTAACATTGTGATTTTCATACTAACTATATCATCAATATTTTTGAATGACCGATTTTAATTCTATGTTGATTTTTCATGTACCTATTTGGTTGCCCTTAAGAGGAAACACCACGGGCGAGAGAATTGAAAAATAGGTATTTGTAAAATCTATTGCTGTCGCGCAGTGCCCGCAGAGCGTGATAGAGACAACTGCACCTTGGACCGAAAATACCTATAAAAGTACACAAAATCAACGTTTCGTAGTCCCCTGATTCCTTCTCCAACACTTGACCGATTTAACTACATACTTCATTAAAAATTGAAGAAAGGCTTTCGCCGTGTTTCTATGTTTTTCTTTTTTTATATAATCTACTCAAATTTGTTTTCTGGATGTTTGAACACAGCGGAAAATCTGACCAATTTTTGAGGTTTTTAAAGGCTCATATCTCTTTTAATAATTAATTAATGAAAAAAAGGAAAACATAGGGACATGCCAATAGAGGCTATACATGTTCTTTTAAAATATTATTGTGCTACTGGCATTATCCAGGGAGGAAACAGGGGACTACATTTGTATGGAAAAACGGCCCTTGTGTTTCCTCTTAAATAACAAAAGCATCAACCATGATGTAATTATGGCGAATTGAAACAATGAATACTAAGCAATATATCAGTAAACACAAATTGTATAAAAGATTATCATTGCATTTTGTACAGAAGCCATTATATTAAAAGTGTCGTACTTTTTCATAAACTGGAATTTCATAGCTAAAGACCTATTTGTAGGTATGGTATAAATGCGTTTATTGTATATTATTTATAAACATCATATAAAGTTACATGTATGTAATGGTAGTTATATAAAAATACAGAGAGACTCTCATAGATCTTTTCAGATTTTTTGTTTTATTGTGTTTTTCTTTAATTTTGGATCGTTGACTATTATAAAAATAGAGCAGCGATAGCTCAGTGGGGAGACCAACAGACTGCAATGCAGAGGTCTCGGGTTCGAACCCACGTCGCGCACCTCTGACTTTCGGAAGTTATATGACTTTTCGAAATTATGTGCGTATTAGTTGACAATTATCGCCTACTCCGTACCTCGGAGAGCACGTTAAGACGTCGGGCCCGGCTGCCATGAACATCTATGGCAGTCGTTATTGGGAAGTCAGTGCCCTATAATATCCTGACACTGGTCTAGCCTTAGGGTAACAAAAGATCCCACTGGGTCGAAGTGTCGCCGGTCTGTACTGACTGGCCCCCCACACAAGATAAGATAAGATTATAAAAGAAGCTCTCTGACATTATATAAGCTATTTGACATATTAAAGCAAACATATCTATACTTATATTATAAATGTGAAAGTTTCTGAGGATGTATGGATGTTACGTTGTTATGTTGTTACTCTTTTACGTAAAATCTACTGAACCGATTGCGATGTCAAAGTCAAAGTCAAAGTCAAAAATAATTTATTCACTTAGGTCACAAAGTAACACTTATGAACGTCAAATGGGTTAGTGAGTTTATTATATTTACTGAATTTACATTTATGTTAGTTGCAAGGTTCAGGCAAAAGGTTGCGCCTATGAGAAGATACCTGCAAGAAACTCAAGGCCACTCTTTTAAATCGCCATCAATTTATAATTTCAGTATTTTACAACTCATTTATGTACCAGGTGTTGCAGTCATTATGCCATATGTCACTGTCCATATAAAACTAAATTCTAAAATAAAGAAAAGTTGGTAATATTATGTAAAAAGCATTTGAGATTTGAAATAATATTTATCAGTACGTAGCCATTTGTAATAGACAGTAGAATGGCATAAGGACGCATACACTTACACTTTGTGACATGAAAAGGTAGTTCGTGACTAAATGTAGTTAAAACAAAAATTTACGTTAATACTTATAAAGTTTGTTTAAAAGAAAAGAAAGATACTTTAACACTACCAAATAAACACGAAGTACCTTCACATAACTAAATTGACTTATATAATACATACATTGTTTGAATCCTGTATGAAACAAGCAACTAGTTCCATGAGTTTTTATCATTTAAGTAATCATTGATTGAATAATAGCCCTTCCGGATAAGCTGACTTTTAACAGCACTTTTAAATTTTAGTAAAGGTAAATTTATAATATCAATCGGTAGTTTATTAAAAAAGCGTATACTGACTCCCGCAAATTAATTGTGATGAAACTTGGTATGTAGATAGCTGGGGACCTGGATTCACACATAAGCTGCTTGTTATCCCGATATTCCTACGTCAACGGGACTTACGCGGGTGAAATCGCGGGCAAAATCTAGTTTAAAATAAGTGTACTTAATATTTTCTTCAAACCACGAACCAATTACATAAAACTACACTACCTTTGTATTGTCTATATGAATGGCCTATTGGTTTAAGTGGTCGCCTGGCCTATGTCACAATGCCGAGTGTTGTAGGTTCGATTCCCGCATGGGTCAAAATTTTGGGTGATTTACAAATAGTTGTTTTGAGATTGGCTGTTCTTATTTGAATTTCTTTTAAAAGTCTTAAGAAAGTTATAGATTTTATAACATGTCTGAACTAGATAGATCGGACATGTTATAAAATCTATAACTATATAGATATATAGTTTGAAGAAATGTTGACTTTCAATGCGTCATTCAATTATTTACTCGTAGTTTAATTTTAAATGACAAGGCGAACATCTTAACTTACCAAAGTCCCTACGGTGGCACCAAAAATGTTTTATGGTTCCATTAGGTCAATACGGAACCCATATAAATAAAATCACTATCGTGTCCATTACCCAAATGTTTTCCTTAGAGATTGTTTGACATGGAAAGGCACAAGAATAAATTATATTGACCCATTTGTTGTTCAAAAAAATAAGACCAACATTTTACAATAAATCATCTATCAGGCGGCTATCGATAATATTGTTTAAATTGAAATGTCTCAACGTTGTTAAGGTTATTGAACCTCAAAATTAAAACAAGTTAATGTTAAAGTTCATCTTCTTGCAGTTCTCAGCTCCCACTTTTTGCAGTTATGTGTGTTTTAAATAGTTTATTATCGCTTTCCTCTTTTCCATAAGAAATGTGAAGCCAGCCAACCTGCACTGGATCAGTTTTGTGGTCTATGGTAGACCATAGACCACAAAACTGATCCAGTGCAGGTTAGAACCCTTCTCACATTTAGAAGAGGAATTCATATTGGGCCTCGAGCCCAGCAATAATAATAATTGATATCAATTTGAATATAAACAAAAATCAAAATGCCCAAAAAGAAACAAAAAACGAATTCAAAATATCATAAGCGTAACAAATGACATACAAATATATTTTAAAGTAAAATTATTATATAAGAAGAACCAATTTCAAAATAATTTAGTTCTAAAATGTTTTATTTTCTATAATTGTAACTTTTTATTTACAATATATTTACATTATTAATTTTAAAACGAATTAATCTAATATATATATTTACAAACGTATTAAAAAAGATAACATAATTACAAAAACACAAATAATTATAATACTAAATATTTACAAAACTAGTTTAGGCATCGTAGAATTCTTCAGCATCGCTGTCAAATAGTAACGTGTCCAGAAGACTGACAGCATTGTCACGTTGAATGACAATGCTGATTCTTTGGGCCAAGAAAAGACCAGCTTTCTGATCACGCGAAACGTCGATCAGGCATTTTGCGATCTCCCTGTACAAAATACGAGCGCTCGGACCCCATAAACCTAGAGTTTCCATCCCAAATGGCGCAAAAATGTAATTTCCGACTAAATTACTATATTTGCGCCGTTTGAGGGTTTGTCGCCGTTTGTCTATAATTATTTAAAGAATAAGGGAGTGTACTACCCTAAAATTGACTACAAATTTTATTCCACAATAAAATACTTGCCTATAGATTTTTACCTGTGTCATGCAAACACATAGTGTCATGACGAACTGGGGAGCTGGCCCAACGCCAAGTCAATCCGTTCTCGTTAGCACTCCTACCGTTTGTGCATCATACAAGGAATTGAAACCGAGCCTCTTGTTCAGACTGTTAATTGAAAGCTTTCAATATACACCAATATTTCGATCTAACTGCACAGATAGTGTAGTAGGTAAGGCGGTCACTTCTCCAATTGTGTTGCGAGTTTAATGCCTGTATCCGCTCGGTCGCGGATGTCCACTTCGCAAAATGTCTACAGGGACATATTGCGCCTTGTAGATAATTTTAATTTTTGTGATATCTATCTGCATAATTTATTACTATAAAATCCTCTGTACGCGAATCTGATTAGTACTTGACCTTTTTTACTGATACCGAGGATTTGGAAGCAAGGGACATTTTGTGAATGGGAAATTTTGCGAAAAGGACATTTTGCGAATGGGACATTTTGCAGAAGGGACATTCTGTGAAAGGGACATTCTGCAGTAGGGACATTCTGCGAAAGTGCCTTTCGAGAACAGTAGACATTTTGCGAAGTGGACATACTGCAACTGAGCCCTCTTATCGAACACGAGAATGTACTATGAACTTTAGTGATCTGTACGTCCGAACTTTTAATGTATTGCTTTGCTTTACAAATTACATATTATATTGCAAAAAAATATTGCCCTCAGGTTAGCTATTAATTAGTGTACCTAAGTGTTAGTAATCGATTCTCGTCTATAGTTCAATGAATAAGAAATAAATACATAATCTCGCGATCGCGAGTCTGTTTTAATCATTGGGTTACCATTGCATCAAATGACGTTCGATTTCACGCTATTTTACATAGCCTCTAATCGTTGACCGTTTATGCAATTCTGCGTTTTAAAAGTTCAGTAATTATGACAAACTGCTAATAGCTGTTCCAGCTTTTTAAAACGGTAATATTTTGTAAAATAGTTAGCGGTTATGTGAAACAGCAAATTATTTTAAATTAATTTGTTTTTATCTACCGCACTAGAAATAATTCCTGAATCGCGGGAGACTTTACAAACATTTAAACAACGCATACAAAGAACATCCCGACTCAGAACAATCATTTGTAGATTACACAACTTTTTGTTCCATGCGGTATTCGAACCCACAACACTCGGCGCAGCAATACAATTTCTTCTAACCGACTTCAAAATGGACGAAATATAAAATTGTAATAAGAAACTGTGTCCACAAGTATTTTGCCATTTGGTCGAAAACAATGTAAATGTCAAAGATTACAGACCAATAACACTAAAGTTAGCGTGTGCGTTATTTTAAGCCGTACATAACCATTTGGTCAATTGAGCTCAATTGAGCAAATGGTATTCTATTCGCGGTTAGTGCGAGATTAAATTGGGGTTACTTTTGACACTATTACTAAAAGCATTAGAAACTTGTAGAGCAATATACAATGGTTGAAATATACAGTATTTGAAATGAGCGATAGGTAACGCATTTATAAGTAAAAACTAACACATTTTATATACTTACGCATGTATATATACATATGTCATAGACACACACGAACAAGTAAGCAAGTGTTTTACACCACCTTTTCATCACCTATATTTTTAATTAGCTCCGTACTGATACTAAAATTTTCTACAAGAAAATCAACTGCGCGATCCGGCATACTAATGTATAATATACTACATTTTGCACGCGGCTCCGCTCGCGTAAATGTAGGCTAGGTTAGGTTAGTAACAGTACCCTTTTTCTGGATAAAAGGTACCCCACGTACAATTCTGTTCCCCTGAAAACGATTATACGAAATTTTAAACATACTCGCATTTATAATCTTAGTGAGGATACAAATCGAACTAAGTATACAAAATCAAAAAAAAGGCGAAATCCTCACCAATATTATAAATGCCAAAATTCGGCGTCTTAACTCTCTTTTTTAACTCAATACTTCAATAATACCCAAATCATAAGCAAATCTTGTGAAATGTTTCTGTGTAACAAGAATTGCTCCTAAGCAACATCGAAATATAAAACGTGCTCGTCAATTAAGAAATGAGTTTGAAGAAGTACTTAAGTAACAGTCTGTTCGTAGCCTGACCGACGGAGAAATTAATTAAGTAGTACTTATATACTTCAACCTTTTAATAGCGAGAGGTAATTTCACAACTTTCTCACCGCTAAAGTGAGTATCTTTAACGAAACCCTTTATTGAAGTTAAAACAAATTTGATACAATTTCCGCCGTACCTCCCACGTGGGTTTTAATATTGCAATCAGTATTTCGTATTTATTAACAATATTTATTTTGAAAACAACGAGCAATCGTCTTCTGTGTAAATAAATAAGAGTTCTGATTACTCACCAATATTTCCAAGAATAAACTCAACCAGCGCGGTTGGATGTATCTTTGGAAATATTTTGTGAGATGATGGATTTATAGTGAACTATTGCTGTTGTAAATCTTTGTTGTATCTTTGTTTAATTAAAAGCACTAATTTCTGGTACTGTCGGTATAAAATTCATTTTTTGCTTTAAGTAGTCTTTTCATCATGGAAGGAAATAGGATATATTACGCTACGAGCTACGCTACTATATGTAAGTAATATGGGAATATACGATACATATATGTAACTAATATGGGAAAATTTGGGTTTTCAAAAGATAAATAAAGAAAATGTATAGTTTTATTTTTGTATCTTAATTTAAAATATAAAATCGCTTTATTAAGAAAGCAATCTAAAATGTAGAAAATAATTTAATAATTTTTATGTAAAAATGCGTGGGGTTAAATATCTTAGAAAGCACCCCACGCTTTTTTACATTAAAATTATTAAATTATTTTCCACTTATTAGTTTGCTTTTTCAATAAAGCGTGTTTTTTAGTTATTTTAAACTATTATTTAAATTTCTTTAATATTTTCTAAATTATTGTATTGTCATCGGTCCTTGATAAGTATGCCAAATTTCAAGTTAATCCAACGTTTTGAAGGAGGTCAATATCATGTTCAAAGTTTCCGTTACATACATACTAACTTACATACAAACATACGAGTAAGTATGAAGCTAATAAAAGCGTGTTAAAAAGACAGCGCCTGCACTAGGAATAATTCATATGTCACGGGGGATTCTACAAATATTCAAACAACGGACACAAAGAACAGCTAGACTCGGAACAACCATATGTGGATACACACGGCGCAGCGGCAGTGATGATCCGTCCACTCAAACCAGCCCTACGTCATCCGTGCAGTCAATATTAGTTTGAAACTTTCTTTGTTATTTGACCTACATTACATCTAATTTGTAGCTTCTACATCTCTAGTTTTCGTGTGGACTAATTCACGTTATAATATCAAATCAAATCAAAATAAATTTATTCAAATTAGGTTACAAGGTAACACTTATGAATGTCAAAGTTACACGTAAATTTTTTTTCTTTGAATTTACATTTACTGCCTCGTTCAGCAAAGCAAGGGTGTGTAGGGCTTATGAGAAGAACGGGCAAGAAACTCATAGCCACTCTTTTTGATCGCCAAGTGTACAATAATATTTCGTTTACAAATCATAACTGTAAGGTGCTGCAACCATTTCTCCATGAACTACTACTCAACATACTCAAGCATTTGATAAAAATGGATGGTAGCCTCTAAAGCAGCAGTATGGTAATAGCTCAGCTATTGCTGTTAACAAGAGTTAGTTCCAAATAAATCCCACATTGATAAATCCACTACACACTCGCCATCTAATTGGATCGGATTGCAGTTTCACATGCGTTAACGCTAGCTGCTACATTTACGAGACTGAGTTATCTTGTCGTAAATTTCCAGTTGACACATCACCGTTTAGGCTTGAGTAATAGCAAGTATTTAAACTATTTGTTAACGACATGTATGCGAATAAACGACGCAAGCCACCCGCGCAAGTAACCCATGCAAGTTTAATTATTAACTTGTAACTTGTCTTATGTATAGCTCGAACGAACAGTTTGCGTCTACTTGCGTCGTGTACTATGTAATATATTATATTTATACTGCCTCGGTGGCGCAGTGGTAGAGTATGCGACTGCTATGCATGAGGTGTCGGTTCGAATCCTAAATGGGAAAACACATTTATTAGGTTTGTATAAAAATAAATCTTCTCTTCTTCATACACACACGTGCCTTGGAAAGCACTTAAAGCCTTTGTACCTGCGACTGATCTCTCTCTGGTCATGTCGGATTGCCGTCCCGTTGCAATAAAAGAGTTAGGTAAAAGAGAGTACACTTGTGTTTGCGCATACACTTGTGCACTATAATATCTCCTGTGCAGATGGCCAGTATCCGTTAAAATTGGCCGCCGGGACCGAAATTCATTTGTTTCATTTTTATTCATAATTAATTTATTTGCCTCATATTTTCTTTCATAGCTAGACTAGTAGCAAACTATTTTAGAAAAATAACTTTTCAACTTTAATGTCACATGAATTAATGTCACAACGCCTAAACCGGAACACCTAAAAGTAAAAAATATGCATGATGGCGTTAAATCTCGTTACAAAATATTTTTAATTTACTCCATTGATATTTTTATGAGTAGCGAAAGCTTAGTGGGAACCATTGGACTGCAACGCAAATGTTGCGAATTCGATTCCAAAGCTTTGACTTCTCGAAGTTATGTGCATATCAAATGATTAATATATCGCTCGTATTAACGGTAAAGGAAAACATATGAAGTCAAAGATGTGTGAAGTTTGCCAACCCGCACTAGGCCAGCGTGTTGACTTAGTCCTAACCCTTTTCATACTGAGAAGAGGCTCGCACTCAGCAGTGGAAGGGTTTATAAATAAGGCTAATATTATTATTATGTTTCTCTTATCACAGGTACTTTCTAACATATTATATTAGAAAATAACTGGCCCTTTGGGTGGCTTACACGGAGACATGGGTCCAACGTGAAGAGGCCCTTTGAGAGTTATAATCAAAGGTGTGATGGAACACCTACAGCGGCACTAGCCGCAGCAGGCGTAGGACTATTGCTACGTATGGATTCTAATATATGGGCTATAGGTATGGGTGTTTGGTGGACCGGTATATTGCTAACTATGGATGAAAAACGGCATCTGCCCTGAATACTCTAATAGCATCAATGCAATGGGCAGACGGTGACTTGCCAACTCACAAGATGGGCCCCCTGATAAGCCACTATAGGCATACAAGCCAGCAGCAGAGGGCAACACCGGTGCAAGTGGCTAGGGGTGTCGAGCGGTGCGGCGCCAGTTTCACCATCAAGGGTCTCGTGACAACGGAGACCCGGAGCGGGTTTCCCCGTAGTTATGCCCTTGAAAATGACACTTCCACCCCCAAGCATATAGCTCTAGCGGCCCCCCTCTGGCCGGCCGACCAAGGCAAGCCAGAGTTGAGAGTCCTACGGGCGCTCTTGAAGTTCCACCCCGGCCAACCAGTAACGGCAAGCCGGGGACGAGGCCCTAACCAACTCTCTGAGGCATTCAGGACCGCAGTGTCGCCACTCACATTCAGCCCGCCATAAGCTGCCCTGCGGTTTGTGCGCTTTAATTTAACCTGGTGATACATTTTTTGTTTATATCACAAGGCGAAAGTTATAGTTTTAAAGCTAGTATACTGTGCCCTCCGATATTATTATTGATACTTTGAGTTAAAAAGTATACTAAAACATTTTTATATAGTAATACAACCTTATGTAAAAAAATCAAGTTATTCCATCTACTACTTTTAGAGATTTGCGGACACAAACTTACAGGTGGTGATTTTTTATGTACAAAGATTCTATCTACATAGGAATCTGTAAGCCATCACAGATGCTATAGTTGATCCATTATCTCGTGAAAATAGATTTTGTTTGTAGCCTAGCCGCTTTTCACTACCACTATATTATTACCAGTTCGTACTGTATTTTTTGTTCGTACAAAACTCAAATGTAAGTGGCAAATGTTCTGTGTATTCTTTGTGTTTGTTGTTTGAACATAAAAGGATTATCCGTAGTGCAGGTCTTTTAATAAAGTAATGAAACAGCAAATCCCCGTACAATATGCAATACGGACAAATAAGTTAAAGATTAACATGTCGTAGTAATTTTATTTAATGCTTAGTGTATTCAATAGTCGTTTAATGGTGTAATGGTTTCAGCTACTTACTGATACATAAATTCGATGAAGTAGACAGCCATGGTGTATTGTTAAGAATGTATTTATGTCTTTAAAAGTAAATCGTTTCAATTTCTTATAGAAAATTGGTATTACTCTGTTGCTGAATATTTATCGGTGATAAAAATTCCGCTTTATAATTTATTGTTGTTGATTGTCTTGTGTCTATCATAATAACTAATGGTTATAATATAATTTGATTTAATCTTCAATGGAATTTGTAATGAATCGTTATACATAATTTTACAATCATACTTTCATTATATGCCCTAGTGGCTGATCATGGCATTAACATTATTATGTATATAGTTACGTAATAAACACTTGTATGTAAACTATGTATCAAAAGTTTATTGATTTTTATTTATTACAACCACATTTTTTTAGCACAACAGTAGCAACAAAATAGATCTAGCCTAATACAAGTAGAGCCTATCGTCGTTTACCGAGCATAGTCTCACGAAAATCTCAAACTGACTTTGTCCAACCCAGGAACCAAGATCGAAAGAGTTTGTATCGTATTACGTTTGGAGATCGAACCGACAACACTCGGGACATTAATCATAACGCAAAAGAAATCCATTTGGGCAATAAAGGGAGCTGAATTTACAGAGAGTTGTAGACCTATAATAATAATAGTTTATTCAGTTTATGTTGGTACAAATATGAATAACAATAAGTCTTAAGATACTTAACAATTGGATACAATACTTTGGACGCCTGTACTAGGTTATACGTGTATCACAGGCGATATGTGCTATTGTAGTGTAATAGAAAGATAATTCTTAACAATATTTAACAAATATAGCTTGTTCAATAATAAGTTACTATTACATATAATGAAAATATTATTACTTTTTTATATAATTTTGTATTTAAATATTAGCTGACATATTTAATAGAGTCTCGGGTTCGAACCCACTACGCGCCCCTCTGAATTTCGGAAGTTGTATGACTTTTCGAAATTATGTGCGTATTGATTGACAATTATCGCCTGCTCCGTGCCTCGGAGAGCACTTTAAGCCGTTGGTCCCGGCTGCCATGAACATATATGGCAGTCGTTATTGAGAAGTCAGCGTCCTATAATATCCTCACACTGGTCTAGCGTTAGAGTAGCGTTAGCCTTCAGGTTGCGGAGGTCAAGTGACAGCCGCTCCATGTAAAAACTGATATCCAGTCAAATCCGGTTAGACCAGAAAAGCCGACCCTAAATGACTTGGGGATAATAAAGGCTAGGGAGAAGAAGTTCATGAAATAAACATAGGATATGTCTAATAATGGGCATCTACGCTAATTAGTGTAAGTGATGAAAATATAATTAAATGTCAATTTAGGCATCCTCATAATCTACTGAGTTTATGTACCTTTATTCCGCTTTTTTCCTGGCTGGACAATTAGTTTCATCCGTTTTGTGGTTGCTAGTCTTTTAAATGTAGCATGTAGCATATTTAGAGGCTATATTTAAGCAATTGAAAATTCTTCTACTGCCATGCCAATAAATCTATGAAATATGTACTTATGTTAAAAACATACACATCTATTAAAAACGTAGGAGATATAGAAAATAGTCGATCGAGACACAAAAACAGACTCAAACAACCACAAATTAAACTAAAACTGTTTAAGAGAAACACATATTGCAGGCTATAAAATTATACAACAATCTTCCAGATAGTCTTAAAAACTTACTACTCACACAGTTTTGTAGAAAACTATATAAATACTACAAGAGAAAAGCTATAATCATTTTAATGAATTCTTAGAAGAGAAAATAAAAGTTTGATTAAATAATTTAAAAGGTTTGCATATACAAAATTTCGACATTTATTTTCTATGTATTTTCTTTATAATTTCACTTCTCAATAATATCCTTCTAACATTAATGATAATTTAATAATATAATTGTCTAATGTATTTTGTAAAATGTTTTGTATGCTTTATATAAATATATACAGTACCATGACTGTATGACATCACACTGGAAGGACAAATCTTGTTTTATTTTCTACAATTTTGGACTTTTTAATTTAGATTACTCGTCATTCTAATTTTTCAACATGTTCAATATATATATGACTGGGGAATATATTAAAATTATAGGTATAATTTACTGCAATTGCATGTAAATAATAAGAATTAATATTTGCACGCCTGTAACGGCAGAATAAAAAAAAACCATATTCTTAGAAATAAAGTTACTATTATTATTAATTCTTGGCAACGGCGAGGTGCACCTAACACATAACTGAAAGCACTGTACCATTCGCCAGTTAAGCATTATTGTAAAATAGCTTTAAACTCTAAATTTAATTTATAAATCGATATCATTTGTATCAATGATAGCTCGCCAGCTTATATATCGTAAGCTTTTATTTCGCCCTTGTTTAAACAGAATTTTCTAAAAACATATAAAGGAATAATACTCAAGAAGTACAAGAGTTATAAATCTATTAAATTACTTGATCGGCAACTCGTACAATAATAATGGCTGTTAAGTTTGTTTTTAATAACTTTTCTTAAGAGAAAGTTTTAAGTAGAATAAATCATTTCGGTAACAGCTGCATTTGTTCTTCATTTATTGAACTCCTATTGACATAATAATATCGAATACTCTTTGTATTCTGAACAGCTTTTGATTCACATAAAAGAAACAAAAGATTGTAATTCAAAGGTACCATAGACCTTTACCATTCTTAGATAGCACAAAAAAGTGTCCACGCTAAGAATAGTGATGTAATAGAGTAAACAAGGCAATAACCATCTATAAACTTACCCTTTACAAAATAAAACAGTGTTAAATCATGGTTGTGAAACTCTAAAATATGATGAAACTGAACAAATAATAACAACAGTGAACAGTACCTTAACAACTTGTAACGCATAAAAATTCATTCACATACACACAGAAACACACACCTATACAAGTACACATACATGCACACAGAAACACACACTCACACACCCTCACAAACATAAGTTGAAGTTTAAAAATCTTGCACTAATTGTACTCGTTCTTTTTTCCAGTTGTTTTTTTTATTATTTTTCTTTTTACATTTATATTTTTTGTTTTTAATCGTGTACCTAATTGATGATGACCTTATTACATAAGATTATTATTGTACCTAAGTAAGGGAGAGGGCACTGATTCCTGTAACACAGGTTTATTACCTAGCACAGGTGTCAGGGACTTCACAACATGAACGTAAACGTTATTTATTATTGTCAATTTTATGAACAAACGTGATAGTTTAAACAGAAACATACCTAGATATCGCCGTTAGCAAAAGGTATGTTTCTCTTTTAACCTTCAAGGATTATTATATGTACTACTAGCTGTCCCGGCAAACGTTGTTTTGCCATAAAATGTTATGACCAAAAGATTAAAAAAAAAATTTAGGGATGGACAACCCTTATCACTTAGGGGTATGAAAAATAGATGTTGGCCGATTCTCAGACCTACTCAATATGCTCACAAAATTTCATGAGAATCGGTCAAGCCGTTTCGGAGGAGTACGGGAACGAACATTGTGACACGAGAATTTTATATATAATGTCATGACTGTCTCTATCGTAAGGCGGTAATGTATGCAACTGCAGTGAATAAAATGAAAAGGCCTCAAAATCGGTCGGGCGATATATTATCCAGATTTATTGTCAAGAAATTCTCGGTAGTGGCGGAGGCTAGGTATAACTGTGCCCGGTAAATAGCTAAATAGCTCGGCAAACATCGGTGTGATATCGGTCGATGGCGTAGTGGTTAGTGTAACTGACGGCCACGCCTGAGTTCGCGGGTTCGATTCCCGCACAAGTCAAACATTTGTTTGCCCAGATCAAGACAAACATCCATGTTTATCATGGATGTTTGTCTTGGTCTTGGTATTTCTATGTATGTAATTACAAAAAAATATGTATATATGTATGTTTATCTATTGTCTAGTACCTATAGTACAAGCTCTGCTTAGTTTGGGCTAGATGGTGTTGTGTGTATGTGATAGACTATTATTATTATGTTTGTGTGTATGCCATAATGTAAATTTCACACCATATCACTTCGAAATAAAACCTTATAACACTTCGAATTAAATGGTTTGTTGAGTGAAACTACTCGGTGACCATGCGAATAAGTCGATTTGCTTGGACAAGTACACACGGCTACACATCAAGTTAAACAGCCTATATACGCATAACTACGCTACATACAAAATAGAGAATTGTCGGCAAGGGACAGTGCATAGTATTGTCGATGTAATGGTAAGGATAGAGCGTAACAAAAATATAACGCGGTCTGTCGCACGATTCGCAGCGTTCAACTTCTAATAGTTCAAAGTCCAAACAGTCTAGTTTGAAGTGTCGCTGTGTGTACCACCTTATGACAGCCCACTACTAAAACTTTGTTTCACCCAGTGAGAAAGAATTCTGGAAGCATACATACTTTGCCTTTCTATCCCATTTGTAATATTTCATCTGTAATTTGTCTAAGGGTCAGTAATGTGCCAGTAGTACCCACGGTATCTATGCCACCAAGTGCGTCACATATCGTTTGATACCTTTGTTTTATAAAACCAGAAAACAGAAAGCAATATACTTACCATCCTTATACAGTATGACTAATTTATTAATTTATTTGATTTGGTTCTTGCCTTGGACATGTATACTGTTGTACAAACAAGCGTTGGTGTTCTGTTTGAATTGTATTTAGATTATCCATTTGTGTTCACGACTTCAAGGCTTACGTTAAGTAAAGGTCATTCGAGTCTCTTCAACTTTGATACTAGTTTACTTCCTATCTCATAAAGCGAAGCCATGAAGAAAACCCTGACATTAGCTAAAGCCTTTCTTACTAGCTAAGAAAGCTTCGTGCCAAACTTCAAGTAGGTAATCCTTACTTTAATTGTTACGACTGAAGTAGACGTATGTTACTTTTGAGAATAGATGTGTTGTTGTAGAAGTTGATCCTATTACGTCAGTAAACACTTTCTTTATTAAATAATTTACAATATTGCATGTGCAGGTAGATGTATTTTAAGAACGAGTAAGATCCACCTCGTAACTTGGAGAGAATGAAAAGTCGTAAATCATAGCTCGCATAATCAACCGTTACATTCGATATGAAAATGTATAACTACAACGAATTGAAGCAGGTGTAACACCGGGCAATCTAATTTTAAATAATGGTTAAGAAGAGGATTCGCCAGGCTGACAACATTGTATCAAACTCGAGATTTTCATAATCTTTTTTACTCAAAACAAACCGAGTAGGTGTATTATTGATTTCAATAAAACAGAAACCATCTTGCTAGTAGCCATCAAAAGCCGGGTGTAACAATAGCTTTGAAGAAATAATTTTTGGTAACTACTCTGACAACACGTATCATTCTCCTTGTAGGTTTACAGCAAATGAGCTTTTACTGACTAACTAGCATTAGGTTTCAGCCATTTATAATTCATTTCAAGAACATGACCCAACCAGGCCTGTGTCCTGACCTGTCAACAACAAGCTATATTTTTAAGACAGAAACCTTTGTCAACTCTAAATATCTTTTTACATAGACAATTATGTATTCCGGTCACAATCCGTTTTACCTTTTTCTACGTTTTGAAGACAATTAGGTATTTTGCAAATAACTGAGTTTATTTACGATAAAATGTTAAATCTAATTCTTTCTTTAGTCCAGGAACCTACTGAAGTAAGATAAATTACCGTAGAGTTTTATAGAATACTATAATCAGTACAATTAGGTAAAGATCATCATCATCAAAAGTCATCTTTCTTTATTAAAATGAAACATTGAAGTGTCTTTTTTATTCGTTTCCATATGTGGATTAAATATACTACTGTAGTTTTCTCTTCAATTTTTTCATCCATAATAAAATTTTTAGCATTGATTTTTATACGCATGAAAATGTTTCCACTCCATCTGTGGTAACTAGTTAGTGTAATCCAATAGTAACGGCCATTATATCGACATTGTCTAGCGAATGAGGAATCGTAGTAGGTGAGCGATGCTTAAATAAAAACACAAAAATTGGAAAAGTATCAATTTATTGTTTTCACACTCTGCATAGAATAAATAGATAGATAGCTGTCGTGTTTATTTACAATGTGTTAAAAGGTTAAGGCTATACGATAAACAATATCATAATAAAGTCGTGTTTAGAAAATCTTTGGTACTTAAATCACTATTGCCTTATGTATAAATTTACAACTTTTTTAATTCATTCATAAATTTTCAACACACTTTGCAGTCTTGAAACTTAAAATATAACTTGAATGCTTAACGATACTTAATTGAAATAACGTTTCTGAAAGAAGAAATCTATGATTCTAAAGAATGTTTTACTTTAAGTTCTTGTTAAATAGTTGTACAGTAGAATATCCAAGCTATTGAAAGAAGTTAAATACAAGCGAATGGAAATTCTGAGATTAAACATAGGGCCCAACTGACGGCACTGAGTTGAAAAATCTAACTTTTGTCTGAGTCTCGCTCGCATGGATATGTATAAAAAACTAATACTATTTTCGAGTTGAAAGTTCTACTGTGATTTTTGTGAAGCCAACTACCATCCAGTAGAATTTACATATTTAGTTACATTGCATAGGATCTGAAGATTAAAGGAATGATAAAAAAGCTGCAAACATTAAATTTTCCATGATGTCATGGACATTAAATAAGTAATTTAAATCTTACAACATATTTAATTATACAATTACAACGTAGAATTAAAAATGAAACATCTTTCGAATTTAAGATGTTATTTGGTTTTAATAACTGCTACAATATTGAGTCATATTTTCCTGGTAAGCGTTCTGCAGACGAAGATCTTTTTTTACAGTGGACACAAAAGTCCGGTATTGTCTATCCACGACACCACGCGCCGGCGGTCGCCAGCCAGGCTCGGTCGGTCACCAACGGATTTTTCATCCACATCCTGCTTTATTTTATGGGTTATTTAATAAACATTATGCGGCATACAAAACAAAGTACATAGGTGTACTTAATGTCATGCTTGTCCTAGTGCGTTGTTACATAAGATTCCATATGTTATATAATAGCGGACAAATTTAGTCCGCCGCTGTCTACTGTCTGCGGAACGCCTTACATTATAACGATTAAGTTGCCATGACTGTACCAACTGTTCCCATTGACAATATTATAACAATCAGAACCGCACTTCCTGATATTAAGTTGTTGAGGACAAATATCTCGTACTGTTTCTCCATTACGTGTTTTTAGAATTACGTCAAGTTTCTCAGTAAGAAATATTACGGTATGAAAGATTATGAATCAGTTTCTAACTTAGCATTACGAGTGGTTTTTATTAGGGTCTATGTTGAAGAGTATCATAACTTTTATGATTACTGGTACGATATAACATGAACGTTTATGTAAAAAAATACATACATATAGCCTGGTATGCAAAGATAATAGATATCCACTTGCTACGACCCTGATATACCTCTTTGCTTCATCCATTCTTCTGTCATTCTAGACTTTCATAGGTTATGTAAGTTTACTGTCCGGCGTACGACACCTAGCCTTTCTTTAGAACGTCTTAAATTTTAAAAAAGCACGTTTGCTAATTTCTTCGGACCCCCAAACCGTTCCATTCAGACTTGCCTTATGTAATTTCTTCGTCCATCTTTTTCTGCCATTCCTTGACTTTATCGAAATAACATTGCATACCTTGTCTTTTTCTTGTTACTGCACGCTTTTTCACTTTCTCACGTTTTCTCATCACAGTCTGACTCATTCCATCCGTCACATACACGAACTGAGAACACTCCATTTATTCTACGTTTATTAATTTTGTTTTTACCTAATCACGCAAATGAGATATTATTTTCTTATCATTAGAGCAATCTTATTTATATTATGTACAAAGAAATAATAGCTTAAGTATATAGTGTACTTTATTTACAGCATTAACTCTTTGGGTCCGATTTACCTAAAACTATCAATTGTTGTAACTAATCTAATATCTAATACTTAATAAAAGTTATAATTGATGAATATAATAAAATAGTAGGCTTATATTAATAAAAGTTGGCTAAGAACACACAATGGGCACTAACGTAATATAGGCCATAATTAAACTTAGACTTCATGTGTTTGCATTTATGAAACATATCGTGAAATCAATGTAAAACGTAAGTCTAATAATTAAATATTTCAAATATAGCCAAAGCTTTGTTAACTTACTAAAAAACGCATCTAAGATTATATAGAACCGGCACTTGTGCATGTTAAATAATTATGTATTAATTGAATTGTCAATTTTTTCCCATGTTTTCCCATAATATAAATTATTTTTGTTTATATATTTACTGTTATGAACGTTTATCAAGTAGGATAAATCTAAACATCGTCATATTATGTTTATATTCCACCCATTTTCAAATGAATCCAGAGTACAATATAAGAATTTTATTTTATTTTATTATAATAAAGGAAGTGACGCAAAATCTACAGCTACAATAATAATAATATAATAATCCAAAATATATGAAATAATATCACCAAAAATAAAGGCTAAACATAAACTAGTAAATGCATAATGAAACTATTTACAATTCAGTTCGTAAGCTACAATATGCCTAAGACAGCTAGTATCAAATTCAAAGTCGTTGCCAGCGTGCGTTGACTTGATGAAGTCTTGTAATATTTGACCTCATCTTGTGTCGGTGGCGAATACGACGCCTCGTAAATTAAACGATTCGGACATGGAAGCATCTCCGACGGTATTTCGAGCAACTTCCTTTTGTACTCTATTTTAGTATCATCCATATTATCCGTTTCCTGGTCCTGCATTGCGTCATCATAATGTTTCTCTTCAAATTCGTCTTCTTCGTAATCTAATTCCTTTCTGAATGTACTTTGGATTACTTTTGGTGACTTTTCTAATTTGGTAGATGCTATGTTGATCTTAGTGTCCATAATGCAATTGAGACGGGAGAGCGATGCTTTGACGCGCTTACTTCTTGTTTCATTGCGGAGTTTGTGCAGCCAGGATAAACGGCAATCACAGGTTAGTCTATTACCTGTTAAAGAAAAATATGTTATGTTAGGTTAGGTTACAACCCGTAAGTAGTATACCGGTTCTATCATCTTTAAATTTCAATCTTGCCTATTATTATTGCTATATTTTTCTGTCAAAGGACTTTTTATCAGATTTAGAGAGAAAAGTTCTTATGTAATTTATTAAACCAACTGTTTTATAATAATTTACATAACCTTTACTTTTAATAATATGGCGCCATAAATGTTTTACTATCGGTCACACATGCACATTATAATCGTGATATAAACTGAGTGGTAATTGCCTTATTAACCTAATTTGTTTCATTATTTATTATATTAAAACTATAATTACTTAGAGCATTGAGTTTTAATTTTAGTTAAACCAAATTGTATTCCTTCCAACCCATTAATTTAACAAACCTCATTATTGGAAACTTAAATACAAACATTATATAGTTGCTGCTGCTAAATAATTTATCTCGTATCGAAATATGAGTCCAATAACTTTATAAACCAACCTACTAAACTACAAATCCAGAAACATAAAACAAACAAACTAGGATGATCTCGCAATAAACAAGCCGCAAAACCAAATTAACACTGGACAAAGAGTATTAAATCATAGCCCAGTACGATGCTCGGCCATTTTGCAGAAAATATAACATCTAGCCTTCCGCAAAATATAGTCGCTATTAAATTGTCACAAGGCACTTAAACACAGTATTTCAATATCTGATTCATTGTAGTTCGCGATACTAATGGTTTCAGCTTTAAGATTAACTGGATTTTTGGCTAGACCGTTAAAATGATATTAGTACGATATTGATGCAAGTTTAAGAAGTTGGTATGATCGGTATAATTACACTTGCGATATACTTTTAAAAAAGTAACTCATGTATCTTTTGATAAACCAGTAGTAGTAGCTCATTTTGATGAATTAATTTAAGAGACTCCTTTTTAAGCTTAATTGTAATATTATGTGGGTGCATGCTGTCTCCTGAAGGAGTTTACTATACAAAATCTACATTCATTTGTTTGTGCAATTGTGTGTATATTTTGTATCGACAAACAGCTAACAGCTAAAGGCAAACATATATTATGTATTTCTGCAGACAACAGTGATCTGACCGTGCGTACTTTTAGGCAATATAACCAACCGGTGCTTAACGATCCAAGTATAATATTGCACGTTTTAACCCCCGACGCAAAAACGACGATGTGACGTGTTATAACTTTGACGTGTCTGTGTGTGTGTATGTGTGTGTGTGTGTGTGTGTGTCTGTCTGTGGCATCGTAGCTACCGAACGGATAAACCGATTATAATTTTGTTTTTTTTTGTTTAAAAGGTGAATTAGTCGGAAGTGTTCTTAGTTATATTTGATAAAAATCGGTCCAAGATGGCCGCCGCCACAAAATGGAAGATTACATATTTTTCACAACTCCCTTAATATGGGTATCAAATGAAAGGGCTTGACTAGTAGAATACTATATACTATGATAAATTTCAAATCCAAGATGGCCGCCACCACAAAATGGTGAATTTTTTTTCTTTCACTTTATGGTCTCTTTATGGCTTTCAAATGAATTTTGTGTCAGGGGTTTTTTAAATTTTTAATTAATACGTTATCACAAACTGGATTTAAAAAGTAATATTGTGTGTATCCGGCATTAAAGTTAGAGTGGCCTAAATAATGTTCCTGACTTATTACAATGTAACAGGGCGAAGAAACCCTTACTAATCTCAATTTGATATTTGTGTCATACAAGCAACAATTGGACGTAGTCGTTTTGATAGATTGATATTAGTTTGCCTCAATAACACAATAATAAAATATATCCTTAACATGACATCACAACAAAGAAATCTAATAAAGTCATCCAAGAAAATATTACTTTCTCAAGTATTTCCTCCGGCAACATAAATAACACCCGACAAATAAAACTCCAGCTCACAGAAAGGGAACATTAAAGCTATCGTAACTAATCGTGTGGCTAATTGAACCTCCTGGTTAATTTTCAACACGGGATAATTCACACAATGAGTTACTGAAGGAGCATTCATCATTGTGGTCAGGCAATTAACCTCGCATACAGATATCATTAACGATAGTTTTTTTATCATTAAATGACTCTTAGTATACAGTTTGCATTTTAAATTTATCATTACGAATATTACCAATGCAACGTTTATATTTTCCATAGCAATGTGCAGTTTTCGTATTTGCCACATAATCTGGTTACGACGTCAATCAATTCTGAGTCATGGATTTTATAAAGATATTAAACCATATTTTACTTATTGGTTGGCTACCTCTGTAGGTCCATTTTGTACTTGGCATTACGCAAACTTTGCTTCGGAGAAAATAAAGAATGGAATAAATACAAACGCTGTAGTACCTTTTAACAAATTACGACTAATCCCGACAATTTATCAAGGATTACATAAGTGAAAGAACAAAGATATATTGTAAACAAACTTGTCTCAACATCCAACTCACCGTCTAAAGAGATTAGCGCATAATTCGACTTCATGTTTTCCAGAATATTCTGTACCGCTTCCTGGTTCAATGTTTCTAAATTGTTGTTCCTCAAATCCAAAACATTCAACTTTTGAATGTCATCTAACACGCCGTCGTCTAATGTCCCCAACTTATTATCGGCCAGCGAAAGTTTCCGCAGCTGAGTCAATCCCCCAAAACCCCTCTCGGATATAAATTCTATTTCGTTGCCATCCAGGTAAAGTTCCTGAAGACTCCAAAGTTCCGCGAACGCAAGGTCCCCTATCATAGTTAATTTATTGTTTCTCATATCCAACGTGATCAGATTAGACAGACCTTGGAAGTTTTCCCTAATGACGACTGTCAACTGATTGTTGTCAATGTCCAATTTGATGAGGTTGTTCAGATGTTTGAAACAACCGTCATGAAGGACGCTAATTATATTCTTTGACAAATACAGCCTTTGTAAATTGGGAAGGACGTAGAACACGTCCCGTTTCAGTTCGGATATCTGATTTTCCACTAAGCTGACATTTGATAGCATTATCAGATGAGCAAATGACATCTTTTCCAGTTTGGCGATTTTATTCTTGGGCAGGGTTATTTCTCTGAGCGTTGTCGAATTGGTGAACGCGAACGATGGTAAGCTGTAAATATTCGCATATTGTATGTTAAGGTATTGTAATCGTTCCAGTCTAACGATCACTTTGGCGGGTATGTACGTCAGCCCGCCGTCCGCTCTGACGTTGAATGTTAACTTCTCTATTTTTGGTTGTGAATAAAAATTGGACCAAAACGGATCATCTTCGGCTATGCCGCCGTTGAATACCCAACAATCAGCCTTTGTGGCGGTTTTTATCTTTATACTCTCGCAGTAACAATGAACTTTGGAGCCTCGGTCCTGTATATCGCAGATATTAACGTAGTGCGAATAAACCTTGTCGTTCTTCCAGCGTCTTTTGTCGTTCTGTCGGCTCTCAGTTACGTTTATTTCAACTGTCGCGAAGGCAATCATTAGGATCAGATATTTAAGGTCCATTTTTGTTCCCTTTCACATCGGAGTGATTTTTATCTGTAACAAAGAAAAGAGGACGTTTAGCGAGTTCCTTTTGTTTTCTTTTATCTTACACCGTATTTCGTACATTAGTGAAGTCAATGATTAGATTGTATGGAAGTCGGATTGCGTTTCGTTACGACGTCGCTTAATTGACTTAGATTTTTGAAAGCTTACAAGTTACGTTTTGCTATTAGCAGGTGAAGCCTATTAAAACTTTTGTTCGCATTTTCGTAAATAAATACCTTTCTACCGTTTTGTTTACATAACGTTGTGTTATAAGTTACTAAGATTTTACCAATATTTTGTAACGTAAGCGTAAGCGTTATATAATTAATATTGATATTAATTACATAGCCGAATTTTGTTACTCGAAATAACTAGTATATAGGCAATAAAAAGGATTTGATGTTTATTATAAGGGTATATAAGGTTCAAATTGGGCATGAAAGTAGGTAATTATAATCACTAACAACTATTTTCAGGACTTTTCGATATCCGGGTTAAGATAAAAATCACTTTACTTAGTTGTAAAGTGCTTTTTGTCTATGCGGACGAAGTCGCAAACAAAAGCTAATATATTATAAAAGACAAACTCCTCAAGCCAATATTGTCTTCATTCTGACATTTACCCAATTCAAAAGTAACAGAAGCTATCGACTAAGGCGGTGACGTTCAGGTTGACCTGTTTGCTGATTTATTCTAGTTGACACACTTTAACTAAAGGCGAACCAGAGTCCGCTATATTCAGAAACTGACCTTCTGCTGTGCCGAAATAAAGACAAAGATATAAGTATCAAATATGGCGACTAACTATAAAGTTAGTCTCCATATTTGATACGTATATCGTTGACTTTACTTTGGCAAAGAACCCTTAATTAATTAAGGGTCATATGACTCTGATATATTAATTTTTGAATTAATAATAGCCCTGTTTATAAGCTACGTCAATGCTGGGCACGGGCCTCTTCTCAGTTTGAGACGGGTTAACCATGCTGCCCGCGACACACGAACTTGTATTAGCAGACTTCACCTATTTTCGAAAATATTATTGGCTACTCTTAGACCTGTATACTTATTTCTATACTATTTGTCATTTAGCAATAACACATTTAAAATATAATGTAATAAAACAACTATTTGAGATTCGAAACCGCAGCACTCTATGTCATGTAAAGACTACTTATAGCGTTGCTTCACCCGTGCAGTATATTTAATAAATAACCATGTTCTAATTAAAAAACTCATTATCCAAACAGATAACGCATTTATTGAAGTCAACGACCGAACATAAACACACACGACCCACATGCCATCAAACGAAGATGTCATATAATTAATATCATAATCAAAGTTTTAATTCCGTCCATTAATCCTTTAGGCTCGCCTGCATCCCGTCACCATCTAATAGAACTTAATTACCCATAAAGATGTTACGTTTAAACAGCTGGTTTAGTTCTTTGAATTGCTTTAAACAAGTATCAATTGAAGATAATGCAATTCTGAATCGGCAGCTGCACATAGCATTGCCGACTTTTTACTCGCTTAATCGATTCTGTGATCAGGTCAGTCGTTGTAAAAACAATTTAGCAAAGCGAACCGAAGCTAAAACGATAGTAGTTGTGTGTGTTCCTTGTTGATAAGGACCCTCTTACGTAGGCCTCGAAGGCCTACCGTATGTAAGAGGGTACTTATTTATATACTCATTATAGTTTATTTATTTATATATTAGTGGAAGGTAGAAGCAAAAAAAAAATGGTTTAGATCTAATGTAATAGTGAGCGAGTTCTAAACTTCTTGTTGCTACTGGACATTTATTAACAAGAAACCAATTACACTTTGCCCAACTCGGGAATCAAACTCAAGACCTCATGCACAGCAGTAGCATTCACTATCGCTACCATGTCAGTCGAAATAATAAACTTAAATATTATGATATTGCCAATGTGGAATCTAAAACTGAAATTGGCTCGGGCCTTATTACGTACAACCTAAAATCATAGCTGGCTAAATAAGGGTGTATAATATACTGCCTACTCCTTTAAAAATATAGGCGTGAGACATTTTATGTATGAATTTAACTTTATAGTTTGTTTTAAGGTTAGCATTTTTCATAAGTACCATTTTTCGAACACAACTTAAGTTCCCTCCATGGCCATTCCTAGAGGGTTAGTATTGAGGGCGAGGGAGGGGTAACACTAGCTCAAGAGCTCAAAGGCATTACAAACGGCTTTGAGTGATCACAGAACGGTTACCCTTTGCTAACACAGCTAAAGTAGCACCCTTGCATAGGTTAAGTTACGTTGATTAATCAGAAAGAAGCGTATTCATTCGTTTATTATATCGCCGGCGTAGGTATTGTGTGATGTTTCTGTAAACAACTTAATGTAAACAGATTTTACATGTCTTTGGTTTAAAAGTGGTTCACATTCGCAATTATTATTTTTATATTCCTTATTTATCTTGATTTTTTAAATAAAAAGTCTAGGAATACGTCTTATACCTCAGGGTACTTTACAAACGTGCAAACAACTGGCACAAAGAACATCCAAACTCAGGATAACCATTTGTGAGTCACAAAAATTTTGGTCCCATGTGAGATTCGAAACCTCACGTTGCGGCGTAGTTGCAATGGCAAAGCGACCGGTTAAACCTTCTTCTCCCTAGCCTTTATTATTCCCAAGTCACTTGGGGTTGGCTTTTCTAGTCTAACTGGATTTGACTGGATATCAGTTTTTACACGAAGCAGCTGCCAACTGACCTCCGCAACCCGAAGGCTAACGATACCCTAAGTGTCAGGATATTATAGGGTACTCACTTCCCAATAACGACTGCCATAGATGTTCATGGTAGCCGGAACCGACGGCTTAACGTGCTCTCCGAGGCACGGAGCAGGCGATAAATGTCAATCAATTCGCATATAATTTCGAAAAGTCATATATCTTTCGACGACGTGCGACTCGGGTTTGAACCCGAGACCCTCTGCATTGCAGTCTATTGATCTCCCCACTGAGCTATCGCTGCTTATTTAGTAAAGCGACCGTTTAAACCACTACGCTATATTACTAATAGAATATTTGAGTTTAAAAGTAAAAATATTGTAATTAATATTCGATTAGCTGTTACCCGCGATTTAGTCAGCGTGGAATATGTTTTTTCGCTGTACAATGTGTATTCAAGTGTATTCAAGTTACTCCGTATAATATCAGCTATCTGCTAGTGAAACTCCCTTTAAAATGGTTCCAGCCGTTTCAGAGATTAGCTGGAACAAACAAACAGACAGAGACAAAAAAATAACTTTCAGATATAATTACTGTATATACTTTTTTATGTATTTAGTAAATAGCTGTTATTTTAACGTTACAAACAGATACTTCAATTTTATTTATTTGTATAGAGAATAGATGTGAACCCAAAATCGGTAGAGCAATAAGTAAATCGCACCTCGCCTTTAAAGACAAAGTTTCCAATGGCAACATTCATAAGTCTATAATAATTTCATCATTATTTAAAGAATAACGTTTACAGTATTCACTGTTTGTATAATTATAAGCGAGATTAATGTAAAGCCTTTATTTACCTTGCCACTATAATGTCTTTTGAATAATGTACAGAACGTGACCCCAAAGTCATGACCAAAAATAGTCTGACCAATTATTAAATATTATAGTTGTGGATCGTTTACAGCTGTAATTATCGAATAAATATTTACCAACATATTTGTCATTATAGTTTATTTATTTAGTTTTGTACCGTGTTAACCGGAGACAAAATATTTTTATCATGTGTTGTATTTTAGTATAAATGACTTTAGTGACCTATTATGACACGAGAAAGTATCACCGAGATATAAACGATAAATAAAAATATCCGATATGGTGAGATGGTCAATGAGTATCGAATTCTATCCAAATGTATTTAACGACTTACGCGTGATTGAGTAAAAATATATTGAAACATCTTAGCAAACTTAAAATATTGTTATCGTATTCAAAAAGGCCAGGCATAAGTTATTCAAATAAAAGACTTCAAGTCACAAACTGAAAAAAACAAGGGCTTTAAAAATACATATCTACTTCATATATATGCAATACTATATTTTGCCCACGGTTTCAGTAGCGTAGATGTAGGTTATCACAATATTCTATCCCTCGAGTACAGTACTTCTTTTCTGAATGAAAGGAACCCTTTAAAAAAATATGTCCTTTTTTATACCCTTGACAACGTGTATGTAAAATTAACGTTGATCGGTCGAAAAATTAATGCTTCGTATTTATAATATTAATTAGGATTTAACATAATACCGCTAATAATATCAATGTTATCACTGCTTGGGTTGCGGAGGTCAGATATGAGTATCCGTTCTAAAATAGATAACCAGTAAAAGTGATAATACTTATTTTAATACTGGACTACAACATGTATACTATTTGACAGCGTGTATGAAATTTCATGATAATCGGTTGAGTAGTTATAGCGTGAAAGCGTTATATACAAACAAACAATGTGACATTTATAAAGTTCGTTTCATCATCACAGCCGAAAGACGTCTACTGCTGGACATCATGCCTCTCTCTAGGTTTACCACACAGATCGATCTTGGACCACCTATATCCAACAGCTCCCGCGACTTATCTTATCTTATCTTATCTTGTGTGGGGGCCAGTCAGTACAGACCGGCGACACTTCGACCCAGTGTGATCTTTTGTGTTGACTTCCCCAATAACGACTGCCATAGATGTTCATGGCAGTCGGGACCGACGGCTTAACGTGCTCTCCGAGGCACGGAGCAGGCAATAATTGTCAATCAATACGCAAATAATTTCGAAAAGTCATATCACTTCCGAATGTCAGAGGTGCGCGACGCGGGTTCGAACCCAAGACCCTCTGCATTGCAGTCTGTTGGTCTCCCCACTGAGCTATCGCTGCTCTTCCCGCGACTCTTACCAGATCTTCGGAACACCTTGTGGGAGACCTACCCCTGCTACATTGGTCGTCTTCTTAGTTAGGATGTATGTATTATGTACATCTACTAACTAACTAAACAAAATTAATTCCGTAGAAAAAAATACCTAAACACTATATCAATAAAACAAATTACCACTAATCCCATAGTTGCATGTTACGTACCGCAGTTTTATATACAGCAAAATTTAGACTACACACACTACACAGAAACTTTCAAATCTCTTCTTGTAGGTTTTCAGAAGTCTTCTCACTGTGGTGCTCAAATGAAATGATTCATGGTAGATATGAATATATTTACCGGTACCAGTGACAAATAAAATAAATATATATTGAGTTACGACATATCTGACTGGTTGCGGGGAGACGACTGCCGCGCAGCGCTATTGCACCTGACTATATAAAAATAAAGCATCAGCAGTATCGCTACAATCTTTCACGTCGTCTAAGTACTTGTTGCTAGACTTAACACATCTTTGAGAACATGAAAGAGAACTCTTAAACATGCACGTTTTCTCAGACTTCACATAAATTTGAAAACATTACGAAGAATTTTACACAAGTTTGTTCACGAAGTTTAAGCACACAATCAAGTATGCATGATAATATGTAGGAGCAGTTGAAAGTAAAGATGCAGTTACTTATAATTATAATACTAGCCCTGTATTTAAACTGTTCCACTGTTGGGCACGGGCCTCATCTCCGTGGAAGATGGTTAGCTCATAGTCCACTACGCTAGTCCAGTGCGTATTGCCAGAACTCTGAGAACTTTATCGAGAACTCTCACAGACATGCAGGTTTCCTCGCGATGTTTTCCTTTACCGTTGAAGCGAGCGACAGTTAACTATTTAATACGCACACAACTTCGAACAGACAGAGGTGCCTTGGGAGTGAACTCGAGATCACTGAGTGGCAGTCGAACGGTCTCCGACTAGGCTATCGCTGTATACTATGTACAGTCACTTAGATATACATATATTGATACCCATAGTATGGTTAAGAGAGACGTTGGGCGACCGGCTTTAAGACAAAGACTTTTGTAGGTATCTATACTAATATTATAAAGCTAAAGAGCTTGTTTGTTTGTTTGAACGCGCTAATCTCAGGCACTACTGGTTCGAATTGATAAATTCTTTCAGTGTTGAATAGCCCATTTATTGAGGAAGGCTATAGGCTATATAACATCACGCTACTACCAATAGGAGCAGAGCATAAATGAAAAATTTTGCAAAAACGGGGTAAATTCTGTTATGCAAAGCAGATAGACAGATGAAGAGAGACGGAAGAATAGTTCATTTTATATAATAACTAGCTATTGCTCGCGGCTTCGCTTGCGTAAAAGTATGTAGATTAGGTTAGAAGCAACAGTTTTATTTTTAAAATAAAATATAGCTTATGTTACTCGGCGATAATATAGCTTTATATTTATGAAAGACGTTTAAAATTGGTCGAGTAGTTTTTGAGTTCAACCCAAAGAAACAAACAAACAAAAACCAAATATTTACTCTATATAATATTAGTATAGATAACAATATTTATTTATTTTCAAAATTTACGATTTACTATTCTCTTTAGGAACTACAGTAGTGTACAATATTTTCATATATATCACAAGCACAGCTTTTGCTCGCAGCTTCGCTCGAGAACTATAAATGTCATGATGATCCGTTGAACAGTGAAAGCGTAAAAAAATCTTCATTCGCATTTATTAATATGGATGAATAAGACACATGAAGGAGTTAATGGAAGACATTACAACTTCAAACAGGAGTTGATTATTTGACCCTTTATCTGTGCGTGTCCTTCTCAATCTCGTAGTAAGCTCGTCATAGGACTCCTTAACTAACGGAAATCCTACTTATTCTTTGTAGTTTTTAATTACTTGCTCACCAAACGCTAAATGTAATACTATTTGTAAGAATATAGTTCCTAGAGAAATTCGCAGGCTATTTTAAGATGGCGTAAGAATTTCAGATATGACAAAGAATTAAACAAACCTAAATTCAGCAACTTGCCTAAATATAACTTCAGTAACTAGTTCTTAATGATTAATTTCTCTATTTTGTAAATTGTGAGAAATGTGGTTATTTGTACTTTTTTATAAGCTATTTTATAAGAACCAATATTCCTATATATTATAATGTACAATTATTTATTTTCCCAAAATTTTAAATAAAATAAATAGAACTACTAAACTCACAAATAGATCATACAACGTCAAATACATTGACGTATACTTTTTAACCTAAATGAATTAGGATTGTTGACTATTAAACGTTTTGTTTCGACTTATTGTTAGTATAGAAATTACCATTATATTGACAGGTATGTCTGTCTGTTGCTACTGAGTACGTCTAGACGTTCTTTAAGTCTAGGAGCACTAATATGACCTCTTGCCGTTATTATAGATATTGAAATTAACAAAAATCGTTGAAGTGGTTATACACATTACATTCTTATTCACGAATAATTAAAAATATAATGCATTCCAATTTGTACCAACGCTTCGAATATTTAGATTATCTCGATCATTCGAATAATTCAATATTTTTGTAATATCGATAACATCCGTATAATATAGTAGTTTAATTTCAATCAATATTTTTGGCCAAACTTCAAACTGAACGACTTTTCATACATATAATGTATGTATGTACAAATGATAAATAATAAAAATTAAACACCAAAATAAATTGTCCTCTATAAAATTCACGAAGGTGACTGCCTTCGTGAATTTTATGTACAAAACGTGATATTTACATGTACAAAATACATGAAAATTTCATTATACCGTGGTGGACATGCAACTTCAACGGAGTCTCCTGAGGCGAGTCATTGTCCACTGCTGGACAGTGACGAACTAATGAACACGTTCAACATTTCGTACTTGATAAATGCGTCCTTTATTTTAATTCAGTATTAAAGTCCGACTGGTCATTCACACCGTTAAGATATCGAGGTAGATGATAAGAAAGGTATAATTAATGAGGTAAATAAATAAATAGGACACGATATTAAATGCCATCGCAATACTAGAATTCACTTCAGTCGTGTTACAGTCAAAATTTGAAGCATAAAACTACAAACGAGTATAATTATCAATCTCTACATCTTGAAGCATGATCGCGATAACACCTATGAAGTTTTATTATAATGTAATCAATAGCATTATGTTCGTCCATTCGAACCAATTCCAAAGTTCCGCAGCTATTAGTAAACTTTAATAGCAATCATTTTTTATATAAAATATACCGTAAAAAAGATTAATCTGTATAATATTAATACATAAAGAGAAAACTCTGTATCCATTTTAGACATACTCCCCGTATGGAGGTGTTTAAGGTTTAGCATAGTTAAAGTTAATATTTCAGTGATCAATTTTAATGAATAACGGTCTAATTTTGACCAATATATTGTAACTATAATATATATTTGCATACTTATGTATACGTTTTACTTGGATGCCAAAAATGCTAAACTTATTCACGGACATGATAGAACTCGTATAATCACGTTTTAGCATTTACACGATTTGATTTTATTATTCGAATTCCTTTCATTTTTGTCTTTAAATCAATTTATAACACAGGTTGTACTAAGCAACGCAAACAGCAATTTTCTACAAGACACAGTGAAGCGCTACCAGTAGTCCAACTCCTAAACGTCAATTAAGTATAATGCGAGTAAAGTAGCATTCTAAATGGTGACCATTAAATTTCATTTAGTTGCTAACGACCCCTATTATAAAGCACATGGAGCCCAGTTTATGACTAACTGTCGAGACAAAACCGTCAGCCAACATATTTATGTTGTTGGTGATAATTAACAAGGAAATAGTTGGGCACATGGTGCTGGATGAGACTTATACAAGAAGTTTTACTGTACATCATGGCTGCTTCAGGAAGAGACTGTACGATATGAAGCTTGTTAGCGATAGTATATGTTTCTGCGGACTGGAAGATGAAGACCTACACCATGTGCTGTGGGTCTGCCCCCTGTACAACGACATTAGGGCAACATTGCTGGAGGGGGTAGAGCGCCCGCGAGAGGGCCCAGTCTATTACGGGGACCTCGTGGGCACGGCGGCGAACTTCAGTCGGCTAGCCGGATTCGCGTACGACTGGTGATTAAGACGGTTGGAGTTAGAAGCCTCACACGGCGACGGAGTCATGTTTTGTGAGAGTCAGCCCCAGAATGGGGAGAATGAAAACAATGTGGATGGACAAATAAATAGTTTGTAGGGAGTCAAGCAGTGCGCATCTGAAAGCCAGTAGGGTGTGCACCTCCCATAGTTTCGGCCCGTTATAACCGGAAGGTTGGTAGGGCCATGGGTGGAGGCGGGTTAAGTGTACATCATCGCTGCGTCTATTTTTATAGGTTGCCAATTTAATCATCTGCTATAGGCTATTTTAAAGTATGGAAAATAATGTCTTATTGCAAATTGCAATAATATAAATTATATGTATTTTTTTTTGTACCAAGAATCCCAATATAGTCTTAACTTATTTTAATTGGTACTTCGTGATTGTTTACGGTTTTGATTGGCTGCATTTATTTTGATGTCACATGTTTGTAAACGTCTTCTGTCATTGCTTGCTGTCCAATGTTTATGTTTACGTGTTACGTCAATTGATAACGCCAAGGCATGATGCCGGCGCCGGCGCAAATAAATTTAAATAATCTGTGTATTTTGTAGTGATTTTAATAAAATACTTAAAAAAAAAAAAAAGTATTATTCTTAGCGACCAAGTTTATCAATTTATTATGTGAGGTGGTTTCCAGAAACTAGTCAAAATAAGAAATATATATATATAGCTACCTACTTCAGTTGTACAGAAAGGGCTAAATTTAAATGACACCGCTATTTTATCACACACACAGATAAGATGCAGTACATTGACCAGATACGTCGTACCTGTGCTACTTGATAGCACGAGAGCTACCGTAAAATCGGTGCAGGACATCGGCCGCGCATATCAGGATTGGCTGCGTATTAGAAAATAAAAGGACATGGTGATAAAAAAATTTGCGGGTAGGAGACCATATATAAAAAAATACTATATGCGTAGTGGTTTAAGTAGTCGCCTCGTCACTGCCGTTGCGCGTTGTGGGTTCGAACCCCACACGAGACAAAACTTTGTGTGATCAACAAATGGTTGTTCCGAGTCTGAGTGTTCTTTGTCTCCATTGTTTGTAAAGTCCCTCGCGACACAGGAATTGTTCCTAGGGAGTTGTCTTAAAAAACAAAGACATAAAATATATTTGATTGGCGATTAAAATGTGCGTTAAATTTCTTGCCTGCTTCTTGTGAGAACTCCTTAATCTATTTTGTTATGTTTAATTATTTCCTGTCTAGTTTTATTACATTTTGTTTAACGTGTCCAAATAATACCTAAAATTATTTTATGACAGTAAAATTGAATAATAATGATCAGTGTACAATAAAGTGGATATTGCTGACTCTTTAAACATAGTATTCCTGATAATAAGACCTAAGTAAAATCTTATGAAAATACCATTAGATTCATCTATTTAACGTTTCATCTCAAGCTCGAGCTGTCTACAGTTAATGTTACAAAACAGTGCTACGATACCAATTAAGTAGTTTCCAAGTTCCAAATATAATTTTTAAACTCTAATTAATGTTATTATAGCTGTCAAAACTTGTGGAACATTTGTAACTTTACAATTTTTCCAACTACTATTTTGTTGTTTATTACGCACTAATTTGTTTCGATTATTTCTTAGGGCTGAACAAAAAAACTAGAATTTTCTTAATATTTTAGTTTTTTTGTTATAAGAATAAATAAATTTTAACTAATATTATACACAGAATGTCAGTTTGTTTATTCGTTTTTTACGCTTTCATGCCCTAACTACTTGACTGATCATCATAAAATTTCGCAAACATATTTTCAGGGGTTCAGACAAGGACATAGTGTACCTTGTATCCAGAAAAAAGTGCCAGTGGGATGAAAATTTATTGACAAAATCTACACTAACGCGAGCGAAGCCGCGGGTAAAATAAATATTGTATTATCTTTTTGTGAAAATAGTTATACATATTTTTTTTGTTTTTTGAGTGGATAGTGCCTGACTCGCAAAATAAAATATCGTCCTTTATATGATAGGTTCGTGTAGTTATTTTGACGGGCAACAATAAAAAAGAGGTATAGTAATCATTATTAACCTCTGAGTCTTCTTCGAAGAGGTTAATGATAATACTATGTGGGTCTGTGTGTCTGTCTGTTAGTGATAATTTGTCAGTGACAGGCATAGCTCCGGAACCACTGGATCGATTGACTTGTAACTTGGTGTATCCTCGGTCGAGTTTGAATATGGGCCCTGTGGGTCAAGAGACCCCCGAGATATAGGGGTCACAAGCTCATAAGGTCAGGGGATATCCACCAACAGAGTGATTTGGAAGTCCAAGAGAGAGGTTTTTGCCCAGCAGTGGGACATTACAAAAAGCTGATGGAAAAAAAATAAGGTCACATGAAGACGAAGAGGTTGAATCCTGGGTTTTTACTTGAGCAAAATTGAGTGTACCACAAATAGTTGTTTCCAGTCTGGGTATTTTTGTTCTTATATGGATAACAACAAATAACTCAGAATCCGTTCGTACTCGTTGTTTGTTGTTTGACGTATCCGTTGTTTGATGTAAGTCTCCCGCGACATAGGGATAATGTTGCGGCAGACGGCATTAAAAATATATATGCTATGTTCACTATATTGCATTATGCTCTGCGATCAGCTCAGAATTAAATTCATGGCATTTAATATACTTACCATGATGCTGTATTATAAATACAGCTTTAATATTATTAGATTTTCTTATAGTTACCAGATCACCAAGCCTGAATATTCCAGCGCTTGTTCAAGAGCTCTTTTTGTAGTCTATAAGCGAAGCTCTTTAAATACAGTTCTAGACAAAAGGTGTATATTATTTAGCACGACTTTTAATCTTGTTTGTTTGGGTAAAACATTTCAGACTGTATTTCTTGCGGTAGTTTGAACTACACTTAAAGTGCCTAAGTGCTATCGTGACTTCCATT
Organism: Catocala nupta; assembly: GCA_963675205.1. Lineage (NCBI taxonomy): Eukaryota > Metazoa > Arthropoda > Insecta > Lepidoptera > Erebidae > Catocala > Catocala nupta. The sequence goes on along the minus strand of OY776091.1, from coordinate 28,702,972 downwards.
ATACCAGTAGTACAATGATAAATGTAGTCACGATGGCCAGTTATGAACTTATGAAGTACCAGGTACAATTCACGGATTATGCAGAGTATTATGTGTTTGAGAGCTTTAATTCGTTTTATTGGTTTGACGACTCGATGGCGTAGTAGTTAGTGTAACCGACTGCCACGACTAAAGACGCAGGTTCGATTCCTACACAAGTCAAACATTTGTGTGCATGAACATGGATGTTTGTCTTGGTCTGGGTGGTTCTATGTATAATATGTATGTATTTACAAAAAAAAGTATATATGTATGTTTATCCATTGTCTAGTACCCATAGTACAAGCTCTGCTTAGTTTGGGCTAGACGGTGTTGTGTGTATATGTAGAATATTAATATTATTATTCTGAACGTTTATATTAGTTCTGAAAAAGACTTTATGTTGCCATATATGTATACTTTGATTATATTTCTATTTTGTTTTTTGTTTTGAAAGACATCTCCCGCACTAGGAATTATTCTTGTGTCGCGGGGACTTTGCAAACATTCAAACAACGGACATAAAGAACACCCAGACTCGGAACAACCATTTGTGGATCACACAAATTTTTGTCCCGTGTGGGATTCGAACCCACAACACTCGGCGCACCGGCAGTGTCAGCGAGGCGACCACTTAAGCCACTACGCCATCATTGCTACCTTTATCATCATCTGACTTTGACTTCCCCCAAGCCTTTCCACATAGACCGTTTTTCCTCCCGACCCTCATTCAACCGCTTCTCGCGATCCTTACCAGGTCGTCGGTCCATATTGTGGGAGACATATCATATTTTTAATTTTATTTACACTTATAAATGCCAAAATATACATGCCAAACAGCTTTACGCTCGTCAATTCCACTAAAACTCATATCGAGATAATAACTATAAAATGTTGAAATTAAACTCATTAATTTATACGGATTTAATCGTGTTGTTTATTTATCACTGTATTACATAATTTTAAAACTGTTACACTTCTACTACTATTGAACCTTACTAATTTTTAAGCTAATAAAAATATTGAAACTATTAAAACTATTTATATTTATGTTTACACTTTCCCCGACGTTTCGGTTGCTTTTCAGCAGCCATGGTTACGGGGAGACTAAGATGGTAGTTGTCTCAATGTTCCAGTATAGTTAATTTAATGTACCCGAACATAATTTAATAATTGGTATTTCTATTTACGCAAAATGAGCTCAAAGTATCATGAAGTCTAGCTATGGTTGCCATCACTGCTGAAAAGCAACCGTTTTAATAATGTCATTAATTTTATTAGCTTAAAAACTGTTACATAACTACTATTATTGAACCGTACAAGGTTCAATAATACTAGTTGTGTAACAGTTTCTAAATTATGTACCTAATACACTGTTAAATAAACAACACGATAAAATCCGTATAAATGAGTTTAATTTCAATGAATAACATTTGTGTAAACAGAAGACAAAACTATACAATGTGATAATCTAGAATATGATGAATTTAGATCCGATTTTCAAATCTGTTTAACAGTCTACGATGAATGATTGATTTACAAACATCTAAACAGCAAACATTCACGCTTATTACATTAGTAGGATTACATATATATTTGAGTAAAGCAAGAAGGCCGACGAGAACTAATTTAATTTAATATTTATTAGGCGTAAGGTTGCCACTCAAGTTAGCACTTCCACAACTCTAAATCCCCGCTACAAAGATAATTAAGCCAGTGCATTGTGCATACGACCACCTAGTGGGTGTAAACAGCCTTTTGACTAACAGACTGTGTAACTGGGGACCTCTACCCCAGGGATGATCGTCTAATAAATTTATGCCTCTACTTACATTTTAAATATGAGCAATATTCCACTTTATTCGTTGCGTAAAAGAGTTGGTTTTACTTTGGAGGTTAGTGTAATATTTTATAAGTTGCAGGTAGGGAGGAATGTTCTTGTGGATTAGAGGTTGTATGACCATGTTTATTATTTAAGGTGGATTTTTCGCGGGCGATAGAGGATTTGGTTCTGTGTACCCTCAGTTGATATTATGATACTGAAACTTGTAAAGGAAAAGGCTTTTACGAGCAAAGTGTATACAGTGTAACAGTGTACGTCAAAATATTTTCATGAATGAATATTAGATATTTTATTTAAAAGGAACTGGCTTAGTAGTATAGCAGTTGTGAGTGCATCTGCATCATTCCATTTTGGAACAGGTAAAGCGTTATATTTTTTTTCCGTCTAACATTTATCAGAAGAGGCACGGTGTTTGAATGGTGTCCTGACAGCAATAGGCTCTTTCTGTATCAAGTGGGTCCTTAGATAGTTATTTCGAATAATATCATGTAATACGCTTCTGCTTTCCATTTCGGAAATATAGACGAGCAATTATGCATGCACTCAAAAGGAGGCGCTATATTATCGGTACGAGTTCATTCCACACTTTCAGTGGCAGTTCAGTGATTCCTTTTTCGCTGGATTGCTTTTCTGATACTCCTATGTTGTCAACATAGAAACACGAAAAGAGGCATCAACGTCTGTAGGCGGCTTGTATACAACGTACTAAGTTTCTCAAACAAAAATTTCTCGCAGTAGAATATCTGAAAAATTTACCACTTTTGAAACTATCCAACAGAATAACGTACGTTCACGTCCTAGTTAAAACTATGCTACAAAATACCGTGTTTTCAGTAACTCCCAGCAGTAACAAAGTTCGCGAGCACGCCATGCTAACGTTGGCAAAAAAGTTCAGCGAAATATATAGCCCGCACATTGTTTTATTTTATAAGCCTCGTTGTAAGATGAAAAATCAAATTTAGTAGGAACTTGGTGCACAAATTACTGATCTTTAAGGCAGACTGGACAACTGAATGATATAAGAACTTATAAACTGAAGGCCAGTGCCAGAAGATCCGGTTAGAAGTTATCTTTAATATCATGTCATCATTTAAAAGATAAAGACAGCATAGGATTACGAATAATATCTTTACTAAATTATTTTGGAACGGGCCATAAGTTTGATTTACATAACATAGAATCACGCCTACCGCTCACACCCAGGCAAAGGGAAAATTAAAGAAATGTATAAAGTCTAAGTTGAGCAATATCGTTTGGTATCTTTTGTTTTCGTTTGTAAAAGGACCAAAAGTAAAGACCATAAACATAGTCTCATATTTCACTAGTGACGAATTTCTAGGTCCCAGGTAATAGGGGAGACTAAACCTGTTCTCGGTAGGCGGCAGTAGGTTCTGTGCTTTGTAAACAAGGAACTGAACCAAAGGCTTATGCATACTTGTTGCATTCACTATATTGAGCCACCGAGCCAGTAAAAATAAATCCAAGAAAAATAAAGCCATAAAACGCCTAAAATTGGTTACAAATTTTGCTTTACTAACGAAGACACAAATAGATCTACCTACCTCACGTGTTAAAAAATTTTTCCTGTATACCCATACCAATGGATGGTCTGGGCTTTATATGGACTGTGATGCCAGCTCGTATTTTCAATATATCAAGTAACAAAGTATCAGGCGAAAACTAAAGACACAAAAATAGCACAGTAGGTCGAATTATATATCTGATCCAATCCAATTTTAGTCAGTTTTTATTGCTATCCAAGCCTATAATAACTGCCTCGGGCGGTGAGAGGTTGAATTGATCATGATTAGAATAATCAATCCTGGAAAAACTGCCGTTATTTACATTAAGGACAAATTTCAATAAAGCTTTTCTTTTTACTAGATATTAAAGTAATCTTTTGATTTGCTGTTACAAACCTTTAAAATTCCGTAAGTATAGCATAGTAGTGAAGGTAATGATAAAGGATGGGTCTGCGAGTTTAGAGAGCGATAGACAGTAAATCCAGCCAAGTCATGCAAAAATATTCTTTTTAAAAAAGTATTCATCATATTGTTTTAAAATTATACTTCTGTTTAACAAGCGCACACTTCGTTCTAGTATTGTTTCCAAAGCACGGTGAGCATAAAAATTACACTATTCAGAATGTCATGTTGATAAAAATACCCAATTACTATTGGGTTTGCCCAACCCGGGAATCGAATCCGAGGCCTAACGCAAAGCAGTCGCACACTACACACACCTACCACTGCGCCTTGCACCTACAAAACTTATACTTCGAACATATTAGCAAGCATCAATACTAATTAAACTGAAAGAAATTTGCTCATCTTCAATTTATTATGTAAATAGACGACAGGCGCCGTTGATTCAATCCCAAAGGTCGTTCCTAATTAAGGGCTGGTACACACGCAAGCGCCGGCGTGCGGAACTGACCACAAATCGTTAAAGCCAAACGTCGATTGTGTGCGCCCACCATTAATTAAATGTTCTATTCGAAATTTAAAGTTAGAGTAAGCTAGAATTTATAAAGGTACAGATTAAAACCGTTTGAGTTGGCTTAAAAAGATAGTTTTGAATGAAGGCTTTAATTTGTAATGGTTTATATATTGCTACTGCGCTAAATGTCGTGGGTTCGATCCCCAAACGGGATAAACACTTATATGATCAAAAATAGTTCTTACGAGACTAGTTATTTTAGGTGTCGGTATTAATTCGCCCGCGACACAGCACTTATTCCTGTTCTTTTAAAAACAGATACTATTGCAAAATGATATGTTTTCAATACATTAATAAATGATATTCTTAATTAAGACTGCATGGACGACCAGTTATCGATATAAATAAAAAACAAGCATTTATATGAATTAAGATTACGTGATTATGTATTTAATATATCTTATTTTATGCTTGAGTGTTGTCTTAAATACTGGAGTTCGATCCCCGAGTTGGGCAAAGTAATAGTTATTGGGTTCCTCTGTTAGAAAAATTACCCGATAGACGCCGGGGGTCACCTCACCTATTGCGTGAATACTATAATATTTTACACGTGGTCCATTCAAACAGCTGTATAACAAAAAAGAAATATTTACTACGATTGTTTTGCATGTATATTAAAAAGAAAAGTATACAGGTTGTAACATATGAACACCTCTCTGCACCATGTATTACATATACAGGGTGTAACAGAAAGGTGTTCGTTTATCCATTGTCTTGTACCCATAGTACAAACTCTGCTTAGTTTGGGCTACATGGTGTTGTGTGAATGTGGTACAATATATTATATATTTCTAGCATTTGTCCGGTTTTTATAGGCTGCGATGAAACATGTATCAGATTTAAAGTTAGACCTCCAACCTGAATTTCATGCTTAAGCGTGATGCGTGTACAAACATACGAACAGACAAAAATTCAAATAATATTTATTTTGGCTTCTATAGCTCTTAGAAAGTCCTCTCACACTATTCTCTTAAATATTTCCTTGTACAAACATCGACTTGTTATCGATGATTGTATTATATGTATAGACAATTTAATTCACTGCAAAATTTCCGAACCGTTTAAAATACTCGTGGAATATAAAAATTTGATTAAATTAGGGATCTTCGAGAGTCTTATCAGACATCATATCCGTTTCATTGATGTAGCAAAAGCATATCAGTCTATAGCAGAGGGATTCAAAATATTAATTAAATTCCAACTGCCGTGTCGGCCATCTTGAATTTGTCGACGGGATATTGCTTATAACACGGAATTTAGAGCTGCGCCCCTTCGTCTTCTATTGCTTAGGACCTAAATAAGTCTGGTGAATTGTAGGTGTTTTATACCTCTGCTTAGGCATTTAAAGATTTATATTTTTACTAGTGATGTATGTATGTATGTTTTGTTAAATCTCAAAGAGATTAGGCAGCGTTTTCGATGAAAGCTCCCAGGCGGGTTGACTTTTTTCGATATTCTTAACAATTATACTCAAATTTCAACCAATTTACACGAAACCTAAACATCTCACTCACTCGTCTATTGGTGAAAACCGTATAAAAATCCGTTTAGTAATTTTTGAGTTTATTGCGAACAAGCGGACAGACGCAGCGGAGGATTTTGTTTTATAATATGTGATATTGAGGATTTTGTTTTATAGTATGAGATACTGAGTTGTTGGTTCTGTAGCTTAAGTTTGCGCTTATGATTACGTGTAATCGTGAGGTGCATATTTTTTGCCAGATTTTACACGAGATTTTAAAAATAGAAGAAGTATGGATGTAATATGAGAGAGTACCGATAGCTCAGTAGGGAGACCAACAGACTGCAATGCAGAAGGTCTCGGGTTCGAACCCACGTCGCACATCTCTAACTTTCGGAAGTTATATGACTTTTCGAAATTATGTGCGTATTGATTGACAATTATCGCCTGCTCCGTGCCTCGGAGAGCACGTTAAGCCGTCGGTCCCGGCTGCCATGAACATCTATAGCAGTCGTTATTGGGGAAGTCGACACAAAAGATCTCACTGGGTTGAAGTGTCGCCGGTCTGTACTGACTGGCTCCCACACACGATAAGATAAGATGGATATAATATACCTTGCACATGAGTCATCGTTATGTTAATATTAAATAATAATTATCAGAACTATGACATGATAAATATGGAATTGTTTTCTTTATTTTATCTTTCAGCTATCCCCTGCAGTTTTATCAACGTTTGTGATTACTGCACCGCTCTTGTAGCTCATAGCGTAATGTTATATAGCCTAAAACATTCTTTAAGAATTGGGTTACCTGACGCAAAAAGATTTTTGCAAATCCGACTGATACTTCTAGAGATAAGCTCGTTCAAACAAAAAAATAAACAACGTCTTCAGATTTATTATATTAGTTTTGATAATAATGCAATATTACTATATACCACAAAGCTATAAACAAAACTAGACTGTGCCCGTGGCTTCGCCCGCGTAAATGTAGGTTAGGTTAGCAACAGTAATTTTTTTTGGATGAATGGTAACCCTATGTCCTTTTCTGCTCCCCTGCCGACATGTATGCGAAATTTCATGATGATCGATCGAATAGTTAAGGCGTGATAGGATTAGGATTCTAGCCGTAGTGTGTTGGTTTAGATTAAATTGCATTATCTATACATATTACACAGGTAAATACAAAATATAGAACACCCCATTCAATGCTATCTGTTCAACATTTTCAAAAGCATCAGCTTGAATACTCGGCAATGGAACTAACAATTGTCAGTGCAAATAAAGCCGCCGTTCAACCCAAAATCATAGGTACCCCTCAACGTTCAAGTGTCAGCGTTCGCCACTGATTAAGTCGACCGCACGCGGTCCGGATTGTAGAGTTAATTGCACGGTAAAAACCGTACAGCGAAACTACAATGACATCATTAATGGACGACGGAACGGATTTCAAATTGAACGCTAAAATCTGTCGGTTATAATTGACAAATGTTTCTGTGTAATGTTGTTGGCTATCTGGGAGGTTGGTTAAATGTGTATACTATGCTAGTTGTTTAAGTAAAGCGAGTTATTTGATTGCTTGGATAACTAAGGCTCGTCACTGCGACTACGCCGTGTTGTGGGTTTGAATCTCACATGGTACAAAAATTTGTGTTATTTACAATTTACTTGAATGTGGTTGCTATGCATACGGTCACATAGCCTTTAGTGCGGTTATGTAGGATAATTTTAGACTACGTAATACGTCTCACATAGTACGAGCGAGATTATAAGGCCAGACGGCATTAAGCTTGCCTCTATTACGCGGGACCTAAAGATTAAAGGAGGTTTATTACACCAACATTTCGCCAGGCCTGACGAAATGTGGGTGTAATACTTCTTTACGTACCGCTTCTTCTTTTTCCTTTTCAATTTAAAGCTCCTTAAGCAAAGCGGGCAAAGAAACATAACATTTAAAGCTGCACTGTTGTCATTAACATATTATTATGTTAATTTATCCAAATAAACTTTTTAATTCATCATTAGTAACATTTATATCATCTGACATTTCATTTTTGACATTTAAATTCTCTATGAACAAACTGTTTATCGCAATGGACATTAATACACGTAATTACGCACATTAAAATAAATATGTTTTGGTCTGTTTGAATCCTAACTTATATTATAAATGCGAATGTGACTTTGTTTTTTCTACACATTGTCAAGAGTCCAGAAAAGGACATACCTTTCATCCAATAAACCAATAAACAGTACTGTTGCTAACCTTCTTTTTTTTTATTTCGGGGAATGTATTGACGTATACCCCTCCGTGAGAGCAAGCGGAAGGGTAAGGCCCGGCGCACATTGGCGGCACGGCACGGGATTCGTCAGCATTCCTACATGTAAACTGGCGGTAACTATGCCGTAACATCCTTAGGTATACCGCGATGTCCTTAGGCATACCGAAGCGTCCTTAAGCATGCCGTGGCGTCCTTAGATACCGTGCTCGCGCATAGCTTTTTCCACAATAGTCGTATCGCTTCTTCAGAACGGTCTTAACGCAAGCTTGTAAGTGTGTGTATAATGGTAGATTGGGACCTAGTGCGGGCGCTGTCTTGCTCCGGTATCCCGAAGACTGCCAAAGCGTTCCGAGGGATGCCGAAGCGTTCCAAAGGCTGCCGACACGGTATACCTAAGCATATCGCGGTATTGTTTTTGTACTTACGACTGATAACATTGAAATTTCAACTATATTTCGATACGATTAGGTTATATTTTAATTCGTCGCCTAAAAATACTTTGCCGTGCCGTGCCACCAATGCCGGGCCTAAACTTACCACAGTGTTCCTCGACAAAAATGGAATCGGCGGGGCACCGCGAATCACTTTCACATGCCATACATCGCCGTATGAATCAGCAGGCCAGTACACAACAAGACTAGGCTTTGGTCACCACTAGATTTAAGCCCTACTGTCCCTTCTTCTGGAGGGATGCACACACGACACAGAGGTGCGCGTGGGAACACGCACGCCGCCTCTCGGACCTGGTGCTGATCGGGTGACGGGCAGGCCTACGAAGCCCCAGGTTAAACCTCAGAGTGGCAGGAGGTCATCTTGCGCCCTCAGGCACCCGGTTCTGCGGTTGGGGAGATGGCTTAAGCACTCCCTCTCCCGCTCCGCCGCCTCCTTGATGGACATGACTTCCTCACAGAAGGAGGCGAAGGTGTTCCACGACCTTTCACTCCGGACCATAGATTGAACCACGGCCGAGAGCGAGAGGGCAGCCATACCGACTGCCGCGATCAACTCACGGCGCTGCGATGCCCAGGCGGGGCAATCCACCAACGTGTGCAGCGCCGTGTACTCAACAACGTCGCGGCAGTCACCGCAGTGGTGACAACCGGGCGTCTCTTGCCGGCCTATGCGACACAGGAACTGGCCAAGGCAACCGTGGCCAGTCATTACCTGTGTCAGCCGGAAGGTGAAGGCACCATGCTGCCTCTCCAGCCACTCCTCAAAGACGAGATTTACCGCCACTATCGTGGTGTGCCCGACTGTTGTTAACCTACATTTACGCAACCGAAGCCGCGAACAAAATCTAGTTATAAATATATGATTTGAGCCTTAATTTTGCTACAGTATGTTTGCGTCAATTTCACAAAAAGCGCGCGTTTATGGTACAACAATCATTTTATTAATGAAAGCCGGAGTGATTTTCAATTCGTCTGCGGTATATATTAATTGAAAATTGTTTCTTTGTTACCAATATTAATAGCCGAAGTGGTGTATTGAATTCGTTTTAATATTTCTAAGAAGTAATATAAATAACTGATTTATTACTAAGTATAAAACGGTTATTGTTTAATGTATTGGCGTATATAGAATTATGAGTAATTCGACGCTACGAACGAAAGTACTTGGGGTTTTTTGTTTAGTTGCAGAATATGTTACAGATTGCCTCGGTGGCGCAACGGTAGTGAATGCGGCTGATGTACTTGTAGTCTCGGGTTCGATTTCCGTACTAAGCAATATTTATTAATAGCATGCAGTCTTAAATATAATATGATAAACGATAAACTAGTGGGAGAGCGTTGGACTGGCAAGTAGAGGTCTCGAGTTTGATTCCAAGGTATGCGCACCTCTGACTTTTTGAAGTTATGAGTGTATTAAATAGTTAACTAATGCTTGCTTTAAGGGTGAAGGAATTAATAATCCTGACGAAACCTGCATGTTTGTGTTTGTGTAATGTTCTCGTAGATATAGCTCAGTGGGGAGACTAACAGACCGCAATGCAGAGGGTCTCAGGTTCGAACCCATATCGCGCACTTCTGAGTTTCGGAAGTTATATGATTTTTCGAAATTATGTGCGTATTGATTGACAATTATCGCCTGCTCTGTGCCTCGGAGAGCACGTTAAGCCATCGGTTTCAGCTGCCATGAACATTTATGGCAGTCGTTATTGGGAAGACAGTGCCCTCTAATATCCTGATCCTGGTCTAACCTTAGGTTATCGTTAGCCTTCAGGTTGCGGAAGTCAGGTGGCAGTCGCTTCGTGTAAAAATTGATATCCAATCAAATCCAGTTAGACTAGAAAGCCGACCTCAAGTGACTTGGGAATAGTAAAGGCTAGAGAGAAAAAGATATATGAAATATGCCAACCCGCACTCGACCGGTGCCGTGAACTATGGCCTAAACCTTTTTACACAGAGAAGAGGCCCGTGCCCAGCAATTGGATAGTTTAATATAGGGCTAATAATATATATTATATGCTTATAATATATAAAATTCAATAATAGTAGTGTTAGAGTTTTCAAAATTATGTAATAACAGTGTTTAAAGTAAAATAAACAACGCGATAAAATCCGTATAAAGTGTTTAATTTCAATGTATAACATTCGCGTAAACATAAGACAATATTATACATAAATGTATATATAGATCTAAAGGTGCTTATACTGATAGCCAAACTAAGCAAGCGAGAATTTAGAAGACAGTATTCAGTCATGGAATATAGTTATACATATATATTATACTACGTAACATAAATTTATATTATCATTCTCTTCATTATGTTTCTGAACCAATGAACACTGTTATAATAATATAATATGCAAATGGAGACCCAGATGCAGGCATAACCTAGTTTTCCTAAACTAAACCACCCGCAAATCGATTATTATTATATCTAGTAGTAGATATTTTAAAACAGCGATAGCCCAGTTCAGAGAGCGTTGGAATGCCATTTAGAGGTCTCAAGTTCGATCGTAAGGCACGCCTTCTTCTCCCTAGCCTTTATTATTCCCAAGTCACTTGAGATCGGCTTTTCTAGTCTAACCGGATTTGACAGGATATCAGTTTTTACACGGAGCGGAAGTTACCGCAACCCGAAGGCTAACGATACCCTAAGGCTAGACCAGTGTCAGAATATTAAAGGGCACTGGTTTTCCAATAACGACTGCCATAGATGTTCATGGCAGCCGGGACCGATGGCTTTACGTGCTCTCCGAGGCACGGAGCAGGCGATAATTGTCAATCAATACGCACATAATTTCGTATTTATTAACTAGATTTTGCTCGCAGCGTCGCTCGCGTTTATATAGATTTTGTGAATAAATTTATGTCTCTTGGGAACAGAACGTTTTTCTGGATGAAAAAAAACCGTATGTCAATTTCTGTACAACATGTATGCAAAATTTCAAGATGATCGGTCGAGTAGTTAAGGTGTGAAACAAACAAACTGACTTTCGCATTTATAATATTAGGTAGGATGCAAATGGTCAGGGGTACAGAATAAGAATTCTGTACCCCTGACCATTTGCATCCTAACTACTACAGTACTGTTTTCTAAATACAAGGTACCCTACGTCCTCATAGGGTACCTTGTATTTAGAAAAAAGTACTGTTACTAATCTAATCTAACCTACATTTAAGCGAGTAAAGCCGCGTGAAAATCTAGTTTATAATATTAGTTAGGATTACGAATCTCTGTGTGGTGCATAAAGTAATGCATAACTTGGATACAAATTTTCGATATAACTTCCGAAAGTTAGAGGTGGGCGACGTGGGTTAGACACGCATCCTAACTAATGTTATAAATGTGAGCCTGAGTTTGTTTATTTGTTGCAATTTCACTCCTTAATCACACTACCAATCATCATGAAATTTCATATCATACACGTTGTCAGTGGCACAGGAAAGGATATAGGGTACCTTCACTTATGAAAAGAGTTGTTACTAATGTAACTTAACCTACATTTACTTGATCAAAGCTGCAGTCGAAATCTAGTCTTTCATATTTCGGAGTTATATGGGTGTAAAACAAGTCTATCTCATCAAGAATTTGACGTAAATTATATACGTAGGTATGAACGAATTTTGTTCAAATCTTCCGTAGATATGAAATCACAATTATATGTAATAATAATATCTGCCCTTGTATACCAACTGTCCCACTGCTGGGCAACAGGTCTGTTCTCAATGTGAGAGGATTAAGGCTATAATCCATCACGCTAGTCTAATGCAGGTTGGCAGATTTCACATATCTTTGAGAACATTATGGAGAACTCTCAGACATGCAAGTTTTCTCACAATATTTTCCTTCACCATTAAAGTAAGCGATAATTAACTAATTACTGCACGGATGGCGTAGTGGTTTAAGTGGTCACCTCGCCACTGTCACTGCGCCGAGTGTTGTGGGTTCGATCCCCACACAGAACAAAACTTGTGTGAACCACAAATAATTGTTCCAATTCTGAGTGTTCTTTGTGTCCGTTGTTTGTAAAGTCCCCCGTGACACAGACATAATTCCTAATGCGGAAATTGTCTTTAAAAATTAGACGTACATAACTTCGAAAGGTCAGAGGTGTGTACCTTGGGATCTAAATCCAGTCCTCTGCGTAGCAGTCCAACTGTCTCCCAATAGGCTGTCGTAATTATATGTAATTACGACAGCCTACTGGGAGACAGTTGGGGTTTTATCATTAAGAATAATTATTATGATAATGATTCTTAAGGATAAAACTCGGTTTTATTATTATAAATAGCGAATGTCCCACTACGGTTGAATCACAATGCCGTCATCAACGGATGCCAAAACGTATTACAGCCATTTCAACGGTCGACATAATCGAATAACTGATAAAACGGTATCGAGAAATTCGTATTTAATTTTTATTGACTTATTTATCATGTTTTTACCTGAAGTAATAGTACAAGGTAACCTTTAACCAAAATCCTCTCGGTTATATCGTCAACTAGATTTTGCCTGCAGCTTCGCTTGCATTAGTCTAAACTAACAAAATCTAGATATTATCAATAAATTTCAAACCTCGGTAATACTACTTTTTACTTGATAAAAAGTACCCTATGTTTTTTTCTTCACCCCTGACAACGTGTATACGAAATTTGATAATGATTAGGTCGAGTATTTAAGGCGTGAGAGAGTAACAAACAAACAAACTCACATTCTCATTTATAATACTAGATTTTGTAGACTCATGTCAAGATAGATTATTTGTGGCCTATACAGGGTGATTTTGAAATCGTGTAATTCCTTTTAACCACGCATTCTACTGGTGATATAGAATAACCCTGACCATATTTTTTCTTAATTAGAATAATGGTTTCGGCAAAATTAGAGTACAGATTTTTTTCATGAAATGATTTCAAATAGTCATATTTTAACCACCTGACACAATCTTAATATTTTACTAATTTAAAAATAATAACATAACAATAACTGATGTCGTAAATAATAAGGGGCAATAAAAAGGACCGCCCATTATTATTTACGACATTAATTATTAATATATTTTTTTATTTTAATAAGTAAAAAATTAAAATTGCCTCGGTTGGTTAACATATGACTATCTGACACCATTTCACAAAAAAAGGGAACAATAATTTTTCAAAAGAAATAATTCTAATTAAATAAAAATATGGTCAGGGTTATTCTATATCACCAGTAGAATGCGTGGTTAAAAGGAATTACACGATTTCAAAATCATTCTGTATATGTTATTCTAATTTATAAACAATAATACCTACTGTAATGTTTCATAAAAATCCGTTCAGTAGTTTTTGCGAGGAGAGTGACAAACATCCATCCATCCTCACAAACTTTCATATTTATGATATTAGTAAAATTAGTTAGGAAATAGAGTTACAGAAAAGTGTAGTCAAAGTCAAAATCACTTCTTCTTTTATGTCACGAAGTAACACTTATGAACGGTCAGTTATAAAAACTTTTGGGAGTATTTTCTTGAGAAGTGATAAAAAATTTGTATTAGTTTCCGTATTTTTATACATGGTCTTGATATGACAAGTCTGTAAATACCAGTACATCTTACAGGTTTTCACTATGGTATTTCTTTGTTCACTGTTGTTGGTTATACACGCTTCGTCTATGTATCATTCTACAGTATATTACATCACTAATTAATGCAGGTTACTTATCCTCCTTAATTACAAGACGTACAACATCTAATACGAATACATCTTCTACAAAAAACGTATCAAGATTTACTTATATATAACAGTATTTAACTTGACGAGTGAGTAGTTTTTGTTTCTTGCAATGTTATTAGATCACATTGTTTAATTAAGTCCTTTATATACTAACATGATATATTAGATCTAATTACAGATAATTTACTTTTAAGTATGTATATGGATTTTTTAATAATTAGCTCTGAAACAAAATATAAGAATGATATAAAAAAAAAATACTTCTCAGTTGACGTCGAATTTAGTCGAAATCGTTGCCTCGCACTACCACCACGCCATGTGGGTTAAAATACCACACGGGAGCATTTAAATGCTCCACAGATAGTTTGTGGGTGGGTGTTTCTTATGTCCATTTATAAACCCTTCTGCGACAAAGGAGTTAGTTCTAGTGCGGGACTAATCTTGATAAAACAGAAAAAGAAGAAATATAATCCATCACACAACCTTTGAAATAAATCAAAGTTGGTTCTGAAATAACAGCAAGAAGGTTACAACAGCTTATTTGCACCAATTGATACCCAGAATTTGGGTGGCGTGACAAATTGGTTATACACTCTGTTTTCTTTGTCCCAAGTCGCAGTGGAAACAGTTGTTTTAACTCAATTATACTGGTAGGAAAACAGAAAAATAGTTGGTTGAACACTTCGATATTCAGGACGGCTTTTTACTGTGAACTGGAGCCTCGAGAGGCCACCTTAACACATTACGGATACATTTTATTTGCCTTTTACTTTTTCATACCCTTAGGGCTAACTTTGCCACATATTTTTATAAAAAGTTTCGTATGAAGAACTTTGTTCTATGATATATGTCATGTTTGTGACAAACTGTGTTTATAAATTTAAGATGGAAAGTTTACGACGTCAAACCTGTATCTGCAAATCCTAACAAATTAAATTATAAATGCGAATGTGAGTTTGTTTGTTGTTACACGTTCACGCCTTAACTACTCGACCGATCATCATAAAATTTCGCATACACATTGTCAAATGGGTAAAAAAGAAATGAGATATTTTATCTAAAAGAAGTTATGTTATTGAGCAAACGAAGCCCTTTAGAAAAGCTGGTTGAAAATATTTTTGATAATCTCATTGGCAACGACTATTTGAGAAATCAGAAGATTAAAATGAACGCAGTGGGTGAACAGAAGCTTTCTGCCATAGCCTTAGTAAATTTAAAGGCGTATACATTCTATATTTGAACAGTTCCAACTCTGGTTATATATCATTCATGATATATGTATCGTTCTAAAACACTAAAACTTTAGCTTATTTTATGTAAAACAATTATTTTCTTTTACTTGTAATATTCTGTGCTCAGACAGATAGTTGGAACTATAATCTAGGTTTATACTGTATACTCTAGTTCTCTATGATTGTAACTTTTTATGTAAGCCAAATGAATACATAAATAAATTTTACTTTCATTTTCATTTAGGATATTTATGACAGTGAGACTACATCAAGACTCTTTCTCCATATTTTTGTTACAAGGATTGGACATCAAAAGCATTAATCTATGAGACTATCAAATAATTTTAGGCCTTATTAAAGATGCCAGATGCCTAAAATACAATATTATACATAAATATACTTTCTTAAAATTTAATAAACAAAATACTGGCTGGTGTAAAATTTCACAAAAGTCCAAAATAAGGACACATTTCCATTGAGCCAAACAATTGTGGCTAAATTGGCTGGCAGAGCAAACATAGTCAGTAGTCAGCTTCAATTTAGCGCATTGACCCAGTTCAAAATCTGTGTTGAAATCTAGACTTGCAACAAATCGGAATTAAAATCTAAACCAATGCAACTGCTACGTAGAGTGTGCTATGAATACGTATCTCGTAATGATAACTGTTATACGAAAGGATTTCTTGTCACTACAATCTATACTAATATTATAAAGCTGACGAATATTTTTGTTTGTTTGGTTGGACGCGTAAATCTCAGGAATTACTGGTTCGAATTGAAAAATTATTTTAGTGTTGGATAGCCCATTTATCGAGGAAGGCTATAAGTTATATACCATCACGCTACAACTACATAATAAGAGCGGAGCATCAATGAAATTTTTTGCAAATACGGGGAAATTTCTCTTATGTTACGCAGATGAAGTTGCTCGGGTCAGCTAGTGTATTTTATAAGCAAGAAACACTATTGATTTTAAATATGTTTCCAGCCAGTTTTCTTTTAAGTTCAACGTCCTTGCTTTGCTGAACATAGCAATAGGTAAATATAAATGTAGAATTACATTAATAAATGTAACTTTGACGTTCATAAGTGTATACTATATGAATAAAATATTTTAATTTATATTTTGTTCTTACGTCTGTTTGCCGGACCTCTATTTACCATCAAGATAGTCATTAACTATGTCTACTCTACACTGTATGATTTGACCTAAGCAGCTAAGACCTAAGCAGTTGTGGTAGCCCATTAGATAATGCATTGGACTTGCAATCGTGACATCGTCAGATCGAATCCCACCTATATCTCTCTCTCATCTCTACTCTACTACACCAATGGTTGCATCTCCTTACAAATATAATTTGTAAAATAAGCTGCATTGTAAAATTGGCGATTAAAAAAAGTGGCCGTGAGTTTCTCGCTCATTCCTCTCATTAGTTCTACGCCCTCGCTTTGCTGAACGTGGCAACATGTAAATGTAAATTCATATCATTGTTAAGTTAGTGTAAACTTGACGTTCATAAGTGTTACTTTGTGACCTAAATGAATGAGGATATTTTGATTTGATTTGCTTTTTAATATTGATTACCGATGTAAGACACGTCTATCACATATATTATATGTACATATAAGCTTCGCTTGAGGGGTTTTAGTAAACTCCTCATAAGTAAAATTAAAAAGCATTTTCATGAAATTTTTAATTAAAATGGTGTCTTATTTTTATACATTTACATGGCAAAATCCTTAAATCTAACACTAAATTAAATAAAATATCTAACAATAAGCAAATTTAATTGAGTTACAGTTTGGAAAAAACACACGAGTAGAAAACTCTTAAAATTAGTTCTCGTACTGGCAGGGCAAAAAGCAGCAAGGTGCTCACAGATGCGATTATGCCTCGTTAACGAGACTCTACTTACCGCATGAACGCAATATTAAGTTGTTTAGCTGACATGTTCTGTATGGTAAAGGTCCAATGTCGAGTTGCTCCAGAATAAAAACTCAAGCTTAAGGTAATATTATATTAAAACTTTTAGATATCGTATGATAAACTTGACCATACTATAAGCCGAATTATCTGCTTTTACTCTGGAGCAGCAGTCGTATATGTGATTGTGTCGGCCTCGATGGTATAGTGGTTAGTGTAACCACTACGATTGACTGCCACGCCAGAGGTTGCGGGTCCGATTCCCGCACAAGTCAAACATTTGTGTGCATGAACATGGATGTTTGTCTTGGTCTGGGTGTTTCTATGTATAATATGTATGTATTTACAAAAAAAAGTATATATGTATGTTTATCCATTGTCTAGTACCCATAGTACAAGCTCTGCTTAGTTTGGGCTAGATGGTGTTGTGTGTATGTGATAGAATATTATTATTATTATTGCTGTGCATGACGTCACGGGTCAAATAATTATGCTAAGTGTTAATGAGCTTTTTCGTCAAGATGTTCTCAGGAACAGTACGTAGTCTGAAACTATGTCCAGTAGATGGCAATACCTAGCTATTGGGACTAGTTCATTTGCTTTTACGTGGGACCTAGAGTAGCAAATAATGGTGTGATGCACCACTGCTAACTTATTTTATTTCTTTATTGCCATTGGTGGCAAACGAGCAAATTACCCACCTGATGGAAAGTGGTAACCGCTGCTCATGAACTTCAGCAATGCCAGGACACAGCAAAACCGCTGCCTACCGTGAAATAACATATTTAAACTCTCTTTAAATCTCGTTTGAAGAAGGACATACTCGTATCATAGCGCTCGGGAAACCTTACGAAAATATAGGCGTGAGACTATCTATTTAACCCGCAACCATCACTGATTGTTATTGTAAACATAAGCTAAACTTATACTTTAGGATGTAGACAGAACAAGTAATAAATCTATTAATAACTCAACAGAATAATTTATGAATTTACTTACATTAATGTTGCAAGGACTACATACGCGAGATACTTGCACGTGCATGTAGCACGTGCAAGTATCTCGCGTATGTAGTCCGTTGTAATTGTAGCATAAACGAAATGTATTCTACAGGAAGTAGATAGTCAACAAATTGAAAAAATATGTATTAGTCATTTACATTTAAGGTGCTTAGACACCATGCAAGTAGTTAGCATGAACTACATGCGCAAAGTAATCTTACGACCAACTTGCGGATGACTCGCGACCGTTTACTCGGCGCATGCAACCCGAGCAACTGCCTCAACTTGCGCATATTAGCTGCGTCTTGTATAAGAGCCATAATACATTTACGCATTCTTATCATGCCAATCATACATACGTTACATACACTGTCAACATTGTCATTTATGACTAATCAAATGAACAATAAAAGAAATCTATAAAATTTAACAGGACAGCTGCGTATTTGTATGGTTTATTTTACGACAGAAACTCGTATGCGACGTTGCATAGAATTACGTACATTTAAGTTGTTTACAATTTGTAGTACTTGCGATGGGTGTAGAATTAATCAGATCTTTTCTAAAAAGACGCTAGACGCTTCCTATTTAATTTATATTATTTTTGCCTCCAAGGCGCAGCAGTAGTGGACGCGACTGCTGTGCATGAACTCTCGGGTTTGAATCCCGGGTCGGGCCAACAAAAAGTTATTGGGTTTTTCTGTTAAGAAATCTCAATAGCAGCCCGGAGTTATCAAATTGGCGGTGTTAGACACCCACGTGCCTCAGAAAGCACATAAAGCCGTTGGTCCTGCACCTGATCTCTCTCCAGTCGTGTCGGATTGCCGTTCCATCAGTATGATCCGATGGGATAAGTGCACTCTCTGTCCCTTAACTCTCTCATCAGAGAGTGTACTTGTGTTTGCGCACACGCTTATGCACTATAATATCTCCTGCGCAGATGGCCAGTCTCCGTTAAGATTGGCCGCCGTGACCGATATTCAGATTGAAGGACATTATTAGATATATTTAAATGCAAATATATCCCAATAGAAAGCGTATAAAAACTACACGGATGGTGTAGTTTTAGTGGTCGTCTCACCATTGACACTACGGCAAGTAATGTGGGTTCGATATCCAAACTAGAAAAAAAGTGTGCTATCTACAAATAGTTGTTTTGAGTCTATGTTTTTTATAACCGTCGTTTGAATGTTTGTAAAATCGTCCGAGTCACAAGCATTATTCCTAGGGGGATCGATAAAAAAAAGAAAGATGTAGTATTATAAAAAGGCTCCACTGATAGATGAGTATCCTTTAGCAAAACATTATAATATAGCTATTTTTAAACCTTTAAGATTGACACCCTAAAAAAATTATTCTTTTAATAAAATACTTTTCAAAAATACACATTTCCATCGTCTCATGTTTATATCTGGAAAGGCATTGCCAGAGATATATTACACCCACATTTCGGCAGTTAAAAAGAAACATTTTGAGTTTTGGCAAGCAGAAAAGTAAAACCCACATTGCGCCCACGTAATAGGGAGTGACTATATGGCCTCCTACAGAGATTTACGTGCTGCTACAAAGATCTTTGAATTATACTTTTTATATCAGACTTTATTTACTCGCAGCGATAGCCTAGTGGGAGACCATTGAATTGCCACGCAGAGGTCTCAAGTTCGATCTCAAACCACGCATCTCTAAGTTTTCGAAGTTACGTAGCTTATTTAGCTCGCTTTAACGGTGAAGGAAAACGTAGGGAAGCAACCTACATGTCTGAGGGCTTTTTCATAATGTTCTCGAAGATATTATGTTAAGTTTGCCGACCCGCTCTAGGCCAGCGTAGTGGACCATAGTCCACCACTAGGCTAGGCTATGGCCTAGCCCTTCTCACACTGAAAACAGGCCTGTGCCCAGCAATGGGACAGTTTAATATAGGACTGATATTATTATTAATAATAATATCATATAAGTAAATAATTTCTATTATGTAATATAAGTTACCATTTTTCAATAGTAGCGATCAAAACAAGATGTAATGAGATTGAATAGTTCAGTGAAACGTACAATAGACTTCAACCCACTGAAGCACTAAATCGGTACTCGGTGGTTAGCATAGTTAGATTAAAATTACCATAGGTAGCGAGCGATTTCAACAAATTTTACGAGCAAAACTAGGTACTAAATTAGATACGTAGAGAGTTTGGCTCGTTTTGAGACTAACGATATAAAATTAAACGCTAACTTTTACGAGTAAGTACTTTATTTATCAGAATCAACAGCTTTTACACTGATTAAAGAATTAAGTTGTGAAAATGTTTTAGTTTTTAAGTAGGCAGTTTTGCTTTGAAAGAAAATTTGATGTATTAAGACAGTATTTTGAATAGTCTGCTTTTAGAATAAATTGATAAACTTTTATCTATATTTCTGGTAATAAACGAATAATTTTCATAAACTAAGGATGTAATATCAGAAGATTGACACCAAGCATTCGCAATCCAACTAAGTTGCTCTCAGTTTGAGAAGAGTTTCTGCGATCGTCTTTTTATTCGCCTTGCTACTGCTACCGGCCTTGCTGAGTGTTAAAGGTTTGATCTCCACATGAGACAAAAAATTCGAGTAATCTACATATAGTTGTTCCGAGTCTGAGTGACCGCTGTTTGAATGTTTGTAAAACCCAAAGTGACACAGGAATTATTTCTATTAACGGAGTCGTCTTCAACAAGAAAATAATTACAATACTTTTACTAATATACCTGGTTATGGTCAACCTGACCTGATTCATTTTCTGGCGAAAATATTTCAGGCGGACAAGCATAAAACTTAAAAGTAAACTCATTCATATTAACATCACATATGTGTTACATGCCACGCTATTTTGCTACGTGTAGTGAACGATACCGTTAATAAAACATTAAAAATACTAGAAGTGAAATAGGTTGCAGCCCGCAATGCCTGAAATGGTACCAAATGGCAAACATTACAAAGATTTACGTGGCAACAAATTGAAATTTGCGGTGAAAAGTAATGTGCTGAATGAACGCATTACGCATTTTTTATTTATCAGGCTCCAGATTTGGAATAATATATCGCACCAACATATTTCTTCGACGATTTCATCTAACCTTGTTATAATTCACAGCTCAAATGGTATTTTTAACACACTGTTCGGCTGTTCCCACTTGAATGTATGTTATAACTAAAGTTTCAAACAAACATAATATGTTTTCTATAACTAGAATACCAGGAATAATAATAATGTCCGCCAGACCGAATTTCGGTCACGGCGGCCAGTCTTAACGGAGGCTGGCCATCTGCGCAGGAGATATTATAGTGCCTTGTGTGCACAAACACAATTGCACTCTCTGTTCCTTAACTCTCTGAATCTGATGGGACAGTAATCCGACACGACCGGAGAGAGATCAGTCGCAGGACCACCGGATTTACGTGCTTTCCAAGGCATGGAGGTGTCTAACACCGCCAACTTCCTAACTCCGGGCTGTTATTAAGATTTCTTAACAGAAAAACCTAATATTTTTCTTGGCCCAACCCGGGATTCGAACCCGAGACCTTATGCACAGTAGTCGCATTCACTACCGCTGCGGCACGGAGGTGATACCAGCAATAACACTTGCGCGAAGCTTGTCATACAAAACCGACTTTCGTAAAACTTTATCAGCATATGAGGGAAAGAGTAACGCTGACAACGTAAGACTTCTATAAGCTGATATGGTATCCTTATTTACCATATGAACTAGTTTATGCTATCATCCTATAGTGAACATAATTCCAGACTCCGAGCTAGGAAATCCTAACTATTAATATTATAAGTGTTAATTACTCGATTGATCATGTTGTCAGGGGTACAGATAAGGACAAAAGGGATTCCATTTTTCCTTTTGAAAGGTATTTAATCGAGAAAACTACTTTTTCCGAACCTAGCCGCAGGTAAAAGCTAGTTAAATCATCAAAAAAATACACACACACATATATATATGTCGCAGAATGTGGTATTTTAATGGAATGTCAAGCATTATTAATTTTGTTAAATCGTTTATTTTTAGTTAATCGTTTATTTAATTTCATTTTGATTAATGCTTGAGTGTGTTTAGTTGTGATACGGTGACAGCTAACGAATGACAACTGACAGATGACAGTTAGTCGATTTGAAGGGACAGACGTCCGCACGACGGTCATTCTATCGAGAACGTTCGGAGCGGTCGGTCATATATTCAACCACATACGTACCACTATACATCGTGTTGCAACTAACCTCACTACATTCCAAGTGATTGGAAGGACTAGAAAATGAAGATGGGCACTCCTACGCCGTCATATATATATATACTTAATACATACACGAAATGTGGGTGTGGTGCACAGAATAAAAACATGTCAATCGTCTACCCTGCCCTATGTCCTATTCTGTACCCCTGACAACGTATATGCGAAATGTCATGCTTATCGTTTGAGTAGTTAAGCCGTGTAAGCGTAACAAACGAACTGATATTTGCATTTATAACATTAGATAGGATCGTGCAGGATCTCCAGACAGGCTGCTCTGAGTAAATTTGCGATCCCGATGTGTCCTAGCATTATTAATTTATCTTGTTTCTAACTGGCAAACATGCACAGACTCAGATCCGTGTGTGTAAGAGGCAGGTTCAGTGTGTATCACACACACGCACACATTTCTTCTTCTTATTGTCTTCACATTTAATAATAATATATTCTACCACATACACACATCTAGCCTAAACTAAGCAGAACTTGTACTATGGGTACAAGACAATGGATAAACATACATATATACTTTTTTTTTGTAAATACGTACATATTATACATAGAAAAACCCAGACCAAGACAAACACCCATGTTCATGCACACGAATGTTTGAAACGGCGACGTCGACATCTTTAAAAACATTATGGAGAACTCGCAGACATGCAGGTTACCTCACAATGTTTATCTTCACCATTAAAGCAAGCAATAATTAACTATTTAATTACTAATTACCTTGTGCACAGCAGTTATTATTATTGCACCGCCGTTTATCATATAATTCCACAAAACAAACCATAATTCGTATGTTTGTAATTTGATGTCCAGTAAAAGCCTTGGAATAAGCCTGCGATATATTATTCAGAAAACACGCACTCAGCTACTGTACCCGCGGTCACTCCTTACTTAGCGGTGAGCCTTAGACGTCGCTACAAAGAAACTCTAATAAAACTTAAAACTTCGTAATGCATAATATATTTTCTCGAGTCTCGAGAGTAAATTGCATGAATTATAAAGTATTGAAGCGACGACACTTATTTTATGGTTTATATTATTGTCACATGCATTAGGCCATAAATTAAATAGTATAAGTTATTTTCAATGATAAATGTTTGTGATGTGGCAGAACTTTTTTTTTTAATAAATAAGTATATTTATTTATTATTTATTTTAACTGGAATACAAAGATAGAAAATAAAGAAAATATAAATAATAAGTATTAACAAATCAATAAGACCATCTCAGTGAAGATTACATCACACGTACATATTTACGCATGTCCACTGAGGGCGTGTGTGTTCGAACCTTTATATCTTGTAATACCTTAATTGTATACCATGTCTCAAACACATATAGATTTATATTTGTATTTTATATAAGTTAGCGAAATCCACTTGATTATTACCAAATGCATTTTAATATAATAAACAAGTATAAAGTCATTGCATACAAGCCCAGCTCTACGTTATATATTACTAAAATTGATTGCGCTTTTATATACAACAAGCATACATTACAATATATAGGTGGCAAGCAAATCGGTAAGAAACATACGTAAGTTGCTGACCCTGGGGTGTTAAAGACAAGACAGAAAAAGGAAGATCGAAACGCGTATCAGTAGTCTTACGCCGGTTTTCTGTAAAAGGGTAGCACTAAGGTTCTAAAAGGTTTAATTCAAATTCATATAATTTATTGTCAACTAAGTTTACATAAGGTGTTACAATGATATGAATAGCGCTTATATCTTAGTGCCTTATTTAAGTATTACAACATTGAGAGCAAACCATTAGTACTGTCATAAACAGCAAAGTATATTTCCAAGTTCATTTTGTCATCTAAAAGTCGGTAATTCGGTCTTAAATTGTTATCAAATATTTTTATAATGATTTCGTTCTTTATTATGTTTGGTAACTTATTGTAAATTCTAACTGCGATATACATAATACTTTCAATAAGCATTTTAATTCTAGATGCCACGCTGGTAAGTGTAATCGACTTTTGTTGCGAATACCTATTCACATTGTGGATATCTTTTTTGTTGTGAAACTATTCATGTTTTTTATTCTGCCACCAAATGGTTAGCGACCGTCTCTTCCATTAATTCACGTCATATCAACATAAATGCATCTGATACCTTAATTACTCCCCTTTTAATGAACAAAATTCAGTCAACACACCTTTTTACCGATCCTATCAATATCCGCTTACGCTTAAAACGTAATTAATTAAAAAATAATTAATATCAGAAGTCATTACTGATCAATTTTAATATCGCATATTTATGTGGCGAGAACCCCAACTATCAGTTTTAATTAACTGGATAACCGAAATGCTCCATTAAAATAAACGGACCTTTCTATATGGAAGCTTATCTGTGGGGTCAGCGCCATGTTCCAATGTTTTTGGCTATTTAAATAATATACAGTACCTATGTAATATTTTAGTTTCACTAAAACTTGTATATATATTTCGTTTTATATAGATATAAAATGGTTATAAGAAATACATACATACACAGTACTTTTTCTGAATAAAAGATACTCTATTCTTTTCTGTACCTTCGACACGGCAAGTTAAATGATGATCATGATGATCGGTCAACTAGTAAAGGCGTGAAAGAGTAACAAACGAACAAATGAACTCACATTCGCATTTATAATATTATAGATAGGATAATAATTTTAGCAGTGATGATCTAGTATGGAGACCATTGAACTGACATGCAGAGGTTTCAAGTTTGAGCCTATATTTTGCGTTTATTATTGATCGCTTAACCTGTCAGGTTTTGGAATGCCAAACGTAATTAAAAACCTTTTGTGTCTAGCCGTCGATGTGCTGCTACGACTTAAAAGGTTCAAAGGTATAGATAAACATCGTGAGAAAAGCTGCATATCTGAGAGTTCTTCATAATTTTCTCGAAAATGCGTGACCTTTGCCATTTCGCAAGGTAGCGTGGTGGACTATGAATTACATACCACTCTGAAGAAGCTTGTGGCCAGGAGGGGACAGATTATAATCAGGGTTAATATTAATATAACGTACTATAGATGACAGAACTCAACGGAATGTGGTATAATATTTCGAGCAATATGCATTGGGGAGTACCTTTAGCGTACCTTTAGCATACCTGTAGAAGATTGCTGCACAACTTTACGAAATTTTTCTGCGGTATGTAGCGTTTCTTGAGCGTCATATTGTGTTTTAAGGGGACTCACATTTTTTGCCCTTTGTGCCTGGAACAGTTTGTTTTATATTAACCAGTTTTTGTATAATTGACCGTCTATGCTTTTCCTTATAGCTAACAGTACAGTATGTAAAATATATATTTTGATTATTTTATACCGTTCTTATTCGGGTATTTACTAGCTAAGCATGATGGCATGTTCATGACCTTAAAGCGCTTAAAGTGATATGGTTTAATTAAAATATTTAATGTCATACTAAAATGCTTATAAATGTCCACCAAATCGTCACTATTGGATGATCTATAAAGAAAAGAAATATCTAGTTAATATACAATTATATAATTATAAGAAAAAATAATTAAAAGTAATATAATAGCAAAAAAAAATTACTTTTCAAGGGAATACGACTACCGCGGTATCGGTTTCAGAAGAAAGCACGTCATCGTTTGAACTAATTTTGGAACTCTACTGTTTAAATATCTACAAAACTATTTATCCTAGAGAATATTCTACATTACACAACAGCATTACAATTTCCCTGACCTGAAATTGACCTCAAGACCTCACGATCGTTTGCAAACTAATGCCTCGTAATCAGCGAGGCATGTTTCTATTAATATAGGTACTTTTAAACATAAAACTATTCGGAATAACTACATGAAATTCTAAATAAATTCAGTTAATTATAGATATAACTTTGTTTTCAAACTGTTAATGCACTTTGAAACCTAAAATACTATGTATTTTATTTTAATACTCTTTCATCGTAGAACTAATTTTGATTCTAGCTGGAACTCATTTCTGTTTAGTCCGCATGAATCCCACAGGAACACATTCCAGGAAACATACATATACTATGTGTTTATACAGTAGATAGTCTATATATGTGCCAAGTATAATTTAAATCGATGTAACCCTGATGGATAAGGCATTGGACCTGCGCAAGGTTACGGGATCTTCTCCCACCTATTGCTCTACCGACGTAAACCCACACCAGAAGGTCTACCGTGAAACATGTTTTACGCAATTGCATACGTTCGTTCGTGCTTATTCTTCCATGAAACATCATTTGTTCGCAATTAGTTTCGACACGTCATTGCGTAATGACATTTTCACGGTAGACCCGTAGCATTTATGCTTAACTGGAGAGTTTAATAAGGACATTGGTAACAAGTAAACCAACGTGCAAGTAATTTAAAAAAAATAGATATATCTTTTTTCCTTTTTCTTTTAAAAAAGGCAACTTTATTATTTTATGCATTAGGAACAATTTCTGTGTCGCGGGGGACTTTACAAACATTCAAACAACGGACGCAAAGAATACCCAGATTTGAAACAACTAATTGTAGATCACACAAAATTTTGTCCCGTGTGGGTATCGAACCCACAACACTCGGCGCAGTGGCCGTGGCAAGGCGACCATTTAAAGCACTACGCCATCTGTGCAGTGAACGTCGAAGTTAAACTAACTGGAGGGGTCATGAATCATGAGATCATCATATCATGAATGCTGGTAATTTGTAAACTAAACTGCAAGTAATTTAGAAAAAGAGTCAGTTTACTCGTGATTTATATTCAAACATCTATACGAACATTCACATATATAGGAAAGGATTATGGTTATAACTAAAATAATATAATAATACTAGATTTTGCCTACGGTTTCACCCGCGTAAGTCCCGTTGCCGTGGGAATATCAGGATAAAAAGTAGCCTATGTGTGAATCCAGGTCTCCAGCTATATACATACTAAGTTTCATCGCAATCGGTTTAGTAGATTTTACGTGAAAGAGTAACAAACATCCATACATCTTCACAAACTTTCACATTTATAATATTAGTATAGATATATATTTCTTGGATTTATTTCGCTTAGGTTTATTTTTGTATATATGTATTTCTTCTTATTTTATACTAAACATATTATTATGTGTTTGTTGTATGTATCAAATAAATAATTTGTCTTTCTCTCTTTGTAATACATTCACTTTTAAAAATAACCTATAAATACTGCGTAAGAAATATTTATATAATGGATTAATTCAAAATAATTGCCTGTTAATTACAAAAATAGCGTTCTGTGTATCGCCTCATGCCTGACAATCGCATCAAACGGTTAATTACTTAAAAGCCTTTACACTGGGTAGTTGATTTATTTCCCGTAGGGGCGAGCACACGTAGGTGTGTGGTAAATATATATATATATAAATAAACATGTATAGGATACTGTTAGATTTATTGTAAAGGCGTCCAGCAAAAATTTATGTTTGTTTTTTTTTATCTTCGTGGCGCAGCGGTAGTGAATGCGACTGCCTATGCATTAGGTCTCGGGTTCAAATCCCGGGTCGGGCCAACAAACAATTATTGGGTTTTCCTGTTAAGAAATCTCAATAGCAGCCAGGAATTAGGAAGTTGGCGGTGTAAGACACCCCCGTGCCTCGCAAAGCACCTAAAGCAGGACCAACCTGTGCCCGATCTCTCTCCGGTCGTGTCGGATTACCGTCCCATCGGATCATGAGAGTTAGGGAACAGAGTGTGCACTTATTTGCGCATACACTTGTGCACTATAATATCTCCTGCGTAGTTGGCCAGTCTCCGTTAAGACTGGCCGCCGTGGCCGAAATTTGGTCTGGAGGATATTATTAAACATACAAACGCCTTGGCAAACGATGTACGGAGTGCAAATTAATTTGAAACATATTTTCTGATAAATGGAACACTACTTGACTGCAAGGATGGTGATCAAGCGATCGCCACTGCGTCAAGTGTTGTGAGTTCAAAGCCTACACGCGAGAAAAACATTTATGATTCTGACTGTGTGTCTGGGTTTTCTATACTTCTTCATTACCTTTATTTGAATGTATATACAAATAGCTCAGTGGGGAGACCAATGGACTGCAATGCAGAGGGTCTCGGGTTTGAACCCACGTCGCGCACCTCCGACTTTCGAAAGTTATATGAATTTTTGAAATTATGTGCGTATTGATTGACAATTATCGCCTGCTCCGTGCCTCGGAGAGCACGTTAAGCTATCGGTCCCGGCTGCCATGAACATCTATGGCAGTCGATATTGGGAAGTCAGTGCCCTATAATATCCTGACGCTGGTCTAGCCTTAGGGTATCGTTAGCCGTCGGATTGCGGAGGTCAGGTGGCAGCTGCTTCGTGTAAAAACTGATATCCAGTCAAATCCGGTTAGACCAGAAAAGCCGACCCCAAGTGACTTGGGAATAATAAAAGCTAGGGAGAAGAAGACAAAGATTTCTACAACATTTCTTTTGTGTCGCGTGGAAGAAGTTTACTCTTGTTCCTCACGACAGGGTTGATTCCAAGTACAGGAGTTATACATTCAAGAAAAAAATAAACACTATACATAAGTTGACCTTTGCAAATAAATGTATATACAAAATGCGTTGTGACATTGATGATGTAAAGTGAGTAAAGTGTTCACAACTACGGTAGAATTTTATTCGTATGTACTAATAACACTCATCAGTAATGCGCGGTTACCATAAAAGGTTTACGGCTATATGTGTATGACCTTGAACGGTTAAGTGAAAATAGTACGCGAAACATGGGTGTGATGACACCACCCATGCTTCGCGTACTATGTTTAGGTCCCCATATTATTACTGAAACTTACTTTGTATAAAATGACAATAACATTTTGTCTGATCTGGTAATTGAACCCGGCAACTCACGAAATACAAGCTCTCTTATTAAAACAACAGGATCACCGGATACCATTTATTCACTATCACTAAAAAAACATAGTCTCTATACGTGAACCGATGCTCTGCTCCAAATAATTTTATTACAGTATCTTGCCTGCTTTTTCTACACTTCACAATTAGCTTTAAAAGCGTATTCTGAATGTCCTTTTAAACTTCGTGCAGCTGTTCAGAAGAATCAACAATCTCTTTTATTTCTTTTACTCACTTTGTAAAAGCAAAAGGCCTTTAAGGATAAAATCATTAAAATCATTTATTTCTTCTCTCACACAGAAAATAGCTAACAGAAATCAATTTTAACCTAGTTATACAATTCAAGATGTGATAATCTGTGTGAGAGACTGGTTTCCGTACTAGGTAGAAACCTGTATGACAGATGACCAGCCTCTTCTAACTCTAGACAGGTAGGTTCTATGGTAGTATAATCTGTAGTATAGATTACGCGTAATTTTTAACAGGTGAGATGAATAAATAAATTAATAAATAATATTTTAAAGTGATGTACCAATAAGTAAGTGAGTGTATATGTCAGAGAGATCATATGTATATTGAGTTGTAAGTGTTAGTGCGTGTTTTATTGTGTGCGTGTGCTTGTGGATAATCTTAATAATAATAGCAAATTATAATTTAATTATTTATAAAAGGTACAGTTACAGAATACAGACCAAGTAGTGATTAGGATTACTTTTATATGAAAACGTTTTTAAATCTGCACTCCAATTACTACTGTGCACAGCAAATAATACTTCTAACTAAAGCATAGTATAGAGTTATCAGTGAACTGGATTGTCTAAAGAGTTTTGAATTTCAGAGTACAAAAAATAACATGCGGTTAGCCTTATTACAAACCTGATCGTAATCTGGTCTAAAGACATAGTTGAATCGAAAATTACCCCCAAGTCGCGGATTTCCTTTACTCTGTTAATTACAATGCCCTTGATATTATAATTATAATTGAGTGGTGTTTGGCTTTTTGTAAATGATATAACCTGGCACTTTATTATGTTTAGCGACATAAGATTCTCGTCACACCATTTGACAACAGTATTTATAACCGATTGGAGTGCCTCACAGTCTCGATGATCGGAGATATGTCTGAAATTTTAATATCGTCAGTGTAGGCTAAACATTCACTCTCAACTATACTAAATAAATCATTGACGAATAACAGGAACGAAAGGGGCCTCAAATTTGAGCCTTGGGGAACTTCCGAAGTTACCAAAAATGGGATAGATTCAAACCCACTGAGTGCAACAAGTTAAGTTCGGTTTGATAGATAGGATGTGAGCCACCTATACAGATTTCCATGTATTCCGACATGTTGGGCCTTCGAGAGCAAAGCAAAATGGTTGACACGATCAAATGCTTTGGCAAAATCTGTATATATAGAGTCTACTTGCTGCTTGCAATTGAAAGATTCGCATATATAAACAGAGTAACATAGTAGATTCGAATACTAATTCGAACCTATCATGTTGACGCCGACTCAATAAATGATTGAGGTGATTATATATATATTTATAAACAAAGCCTTCGAATATTGTAGAAAACCAGTTCAGTATACAAATTGGTCTAAAGCGTCGCTTTTATCACCAGATTTGTAGATTGGAGTGATCTTAGCAATTTTCCACAACTCCGGGAAAACACCCTCTTTAAGAGATTTGTTAAATATTATTGAGAGCGGAGTAACGAGACTAGTCGCACATAATCGTATAAAGATAGGCGGTATACCATCAAAGTCAGCATTTTTTGTCAGATCCACTTTTTTTTTAACTTTTGTAATATATCACTATATGATATATGCAAGTGACTAATGGCATAGCTTGATTTTAGGACAGTAATTTGTGGTTGCACTGGAGTAATAAACTGATGAAAAATAACTTGCAAATGGGTTGACAATACCCGTGTTACAAACGCTATTCTGATAATATACGCGACTAGGAAGTCACACGTTTGCTTTTTGTGTAGCACCAAAAAGCTTTTATATAGTAACAATATATGTGTAAAATCCTGATCCTAACAAATATTATAAATGTGATAGTGAGATTATTTGTTTGTTTGTTATGCTTTCGTGTCTTAACTACTCGAACGATCATCATGAGATATCGCATAAACGTTTATTTGTCAGGAATAAGAGATTCTTACTAGAACATTATTAATACAACTCTCACACAATGCGTAATTCCTGTATAGCGGCCTAGCATTCAAACAACAAACACAAAGAACGGTAATAAATACCTATTGATTGCCCGACGTCTCGACCGACTTGCATCGATATGGGTTGACTCAGTCAATCAACCCGTAACCACGATCGATGCAAGTCGGTCAAAACGTCGGGCAATTAATAGGTATTTATTACTTTTTAAATAATTAAAGCGAGTAAGACCCGTTGTCTAGCATTATATTAAGTATATGTACAAATCGCGATGGTCTAAAAACATTTATGAACACAAAGAACAACCAATCTCGAAACAATATCCGTGCGACACACATATGTACACACGGCTACACATTAAGTTAAACAGCCTATATACGCATAACTACGAAAAGAGTGGCCATGAGTTTCTTGCCTGCTTCTTCTCATGAAAGCTCTACTCCTCGAACAGGCTTTTTCAATGCTAAATTTTGATTTCCTTCTATTTATTTTTATTATTATTTTTTATTAATATATTCGTGAATTGACGTGTCCAAGAATTGCTTGCACATTTTTATGGAAATAAATATTTTTGACTTTGACTTACGCTACATAAAAAATAGAGAATTATCGGTAAGGGACAGTGCATAGTAGTGTCGATGTAATGGTAAGGATAGAGCGTAACCAAAATATAACGCACTCTCCCGCAGGTTGCATATTAGAAAATCAAAACTTTTCTGAGCAAATTTCAAAAGAACAACGTACAAATCAACAAAGTTTAAAATAACGATGGTCATTAGATCAAAAGTTTAGCTGACCAATGTCTGGAATATCAATGTTTATATTATTTATTACACTATTGACCAAATCGTTTAAAGGTCAAAATGGATTACTGGATAAATTATTAATTATCAAATGGATTAAGGAGTTTTGGACGGATTTCCTATTTTTTAAAAGAGAACCTAACACAACCTACCGCTTCCATCCGTACGATTCCGACTCGGAAGCGGTATTATAAAATTTGATTAGTTTTGATTTGATATTTTAAAATTACGTCTAGCAACTTTTGATCAGTCGTTCATTTGATGTCACATACTTTGGGATTCTAAATTTTTTCTAAATAAAACATTTGGTCATTTAAATTTTGTTATTTCGTTTATTGTTCTTTTGAAATTTG
This sequence comes from Catocala nupta, assembly GCA_963675205.1. Classification (NCBI taxonomy): domain Eukaryota; kingdom Metazoa; phylum Arthropoda; class Insecta; order Lepidoptera; family Erebidae; genus Catocala; species Catocala nupta. The sequence goes on along the minus strand of OY776091.1, from coordinate 28,670,057 downwards.
CTCGAGATAGTTTTGATTTTTTAATATGCAACCCTCCCGCACGCTTCGCAGCGTTCAACTTATAGTTCAAAGTCTAAACAGTCTACGTTGATGTGTCGACAGCGACACACAGGTACAACACAGGGTGAAGTGTCAGTGCCGAGTTGACCATTTAAACCACTACTATATTATTATTATAATCAACTATGACATGCTAATTATTTTAATGGAATTATTTGTATTTTAATTATTAACATCTATTTCATATTAATGAAAGAGAAGTGAAATGTGAATATGTTTATAATGTTTTTACCTACTATTATTTTTTGTTAATTTTTTATCTGCATAATGTCATCGATAAATATGTATTTTTGTTATGAAATAAATAAATAAAATGAAATGTCCATACAGTCAGCACGAGCGCTAGAATGAAACCTACGACCCGCCTTATACACACCAGGAATGTATATGTATACCTCCAACGAATCTTACGGAAATAACAGTCGCATAAATAAACGTATTACCATCCGTTATTGTTTTACACAATCAATAATTGGAGCAGAAATAAAATATTAACATGTATATGACGTAATTTGGCAAAGGCTCGGGGCCTTCTGCCAATATTTGGTCAACGGTACGCAGAGAAACAGGAAATTGTTTTCGGTAAAGAATGTAATACATTGTTTTTTAAATTTGTTATTGTATAATTAATGAATGTTGATCAACAAGCCTGGAAGAATAAACAGATTTGAATATTGAAATTCGAATCAAAATTCGTTAATTGTGGGTAGAAGATTTGACGGTGCGGTTGACGTGATGATTTCGATGATTCTTTCGGTCATCTTGTAGATTTTTCTGGCCATTTCGTATTCATGTAGTGTTCGATCTGAGTGCTTGATATTTACGTCCATCTGATTTTTAATTAAAATGCAATGTTTTATGGTAATGATGGTCATGTCGAATTGCTTATAAAAATAAATGAAATGAAATGAAGTGAAATGAAAAAGTTTATTTACCAACATAAACATACAGTACACAAACAATTAAATTATTTAAATAGAGGTGGTAAAATAGGCATCTGCGTCAGCTATTGTTGCAGTTTAACTGCAACGCTGGTATTCTCGCAGGCCTAACATAAAATAAAAGCCTTAAGATTAAAATTTCTTAAAATTATATGATTACATTATAAATTATATATAAATATACCTAATAATATTATAATTTTAAATATAATATAACAACAACATGCAAATACAGAATAAATAATAATAATATATAGATAATAATTATAAATATTTATTACCGCATCTTGTAAAACGAGGTTTACGAACGCAGCATACATGCCAGACTGACATCTGTCAATGTCAACAACGTCAACAGTTACCACGATAGACATAATAATTAAAATTATCAACATTGCACGCGGCTTGGGTTATAAATGACCTAATAGTACACAATTACAGAGTAAAGAATATACTAATACGATACAAAAGTACACATGGTTCCTTACAAAATTGAGAAAGATGCGCATGCGCAAATTAAAACTAAATAATATCGAAATAATACAACAACAAATAGTGGCGTATTGCACTTCATGTAAGTACATATTAAATTTATGGAACAGATTTTTGTTTATTTATTAAATATTGTTTTAAATTGTTACGAAATGAACGCAACGAGGTTAAATGTATTGGAAACATTTTCAGACGGTACTGCTGATAAAAATGTGTTTAATCAGGCAATAGGCCCGCGCCTTGTGACGTGGCTCTCAAAACTTTACAAATATTCTAACAACAGATACAAGGGACATCCAGACTCGAAACAAACATTTGTGAATCACACAATGTTTTGTCCCGTTTGGGATTCGAACCCACAACACTCGGCGCAATCGCAGTAGCGAGGCGACCACTTAAACCACTACGTCATCCGTGCAGGCGAAAAATGGTTATGATACAACTCTGCCATCCTTTTAGGCTACATAGACGTTGACATATACAATGTATATACTATATACATATTTAGGTCATCGTATGTATGTAATGAGTGATAGCGAAGCCTAATACCAAGTTTGTATCAGATTTTCAAACGGTCCTTATTATCATCATTGGCAGCATTAATTCTTCTATTACTTATCTTATCTTATGTGGGGGCCAGTCAGTACAGACCGGCGACTCTTCGACCCAGTGGGATCTTTTGTGTCGACTTCCCCACCGACGGCTTAACGTGCTCTCCGAGGCATGAAGCAGGCGATAATTGTCAATCAATACGCACATAATTTCGAAAAGTCATATAACTTCCGAAAGTCAGTGGTGCGCGACGTGGGTTCGAACCCGAGACCGTCTTTATTGCAGTCTGTTGGTCTCCCCACTGAGCTATCGCTGCTCTTGCTTCTATTACTTACTTACAGAAAACGTTCACACAAACACTGTCACGTGAAACAAAGGTTGTTCTAACTGTTTCAATATTTGTTAAGCCCCGGCACTTACTACTTACTACACTCCAATAGACACATTGTCATAAATGCAATATTGATTTTAGAAATTAAATATCTCAAGACGATTGTGATCAAATAAAAGTCCGAAGAAAATTTAAAGTAAATAGACTGCTAGTCAGTCTATTTACTTTAAATTTTGCTGCGTGTGTTCCAATATAATATTTTCTAATAAATGTATAGGATTGCAGTCAAATTATATTCGAATGTATTATGTTTAAACTATTCGTGAGTACGTACTCTGCGACCTTAAGAGCATTTATGCTATGTGGCCTGTTCTGAGCGGCAACGTCGCAAATAGATGTCATATTTTAAGGATTTAAATATAATAAATTTATTTGTGTTTTTAATATACCTACTCTAAAGATTAAGGTAAAAGTATGTTATATCTGGATAACATTTCTTTAACATATCTGCCTCACTAGGCATAATTCCTGTGTCGCCGGGAACTTTACAAACATTTAAACAATGGGCACAAAGAATACCCAGACTCAAAACAACCATTTGTGAATGACACAAATTATTGTTACGTGTGGGTATCGAACCCACAACACTCGAGGCAATGGCAGCGGCAAGGCGACCGTGCAGTCAATTATATTTAGAGCCTTATAGCATATTACGCATTTATTATTTACATAATAATTTCCGACTCCCTATTTAAGTACGAAAAGGACTACAATTATAAGTATATTACATCTATCCATACATTTTTACCTTAGTCGTAGAGGGTATTAAACTTTTTTAATATGCCTTAAATACATTTTACTATTTCAAAATATCATAGTTATTTGCGATGCTGCCACTTGGAACAGACTACACGACGTAACCAAGCTCAGTAGGTTATGTTGTGCACAGCAGTATTGAATGTCATTCAAATATAAACGCATTACTATTAATAAGTAAAATAAATTATAGGTACCTTTCCACACTTAAAACATTAAAGTAGCACAAAATATCGCAAAGATTCAATTCTTAATATTCATGAAAGTTAAATAGTAGTGATTCATATTAAAATTTAAGTTCGCGTCATTGATCGCCCCGCTTTTAACTGAATTCAATTTAGTTCAGCCCATACTTATCGGCGGATTTGGTCGTAATGTGCGCGATTTTACTAGCGAGGGCCACATTTTTCCAACGGATGTGATGAAGACTTTGTGTCTACATATTATCTGTTGCATCTACGCTCGCATCTTTGTATTTTATGACACTATTGGCAAAACAATGTTTGGGTTATAATCTCATCGTATTTTGACGACAATGTTAGATATTTTGTCAAAGTTAGCGCTACGATAAAATACCAAAGTAATCGTCACTTAGTCCTTTAACAGTGGTAACTAAATAAAATGGCAATTGAAGACTGATTGTTGGTAAATAAATGTATTACTGATCGGTGGATGAAACTGGTGAAGCAACCATTAAGGTATTGTGTCATCCATGCAGTATTTCTTTTTTGGTTTAACCATTCATTTTCTAAAACAACTTAGCAGTATTTGCCTCAAGTAGTTATAGTTTTAAATTTCCATTTTCGTTTGCTTTTATGATAACAATTAATAGCAATTCAATTACAATTCTAATAGCCCGATCCTCTGTTCATTCATAGAACATTTTAAACAAAGAAATATTATAATCGCTGTTTGATAAAATAATTATAAATGGCCAAATATGCTCTGGGAACTTATCGAAAAATAGATTTTTGCCACACCTCTTAAATAATATTATCTATACTGTAATAAAACGAGGCTGAATTTAAATTTAGAAAAGTTTTAAATACTTAGTGTAATTGAGTGTGGAATAGTCAGATAAAACAAAAATGTATAAAAAAGAAATCTAAATTTGCGGTAAGAAGACCCAGCGCTTTCAATATAAGGATCTCTAATTCTCTATACACTCTTTAAGGAGCCACTGATCTCTATACACTCTTTAAGTAGTTTTTTTTGTAAGATATGTAGGCAAGCAAGCATATAGGCTGGCTAATGGTAAACGGTTATTGTAGTCTGTCATCGCTTATAATGACATTATGGGTATTACACGCGCTTTACCGACGCTAAAAAACAGTACGCAAATATGTAATGTAAGTGATTATAGTATGAGCGATAAAGGAAAGGAATGGGAGATAGATAAGTGAGCCTCTAAAACACTTACATACCGGGTGAAACGCAGTATCAGTGTTTATTAGTCTTACTTTATTTTTTATACAACTAAGGTGGCAAACATGCATACGGCCCACCTGATGGTAAGTGGTCACCGTAGCCTATGGACGCCTGCAACACCAGAGACATCACTTGTGCGTCGCCGACACTGTAGGAAAGTAAGTGGGAAGGAGATGGAGCGGGAAGGGGGAAAAAGGGTGATTGAGCCTCCGGCACTCTCACTCACCGAACGAAACACAACAGTAGGAATACTGCTATTTCAGGTCGATATTCTATGAGAGGGTAGTCCTTCCTCGGTCAAGCTGAAATCAGCGTTCATCAATCCTAAATCAAAAAAAATCTCTGGCACATGGGTAATTTTTCTGAGTAGGTATGCTTATTCGTGTCCTCACCAAATAAATCGCAAAGGTGAGAGCTTCCCTACAAATAGTTATAGTTATGTCAACTGCCACATTTTGTAGGGTAACTCCGAACTAAGTCTCAGATTACTGTTCTTATTAGCATATTACCCGCTGTCAGTTTGACCAAAGCTTATGTAGAATATTGAAGATTCCATTTAAAAACTATTTAATATTTGATCTGCAAGCGAAACACGAAATTACGAGTGCGATTTAACGTTCGTTCCAATATCGACATTTAGTTTAATGATGTTATTTACTAACCATTAGCCGAAATACCAAACGCATTTTTTATAAAAATCCTTATATTTATAACTAGATGTACCCGCGGTTTCACTCGCGTTTATGGTTACTGTAGTCGCAGCGTGATGTTATATAGCCTATAGCCTTCCTCGATAAATAAGCTATCCAACACTAAAATAATTTTTCAATTCGAACCAGTAGTTCCTGAAATTAGCGCGTTCAACCAAACAAACTCTTCAGCTTTATAATATTAGTATAGATATGCGAGTATATGTTTGTTTGTTTGTTACACATTCACGCTTTAACTACTCAACCGAACATCATGAAATTTCGCATACACGTTTTTAGGGGAACAGAAAAAGATATAGAGTAACTTTGTCCAGGAAAAAGTACTGTGTGCGAGAGATAAAAGTTTACTAAACCTACATTTACACGAGCGGAGCCACGGGCAATATCTTGTATATTATAAATACGAAGCTGTCCCCTTAAAATGTATAATAACTGATTTCCAAAGACCAGAATATGCAGCTGCTTTAACTGATAAAAATCTGATCAATCAATCTAAAACAAAAATATTAAAATACAAATGTTTCGGTACACTGTGTAAAGTACAATACTTCATCTACTGAGAATTTCTAGAGAGAAAACCCCAATTACACATTGCTCAACCCATGAATTTACCTAAAGATCATATCAGTTGCATTATGTACTGCTGCGCCACCAAGGCACCGTACTACGAAACAGAATTACCTATATTTTCTTGACCTTTTCAAATCATACACCCAAGTCAAATATTTAATTCAGTAATAGCGTCACTGTTGTCACCACACGCGAACAAAACCACAGACACTAACAATAGTTTGTCACGCGCCTCGTCCACGTCCTATATGTGAACTATTTTAGAGGTCATAATATAGTGACCAGAATATATGTTCGAATGGAGACTGTCCCATTTTTGGTTTAACTTGCTATCTTGAATAAATTGCCTTGTTTGCCTCATAAGGTTAACATAAGCTGCAATGTGGCTGCTGTTTTGAATTCTCAACTTGGTTTTTGTCGGCCTGGATGGCGTAGTGGTTAGTGTAACCGACTGCCACGCCTGAGGTCACGGGTTCGATTACCGCACAAGACAAATATTTGTGTGCATGAACATGGATGTTTGTCTTGGTCTGGGTATTTCTATGTATAATATGTAGGAATTTACAACAAAAAAAGTATATACGTATGTTTATCCATTGTCTAGTACCCATAGTACAAGCTCTGCTTTGTTTGGACTAGATGGTGTTGTGTGTATGTGGTAGAATATTATTATTATATTATTTTCGATTTAAGAAAATATTTATTTGATTTTTAAACATGACATTTTCTGTTGCAATGGTAATTAAGGTTGTTAGCAGCTTTATTTCTGGAATCTACTATTTTACTAATTTGTATGTATGAACAAGAAGTGTAAGAAGAATGGTTGCTATAAAGTTATTAAGGAATTAACGTATTGACTATGACAATCATTCGACGAGTATTCGAAATTTCTTCGACACATAACTGTATGATCATGATCTTAAACTGCCTCTAGTTCTTGTACTGGCTTTCAACTTTTCGATATAAAGGTTTAATTACCACTTTCGCTGGCTGAAATACTCATGTATTGTTCACGCCCTTGGCAAGTAAGACTTCGTTAAAACTGTTTATATATCTCTGCCTATTCGCATAAGATGCCATTCTAATATCTAGCTTGAATACGAGTCCAAATGACAAATGTTAAAAAATAAAATTAACTGTGTTAATTTGGTTTTTTATCCGTGTCTCCCTATCTCTGTTTTTCTCTACATAATATGATAATGGTTAGACCATAATACACCACGCTAGCCCAGTGTGAATTGGCACACTTCACAAAACTTTGAGAACGTTATATAGACCCCTCTAATATGCATACGACATAGCAATCGATAATGAACTTTTTAATTTATTACCATTTATCAAACATGTGTGTTACGAATAGAAAACTTTTACATATAAACTAGTTAAATTGCGTGATACAGTCACTATTCCCTAGAGCGGTGACTATTTTAAACATAGATAAGCACGTAATTAAGGGCCCGATAATTGCCACATCACTATTAAGTAATTAAAAGTTACTAAAACGAAAAATACCAAATTTACTTTTACAAAAGAATTACTACATCATTACACATAATATTATAAAACAAAGTCTTCCACCGCGTCTGTCTGTCTATTCGCGATAAAATCAAAAACTACTGGACGAATTTTCATGCGGTTTTCACGAATAGACAGTGATTTATGAGAAAGGTATACAATTTTTTAAGGTTTTGTACTACCCGTGCAAAGCCGGGACGAGTCGCTAGTTAAACTAAAATAAAGACACCCTTACTAATATTATTAATGCGAAAGTGAGTTTGTTTGTTTGTTACGCTTTCACGCCTTAACTACTCGACCGATTATCATTTAATTTCGCATACACGTTATCAAGGGAACTGAAAAGGACATAGGGTACGTTTCATCCAGAAAAAATAACTGTTGCTAACTTAACCTAACCTACATTTACGCGAGCTGAGCTACGGGCAAAATCTAGTATTATATAAATATAGAAGTCTATTTTGTTTATTTTTCTTTTACGCAGCAACAAAAAGACCTCACATTTGTATAGAAATAGTTTATGAGATGACATACATTATATTTTATGCCGGTAGAAATGAAAAGCACGACTCCTGTGGGATAGTTATTTTTCCTTAGAACCTTGGTTAGCGCCCAACGTAGCCGCGAGTAAAAGCTAGATTTTTATTACATGAACGAATTTTTAAAATATGTATAAGTAACTAACCTAAGTGAATTTGAAAGTACCATGAATTCTATCCCTAGAATTTGTATGTTTCAAAAGTCAAAATATATTTATTCATTTAGGTCACAAAGAAACACTTATGAACGTCAAAATATATAGGTTAGTGAGTTTATTAAGCTACATTTAGGTTAGGTGCTAGATTTTGGCAAAGCGTTGAGCCTATGAGAAGAAACCTGCAAGAAACACACGGCCACTCTTTTAAATCGAAAATTAAATATAATTTTAGTATTTTAACTCATATCAACAAGGTGTTGCAGCCATTATACCATATACTACTGACTATAAAATACTTAAGATAACAACAATAATAACATACTTTCACTATCATTTACATTCGTTTTGAGTAGTCACATTCAATTGACGCCTCAATGGCGCAGTGGTTAGTGTAAACGACTGCCACGCCTGAGGTCACGGGTTCGATTCCCGCACAAGTCAAACATTTGTGTGCATGAACGTGGATGTTTGTCTTGGTCTGGGTGTTTCTATGTATAATATGTAGGTATTTACAAAAAAAAAATTATACATATATGTATGTTTATCCATTGTCTAGTACCCTTAGTACAAGTTCTGCTTAGTTTGGGCTAGATGGTGTTGTGTGTATGTGATAGAATATTATTATTATTATTATATTATAATAACATTTGCTAATTTCATTTGGTATGTGCAGATTTACAGAGATTCTTCTAGGCCTCTTAACGTATTGAGTGGAAGCGACACACCGGCGGCCAGACACAATGGATTTTCACCTATGTCGTCTGACATTTTAAGACGCGTTAAAGGGTTAAATTCTTCAATAGATATCAGTTACCGCGAACCATCAGGTGGAACACAAGCTTGTTTATCATTTTAATTGTTTAAAAACCTTATACACAGCAATAGTTAATGTAACCGTTTTACCTAGAAAACCACGTGTGTATTTTCCAGACCGATTAAGTAGAAATGTGAATCATATTCACATTCGCCATTTATATTTAGATAACAATAAGAAACATGTCTGCGCAACGGTAGTAAATTGGACTGCTGTGCATGAAGTCTGGTCTGCCATTCCCCGGTCGATTAAAATGTCGTTGCGTTTTTCTATGAAGAAATTTTCGGTGGCAACACGAAGTTCAGAACTGTGCCTGAAAGTCAGCAATATAGGTCATCCGCTAAAACATGAGTCTTTGAAACATAGCTGGTGAAATATGCCTGATATATACGTGTGATAAGGATAGACGCGTGAGAATAATAAGCAATATTTCATATTCAACTACTAGATTCAATTACCATTTTATGAGTAGTAGAGCCTCGGTGATTTAAATCCCCCGGACCGGGGAAGGACTACCCTCTCACAGTATATGGACGTGAAATAGCAGTATTCCTACTGTTGTATTTCGTTCGATGAATGAAAGTGTCGGAGGCCCAATCACCCTCTTTTCCTCTTTCCGCTCCTTCTCCTTACCACTTCCTTTCCTAAAGGGCCGGCAACGCGCAAGTGATGCCTCTGATGTTGCAGCCTACGGTGACCAATTACTATCAGGTGGGCCGTATGCATATTTGTCACATTAGTTGAATAAAAAAAACTTCTATTGCGGAAAAATATCAGGTTCAAGCACCGAACCCAAGATTACCCTACACGTAATTAAGGCCAGAGTATGACTATGTCGATAGGCGACCAAATAACACCTAATCTAATATAACAATCAGTAAATGTCCTACAGTGAAAAATTTATGGCTACCCTGGCCGTCCCCAGACAGGTGCGTAATAATTCATAAACTTCAGGTCAAACTCGCCATCAAATCTTTTGTTAAAACGTGCGTTAATGATATAGCACTAAGCTATTAATTTTTAATAATAATAATTAGCGTTAGAACTGAAGTAATTACGCTTGCCCTTTTGGGGAAATGGAGTGTAAATAGTATGTCATTTTTGAACATGGTTCAGTGATGGACGAAGGCTTTCCCCAGAGGGAGGCTTGTCGGACCGTTGTAACGTATTTACTAAGGCGGAAAAGTGAGCGGTGTTAATAAGAGCCAGAAAATAAACGAACCCTTTATGTCATATATTGTGTTTACTTCAATGTTACAAACAAAATACACGTAACACTGCGTCTCTTTATCCCCAAAAGATGAAGCAGAATTATTACCTTCACATTATTTGATGTAGTGATAGACTAAAGATTATGAGTCGGAATTGCTATCAAGCGGTCGTTAGTTTTATCCCAACTCATTGTTTTACCTATGTCAACCCACTTTTTATATACATATGTATTTAGCTGGAAAGGTTAAAAGGCAAAGACGTTTAACCCAAATTACCCTGAGTAAAAGATGCGGTATTTGACTGCCTCGGCGGCAGTAGTGAATGCAATACTGTGTATGAGTGGCGTGTATGGTTTTGATTCCTGCATCAGACCAACAGAAGTTATTGGGCTTTTCAGTCAAGATTGGTGATATTAGACACTCTCGTGCCTCGGACAGCACGTAAAGCCGTTGATCCTGCGCCTGTTCTCTCTCCGATTGTGTCGGATTACCGTCCCAACGGACAATGAAAATGCAGTTGTGTATAGACCCAAACTATTGCATTATAATATTGCCTACACAAATGGCTGGTCTCCGTTCAAATTTGTCGACGTAACCAAAATCCAGCTGAGAGAATTTTATTATTATTGTTTTAAAAAGACAACTCCCTCACTAGAAATAATTCCTGTAGCGCTTAGAACATCCAAACCACTATTTGTAGGTCACACAATGTTTGTCACGTGTGGGTTCGAACCCACAACACTCAGCGTAGTGGCAGTGGCGAGGCTGCCACAAATCCCACGCCATTTGTGCAGTCTTAAAAAATCAATTGGCATTAAGAAAAAGATCATGTGAATGTACGCAGATTGATTCATCTGTGAAGTCAAGCATTGTGCCAAAGATAAATTGAAATGGATAACTAGGTATTTAGTACCAAACCGCTACCGCGCTATGCTTCATCGACCACGTAAAGCCTACCCCGACTGATAAGTAACATCTATAATTGTCTGTAACCCATGTGCGTGTTGGTTAAACATCCTGACCTTTGGATAACCCTCGGGCTAATAGCTGACCTCATCACCCTTGACATAATAATGCTAGAATGATTAATGTTACAATATAATTATATTCAAAGATCATATTTAACTATAAATAAAGCGAGCCTCGGCAATCAAATCAAAATTAATGACTTCTTGCTTATAAATACATACTCTATTAATCGATAATGTAATGATGTACAGTTGGCCATGAAAGCTGAGTACCAGTTTTGACAAAAGTTTGTGAGATTTAATCATCACTAAGGTTGACTTTTCTGACGGACGTTAGTAAAGGAGATAAGTTGTTGTTAGCTGTGATAATTTAAACTTGACACATGGCATGACGTAAATATAATACATGATAAACAGTGCAATGGTGACTGTCAATATTATTGCAAGAAGAAATCGACCTTATTGTTCCGTGGCGTTTAAATGAACCTCAACCGTAAGGAGGTAGACCACATTTTTGGCCGACTGTACATAGCGTCGGGTTTCTACAGACTATAAATATAGACCATGGAAAACTATGTGCCGTGATTTACTAGGAACGAAAGTAATATATTATTTGTACTAAGCGATGGATAGTGCTACACGAGCATCGCCAGTTTGACAATATAAGTGTTATATTGACACATTTGTTTTTAATTAATTTATTTAATCTTATTTTAGTTGAAGCCATGTATGCTTTATAATGTGTTTAAGCCATTAAAGTGTTTTTTATGTGAATATATATGAATATTACTGAGATGCCTATGTAATATATATAGTTTATATAGAATACTGGCTTTTGCCCGCGGATTCGCTCGCGTAAAAGAAGGTTAGGTGATGACAGTAACAGTACTTTTTTTTAAATAAAATATATCCTTGTTACTCGATGATAATACAGCTTACTAATGGTGGAAAACATTTTAAAATCGGTTGACTAGTTTTTAAGTTAAGTTATACAAACTAACAAAAAATCAAGTCTTTAGACAGATAATCAATAACTGTATTGAAAAGGGTAGATTTCCAGATAAACGGAAAATCTCTCCGATTAAACCCATATGCAAAAAGGCGATCGCCATTGCACTCATTCGTAAATTCTCCAAAATAATCGAAAAAGTTTTATATATTATTGTTCCTAGAAACGAACAAAATTCTGGTCAACAAACAATATGGCTTCAGGAAAAATAAAACATTAATTCTTCTATATACTCGCTTATGGAACATGTTCTTACAAGCATAGATAAAAAATCTCCTATAATAGCAATGTTTATGGATATGTCGAAGGCATTCGATCACGTTGACCATATCATTTTATTACATAAAATGGAAAAATGTGATATTAGAGGTAATGCCCTTGAGCTTATCGAATCATACTTAAGTGATCGTCAACAATTTACAAGCATCACCAAAATCTGTCCATATACAAAAACAGAAGCAGTGTATTATAGCTCCAACCAAAATAAAGCTCTATTCGGGATTCCACAAGGAAGTGGTTTAGGCCCATTACTTTTTAATATATATAATATTGTCCTCCTGACCGAATTTCGGTCACGGCAGCCAATCATAACGGAGACTGGCCATCGGCTCAGGAGATATTATAGTGCACAAGTGTGTGCGCAAACACAAGTGCACTCTCTGTTCCCTAAATCTCATGATCCGATGGGACGAATAATCCGACACGACCGGAGAGAGACCAGGCGCAGGACCAACGGCTTTACGTGCTTGCCGAGGCACGGGGGTGTGTAACACCGCCAACTTCCTAACTCCGGGCTCGTATTGAGATTTCTTAACAGAGAAACTCAATAACTTTTTGTTGGCTCGACCCGGGATTCGAACCCGAGACCTCATGCACTGCAGTCGCATTCACTACCGCTGCACCACGGAGGCAGTTTCAATATATATAAATGACAAGCAAAAATGACTACAAACCCGATGATTTTATTTGCAGATGATAGTACAATAATATTTAAAAGTATAAACGAGACATTTGAAAAAGAAATTACTGACAGTTTGGAAAATATAATAATGTGGCTAACGAAAATTAACCTAAAATTAATTTAGAAAATACCAAATTCATTCATTTGAACAAAGGACAAATTATAAATGTTCAAATATTTGATACGGTGACAAGAAAATTAATGAGACTGACAAATCAAAATTCCTAGGCATCACGATTGATAAACATGTGAACTAGAAAGCACATATTAATAATGTATGCATCAAAGTTAACCAATTCTCATATGCTCTCTACAATTTAAGAAAATCCGCAGATATAGCATCGCTTATAACAGCATATCATGGATATGTCTCATTAACATTGCGACATGGAATTATATTTTGGGGAAACTCGACCGACAAGGAAATAGCATTTAAAGCACAAAAGAGATGCGTAAGGGCAATATGTGGTATACCAAGTACGGAAAGCTGTAGACCATTTTTCCAAAAGCTACAGTTACTACCACTTCCTTGTCCGTACGAATATGAAGTAGCTAAGTATGTCAGAGAAAACTCCCATTTATATGATCACTTAAACAGCACACGTCATAAAAACAAAATATGCATGAAACACCATAGAAAAGCTATATTTTATAAAAAAATATGGGTATGGCATCTAAAATCTACAACAAATTCCAAAAAAAATATCATGGAATTTAATGAAGTAGAGGCATTCAAAAAACATATACATATATATCTCATTAGCAAATGTTACTATACAATTGACGACTATTTAAATTAAGGGAAATCCTAACAGATCCTATTTATTAACTCTGATTAAATTTATTACACATCAATCTAATTTATAACTCATTATGTATTATCAATAAAGGGCATTGAAATATTGACATTGTATCATTTATGTGACATTTTATAATTTGTATGTCATTTTATTTTAAGTATATGGTATTTTAAAGTTGATAATTATGTTTTGATTAATTTTTGTTCATAAATAAATATAAATTTATTGTTAATTGAAGTTATTATTATTATTACAATTAATGTAAAATTTGTTAAAATATTATTTTAAGGCTTAAGCTTATAATTACGGTATAAAATTTGTACGCTTCAATGCAAGACATAGACGGACATATCCATTAATTGTAAAATCCCATGTATTACCTATATTTACAAACAAATATTTCTGACTTCTTTTCTCCAAACCACGCTTTAGATATTTTAGAATTTATGATATTAGAAAAAAAAATTGATAAATATTCTTAAAATGTTTAGAAAATTATTTGTATTACATCGACATTGCTAGGTTCTAAGATGGCGTTATGAATGTTTGTTTTATCTTTGACCTATTCAAAATGTTACAGTAACCACAAATAGTTGGGCTATGTCTGCATTGTATGCGTTCATTGTTTCAATATTTCTAAAGCCGTGCGACACAGATATGGACAACGAGAAATCTAAAAAAAAGAACTATCTGGAGTCATATCAGCAGTCTATTATCAACACACCACTCAACCGTTGCGGACCCACCTAATAATTCCTTCGCCAAAGTATATGACATTTCTGAAAACGTATTATTATACACCTAGGTATGTATATGAATTTACTCATGACAAATAAACGCTTGGAATAATTTCTAAAAGCAAACGAACGAAACGAGATCTGACCTAAAGGACACAGTAATTTTTCAATCAGTGTTATTGAATAATCGATTCAACTAAGCAGAAGATAAGATCTTAACTCGCATTGAATAGTCATGAAAAAATTTACAAAGGGAAAAAATCTACATTGATATTAGAATCCTTTAAATATACCTATCATTATATTAGCTCATTAGGAGCTGTAACAAGCTTGTAATAAAATATTTAGGATGATGCGTCGATATTACGGCATTACCGTTTTTTGTTTTAAAATAAAATTTCATTTTTTTAATTTTAACTAATGTAATTCCTACCTAATAAGACTACAAAATATGTAACTCTAATAAAAATATAATATTTCTTCTGCAGTAGCCCTTTCCGATTATTAAATTTTGATTTCTTTACTGACGCTTTATTTTTGTTATCTAATCTAATCCCACAAAAATCTTCTTCTTCAGTCACCAATATGAAACAACATAATATTTTATTCCTGTGCAAAAAGATATCTCAAGGTATCCGGATAGTTTTTACTATCCCTATACTAACAGTATAACTTATGGCATTCCTACTTATATTATAAATATTTCGCCCACATAGTACTTCAATAAAAAACCTACGTCCTCAGGTTTTGAACTATCTCTGTACCCAGTTTCATTCAAATCAGTTGGATAGTTTAGCCGTAAAGATATAACAGACAGACGGACAGACAGAGTTACTTTTGAATTTATTAAATAATGTAATGTAAGGATTTTGGAAGTTTGTTAGAAACACGCATACTGTAGAACAGAATCGGATAAAACTTTGCACTTAGATCGACCATGTGTTGATTACCATAATTTTAGAACAATAAGGATCATCCTTTACATTTTTGTTATTGTCATTTAACGCAGGTGAACGCGAAGCAAAGCTAGAAAGACAATAAAATCGATACGCAAACCTTTAACAGAATCCGAAATAGTATCAAACGCCGGTAATACGGACGTAACAATTTGAAACTTAAACTGCAGGTGGGTAGCGCCGTTTAATAGGATCTAACGAGGCGCAATAAAAGTTTATGGTTATACGTAAGTTTAGGACCGTTAGTTCAAATTGAAATGTAGAGCAATATGTAGAGACCGTTCTAATTAAGTTTTTGGTGTGGGTGTACAGCCCTACGAGAGATATTTTCCAGAAACGTAATGTGTTTATTTATTTAGATTATTTCTACTAGGTTCAGTCTGCGTAAATCCTTTGGGAACTTTTTTTTGGGATATAAATATATCCTGTGTTAAACCAGGGTAAGGTTTATCTGTGTGCTATGTTTTGTCGCTCTGTCTATTCCAGTAGTGTTACCATGAAAATGTATATCCGAAACGCCGAACGAAATCTTTACAAATAAATAAAAAACGAAAGCTTTTTACAAAATGCATATGAAAGTACATACAGTACTTATATAAAAAATATTTTGTTTTGTCTGTCTGTCGTTTTGTTCCACCTAAACTCATCTGTTATAATTTCAAGAAATTTGAATGTTATTGCAGCAGTAAAGTAATAAATGTAAAGTTATAAATGAAGTTTGCCCAAAACTTCATTTATAAACTTACATATCTGACTCCTATATCATTTTAAAAATCTATATTATGCCACTAATTGTTTTAGATTCTACGCAATAGGAAACAAACCTACAGCCGTTTATCGGTTCAGTTCCAAACACTGTGCTGTTATTGAGAATTTTATGACAGAAATCACGAGCGCAAGCATTGCAGTATCATTCAGAATTGCTGTGCCATTGTAGTGGTCAGTCGCTCTTATAGGCGTAACGCCAAGTCATATAATAATCCACAAAGTTCCTTAGAACTGCCACGTAGTAATCATATTCATTTTATAAAGTAATTTAACATAAACAATTAAAAGTTTGTTGTTGAAATTGGAGTTTTTATTCCAACAGTAAATTGTAGAGCAATTTATAAAGACTGGCGTAATTATTTTTAGTAACAGCTGAACAGTAGGTATATTCTCCAGAGACAGTTCGGTGTAGTTTATGGAGTGCTAATTGGATGTTGTATTCTATTTCATTATAGCAGATAAGTTTGTAGACAGGCAAGGTCAGTCTAACATAGAAAATACCTAGATATTTTAGAATAATTCATAATGAGAGTTATTAACTATTCGACACGAATATTTTTCTATACACATAAATTAACATATGAGTACTTATATGTTAAAGACATGTGTTTTTTAAAACATATAAACAATATTAAATTTACCACCTACTGTAATAAAACACTAAAACTACAATAGCATTAAATCTGACAAACTTTGCTATCCTGATTTATGTTTCTTTTATTTTATAAATTACTGCTCCTGCCTTGGGTATATACAGACTTTACAAATCGAAAGGACAAACTTGACAAAGACACAATAATCGCAAAGCCTTTTTATTACATACGGTAATCATCTACTCTAACGTCGACTTCACGTAAATAATGACCACTAAAACCCTTGAGTTCATCTTGCAATCAAACAGTAGACTCAAAGACCATTGCAACTCTAGATTATCTGAAATAAATCCTCATCCTAACTAATATTATAAATGCAAATGCATGTTTATTTGTTCTTTACGCTTTCACGCCTTAACTACTCGACCGATCATGATGAAATTTTCCATACACGTTGTCAGGGATACAGAAAAGGACATAGCGTACCTTTCATCCAAATAAAAGTATTATTACTTACCTAACCTACCTACATTTACGCGAGTGAAGCCGCGGGCAAAATCTAGTAATAAATAAATAAACTATCTGTGAATTATTCAATTCATTGATGTGAATACTTAATTTAATTTAAGAAAGTCTAAAACTAAACAAAGCACTTAAAGATCGTAATATAGTTGCAGCCCATTTCCAGTAAATAGAAACACCAATTTAAACGACAAAGAATACTATAAATTAACTTGGAAGCTTTAAGCCTGAAGACACGGAAACGGTTAACATCTTAAGTCTCTTCGTATCCAGGGTTGTTGAAAGTATCGAAAGCATAAGGCTAATTTAAAATAGTACAAAGTAACAAAAATAAAACCACTATAAAATTAACAATAAGTAAT
Source organism: Catocala nupta (assembly GCA_963675205.1). Lineage (NCBI taxonomy): Eukaryota > Metazoa > Arthropoda > Insecta > Lepidoptera > Erebidae > Catocala > Catocala nupta. Next base: position 28,652,244 of record OY776091.1, on the reverse strand, counting down.
TAAACCTTTATGTAATGTTTGCGTTAACGTAAAACAACACTCCATTAAATAAATTTATTTTAATACCATATTGTTTAATTTTATTAAGTGTTTAAAGTAATGGTGAATGTTCTCTTATCACAGATGTATTGTAAAAAAACTTGGTTCAGAATAGGTATCTAAACGAATGAATGTACAGGAACAATCTTTACCTAATTTTTATCTATACTAATACTATAGAGGGGAACTGTTCAGTTTTTGTTTATTTGTAAGATTTAAATCAAAAACGACTTAACCGATTTAAAAAATTATCTCACTATTAGAAAGCTATATTATCACCGAGTAACATAGGCTATAGCCAGTTGCACTCACTGATCGGTAAACGATTAGCGAGGTTAAGCAACGTTGGGTGCGGTCAGTCTATAGATGGGTGACCGCTTAGTGGTATTTCATCTGAACGTCTCCGTCGGAGGGCACGTAAAAAGTCGGTCCCGGTTGTTGCCAAATTGACAGCAGTCGTTAAGCCATGTCAGAGGCCTACGGACGGCCTGAACAACTCTTGACAACAGGTTGGCCACTAACCACGCGAAAAGAAGAAGAAGAAATTTATTTTGAAATACTGTTACTGGCATAACAGAACTTACTTTTACGCGAGCGAAATATTCTTTAATAAAAATAAACCTTACATTAGGCATAATCCTTGTGTCACTTTACAAACATTAAAATAACAGACATCAAGAACACCTAGACACAAAATGAGGAGTATAGTTTCAAAACCCGCCAAAACGACATCAGAATAAAAATAATGTTCCGATTGAATATGCAGCTCCTTCGTTACTTCTATCGAATTACACTGATAGTTTTCAACAAAACCCACTAAAATTCTATTAAATCAGCTTACAAAAGTAGCAGCTTGCAAACACCGCTAAAAGAGTCCATTTATATTACGTCTTTAAATGTTTTTTTTGTGATTTACCATTATTTAGTGAAAAGTATTTTAGAGGATTTTGAAACTAAACTACATAAATATGATTTGTAAATTAGCCAATTTTGTTCCCTGATTGGATAGAACCAACGACTCTCGTCGTTGCATCAACCGTGTAATTTAAAAAATAATGATAATGAAGCAAAGAACGGATACTAGAATGATAAAAACAATCGTGATCTCTGCTTACCTTGAAAACTGGGTCACCAAGGATGAGGGCCGTTGTCAATTACTTGATAATAATAGGTACCAGCGTGCGGACTCGCATCGGCAAACCTTTAAACAGAAAACCAGAGTTACAGTAGTGACAATGTAACTAACAATAATAGTCTCTCGCTTTAACCATGAAGGAGAACATCGTGAGGAAATCTGCATGTCTGAGACTTCGCCATCATGTTCTCGAAGATATATGAAGGCTGTCAAGCCGCACTGGGTCACCGTAGTGGACTATGGCTTAACCCTTCTTACACTGAGAAGAAGCCCATGAGTAGCAGTAGGGCAGTTTACATACAGGTCTGATATTTCTTTTAAAGTACGAATGTGGCTGCTTTCAAACCGTAAGCGTTTAAAAAACCATAAAATCAAATACAGGCATACTGGGACAAAATAAACATAGAGTTTTATTAATTTCATCAAAGCCGCAACGCCTCAAATATCGAACAAAAACGTCCTTCATCGGTAACATGCGTCAGTTGTCGGGACAATTAATCGAGCACATTATAACAAAGCAGGACAAAGGGATATGAACACGCACAGCGCACCGTGCGCGGTTATAATTCACGCATTATTACGACACGTCACACCAAATGTGTGTTTTTTGCCGTCGTTTAAAGTTTTACACACGTTTCGGTGATTTTACGGCGCGTATGTCAGCCGAGGGGATGGTTGACGGCGAAATGTTTGCTATTAACTATTATATTTTGCCTTTATTTCGCGTGTGATAGAAAGGTTTTGTCATATCTGACGATCTTACGATCTTGAAACTCATGCGATCAACTAAATGAACACTTAGTTAACTAGACAGCCATGCCAACAGCAACGATATTTATTACGAAATAAAATATAAGAGCAAATCAAAATCTACAATTGCCTACTTATTATATATACTTATTACAGTACTATTTACTATCAAAGCCTAAATTGTGTTGATACAACGTATTGCACATTATTAATATTATTTATATTCAATTGTCGTAATAATATCTTATTGTATGAATCTCACAATACTAAAAACGGTCACGTCATCACAATATATACCGAAAGTTGTTGCTTGAAATATCACACGGTTAAAAAAGAAATTACTTTATTATAATAATTTTAAAATCCTTCGTGGATTTGTCTTAGTGAGACAGTTCAAAGTTTCTTAAAATAAATCAAATAATAAAATAACATTTCAGGCCGGTAATAACTCAAAAGCAACAGATCCCTCATTTCATGGTCTAAAACACATTTAAATTATAATAATACATACTAAAATCTGAGCAAACTAAATAGAAGCTTGAAAAAACACACCTCACCAAAAATATTCCATTTCTACTAAAAGAACTAAAATCTACTCCACCTATATAATTATCAAAAAATGAGGCAAGTAAAATAAATTCGTTGATAAATGTAGAGCTAACTGCCAAGAAAACTGTAGCACGAATTTCTCTCAAACATTTAAGCGAGAACTGAGCGAAAATGAGTGGAAATGAGCGAACGCGACCTAATTTTAGAGGTTTTGGTTTACGTTACTGAATTCTGCAGCCCATACACAGCGTTGATTGCGGTAAGTATGTGAAGATATTTAAGCTCTGTATTTTGATATAACATGTCACATAATGGTATGGTAATATTTAAAGATAATAGAGCAAGTACAATTACACTGGTACACATATATTTGTAACAATTAAAATGGTTACAGTAGAGTTACACAAAAAATATTATCTTGAAAAATCTTCTAATAGAACTGAAGGCCGTTCAGAAAAAAATAGAAAGAAAAAAAATACATATATATTAAAAGTGCAAGCTATATTAGCATAGCATACTTTTGACTGTCTATCTATTAGCATAATTAGTGTTTAATAATAAAACAACAAAAAACCGATGGATTTCATTCATTTATGGTCGTAGTATACAAGAAAGTTATATATAGTAATTAAAAAAAAAACACATATCTCAGGTAGTATTTAGGATAGATTTCTTTTCATATTTTTTTCTGAACGGCTATCAGTTCCGCTATAAGACATTTCCAGGTTATCCATTAATTACCGGACATTCTGTATATGAAAATCTTGTGTACAGTGTTTGTGGTTGCACTCCTCCAAAATCGTTCGACCGATTTTTATGAAATTTTTATGTATATTTGGTAGAAATAAGAATAGCTCGTTAAGTATTTTTTATACCGGTAGGTGATTAGAGTGTCAACCTAACCTATATTTACGCGAGCGAAGTCGAGGTCAAAAGCTAGTAATATCTAATATAAATTATAAGTTAACCTAGTTTTATCCTTTCACCCACTTTGCTGTGCCGACCAGGGTTCACAATGACTTATTTAAGCTAAGCATTACCACCCAAGTATACATTGTGAAAGGCAATAAAGTATTGAGTATATGAGTAAGTATAATCCTTAATAGGTAGGTTGTAATTCTTCTGTAGCATTTTAAAGATAGCTGTATTCCTTCAGTAACGTTTTAATTCACACGATACAGATAAAATCACAGAACATACTCTATACTGTGGAACGAACCTATAGCTATAAACCAAGCACATTGCCAGACTCTACTACTACTATTTTTATTTTTTTTCAGACAACCTTATGGCTGCTTGTCCATTAAAGCAGAACGAGGCTGCGAAGCGAAGAAACGGAGAAATATTAACCAATAGGATTGCATAAAATCTCCGTTCCGCTTAAGTGTGCGTTCCTATTGGTTAATATTTCTCCGTTTCTTCACTCCGCAGCCTCGTTCCGCTTCAATAGAAAAGCAGTTTAATAGCATTTTGCCTTACTCTGTAGTCGGTGAAGTGGTAACAAACGCAAAGTTCAAGTCTGATCGAGATGGAGAGTCATTGTGCCCAGATCAGATTGATCAGCCCAGTCTAGAAGACATAGGGTCGTTAGTGAAAATAAATCAATCCAAAGGTCACCAGCTTATGAGATAAACAACATTATCTAAGGAATATAATTATAAAATAATTGTCCAGTAACATGCTTTTTTTTTTAAATCATCTTGTGACCAACAGCATCCGTTTTTGCAAAGCCTAGTTTGTACCATGGCTGACCATGACTGCTGAAAAGCAACCGAAAAGCGTAAATTTGTTAAACAAAATAAATTGCTATAATATCCTTATTTAGGGCTTTTATTTCGGAGTTTACGTTTTTAGCAATAATTCATGCCGATCAACATAATTATTACCTACTTTATTTTCGAAACTTAATTAGAAATATATACCGAAGTACCTACTTCACATAATTTACCTTCACAATGTTTTATAATCTGCTAATTTTAGTGATAATACTCTGACTCCTGAAGGACTGGGTGCTTTACAAGTCAAATTGAAAAGCTTTCATTTCCGTCCAGACAATTAAGTTTTTCATAATCGCGTTCGCACTAAAGACTCCCTTGAGCCAGTCTCGTACTATTCTTAGTAGCGTTCTGATAATTTCATTATCACATTCAAGTATTTTAACTTAGAACGTTGTTCAAAAGACCTAAAGCACACTTTTAGTAACTTTCTGTTAAGAAGCTTAGTCTATACATAAAATATATTAAAAAGAACTTACTTAGGTCAATAGATGAAATTCGAAATTTGAAACGCACATTTTCTTTTCTAACCTCCGACGCAAAAACGACGGGGTGTTATAAGTTTGACGTTTCTGTGTGTGTATGTGTGTTTGTCTGTGGTATCGTAGCACCCGAACGGATGAACCGATTTTAATTTAGTTTTATTTGTTTGAAAGGTGAATTAGTCGGGATTGTTCTTAGATATGTTTGATGGAAATTGGTCCAAAATGGCCGCCGCCACAAAATGACGGTTTACATATTTTTCACAACTCCCTAAATATGAGTATTAAATGAAAGGGCTTGACTAGTAAAATACTATACACTATGATAAATTCCAAATCCAAGATTGCCGCCACCACAAAATGGCATATTAAATTTCTTTTTTACATCTCCCTCAATATCTGTATCAAATTAATTATGGGTCGGGGGTTTTTAAATTTAAAATTTATTTTGTTCGATTTAAAAACAAATGAACTGATTCTGAACCGATTTCGTAGCCTGATATCAAATGTAATTTTCTATCCCTCGAAAACAGTACTTTTTCCTGGATGAAAGTTTTAAACGTGTATGCGAAATTTCATGATGATCGATCAATTAGTTATAGCGTAAAAGCGTAAGAAACAATCTTACATTCGCATTTATAATATAAGTAAGGCTATGCTGCCGCACACTGGACCGTCAATGGCGGTCACAGTTAAGCCAATAGTGGCCACCACAAGTTGTGGACGAAGTTTTGCATACATTTTGTATGGTACCGCGTACTGAGCGTTCTAGCGGCCGCTTCTAAGCCACAAGCTGCAAGAGCGGGTGACATTCACTACTTGTGGTTGTATTTAGTGGCGCGTTGTTCACACACAGTTGACCAGCCACTGGCACACACACTAATACGTCCTTCCTCTGTCGAATACTGATTGAATTTAGGTACGTTTAGCCATTAGCGGTCGCAGCTTCTAGTGGCAACAACTGAGCGTTGCGTTTAGTGGATCGTCTTGGCCACCGTTCGCAGCTACTAAGGGCCTAGTTTACGGCAGTATATAGTACAAAGAACGTATCCTTAAATGACGTTTTGGACAAACTGTAACCCACGCGGACTAAGAGCGTATCTATATACGGACGTATTCCACATATATAATTTGTAAACTAGAATAGACTACCTCAGAATAGATCTGAATCTGAATCTGAAAAGCATGATGTCTGTAAAGTTACAGCACTAGGAATGTAGACTAGCCTTATATAAATAAATATAAATCACATATTTATTATATAAATAAATATACCATAAATCACAACACCGGCCGGGTGACACATCTAAAATCAGCTTAAATAAATATTTTCGATAAATAAACAAATAGACGACAAAATAACATATATCGTACATAAATATCGTCTAAAGACAAAGTGAACTAAGTGTGCTTATGGGCAAGTTACCTGGACTAAGAATAACAAAAATATTCTAGTGATAAACAAACAGTGAAGAAACTTAAAATTATAAATAAACAATCAATGCTGTAAACTAACACAACAATAATCAGTTAACAAAATATAAAAACTCGCTTTGTGTCGCATTAGTGCAGTGAAAATACATACTGTTCAGTGAAAAAGCCAATAACATGATTTAATAGATCGTTACTACAAATGTTTTTATTCAAAAATTGAACTTTGTACTACTACTAGCAAACAAGCGGTGAGTAGCGGAACGAAATTACGTCAATATTTGACATAATAACCAGTGTTGCTGTTACGAAAAATATGTGTTTTATGATACAAACTGTGATTAACGCCATCTAGTGTCGAAAAGATTAATATTCTTTTGACATTTGTGACAACTTAATAACACTGACAGAGGTGTTACCACCCTAGAAAAACTTCTGACCATAGATTAGTGATACCACAGAAATTAAAATTCCCCATATTAGTGGTAAATATACAAAACCGACGTAATGGATTTGAATAACCCTAATAATGTCACGATGCGACGAAAACTACTGTTTAGATCTAAGTCAATAGATTCATTCAGTAATGACTCATCTTTGGACAAAACAGAATCGGACATAAACACAAGAAGTCTTGATCTTTCAACGGGTATAAGTAAGAATGAATTAGAAGAAATGAAGGTTGAGATACAACAACTAAAAGAACAATTTGAAATTACACAAAATGAATTGGAAAAGGTGATATGCGACAACAATGAACTTAAAGAAACAGTATTACGACAACAAATTTATATTAATACATTGAAAAATGTTTGTACCAGCAGTCCCACAAAGTCGCAAAGACTAAAATTATTGTCTGCAAGAAAAAGAAATAGACGTTCTATAACTGATAGTCAGCGTGCTGCATCCCTAGGCCAAGAACAGTCATCCAGTACCTATGATAAAGACTGCACTGAGAGCTCAAATATATTACTACACTCACCTACCATTGATAAGTCACCTAGAACAGTGTTTGTACCAATATACGCGGATAAACAAACACAGACCGAAGGATCTGAATCTACTGATTACAGCAATTATGCCAAAAAGGAAAATAATAAACACAAGAAGACACCACAAGATCAACGAGTAATAAGAAAATACAGTAGGAAAAAAAGAAAGCTATGCATTCTCAGTAACTGCAACCACAATGGTACACTAGAAATATTGGAAAACACTTTTGGCCAACACTTCGAGTTTTGTCATTACTTGTCACGTAACAGTAGCGTAAAAGACGTACTGTCTAATATAGTTAGTAAATTACAGAGCTATAGCTTGGATGACTACTGTATCATTGTGATTGGTGAGCAAGATTTTAAAGGCACCGGGGAATTAATTGATGTAGTTAAGTTCATTAGAGAATCTCTTAAAAATGTAATTAATACAAATGTTATTATATGCTGTCCTACATATGTACAAGGGGCTCTGATACACAATTACAAAGTAGAAATGTTCAACAGATTACTCTGTATGGACATAGAACATTATAATTATGCTTATTTTTTTGATAGTAACTTTGACATATTTGACGAAACATTCTCATATAAAACTGGTAAACTTAACAAACTCGGTCAAAAACGCATTTATCAAAATATTTACCGTCGCATACTTGTTGATATTGAGACCTATCCAACTGAGTATGACTACCACTGTGACTCTCCAAAATCGCCAAAAATTGCTCAAAAAAATATTTTTCGTCCCATTGCGTAAGAATGTAATTGATAGTAGTGACAGTTCTACAAGCAAACAAAAATTTGTATTATTACACCAAAACATAGCTGGGATATTAAATAAAATAGATTTATTCGAAATCACAATTACAGACTTGGCAAATAAGATTTGCGATATAGATTTTATCTGTCTGAGCGAAACTTTTATACAATCAGGGCATGAAAGTAATCTGGCACTTACAAATTACAACTTAGCTGCCAGTTACGCAAGACACGGGAAGAAACGCGGTGGAACATGCGTTTTAATAAAAAAAGGTCTAACTTTTAATCCCTTACATATAACTGATGAGCTAGCCATCGAGTTTTGCTTTGAATGCTGTGGCATAGAAATATTGAGCCATAATTTAATTATAGTATGCATTTATAGAATTCCAGATTCCGACCAATCTGTATTTTTTAACAAGCTTGAATCACTTTTACGCAATCTAACCCGCAAAGTTAAAAAAAATATTATTCTATGCGGAGATTGGAATATAGATATACTTAAAGATAATAAATATTCAAAAGAACTAATATCAGTACTAAACAATTTTAATATTTCACTACATGTTAGGATGCCTACTAGGAAAAACACTAGTATAGATCAAATAGCCAGTAATATACCAGCACTTGATATGAAATGTAGTATACACAATTTAGCTCTCTCTGATCATGATACCGGACAATCATTAACTTTTTACCTACAAGAGATTAATAATAAATCAAAAACTTTACAATTCTGGTATGATATAAAGAGAGATTATAATAAGAGCAACATAGCAAAATTATTAGATTGTATATCAGCTTTAAGTTTTGGTGAAATATACGAAGAGAGTGACTGCAATAAAGCATTTAATATATTCCATGACATATTCACGCTCTTCTATAAATTGTGTTTTCCAGAAATACTCGTCAAAAGGATCAATAAACCCATAAAAAATAAATGGCTTAGTAGGGGATTAAAAATATCATGCATTAAGAAGAGAACTTTATATTACGCATATCAACACGATGCTCTAAGTAAAGGTTACCACAAGAAAAATTACCAAAATTATACTAAGATCCTAAAAAAATGCATATCAAAATCACAGCAGATAAATAACAACAATTTTTTTAATAATTCTAAAAATAAATGTAGGGCGACATGGTCAATCATAAAAAATAACTTTAACAAACCTAATGACAAAAACTGCATAAATGAATTAATAATAAATGATCAAAAAATTAATAATCCTATTGACATATGTAACCAATTTAATGATTATTTCATCGAGCTGACACAAAAAAATTACAATAATAATCATGACGTAAATAATATTGACATTGAAAATAACATAAATACTTTATTTTTGACTCCTGTAAATGAAATTGACATTATTAAAATAATTAATTCATTAAATAATACAAATTCTACGGGATTTGACGAAGTAACCACTAAAATTATTAAATTGAGCGCGAAAATTATAGCATCCCCACTTAGCTACCTAATAAACCTCTCATTTGAAGAAGGTGTTTTTCCATCAAAACTAAAAGAGTCTATAATTAAACCACTTTTCAAAAAGGGTAAATGTTCTGATATGGGCAATTATAGGCCTATTACACTAATACCGATCTTTGCAAAAATTTATGAAAAAGCTATGCATGATAAAATAAATAGCTTTGTAACTAAATATAACCTAATAGTAGGAAGTCAGTTTGGTTTTAGGAAAAATTGTTCAACAACCCTAGCCTGTTTTTCTTTAGTAAAACTAATTACTGAAGCTCTTGATAAAAAAATGTCTACTTTATCGGTATTCTTAGATATGAGCAAAGCATTCGATTTTGTCTCACATGCACGATTGCTGTACAAACTAGAGAGATATGGAATAAGAGGCAAGGCGTATGATTGGATTAAAAGCTATTTGTCTAATCGTCAACAGAGAACTGTTATATCTAAAATAGCAAAAAACACTAGAACGACATACTGCTCAGAATTAAAAATTAATAATACTGGCGTTCCACAGGGAAGCATACTGGGTCCGCAACTATTTACATTATACATAAATGACCTCAGTAAATGCTTAAATTATGACTGCATTCAATTTGCTGACGACACTACTTTGACGATAAAATGTTTCAATAAAACTGACATAGAAATTAATACTAATATTGAATTAAATAATGTAATAAAATGGCTCGACGACAATAATCTTCATGTTAATATAAATAAAAGTAAAATAGTTCAATTTCAAACATGCAACTTGTCAGTAACACCAATAACAATTCGGTATGATAATACAATTTTGCAACCAGAACCGTCAGCTTTGTTTTTAGGTATTATAATTGACAACAAACTGAACTGGAAGGAACATGTAGAACGAGTATGTAACAAGCTTGATAAGTTTGTATATGCTCTTCGCAGGTTAAGACTAGTGTCTAGTAAACAAACTGTCATGAATGCTTATCATGGGTATGTTTCGTCAGTATTGCGCTACGGACTAGTAATGTGGGGTAATTCAGTGGATGTGGACAGAGCATTCAAAGTACAAAAAAAATGTGTCAGAGCCATAAGTGGAGCAGAATATTTAGATCATTGCAAGCCACTATTTCAAAAATTAAAAATTCTGCCACTCCCGTGCTTGTACATTCTTGAGGTTTGTCTATTTGTAAAAAAATATCCTCATTTATTCTTATTAAATGAACAAGTCTCCCAAAGACTAACAAAAAGAAATGCAGGAAAATTGCTTGTGCCTCCTCAGAGATTGCAACTACATAGTAGAAATGCTAGTTGTATGACAATAAAAATTTATAATAAATTACCACCTGCATTGAGAATGTTACCAATTAATAAATTCAAATGTAAAATGTTTACTTGGCTCTTAGACGGGTGTTTTTATTCCGTTAATGAATTTTTAAATCATACTTTTTGACATTGTAATTAATATTTTATGCTATTAGAATTTTGACATTATGATTAATATTTTGACACTGGAACTTATATTTATGACATAATATTTTTTTTATTTGGTATTGTACTTATTTTTGACATAATAATTAATATTTTGACATTACATGTATTTCCTTTCAATTAATCTAAATTAATTAATATAATTGTATCAAATTAAAACTATTGTAATGTCTAAGATTTGCATGGAATTAGCTTATTTAATATTTCTACACCAGAAATGGTAGTATATGTGAATCAATGTCTAATGTAAGATCTCAATGTACCATATACTTAGAAATAAATATATCTTTATCTTTATCTTTATCTTTATAAAATTGTACTAAGGCTATTAAAAAGTATTCATAATAATAATATTCTACTACATACACATTACACCATCTAGCCCAAACTAAGCAGAGCTTGTACTATGGGTACTAGATAATGGATAAATATACATATATATTTTATTTGTTTGCCGTTAGTCCTGTGCCTGATCTCTCTCCTGTCGTGTCAGATTATCCGTCCCATCGGATCATGAGGGTTAGGGAACAGAGAGTGCATTTGTGTTTGCGCACATACTTGTGCATTATAATATCTCCTGCGCAGATGGCTAGTCTCCGATAAGAGTGGCTGCCGTAACCGAAATTCGGTTTGAGGACATTATAGTATAAAAAGTTCCTGAATCTTAGGTGTATTTTTTAAGTAAAAATATTCTTTCTGAATACTGCTCACAACCAAATTATATTCCATAATGATGATAATGGTCTTGATCATGTTATAATAGATTATGCCCGCGGCTTTGCCTTAGTGTAGATTTATGTTAAGATAGATTTTTAAGTATGTACTAACAGTAATACTGTAAAGTTTCATCAAAATGCATTCAGTAGTTTTTGCGTGAAAGAGTAATAAGCATTCATCCATACATCCATCCAACCTCACAAACTAACACATTTATAATAGGTATTAGTGGGATAATAAGTATATATAAGATACTGCATAGTAGTAAGATTAATTTTAAAAAAAAATTTCGTTTGAAGAACTTTTTGACGCCGTGAGCGCTTTAAAAGCCTGAAGGCATCACTGCACTATTCGTCACATTATTCTCTTAACTCAAATTTCAAAAGATTCCAGCAGTATTGTTTTTATTCAACACTACACTGCATTCAGTTGCCATAAGTTTTATCAACAGCCCGCCAATCCAATATCATTAATATTCCGAAGCAAAAAGTATAAAATTTGAAACAATGTAACTGGGTCACATATTACGTCACTTCACACGCATGACTTCAACGGTTTAAGCGTTCACACAATATTTGTACGTGATTCCAGATACAAGTATTCACTGAGGAAGTTTCGTGTACAATATGGATAATATTGGGATATTAAACTTGATATAACTAGCAGACGAGATGGTTAATGTAGGTTGGTGAATATAAAGAGATGATCAGAAAAGGGTGGTGAGTTTGCTGAGAGTACAGGCAAGGTTTGTGAAAGAAAAAGCGAATGAGTGAATAGGAAGGAAGATAGAAAGAATAGAGGGAAGGATAGAACGATAAAACGTAGTGGTTTAAGTGTTCGCCTCGCCACTGGCCGCCTCGCCGAGTATTGCGGGTTCGAATCTCACACGAAACAAAAATTTGTGTGATCCACAAATGGTTGTTCCGAGTCTGGGTATTCTTTGTGACTATTGTTTGAAAGTTTGTAAAGTTGCTCGCGATACAGGAATCACTCATGATGTAAAATATCTTTAAAAATAAAAAAAAACGAGTGTGTGATCATTCACACACTCGATTTTTTTTATTTTGAAGCAAATGAATGAATAGAAGAGAAGGTAGAAGTTGAAAGGAGAATCCCCTTATGGCGAGGGGGTAAGCATACGGAGAATGACCCGAAGTAAAAAAATAGTTTGGTTTGAACCTACAACACTCGGCCAGGCGTAACGGTGACCACGTAAATAATTCCGCCATCCACGCAGTTTAGTACTAAATTAGGATATTTTATAATAATACTATCCTAACTAATATTATAAATGAGAATGTAAGTTTGTTTATTATGATTTCACGCCTTAACTACTCTACCAATCATCATGCATTTTCGCATACACGTTGTCAGGGGTACAAAAACGGACATGGGCTACCTTTCATCCAGGAAAAGTAATGTTTTTGAGGTATAGAAAATTTACGTAACTCTATTTAGTCGAGCAAAACTGCAGTATATAGTACTATATATAATACAGCTACTATATATAATATAGCTTCTGCCCGCGATTTCGGTTGCGTAAAAGTACGTTACGTTAGGTTATATAAGTAAAAGAACATTTAAAATAAAATTAAAATAGCATTTGTTGCTCGGTGATAATATAGCTTTTTAAAGGCGAAAGAATTTTTAAATCGATTTATCAGTTTTTGAGTTAAATCCTTACAAACAAACAAACAAATAATCAAACCTTCCTCTTTATATTATTAGTATAGATATAGATTTGAAACGCGTTTATGTAATTTCAGTTGGTGTTTATCATCGCGTTATTATCTATCAAACTTAGCCTTGAATTTACGCCTAAGGCTGGTATTAGAATTACTCGTTAATCTGAAATTCAAGTAATAATAGGCATCGTGTAAATATCCAGTACGTGCTAGACTTTCGTAAAAGTTTTTAGTTTTTTTTCAATTACATGGTACATGTTATCGATCAAAGCTTTTATATGAATTATTTGGTAAAAAGAAAGTAACTTACCACTGAATAAAAAAGGTATGTTATACATCTAGAAATTTACACTATGTAAAGTGTCACCTCTAATCAAAGTGGGCTATATCGATTTTCCATGTGTTGTTTCATTCGATATAATTACTTGATAATCACATAATTCTATAACAAGGCGGTAAAATATTTTAAAGACAATTCCCTAACTAAGATTGCTTCGCGTGTCGCATAGGACTTCACAAACATTCAAATAATGGACATAGAGAATACCTAGACTCGGTACTATTATTTGTTCTGTACAAACATTCAAGCAACGGACAAATAGAAAACACAGACTCGGAATAACCATTTGTGAATCACACGAATTTTGTCTCGTGTTCCACACGACACGATTAGGTTCAAGTTCTGCTTTATGGATTGTCGTTTTCCTTGTTTATAATTTTATTCTACCTTAGCATGGAAAATTTTAATAAAATAATACTTAATATACATGCTATTAAGCACGTACACAATATAAGTATTCTGAATAATCCCTTGAACAAAGACAAAGGCTTTTGCTAGAAGTAGTTTCACATCAATAGTGCAATAAGTTTAATTGGAATTATACCCGCAACCTTTGATTCTAAGTTATCGTCGGTTTATTATTCACGATAATAGTAATTACTACCCTGCAACTAAACAATTATTTTCTATTTAAATAAAACCAGTTCCAAGTATATAAACCATGTCTTTTCACGACATGCAATATTTAAAAATATCGCCTATGCGCACGATACACAATCGTACATATTTTAATAATAATGCCATTAAAATAAAATACTCAAGAATTTTCATCCATATATTTAAATTAAAATAAAAAAAACAAAAATTATCCAAATGAAATATTAAGATATCTTATTATTTTATTATAGCTTGAGACGATTATTTTAAATAATGACAAACATCCATTTCTGATATTTTTTTTATCAATGTCTCTCCAACTACACGTGTTATTCTTCAGATAAAGTTCACCGGGTGATGACCAACCACTCTTCTTTCCTAGGCCACTCCTAACTGAGCCTCTCCCAAAGAAAACTTACCCGGGTGACCATCCTCGAAGGCCGGTAAGCCAAATAGCCGGCCAATAATATTTGGCCGAGATGAACATCACATTCAGGACGTCATCTCCATGAGGTTCCAAAGGGAGAAAACCATTGAGAAGACGAATGAAGAGACTCATTGACAAGCAGCCAAACAAAGACTACAATTTTTCATAGTTGCCAGGTTTATTTGTTTCTAAAGCGGATCACTAAAAACGACTATAATTACCGGCTAGAATACTAACGCAATGTAAATCCGTGCCCAGTAATTACGCTCAATCAATAATTAAAATATTCAAGTTGTCAGCCGTCACGGTTTCATGAATATTCAGCGGTATCCACATAATTATATTGTGTCATGTATAATGTGCTACGTGTCCCTGATATTTCTTTTTTTTCTGTACGCATAATAGAGCCGTTGGAATAAATTACTGAACATTTTAGGAAATTATAGCAATGGGTGACACGATAATGGGTAAAACGGTATATATTTTAATTTAGAAGCATTTAGCCAGTATATATCTATAATACCTATATAGCAGCATGGGACTACGGAGTCTGGCATTATGTGTCGTAGGCGCCAAGGCTCGGTACCATATTTTGGAATTGATGTGGCTTTATACGTACATACATGAGTGTCCTGCTTTTACCCACGGAGCAATATGCAACGGTATTATATCAAATGTTGCTGGTTTTAGGTAAGCTTTAGGTACTGCGTAATTAAATAAAAGTGAGCTTATTGCTGTCTACCAGGTACAATCTATAATTCTGTCCTACTATCAAGAATTTCTTCACAAAAAATCCCTGTAACACTTTGTCCAAAACACCATCTACGCAGTGGTAAAATAATATTTACCGGTATTTATACAGGGTGTCCGGTAATTAATGGATAACCTTGAAATGTCTTATAGCAGAACTGAAGGCCGTTCAGAAAAAATGTAAAAAATAAATATATATATATATATATATATATATTAAAATATATTAGCATAGCATACTTTTGACTGTATCTATTAGCATAATTAGTGTTTAATAATAAAACAACAAAAAACCGATGGATTTCTTTCATTTATGGTCGTAGTATACAAGAAAGTTATACATGGTAACGGAACGGCCATCAGTTCCACTATAAGACATTTCCAGGTTATCCATTAATTACCGGACACTCTATGTAACAATTCATGTTGATTAAATAAGGACAGAGAAACGGGTTGATATTTTGAAAATAAAGTTAAATTATTGCATTACTAAGTAAATAATAAAATTAATGTGATTTTCGGAGTATATTTTATCATCCGCTAAAAACGTTGAAACGGTGAATTATTTTGTTGTTCTATAAATCCCCTATCCCTTTGATACAGTCTGTTTTAAACAGACAGTAACTCATTTTAATGTACGATAAACATGAGTTTCGATAATTACCTACTAGTAATTTAATTAAGATCTTTATTTCGGCGCAATATTGCTACGACATTGCTACGAATATAACTTTGTAGCAAACTGCTACAACTGTCTTATGAAAAATGCTACGAACTCGGTGAATAAAATATATAATCACCGCATGTAATCAATTTTTGTACAATATAACAGTAGCTTGTCATCTACTTTACTAATTTAAGGGTTTATGATCGAATAATCGTAATTTTGAACCCACTAACACAAAATAATAAAATCTATTACTAAGTTTCAACACTACCAACATGAACTAACTCCTCACATACGTATTTAGCTTAGCTGCACGGTGAAAAAGGGTAAGTAATAATAATTTGAAACATATATTACTTTTAGTCTACATTTGCACAACTATAAAGAACACATTTTCTATTAGGAAATTCTCAGTACCGGCAAGGAGTTAGAAAATATATCGGGTACGCAACAATACACAGCCTTCTATGGACTGCCCATAATGTATTCTATATACATATATATATTAAAAATTTATGTTTCAATTATATCATACTAGTTTATCTCCGAGGCTTCGCCCATATCATTTATTTATCGCCTATATCGCTTAGATGACGCTGACAAAGATAGACGTGCTCGTAAACAATATTTAATAATCCCGCTATAAATTGTGACCTCCTTTAGTTGTTACATTGCTGAGTGATGCATTTTTGTTACCTGCTTAGTGCATATTTTCGTTAACAATGAACACTTATATGTGAAGTGATATAATATTATACTATGGAATGTAGTCCGTGTAATAAGAGCGGGCTAGTGCACCCCGCGGCTTTGCCTCCCTTTAACATCATATAAGATATCGCGTCTACATCTGAGATCTATAAATGGATGTCATCCGTCGAGCAGCAATTAAATGATGTTTATTCCATTACCGTGGATAGTAAACTCAATTCGGACCAGAAGATGAAAATTTCAAACCTGTGTCGAAAAATTGGCCATAGCACCTCACGAATGGCAGTCCTGTACCAATCGCTAAAACAGAAAGCGCTTCAAGTTTCTAGCACAGTAGATACCCTACAAGAAAAGTGCGGTCTAACAGAACATCTTTCGGAGCTCAAGCAGACCATCCAGAATACCCGTACTACTGGAAAAGTCTCTTATGCGGAAATAATTAAGAAGGGATCAAATAGTTTCGTCCAGCCAAATAATCTCAGCTGTATGGCAATATATCCCCGTGACATATTAAAGACCAGTGATGAAACGAAAACTCGTGTACAGAAAATTATTAGTCCGGAGAAAATGAAGTTGCAAGTTCGTGGCGTTCGCAGAACTAGAAATGGAGGAGTTATTATCAGCACAGAAACTAAACAAGACGCAGAAAAAGTGAAGCAGGCACTCTATCTCTCTTTGTCTGGTCTTACAGTTGACGAACCCGCCAAGCGTAAACCACGGATTGTGGTAGTTGGTGTACCCACTTCTCTGTCCGAAAATGAAGTATTCAGCTGTCTCTTCGAGCAAAATATAGCCGATAAGTTTCCATCGATGGATCTAAAATCATTTTTGTCTTCAATTAAATTAAGTCACAAATCGGGCAAGAAAGATGCTCCAACCTGCAACTACATTATTGAAGTACCGGCTAACATAAGAAAAGCATTAGTCACACAGGCAAGACTTTTTATATATTGGACGTCCTGCCCCGTGAGAGATTTTACACTAGTTACAAGATGTTACAAATGACATCAGTATGGTCACGCAGCGAAATCTTACAGAGAGGTTACCCCTACGTGTGGACATTGTGCCGAAGCTGGACATTCGATGACCGAATGTACAAAGAAGGAAGATGGCTCTAAATGTGCTTTATGTTCTCGTTTTAAGAAGCCTAGGAAACACAAGACGATTGAGACTGATTGTCCAGCCAGAAAACAAGCTGAATATAGGTACATAAACTCTGTAGCTTATGAGGGTGCCTAGATCGCCGTTTATTTATATTTCATCACTTACTACTACTTAGCTTAGATTCCTGTTATTAAACATATCCTATGTTTATTTTATAAACATTATAGGTATATGTCAATTAATATTTTAATACAAAATTATATAAATAAGTAGTATTATTTTCATTGTAATAGTAACTTATTATAGAAAAATCTAAATTTGTTAAATATTGTTAGGAATGCTCTTCCTATTACACTATAATAGCACATAATTATCGCCTGTGATACAGGTATAACCAGTACAGGCGTCCAAAATAATGTATCCTATTTTAAGTATTTTAAGACCTATTGTTATTCATATTTGTGCCAACTTAAACTTAATAAACAATTATTATTATAATTATTTATTTAAATAGAATGACTTGCGCCAATTACACTATTTAATCACTATTTATTTAATACAATAATATAAATTTAAAATTTAGCATTCACGCATTCTGCTCACAGTACTTTATACATTCTAATAATAAAACTTTCCATTCATCCGCAAAAATATCAACTTCTGGGTTAAAGTCTAAGAGAGCGTTAAGCTGCTTTAGTGACCGAGGTATGGTATCATGATAAATATAGTTAATATGTCTATACATATAAAAAATGTGTGTTATAAAAATGTGTTACCTAATTTGCTTTCTAAACATACAATCTAGTTCCTTGCGAATGTTTATCAAAATTGGTTCATTAGTTTAGCCGTCAAAGCATAACAGACAGATTTACTTTCGCTGGTTTTATGTTTGGTTTTTCTCTCTTCTTTTTATTGAATTCTTAATTTATTCTTGCTTTTCTTAAAAATTGTATACTATTAGTATAGATAATATTATAATAACGTGTAGTTAAAAATAACAGCACCAATTATACCTACTCATATTATATTAAAAACAAATCAGGCAACCAAAGATTTCAAAGAAATGAAATTTATAATAACATATTATAACGTACATATTTATTCTTTGTTGAAAGTTATTTATAATTTTTACCGTCCATTAATTCTGAGAACTCGAAAGGTGAAAGTTCAGCAATACCGAGTAACCGAGACGCCAAAGTATCATTAATTAGCTTATCACTGAAGTAGCTATCAAGTATTTTGTCTGGGACAACGTGGCTGTCTGATCAGATATTCCAATCTGTATAATATTGAATTGCCTCTTGACCCAAAAAAGCAAAATACAAGAGAGTGTAGTGCTCTTTTTAGAAGTGACAATAAGTGTCTTTCTTCTCGCTTTATTTGCAATATAATATGTATATAAGAGGTAAATAATAATGTTGAATAGGTTATATAATTATGTACATGCTGTTTTAGGCTTCGAAAAAATTCTTCGCAGATCGTTAATGACTATGTAGTTTAATTTCTACACATAAATCTTCATTATGAATTGTATTAAAGCGACTGATAAAATATGACTTTTCCTTGTTTCCAGACACCATTAATATAATATGTTTAATGAAATCCCTTGATGTATGGTATACACATATAGTCTCACGCCAATATCCCCGAAAGAGTAGGCGAAGGTATACTGCATATTTTGCCTGTTATGGTTGTCGATCCAACATAATAGAGGAGAAGCCTATTGCCATTTATCGACAGAGTTCTAGACTCAGTGTTATGAAATATTTTTAAATAATTTCGCACATTTTTAGACCTTCAATTACAGTACAGACGTTGAAACAGTTGACACAAAGAACCACTAGAATCGGATCTACGACTAATGTTTATGAATGACACGGTTTTTTGTACCGAGTGGAAATTATACCTATAAAACTTGATACCTATAAAATAGGCTTCATTGCCATCTATGGGGCACGCACCAGACTGTACTGTTATTGAGAATTTCTAGACACCGGTAAATAATAATAAAAATATATTACGACTAAATATTGATGTAAATCTAGCTATCTAATTGAACTGCCGCTGCCTACAGATCCCTTTATGAACTCCTAGATGATCGCATTTGCAGACCCTCTTCTTTATTTAGCTACGATACTTTGCACAGTGGAGACATTGTCTGACTCTGGTTACTTAGACCTACTTATATACTCTACCTTATAATAACACCACGTCCAGTAGAGGTAAACAAAAATGTAAAATAGTTATCTTTAAATACATTATTTACCTGCTTGACGAGAACAAATTAATAAAATCGACGTACAAAATCTTTTAATGCTTAAACCCTCTACCTCAACAATAGAAATACTACAACAATAGAATTACACGAATTCTAATTCACTCTATATATTTATCTAGTACCTACCGTAGCCTCCGCATAGCAATTCTACGTGGCCTAGTGAAATATTTATAAGGGACTCACTTCTACGCATGCCAACAAGAGTTTAGTGTCGCGTACACTCACGTATGTATAAAATGACTATGTTGTTTTTACCTCAAGAGGGATAAAATCATATTATGTGGGACCGACTTATCCTACTTACTTGGTTGTAAGTTATGTGGCAGGTTATCAACTCAGACTCTAGTTATATAACGGTATTGCAATGTTATTTTTGATAACGTTATTTTTTGTGTGATTTAGCTAGGCAATTTAGTTTGATGATTACGTTGCTAAATCAAACTATTAAATGTCATATCTTTACATTCTTAGATGACTTTGAACAGCAAATACAAAGAACAGCTAGAATCGGAATTAGTATTTGTGAAGCTCACATTTCTGGAACCCTTTAAGAACACAATCCATAAGCATGGTCTTATAGACTGCTATGAATGCTTATGGATTGTGTTATTATTGTGTTCGTATTACCTCTAACCTACTGAGGTTGGAGGTAATCACTTAAATCATTGCTCTATTCATACGGTGACTTGACGGTTATAAGTAAGTAATTAAATAAACGTCGTGATTTAACAGTGCGCTAACATACACTTCTATGCTATTAAAGCACGCTACTTATTATATTATTAAGCATCGTGATTTAATAAAGCTTTACAATGATTATATAAAATGACATTATTAAATATATTAAGTGACGTGATTTAGCAATGTGCTAACTAAGTCATACTTCTGAATATACTAACAGCGTAACATTATTGCTAAGCTACTAAATATTATATTGATAAACATAATGTACCGAAGCGTCAACATAATATTGAATAGTAATCTAACAGCGGGTATACTAAGATTAAGCAGCGTTTTAAACGATGAAGTTGCGAGATTCAACAAAAAGTATCGTAGCATAATTTCAAAGATCAGTTTTATGGTGCTTTCTGATGTATTCGTCGTCACATCTCTAGCCAGTATTAGCATTACGAAACTATTAACACCGACGATATAGTATTGCAAGCACATTGGATAGCCGCCAAGTCACAGCAATTTAATCACTACGACACATCACAGCATGTTGCTGTTGCAACTAGCAAATGCTAAATAGCGACTGTTAAAGCGGCGATAACTGCTACAAGTAGCTTCACGCACAGAGAAACAGAATAATAGAAAACAAACGCTTAAAATTTATGACAAATTCGTTGGGCCAAGGATATAAGTGAGTTCTTGCGGTACTGTCGATTGTGGCGTTTCATGTTTGATAACCGGGTCGAACAACGTGACTTTACGTTTTTCTTATGAATTTTAGAGTAAAGTAATTATTTATACACATCTACTTAGTCCTTTGAGGACAAATATTAGACGATATAAAGTTTAATATATAGTTCTATCTATTATAATTAAGCTTTTTATATAATGATGGTCAAGCAGTGGTAGCCTAGTGGGAGACCGTGGGACTACCTCGAAGACGTATCAAGTACAAATTCGAGATGTGAACTTCTGACTTTTCGAAGTTATGAGTATAATAAATAATAAGCTATCTCTCTGTGAAGGAAACAATTGTGCGACAACCTGCATGTCTGAGAGTTCTCTATAAAATTTTCGAAGATATATGAAGTCTGCTTACCCCCACTGGGTCAGCGTGGTGCAGCAGTATACATAGAGAGCTATTTAAAAAAATGTTCCTCTTCTTCGAAGACGTCGTCATGGGTGGGATAAAAAGGTGATCTCTTTGTTCAAACGTAGGTGTACTTTTTATATCTCCTGGATTGAAGAAGTCTCTACAATATTTGTCATTGTCATTGTTAATATTCAAAGTTGAGTTAAAATCTAATAAAATAATTGCTTAGCTTTGGGCTCTAATCATAGACTTTTAAATTATTTTTTTAATGATACTTCGTAGGGTACGAGTTAATTGTTAATTCTCATTAAATAAGAAACACGCAGTCTTGTATATTTCTCATGAAAGTTAGCACCTATTAAGTCAATGACATTTCTACAAGTCAACCTTATAATTTATTTATAACTAAAATTAAATAAAATATTTCAAAATCTCTGTTTTCTTCTTTAGCGAAACCTCATAGCCTAAATTAACAAAAAGCTATAAAACCTTTTTTTAAATTTTACATCTTCAACAAGTTTAGTACTGGACTGATCAAACATATTTTTGCACATATTTTTTGCATGATATTAAAACCAAAAATTTTACTGTTTGTTTATGTTATATATGTAACTATTGATGTGCTTGTGTGCGCGGGCTGCGTCCCCACCTGTGTTAACATGTGAATAAAACAGTGTGCTGATAGCCGTCGTGGGTTTTACTTCGCTCCCGTAAAGTACCTAACAGTGGCGACGAGGTATACGAACATTGTGCACAAAATGGCGACGCAGTCATTCTGGGGAATTTTATCTACATTCGATCATAATGTTAATGACTGGAACACTTATAAAGGTCGTTTAGCGCAATGGTTCATTGCAAATAACATCGATACGAAAAGTGATGCGGCGGGAACCAGAAGGCGAGCTATATTACTTAGCGCACTCAATGATGGGACCTACAAACTGGCTGCAGATTTGGCACACCCCAAGGATGTGCAGGAAGTGCCATATGAGGATCTAGTCACTTTGTTGGATAATCACTTTACTCCAAAGCGATGCGGCTTCAGCGAGCGCCATAACTTCTACTCAGCTGTGCAGCAGCCGGGCGAAACATACACCCAATGGGCGGCAAGGCTACGGGGACTCACAGTTTATTGTGGGTTTAGTAATGTCGAGGAAGCACTACGCGATCGATTTGTGATGGGTATGTTAACGGGTCCGGAACGGGAGAAGCTGTTCGCGCGTGATTTGGAGACCTTGACCTTGGCGAAGGCCGTAGAATTAGCAGAAAGCGTAAGATGTGCGCGAGCAGGCGCTGCTGCTACTGCTAATACTACCGCAGGTCAGTCGCAGGTATTTAAGATCACAAAAGGACATAAGACGGCTGGTCCTACGAGTGTCAGTAAAGAAAAGTGTTCTGTGTGCGGCCGTGCTAACCACGAATCGTCTCAGTGTCGTTTCGCGAAATATAAATGTAATAAGTGCAATACGGTAGGGCATTTGCGTAAAATGTGCAATAAAATGAATTATATGATAACGGGCAATGTGAGCGAGGACGACGACGACGGTAAGTCGCTTTATAACATTCGGTCAGCGCGGGGGGAACCTATGACAGAAACGGTTATAATAAATGGTCATAAATTACAATTTCAAATTGATAGTGGATCAGCTGTGACAGTCATATCGGAACATATGTATAAAAAATTGTTTATGGACATGTCACTACAAACCTCTTACAAAACATTTTATAGTTATACAGGTAACAAAATGGAGTGTGTAGGGTATGTGCAAATGCCAATAACATATATGCAACGCACACACACACTCGATGTATTTGTTATACGTCATGGCGGGCCACCGCTGCTAGGCCGAGATTTTATATCGTCATTTAAATTAAAGCTAACTTCAGTCAATTTTCTTAACAATAGTGAAAGTATAATGGAACAGTTCAAAAAACGTTATCCCGAGATATTTACTGATAAGCTCGGCGCTTTTAAGAACTATCGAGTGAAATTAAAATTGAAAAACGATGCTACACCGGTGTTTTTCAAAGCGCGACCTATAGCATTTGCCTTACGCGATAAGGTAGATAAAGAAATAGAACGATTACTGAACTTAGGAATAATTAAACCGGTTCAACACTCGGACTACGCGTCACCTATTGTACCCGTTCTTAAACGCGATGGTTCAGTTAGATTATGTGCGGATTATTCTGTTAGTATTAATAAACAATTAGTTGTTGAACAATATCCTTTACCAACTGTTCACGAATTGTTTTCGAAACTACACGGGGGTCAACAGTTCTCTAAAATTGATCTGTCCAGTGCCTATAATCAGTTTATGCTTGACGATGAATCCCAAAGCATAACATGTATTAATACACACCGAGGATTATTTAATTATACGCGTCTAGTATTCGGTCTATCAAGTGCGCCATCTATTTTCCAGCGAGCGATGGAGACAGTGTTATCCGGGTTAGATGGGGTGTTATGCCTGTTAGATGACGTATTAATCACAGCAAAATCTGTGGACGTGCATATGGAAAGATTGAATGAAGTTTTTAAGAGGCTACGGAATGCGGGCTTAACGTTGCAAAAAGATAAATGTGAATTCTTTAAACAGGAAATTAATTATTTAGGTTACGTAATTGATAAGAACGGCTTAAAGAAAGATGCATTAAAAGTCAAAGCTATTCTAGAAGCCTGCGTTCCTACTAATGTAAATACCTTGCAATCATTTTTAGGATTAGTTAATTACTATAGAAATTTCGTTCCTCAAGCATCTAGCATACTCAGCCCATTGTATAATCTATTAAAAAAAGACGTTAAGTGGCAATGGACAACTGTTCATGAGAATGCATTCAATGAAATAAAAAAATGTTTAGCTTCAGAACAGGTTCTGACTCATTTTGATCCGAATGCTAAAATAATATTAACTGTGGATGCTTCCCCACACGGGCTCGGTGCAATTTTATCTCAAATAGGTTGTGACGGACTTGAGAGGCCAATATCGTACGCTTCTCGAACGCTTAATGCTGCGGAAAAGCGATACTCGCAGATACAGAAAGAAGCAACTGCAATCATATTCGGTGTGAAACGTTACCATCAGTATTTGTATGGGAGATCAGTACCATTTATATTACGTAGTGATCATAAACCTCTGATTTCTATATTCGGGCCGTATAAGGGCATACCAGAAGTGTCGGCAAACAGATTACAAAGATATGCGCTTTTTTTAAGCGCGTATAATTACATAATTGAATATGTACGAAGCGCTGATAATAATGCGGATTATCTATCGCGAGCCACGCTACGTGGTGCGCGAGAGCGGGGTGAGGCGCGGAGCGGGGGCGATGCGCAGGCCGCCGCCAGCGAGCGCGCGCCGCTCGACCGCGCGTCATATGTCAATTTTGTGGTTGAGGGAAGTATACCGGTGTCTCTGGATGAGTTACGCAAAGAAACAGCTAAAGATATGATCTTAGCGAGGGTGATTAATTACGTTCACAGCGGTTGGCCCAGACAATTATTATCGGATTTAGACATTAAACCCTATTATTTATGTAGGTTACAGTTATCACTCGAAGATGGCTGTCTTATGAGAGGTCATAAGGTTGTTATACCCGAAACCCTACGCACTAAAGTTATGCAAGAATTACATAACTCACATTTGGGCATTGTAAAAACCAAAGCAGAGGCTAGAGCACGATTTTGGTTTCCAGGCGTAGATGCAGCTGTGGAAACAATGATTAACTCGTGTGAAATTTGTCAACAACTGCGGCCATCCCCGACGCGAGCCCCTCTGGCTCCGTGGCCGTACCCGCCAGTACCGTTCCACAGAGTACACATTGATTTTCTAGGTCCATTTAACAATCAAATATATTTGGTAGTCGTAGATGCATATACTAAATGGGTAGAACTGTATGACGTAAGCACGTCTACAACTTCCACAAGCGTCATAGGGAAACTTTGTGATTTCATGTCCAAATACGGGTTGCCGCATACAGTTGTCAGTGACAACGGGACGGCGTTTACATCCTGGGAGTTTAGTAATTTTTGCGTACTTAATGGTATTAAGCATTTGACATCACCAGCCTACAATCCAGCTAGTAATGGACAGGCGGAAATCTTTGTACGAATTGTAAAAAAGGGCATAAAAGCCAGCATTCTTTCTTCGCGCAATAAACGTGATTGTAACCTAAGAGTTTTAAAATATCTATTTGATTACAGGAATTCCGTACATTCTGTCACAGGGTTCTCACCCGCTGAGCTTGTGTTTGGGCGTAAACTAAGGTCACGCTTAGATTTGTTGAATCCAAAACCCTTGTCGGCCTCACTCGCAAACCCTAGTAATAATGTTTCTCGCCAACAGTATTCGCAAATTAAATGGTACGGAGGAGGTAATAAAAAAGTGTTTAAACCTGGAGACCCTATTATGTATAAAAATAAAAAATTTACAAACAATCTAAAGTTTCAGTGGTGCCCAGGTATAATTAGGAAAAGACTGGGTAAGGTTCTATACCTTATTTATGACTCGTGTTCGTCGTGTTACGTGAAAAAGCATAAGAATCAAATCGTAATGAACAAAGGTAATGTTTCACAACGACAACAACAACATTACGACTTTGACGACTGGGACTGTCATAGCGATTCGTCAACCACCAACACTCAGGATTCCGCCCCTGTGAGGGAGGGAAGTGACACAAACTTGGAATCGCCATCACAACCCGTTGGTGAAACAGTAACGGGACCAGCCTCAAGGAATCCCAATAGACTGTTGCGAAACATTCCCCGCGTCGATTATAAACAGTTTATGTAATTTTCTTGTGTACTAATATTGTCGGATAAGGGGAGGAATTGTTATATATGTAACTATTGATGTGCTTGTGTGCGCGGGCTGCGTCCCCACCTGTGTTAACATGTGAATAAAACAGTGTGCTGATAGCCGTCGTGGGTTTTACTTCGCTCCCGTAAAGTACCTAACAGTTTATAATAGTCTACGATGGAATCTCTAAATCGATATCCACAATACTCAGCAAATAATCTGCTAATCTAATAAAACGGTAGCTATTAACCCAAAAAGCAGCTAAAATGCCAACCGAACCCATTTCCGAAACATTGGTACAATATTAAGTAGGAGCAAGTCACTCCTCCTGAAATTCCAATTTGTAACACGATCATCACAACGTTTTGACTACTCTAATACACTTCTGATTATAAATGCCCCTAATAGATAAAGGGGCATGACGGCTAAATATTTAATGCGAACATTACGTTACGTCCCCTAAAGATCAATTATCATGGCATTTTCCTGCAAGGGCCGCGTAAACCTTAATTTTCTTCAACCCGAGGGACGCATAAGTGTTTCCCTTGCTTTGAAACATGCGAAATTTTAACCAAACACATTAAGTGTTTGAAATGTTTTAGAACTTGTGAAGTTTTTGCGTTATACCTCAAGGCATAGTGAGAAAATTACAAACTTTTTAAAAACAAGATATCTTCTGAAGTTTGATTAAGGACCGGCTCACTGATTATCGCTCATTCACTCTATGCCTGAATAACCATTAGGCACTTGGAAAACTTTCCAAATTTAAGATAAAAGTTTAATGCATATTCAACCACAAGAAATTTACAACAAATCGTTTATTTCTGCTATGGTAATGTCCTCCAGACAATATTTAGGTTACGGTGGCCAATATAAAAGTAGTCTAGCCGTCTGCGCAAAAGATATTGTAATGCACAAATGTGGGCAAACACAAATGCCCTTTGTATTCTCGCATACCCAAAGTCCGGTTAAAAATAATCTGAGAGGACTGGAAAAAGATTAGGCGTAGGTCCAACGGCTTTACATGCTTTCCGAGGCACGCGAATAAAACACCGTCAACTTTCAATGACTGCTATTGCCAATATCTTGAAATAAGATCCCAATCCTGGCTGCTCGGTATTCGAACCCACTAAATTAACTAGGCAGTGAAGTCATACTATGACCCTGTATAGTAGTTTTAGAGACGAAGCAAATACAACATTCTAACACCCTAGAATATTTTAGAGCTTAGTTTCTTGTGGTCATCATACCACAATATATAAACACACGTATGTATGTACGAACGAGTGTTCCATAGGGCAATCCTCGTTACTACCGCCGCGCTGTGTTGTGTTCCAAACGCACACAGTACAGCTAGTTTCAGCTTTTTATCCAATAAATGTTGCTCTGAGTCTCGGTCTACTTTGTGTCCGTCAATTACACTGTGTGCTCATGTAGGAGTTGTCTTTTAAACCAGATTAAACGTAAAGGATTTCCGAAGGTTATTGAGCCTTACCAGGAAAACGCAGAAACAGTGAAAGAAGAAGAAGGAAGATGCATTTTGTCACGTGCATGACGCACACAGTCACAAAACCATACAAAGAAACAATTATGCGCTATTACTCTTTCGCCTGTTGCCAGTAAGCGGGTAGTACTTTCACGTATGAGTCAATGGTAAGCTGTCTACCATTTTGTTTATTGTAGTCATTAGGATACTGCTTCAAGCTCTATAATTTTACTAAAGTACTTATATAGACATTGTACCGTGACAAAACTTAGCCTAATCTAAATTAGTCTAACTATTGTAAATGTCTTAAACATGTGTAGTACACTCACATTTAAAAATAGATTGACTTCATTAACGCGATTTTTACAGTAGGTTCGCAGAAGAGGCACCTCATGTCGAAAATGGGTTAATTGTAATAGAATTATATGTTATCACCCTCGAAAAACTAGGCATACGTGTAGCTGATTTTCCTAGCTGTTTTGGCTCAATTTTACGATTGCCATTTTCCAGTTCTGTCACTCAGAATTTCTGTATAGAAGAACTTAAGATCAATTTGTTCGACTCGGTTATCAAATGTCGAACGTCTCGATCGACAGCAACGCAATCACTCACTTCTACTCTTCGCACAAAGAAGTTATCATAAATATTAAATGTTTGTTGTCTATGTTGTCTAATATTTTGTCCCTATTGTGACGTCACAATATTCTTCCGAGTCAGAGTCTTTCGAGACTGCATGTTCTTTGTGTCCTTTGTTTAAATGTTTGTAAAGTGAAACACAGTACTACTTTTAGTCTTAAAAAAGCCTTTATTGTAACCTTCTTTTCGTTTTACCTTATATCTGATATCGATACACTACTAGTATATTGATAGCAAGCTACGCCTAACTTGTAATATATAGTTCAACCAATGTCTTCCATCAAACTTTTACTATATTAGGTAACACGAGACCGTTGCCAAGATCTCAAGAATAAGCAACTAATTACTCTTCAACGGTTGAGGAAAACTAGTTAAAATTAAACTTGTACGTAACTACACCGTTTCACGGGCGAATGCGAAAGTTCAAGCGCCCCAATTAGGCCACTTTATCGACATCCTGCGAGATTTAATTAACTAAAGCCTACACGTTAAATTAGCGGCAATGTTACATGTGTGTAATATTATTAAAGAGAAGGAAGACTGACGGTACCCGCGCCTGATGACTCCTTACCATTATTACGTGAGGCTTATTTTGTTTGTTTTTGTCAACCGCTCCTTGTATAATGAGGAGCTCTCTTAGAAGACAAATTTCAGAGGCCTTTGAAATCCGTATCTATGATAATAATCAGTCACCGTAGCGTATAATTATATTTTCATACTCCTTCCTCTTATATAACCTGTCAATTGTTGGAATGCACGACATAATTAAATACCTATTATGTCTGGCCACCGGTGTGCCAATAGGTTAATGACGTAGCAGAGGTGAATGAAAACTATTGTGATCATGACTCTGGTTTGTCAAGAAAAGTGTTACTAGCGTTTTCTGTCAAATAAATTCTCAGTAGAGGCACGACTGGAGTGACTACACCCAGTAGCCATAGGCACCTACCGTTTTATATGCTACCAAAATTCGTAGCTAGCGAAATGCATGTAATATTCCATACGCTTCTTTCTTCTTTCTTCCTTCTTTTTTCGTGTGGTTAGTGGCCAACCTATTGTCAAGAGTTGTTCAAGCCGCCCGTAGGCCTCTGACATGGCTTAACGACTGCTGTCAATTTGGCAACAACCGGGACCGAATTTTTACGTGCCCTCCGAAGCACGGAGACGCTCAGATGAAAAACCACTAAGCGGTCACCCATCTATATACTGACCGCACCCAACGTTGCTTAACCTCGTTAATCGTTTACCGATCAGTGAGTGCAACTGGCTATGACTCCATACGCTTTCGGAGATACATGCGTGAAACTATATGTATGTACATTTTACTGCCCCATGGCATGACGACAACCAAGGCAGTGTAAAGCTACCCTATATAGACTCCATTAGAACATAATACTTACATATTATACCACACATTCAATTAATTAAATTGGCACATAGACTCTACCAATATCGACAACGGATTAAACACTTGATTCATGTCTGGCCAGTTAAACTATTAGAGAGATTACTATCTATCTCCGTAGTTTATGTTGAGAAGCTGTTGACTGTGCGAGAAACTCAAACATATCTGGCTTAGTTATAGAAGTTAGGTCTTGCATCTTTAGTTGCCTTCGTAATAGCCCTACAAACACTCCGTAACTGAGCTAAAGGGAAGTTATACTTTGGAAACAATAAGTGGGGTTCAGCAGTTTCTCCGCGGTTATACTTTGAATGATTGGAGGAATGGCGTAGCGGTTTCCTTTCGTTTCGGTTTTAATTACAAAGTTCTTTCTTTTTTGCTACTGGGAATTATTATTATTATTATTCACATTTATTCATTATTTATCAATAAAAATTACATTTTTAAATATATAATTATAAAAAAACACATTTAAAAATATAAAAATTATGGATGCCCACCGACATCGAGACAAGGTCCAAGCTGTCGGTGGTTAGGGGTCCAGAGAGAGGAACCTCCTCACTATGCGTGCCGTATCGAGGAGGACTGCCTTCTGCATCTGACCCTTGACCCAAGCACCTAACGCGAGCCTCTTAAGATGTTGGTCGAGGCTCTTGGCTATTAGACCGTTCACCGTAACGACTATCGGTACAATGATTGCCGAGTCCACATCCCACATATCGACGACCTCGTGTGCTAAGTCGAGGTATTTTAATTCTTTTTCCTTCTCAGCTTTCACGAGGTTGCCATCATGAGGGATGGTAATATCGACAATCATTGCACGGCGCTCTGATCGATCTATTACGACAATATCAGGCTTGTTGGCAACAACAGTCCTGTCTGTGATAATAGATCGATCCCAATACAGTGTGATATGGTCCTTTTCGAGAACTTGTTCTGCTACATACCTGTATTATTATTATTACGTTTCTTTTATCACAGATACTTTCTAACATATTATATTAGAAAATACCTGGACCTTTGGGAGGCTTACACGGAGACATGGGTCCAACGTGAAGAGGCCCTTCGAGAGTTTTAATCAAAGGTGTGATGGAACACCTACAGCGGCACCAGCCGCAGCAGGCGTAGGACTATTGCTACGTATAGATTCTAATATATCGGCTATAGGTATGGGTGTTTGGTGGACCGGTATATTGCTAACTATGGATGAAAAACGGCGTCTGCCCTGAATACTCTAATAGCATCAATGCAATGGGCAGACGGTGACTCGCCAACTCACTAGATGGGCCCCCTGATAAGCCACTATAGGCATACAAGCCAGCAGCAGAGGGCAACACCGGTGCGAGTGGCTAGGGGTGTCGAGCGGTGCGGCGCCGGTTTCACCATCACGGTTCTCGTGACAACGGAGACCCGGAGCGGGTTTCCCCGTAGTTATGCCCTTGAAAATGACACTTCCACCCCCAAGCATATAGCTCTAGCGGCCCCCTCTGACCAGCCAACCAAGGCAAGCCAGAGTTAAGAGTCCTACGGGCGCTCTTGAAGTTTCACCCCAGCCAACCAGTAACGGCAAGCCGGGGATGAGGCCCTAACCAACTCTCTGAGGCATTCAGGACCGCAGTGTCGCCACTCACATTCAGCCCGCCACAAGCTGCCCTGCGGTTGTGCGCTTTAATTTAACCTGGTGATACATTTTTTGTTTATATCACAAGGCGAAGGTGATAGTTTTAAAGCTAGTGTACTGTGCCCTCCGATATCGCGTCAGTCTCATGATGAGATAACGACTGTCCCAGAGGGGTTTATTATTATTATGTTTCTCTTATCACAGGTACTTTTTAACATATTATATTAGAAAATACCTGGCCCTTTGGGAGGCTTACACGGAGACATTGGTCCAACGTGAAGAGGCCCTTCGAGAGTTTTAATCAAAGGTGTTATGGAACACCTACAGCGGCACTAGCCGCAGCAGGCGTAGGACTATTGCTACGTATGGATTCTAATATATGGGCTATAGGTATGGGTGTTTGGTGGACCGGTATATTGCTAACTATGGATGAAAAACGGCGTCTGCCCTGAATACTCTAATAGCATCAATGCAATGGGCAGACGGTGACTCGCCAACTCACTAGATGGGCCCCCTGATAAGCCACTATAGGCATACAAGCCAGCAGCAGAGGGCAACACCTTATTATTATTATTATTATGTATCTCACCTGATGTTAAGTGATGATCAGACCGCACTTATGTGTACGTCGGCTCTGCTGTACTACCCACTCACCAATTGTGGCTATACGGTTGCATATTGAATGCCAATGACGACACACTGACGCGCGACGCTAGAGCATAATACATAGTTCGAAAGTACCTAACCTTCGATTTTACTAAGGATTTTCGGTATTTCAACATCGAATATCTTTGTTCCCCCTCAAGGTACAAAGTTGCCGCCATACAATAAATATATATATTTTCAAAGACTAATGGTACCAATTTCAATTTGCTACATGAGTGGGTACGTTTTGTTCCATGTTCTTTGTGTGATTCTGACTTAGTTGTACTGACTGCAACCGTTGCTGGAAAGTTTGTGAGTTAACAAAGAATTGATTTCTAGTGCGGGATAAAAAATAGTTTAGTGGTTTCAGCTGAATTGTTATGGTTATTCTCTATTTTGCTATGGCTGTAAAAGCCCTCTAAGATTTAAGTAACTATAATAAAATATTTAAGACCTAATATAACTTAGTTTGCAAATATATGATTTGAATTTGAATACTTCGGTAGTATGTTTCGTTACAGTAGTAACAAAATTCTTACCTCGCGATACCTAAGCGATAGCTCAGTGGGATGACCAACAGACTGCAATGCAGAGGGTCTCGGGTTCGAACCCACATCGCGCACCTCTGACTTTCGGAAGTTATATGACTTTTCGAAATTATGTGCGTATTGATTGACAATTATCGCCTGCTCCGTGCCTCGGAGAGTACGTTAAACCATCGGTCCCGGCTGCCAGTAACATCTATGGCAGTCGTTATTGGGAAGTCAGTGCCCTATAATATCCTGACACTGGTCTAGCCTTAGGGTATCGTTAGCCTTCGGGTTGCGGAGGTCAGGTGGCAGCCGCTCCGTATAAAAACTGATATCCAGTCAAATCCGGTTAGACCAGAAAAGCCGACCTCAAGCAACTTGGGAATAATAAAGGCTAGAGAGAAGAAGATTTGGCTGAATTGAAAACTTATATTGTTATATTAAACTTATATGTATGTAAATATTTTATATCTAAGTTGCACACAAAATAAAGTTGCGTGGATTAGACAGTACACGCCCATTATATACATTTTTAAACTATGTTTGTCCCTACGTAAACATGATTTAAAAGGGTGCGGCTCCTTTGTCCATAAGTTCCTCTAAATATTTTGGGGTTATTGGAACTTAATCTAGAAATGACTCCGAAAAGCAAGCCTTAGTAAGTAGCAAAAGATTTGACTACACGGAGAGTTTTAAGTGTTCGTCTCGCCACTGCCATTACGCCGAGTGTTGTGGGTTCGAATCCCACACGGTACAAAACTTTGTGTGATCTGCAAATGGTTGTTCCAAGTTTCGTTGTGTCCATTGTTTGAAGGTTTATAAAGTCCCACGCGACACAGGATTTATTCCTAGTGCAGGAGTTATCTTTTTTTTTAAATAGAAAAACATAAATCTTGTAAAAAAAAGGTACAAGAATAGTTCAGTAGAAAATCTAGAAGAACTGCTATAGGACCATTAGGAATTAACAAACTACGACACAGTTTGATGAGATCTCGGGAGGACAATTGAAGGTACTGTTTTATAAATTTTCTTTTTTTTCTTCTCTATTATAGTAATTTGCCGGTTTGACATATATAGTAGCAAATTAAATAACTGTAGTTTAAACTAAATTAGTTTTTCTATATTTTTCTTTTAGACGTTATTCCCATATCGCGGGGGACTACACAAACTGCACATTACAATTACGTTACCTTAATCTTTTAGACGACTTACGACTTCAATTGTATTACTCAATTGTGCTGAATTATTATTTAATATTATACTTAGTAATATATTTCTCTTAACATGTGTGTATATGTGTATGCTCACACATTCTTAATATTATAATATAAATACTCTCATGATGATCGAGTAAACAAGCATTCTGAACACGTAATCGTAGTTTTCACAAAACAAACATTCAAAACGGGCACGGAGCACCCAGACTCGGTACAACATTCGTGTATCACACAATTATTGTTAAGTTGAGATCGAACCCACAACATTTAGCGCGTTGGTAGTGGCGAGGCGACGACTTAAACCACTAAGCCATCAGCAGCATCATGCAGCTCACCTTAGCTCCGAGGCTCACACACACGTTTACTATAACTGCCACATTAACGTAACTACTTAAAACTAGAAAACTACAAAAAAGTTTAACAGTAATTGAATAAAGTCAATACACTTGACAGCGCTATTCCCATACGTACAACTTTGAATTTTCGTACGAACTTCTTCGAAACCATTTATTAAATGAAAATACTAAGTTCTTTGCACTGTAAGAGAATATTTTAGAAAAAATACATGTACTTAGTCTGGCCATAAATACTGTTACAATTTGAAGAAAGCATAAAAAAACATAATATTACATTTAAATTAGGAATCTGTCTTTTTTATATAAATATTTATTGTGTTTTTTCATTTTCGCGCCAATCGGTGTTAAATATTTTTGTCATAATAATAAATCTTTTAAAAAACTAGCCAACATTTTAAATGTTAAGACAAAGCACTGAGTCAAAACGGCTTTACTAAAACAATATGATATTACATACGCACAAAGACTTACGACCGTATATTCGCGAAGAGGTGGGCGAACGTATCCAATACAGATGAACTAATGTTAAAAAACTAAACTAATTTAAAAGTGTATTAATAGCCATTACTTACATTACATTTTAAAAAGAAAGATCGCTTCACGACGTCGCTCTTTCACGCTACTAATGACGATATTTTCAAATGATCAAAGCATGTTAAAGGTGAGTCTTGATAGAGGCGCCACTAATGCGGGTCGAATATAAACATTTCACTATCATCGTCCTTGTGTAAACCATGCTTTGTACAATCTCCTATCTACAACAAAGGTTATTGCTATTAGCACCCCACTGCGTTGTTTTTATTTATTATTCCGAACATCATTCCGTAAGGGCGTTCGTTTTAATGGCCTGTTCCAACCAAATAACTATAGCTCACGCATTTTCTAACAACACGTGGAACGTGGCATATTTTTAATTTTTAAAGCCAGATATTAAAAATGTAATGAATGACCCTTAGATTAGCCTTTTTTATTTAATTATGTCAGTGTTAGTTTTTGAATATAGAATGTAAAGTATGGTTTATTTTTTTTTATTTGAATATTGAATATAGAATGCTTATATTTTAATTTGTGTAGGTATTTTTAATTATCTAATGGTTACCAGTATCTTTTTCAAATGTTACTTACTGATCATAATTTTTTGACACTAAGTCTTGTTTGTAACCTCAATTATAGCAAAAAAAATTTGAAATTGCCGCTTTGTTTGAAAAATTGGTAGCGTTGTGGTTTTCATCAATATTTTTTTACTGGTCAATTCTATTTCCATCTTTTCTTTTTCATGTATAGTTAATTGTATTCAGGCCGCTATGGTTTGTCTTAATTTAACAAAAACATCAAGCAAATGAAACAACAAATACGGGCAGATACTAAGCAATATAACGTTAAATATTTTTTTATAAAAAGTTATATTAAATAACATTTATTATTAATAATACATGTTATTAATAAAACATAGTATTGCCTCGAAATATTAATCGATTTTTAAAATAAACCATTGAATTTTGTACAGAAACCACGAAATTAGATATAGGACATAAACAGCAATTTCATAGCTGAAGACCTAATATTAAATAGTTCTTACACATCTCTTTAAAAAAACTGGTACTTTTAAAGAACAGAGAGCTTTAGTGTTAGAATATATAACGCATTTTACACGACCGTGCCCCGACTGTATTCGTGTCCGCTAAGAGCTAAGCCCAACATGCTACTTTTAGCATAGACAGTCGACGGCTTAAGTTGCTTTTATAAACTGGATGCATTGCCTAAGTGCTCCACTCCTATAAAAGGGCTATTGATCTTCTATTCATGTATAGATAGATGCATATGGCTGTAGATACAGCCTCAGAAGGTGGAATAATAGTCACCTCTGTCTACAGTGGTATTACTTGACCATTATTCCCACATTCCGCCAGCTATATTTTTCATCATCATCATCATCATCTCAGGCAAAAGACGTCCACTGCTGAACATAGTCAGCCTCGATGGCGTAGTGGTTAGTGTAATTGACTGCCACGCCTGAGGTCGCGGGTTCGATTCTCGCACAAGTCAAACATTTGTGTGCATGTACATGGATTTTTTTGTTGGTCTGGGTGTTTCTATGTATAATATGTAAGTATTTACAAAAAAAAAGTATATATGTATGTTTATCCATTGTCTATAATAGTACCCATAGTACAAGCGCTGCTTAGTTTGGGCTAGATGGTGTTGTATGTGGTAGAATATTATATTATTATATATAGTTTTATATATGTTTTTAGTTCCCACATAATAAGTGACGACTCTGTTGTCGTCTACTTACACATTTCGGGATGTTGTGTAGAACTCTGAATGTCTTAACAGGAAAACTGTTCGACCCGAGAATCGAACCCAGCGCCTCACAATGAAAGACCTATTCCAGGTGACCAGCAAGACAGTATTATGGCACACGGATGGTGTAGTGGTTTAATTGGTCGCGTCACCACTGTTGTTGCACCGAGTGTTATAGGTTCGATCCCCGTACAGGACAAAAATTTAATAATCCACAAATAGTTGTTCTGCATCTGGGTATTTTTATTTATTCTTTTTGTCCGTTGTATAAATGTTTGTAGCCCTCCGCAACACAGCAATGATGGCTAGTGCGGGAGTTGTCTTTTAACCTGCCCTTTGACAGCGGCTCGTATACGAGCCGCTACATTTGTACCCTGTATTTGTTACCGAATACGAGCCACCAAATGCGCGCCACTTTAAACCTTATGTTACTAACCTTAACGCATAAAACTGATTGTTTATCGACTACGAATCGGTTATGGGTAAAGGACATGTCTTAAGGTATTACGAAAATATAAACATATGATAGTAATCTATAAAAAATAAAATAAAACAAATATTTTACCAGCTGTTTTTAGTTCCCACGTTTATATAATAGGAATAACAATAATTAATTGCCTCGTATAAATCATCTCTTTACAACTCGTTACTAATTATACATCAATGGATTTGGTAGTTTTATTCGTCTAATAAATGTAGACGTATGTGAAAATCTTCTCGTCCAACTTTAAATAAATCTCCATACAAAATTTGGCAAAATTTGTCAAACAAATCTACTGTCATCTACCATACATTTCCAGAATCCGTGCAATACTGTGAATTTTCTATCATGGAAGTCTGTTCAACTCGAGAATTGATCCCGGGAGCTCACAATTAAATGCAGACGTAATTCAGGTGACCAGCACGGCAGTTGTAATATTTAAACAACGACATTAACGTTGTTATCAATAATTCATTCGGTTAACTGTCCCCGCTGAAGTAATTACGTTAGCTGGAGCGATATACAAGAACTGTTAAGCCAATTAATACTATTGAACTTAATTATATATAGCATAAAACCCATATATACTGACTGCACGGATGGTGCAGTAATTTAAGTGATTGCCTCGCCACTATCATTGTGCCGAGTGTTGTAGGTTCGAATCCCACACGGGGCAAAACTTTGTATAATCCACAAATGGTGGTTCCGTGTCTGGATATTCTTTGTATCCTTTGCTTGAGTGTTTGTAAAGCCTCTCGCGACACAGGAATTGATCCTTGTGCGAGAGTTGCCATTAAAAAATAAAAAAGCATTTTTATATCTAAAAAACACAAAAGCTTTCACATACATTATTATACATAGAAGGGAATACATAATACATATAATAGCCCTGCGCTGCGCCAAAAATGCCACGTTTCAAATGTGCCATCAATACATATAATCTATGGTCTATACCTTACTTTTAAGTTTATTTTTAATCTGTGCCATACATACCGCCAAAAATATTTATGTCCTCGTATTATGAAGTATCAAACTGTCTCGGTGGTGTACAGTGATTAAATGCGATTAATGTGCATCCTCATGCACATTAGGTATATATATCTCAGGTTCACTTCCCGGATCGGACAAATTATTTCGGCTAAGAAATTCTCAATAGCAATACGGCGTCTGGGACTATGGTCAGTAGATGGCGATTGGCTAGCTTT
This sequence comes from Catocala nupta, assembly GCA_963675205.1. Classification (NCBI taxonomy): domain Eukaryota; kingdom Metazoa; phylum Arthropoda; class Insecta; order Lepidoptera; family Erebidae; genus Catocala; species Catocala nupta. The sequence continues at coordinate 28,613,668 of OY776091.1, read as the reverse complement.
GTATTACGTGCGAGCTAAACCGTAGCTGGCAACATTTGCTTGTATATATGTACCTGTCTCTATCTGTTCGGTGATATAGGAGTGAGATTATATATGTTAACAGCCCTGTATTAAACTATCCACTAACCACTGCTGGGCACGAGCCTCTTCTCAGTGTGAGAAGGGTTAGGCCATAGTGTACCACGCTGGCCCAGAGCGGATTGGCAGACTTTACACGTCTTCGAGAACATAATGGAGAACTTTTAGACATGCAGATTTCCTCACGTTTTCCTTAACCGCTAGCGATAATTAACTATTTAATACGCACATAACTTCGACAAGTCTGAGATGCGCGCCTTGCGATCGAGTTTGAGACCTTGGCGTGGCAGTCCAATGGTTTCCTATTAGGCTATAATATACGTACGATATCTACCCGTTGGTCAGACTTAGTCAAAAAGTTAACCAGCCTCTCAATACCTGAAACTTTTAACATCGCCGAGGATGGGAACAAGTGGAAAATTTTAATGCAAAAAGTGATCAAGGATTATACTTCTACTGGACACGACCTTCAGCAATGAAGACAGCGACTAAGAAGAAAGATGTTCGTATTATTTTTGTATCGCGATAATTGAATCGTCAAAACACATTTTAGCGCTATGTTTGACACCGAAAAAGTTTACTAAAAATCAATAAAAATACAAGCATATACCGATAATAATATTCACGCGACGTAAATTACATAAATTCTATATTATTTCTATAATTATTGTGATAATATTTTCGCCGTTGTCGAATATTCTGTATAAATGTGTCGCATATCAGTTTGAATAATTAATTATACAGCAATAACGCGCTAATTATACAATGACGATATAATAATTGCGCGCCGTAATAATACGCTGAGTGTGCGTAAAAAAACATATTCCATAAATGTTTGATACAACGATCAGATTCAAACCCAACATTAAAACCAAATTTGATTGATTTTAATCAACATAATTTAAATGAGTGTTGAAGTGCGGTCAGCATTGCCGATACGTGTGTATATGTGTCAAAATGTGTTACTTTACTTAAATAACAATAATAATATTTTACCACATACACACAACACCATCTAGCCCAAACTAAGCAGAGCTTTTGCTATGGGTACTAGACAATGGATAAACATACATATATACTTCTTTTTTGTAAATTCTTACATATTATACATAGAAACACCCAGACCAACACAAAAATCCATGTACATACACACAAATGTTTGACTTGTGTGGGAATCGAACCCGCGACCCCAGGCGTGGCAGTCGGTTACACTAACCACTACGCCATCGAGGCCGACAAAAAGCATTATTAGGAAGCAAGTATGCATACCTTCTACTTATCAGATAGAAAACGGTTCATAAACACTTGCAATCATAAGACCAGAATAAGTCTTTCAAAACACTTAGTACCTACTTATATAACATAGTAAGAACTCCATATTATATTCGTTATGGTAGAGGCAATTAAGTTTGGATTGTTATATAGAAAAAAGATCTCATTATTAACTGTTGTGTTTATAATTTATATTGTGTATGTTTTTTTAATTATCGTTAATTTTATGTTTTTTTTGTACTTTAATTTGTGTGTATAAGCGATTTGGTTGTAAATACTGTAAGCTTATATTTTTATGAATATATGATTATGATATGTCAATGCTATAGTTCATTTCCTGAGTTTTAAACTCCAGTTTTGGGTAAAAGTGCCACTTTATTGGTCTCCCCACAGAGCTATCGCTGCTTCAGGTCACAAACTGTATAACAGTAACAAAACATTCAATTTGTCAAAAAAACAAAATGTGCGACATGCATACTGTTTTGTAGAGCGCTTGCATAAATGAAACACAAATTATCCACCATCGTAACAACTATCCGTGGAATACACATAATTTTGACCCGTAATGTACAAAATTATGTGAAAATTGTGGCATAAAATGCCCCAACGAAATCACAATCATTTTATTGGCCACTTTACCTCGCAATCTGCCATGTAAGTTACAATTCATACGGCTGCATGTTAAGTTGTGTTATGTAATTGCTTTCAGTACTTTCAATATTTTTTATGGATAATGTCAGTGACTATACTATATACACTCAATATTTTGTACTATGCGGGTCAAAATTTGATTGGTTTTATAGAGAGACTAACCCGTAGGCTGGTGCGCGTTAATGTAAATTTTGTCAATACATTTTTATCCCTCGAAAATACTATTTATTCTAGTTGAAAGGTACCCTAAGTTCTTTTCTGTACCCTTGACAACGTGTATGCGAAATTTCATGATTATCAGTCAAGTAGTTAAGGCGTGAAGCGTAACAAACAAACAAACTCACTTTCGGATTTATAATAGTTAACATGCCAGTGCAGCCCTATGCATCTGGCATAGTGAATATGCCAGTGCAGCTTTATATACATATTTGGCTTAATCTACATATATGCCATTGCAGCCTTATAAATCTGGCAAAGTGAATATGCCACTCTAGTCCTGAAATTTGATAAAGTAAATATTTCGGGCACAGTGAATATGCCAAAGTGTCCTATAAATCTAGCAAGATAAATATGCTAGAGTTGTCCTATAAGTCTGGCAAGATAAATATGCCAGTATACTCCTACGAATCTGACAATGTAACTATGTCAATACAATGCTAAAATCATAACAAACACTCCATAAATAAAAACAAAACAAAGAATTTTTAATGAAATACTCAACACATATTTCAAACTAATCTTATCGAAACATTTTCTTTCCCATAAACATTTCATGAGCCCTTAGTAATTAGTTCAACGGTCCTTGAACTTTATTAAACGTAGTAATATTTTAGTTAGTAGTAACAGTTAAGTTAATTACTACAGCAGTGACAAAGTACCAGTTAAACTAAAATCGATATCCATATGTAATCTTTTTTATGTAAAAAAATTATGATTAATGCTTCGGTGGCGCAGCGATAGTCAATTCGACTGCTGCGCATGAGGTCTTGGGTTTAATTCCCGAGTCTTTTTTTTTTCTTTTTATGAAAACATCAACGTGAATGTTTGTTTATCTGATGTTTTATTTTTAGTTGCTTGTTTCTGTTCTTTTTTTTGCTTTTATGTTTTTTTATGTTTTGACTCTGGTATTTAAAATGATGTTAGTAGTGTAGTTTTTAGCCTTTATCTCGTGTACTAAAATACATATGTAATTAATTACTTTTAACTTTGTTGTCTCGTGCATAAAAACAATTTCTTGTGCACTAAAATATAAATTCTAACGTAATAAGTTTAATAACATTTGATTTCTAGAATTTTAAACTTTGATGTCTCGTGCATTATAATTTATTAAAATATAATTTTTGTAAAACATCCATATCCTATTTTAACTGACTACCATGTACCTACTTATTTGTTACTCATGTTTTACAAAATATCTTTATCTTTATCTTTTACAACACCCGCACTAGAAATAATCGCGGGAGACTTTACAAACTTTCAAACAACGGACAACAAACACCCAGACTCGGAACAACCCTTTTGGATCACACAAAGTTTTGTCCCGTGTGGGATTCAAACCCACAACACTCGGCGTACTGCCACTACGAACCACTTAAACCTCTACGTCAACCGTGCAGTCAGACGAAGTAATTACATTTCTGCGCACATGGGGCACATTTCCAAGCTCTGCGCTACTATTGAGAAATCCTTAATTAACAACGCTTATTACATTATATATTAGGCTAGCTGTCCGGAAAGACGTTGTCATGTACAAGAGAAAAAAAAAACACACCTCTAAACCATCCTCGAATCCACTTGAACACACACAAAAAAAAACATTAAAATCGGTCCAGCTGTTTAGGTGGAGTTCACTGTCTACACACGTACAGAAGAATAATATATATAAAGATAGATTAGCCTCGGTGGCACAGCGGTAGGTAAGGTACATGAGGTGTTAGGTACGAGGCCCAGTCAAAGTATCATTGGTGGTTTGTAACAGCACGGAACTTGTGGCTTTGCAGGATAGACGGCAATACCTTCTTATCCTTCTTTTGATTAAGAAATGCAACTGCCACACTAATATTAACTCCTGTATTGCAAAGGACTCTATAAACTTTGAAACAACGGACACGATGACCGCCCGGGTTCAGAGCAACTATTTTTGGGTTACACAAATTACCCGATTCGATTCCCATACGGGAAATCGAACTCATGAAACTAGGCGTTATGGCGAGCCGACCCATTTAAACCACTACACTATACAGTCATTCAATCCATCCATTAAATGAGACCTAGAACTATAGATAGCCAAATTATACACATTTTTTGCTCTGCCCTCTGCCTGCCCTTTGCAGATATAGGTGTAAAACTATGTATGTAATGCCAGGCGCGTACGCTTCATACAAGCAAATAAGCACTGCACCCTAGTGCTACCCTAGTCCGCTGGCTTATGTAAATCTATATAATCGAAATATATTTATTAAATAATGTAATATACAGATATATATACACACAAAAACATTTATAAATGAAATGTAGTGCCCTCGCAGAGGTTTCGGGTAGGGCGTGCATACCCTACCAGAAATCTTTGTGTACGCCCCTGTTTAATGCAATATAACCATTTACTTATTGATATAAAGAAAACATTACAAATGTTTAGTATCCACTATAGATTGACAAAAGCCAACTACCTCACATAGACACAACATATGCTTAAACCATAAACAATTACTCATAAACGATCATAAACAAATAACCTCTGTGCCTTTAATTCGACAAATAGCGCGGGAAAATCACATCTGACGTCTGCACTCTGTTATTTTATCCACAGTCTTTATATTAAATGAACACAGACTATCAATAAACCCTTCATGAAAAGCGTTTTTAGCTATAATGTAGCTCAATCAAAAAAGCTTAATATGACATCACATATTATGCCCAACAGGCAATTTTCTTCCTAGCCTTTATTATTCCCAAGTCACTTGGGGTCGGCTTTTCCGGTCTAACCGGATTTGACTGGATATCAGTTTTTACACGGAGCGGCTGCCACCTGATCTCCGCAACCCGAAGGCTAACGATACCTTAAGGCTAGACCAGTGTCAGGATATTATAGGACACTGACTTCCCAATAACGACTGCCATAGATGTTCATAGATAGCAGTCGGGACCAACGGCTTAACGTGCTTTCCGAGGCACGGAGCAGACGATAATTGTCAATTAATACGCACATAATTTCGAAAAATCATATAACTTCTGAAACTGCCCAACAGGCAATATTAAGAGTAAAATTCTCACATTTTGCCAGATATGTTTAATATAATAATAATATCAGCCATATATTAAACTGTCCCATTGCTGGGCACAAGCCTCTTCTCAGTTTGAGAAGGGTTAGGCCATAGTCCACCATGCTGGACCAGGGCGGGTTGGCAGAGTCCACATATCTTTGAGAACATTATTGAGAACTCTTAGACATGCAGGTTTCCTCACGATGTTTTCCTTCACTGTTAAAGTAAGCGATATATAACTTCGAAAAGTCAGATATGCGCGCCTTGGGATCAAACTCGGGACCTATTCGTGGCAGTCCAACGGTCTCCGACTAGGCTATCGCTGCTTCTATATGAGATATGTTTAAATATATAATAAAATGTATAATGTTTGTATCGCAAAGGAATTTAAATATATTTCAACATTCACTCATTTTTGGTTCGTGTGGGATTCGAACCCACAACACTCGGCGTATTAGCAGTCGCTAAGCGACCGTTTAAACCTCTACACTACAACTCCAGAATTCATGCTGACACCGGTCACTGTTATATAGAAAATAACACATACCCACCATAACAAACGTAACTCATAACACACAATACCTTTCACCCTTTAATATTAACAGAAACTAAATTTATAAATTACCTTATAACTATAAACTAATTTATATCCCAAATGACGTTCGATAAATTAGGTTACGTAAATAAATTATTACAGCACACTAACAATAATGCTTTCTGTAATATATTAGTTTATTATTCAACAATATTGTACGAATTTATTTCGCACTATTACAATTGTTATTCATTTAATAGCTTAGCTAATAAATTATTAAATTAATATGCTAACGATTTCATTTTATACTATTTCTGCATAAAATAACCTTTTACTAAAAGTCGTTATTGAATAACGTTACCTGCTCAAAATACCTATCTTTTAAAGAAAAAACATCCCGTCCGTTTATTTTCTATACGTCTATTCTGTACAATGTAAATATAATGTTTATAACTTTATAGTAAATTAATGTTATTAGTTCATATGGTTTTAATTACCTATAAATAAATAAATTAACTGACCAAAAACGTTGACTTTAACTTGACTAAAAATACCTTAAAGACAGTTCCCGTATTGGGCATCAAAATTTATGACGCGAGGGACTTAAAAAACATATATTTAACGGACACAAAGTACACCCAGGCCCAGAACGATCATTTGTGGATTACACTTCTTAAAATTATCCCAAGTGGGATTCTAACCGGTACTCGACGCGGCGACAACGTCAATATTCATAATTCATCATTATTTCAGTATTATGGTATATATCGTATTATGTTCGGGTCAAAATAGGTAAATTTTGAATCTTTTTATATAATTAAAAAATTACCGAGCGGTTACCGTAACCTGTGAAAGCCTAAAGCACTTATTATTTGCATACTACACCTACCATCAAAAAAGGAAACTACCAAAGCATGGGCAAAGTTTACAAGTACCTAGCCTGCTAAATGTACAAGCTCTCTCTTAAGAAGTCTGGACATCTCCTACTTCTCCCCTACTAAACACACTATGTTTTGGCTAAGATCTTTTGTAAGGTGGATATACTTTTGCAGTCAAATGCCAAGTCAAAAATCATTTATTCATTTATGTCACAAAGTAACACTTATAAACGTCAAAGGAAAACGACCCAGCCACGAAATCCACATTTATATCAGGCTCTATCTTTACCCTATCTAACTAAATTCATTAGAAAGATTATAATAAATTAAAATGCAATCTGTTATTCGATTCTAAATTAAATCCAAAATTATGTATAATTTATTTCAAAGTATCATCTATTGTTATTCAATATTAGTTGCAAACAGTCGATTTGTTGACCAATGATTGCACTATGCCTAAATTAAATTGATAACATAGCCGCTGCTTTAACTAATTGCAAATACTTGATCTAGATATTCAAAAACAACTATATATATTCTAAATATAGTTGTTTTCATTAATTAATATTTAATTATGATGATGATTATAATTGGCTGTCTGGATACTAAAATGATCACTGTTATGTTAAATTAGCTGTAAATTTCCATGAATAAAATAAGATGATCAACTGCTGAGAGTCGTGTGGGGTGATTTATCCGATTTATCAAAAGTCGGCTGCAGATATGAAAAAGAGTAACACTCATGATTATTTTATCAACATGTTACCTAGTATATCAAAGCAACTATAAATAGCGTGTTAGTGGTACTTTAAATATTTGTCCATACGTCATATTAATAGACAGATTGAGTCCTACAATAAACCTCAGTTATACTATGAACCTGTTAATTATGCGGTGAGTCTACTTTCGTGCGCTAATGGTGTAAGGTTCAACTTTAAAACCACGCTACGTACAGCACTTAAATTCCCACGGTTGAAATATTTCGGACAGTCGACAATATTTAAGATAAATAAAATATTTTTTGCTAATAGCATATAATCTAAAATGAATTAATTAGCATCAATTATTATACCTATTTCTGACATAATCAGTGGAACTCAGAATATACTTAAAGCACGTTTTTGTTTGTGATATTAAATGCTATTACTATTATAAGACATTACATTATACATAGGTCTATCAATACCAGTAATAGCATACCATAATTTTTCAAAATACCTACTTAGATTAGGTAGATACATGAACAATAATAACTACAAATCAAAACCAAAATGTATATCAAATCTAAATTACTTATACTTTCCTACTAAAATATTAACGAAGGATCTATAGTTCTTGATTACTAACAAATGCCTTGCCTTAAAATATTTAATGAATTTCTGTAAATCTAATTATAACCTCCTCTAGCACTTCGAAGTCTTTTTCTTGGAACTTCGATCACCATAGATTCCTTTACACGAAAGCGTTTCAAGTTTGAGTAGTAGATTCATTTTCTCGTAAATCTGTGTACAATTATTTGGTAATAGAGTTATTATGAGAAAGATGATGTAATTTCGAGTTATGCAAATCCCTCGCTCCGGGTTCCAACCCAAAACAAGACGAGTTGAAATCTAGTTAAATAATCGCCGAGGCGTTTCACGAGGTAACTTCATTCAACGAAATTGTTCCGGTTTCAGTACGACGTAAATTATTTTATCAATAAAATATTGCTTTTGTTCGTGTTTTACAATTTTTAAGGTATGTAGCTACATTTAAATTTCAGAGATATGTTATCATATCTTTTATATATTTTACATAATCAGTAACAAATAAAGATAACAGCACTTAAAATAAATAACACACACTCAATAACATATAAATAAATTCTACGAAAAGATTACTCATAAAATATTGATAAACATACCTATCCAAATAACCCGACTTCACCCACTATTAAAAAATCACAAAATCCGTATAAAATAAAAGCCACAAAAAAGTATTATCATTAATTATTTTATTTATTTAATAACCACAATATTCAATGTCACTTTTTTAACACTGGGTGAAATCTGGTACTAAATAAAATTAATACTATACCCGATGATAAAGGTTCGTAAGTCGTTATACACTCGTAACTATGCAACACGTGACGGAAACAGAGGTTTACGCGAGGACACGACCGCCTGCCTCCGCGTTTGGAGTCGAACTGAGCTTTTATATGCCGCGAAGAAAGTTGTGGACGCGGTGCACGGATGTTTATTTAATAGATGGGTTATGAGCGCTGTTAGAGTACCGACTGTTCCATCAGAACGCTTCAAAGCATCTCAAAGGTAACTAGACTGTGTTTTAAGTAATTTTATAGAAATAAAAAGTCTTGCATTAGCATGATATGAAAACAATATCAGACGATCAGCCAAAAAAAATTATGTTTTGTTTCTGCTTTTAGTGGGACTTCCAGAAAAATGTTTGATCAGTGGTCATAGTCCCTTTTTTACAAAGTTAGTTACACGTTAATGATGCGTCCAGAATTACAAGCATTCTAGAGTTAATTCTCACGAATTAGACGTTCATGTATACATAATATACTTATATCGAAACGACGGTACAAGTGTACATAAATGTAAATAAATATAAAAATAATTAGTTAAATAGCTGTGTTTTAAAATAAACCGCTAATAAGTTCATTTTAGGTCCATGTAGAATTAAAACAGCGGCTTTGTTTAAGACGGTGACACGATTTCAAACGACAATGTCGCTAGACTTTGCCCGCGGCTTCGCTCGCGTAATGTAAATTCTATCAATAAATTCCTATCTTTTGGAAATCGAATTTTTCCTGCATGAAAGGTATTTTGTGTGTATGCGTCATTTTAACAGCCCTAACAAATCAGTCTAAACCGCACATAATACATATTCAATACTTTTATTAAATACTAGCTTCTGCCTTGGCTTCGGCCGGCAACAGTACTTTTTTTCTGGATGAAAATTACTCTTAAGTCCTTTTATGTACACCTGTACGACATGGATGCAAGGCTTTTGAAGTAATCAACCGTTTGATGCAATTTTAAGGCATGAAAGCTTAACAATATAAACTTTCATTCGTATTTATAATATTACTTAGAATATATCTGTTAGACAAAAATATCTACTTTCTAAGAACTGTCCCCTGGGTTTAGATGTAAGTATGTTTACTATCAGTAGGCAATATATGTATGTATAGTATAATATCATTTATATCCGTTTCCTGTTTATTTAGTAAGTAGTTGTCTCCAGAAATAGTTACTGCTAATCTAAGTTTATTATGTTTCTACGATATCAATATTTGTAACGCCCACACGACTGATATTATACCCGAAGTAGTTTGTAGCAAAATTGAAGGAAAACTTTAAAATACGAGTAGGTATAGTTTTGATTTCATAGAAGTGTTATAATATATAGCGGTGATTAGTCTCAGCCTATGACACTGATGGCTGTAATAATCAGCCTTATTGGACAAGTACAGACAATTAAGTAATCTGATAAATTTATGTCTATATTAATCATCATCAGTACTGTATATAAGCTTGTGGTGACTGCGCACAGACGAAGAAGTTCAGCCTACATTTAACAGATGGCGATACAATCGCACTTCGCATGACGTCATACTATTCTGCATCGCACAAGTGAAGTTTACACAGCGACTGAGTATATATACAAGCTCCCGACATCAACCGTCGGGCCGCGGCCAGCCAGGCACGATCAACCAGCCTGGTCGGAGGATCCTCCCTTTGTGTTGGAGGGACTTCACACCTTGTTCCTCCACAAGCTGTTCCACTGTTGGGCACGGACCTCTTTATAGGTCGTGTCAAGGGAATTGGCCCAGTGTGGTTTGGCAGACTTCACATATCTTCAAGAACGTCATGGAAAACTCTCATACATATAGATTTCCTCACGATATTTGTCCTCACCGTTCAAGCGAGCCAGCCGGTTACAGCATGAATGGGCCGAATTGACCTAAGTAGTACTACCCTCTCACAGAATACCGGTGTGAAGTAACGGTACCCGTACTGTTGCGTTTCGTATCGGTGAGTGAGAGAGCCGGAGGCCCAGTTACCCCGATCCTTTTCCTATCCTTTCCTTTGTCCTTTCCCTCCTTCATTTCTTTTTAAAGGGCTGGCAACGCACTTGTGTCTCCTTTAGGGTTGCGGGTGTCCATGGACGGCGGTAATCGCTTACCAAACGGCGGGAAAATAATGGCATAAAAAAAGAAACTAAATAATCAATTACAAATAGTCAATAACAATATACACATAATTTCGATAATTCAGATGTGCGTGTCTGTTTGTGTTTTTGTGGGCGTTGTTTGAATGTTTGTAAAGCTCTGGAGTGTCACTGTATTCCAAGTGCGGTCGTTGACTTGTTTTTAAATAAAGAAATAAATAACAGGATACTCCGACCTGAATAGGACTATATTCAAGAAGAGTAATACTTTGTGACTTTTGGAATTTTTGCTGTTAATCCATAGGTACTTACAGAAATCTCCAAGGTACATAAAAAGTACGTTTAAGCAGTAATTTGTATGAAGTAAAAGATGCCTCCTTGTATAATAAAATCACAATAAGTTTTTACTACAGTTTGTTTATAGCCGTTGAAACTACCATTAAGTTTCTTATTCACGAAATTCTTAACAATATTCAAACTTATGTACTTGCTTATACAATTGAAGTTTAAGAGATTTAAATTTAAAGTGACGCCTACTTCATTTACTAATATATAAATTTAAGTCTACCTGCCTCAGTGGCAAGTTGGGTCCTCATACCTCTGCCGAACGATCAAGGCATGGAATTCTCTGCCAAGGCACGTGTTTCCTTCTTCCTTCAATCCTGGATCCTTTAAGCGGGGCGTGAAAAATCACCTTCTCAGGCCGTTAAAGTAGAGACCTCAACATCGCCTCGGCTGCTATGAGGACGATGTGAAGGCCACTGCTCTTAGACTACAAGACTACACTTACAAACAGGCAAAAAAAAATATATTGCGCAACAGTAGTGAATGTGATTAGTATGCATTAGTCCTCGGGTTCGATTGCCGAATCGGAAAAAAGGTACCTGTTTTTATGTAAGAAATTTTCAGTCGCAGCTCTGCGTCTAAAACAGTGCCTGGTAGATGATGATAGGCCTTATTGAGTAGGAGTCGTGAGATAGCCTTATGCAAAATATAGGTCTAATACGCTTTCTCCAATCCCTGCTGGGAAATAAACATTGCGGCCATCCATAAATTGAACCTTAGTCTCATACACAGCATTCGCAATCACTACTGCACCACCGAGATTCTAAAGCAGTTTTATTGCGTACGCAAGAACAAGATGAAGCTATACCTACTGGTACACGTCGTGTACTACTGTAGACAATGTGTAATGTAGTTACTACCTTCCTGTTAGTAGGTTAAACTTTGATATTCCTTATGTAAATAAATAATTGAAAAATTTAAGTTTATAGTTAAGACAGAATTATTAATTTAAAGTAATACGAGACTCATGTATGTAATAAGACCAAGTTAGCTATAAAGTATAGCCATCTATTTAAATATTTAGTTTTTAATAATTAAGTAGATAGATAGTCTAGAGAGAGAACGTTGAACTGCCACGCAGAGGTTTCGTGTTCGATCGCAAAGCAAGCTTTTGACTTTTTAAAGTTATGTGCGTATTACTTATATATAATATAAAATAAATAAATTGCTGAATATTTATGCTTTAAGTTATCGTGAATGTATAGCAACTGTTACCAGATGGCTAAAAACTTATGGTGATATTGAAAGCCTCTTACAAATTGCATAATAAATGAGAAATCATGACACACCCTTACATACTCACATGCACACACACGCACACACATACACATACTCACACACACACACGTACATGTACACACACACGCACGCACACACACATAACAAGAAATGATGATTCCATATTTTCTTTATTATTTTTCATTTTCATCCATTTTCTTTTAGATATTAAATATTAAATTGTAATTATTTTATTTTATTTTGTATTTTTTGTTTTATATACATACTCCTACATATTGTTATATTAGTTAAGAAGAGCGGAGCCTCCTAGCACAGGTATTTTCAATACTTAAAAGGAGACCCCTACGTAAGATATACTGTAGAAGTTGTATAATGTTTCTGAAATAAACCTTTTTATTATTTATTATTTTTACTTAGTTAATTATTGCTCGATTTAACGGTGAAAGAAAACATAGTGAGGAAGCCTGCTTGTCTGAGAGTTCTCCATAATATTCTCGAAGATATGTGCACGTGTTAAGTTTGTCAACGTGGTTGACGATGGCCTGACCCTTGTCACACTTAGAGTAGGCACGTATCCAGCTGTGGAATAGTTTAAGTCAGAGCTGATATTATATATAATAAATATTTAGTTTTAAAGTGAGGTCTAGGTTAACTTGTGTCATAGGTTGTTTTTGTCATATCTGACGATAACCTCAAAAAGATAAAGTTTATAAATATAGTAACGTCTTCATACAATAACCTCGGACTTCAATATGGTCACGCTTTGTTTCTATTCTATATACACATAAATGAATACTCCTTAACGCTATTTATTTAATATAATACCTGTCTACTTATAATTATCTTATTCCTTTACTAAGTCGAAAATCGGAGATGATGTTGTTTGTGGCGGATAGTCGCCACAGTCTTCATTTATTATTATTATGCAACCATTCATATCACTGCTTCGTTTCAACTTCTGCTATACGCAGTTGCTTGATCTTAGGTTCCGGGTTCGAGAACTGGCTGAGTAAAAAGGTATAGTGTGGGCAACGACCCACAGTTTAATAAAACGGTTCTAATATATGCAGAGGTGTTTTATGCTCTCCGTGATTTTAGGTCCTACGTAATAGGGGGTGAGACTAAGCACATTTCTACCCACCGTGCGGCTACTGAGAAATTTCTAACGGTTAGCCAATACCACTTTGACTGACTCGAGATTCGAACCCGGAACTACGTCATTGTAAGGACGGGACATAGGACATTTTTTTATACTACTGATTTGGCATAAAAGCATACGGCCCACCTGATGGTAAGTGGTCACCGTAGCCTATGGACGCGTGCAACACCAGAGGCATCACTTGCGCGTTGCCGACCCTTTAGGAAAGGAAGTGGAAAGGAGAAGGAGCAGGAAGGGGGATAGATAGTGATTGGGCCTCCGGTACTGTCACTCACCGAACGAAACACAACAGTAGGAATATTGCTATTTCACGTCGATATTCTGTGAGAATGTAGTCCTTCCCCGGTCGAGCCGACCCATTCATGCTGAAATCAGCGAGGCTCTACTCCCGTATATGGTCACCGGTACAAGATACGTTTATTAATGCTCTCAGACTATTATAGTGTGATACATTATTTTATACATTTAATTACTACACCACATTATTTGCAACGACGGGCACTTCCTTCTAAGTGGTAGAGAGCAGAGTATAATAAAAACACCCTTCAAGTGTGAGTCGAACGCGCTTACTTACTTAGAATAAGACTATAGGAAAAATATATTAACCGCCATCGCTGGGCATGCTGATCTTAGTATGAGAGGTTTAGGCCATAATCCACTATACTAGCTTAGTTCAAGCAGATTTCACACCTTCGAGGACTTTATGTAGAATTCTCAGAAATACAGACTGTCTCGTATTCCTTCGCCTGTAAAGAAAGTAATAACAAACTTTTGGATACACACATAACTTTGGAAAGATATATGATGCATGTGTGGTTGCTTCGTCACTTGCTACGCGCTAAGCAATATATGTAGATACGATCTTCACGCGAAACGAAAATTTAAGTCATCAACAAATAGTAGTTCTGAGTCGGACACACGGGAGCAACGGACACAAAAAGCTTTGTGTCCGTTGTTTTAATGTTTGGAAAGTCTCCCGCGACACAGGTTAAACCTACTATGCCAGAGGACATTTTTTGATATCCTAACTAATATAATAAATGCGAATATAAGTTTATTTGTTTGTTATGCTTTCATGCCGTAACTACTCGACCAATCGTCATGAAATTTGGCATAGATGTTGTCAAAATTAAACATTAATAAAAAGAAATTGCTTTTCCCTTGGGATAAAAATTATTAACAAAACCATGATGAATGCGAAGAAAGCCGCGGGCAAAATCTGGTATTAAAAAAATCCGAAGTTACGTGTCGTGTCATTGAACTCGAGACTTATGCGTGGCACTCCACCTGTCTTTCCACTGGGCTATCGTCACTCATCCAAATTATTATTACTAGAAAATTCGATGTATTGCCAAACTATTGAACAGTGTCCTTAATAAAATCGGTACACAACACTAGTGTAATATGAGTTGTGAATAAAACCACAATCAACGAAACGTACATTATAGGAATTTGTTTTAAAATAAAGCTGAATTCGCCTTTGTTCGTGCAAGTTCGTTTCCATATTTCATTGGACCGTGAAGCTGCATATTGAATTTATGCTAGCTGAAAACTAAAAGCAATTATATGAGAACTCATTTCGATATAATGAATTTAATTAAAATAGAATAACTTATTGAAAATCAATGGAAGCGCGTTGCGTTTTGCGTAAATAATAAGTTGTGGTTTTTTATTGGTCAGATTGCAGATCGCTCGCTGCGTCTTTTATTTAGTGTTATATAGAAACAAAATCACATTTATATACGCCTGTATCGGCGCAACTTCTTGTGCAGCGTGTAGGAACGACTAACAGTCAAAGGCTGTGTATATTCAGATAGTTTTTCAACATTTTTATTGATCATTTCTCCTACTAGATCACGGCATTGTGAAGTCCCGTGATCATATTGGTACGTTGTCACGAGGCATGACAACCGTCTGTCATGGTGGGCAGTCGCACATATAATGTTCTCCATCAAAAACGTATTAAAGATGCAATGTAAAAGAATGATTTTGACTCAGCCGGTTGTAGGAAGTACCAATAGTAATACAAATTAATAAAAGGGACTTATGACTTTAAACATCAGATCTTAATAATAAAAAGACCCAAGTTAAATATTTTAAAGAAAATAAAGTTGTACAAAAGAGTGCCTTCCTTCACAGTAGCCTCACTTCAGCACAGCTTTGCTTCAAAAACACTGACGTAACAGGAAAAACGTGGTTAAAATTACAGTTCTCAAATTCATATTATTCTCATTTCATATAATAACAGCCGAGCCTTTTCCTTAACTTGGTGAGCAAAGAAAAAGAATAACAAAAGGCTTCACTTATAGTAAGTTGTGGTTTGACTGCTTCGGTAGTTCAATGACGTAAGTGCTGACGCAACTCTCGTAATACTAGATTCGATGGTTGGTACGTAAACTAAATGTATCACGCCTTTATAACACGCACAACACACCTACACCTTTCGCCTAAACCTAGCAACTAACATAAATGTAGATTCAGTAAATTTACTGTAAACTCACTAACTTAACGTTTAACTTTCATAAGTGTTAATTTGTGACCTAACCACCATTTAGGTCACTAAGTAACATTTTTATTTACTTTTTCTTTTACACCTAAACACATCCACATCTTCAAAAACAGCTTTACATTCATTATCATCATCACATCACATTTGTATTTATTTTCATCTTGTTTTGTTTTATTTTATTTCTTTGTTTAGTTTTATGACTTGTTTTACTTTTTACGTGGTAAAGTTAATGGTAAATTATTATTTAATTATTCGTAATAATATACTTAACTTTTCTAATGAATCCTAAGATTCAGTCTTGCATAGTTTAGAGTCAAAGTTACATTGCATTTTATATTATCTTATTAGAAATAAATCTTTCTTTCTTTCATAGCCAGTTGCACTCACTGATCGGTAAACGATTAGCGAGGTTAAGCAACGTTGGGTGCGGTCAGTCTATAGATGGGTGACCGCTTAATGGTATTTCATCTGAGCGTCTCCGTGCTTCGGAGGGCACGTAAAAAGTCTGTCCCGGCTGTTGCCAAATTTACAGCAGTCGTTAAGCCATGTCAGAGGCCTACGGGCGGCTTGAAGAACTCTTGACGACAGGTTGGCCACTAACCACACGAAAAGAAAGAAGAAAGATAGAAATAAATAATAATCTCGTAATGTAAGAGTATTGCATCCACATTTTGCCAGCTATATTCATAAGTCCCTCGTGATATGGGGTGAGCCTATTGCAGATTACCGGCTCAGTTCCAGATTATGTGCTGCTACTAACAATTTCGTGATAGAAAAATTAAGCAACAACGCTATGCACGACGCGGGCATCGAACATGCACAGCAGTCGAATGCACATAAGCAGAAATATTTTAAGAAAAATCATCAGCATTAGGTACCATGGCTCAGAAGACAGCAAGGCTCATCTTCTTCACTTTCCTAAAACTTATGTGAGATTGATGAACGAAACAGTCTTAATGTTTACACAGTAGACGGGAGTAAGCTCATCCTCTATTTCATGAGATTTAAACGATAGCTTGCGATGCTGGTGTAATACACCTCTACCCCATTTTTGGCAATAAACAGACTGTGTTTGTATAAAACAAATATGTTTCCGTGAAACTTCGTTTCTTTTCGCTCATCTCCGCTTTCGTGTCTACAGGGTTGTAACTCAATGAGTCATTCACACCAAATTGGATATTTTTAATAGTTAAAATACGGTCCAAAGTAAGTTGAAGGTAAACATTACTTGAAGTGAATAACCCATAACTGCAAAGGTAATTGAAATAATGACCTAAATAACCGCAATTTAAGAACATATTCATTATTTTGCACCTAGCTTTCAATTTATATTATTGCATGAGCTACGTACACAAAAATATGTATAATGTATTTTGTTTAGGCTATATACAAAAATAGCCTCCGGCCTACATTTTTAAAAGGCTAAGGACAGGTCTATCAGACCCACAATTTGCCTGTTATGCTTTTAGGTCACACGTTATAGGAGCCGAGTGTTTGACACATATCGATCTTGACATATTATTAAAAAAAGCAATGTTTATAATTATGTCTGTCCGTTCGTGTGTGCACACACAACTCGCGAATCGTAGATATTTACAAAATGATTTGTAACTTAGGAAATTAATTACTATGCCAAGTTTTAGCATACAAAATAATGTTTGGCTTAGCATTACTGAACTGTAGACGAATGGGAAGAAAAATGCCGGTGCAGCGCGGGTGCACTAAATCATTAAGTACGTAATCCTGTATTAAAAACAGTTATAAAGTAGACAATCAATCATATATCAATAGACAGAAGGACGCACAGACTAAGTCGCACCATAACTACCGTTTTACTATTTTTATACAGGACTCTAATAACGTTAATATGCCTAATACTTCATCAGAGAATAGGACATGAATCACTTGTAGCCTAAATCTATCAGCAAAACGACCACAATTTTCAAGTAAACGTAGCAACAGCCTCTACCACAAGAAATATATTCAAAAAAACTAGCAATTCCTTGCATATCCCCCAGGGTCCTCTGCGGCAGTTAAAGAAAAATTCTAATGGGGCACGTATGGTCGATAACGAAGGTTCGTAACAAAATAAAGATATTGGCTCACGTGCCGGTGCGGTGACCGAATTTAGCTGATGGAGTCACACACGTTTGTTTAGTTGAAAGCCGCCATTTATAGCTTCTCAAACACAGCATTACGCCTGAATATCACCGAAGGTTTTACTTAAGGATGTGGAACATATTGTTACTTTCTACTTACATACTTCGGCCAACGCCTCAGTCAGTCCACAAGTCATTGTACTCCCAACAGATACCTCTTCAACATTGGCATCACCTATAAAGCCCCTAGAGGCTGCATGGAGACCAAGGAAACACTAGCATATGTGTTTTTACACTGCAGAAGCGACAACTAACAGACAACGCATATCCACAGTCCAGAAACGATGCAGGCAGTACTATGCGACATCGGCCCTGCTGTCTTTTTGGTTGGAGCTGAGGTGGTATTATACCCTTTACATCGGCGACATAAATCAAGTCATACACGTTTGTTTAGTTGAAAGCCGGCATTTATAACTTCTCATACACAGCATTACGCCTGAATATCACCGAAGGTTTAAGGCTTAAGGATGTAGGATATATATTTCTTATACATATGTACATAGTCTCACACATATGTCCACACTGCACTGGCTATTGGCCGCTGCTCAATCCACAAGCATCTCTTCAACATTGGCATCACCGACAGCCCTTTATATAGAGGCTGCATGGAGACCAAGGAGATACAAGCTCACGTATTTTCAAGCTACAAAAGCGTAAGTAACCAACTGCTGAGGCTAGAAAAATCCAGAAAAGATGAAGGCAGTACTGTGCATGATCTGATTCCTGCGGTCTTTCTGGTCGAGAAATGACATGTTAAAGGGGTACGAACCTATTGCCGTCTATTGGGCGTAGTTCCAGACTATACAAAAGGTAAAATACGTACATACCTTACCATATGCATATCTGCTTACATTTCACTCCCACTCCTCGAAAGTAAGGTCACATGGTATTTGAACCCGTCAAAACTTTGAAAAATGACCTCCTAAAGATTTTCCCAAGAGAATATACCATAAAATTTTTAAAAAGATAATAAAACGTTTTCCGAGCTCGCAAACGTTCGGTTGATACCTAGCGTTGCTAGCGAGATAAGCAACTTAAGGTAAACTAGTTAATCATGAACCAGATTTTAGTAGTTAACTTATTCAGTTGTAAATATGAAACAGTTAAGTAGTTATCTTGGTTTTTCCTTGTTACGTAAGCGTCGTTACAAAAGAAAATACTAATCGTTAGGTCGCTAATTTGATTCTCTGTCTAAGTTATTTTATGTAGAAAATTAATAATGTTTATATTTAATATATAAACTGAGTGACATTTACCTATATATTTTAAAATGTCACCCAATAAACCCGAAAACAATGTCAGTAACTAAGAACAAAATTCATATTCGTAATCCTTTTTGACTCAAAGCAATATCCATCTCCACTAGAATTCCACACGAAAGAAAATATAACTTTGAACAGGCATTAATTTGTAACACACAGATTTCAATCAATTCATCCCAGCCTGTCCCATTAACCCTTTGGTACATTAAACTAATTACGTAGAAATTAACTAAAGGGATACCTTCATACTATATGTCCGTGAGTAGGTTGAAAACAAAGCTGTTTCAGTTTGTAATTCTATTTAATTACCGACCGTTTTAGTTCGATCAATCAAAATGAACCGCAAACGTACAACTTTAACTTTTAATAAGCAAACACAATATTGAGATAACCATTGATAAATATGTTACTACGGCGTTCTTAGAATCAACAATATTTTCAAATTAAAATTTATTGATTGTTCGCGATGGGTAACTATATTTGACAAATGATGTTTTATAAATGGGTGTTTTATTTTTAAATTAAACCTTTATTAGTGTACAGCCTCACTAGTTTTAGCTGACTCCACCGGGGAAGTACTCCTCCAGCTTTCCAGAAAATGTCGACGCTTAGTAGCAGGTTTCGTTTGTCATCACTCTCTTGGTGGAGTAAAAGGACCAAAAGAGGGATTGGTGAAAGCGGATGTAAGATGGTAGAAATCACCTCACATCCATCCCCTTCATTCTGGCTACAGTAAACGCTCAGATGGAACGTATACTTGCTTTCCACCTGAGAGGTTTGCGGTAGGCATTGTGTCTCTTAGAAATTACTTCGGTGGTGTCAAAAAAAACCCAGCGATGTTTGTTTGTCCATTAGTGGCCGTTATCATGAAAGCCGCGGGCTCATCTACCAACAAAAGTCTTTCAAGTTAAAACAATCGTACGTTACAAAACACATTGTCTTGCCTTCATCCTTTGCATAAGCATTTAAGCTGGAAAGCTTTACACGACTATGAACTCATCAATATGCTGGAAACCAGACATAATGCAAATAGCATTCTATCCAGGCCCCAGAGTCGGATTGCCGGCCAGAAGATGAATAATTTGGAGACTAAGGGCTTGTCTTTCCACCGCCAAATAGCATTCATCTATAAGATAAAAGTATCGCCATCTCTCATCTTTAACCTCACAAGAGTGAGACAGCATGCGATTTATCTATCGGATAACTTTTACTGGTTAGTCGTGGGACTGGCCATAAGTAAGCTAGCAGGCTATTAACAAAAACGAGTATCTTAAATTTAATATCAGAATGTGACTGAGAGTTTGTTGTTTTTACGCTTTCACGCCTTATCTATTCGACCGATTGTCATGAAATTTTGTAAATACGTTATCAGCGATACAGAAAAGGACATCGGAAACTTTCATCCAGAATAAACTACTGGTCCCAAGGGATAAAAAACTTATAGACAAAATCTAGATTAACGCAAGCAAAGCTGTGAGCAAAATGTTATACAATCGTAGCGTATGTGTGACGCAGACGATACAAGAAACTTTAATTGCAAGAGATATATAAGTATTGATAGATATTACATATCAATCGCTTTGCCTGGACCTAGCAACTAACCTAAATGGAACTTTAGTAACTTAATAAACTCACTGGCCTATATATCTATATTTTAACGTTTATTTATTTATTATTAACTTGGACATCCAGTACACAGTTATTAAATTAATGCTTATTCTAACAAAATAAATTCTAACACTAACACTTAATGTATAACTTTTTAAGGCGTTACATCATGCACCATAAAAGTATATTGACGGTAGCATTTAATCATTAAGACAATGCACAATAAACTTAAAATATAAAAAAATCTTACATAAACAGAGATATATAAATATTGACAGACATTACATTAATTTTATATTATTACATTACATGATCAAACCAGAGACTTTATATTTTATTGCTCCTCAACAATTCCAACACATTGGTTCTAAATTTCAAGAAGTTAGTGTTAAAGATATCTAATGTAACTTTGAGACCTAAACGAATAAATGATCTTTGACTTTGTCGAATTGAGGCTGCAACATTCAACACCGTCACTCATCAAAAATATTTTTACTTTTGCCTCCAGTAAAACGCAACGCACCGTATACTCATTCCCTTTATTATTCTTTATTTTCACTTCGTAATCGAATTCCGTGTTCAATGCAACACAAAAAAAGACAATAGCACTCCTCATTTACAGTGAAATTCTAATAAAAGAAACGCCTACTATAAAGATAAAGAGAAGTCATAAACATTTAACAATAATATGACATTTAAGTAGGCTATTTTGCTCAGCGCAAATGTTTCAAAGGGTCGGTCGAGATCCCAAACTGACTCTTATACCCGTAAGATAACTCTTTCGCCTCAGTCTACCCTTATTTCACTTTTATTTAACAAGGTAGGCAGCTGTTACAATATTATTTATATCTAAATTCACTCGCTAATAAGGTTAAAGTATTGGATAACATTTTCTTCGTGACGTATTGCTTTACCAAATTTTTTCGATGTTGTATCGCGTTATTTTAAAGTGTGAAACACGTGGTCAGCAGCGTTTGCTTTGACGACAGAACGGACGGCATAACGAGCAAGCGATCGCCTTGTCGATGTCGCCGTGCCGAGTGTTGTGGATTCGAATCCCATACGGGACAATTATTATGTGATCCACATATACTTGTTTCGAGTCTTGGTGTCCATTACGTCCATTAATTGCCTACACTTGTATAACACTCACAATTTGCTAGATATAGTTTTAGGTCAGGCTTAATATGAGGCAAGCTTATTGCCATCTACCGGACATAGTTCCAGACTCTGTAACTCCAAATATCTCGACAGAAAAATCCAAAAAGAGTTTGCCCAACCCAAGAATCAAACGCGTAACCTTGTGAAATATTACATATAAATATTACCGCTGCGCCACCGAGGCAATCTTAGTTTAAAAGCAGTTAAACAGTAAATACAAGGCAAGCAAGAAACCTGTTATATTGTATGAGGTATAAACGCTAACGGACGTTTCCTGCGTTGATTTTCCGAAGCATTATATTAGAGAGAAAATCAGTCCGGAACAATAGGAGATTCGTTGCTATTGGCTGATTGGAATCACGTTACTTATTCAGTTTTAATGCTGTCATTGTCTGGATAATGTCGGTAGTCCGTCATGCTGTAGATAGAGGCGAGTCTAGAGCAACAGTTAGACAAGACCACCATACTTATGAAGTTTAATGTGAATTGCAGTTACTAGTGAACTATAAAATGACTAGGTTTTACCCACAGTTCGCTTTCTGAAATATAGGTTAGGTTAGTATCAGTATTTTTTTTCTGGATGAATAGTACCTTTTATCATTGTCTGTACCCCTAATATTGTCTTCTGTTTACGTGAATGTTATTCATTGAAGTTAAACTACTATATACGGATTTTATCGCGTTGTTTATTTATCACTGTATTACATTTTGAAAATATTACACTACTACTACTATTGATTTCATTTTACTAATTTATAAGCTAATAAAATTATTTAAACTATTAAATCTATTTATTTTTGGTTTACACTTTCCCCGACGTTTCGGTTGCTTTTCAGCAGCCATGATCACGGGGAGATCTCCCCGTGACCATGAAAATTAAATCAATAGTAGTAGTAGTGTAATTTTTCAAAATTTTGTAATACAGTGATAAATAAACAACGCGATAAAATCCGTATATAGTAGTTTAATGTCTGTACCCCTGTTCACGTGTATGCGAAACTTCATGATGATCGGTCGAGTAGTTAAGGCGTAACTAGCAACCTCAGATTCCCATTTACAATACATATTAGCGATATGCCGCAAGTTGTACTCTATTTAAAAATTATGACTATAAATTTGATTTTCGATGAACGTAGTTTCGCTTTAATTACAAAGCCAATCAGTTGAGATATATTGACGTTTTATAATTGCTTTTGTTTTTAACAATGAATTAGAAAATAAAATTAATTAAAATTTATATTGAAAATTGTTTAAATATTATATATATCAGTTTCTCGGAATCTATAACTTGTTTCCATCGAAGTGGTTTCAATTGCCATTCGAGTTGATTTATAATTTAATATGTCTCGTCTAATTGTAAACTTTACCTTAGCCAATAAACGCTTACATTACTAAGGGTAACTCATTATCGACCTTCAGGAAAAAACAATTAAATATGGCATGCAAGGAATAAAATTCTGACAGGAATCTCAGCTGCTAGACTCTTACCTATCGGATGAAAAGCAGTAATAATGTTACTACTTATACTCCGCCTTTTTGTTAGAAGTAATTAAAAGACGGCCCATGAGTACCTACTGTGACCATATAACTGACAACGGCAAGTTTCACTCAAATGCCCAGCAATATACCTGGAACTTTTTTGACTGGACCTGTGCCCAGAAGTGAAACAGATTAATACAGGACTGATATATAAATATTATTATTTTGACTGCACAGATGGTGTGGCGGTTTATTTAGTCGCCTCGCCATCATCCCAGCGCTAAGTGTTATGGATTCTATGTATAATATGTAGGTACGTATTTACAAATAAAAAGTATATATGAATGTTTATCGACTGTCTAGTACCCATAGTACAAGCTCTGCTTAGTTTGGGCTAGATGGCGTTGTGTGTTTGTGATAGAATATTTATATTCATTTATTTAAAAAATAAATATTCTCCAGGCGGTTCAAAAATTATGATAGTTGTGCCGAGCCTAGGTGTATATTTTGTCCATTGTTTGAGTATATGTAAAGTCTTTCGAAACACACGAACTTTTCCTAATGCAGTAGTTGCCCTTTTTCAGGAGAAAGAAACCTTTCCTCTCAGACACTACTTACGCAGACTGGAACTTACTTCTACTTAAAGAGAGGTATCTCTTTCATCTCTTAAGAATCAGATAATTATTGCCTAATAGTAGCATGAAGCTTACATTACCAGTCTCTTAATATTAGAATGTCAAACACTGGAAAGCTTCAACCTAACAACTTACTTAACAAAGCTTGTTGAAAATCCTACGAATTTACCACAGCAGTACGGAGTGCCATTCAATACCATTATTACAAGCCTTCTCGTAATCAAACACCGAATTCCTTATTCTATTGTATACAAGTAAGCAGTATGCGCGTTGTTACAAACAGCCAGTCAAAAGGAACATTAATCATAGTTAACGATTGTTCTGTTGTGAACTAATATTGTGAACTTTCAGCGAACTACCATCTTGAATGATTAAATATGAAGAGCTGCTTGATATCTTAGCGAAATGGAAGTGCTGGGATAAAGTGTACTCAACATTTTTAAACATTCAACAGTATTTATAGTTCTGCATGATCTTTATCCAACATTGTATGATTCATTTTGACTTATTAGTGGCAGTAAAACAGAAAAGTATGAACCAGTTCTTTTCAGAAGGCATAATGCCTGATCACATACTGCAACGTTCAATCAATGCAGCAGTATGGAGCAATCATTTTCCTGGTTTTCTATCTTTGAAATTCTTACACTGGTTTCCTGTAATGTAAAAGTACTGATTGTTGACTCATACTGATTGTTTACTTAATCATAATAAAAAGTATCCCGTAGTTATATTAACCATTAAGTAGCTCCGTAGAATTAATGTCAAACATTATACAAGGTATTCAATAAATTCTGAATAAATAAATAAGAAAGGGAAAGAATACAGTGCTGGATACTGTATACCTTAAGTTCACGTATCAGTTTAAATTATTTTTAATAGTCTAATAATAGCTAACTGTGTAAGGTATTTCTGGAAAACCCATTCCTGTTTAAAGTAATCTGGTAATCTCGTCTCTCGTAATTGTCATTCACCTGCGGTTACCCTGGAGAAATGAAACACTTTTATGGAGCACAATATGAAAAATATATTATTATCATTTACAATGGAGTAGTGTATTCACATTTTTTTATTGTTTAAATCTAATAGTTGCATTACCGAAACTCTTAAATACAAAGAATTTTTAAATCTACTTTAGAATAAATAACATACAGGCGTTTCAAATCTGGTCATAGGAGTAATTGTCTAATGACAGAAAAAGGGTGCGCGATACAAGCTATGACGTAACTGCTATCTAAACGCAGCTGTCCGAGGGAGACAGCAAGATATATTTATCTTATAGCCAAATATAAAATATTAATAACTTCCTTAGTTTGCAACCAATGTTGATACTATTGTACAAAAAAAATATTTGTTTGCAATTTGCTTTTGTGTGTAAAATAATGTACAAATTTAAACTACTAATATTAGGATGTCGTATTTTATGTCACAGAAAATTGCATAATTTTATGTGGTTTTGTATATCTTGCAGTGAGTAGAGAATGGTAAAGAACTGTTTTATCGGCAGTAGTGTTCCCTTAGCTACGTCAGAATATCAATTCTTTATTTAAAGAATTGACAATCCTCGATTGATATTATTGGCGTTGCAAGGAACTTTAGGCTACGGTAACATTTTACCATCAGGTAGGCCGTATTATTGTTCACCATAGCGACATTATCTACATTAAAATCCCAAAAAACGCAGCAATTATGGAAGCACTGTACGAGATCCTGGATTTAATTTTCAGGTTAGGTGAAGTATGTGCAGTATGTAGCCTGGAACTGTGCTTGGTAGATGGTAAAACGGTCGCTCCCTTTTACGAGGGCTCTTGACCTATTGACAGATATATCAAAATGTGGATGTATAGATCTGTTTTGTACCGATGCACGCACAGTAGAGACTATTTAATAATTATTTTTTTCTGAAGTATGCTTTTGTTTTGTTTTTCTTTCATAAATTTTATTTCATTTTTAATGCTTGTATTACCAACTAACCACCTTATGTTCATATTAGTCTGTACCTACGTATTATAATATCACCTTAGTTGCAAGTACAATGCAAACTTCAATTGTATGTTGTCATATATGTGAGAGCTTGTTATTAGCAATAGAAGTTAATTATTGTATTTATATATAAGAATATTAGTCTGTAAGCTTCCTGTAAAAATAAATAAATTAAAATACCCCTTAAAAGAGAGACTACGTTGTGAGACAATATATAAGATAGAAAAACAAAATTACTCTACTTCACCTACACCAGAACACAATTCATTCACGCTTGGACAAAATCTTAAAACTTTACTACTACTTGTTTTGTTCCTTTTCATACGAAAGCTTTCAATTGTAGCCTGATCTTCGGAGCACAAGAATCACAATAAAAACTAAAGAAAGGAACAACAGTCGCTCACTCAATGTGTACTGTAACAATATCTTAAACTTTTCATATTTGATCTCTCTTGTTCAGACGAAAAACGTTTAGTTTTTGAATTTCAGCCGTACAGCTCCCAGTTCTCGGTACAATCTCTTTGTAAGATTGGCATTCATGGTACGACGGAATTTAAGTGTGTTTGCATTCTTTATGTGTCGCGATGACACTGAGATATTGTCGACAGCAGGATTCGTAAATTTAGTAATAATATATATTTTTTTAAATTAAATAAAGAATTTAATGGTTTAGCGCGAATGCTACCTGCATCGGACGTACCCAATTTTTCTTACAAATAAGTTTTTATAAATATTGAATGCCTCGTTCGCCCAGATTAATCTTGGACTAACATTCTTCGCCAAGTAAGATTGCCAGGTCACTAAGTGATATTGAGATTTTCTGTAAAGCATTTTATACTCACAGGAATGTTAGTTTCTTTATGATGCTTTCCATTTGCTGAATAGCAAACGGTAACTAACTTTTTAATACGCATTATAGCTGTCGTTACTATTTTGTTAGCAGAATATTATGGGAATTAATACAACAAAGTGTGTATTCACATAGTACTGAACACTGGGCGTCGCGTTACTCCAGACTAAAGAAAATATTTGTCTTTTTGTAGTTCATACATATGTTTTACGATGACAGAGACTTGAAGAATCTAAACTAATATTATAAATGCGGAAGGGAGTTTGCTTGTTTGTTTATTTGTTCCTTTGTTTGTTACGCTTCAACTATTCGAGTAATCATCATGAAATTATGCACACCGTTGTCAGAGGTACAGAGAAGGACATACAATACCTACCTATCTATGTAGATAAATAGTACTCTTTTCGAGCGAAGGAGCGTGGTCTCAAATTAATGGATCGCTATGCTGGCAACGGATGTGATAAGAACTACTGGTACTATTTTTATAGCACCGCACTTGTTAGAGTAACCAGGAAATTTAAGAGAGTAGGATTTATGTTCCTTTAAAGATAAATAAGATCTATTTATTAGCTGCTATTCTGTAAATAAACAATATTGTAAGAAAATATAGAGATATAAAGTTTCGAAAAGTATTTGAATGTCAATTTATCGTTGTCATTATACAACACTACTATACAACAAGCTGTTCATGCACATGAACAGAATGCTGTTGTATAATTTCCCAACTGCATTAGGAAAAATATAAAAATATGGCAGATTTAAAAAAAATATATAGTTAGACTATTAGGTTAGGTTTAGGACAATGCAACCTTTTGTACGAAGGGTAGCATCATTATTATTTGTCATAGAAGTAGTCAAGAAATGCATTAACAAATTAAGTAAGAGATAATTGATATCACCCAATAGCGACCACACTGCTCGTCCGTTCAGTCTGCCGCTTGATGTCAAAGTGAGTCATTGCACGCCGAGCACGCTGTTATAACCCGCTCGATCGGACGATTCGTGACGTTACTTGTTTACGTCGCATTCCGCAACCAACAATACTATATAATATACATTTAATACACTTCTGCCTACCTTTTTGGGAATTGAAGAATGGGGTTAAAAACCAAATTTAATAATAGCACATCGCAAAGACGTCCCGTCTTACAATGAACAGCAATCTTTAAGCCATCTTACCGCCGTCTAGGAATAATGAAGGCGCGCCATACAAACCGTTTTCTTATAAACACTGGGACAGACATTGTTGTGGAAAAATAGATATTTTTTCCAACTACCCGATCTCATCTGCCTCTTGTCCTAAGAGTTATAAATGAAAGTTTAATAACTATGGTAGATAAGAAAAATTCCTTCGAGTAATAGAAAAACTCATTATTGTGCTCTTCATATTTTGATGTGAATCTATTCTTTAAGTTGAAATTAAACTGCTACGAAGTTTAATTTTTAAAAACACTACTTTCAAATTATTAATATTTTATTTTCCCGACGTTTCGGTTGCCTTTACTAGTCATGGTCACGAGGAGACTAGGATTTTGGTCGTCTTAACGTAGGTGTAGTTATTCCAAAATACCTGGATGTATGTAATTTTATTTTTGGGATTATTTACGCAGAATGAGCTTAATGTATCATGAAGTCTTGCTGTGTTTCTTCTTGGTCTTAAGTAAATTAATTATTGGATCCCAAACTGGTAGTATATTTCAACCATAGTGATCGGTCGCCTGTTGCATGTTTTCGCACACAGCATACTTCATCGAGCGTTGCTGCATTGGTGTTTTACATCAGCTATGTATTATTTTTATGCTTCGCTTGGTTTGGTCAATATGAGAGTCTACAATCAGAATCTATTTTACAGACCCCTGCATCTAATACGTAGTGGTTAGTGGTTGACAGAGGATAAAAACCTTCTTGAAATAGTCTTGAAACAAAAATATAGGTACCTACGATCAAGATAGGTAACAGTTTTACATAGTAGTGAGTTTCAGCTTTTAGGTATCTATTGTAATATTGAAGGATAAGGATACCAGACAATAAGTCGACACAATAAGAATGATAATTAATTTATTATTTGCCTCTAATTTCGACTACTAGAATAGTTGCTTAATTTTAATGTATTATTTACGTTCGCGTAAACGAGATGATTATGATATTACGATTCTTTTAAGGTTTTAAATACTCTTGATTACCCTGGCTAAAACTACATCATTGATTCACTATTAATCCAACTATGGCAAATTTTTATATTGGCTTGCTTTTTCATTATATCGTTCGAAATCATCTGCAATATATTGTTTTTGGTCGAACTTGTTTAAGATTTACACATTTGCGTGCGATCATCAGGCTATATGTTATTGATATTATCTGTTAAGCTATTTTTAAACATATACCCAGACCGATATATGCCTGGTAAGTGACAGTTAGGCCAACCTCTACTAAATGAGTACTGAAGAACACTCCACTGGTGATACGTGACAGCCTCTCCATCTTAGGTATGGATCTTTGCCGCTCCCTTAATCCCAAAACCTACATCGAGAGCGTCATTAAGCAAGCTTCGCGAAAACTCAGAGTTCTGAACAGGATGAGGCGGTTTTTCGCGCCTGGGCAGCTATGCCTATTGTATAGGGCACAAATGCGCCCTTGCGTGGAGTACTGTTCTCATCTTTGGGATGGTTCCGCGCAGTACTTGCTAGACGCTCTTGACAGGTTACAGCGGCGGGCTGTCCGTATCATCGGAGGTCCAGAGGTCACGAGTTCACTGGAACCTCTGCAACTCCGTAGGGATATTGCCTCTTTGGCATGTTTCTACAGAATATACCACGGGGAGTGCTCTGAAGAGTTATTCCACCTTATCCCGCCCTCCCCTTTCCTATCCAGAACAACGCGTGCTGGGCTCAGATGCCATCCTTACACGGTGGAGTCGACTAGAGTGCGTACCAACAAGTTTGGGTCCTCATACCTCTGCCGAACGATCAAGGCATGGAATTCCCTGCCAAGGCACGTGTTTCCTTCTTCTTTCAATCCTGGGTCCTTTAAGCGGGGCGTGAAAAAGTACCTTCTCAGGCCGACAAAGTAGAGACCTCAACATCGCTTCGGCTGCTATGAGGACGATGTGGAGGCCACTCCTCTTAGACCACACGACTGCTTACCATCAGGCGGAGTGTTTTACTTTTTTTACTTTTACTTTTACTTTTTATTACTTTACTTAGCAAGATTAAAGTATGATACACCTTTTCTTCAATTTCACCTTCTCTTTTTATCCACCGATATACAAGCGCGAATCAATGTATGTACGGTATCTAAATATGATAAACTTCGCGTATTACCACTTTTATATTAATATATTACAAATTCAACATGTAGATAAATCGATCGCTAACCAAAAAAACCCTGTTAGGAACTTATTACTACAAAGAAACTACTGTCTATGAAAATGAACCACAAAAACAATCTCAAAGCTCCACGTATGGGCCTTACTACTAAACAATACAAAATATACCATATTTGAACCCCTTACCACAATATAACGCGACAATACAAATCTTTGATCAATACCTATTACAAGATACCAAGCTAACTTGACCTATCATTTTTTAAAGCAGTGAGTAAGTCAGGTTCCAAATTATAATGGGCGAATATAAAAGCCAGATTTCCTTTTTTGGGGGGGCAGTAGATTGGGTACGAAATGTCCGGAACCAGATTTGACACTCACCCTACATCGTCACATTACACCCTTGCTGGGAAGAATGAAGTCAGCTTTTTATAATAAATCTGGCTTAGCATTGCGCTTGTATTCTTCTGCAGCAGGTAGAGTTGTGACACTTCTTTTTCAGATATAATTATTAACTAGTTTCTTCACTCGTCTGAATTCTATGGAATCGCATACCAGAGTAAATATCATATACATATGTTTATCTAGGATATTGTTTATATGTGTGCCAAGATTTACACAAATTTGTTAAACGGTTTACGCGTGATTGACTTACAAACATGCAAACACCTTTACAACCTTTCACACTTATAGTATTTGTAAATGAACCGTCCATTTTTCTTTATCTGCCTTGCCAGAAATTTTGTGTTTATGTTTATGACCATAACCTTGACCTAGTCCTGATTCGAACCCCTTGTCAGATATAATGTTATTAAGCTTTTCTGTTAGTAAATTCTCTAGTCTGCAAGTCTCCAAAGAAATACTGACATGTCTGTATATGTAATGTGTGTAGTTTTTTAAACAGTTTAGTTCTAGAGTAATAATAGACACCATATTAGATTGTCTCAGGCGAACTACTCGACCGATCATCACGTCGTCAGGGGTATAGAAAAGCACTTGGACTACCTTTAATCTAGAAAAATACTGTTCCTGCGCGAGGACACCCGCGGGCAAAAGCTTGTTTAAATGTAATTTATAACAACTTCGTTAAAGTCAGCTATATTCAGACATTACATAATAGAAAATAAGCTTAAAACAATGACAGTTCTCGATATCCTATGCTACTAAGTAATTTGTACTGAAGTCTAATTATATTATACAAAACATCAGAATTAAACGAAGCCTTCACAAAATGCAGTACGCTTGCATTCACCATGACATAATTCGAGGAACTGTGCAGTAATTAAGAGAGACTAAAAGAAATTTCAAGTATACTCCCAGATAGCTCCAACCACTTTAAACTAAGAAACAGTATGATAATACAAACGAAAACTGAGTAAAAGCTATTTAATTAACAAACCAGCATTGTTGGCTCAACTCTTTGTGTTGTAATGGAAGTAGCGGACCATTGTCCACCGTTGGACATGATTTATCTGCGACCTACGTGTCCTTGTCGCACTTGCTTTTACTTTGTACATAAAAGAAAATATCATTTTATATTTCCTTAGCTTGGTACATTAGGTAATAATCTATTTTCTAGGCTTTTATGCTTTTCTGTTGTCATAATAACTGGCCGATAAATTTTATTTATTTACACGAGGTTAAACAGAGAAGTTAAACTGAAAATGCTTTATTGATTTATAAGTTAACGTTATATTGGTCACATGGTGAAGTTACAGATACATGAAGACAGATAACGATATTTAAAGGTAATCAAGATGCGGTTAGATCTACGCTTACGGCAACCTTAGATCTTTTTCATTAACTAGAGCTCGACGTACATACCATACACAGTAGATTGCAGGCAAACAACCTGTTATAAGTAAGGTTTCTTGGGAAGGAACTGTCAAAGTCAAAGTCAAAAATAATTTATTCATTTAGGTCACAAATGAACACTTATGAAAGTCACAGCAGTTTACTAAATTTATATTTATGTTAGTTGCTAGGTTCAGGCAAAAGGTTGAGCCTATGAGAAGATACCTGCAAAAAACTCACGGCGAACAATACAAGCGAGAATACCAGGGTTGTAGTCTATACTGCAACAATAGCTGACGCAGTGCCTAATTTGATCTCCATGTACCGCCGTCTGTTAAATTGTATCTACTATATTTTTTTAATTATGTATGTACGGAGATTCAAATAAAACATTTTTCTTTCTTTCTTTCTTTCTAAATCGCCAAATCCGTCAATCAGTTGGGAACCAGTGTGGGCTTTGCCCCTAATGGCAGCAGCACAGATATTGTTTTTCAAAGAGTTGTCAATACACGAGTGATATCCTCAGTATTGCAATGGTGTAAATACCCCATAGAGAATGATTATCTCTAAAGACTAGTCGTGATTATCGCTAAAGATTCGGCTTGATACACTCAGTAATATGAAAAAGTTGAAAATACTGGAAGTGAATAAGTAGATTATGTGACGATTGATTGTAGTGTAGCATTGTTTGTCTAAGCAATCAATTATGCTACATTACATGCGGAGTCCTATAGAAAAGCGACTTAAATTTTTACATGCCTATTGATACGCTTTTATAGCTCTTAGATCACAAACAAAAACTCGATTACCCTTATATGTATCAGCCACACCACGCGTATCACTAGCGTCTCAACTAATAAAAATTACATTTTCTTCTTTTCGACTGAACCCAATGAATATTTAATAAAAAATTACGTCCTTTATGTCATATAAGAAGATTCCCAAATGCATTACTTTTACTAAAATAAAAATCAGTGTCTGTTATCGTATTATACGTCTCTATCTCTTTTAATAATGTAAAAAGGCTTTCTCATTGTGCCATCACACATCAAAAGCAAAGATACTTTTTTCAAATTCATTTAATTTCTGATTCTGTTGTCGAGATGTATCAGTTTTTCTATATATTCAAGTCAAATTTTAAATTCAAAAACGTCCTTAAAAATAACCTTACTGTACTTTGGCTGAGGCGGACAAATGTTAGATATGAAATTAAGAGATTTATTCTGTTGATTAAACGCATGGCGCAGTGGTGTAAGTAATCGCCTTGTCGATGTCAGTGCTTCGAATATTGTGTTTCGATCTCCGCATGGAACAAAAATATGAGTCCTTAAATAGTTGTTTGAAATCTGATCTGATATGATCTTAAATGTCACTTGTTGAGATCTTTTTAGATGTCACCGCGACACAGTAATTATCCCTAGTAGACATTTATGAAACATTTTTTAAATATGCTTTGCTTTATTTGTCTTGCGACAAAATGAAATCCCCTTAAATTACGTTGACTGTCGATCCCGATTTTTCCTTTTTATTACACAACACCATCTAGCCCAAACTAAGTAGAGCTTGTACTACGGGTACTAGACAATGGATAAACATACATATATACTTTTTTTTTGTAAATACTTACATATTACACATAGAAACACCCAGACCAAGACAAACATCCATGTTCATGCACACAAATGTTTGACTTGAGTGGGAATCGAACCCGCGACCTCAAGCGTGGCAGTCGGTTACACTAACCACTACGCCATCGAGGTCGATTTTGCCAAGGTTGCCAAGAGCCAAAAAGTATTATAAGCTTTTTTAAATATATTTTCAATGGCTACTAAGCTAACCAAAAACCAAGCAAATGACTAATCTACTCATTGTGAGGAATCTTAACATAGCTGGAGATTTAAGGGTGATTTATCTCTGCCTCAATTTTTGGAGATATTCGAATGATCAAATCTATACTAATAATATTATAAAGCTGAAGAGTTTGTTTGTTTGGTTGGTTGAACGCGCTAATCTCAGGAACTACTGGTTCGAATTGAAAAAATATTTTAGTGTTAGATAGCCTATTTATCGAGTAAGGTTATAGGCTATATAACATGAGGTGCGGTAAATATAAACGCAGGTGAAACTGCCGGCGCATCTAGTCTAAAAATAAAACAACAACTTTTTATCTTCAGAACAAAAATATTTTTCCTTAATATAAAAGCAGTCTCCACACATACTGCTCCGGTCTCTCGTTGAAAAATCGACAGGTGCATGTGATAGCATTTTACCATCGCCATTCGCTTTATTTATCGAGCTCCCTTCTCGTAGAAAAAGACAAGCACATATTGGAGACCCTTTCACACCAATTATAACGGGGATCCTGTTGGATTACGATTTGAATTTACTGTGATGTAGGTCAAACATCAGGCTTCAATATAGTTATCCTTTGAATGGATGGTCGAATTATGATGGCTGGCTTCCTTTTCGGATAGGATGGATCAGTTGGCGTCTCGGTGATATTTTCGTATAATGTATCAAAGACTCGTGTGGGCTGATTTATAAATAAACTGTCTTGTATTTATTTGCGATATAAATCGTTTCTGCTTTTATTAACTTGTGGCAGTAGGCACTGACTTTGAATTTTATCTCGCTAGAATAGTAAAAGGCTGTAATCGTCGATCTTTTTAGTTTGTTTTATGGATAGTAATTCAATTAATTCGAATGTTTAAATGATTCTAACGTATTCATAACGTAGTATAACGTATTCAGTAAAAAGTGATCGTCAACGAATACAATCATTGTTGTTCTATAAATATGCAATACATGTCAAGTAAAGAAATCGAATAGCAGATGCGATTATGAATTTAATACAATAGATATTTGAATCTTAAGCGGTTATCTAGGTAAGTAATAACGCATAAATGAACATTAATCATCTCAGCCGAAAG
Source organism: Catocala nupta (assembly GCA_963675205.1). Taxonomy (NCBI): domain Eukaryota; kingdom Metazoa; phylum Arthropoda; class Insecta; order Lepidoptera; family Erebidae; genus Catocala; species Catocala nupta. The sequence continues at coordinate 28,578,380 of OY776091.1, read as the reverse complement.
ATGTCCACTGCTAAGATGGCAGTGGACGCCTTTCAAATATTGGGCCTATGCCTCCGATAACGTTTCCCACACAGACCGGTCTTGAGTCACCCGGTATAACAAAATACTCGTAAAAATAAAACATAATTTTTTTCGCAGGAAACCATTTACTTATGTTGTTTTAATTTTGGTTCGTATAGTGTTTTTAACGACAAAGAATCAGTTTACTACAAAGTATGTCACAATTATTAACTCTTTACTATAGCACAAATGACATAACACAATGATTTAATCAATCACTTCAACACAAACTATGCATCTGGTTTCCCAGCATCCCCGGATAAGCTAAAACTTGTGGGGTCTCCTGATAACTGTACCGAATCTAGACGTTTTTATTGCTGTAGAAGTATGTAACACGAAGTGTATTCTGCAATTAGAAATCCGATACAAATAAAATAACCTAGAAACTCTAGCGAAAATAACGATCACTTCAAAGAATCTAAATAATAGGTCCACCTATGAAATTGCCGTTTTTAGTCTTACATATACAAAATTGAGTAAAACTGTCCCATCCGTCCGTAAACCCCCATACATGATTTTTTAATTATTTTAATAAGACAATTCCCGTACTAGGTAACTAAATACACTTAACAAACATTTAAACAACGGACACAAAGAACATCCAGAATCGGAACAACCATTTGTGGATCACACAAAGTTTTGTCGTGTGTGGGTTTCGAACCCACAACACTCGCTCTAGTAAACACTTTAGTAGCAGTGGCGAGGCGGCCACTTAAACCACAACGCTATCAGCGCAGTCAAATACAACGGTTATTTTGAAAATCTATGTTTATTTACTTATATGTACTGTATAAGTGTAAATATATCAATCCTTCTATGACATTGGCTTCTTCAAACGTAGTGTGAAGAAGCATCTGGTCAGACCAGCTTGACACTGACGACGGCTAGAAGACATCTATCTTCTCCTCGTCGTCACTGTCTCTGGACTATAATTGGGCTTTCCATCAGGTCCATTACAATCACTTTGCCGTGCCACGATAAAATAAGAAAAATATATTTTACGATTCGAGTTCAAAATTAAATAGTTTTAAAGTCTGCCCGGTTTTGTTGCTAAAATTTAACATAATTACGTAATGGTTGCTGTTGATAATTTAAAACAAACCGTACAAGGCGCATAGTCAAATAACTGTAAATGACAAATACGACCAAATTCAGAGTCGCCTTTAAACACAACGATCGATCGATTTCTTTCATACATATTAGCAGTTTCATAGGTAATCTAATGTATTTGTATCGGATATCTAACATTAGCGAACGTGTCTACGTAAACAAAATCCCTGCACGTGTATCGAGACCCTTATCAATATACTCGTAGCTTGATGTGTCCAATTTGAAACAGGTAGAATAGAGATTGACGTTCAAAATTTCTGCCATTTTTAATTAGGTTTATCAAGAAGGGCGCGTAAATAGAATCTGTGTTACTAGAAAACTCTGTTCACTTTTTTATTTTTTCGTTGCTTTATACATAGTTTCATGCCAATATCACTAAAGGGCCAACCTCTGTCCTATCCCTGAAATATTACATCCACATTTCGCCAAGTATGTTCTTAGGTTCTACATAAAAATGAGCAACCCATATACTGGGTACAGTTCCGTACTCCGTGCTGCTGAGAATTTCTTAACAGAAAAGTTCAACAATACTTTGCCCGAGCCAAGAATCGAATCCGACACCTCATGCAAAGCAATTGCACTCATTACTGTTATACCAGTATGATTTTATTGTGATGATAAATCCTGATCCTGAATCCCAGTAGCAGCACGGAGTTCAGAACTATGCCCGGCAGACGTTTGTTTAGATTCTTGGAAATATGGATTTCTATATAATTCCCGCGCGTGATAGTCGCATCGATAGTGGAAACCACGTGTTGGTTCGCGAGCTAACATGACTCCTCGCCTTGAGAATTGTTGTGTATCGAGGGAAAGCACCATACGCATAACATTGTGTTTGTAAGAACTTGGAATATTAGTAAAAACAATTTGTGACCATGTGTGACGCGTGCCGGCAAGCTGAGCCGCTGACTCGCCTGTGAAGACAAGGTTCAAGGTTTTGGTAAGATTATTGACTTTAATTCTAAGCCCGTTTTATGGTTCATTGTATTAACCTTGATTCCCAGCCAGGCAGCGCCTGAAGGAACTTTATGATAAGTCCTTAATACAATTATAGTTGTAGTGTATTTATTGTACTTATTAGAACCATGAAGCGTGGCCAAGGTAACGTTCACACTTGCTAGAAGAAAGCCTTCCACTGCCTAACCAAATTCCTAGTAAGTCTAGTACAGAATGATACAAACATACATCATAAAGTTCTTAGTGTCTATAGTCCCTCAATTATAGGAAACCAAAGCTTGCCAATTATAATTATAACTAAACTAACAAACTTAATTAAAGATATAAACATGAAAAACATAAAACATACAATTTTATACATAAAATTATGTTATGATAGCTAGCGTAATGTAGGTGTAACACATTATTCAGGGACATAGGCGATTACTATACGCGTTTAAAAGTAAAGTTAGTTAATTGCGAACAAAAACGATTTCTATCCTTAATCCGGGGTGATGCTTCAAAACTCGTGGAAAATGTATTTGGCGATAAATTAACAGAGTGAACGTGTACCCGTCACTCTCTTGTCTTGTCACTGTTTGAAATAGGCTGTATATACATCTATATACATGTATACAGTGCTATCTATTATACAGTGACTGACGTCCCTGTATTGCGTTTGCTGCCGGCGTAATGTTTGTTAGTCTTAAATTGTTTAAATTTAGGTTTAAGGAAATAATTCACAGTTGTAACAAAAATAGATTTGAAAATGTATTATTATTTGCTTTTTATTTTTTTTATATACATATCTTCTAAACCTGCCTTACTGTGGCAGCTACAGCCAGAATAAGGGAGGGGAAGCATGTACCTACTGTACTCCGCCCTTCCCCTGGATTATAAATTAATATTGTGTTTTTATATGTATTATAGCTTAAAAGTTATAAGCAGGAAAAAAGACAGTCCATGAAGCAGAACTTGAACCTGTGACTACGATCAAAATTCTCAGCGCTTTACCAATTAAGCTATCCACGGGAGGACCGTGGATAGCTTCGGATCACTACGGATTTTAGTTTGCCTTTGTATTATGCATATAAGGCGATCTTGTGCATCATCTATCGTTTATTATAGAACGATGCGATCATCAAGTATAATTAGCAAATGTAACTATTTAGTATAATAGCATTTATTTTTCGAACATTTACCATGCTAACCTGGAATATAATTTACCAACGAAGAAAAAGACAATGCATAAAGCAGGACTTGAACCTATGACGTCGACAAACCGTGTAATCACTTTGCTAACTAAATTATTAACTTACTTTAACGTATAACTTACTTGGTAACGTAGAAGATTTAAAGAATTTTATCTAATTTAGACCTTTTTAATCGTCTACCTTAACTGTTTAACATCCGTGTTTGTTAGTGACATACAATATGAGAAAGCGAGCTAAAAAAGGTTGTAAGTAATACGCCACTATTACAGCACGAAGAATAAATGTTTTACATCGTCTGCTTAAACCACGACCTTCGCGAACCACTAGACGTGACAGCCTTATTCTGCGTCAAAAGCTTAAATACCTCAAACAAAAATCAAATATATTTTCATAAGTCCGTGCTATACACTGTATGCTAAAAAAGATAAGCTGTAAGTACAAATACTACACTTATGAAAAAAGAAAAATGCCGAAAGAAAACTTACATATTTTTATGAAAATAAAAATAGAACATTTAATAAAAATACGTGCCACCAAAACTAATATCTTGCACCTTACTTATTTTCCAGTAAATTCAACCTAAAGAACTCGCATAAAGAGAAAATGAATCCTAAAGGTGACCCCAAATTGACAACAAGCGACCCTTTCTGATTTCGTTGAGGTCCCACTCGATCGGAAAAAGAGGCTCTTGAATGTGTAAACATGCTTTACCAAAAAAGGTCGACTCTTTAAGCGCGGTACTACGGAATGTGATGGAGTGACACTTTTCAAGTTCTGTGGTCGAATACGCGGTTAAGACAGTGTTAATTAATTACTTTTTACTCTGCAATTAAGTTTTACAACCATGAACCCGCAAATTTGAAATGATGTACTTGACGATATAATACTAACCTAATACTGCTTGTCTAGTTCTCTGTTTAAACACGTGGTTAAAGTGTGTGTGTGTGTGTGTGTGTGTGTGTGTGTGTGTTTTTTTTTTGTGCAAGTTAGTTTAAGAAAATTTTAATTTTAGAATGGGTTATACTTTTTGACGCGTAATACTACGCAATGTGATGAAGTGATACTTTTCGCGTTCTCTGTTCAAACACGTGATATATTTGGCATTAATGGCAGTTTTAATAAATGATTTATTTATTATGCAAAGAAGTTTTAAAGCAATTTCAAATTAGGAATAATGTTTACGAACCATCGTGAAATCACAAGGTTGATTATCAAGTTAGAAAATTTAATTTATTTTAAAGAAAATATTTGTGTATCCAAAACCATCTAGCTAATTACGGAGAGATGCTGATAGAATTAATACAGGCCTTAGTCTACAGAATTGAACTAAATATATTGCGTCAATTTCTAACTCATTCCATTATCTAGTCCTGTTCAAACGACTTATATATAACGAAGTTTGAAACAACTCTTCGATTTTATGCAAACATGTACTATATGACTTATAAATATACAAAGATTATAAAAGGAAACTGAGCTTATGTTAATATATGAATAATATATTAGATGACTTGATTGATCGGCGTGCATCCCATACCTTACTCTAATGCTTTTTGAACGACAAATGTTTTGTAATATTCATAAGCAATAAAGTAACAAACAAATTACACTCAGATTCTGAATTCTGGTCATAGGAGCATGTTTTGTAGGGCATCCTTTATATCGTTACCAATAGTAATAAGGGATATAACCAAACATTTAATGTTACTTACTTAATTCAAGAATATTTTGATGACAAAAATTTCACATAACGTAATTTTACTTACTGTATAACGCAATATACATGTATGAGCAATATTTAACTTAGGATTACATTGTGTGTATTGTATGTGTATTTTTATAGTTGTACTAACGGACCCGACAAACGCTGTCCTGTACAAACGAAAAAAAAAAATTAAAAAAAAAATCTAAACCATTCTCGAATCCACATGAACACATACAAAAAATTTCATCAAAATCGGTCCAGCCGTTTAGGAGGAGTTTAATTACAAAGACACGCTTAAAATATTTATATATACAGGGTGTCCGGTAATTAATGGATAACCTTGAAATGTCTTATAGTAGAAATGAAGGCCGTTCAGAAAAATGAAAAAAAAAAATATATATATATTATAAGCAAAACTCCCACTTATTTTGTTAAACTACCTACTAATGACTATAAAAGGAAGTGTATTTTTATATCGAGCCCATTTGCTTGTGAGCAGTCATAACGGTTGGAGTTCTGTACGTTCGGCGGCGTGAGTCATTTTATGGTTATTTTCTTAAATTCAGTGCGGTATCAACCACTATTGTGTGTAATTAGAACTAATAAACCTATAGCTTAAGTTATTTGTTAATTGGTGAAAAATATAAAAGCATTGTGTTCTTGACTTGTATTTTTTTTAAAGTTATTTTCACTTCTAACCTAAAATCAGAAGTGGGATAAAGGACTTCTTCCACCCACATGCAGTGAAAACAGTCTAGAATTTTGTTGTTAATCAAATGGTGATTGATCTACCCACTTGATTGTTTTCTTTATTGTGTTCAAGTGCTGTATAAGTGTAAGTGTTTAAATAAAAATAAAAATGGGACGATCCAGATCACGTAGCCGTGTACGAGAGTTATCTAGACGTAGATCGCGTGATAGGCAACAACATAGACATCGCGGTAGGCACGCCTCGCGTGGTAAGTCTCGTAGACGTAGTCCTAGCAGCCAGGAACGGCGTCGTGATCTGTGTAATGGCTCACGTTGCTTGACGCGGTCCGACTCAAGTGATGATGATAGGCACGGTTCTCGCGATAAGACTAGGCGTCGTCCGCGTAACAAAAATAGACATAGGTCGCGTAGTGATTCCAACGTTTCATCGCGGGGTCGTTCTCGGAGTCACACTCGTGTAAGGTCATGTTCTCGCTCTCGTAACGCGAAGCATTATGTGCATAAGGCCCGATCGCCTGTCACAAGAACGCCAAGCCCTGTTCGGTCAGGCACGTTACAGGTAGACTGTTCGGCGACCTCTGAGGCATCTACCCTCGCACATGCTTTAATGCAAGCTATTAAAACCATACAACCTGTGAGATCACAGCACTACTTCGTTTCTCATTTCGACCCATCTTTAAACAACATCGAAGTATGGTGCGAGGAAGTAGATCGCGCCAAAGACGCCAACGGGTGGGGCGATCAGGAGTGTCTCTCACGTGTAGGTTCCTGTCTAAAGGGTGATGCCAAGGTATGGCTAAGTGAGTGGGTTACCAATGACCGGACGTGGTCTAACTTTAAACGAGAATTTAAATCTTTATGCCCTACTAAGTTGGACTATGCAAACATTTTGTTTGACGCTATGAATGCGACGTCAGATAAATATCCCACATACGCAGAATATGCACGTCGCACCTTGTTACGTTTGAGGATAGTTCAGGGACTAAGTGACGACTTGAGAACACTCATTGTCATTCGTGGTATAGATAACCCTCAAATTCGTGCGACCGCAGCCAATGCAGATTTATCGCCTGAAAGCATTGTCTCGTTTCTATCGATTTATAAGAAACCTAATAAAGGAAAGAGTGACACCTCTGTTGTTTCTAAGAACTCAACGTCACACAAACCTACCATTCGTATAGGTCCTAAATGTTTTAATTGTAACCAACGCGGACATATAAGTCGTAACTGCAAACGGTCAAAGGCAGATGCAACTCCCAACAAGCAAACAGTAGCTAGCGACTCGTGCACGTTCTGTAGAAAGCGAGGACACACCGAGGATACCTGTTTCGCGAAGGCGCGTTCAGAAACTCGTAACCCGCGTAATGTTAACCTTTGCTCTAGTCAAGTGAAGCCCACTCAAGGTAACGACGTAGTCAGCGCTGTCGTAGATGGTGTACCAGTAGATGTACTCATTGATAGCGGGGCCCTCGATGTATCTCTCATTTCTTCGGATGTCTTAAAATATATTCCATGCCAACCAAAACCTAAACGTTGCATATTAAAAGGCATAAGTGATAAAGAGTTAGTCTGTACATCTTATGTGACCACTACCGTAGAGTTTAGCGATATATCGGTTGAAGTCGATTTAGTAGTGGTTCCTTCATCTTATATGAACACTCCAATAATTATAGGTACGGACGTTCTTAACCGTGACGGTATAACTTTTGTGCGAACAAAAGATAGGCAAAACCTTACGCACTCCAATAACGCTCGAATTGTTAATACCCTGCAATCAATTGACCAACTTAAGATAAATACGCCCCTTCAGGGTGAAGAGTTAGAAGCTCTTAGGTCAGTTATAAAAGACTTCACCGATTTTTTTATTTCTGGCACTGCCAATACTACTGTTAAGACGGGCGAGATGGAAATCAAGCTCACTAGTTCGATACCAGTAGTATACAGACCTTACAAGCTTTCTCATCAGGAAAAACTCAAGGTAAGGGAAATAACTAGAGATCTTCTGGACAAGGGTATAATAAGGCGCTCTAAATCAGCTTATGCGAGCCCTATAATTCTAGTCAAGAAACGAGACGGCTCTGATAGGCTCTGCGTTGATTTTAGAGCCCTCAATCGTATCACTATAAAGGATCGCTATCCCCTTCCCCTGATTGACGATCATATTGACCGGCTAGGCAGTTATACATACTTCTCTAGTCTAGATATGGCCACAGGGTTCCATCAGATTCGCCTTAAAGAGGAGAGCATATCTCTTACTGGATTCGTTACGCCAGAAGAGCATTTTGAGTATGTCAAAATGCCATATGGTTTGGCAAACTCTCCTATTGTGTACCAGCGTATCATAAACGATACTTTGCATGAGCTTATTAACGAGGGTAACGTGCTAGTTTACATCGATGATGTTCTTCTCATGAGCAGTACAGTTACAGAAGGTATCCAACTATTACGCAAAACACTAAATACGCTCACCCGGGCCGGTTTCTCTGTTAACCTTCGGAAATGCTCTTTTTTAGTTACCGAGGTGGAATACTTGGGTAGGCTTATTAGTCGGGGTCAGGTTAGGCCGAGCCCACGAAAAGTTGAGGCTCTAGTTAATACGACACCGCCAGAGAATGTAAAGCAAGTACGTCAGTTACGAAAATATCCAGCAAGGCCAAGTGCCTTGCTGGATATTTTCGCCGGTATATAAAGAACTATGCCACTTTGACTACCCCACTCACTTATTTGACTCGTAAAGGCGTTAAATTTAGTTGGACTGCTGAGTGTGAAACCATTCGCCAAAATTTGGTTACGCGACTAACAAACGAACCTGTCCTCGCCATCTTCGACCCACTCCTTCCTACGGAAGTTCATACAGATGCAAGTAGTGTAGGCTACGGGGCTGTACTTTTACAAATACACCCTGATGGCAAAAAACACGTCGTTTCTTATTTTAGTAAAGTAACTCAGGGGGCTGAGAGTAAATATCACTCCTACGAGCTCGAAACCTTGGCGGTAGTCAAAGCCCTTCAGACCTTTCGGCATTATCTTGTTGGGCTGAAGTTCACTGTGGTGACTGACTGTAATGCGCTCAAGTCAACAGCACGAAAGAAAGACTTACTGCCCCGTGTAGCTCGTTGGTGGACTTACTTGCAAGATTTCGAGTTCTCGGTTGAATACAGAAAAGGTGCATTAATGCCACACGCGGATTACTTGAGCCGCAACCCCGTTATCAGCGTAAACCAAATTTCTAAACCTCGTAATTGGGCTCAAATAGCTCAGGGAGCTGATAATGAGACCCAAGAGCTCGTTCAGAAACTTCTTAATGGTGACCTTGATTCTAGCCGTTATTTCGTACAAAATGATCTTTTGTATTACAAGTACTCTACAGTGGGTGAACAACAACGCCTTCTTTGTTACATCCCCAAAGGGCATCGACTTAGTCTTCTCAGAGTGTTCCATGACGAACACGAACACATAGGAGCTGAAAAGACTTACGATGTTATTTTAAGATATTTCTGGTTCCCAGGGCTAAAACAATTCGTGATCAAATATATAGCGCACTGCATCACATGTATTTCTAAGAAAAGGGTTCCGCGTGCACCCTTGCAGAATATTACTTCGTGGAAAAAACCTGACACTCCATTTCACACTATTCATGTCGATGCTTTAGGTCCTCTGCCACAGTCGGAAGGATACAAATTTGTGTTCCTCATAGTAGATGCTTTTAGTAAATTCACCTTTTTATACCCCATTCAACGCCAAGACGTTTCAGAGCTTAGACGAGTTATTACGCAAGCTATATCACTGTTCGGTGTGCCCAAGCTAATAATTGCTGACAAGGGTCGCATGTTCGAGTCAAAAGAATTCACGACGTGGATTAACGAGCTAGGTTGTGACCTGCACACCATAACTCCGGAAATGCATCATGCAAACGGACAAGTGGAGAGGTATGTCAGAACAGTTCTCAACATGTTACGCATTCAAGTTAACCACAAGAACACATTATGGTCTGACACCGTATGGAAGCTTCAACTAGTGCTGAACGTGACGAAGCAGAAAAATACACAGGCTTCACCATTGAACCTTTTAATCGGTACCGAAGCCACCACTCCTGTCATTCGAGGGCTAGTACGTGATGTGGCTATCGAATCGTCATCACCCAATCGAGAGGCCCTACGAGAAATCACCAGAAATAGAACTCGTCAGCTGCTGAGGGACAACCAGGCTAAACAAGATGAGCGCGTCAATAAACAAAGGCATCCACCACATCAATTTAATGTAAATGATTGTGTTTTTGTTATAAAGTTTTCTCAGGTCACTGGAAAACTTGATCCCGGCATGCGCGGTCGATACAAAGTGGTCGAGGTGCTGCCAGGTGGGCGTTATGCTCTCCGCCTTTTGAGTGGTGGCTATGGCAAGACAACACAGGCAGCGGCACAGTATATGGTGCCGTGGCGGGGTGAGTGGTGCCCTGAGACGTGTGCTGCCTTTTTCGAAAGTAAGTGGCGAAACGTCGCCTTTGCGTTCGTCATATTTATTTGAGTGAAGTAAGTTTCACTTACTAACCACTCTGGCGAAACGTCGCCTGGTGTTCGTCACCATGTTGGCACTTGGAGGGCCCCAAGTTGCAACAAATAGACCGATCAATGATGATTAGTCTATAGCCTGTTCGTCGGGCAAGACCTGTTCGTCGGGTCAGACCTGTCCGTCGGGTCGTGTTTCAGATGCAGTATCGATTGCAGTTAGCTCAGCCACCCCTCCAGCCAAGAGAGGACACTGAGTATCGATACTTAAGGCCTAGGTATGGTGTGATTTTAAAAAAGAGAGACGTCTCTATTATCTTAAGAATGATGAATGTAAGGGTTTATATGTGCTGGTTGTAAGACGATGTTTGAGTGTGGAAGTCTGAATTAAGTGAATGAAACAGTAATGAAAGGCTAACTACAGTTAATCCTATTTCTCACAAACATGTTATTTTTAGATGAAAGCCCAGATAATGTCGAGACTGCAGCGGTGTCAGATGGCGTCGCCGGACCATCCATGGTCCCATCTCACACGGCGGCAGAAGCCGGACCCTTAACAGCAGACGACTCAAGTCACAGTGGAGTCCCTGTAAACATCGGCATCGAGGACGAAGCCCTGTCAGGAGAAGCCGTATAAGCAAAACTCCCACTTATTTTGTTAAACTACCTACTAATGACTATAAAAGGAAGTGTATTTTTATATCGAGCCCATTTGCTTGTGAGCAGTCATAACGGTTGGAGTTCTGTACGTTCGGCGGCGTGAGTCATTTTATGGTTATTTTCTTAAATTCAGTGCGGTATCAATCACTATTGTGTGTAATTAGAACTAATAAACCTATAGCTTAAGTTATTTGTTAATTGGTGAAAAATATAAAAGCATTGTGTTCTTGACTTGTATTTTTTTTAAAGTTATTTTCACTTCTAACCTAAAAATATATATATTAAAAAGTGCAAATTATATTAGAATAGCATACTTTTGACTGTCTATCTATTAGCATAATTAGTGTTTAATAATAAAACAACAAAAAACCGATGGACTTCATTCATTTATGGTCGTAGTATACAAGAAAGTTATACATGGTAATTAAAAAAAAAACAAATATCTCAGGTAGTAGTTAGGATAGATTTATTTTCATATTTTTTTCTAAACGTCCATCTGTACCACTATAAGACATTTCCAGGTTATCCATTAATTATCGGACACCCTGTATATAAAGTTGTTCAATATTTTATTTAGGGCCGATTTTTCAATCGTCAGATAACTTTTATCTGAAGAATAAATATGGCGGTATGACATATTTTCTATACAAAAGCTGTCAAAACGTCAAACATATTCCCCAGATAAAAGTTATCTGACGATTGAAAAATCGAATCTAAGTTTAAGAAGACACTTGTATATGTGTAATACTAGATATTTACCGCGGCTTCGCTCACGTTAAGAGACTTTGTCAATAAATTTATATCCCTCGGAAAAAGTAATTTTTTTGAACCCTATGTTCCTATCTGTAACCTTGACAACGCGTATGCAAAATTTCATGATGTTCGGTCAAGGAGTCAAAGCGTGAAAACGAAACATTAAAAAAACTCAAATTCGCATTTATAATATTACTCAGGATGGATTGGGCAATAATTTATTTACATACACCTGACAATGTAATGTTTAGCAAGAGTATTTGATTCCGTCTGTCAATCTGTGGATCATGTCATATATTTTGCACACATGTCTTAGGAAGTTGCGGTCCCGTCGGATTGCCATCGGACTTTGCGACTAAGGGAATAGAGAGTGCACTTGTGTATGAGCACACACTTGTGTGCTACTGCAGCCTCCGTTAAGGTTGGCTTGATTGAAATTCAATCTGGAAGACATTATTATTATTATATTGTGCGCTCGGCCGCTCTTGTGTACTGTGACAAGGTGAAACGAATACACTTATAATTTTATTACTCGTCTCTAATCAGTCTGATGCGATGATGTGACTGTACGGATGGCTTCCCTTATCGTCAGGACCCAAGTAGATAGAGTTTCAGGGGGAGAACTACGGGTCTCCCCCTTAGAATCAGGGTACTACAGGGTCAGGCTAACCCAATGCGCCTCGAAAGGCATGTTCTATCGGCCGCTGATAAGAGTGCGCGGTGCCTGACATTGAGGTTGGACTCGTAGTGGGTATGTGGGTAGCCGCAGAGGCAAGTTTGTTGCTCGGTAAGCACGTGGCATTCGAGCGTCGGATTCACGCGCGGCTAGTGCGAATCAGTTGGTCGCGCGGGGCACGGAGTTGTCTTTAGCGAAGTGGCAGTGTGGTTTCACTGCCACGACACCTGTCTATAACTGGTCCCTCAAGGTCCTTTCGGGCACTGGAATGTACAGCGGCTCTCACTTATATACCTAACAGGTGTTAAATTGGGAACGCTATATCATAAACTTGAGTAGTCTGTAGAGGGAAGGGTCTGTACGGATGGCATAACGGTTAAAGTGCCTTTATGGCTATGTGCCGAGCCGAGAGTTACGACTTCGATCCCCGTATGGTACAAAAAATCTGTGATTCAATATAATAGTTCCGATTCGGGATTTGTTTAAATGGTTGTTAAGTATGTACTATACTTTACAACCATTTGCGGTACAGTTTTTTAAAGAAAGACATGAAAGAAATGGCTCGTGGTAGTTTCTTGCTGTGAATAATGGTTCCACAGCTCTAAGAAAGAGCACTGCTGTTAAATTTTGGCAACTTGTTTGTGACTATTATTCGAATCTTCCAAAAACATTAGAAGATTGATAAATATTCAAAAGCAAAAAACTTTGTGATTAATTATTTATTTTATAACATTATAGGTCTACGCGAATATAAACGTATATTTTATCTATACAAGCTCGAGTTTTCAATATTGATGCGAATAATAAAAATTGAAAACCAATTCATCAATGCGAATGCGGGATCATACAATTTTCAAATGTTCTATATTTTTCAACAGTGTAAGTGCACGGTTTAGTGATTTATACAATGCGCCATACACGACTTGTATTTCCAGGTAGCCTCTCTCTATATTTTAGCACCTATGCTTGTGTATCCTATTGAACATCAAGGTGGTAAACAAGTATAGCATATGTTCCGTCTGATGGTTAACGCTTGCTAAAACCTAGCACGCAGGTGGCTGAAAAAGGTATTAAAGATAAAACGAAAGGAATGGGAAAGACATATCTATGATTTACATAATATAGACTTCTGTTTAAGCAAAATTTATTCATTGAAATTAAACTACTATATACGGATTTTATCGTGTTGTTTATTTAACTTTCCCCGGGGAGACTCTCCCCGGAAAGAATCTCCCCGTGACCATGGCTGCTGAAAAGCAACCGAAACGTCGGGGAAAATGTAAACTTAAATATAAATAGTTTTAATAATTTAATTAGCTTAAAACTAGTAAAGTAGTAGTGTAATAGTTTTTTAAATTATGCAATAAAGTGTTAAATAAACAACGCGATATAAATAGATTTAATAGTTTAAATAATTTTATTAGCTTTTAAATTAGTAAAATTCAATAGTAGTAGTAGTAGTAGTAGTGTAATAGTTTCAAAATTATGTAATACAGTGATAAATAAACAACGCGATAAAATCCGTATATAGTAGTTTAATTTTAAAGAATTTGGTCTTCAGGCATTGCGGTAAAGGCGATGAGAAAACCTGACGAAGCTTACGAAAGTGTAGATGTGTCTTTAAATAAATAAATAAAAAATAATTAAAATATGTTGTTACGTCTTCTAAAAAATAACATAAGAGAACTACCTTTCTACCAATTTCGACTCAAATACATATGTATAGTTCTATAATATATCTTATGAAAGAAAATAATGAAAAACATAGAACTTCGCTTTCACTCCCCTCCAACAAGTTAACTGATAGTGATCTGTTTCACCCAAAACTAGGGTAGCAAACGACATCGATGCATCACACGATATTATTACCCGAGAATTTGTAAAATATGAGACATGAACATCCCTATGTTACTGTAACGAGCTTCAAGTTTCTCCATCGATAACATCAGGCTCCAAATGCTTTTAAACATCGCTAAAAGTGCTACAAAATGTCTACTTGTTGGTCTTAAACGAGCATTTTTTATTAAAATGTTTGAATTTAAAAACGATAAAAGAGAGAGCTTCTAGTAGAATCTATTAGCAGTTAGGGAGGGATCCCAGTGAGCCTCTAGTGTGGGGCACTGATGCGGTAGCCATGTATAATGGTTTCCGATTAAAAAGTTAAATGTGTTTTCGTCATTTTGTAAAGTGTTCGATGGGCTTTTATTGCACTGTGTAGCAATTATTTTCGACTTTGTAACTCGATAAACTACCACGGAAATAAATATAAAATATAATTATACTAGATTACTAGAATTATAGCTATACGAAATTCTATAGATTTTAGTTTTGAAAATCAAAATCAAAACTCATTCATTTATTTAGGTCGCATAGTAACACGTATGAATGTCAAGGTTAATGAGTTTTTTGATACATTTAGGAGTTCAATCGTGCATCACACTTCATTTGGCAGAACCGTTTGTTAACCGTAATTGTTACACTGACATGTTATACCATAACTAGCGAAATGCGTATTTAATATACCCTTCCGAGGTTAGAAGCATAAGGCTATGTATGTATTTCATCTATTGTTCTATAAAACGTTTCCGGCGCACAGTCGCTTGCTCGGTCACCCTACTCGCAGTCAAGATAAGCATTATTTAATGAAGATTTATCTCGCACACTGCACACTGGATTTACTTTTGCAATGAATATTCTACTTCTACGTATCTCCGATAAGATAACATTGACATTTTAAACGTATGCAATAAAATTAATATGGAGGTTAAGTTACGATTACAATTATTTATTAGGGATGATCTAATATTTGGGGTTTTGTGAGTTATGTAGTGGAAAGTGTATATCCTTCGAACTAATAACATATTTGTGACATTTGGGGAGAAATAAAACGCTGTTTATTCAATCTCGTATATTCGCAAATTGGCTGCGTAAAAGAGACAAATACAATATACATAATATATGTATATGCACAATATTTAATAACTAGGTAATAAACCTACAATATACAATAAAATTATAATTATACCTACATTACAATATTAATTATAATTTATTTTACTATTTACTAGTTTGGTTTATTATGCAAGATAGAATCACATCTATTAAATGTCAATCAAAATATGGTAGTATTCATTTTTGTATTGATTTTGTGATTGTAGTAGGTACATCAGTTTTGTGAACAATAATAAAAGAAACATTAAGGAAGTTATATTAATTATATTTGTTAGTCCATTATAGGTGGGACGCGTTAAAAGCGGTGTGGTATTTGAAATCGTATTATAGTACGGTAATTGGCTAGTGAGTTTAAAAATCTACAGATTCTATTTTTGAAGTGAATACTTCTTTAGGCGCATTGAGCACTTTTTGGGTGAACAAAAATCATGGAACTCGCGTCATCGTCACCGAACGCTTTCCATGAGCTATATGTATACTGTGTATATATGTGTACTTTTTGGGAGAACAAAAAGCGTGAAACTCGCGTCATCGTCACCACACGCTAGTTACTTAGTTTTCACTTCTATCGGTAGTCCCCAAAGACTGCCCCGTATGTTTTTTAAATGACGTTTCATGCCATAAGCTTTGAGCTGCATAAGCTAAGAAAAGCACGGCTGGCGTAGTTGTCTGTGTGGTCGCCTTGCCATTGCTTCTCTGCGGATTCCTAGGTTCAAACACTACACGATAAAAACATTTGTGTGAGCCACAAATTGTCTTTTCGAGAGTGGGTGTTCTTTGTATCCGTTATTTAAATGTTTTTAAAGCGATAAGCGACATAAGAACTAGTTTGATATATAAAACATACTTGTATCCCATCCGCATTGAACATTGAACAGTTATATTATACTTAACCAATATCTACCATTGTATTCATTGTTACTAATTATTAGTATCGTCTACAATGTTACATATATATAATAAAATTATTTGATATATTTAAGTAATAATAACGACGATAATGTCAGTCACATACAGTATGACCTTAAATTACCACCGATGTCATTCCATGAGCAAATATTTGACCTTTCAAATGTAACATCAAGTGACCTTGGTAGCCGAATGAAACCTGTTATAACACTAAAAATATATTTATTTAAATCACAAACACTTCATGCGTGACATGTAATTCAAATGTGAAATTAAATTATAAATAACGAAAATAATGTAATATGTACCTACTTAACATGCGATGACCACAGAGTCGAAATAAAGAACGATCGTTCCCCTGGAAACATAATGATGTTCTTATGCATATGGTCCCACGTCTAAATTCCCGAATAAAAAGCAACAGAGCTAACTGAAACCTGATATAAAATAATATTTATTTAAATAACTAGCTTTTCGTGCGTGACTCAAATGAAAACACGAAATTTATGGCCACTCCTATGACTAACAAGTAAAAATTATCCGAAAGATAAATCGCATGCTGTCTCACTCATGTTAGGTTAAAGAAGAGAGATGGCGAGACTTTTTTCAATACTCAATACTCAATACGTTTATTGCACACCATAATGTTACATAGATGTTATTAGACAGGTACACAGTTCATTATGGACCCTGTAGGGCACGGCAGCGTAGGAGAGAGGATGAAGTCACATAGAACTCAAAATTCAATAAAGTACTTATGAAATAATTTTAGATATGTTTAAATAATTATATATTTATCTATTTTCTTGCAAGTATTTTACACTCTGTATAAACTTTATGCTCTTTATAATAACAAATTGTGTATCCAATTTAGTTCCTATATATATGTAGGTATATATATTGATTTTAACATAATTTACTACAGTATATGCTTATCAGTTAAGTATTCATTTATGGTATAATACGCTTTATTTATTAATATCTGCTTTAACTTGTGTATGAATTTCTTATCATTTGGTTCATTTCTAAAATGTTCTGAGAGATTATTGTATATTTTTATAGACATAACAAATGGGCTTGTTGCGTGCATAGTTAGTTTAGATGCGGGTAGATTTAGTCTATTTTTATGGCGTAATGAATATTTAGTTTGGATGTCTTGTCTTTTACTATAAAAATTGGGATATTTTCGAACAAATTTACACATTTCTAATACATATATAGAAGGTAAGGTTAGAATTTTATTCTTTTGATAATGGGGTTTGCAGCTGTCGGTTTCATGTATGTTGACCAGTATCCTAATAAGTTTTTTTTGTAATGTGAAAAGTGTTGGTGTGTCTGTGCTATTTCCCCAAAGTATGATGCCATAACTTAGCCATGAATAGGCATATGCATAATATGTGATCAAGGCCGTTTGCGTATTTGTAGTTTTCTTAATTTCACGCAAGGCATAAGAAAATTTGGATAATTTGAGTCTGAGTTTCTTTATATGACATTTCCAATTTATGTGTGTGTCTATGTTTAAACCCAGTAAAGTAAATTCTGCAGTTTCTTCTAATTTTATATTATTATATGTGAAATTTAGATGTAAGGGTGGTTTTTGACGTGGATAAAAACTCATCAATTTGGTTTTGGAGAAATTAATGGCTAGGTTGTGATCTGCCATCCATTTTGATGTTTTTTCGAGGATAGAGTTTAGAATAAGGTTTATATTTAAAGCGTTTTGGCATGGGACGAGTAAAGAAATATCATCCGCGAATAGTACACACGGCCCTTTTATACATTTAGGTAGGTCGTTTATATATAGTAAAAAAAGGAGGCAGCCTATTACACTTCCTTGGGGGATAGAAGAATTTATTGTTTTGGTGTCTGACCTAATATTTTCTATAGTGTGGGTTGTGTGATTAAAATATTCAATTTCGACCAATTGCTGTCTATTATGTAGGTAAGATGTAAGCCAATCGTGTGCTTTACCACGTATTCCTATTTTGTACAGTTTATTTAATAATATATTATATTGTACTTTATCATATGCCTTGGTCATATCCAGTAGTATGCCTACTGCATATTTTTTGTTATTTATTATGTTTAAGGCTTCTTGAACATATTTATACACTGCTAAGGTAGTCGACCGATTTTTTCGAAAGCCGTTTTGACATTCGCTAAATATTTTATATTTCTCGCAGAATTTGTATATGCGATCACACATGGCTTTCTCAAACAATTTTGATGCTGTGGGCAAAAGAGCTATGGGGCGGTAATTGTTTACATCATTTTTGTTATCTTTTTTGTAAATAGGCTTTATTAAGGCTCTTTTCAGTAGGTCAGGGAAAGTACCCTCCACAAATGATTGGTTTATTAATAGGTAAAAAGGTAAGGTAAGTTCGTCAGCGCAGCGTTTGATTAGGAACGGTGGTAGTTCATCTATACCGCAACTACGTTTGTTTTTCAAATTTTTAATTGTTCTATTTACTTCATATGCTTCTACTGGACTGAGAAACATTGTATTTTCAAGGTTTGGCCCGCTCCAATTGGCGGAGTCTCTGCTTGAATGATTAGAGGTCTGTTGACCTATTGAGGCAAAAAAGTCATTAAAATAATTTGTTATTGCTTTGGGTTCTGGTGAAAGATGATTATTTATGTATATTTCTAAGTTTTGTTTTACGCGCCTTGGTTTATTGTTAGTTATTTCGTTTATAATATTCCACATGGCTTTAGTTTTATTTTCTGAGGATTTTATTTTGTTTATATATTGATTCTTCTTTGCTATTATTACTGCTTGTTTTAATATCTTTTCGTATTTTTTGTAATATTTTATTAGAATGGGATTTTTTGTTTTTAGTATTAGTAATTTTAATAATCGCTTATTTTTACAAGATTTTTTTATTCCTCGTGTTAACCAATGCTTTTTATGTTTAGTTTTTAGTCTTATTTTACAAATGGGTATGCATTTATTTAGAATATTTATTAGTGTATTATTAAATAAATCGTAGTTGCTATTTATATTATTATTTTGTGTTATAATGTCTTGCCAATTTTGTAATTGTAATTTAGACTTAAATAGTTCTATGTTTCTATTATTATACAGTCTTTTTCTTGTATACCATATTTGTGATGGTTTTCGTTGCGGTAGATCTATTTCTATGATGGTTCCGTTATGGTCTGAAAAACCTAGTTCTATTATCCTATAGATAAATGCTATCTGGAGGTGGTAGTACACACGGCTACACATCAAGTTAGACACCCTATATACGCATAACTACACTACATACAAAACAGAGAAAGGGACAGTGCATAATGGTTTCGATGTAATGATAAGGATAGAGCGTGACAAAAATATAACGCACTCTTTCGCACGATTCACAGCGTTAAACTTCTAATAGTTCAAAGTCCAAACAGTCTAGGTTGATGCGTCGCTGTGTGTACAAGCCCTTAATATTATAAAATTGAAAAATAGGACATGTTCGGACTTCACTTGCAACCACTTAAGATAAGGAATGAATACGAACTATCTCCAAAAACAAAGAAACATACATACCTACATAGTCTGACATCTATACCTTGAAGTAAAAGTCAAGAATCATCTATCACGAAGTAAAACTTATGAACGTCAAAAGAGTTAGCGCGTTTACGAAATTTATATTAGTGGCTAGGTTTAGGCAAACGGTTGAGCCTATGAGGAGACACCTGCAAGAAACTAAAGGCCACTCTTTTAAATCGCCATCAAATTATAACTTTAGTATTAAGGTGTACTGATACTTAAAGGATAGGCAGTAGTAATGAGAATATAATATAATATTTTTAGTAGTAGAGCCTCGCTGATTTCGGCATGAAGGGGCAGGCTCGACCGGGGATGGACTGCCCTCTCACAGAATATCGAAGGGTTTTTTTTTTAATAATAATTTATTTGTTTTAGTATAAATTCATAGTTTTACAATTGTATCTTAACGATAACATAAAGTGCACTTATAGATATTTGCCCGAACTAGGTTAAACCTGTGTTTCGAGCGACAAACTGCTTACATACTATTATCAGTATAAATAAAATTACATTAAAATAACTTTTATAATAAACTAAAGATAAAAGTAAAATCAATTAAATTAAGTTTAATATTCTACTTTCAAACTAAATGAGCAGAATTTTATTTACAGATTGCAAGTAACTGCTCGGTTTGGCCATATGACAAAGTTTGAATATAAGTAGAAATTAAGTTTTTACAGCTAAAATAAGTTAATTTATAAATGCTTAATTCTCTATTAAGCCTATTGTACAGAAATGGCCCCAGAAATGCAAAAAATGTTCTCCCTAGCCTTTATTATTCCCAAGTCACTTGGGGTCGGCTTTTCTAGTCTAACCAAATTTGACTGGATATCAGTTTTTACACGGAGCGGCTGCCACCTGACCTCCGCAACCCGAAGGCTAACGATACCCTAAGGCTAGACTAGCGTCAGGATATTATAGGGCACTAACTTCCCAATAACGACTGCCATAGATGTTCATGGCAGCCGGGACCGACGGCTAACGTGCTTCTGCTTCTGCAAAAAATCTATTTGTAAAGATATGTTTTGAGCATGATTGTGTGGTGCAGACTATATCTTGACGACGCTTGTTAATTATGTCATCGTTATAGGTAAGCATCGCATGTTGTTTAAGTATTGTGTGCATAATGAAGATTTGACGTACAGTCATTACTTTGCAGGATTTATATAATAAGCTTGTAGGAAATAGGAAAGGACGGCGGAGCTCGTTCAAGAGGCAGCATAGTAGTTTTCACTGCTCCACCCCATGAAGTAATACAATATTGGATAATTGATTGACATAGAGCTAAATAAACTTGAGTAATCAATTTAATATCTGCTATTGTTCGGAGTTTTTTAAATACATACATATATTAATTTACGGATTCTTTTTACTAAACTATTAATATGTTGTTTATAGGAAAGTGTATCATCGACTATGATCCCAAGATATTTTATGCTCCTAGTTTGCAGGATAGGAGGACAATTATGTACACATATTTGTTGCGGGGTTTTGAAGCGGACATTTGTGTGCATATATAGGCGGGCTAGTTATACTATAGTTATTCTTGCGCATAGAAAAGTGTATATATTACATCTTATCGGTATTTAAAGTAAATTTTGATGAAGCCAGTTATTCACAATATTAAAGCCAAGCTGAGCGTTTCCATATAACTCGTAGCTGGTTTTAGCGGAGAATATTAGCAGTATTCCTACTGTTGTTTCGTTCGGTGAGTGAGAGTGCTGGAGGCCCAATCACCCTCTTTCCCCCTTCCCGCTCCTTCTCCTTTCCATTTCCTTTCCTAAATGGTCGGCAAAGCGCAAGTGATGCCTCTGGTGTTGCAGGCGTCCATATGCTACGGTAACTACTTACCATGCCGTTTGCTTGTTTGCCACCTTATTAATATAAATAGAAAGTAAATCCTCATTTCGCAGCTATAGTCCTATGTAATAACGACGAATGTGACGAATCTATTGTAGTTTACCGGGCAGTCTAGACTCTATACTGCTACGAACAATTTCTTGACAGAAATGCCTAATAATATATGTATGTATGTGCACTTGACTGCACGAATGGCGTAGTACTTTGGTCGCCTCGCCACTGCCACTGCGCCAAGTGTTATGGGTTCGAATCCCACACGAGACAAATTTTATTTTTATTTTATGTGATCCACAAATGGTTGTTCTGAGTCTGGATGTTCTATATGTGTTATATATATATATATATATATAAAGTCAAATCCAAAATCTCACGCTCATTTGTACGCACGTATATTAATCAACTAGTGTGAATGGAACAGTCGCAAAGGGAAGACCTAGGCAAACATTTCTCGATCAGGTCAAAGACATTCTGGACAAAGGCCAGGTTAAGAGCACCTTAAACCGGCGAGCGTGTATGAGGAAGCTGATAAAAATTAATGAAGCCAGAGAAGTGTGTCAGAATCGTAGCAAATGGAAATCCGTAGTCTCTGCCTACCCCTCTGGGAAACAGGTGTGAATCTATATATGTATGTATGTATTAAACAACTAATTACGAGCTGACCTAACATTTTAACAAAATCGCGCCAGTAACAGATGCCAGAAAAATTTGCAATTAGTTCGTAAAAAACTATTCAAACAAGAACTTGTAACTAGGTTGCCTAACGCCCAAACATTGTTAGACTGGTGCCTCTACCTAACGATCTCTACGATGCACAGACTTTATTTTGCATGTAGGAAACGCTGTTTTTCGACTCAGATGAAAAATACTCTTTTAAAAACCTGATAACTTACTAAATAGTATGAAATTAAAGAATAAAATTATTTATGGTAGAGATTGCATTACATATAGTTCTTCAAAAATAAATGTATTAATGAAATTACTAGATTGTGCCCGCAGCTTCGCTCGCAGTAATGCAGATTTATGTTAAGATAGATTTTTAGTAGCCAATATGTTATTCTGATGTATAAACAATAATACTGTAATATTTCATCAAAATCTGTTAAGTAGATTTTGCTTGAAAGATTAACAAACATCCATTCATCTCTATAAACTTTTAACATTTATAATATCAGTAGGATTGTGTTTCTAATCAATCATTGTGCTTATTTCAACATGGTTGGTATTTAAGTAGTAGTTAGTTTTAGTAGTGTAAAAATTTCTTAATTATGTAATAAAGTGTCAAATAAACAAAGCGATAAAATCCGTATATAGTAGTTTAATTTCGATGAATGGTATTACTCATATTTCACTATTCAAAAGATTTAATACGTAATGACCTACCGTACAAAAAGACGTAACATGTTATACGTATGTACTTGTCGTAATATGTATCACATGTTATATAATACTAGCTGTCCCGGCAAACGTTGTTTTGCCATAAAACAATGTTTTGACCAAAAGATTTGAAAAAAATGTAGGCTTGGACAATCACTAAGGGGTATGAAAAATAGATGTTGGCCGATTCTCAGACCTACTCAATATGCTCACAAAATTTCATGAGAATCGGTCAAGCCGTTTCGGAGGAGTACGGGAACGAACATTGTGACACGAGAATTTTATATATAAGATATCAAACTGTCATCTTAAACTGTCAATGCTTGAAATGCTAGACATAATTGAAAAAGTTTTGTGTCTGATCACTGGTACGTAGGAGCGATTCAATAGGTTAAGTTATGAAAATAAAATTAATGTAGACAAAATTATACACATAAACCTTCCTCATGAATCACTCTGTCTCTCGGTAGAAACCGCATGAAAATCCGGTCAGTAATTTTTGAGTTTATCGCGGGACTCTGTTTTATAATATATAATGGTTATAATACATATATAACAAATACTGTACAGATACTGTAAAGAGAGCATAAATATAAAAAATACAACGTACATTTTTCTTGTGACATTAATAATTTATAGTAGGTATAAAGGGATTTTATATTTTCATAGGAAACATTTTAAGTGAAACGATAACGCTATGATGATAATACCGTAGCTGCGTAGGCGTCACATCTACGAGTGCTACGCTATTGTAGCAAAAATAAATATCGCCTACGCGGCATCGTTATAATGTTAGGGTGTGTCCAGATCTGGTGAATGCGCCACGAATGCGACGCTCGCGAGCTGCGTGCATGCATTTCAAGTTCGCGCGCCGTTCCTGTGCCGGCCTCGCGCCCATCTGGTGCGTGAACGGCGCAAGAGCAGCGCGCGTGCACCCGGCACGCTTCACGTACTTCCTCCTGCAACAACTGAGATATACAGTATGAAAAAAAAACGGAACTTCATGCGCGCGAGATGTGACTTGCGCCAAAGAGGCGCAGCAAACAATTGCAGTAACTGCACGCGTGCCGCACGCACGCAGCTCGCGAGCAGCGCATTCGTGGCGTATTCGCCGCGCATTCGCTAGGTCTGGACACACCCTTACAAAGGTCCATCTAATTGGTATAGCGATGATAAACTTTCACAAAGAGTAATATAAAAGTGTGGAGCATTAGCAGGACTGATAAATTATTATTAAACTGCATAATGTTGTAAGCCTAATAATGTTTAAAAAAATACAACAAAGACTGCTTGGTGACGATACGGTAGTGAATACGACTGCAGAGAATGGGGTATTGGGTTCTCTCCCATAAACGGTCATTGAGGATTTCTATTTTTTTTAATAGCTGTACTGAGTTTGATTATTCGAGAGACGGTAGACGGCTACACTGCCGTTCACGTACTAAATGGACGTTAAGTTTTATGGAACGCATATGGCATAACTTTTATTTAGTTAGCAGAAGGCAGTGTATGCTCGCCTTCAATTACGTGGGAACTTATCAAACAAAATCATAGTTGGCGGAATGAAGGTGTTATTATATCTGCCAATCTCTTTCCCTATGAATATATGTACTAAGTTGGCTCAGTTTCGCTGCGGTCAGTCTAAGGATTGGTTAGGTTACATAGGTACTTGGAGAGCAGCGATAGCTCAGAGAGAGACCAATAAACTGCAATGCCGAGGGTCTCGGGTTCGAACCCACGTCGCGCACCTCTGACTTTCGGAAGTTATATGACTTTTCGAAATTATGTGCGTATTGATTGACAATTATCGCCTGCTCCGTGCCTCGGAGAGCACGTAAAGCCGTCGGTCCCGACTGCCATGAACATCTGTGGCAGTCGTTATTGGGGAAGTCGACACAAAAGATCCCACTGGGTCGAAGTGTCGCTGGTCTGTACTGACTGGCCCCCACATAAGATAAGATAAGATGTAGGTACTTGAACTTAATATTACCGTGCATTGCAAGGATAAGGTTTATTATAGTCACCCAGTAAATGCAATGTCGTTTAATTTAGCAAACGATAATTAACTATTTAATACGCACATAACTTCCAAAAGTCAGAGATACGCACCTTGAGATCGAACTCGAGACCTTTGCGTTGCAGTTCAACAATATCACACAAGGCTATCGCTGTATAATAAAAACGAAACTAAAACGAATGCGTTCTAAGCCGTTTTTTAAGATTAGTAGGGTAAGTAAATCGATGTCTCACAATGCATCTATCGTGACACGATATTCAATCAATCTCACAAAGAAAGCAATATTTTTGTTTACATCCAATTTTCCTTTGATATTAAATATTGTCTTCTCAGAGAAATAGATATGAGTCGATCGTAATAAGCCAGTGTATATTTTGAATGGATACAATTTGTTTTTATGTTTTCATTTGTATTTATAATAATAATATAATAATAAAATCATTTATAAAAAAAACATAGAAAGTCCATACATGAAAAGTTAATTTTATAATAAACTAGCTGATCCACGCAACTTCGTCTACTTCACATTAGATAATTTTCACCGTTATTGTAATATTTCTCATCGATACTCCGCTCTTATTAGTCGTAGTGTGATGTTATATAGCATTCCTCTATAAATGGGCTATCCAACGCTAAAAGAGCTCCAGTATTTCCTGAGATTAGCGCGTTCAACCAAACAAACAAACAAAATCTTCAACTTTATAATATTAGTATAGATTACATTTTGTTTTGACTGTTACAATATACTGTATGTATAAAAACTATCCTTACTAACATAAATTCGAATGCGAATGTGAGTTTGTTTGTTACGGTTTTATGCCTAAACTACTCGACCGATCATCAAGGAATATCGCATATGCATTATCAGGGGTACAAAGAAGGACATATATTACCTTTCATCCAGAAGTAAGAACTGTTCCCGTTTCTATTATCTATAACCGAATATCTTTTGCAATAAATTTCTGTAAAATGTCTTGACTGGCACGAATAACGTAGCGTTTCGAGTTTGCTGACTTTGAGTTCCACACAAATTAAATAAATATTCAATATTTTTAACAGTTGTGGTTTTTCTTAAACGGTATTCGTATAGAGGATAAGTAAAAAATACTTTTAAGGCTTTATTTAAATGATTTATTCATTTAGATCATAAAAATAACCTCAGTACGTTAAAATTTTAATAGTTAGCAAGTCTACTAAAGTTTTTGGAATTGGATGGAATTTTAAATAAGTTGCCAGGAATAATAAAATGGTTACAGCCTATAAGAAAAAAAATTATAACTTTCCTTCCATAGATTTGGATTGCAATTCACTAGAGCTAATGTGAAACAGTTCAGCTATTTGTTTGTAACAATTAACTTACACACTGTCAATCGAAATCCCACTGCATTCAATATAGAACTTTCAACACCCTTATCCAAATTAAACTACTATATACGGATTTTATCGCGTTGTTTATTTAACACTCTTTTACATAATTAAGAAACTGTTACACTACATACTACTACTATTAAACTTTACTAATTTTGAAACTAATTAAATTATTAAAACTATTATATCTGTTTTGATTTAATTTTACACTTTCCCCAACGTTTCGGTTGCTTTTCAGCAGCCATGGTCATGGGAGACGCGATAAAATCCGTATATAGTTTAATTTCAATGAATTACATTCGCGTAAACAGAAGACAATATTATACCCTTATCCAAAGTTCAAGATTAAAGTATATAAATCAATAAAGATAATACCTTTACGTAAAAGCGTTATAATACATAGATTGGCAAGGATAAAGCCTTACCGTCTGCACTGAGTCGCCATTTCTGTCCTACATCCCTGTCTAAACATGTTTCTGAACGCAACACGGAAAATCAATCAGTTGCAACCCAATTTACGGCGAGAGAACGAAGACTGTCTGTGGTTCAAATGGAATCAGTTCTGTGTTGCCATATCATTCTGTAAACTAAATCTTACATAATCCTATTTCTTACTATTATTATAGATGTGAAAGTTTGTGAAGATGTTTGGTTGTTTGTTATTCTTTTATGTAAAAGCCGTCAAACAGATTTGGAAGAAACTTGATACATAGATAGGATTATATCCTGGATTATTGTATTAGGCTTTTTATGACATTTTATCCGGATATGTGTTGCCGTGAGATTTACGACGGTGAAAATGCAGAAGCCCTCTTCTACAAAATTGACTACAGTGATTTAATTAATTACTTTACTATTATAAATAAACCTAATATGAAGGTTCCCAAGCCCAAAAATAGTTTAGTTCATAGATTGTTTAAATGAGGATTTTTAAAGCTTTAGTATTTAATTAAAAAAGGCAATATGAATTTTGGGCATACGCTAGAATATATACAGTCGATTAAGTAGATAGAGTCGACAAATGATAAAGATTATTATCATCACTTTAAGGAAAAGGTAGACTACGTTTTATATATCATACAGTTCGGTTGAGAATATGTTTGTAATTTTAAACAGGGTTATAAGATCCTTGAGCTACGACGGACAGTACTGGGTAAAATCATTTTTTATTTGTTTATTTACCCAAATATACAGGAAGCACTTAAGAGAATATTTTATTGTTAAAGAACTTACACAAGTTGTTACAGATATAATTTTAGAAAATAGTTTAGTCTTACTCCATCTATTGAGCTTTAAGAGACTACACTGACCCGAGAAAAATAAATATTTCAAGACCATTTTATTTCATAAATATAACCCAACTTAGAAGTATTCGTCTTTAACACTAATTTCACTAATTACTATTCAACACCATCTCCTCAATATTATCTATAAAACAACACAGATGTGCTTCAAAACATTTAAAGTTTGCCTTAGTTCGGATTGGGGTCGGGCTGTCGATAAGGTTCTATTTATAAGCGTGTGGCCGGTCGGCCGACTATCGGACATTTATTGAAGCTAAGCTAAGACCAGATGTACTATAATTATACCAGTAGGGAATATGCATGGAATTCAAATGCAAGTCAAGTATTTTCATTATCTTCGTTTCTATATATATACATTTCGTTGGCTTTGCTTTATGTGCTTAATAATACCTATTGCAATTTACCGAGCACTATTAGAAACGCACAGTTGTATGTGTATGAGAGCTCGTGACATGCTACTGTCTTTTAAAATTGTATATTGTCTATTCTAATATTACTATTAAATACCAAGCAGATAGCACTGATATTCAGTGGGAGAACATTGGACTGCCACGCAGACGTCTCGAGTTCGATACCAAGGCGCGCATCTCTGACTTTTCAATGTTATGTGCATACTAAAATAGAACGCATACTAAAAGAAAACTTTTTCTCCTTAGCCTTTATTATTCCCAAGTCACTTGGGGTCGGCTTTTTATAGTATAACCGGATTTTTCGGAATTTGACTGGATATCAGTTTTTACACGGAGCGGCTGCCACCTGACCCGAAGGCTAACGATACCCTAAGGCTAGACCAGTGTTAGGATATTAGGGGGTACCGACTTTCCCAATAAGGACTACCATAGATGTTCATGGCAGCCAGGACCGATGGCTCAAGGTGCTCTCCGAGGCACGGCGCAGGCGATAATTGTTAATCAATACGCACATAATTTCGAAAAGTCATATAACTTCCGAAAGTCAGAGGTGCGCGACGTGGGTTCGATCCCGAGACCCTCTACATTGCAGTCTGATGGTCTCCCCACTGAACTATTGCTGTTCTTACTAAAAGAAAACATTGTGAGGAAACCTGTATGTCTGAGTGCTTTCCGTAATGTTCTCGAAGATATGTGAAGTTTGCCAACCCGCACTGGGCCAACGTGCTGGACTGTTATCTAAACCTTCTCAGAGGCCTGTGCCCAGCAGAGAGAGAGTTTAATATACGGCTGATATCTACCTATATGAAGTACCACTACTAAACTTAAAACATTTTACTTCCTTAATATTGTTAAATAATTATTGTTACTCTTTTAGATCCGTATGGTATAACGAATTCGTTGGCGTTGTGCGCCAAACGTTGTAACCGCCGACAGAAGATTAAATATTTTGTGATCTACTCGTACATACAGTTGTTTTGAGTCTGGTAGGCATTCTTTGTGTTCGTTGTTTGAATGCCTATAAAGTTTCCTGCCACCCAGGTATTATTTCTAGTGGGAGGAGGAGAAGGTTAATCATTTTTAATTTAGAAATGACTGACACCTAGTATATGAGTTGTTAAAAACTGAAATTACAGTAAGTTTCTTGTAAGTAACTTTTTATAGATTTTTGCCTGAACCTACCAGTTAACTTAATGTTACTTCGGTAACTTAGTAAAACTAACCAATAGACTTTTGAAGTTCATAGGTATTACTTTGTGACTAAAGGTTTTGAATTTGACTCGACTTTGAAAAAAATACTGCTAAGCTGCTACTGTCTTACACTAGCTGGCAATTGAACCCTCTACTTCATAATAGGCAATAAACATCAGTGAAACTTAAACTCCTGGACCAATGAGGCAAGATAAATATCTAGTTGCTTTTTTAAGAAAACAGCGTTAAAATTAGATTCAAAATAAAAAAGCAATGCCCTTTTAGATTTTAGTATAAAAATGTGGCGTTTTTCGCTATTTTCCTCGCACATTCTTTTATTATCATTACCATTAGATGATTACCCCTTCTACTGAATTTTAAAAATTAACACCTTGTTCATTTCTGAGTGCTTTAAAAATCTTTGTGTTTTAAATTTTGGCACAGGCATTTCAAAATTCAAACACTCTACATACTCTAAATAGCGTGATAGTCACATAATCATTGCATCCTGAGCACAAAATCCTTCTCTAAAGTTCATTTTATATTACATTTTGCTTGCGGCTTCGCTCGCGTAAATGTAGGTTAGGTTAGGTTAGACAAACAGTACTTTTTCCTGGATGAAAGGTACCCTATGTTGTTTTCTGTTCCCCTGATAACATGTGTGCAAAATTTTATGATGATTGGTCGAGTAGTTCAGGCGTGAAAGCGTAACAAACAAACAAACTCACATTCGCATTTATAATATTAGTAAGTATTACATTCATATTATTCAGTATCCAACTCATCTTAGAAATTGTAATGACAATTTTATTCTTGTCATATCACAGTTATAGCTGTGTCAATTCCATCTGCCCGTCTGTCTGTATCCGAGTATCGATTAACCCCGCTTGCATTGAATATATATAGAACAGCTGCGAATATTTCGACGCGCCATTGTTGTTAATTCATTATGACGCTGGATTATACAATAGTATGAAGAGCATTGTTTTATTTACGTATATACACACATCAAAGGTCTGCGTTCAGTTGGAAAAGTTGAGAAATATTTTCTCATGTCAAAATATAATTAATGAATGCATTATTTATTGCTTCACATTTAAAAACACACCATTTTAAAATGAATAGCTGCATATTATTTTTGTATTTCTTAGAAAAAATAGTTCATTCAGTCTCTGTGAACTTTGTAATTTAAAAATATGCAAATATTTGATTAAAGTAAATAATTTTATTCATTTTCTTATCTTATCTTATATTGTGTGGGGGCCCAGTCAGTACAGACCGGCGACACTTCGATCCAGTGGGATCTTTTGTGTCAACTTCCACAATAACGACTGCCATAGATGTTCATGGCAGCCGGGACCGACGGCTTAACGTGCTCTCCGAGGCACGGAGCGGGCGATAATTGTCAATCAATACGCACATAATTTCGAAAAGTCATATAACTTCCGAATGTCAGAGGTGCACGACGTGTGTTCGAACCCGAGACCCTCTGCATTGCAGTCTGTTGGTCTCCCCACTGAGCTATCGCTGCTCGTTAAAGTTATTCATTTTTATTTACTACTTATTTACAACTTTAAAACAAAATGAAATCCTCCTGGACATGCTGAAGATCAAGTTGTCCAATAGTTCTTGTGGTAACCTGTCCCATTCTTGAACGGTGGCTTCCTTGATCTCTGACAGAGTTCTTGAAGGTGGCTGACGACTCCAAACAGCTCGCTTGAGAGTGTCGTCAAAATTGAGACAACATGTACAACAGCATTCGCATTTTATACAAAAAGCGTTGTAGGCGTAAGAACAACGCGACGCAGCAATCTCTCTTTATTTTAATTCCTTTTTGTTCATACATATACTTAACACACTTAATCTCGCACTAGGCTATAAGCCAGTGCTAAGAGCAACGATGGCCTCGTGGAAGACCGTTGGACTGACACACGAAGGTCTCGAGTTCGATCCCAAGATTATGTGCGTATTAATTATGCAATCCCAACCTAACACTACTGACTAATTTGAAAACCAAATTGCAAGAAATCCTATTTAAAAAAAACTGCAGGCCATAGAAACACGGCTAATGAAATTATAGTGAAGAAACCTGCATATTTGAAAGTTCTCCATAACGTTCTCGAAGATATTTGAAGTCTGCTAACCGGCGGTCAGCGTGGTGAACTATGACGTTACCTTTCTCACACCTAAGAGGCCAGTATACAGCAGTCAGAAATTTTACATATATCACACACTCGATAGATAAACAGTATTAAATTTAACAAATCACCCATTCGTATATTGCAAAACCTTAGGAGAAAACTACAAGATAAGATCGAATAGGAGCCATGATAGCTAGGAGCCATAATGTCTTAACCACTTCAGAAGGTTTACACGCGTACTTGAATTTACGATATCCATCGCAATAAGGAAACTGGCGAACTAAATGCCAATAGCAAAACACGTAAGAGTAGCTCTCAAAGTCGTCTTATATCAGCGCTGGTTGTTAGTGGACTGCCTCTATCAGCAGTAGTAATGCGATTGCTGTGAATAAAGTCTTGGGTTTGATTCCTAGGTCTAGCAAAGTGTTTCTCGGTTTTTCTGTCAAGAAAAGTGTGTGCACAGTGAACATCTATCTAGTCACAAAGCTTTGTCTATTCTATGAAGATGAATTTAAAAATTTATTGAACGAGGTTAACGTATATATATATTAGATCCTCGCTGGTTTCAGCATGAATGGGCCGGATCGACCGGGGTAGTACTACCCTCTCACAGAATACCGGCGTGAAGTAACGGTACCCGTACTGTTGCGTTTCGTATGGTGAGTGAGAGAGCCGGAGGCCCAGTTACCCCAATCCTTTTCCTATCCTTTCCTTTGTCCTTTCCCTCCTTCATTTCTTTTTAAAGGGCTGGCAACGCACTTTTAACGCCTTTGGGGTTGCGGGTGTCCATGGGCGGCGGTAATCGCTTACCATCAGTCAATCCGCTTGTTCGTTTGCTAAAAAAGATAGTTAACCTCGCTCAATAAATTTGTTTTTAATTGATTAACGAATTTTGAAACGATTTTACAACAGACACAATTTGGTTGCTCGCACTTCTTACAATCTAATTCAAATTCCATTCAGCTGAACCAAACCTATCATGGCCAATATGACGTCACGGTAATAACGTCACAGCAAACTACAGTTCAAGCTTACGAAATTGCGAGCAAAGCTTAGTAAGTATAATATACTAAAACATTATACTGGTACTTAATGCAAAAAGCATTTTTCCACGTTCACGACGTTCCATTTCGCCGCTGCCACTTATTAATCAAGGACATTCATGAGTATGAGGAACTTAGCTTATCGTTCAACAACATCAACGTGTATTTCACCGTAACTAAAAGTATACTATTAAAACATTAGCCGATAAAAATACGAAGAAAAACATGTTCACACGTACCACCTACGACACAAACTAGTATCAGTATCATACTTGATACTTAAAGATCTCAGACAACATTTCATTCATTCATTCATTTATTTGTTTGCGAATATGGGTACATGAAGATCTTACATAGTTTACAAATGTGCATTGACCATATCCTACCATAAGGCATGCAAAACTAATAATAAACAGTTTAAAATGTACAAATTGAGGTTAGTAGTACCTCAATGTTATATAATAAATTAGGTACAAAACTGAAAATACAATTATAATTTATCTTGTAAAAATTCACTAACAGTATAGTAAGCTTTTGACAATAGCAATGTTTTAACTTTTTTCTTAAATATGTTAATATCTGCTATCTCGAGGACTGATCTAGGCAAATGGTTATATATGCGTGGTGCCATGCAAAAAATACTTTTATTCAGTAGCGCTGTTCTATTTTTTGGTATACATATATAAAAATTATGTCTCTTACTTTTTAATTTATTAAAATATTGCATGTTATTTCTGACAAATAATACAACTTCATTTATATATATACATGGCAATGTAAGAATATTTAATTTTATAAAGAATGGTTTGCAGCTATCTGTCTGCTTTATATTAGATATGGCTCGAATACATTTCTTTTGCGCATTAAAAACTATTTGTTTATCGGTAGAGTTGCCCCAAAAAATAACACAATACCTTAAAATAGATGCAACATAGCCATGATATGCTGTAAGAAGGGTTGAGTTACTGACCGTTTGCCTAAGCATATACAGTGCATATGAATAGCTATTAATTCTAGAGCAAAGTGAATCAATATGTTGTTTAAAGTTTAAAGTATTATCAATGTTCAGGCCTAAAAATCTTGTTACGTCTACTTCTCGAATCTTATTGTTTTGGTAATTAATATTCATATTGGTTATTTTATTAGATCTACTTCTAAATGTCATTAAATTAGTTTTGTTTAAATTAACATGTAAATTATTTTTTGTCAACCAGTTTACAATATTCTCCAGAGTCTTGTTTATTTCTGCTTCCATATCAGATTTATTATTTCCTGTGAACAGTATAGTACTATCATCAGCAAACAGAACTGTGTTATGTTTCGAGGCTAAAGGAAGGTCATTTACGTATATGATAAATAGAAGCGGACCAAGCACACTTCCTTGTGGAACGCCCGATCTAACTATTCTGTATGTTGATGAGTGTTTCTTTATTAGTTTTGTAATGGGACATATCCTAGTTATCTGACTTATTTGATTTCTATTACTTAAATAACTTTTAATCAAATCATACATGTTTCCTCTCACACCATAGGCGTAGAGTTTGTCTAGTAGTATGTCATGATTCACATAATCGAAGGCCTTTGTGAGGTCCATAAATAGCGCACATGCCTGTTTACCTTTATCCATGTTAGTTAATATAGTATGAAGAAAGTTTTTTTTTTTTTTTTTTTTTTTAATCTTTTTTATTTAGAGGCTTTTACCTTATAAAGGTATGCCAGCCTCATCGTACCCTTAATTACATTTTACTTACTTTTAATAATAAACTTGCCTTATTACTATAAGGGAGAGGCAGACAGTGCTGCAGATATCATGTCATAAACACACCTTGCTGCCGGCGATAAGGGTTCTGACAAAATCCTTATAAAACCTCCAACGTCATATTTATTAATGTTAAATTTCTGCATGACTAACTCCCTCTCCCTTTGGTTCTTCTCACATTCCATCAGTAGGTGTTGGACATCGTCTATCTTGCCACATACTTCACAATTAGGTGAACTGACTTTTTTCATCAGATATCCAAACTTTCGTGATGGAATATGACCAGAACGTATTCGATGCGCCAGTATAATATAAGTTCTACTTATTTTATTTTCAGAAAACCAAGGGATCCGAGGAGGCTCACATTGCATAGTTTTATACCAGATGCCTTTTTCTTTGCTCGTTTGATTGAAATATTCCTTAAAACTATTAAAACAAATTTTCTTAAATCTCCAAAGTATTTCTGTGTAATAAGGAGCTATATCAATTTCTATACCTTCTAATATAGCTGCCTTTGCTAATTTATCAACCTCCTCGTTTCCCTTTATGCCTATGTGAGATGGGATCCATTGCAACCTCAAGTTAATATCTCCTAACTCATAAATCTGTTTGAGTATTATATATGGCCATGTCAATCGTTCATGCTTAGGCCAAGAAATATATAGAATGCTTATTCCTATAAAACAAATGTAATCCAAACTAATATTATAAATGCGAATTTAAGTTTGTTTGTTACGCTTTTAATCCTTAACTACTAGACCGATTGTCATGAAATTTCGCATACACATTGTCAGCGATATAGAAAATATATATAGATAGGATGGAGGAGATAGGATGGTCGTAATTTGCATAAAAAAAACTGTTATTAACCTGACCTAAACTACATTTAGGCAAGGGAAATCGCGTGCAAAATCTAGTTATTAATAATAGCCGGGACCAAGATCGTCGAATGCAATTAGACCCAATAATACAGCCTAAATACAGTCTATTCTTCCAGACCATGTAGTGTTCATGACAACTTCTTAACAGATTTATCTGAAACCTGACATGGCCTCGGACTGCAATTTGGTGTCGCGTTATTTTTGTGTACACGTAAGTGGATGCTCCTGTTAGTATTAGAGACTAAGTTTTAAATATTGCTAATTGCTTTAGAGTTTTAAGAATGGTAAGTGGTTTAATGGTTGCAGCTCCTTACAGAAAAGACTAGTACGATATACAACACTGTAAACCTGTGCGATTAAAAAGAGTGGCCGTGAGATTCTTGCCAGTTCTTCTCAATGGCTCTACGCCCTTGCTTTACTGAACATGGCAAAAGGAAAATTTAAATTCACGTTAATTAGTGTTACTTTGTGACCTACATACATGAATAAACTTATTTTTTATTTTGATATATAATTCATCCAACTCGTGCATACTCAGCATGCAGCATTATGCTAAAGGTACAGAAATCATTTTTATCTAAAAATTGCCATTTATAATCTACTACGCAGTCAACCCTGATGATGCGTGAGCGACGGCCTCTGGCATTGGGTCAAGTGCAAAACATAAGGTTCTTATCTGCGTTCATTAGGCGAACCAATTATAAAGATATTTTATAATACCGTACACTATACTGAAGTTATAATACTCGTAATATTATCAGCCTTGTATTTAAACAGTCCCACTGCTGGGCACGGGCCTTGTCTCAGTATAAGAAGGTTCATCAGTTAAGCCACAGTCCTCCACGCTGGCCCAGTGAGAGTTTCCAGCTTACACATATCTTTGAGAACATTATGGAGAACTCGCCGACATGCAGATTTCGTCACTATGTTTTACTTCTCCGTCAAGACAAGCGATAATTAACTAATTACTATGCACATTACTTCGAAAAGTTAGTGCGGTGTTCCTTGTGACCAATCTCGAGTCCTCTGCACGGCAGTCCAACGGTATCCTACTAGACTATCAATGCTTACTGTATTACTTATTGAACGTGCAGGTGATTAAATCGTTTATTCATAATTAACCAATTTTCAAAGTGTATAACAATTATACCTAATTGTCGGCCTCGATGGCGTAGTGGTTAGAGTAACCGACTGCCACGTCTGAGGTCGCGGGTTCGATTCCCACACAAGTCAAATATTTGTGTGCATGAACATGGATGTTTGTCCTGGTCCGGTTGTTTCTATGTATATACTATACATAGAAAGACCATGTATGTATTTACAAAAAAAAAGTATTTATTATGTATTTTTATCCATCGTCTAGTACCCATAGTACCTACAAGCTCTGCTTAGTTTGGGCTAGATGGTATTGTGTGTATGTGGTAGAATAATATATTATTATTATTATATCATAAGATATCTACTACTAGTCCGCATTATCTTTAAATACAAGCCTAATTTACCAGCATCCGTCAAGAAGCAAAAATATAACAAAATAAATAGAATTAGAACGGTTGGAAAGTGGTACTTGTAAGTGAAACCGAAACAGCATTGTCGCGTGAAATAACTCTCGGTCCGCGTTGTTTGATTTACAGCACATATTTGTCAGAGTTGATGTAGATATATATCATAATGTATGCATGTGGCTAGCACATTTATTTTTTTGCAAAAGAAAAATGTTATAGACTACTTTATGGCTGGATAGTAATGGCGATAGGTCAAATTGCGAGGTTTTTTTTCCTTTTCAGATAGATTGCCAGCTATTATTTTTGTTTGCCAGTCAATTACCGTTTTCATTGGAGTTTTTATTTTTATTCTGTAGCGCGAAAATATAGGCTAATACGTTTTGAGACTTTCAATTGAAGTAATTTTGCAGTGAAATATTTTATAGTAGATGAATGTTTTATAGCCAATTGTTTTTAAACTTCGTTCTAATATTGAAATTTAGGCAATAGTATGATTTATTTATTTATTATACACTTTGTTTACTCAAATTTCATCGTGCCAATGAAAAATAAAATATTCTTGAAATTATTTAGACAATATAACAATGATATTAATAAATATTGTTTATATTATTGTTAATTAAGTATTCCATTGAGTGCCATAATATATAATCAATTTCTGTGTTATGTATAGTGCCAAATTCAAATACAATGTAAAATATTGTTTATAAATAAATAAATGAAATGAAAGATAAACTTTGGTAAATTACTTCTTATTACTCCGCGATTTAGTATCCGCTTGTCTACGAATCGTGTGATTATTTTGGTTTTGTTTTGTTATTTTTATATTTTCTCACTAGTAATTACTGTTACTTCAACTAAAACTACTTAACGTAGTTTGAAGCAGTTTCGCAGCTAAGAAACAGAGGAGAAGAATCTTTAGAGCCCAATTTAAACCCATTAATGTCACCCTTTATCTGATTCCCAATATATTTAATTTGTCTGCACGAATGGCTTACTTGTTTAAATAGTGGCCCCGCTGTTTATGTTGATAATCAAACGGGACAAAAAATTGTGTAATGTATATTAGTCTTTTAAAATTTACTAACGCAATTAAGACCAGTTGTCAATTACTGTAACTACTTTTAAAAGAATTTTGTGTTCATCTTTGCCTTCGCTAAAATCCATAAGCCAAGGCCCTCATTTGCACAATCGCAACAAAAGCAAATAAAAATACTTGTAAACTACACGATAAAAGACCTACTTCTGTCGTGGAGATAGATAATAAAACCTTTCACAATCATAATGGCAAGTGCGTACCTAACGATCACAGACTGTTTGGTTGGCGTGATAGAACGAAATAACTAGGCCCAATTTATAGCACGGTATCGACTGAGACCTTTAAATATTAGGTAATTACTGTGCGATGTTTCTATAGTCGTGTTATCCTAATGTTATTGTCCCTTAAACCTATTGAAGGTAATTGAATGATTGTAGTAGTAGTGTAGTATTGCCTATCGATTATTAGACAAATGTCTATATATTGGCGAGTATGCTGACTTGTTATAGTTTGTTCTAACAAGTCTTCTGTAATAGAGACAGTGGAATTAGTGACTCAGACGGACTATGATTTTTCTCCGGTTCTCCGAAAAATCCAGTGTTGTTTTTCTTGTCAACTACCGTACTAGAAATAATTTTGTGGCATGTTTTCATTGTGTTCACTTCTTATAATTTCGAAGAAAAACCACAGGTTTAAATTTTATTACAATACTAACAACATTTCCTGTACTGTATGGGGATTGAACTCACAGCACTCACAAGTCGGCGCGAAGTAATGGACATAACTAAATAATATGATAATATATAAAACCATACACAGTACAGAACAATAATTCTAACCGTCACATTTCGTACATATAGTAAGTTGGAGTAACAATGGGCAGCTAATTATATAATCCGGTAAATCGAGAATCTATGGAGAATAAAAAGTCTTGACTGCTGTCAAGACAGCGCAGCTTGGAATGCCCGACTAGATCGACTTTTAAAATAGATAAGCAGGTATTAGGCACAAGCAACACTAAAATATCGTTATGCAATGGAAAACTTTAAAGGAATGCTAAAATAATACTAGTGGGAGACTAGTGTCTAAGCTAAGCTTTTGGCTTGTATTTCACGTCACCAGTTTTTCTCCTCTTTAAATAGATGTGATTAGAACATTGCATTTCTATTAGCCAGTTTTAGGGCATATTCTATCTGACTTTTTTGAATTGTGAAATTGTTTTTTGTGTAGGCGTGCGTGTGCGTGTGCGTATGCGTGTGGGTCGGTTTATTTGCGTGTGTTTCTTTTTGAGAGTATGTGAGTGAGTGTGTATGCGTGTGTGGGTGTATGCGTATGATATGATAATAAGAAATATGTTTCTAAGTCGCTACTGCCTGAGATTATAACGATATGATCATAGCTAGTGCAATGCATCTGTTTACCATGAGCTTTCACAGGCATCGACGCACCTAAATGCTTGTGATCATAAGGCATACACGTTATAGACAAAAGGTCAAACTGGTTCATCGGCAATTCAACAAGATGCGCTCCTACTCGACGGCTTCAAAACATGCTTCAGGCTGTATTCGCTTGAAGTGTATGCCTGTCAGGACACCTCACAGCGTTGCTTTATATCAATGTCTAGCGCTTCATGTCCATCCTTACCTTGCTCAGCATTTCTGATCGGAGCATAGACATACTGGCAATGAAACGTGAAAAGTTGCTTCGAAGTCTAAGTAAATTCTTTGTGGAACCTATAATACTGATTGTACGGATGCCGTAGTGGTGTGGCGACTCCGCACAGACGAAGAAGTTCAGCCTACCTTTAACAGATGGCGATACAATCGCACTTCACATGACGACATACTATTCTGCATCGCACAAGTGAAGTTTACACAGCGACTGAGTATATATACAAGCTCCCGATATCAACCGTTGGGCCGCGGCCCGCCAGGCACGATCAACCAGCCTGGTCGGAGGATCCTCCCTTTGTGTTGGAGGGACTTCACACCCCGTTCCTCCACAGTGGTTTAAGTGGTCGCCTTGTCACTGCCACTGCGCCGAGTGTTGTAGGTTCGAATCCCACACGGGACAAAACTTTGTTGGATCCACAAATGGTTGTTCCGTCTGGGTGTCCTTTATGTCCGTAGTTTGAATTTTTGTAAAATCCTAATGCGTATTATTCCTAGAGCGGGTGTGTCTTTTTAAAGAAAAAGAAATATCGTACTTGCTTTTTCATCCAAAGTAAAGCATAACATAATCGTATTTAATCCCTAAACAGTTACTACGAACGAATTATAGAACAATTAAAAGCTGCTACATATTCAGCAACATTACTGAACGATTCAATTACAAAATAATACCATAAACTATATACTACGAGATTGTAAAAATGTAACAGTTTATACATTATTGACCTCCTGAAAACAATCTACATTATTACCCCCTAATTAACCAGATGTTAAAAAGTTGGACCTCGTAGGCGTCCATATTTAACAAACCGGTACAATGAGAATTTTGTTAACGTTTACTTTTTATACTGTTATGGCCAGTTTCATAAGTATCAAGGAAAATTTATCTGAAAGATAAATCGCATGATGTCTCACTCTTGTTAGATTAAGGAAGAGAGATGGTGAGACTTTTATATTATAGATAAATGTTATTTGGAGGTGGTGGAACAGGCCCTAAGTATAGCATACACATCCATCAAATAGTAAGCAGTTACTCTAGCCTGTGGACACTTACAATTCCTGGGCGATCACAAGGAGGCTCTGTACCGTCAACTGGGCACTAGTGTGAATATCTTACGCTGGCATCAGTATATCGGGTAATCGGTAATAACGGTATATTGCTTGCTTGAAGCCTAAACCTTACTCATAGCAGATAGACAACGCCAGGTTGTTCGCCTGCAATCTTCCTGAGGTTGAAGAGTCATTTCGCCTATTCTGTAGTTTGAACTAGATAAGAGTTTACACGGTTAAAGCGAAAAAATAAATAAAAACGACAGTGTGAACTAATAATACCAGATATTTTGGAATTTTTAGATTGCAAATTCTCCGTAACAAAAAAAGCAAACGACTTATGCTCTGACTAGTAGCATTTAGCAGCAATTATCTGTAAGATTGAGAAACTTTCGTTATCGATAAATATCTTTACCATTTACTATAAGCGATGCATATTAATTGGACTAAACTCTTACTACAATAGCTAACGTGAGGACAAACTATGTGGACTCATAGTACGAGCAATGTTAAAAAGTCGAAGCTCAAGGGCTAGCACAGTTAGCTGGTATTCCATTGGCGTGAGTCACGGGAAACTCGGCTGCCGTGACAGAGGGACATTAAGCCGAAAAACAGTCGTTTCCAACGTTTACACGCCAACAATATTCAATATGGAATAGCGTAGTGATTACTCATCTAAATGTTTATTGAAGTGGCTGACAAAAACTTTACTTCCAATAAAATTTGATGTTTGTTGCTGTTTGAAGAAGTTTCGTGTTGATAAGCATGTTTGAAATGTTTTCTCTGTAACATTTCGTTCATTGTAGGTACTGTACTGTTAAAATTTGGAAAGGCCGAATAAAAATGCTGAAGCAGGGAAATGAAAACCGGAGCGGTTATTATATTTTAAAAAGGCAAATACGGCTTAGGTACGATCGCTGGGGCAGCCATTACTTATTAAGTTTTTTTGTAAATCTATACCTACTAATATAAAGAAAAGTGATTTGTATTTTCGTATATTTGTTTGTAATGAATAAACTCAAATAGTACAAGACCGATTTTAAAAATTATCACCACTATAAAGCTACTTTATTCAGGCGTAATATATGCTATATAACATTACGTTACGAGCCAAGAGAGCGAAGCAGTATTCATCAACGTGGGTGAAACTGCGGCAGACAGCTACTGTTATATATTATTTTAGATAACAGTAAGGGGCCTAGTTGACGACTATCCAGCTCAGATCAAATCAAGCGAAATATAGAGTGGTCTATTTCATACTATTAAAACGATAGTAAAAGGTGCATCCACCAATACTATATAGGCTTATATAGGGTGTACCTGCCAATATGTGTTTTTATGGCTGTACGCATGGCACTTGGTTTTTGTGGTAACTGCTAACATACCGAATGATATGGGTCCAATCACAGAACATGGTTCAATCCTCATACGCAATAAAAAATGGTGTATCGCAAAGATAGTTGTTATAAGTGGTTGTGTCTATTATATTACTTGAATGTCTGTAAAATATTGAGAATGAACAAAAGATACAGTGATGTTTGAATTAGTCTCTCTTTAGTTTAACTTCAAATTGCCATTGACTTTAGATTAAAATCATGAATTTCAATAGACACACTTCCGCGAAAGACTAACAAAGACCGATACTTTTATAACGATGACTAAATTTGCTCAGAAACGGTAAAGGCATAAATCATTTTTCACATCCAAAGCACACTTCATATCCAACAAAACTTACATCACAATGCGCTATCATACATTAAAACGCCAAGGACCTTGTGCTCAGTGCTCTTTCGCATAAGCGTAACAAAGATTTAAAATATGTTATTTTTATGAAGCTTTTCAAAGATATTCTTAATTAAATGCAATACTAATAATTCACCATAACATATGCGTATTTAAAAACCAATTAACTTATTTAGATTATTATAATAAATTATGTTATGAAAGTGAATGAAGCCAGAGAAGTGTGTCAGGATCATAGCAAATGAAAATCCGTAGTCTCTGCCTACCCCTCTGGGAAACAGGCGTGAATTTATGTATGTATGTATAATTATAATAAATTTATTTGTTCTCAAAATTTACAGCTGGTTCTTCATCTAGCATATAAATCAATGCGATGCGCATAAACGACACCCAAACGACAACCGAATACAATCATGGATATAATTTTAGCTAGTTTGCATAATTAATATATACATTTTATAATATGTGGTGTATCGGTAGTGTTGTTATTAGGTTCGATTAACTCCCAATGCATCTGTGTCATCGGTAAACACAACCAAGAAAATGATTATTAATTACACTAATAGATTATAATTTGGCGTTTAAAAACATTTGCCACCAAGTGCCAAACAAGTATAGGTACAATAAAAACTACAATAAACCACAAATGCAGAATCATGTCTGCAATCATCCCTTACAATAAAGGAGTTAATTGCTAAAGAACCATTAAAGGAATCTACAAAGGAAATGAACCTTTTTGAATGCTTATTGTATGAGTGTTGGAAAGGTTTAACTCGTAAATTCTTTAAATG
Source organism: Catocala nupta (assembly GCA_963675205.1). Taxonomy (NCBI): domain Eukaryota; kingdom Metazoa; phylum Arthropoda; class Insecta; order Lepidoptera; family Erebidae; genus Catocala; species Catocala nupta. Next base: position 28,535,505 of record OY776091.1, on the reverse strand, counting down.
ACACCCCCACATCCGTGAAGTACTTTACTAGCCCTTTTATGGAGCTTTTGATTCTAGGAATGGATGTCATCGTCTATTATATAGTGTCTACTATAGTAATGTATAAAATAATAATGATATAAAAGAGTAGAATACAAAATGCTGGCAAATGAGAATTCATGGTTCCTTAAATTTTCAATAATGGTATGGCGACTAATATTAATATACCTTATATTTTTTATACGATTAATTTTAGACTTAATTATCTTGAGATGAAGCGCCCCTAACAAATCTTCAATTTACATTACATTTATATTGAGATGTTAATATTAAAATTAAACTGCTTTTAATGTATTTTCTTTTTATGTATAATATAATAATAATGTGTAATTTACATATCAGCAAAATTGCCCAATCAATTATGGTGCGTATTGTTTTAAAGAAAATACCAGACAATCTGGTGTAGTTAATTTCCTTCTCAGCTTATTTTATTTATTTATGCTTTCATTGCTTACTTCTAATCAATCTACTTGGTGCAACATTTTTTACCAGCAAATTGTATTCTACATATATTTAATAATTACGTAGGTACATATTATAATATTCATACGGTAAACAAAGCAGCATAATAATCCTTAATAAGGAACAAAAACGCCAAGATTTTCCAGTAATACTCGCAAAAAACTCCCCCGGCAGCCGCAATACCGACAGTTTTTATATCTTCTACAAACCGTAAGATGGCGTAAGGAGTGAACCGAGTTTCATATTCGACACTATTTCCCTTAGGATCGTGTTAGGAGCGTAAATATTGGCTCTCTGCCATCTCCGAAATGTTTACCTGTTCCACTGTATATTTTACGCACTTTTACCTACTTTCGCGCTCGGTTATTCCTTGAGGTATCTAGTAATAGTATCAATGGCTAGAAGCATTATTGCATTACTGAATTAAATATTAAACTGAGAGAGTTTGTAGAAGGCTTTGACGCAAGTGTAGCTACTTAGAGAAGAGTGTGAAAAGTAAGAATGTTTTCTAAATACGATCCTAAATCCAAATACTTTTTTATTTTGTTATTCTAAGAGAACTAGTAATGTTGTGGTTTTCATAATAACTGTTTCGTAAATATTTTTGAATGGTCAATTTGAATTCTGTTTTTTATCTATAGTTGCTTGTATTTAAGCTAAACATCGATTTTATTTAATGTCAATGTTAATTTATGTAATATTAGTGCTACTATAATATCTATATAATGTTACCTACTATTCTAAAGAAATAGTTATGTTCTAGTTATGTTCTATCAATGTGATCCACGCCAATCAATAATAATTTATGTTAAATTGGAATTTTAAAATGATCTATTATACTAGGTATACACATTTATTATTATTTAATTTAATAATGCAATTAATTTTTAAGTTTGTATATCTCTGTATAATGTGGTGTTAACATCTAATTAATTGTTACACTAACTAATGTTTTAATTGATTGTATTTTATGTTGTCTATGTATAAGTATAAACAGTTGTTGGTTAGCCAAATAAATAAATAAACCAATAATAATAATAATCTTTAATAATCCAAAAATAGGTACAGTTTGTCTATCTTATAGTAACATATAATGGACAAAACTAGATTTTACATGAAACTGATAGAGTAAAACGATGGTGTCTGAGCTAGTGAGAACTGTGTGACCAACACCATATTTTTTTTTTTTTACCTGTGTTAATGCAATGACGCATATCCCTCCGCGGGGGCGGGCGGAGGGATTATGTCGGACTCGCCAGGGTAAAAGAAAGATGGAATAATAGTAAAGTACCTCCCGGAATACCGACTAAACCTACCACGGTGTTCCTCGACACAACCACTATCGACGGGGCCGCGCGAATCGCTTTCGCATGCGGTCGCGACCTCGCCGAGGTTACGGCCCGCCGTATGAAACGGCGAATAAAATAGTTGTGGTGTTTTACAATAGTAATTTAAGTGGGTCTAATATTATTGTACTAGAGAATAGTTAATAAATGAAAAACAATATGAAAATATAAGAAAAAGAAAACAAATTTAAGTAAATTAAGCTATGCAGCACAGTATATGTATGTGTGAATGAGCGCGCGAGCGCTCTTGTGTGTGTATACATACACACACAAGAGCGCTCGCTGTATGCGTGTGTACAGAAACTCAAAGATCACTCACAAGAAGTCTTTCTGTTTCTTCATATGTTAGGAATAGAAGGCCTTCTGTTAGAACTTTTTTACATTCGTGTTTCGGTAGAAAGAATATGTAATTTTTTTTGTTATACACACGACATCTTAGATTTTGAAAATGACGTCCCGCAGCGGATGTTCTGATTCTAGTTATGGTGCATATGTCATATTTGCGACGCTTGTCAGTATGTGGGCGACCATGCGAGAGTAAGGAATGTTTGCGTAGAACAATTTGGAGTATACAAAGCTACCTGATGGTTAGGACTACGATGTCTTTGTACAGTTGAGTTGTAGGGTAGCGAAAAGGTTTATTTAATAGGACCTTTAGGACGGCACGCTGAGCTCTCTTGAGTCGAATCATAGAGGTTTTAAAAGTGCCTCCCCAAAATACTATGCTGTATGCAATGATAGAATGTAGTAAAGCAATGTATATATTTTTTATGAGTAAAGTGTCAACGACGTTTCTCAGTTTTTTCATAGGAAACATTAATTTACGTACACGAGTAGTAGGGAGGTCTATGTGCTTGTCCCAACTAAGCGTACAATCTATCTACACTCCCAAATGCTTAACGTCTGAGGCTCTTTGTATTGATAGACATCGACAGCTGATGTTGGATGACATAACTTGGCAGCTATGTGCTTTTAAATTAATTGTCCTTGGCTGTGTTGCAGACTTAGCAGTAAAAGTGATGAATCGCGTTTTAGACACATTCAATGTGAGCAGATTAGTATTTAGCCAATTCATAACAGTTTTAAGCGCAAATTCAGCTGATTGTATTGCACTGTCCCATGACTCCCCACTTATTAAGAGAGTTGTATCGTCCGCATAGGCTAGCAGTTTGCAGTTTGGAATTGAGTGCATGCAGAGAGTATGACATAAATGAGGAAAAGCGTGGGAGCTAGCACGCTGCCCTGTGGTAAGCCGAAAGTAAGGTACATGTCATTACTAACACAATTATTTACCTTAACACGTTGACTACGGTTAGTAAGATAGTCACGGAATAAATTTAAAGCAACGTCTCTCACATCTAGAGCCTCCAATCTTTGCAAGAGAATGTGTGTTAATATTATTATGTAATTATGGTGAATTGAACTAAGCTATTTAACTTATAATACAAATTGAATTAAAGATTATTGAAATTTATTATTAATAATATACATATATAGTTTATTCTCTAAATATAAATTAATATTTATCATAACCATTGCATTTTATACAAAAACCACGAAATTAGGTGTATGGCATAATCGTCAATTTCATAACTAAATACCTGTGTATGGCATAATCGTCAATTTCATAACTAAATACCTCGACGGCCCCGAAGAATAATCCTGTATTATACTATTGCTGACTTTTTACTGTTTTATCATTTATGGTATCTACGGGTTACATCAATGCATTTTTTTAAGGTTTTTTTGCAGTAATTTCCAACGATTTTTCTTACAAAAAATTTGTTCTATTGTAATTTTCCAATTTTATTTACTAGAAAAGAAACGTAATACATTTTTACAAATTAAATTCTGTGCCTTTATTTTTGTAGAGTAATATTACTGCAAAATATTATAGTAAAATTTTAGGTTAACGCGATTATAGGTTTATTATCGTGAATTTTGAGGTAGACATTTTCGATAATGCACTGTTACAATGAAAAATAATATACCAGATAACGTAAAGTTAATGAAGACCAGTGGTCTAGCAAAAAAACACTTCTTGTTTGTAAGTTTGTAAGACAAAATCTAGATTGTAAGATTTTTTAACAAATGGTATATTATACAGCAATAGTTTTTCTTTAATTAGGCTTAGTTATTACTTACTATAAAGATAAGCACTATTGTGCTTACCTATAGATATATATACCTGTAAAAATGAGCTCCAGCACAGAAAGAGTCTCAAAAGAGTTTTAAAAGAAAAAGCTCAATCGAGAATATTTGTCACAAGACCCCAAATTATTAAAACTATTTATATTTAGGTTAGGTTAGGTTAGTTACACTGTCGGGCACGCCACGATCGTGGCGGTAAGTCCCGTGTTTGAGGAGTGGCTGGAGAGGCGGCATGGCGCCCTCACCTTCCGGCTGACACAGGTACTGACTGGCCACGGTTGTTTTGGCCAGTTCCTGTGTCGTATACGCCGGCAAGAGACGCCCGGTTGTCACCACTGCGGCGACAGCCGCGACGTTGTCGAGGACACGGCGCTGCATACTTTGGCGGTGTGCCCCGCCTGGGCATCGCAGCGCCGTGATTTGATCGCGGCAGTCGGATCGGCTGCCCTCTCGCTCCCGGCCGTAGTTCAGTCTATGGTCCGGAGTGAGAGGTCGTGGAACGCCGTCACCTCCTTCTGCGAGGAAGTGATTTCCAACAAGGAGGCGGCGTGCGTGTTCCCACGCGCGCCTCTGTGTTGAGTCCAGTAGACAGTAGGGTTTTACTTGAAGTAAGTACCTTTGGGTAGGTCTTATTGCGTAGGGGCCTGCCGTTTCATACGGCGGGCCGGAACCTCGGCGGGGTCGCGACCGTATGCGAAAGTGATTCGCGCGGCCCCGTCGATAGTGGTTTTGTCGAGGAACACCATGGTAGGTTTAGTCGGTATTCCGGGAGGTACATTATATTTTTAACATCTTATTTTACCCCGGCGAGTCCGACATAATCCCTCCGCCAACTCCCGCGGATGGATATGCGTCATTGCATTCCCCCACGTAAAAAGGTTAGTTACACTGTCCCCGACGTTTCGGTTGCTTTTCAGCAGCCATGGTCACGGGGAGAGTTTTAATAATTTTATTAGATTAAAAATTAGTAAAGTTCAATAGTAGTAGCAGTGTAACAGTTTCAAAATTATGTAATTCAGTGTTAAATAAACAGCGCGATAAAATTCGTATAAATGAGTTTAATTTCAATGAATAACATTCACGTAAACAGAAGACAATAGTAATTTTTAGCCTTAAATAGATCAATGATCTACAATTGTTTTAACCGTTTTATGTGTATATAACAACCTCATAACTTTTTGCTAGGTAAATTCTTTTGATGATTCTTTTTTTATTTGAAAGATGGTCCTTTCCATGTGGTACCATTTGATCAAGATCTAACCAGTAGTACGTATTTGGTTGACTTCGACTACATTGACGATGTTCTCATTTTATTACTTGTCGATGTAAAATGAACAAAAAAACAACTGTATAAGATGGCTTGGAAGCGAATCATAGTATTTTGAGGTGATGTTGATAATTTGGTGATATTCTGATGAAGACCTTCGGTGATATACAATGGGATTGTTTAATAAATGACAGTAAATATGCCGTGATTGCTGCAATCACATGTATAATCGTATGTACCTATAGTTTACACAATTCCAAATTGGTTTTTGATAGCATTTAAAGGAGTCATGTGCAACTGTAAAACTCAACAAAATGACTTTTGATATGACGCTGAAGTCATTACGCACCGGAACTCCGGCATAAATTTAGAATTATAATTCCCTTGTTCAAAACATTTTTCATGTAAGCCTGCATTTTTGAAAGCCAACATTTTGCTCTTTACAAGTCTCTTTTGAAATGGCCTTGGAGGTGGATTTCTTATTTTGAGATGGGCGTTTCTGCTTTTCTTAGTTTGTCTCATTTAAACGGCGTTATCTCATAAGAGAAGCGTGTTTAGTAGGTATACCCATATTTAGACAAATAAAATCAGTTATATCGAACTTCAGATTCACTAAAAGTCGAGAAATAAACAATAATTTTAACAATAAAGTACACCGACTTCAAAGCAGATTATAAAACAAAAATGCACTAAAACGTAAAAAAGTAATTGTGTATTCTTGTGTTTATAACAAAATTATTAGGATGATATAATTTACAATTATTGTAATGTGTCGGCGTCAAAAAGGTTATCTTTAAATATGATTTTGATGAGGCATATTTCGAAATAGTATTTTTAAATTCATTTCTAATTAAACGACGTGAGCGACAACCTAAGACCAATGGTTTGATTGAAGATATTGAACGTGCCTATCATCAACCCTATCATATAAACAACACGTTGCATACAAATGCATTGTCTTTGTACAATAGTGAAGCGATTCCAGGGTATTACCACGCATTTTATGAATCGTTAATTTCTGTATAAAATAGTGATGATTGCGATAAAGAATAAGAAGATAATGATGATGCCAATGATAATATCGATTATTTTTTAATGTTTTTACATGGCTATATTTTTTGTACTTTTATTGATTATTTATTTGTGATCTTTGATGAGAACATTTTGTGAGTTGTCATTAATTATTCCCTAGAAGATACCGATAGCAATTTTATTTTACATAATCGGTTTTCAATGATTACGTATATGACTACCAAATATTTTCTATAAAAACATGTTAAACTACTTTACACTATTATGGTTATTTAAAATTTTGCTATAATAAGTCGCTAAAAGGACATTACAGTCTCTCTCTATAAAAAAAAATACGTTTAATAATCCTGTAAAGCAATATCATGCTGGATCGTAAGATATTAATACCCTAAAAATTGTATGAAGCCATTTTCGGTAATATGTATTTTAATGAATAACTAATTATGCGTATATTTAATAGTTACACTCAAACCAACTAACTGTTCGGGTAAAAAGTAGCTTTCCTGTCGTATAACAATGTTATCATAATTACCTTTTGTCGAAAAGATATACGCGGAAAACACTAAAACATCTTTACTGTAAAATTAGATTTTTGCGATTACCGGTTTATTCATCGGGGGCGTCGCCTAATATTTACCTAAGCAGTTAGTTTATATTTGCTAAGCAGTTATTTTATATGTTGTTGGTAGTTTAATTAGCACATTGGTATTTAATTATAATATGTAAATTTCAATAAAATTGTTTGTTATCCCAAATAAATAAATAAATAATTTAATGCCCTAGCTTCTTATATCTGTCATGTGTTTACGGTATGATAGGGTTGACATGTATATTATTTTATAAGGAATTAAATAAAATTATATAGAATACTACTAACTCATCTTAAGCTAAATGGTGGTGCAAGTTTTTCTATGTGTGCTCACGGACGTTAAAACGTAATTTTATCTGGCTACAGTTTGGCTTTCTAAAAGCTTAGGTTAACTTGGTTTATTCTAGTCATCGAATAGTAAGAACTCAGAGGCATTGGTGGCGCTTTGAAATAGTCAGCAGTAGAACTCGGACATTGCGGATTTAGATCTATTAGTAGAATCTTGATTTAGTCCGTGCCTTGATATTCCAAGAAGTTAAAGTGCGCAACTTTATCTTCTACATCTTTTGATGGCTTCATGTTCATATGTTACACGAAAAAGCAAATGCGGTTTACCACTTGTTTATTTTATTAATGGTGACAGTTTAAATGATTATGTAGTCCTAATCTCGATGTTATATAACATTATCTGCTGCATCAATCTGTAATTAAACCTTGTGTTTTTAATAACAGACTGCACGATACACATAATTATGGCATATTACATATAAAATAAAATACACACTTACCTAAGAATATACTAAAAAAGTAAATCCAATAATGCTATTTTAATAAAAGGTAATCTTTTTCTATGCATTTTTATGTTAATAATTTCAGTCATATAAGGTCTAGAAAAATGTAAACTCAATTATGCTTCGAGACCAAGTGTAAACCAAACCAAGAAAATTATGGCTATGCAATGCGAACTTTTAAGACATTGAGAGCTTAATGGCTAACTCAACTTAACTCGACGACTCGAGTAACCGAGTAAATTAGAAACATATATTCTTAGAAATCCATCTACCGTTTTTGAACCGTATGAAAAAGTTAAACAGTATTTTCAAAAATGCTTCCATTAGAGGATCTGTATACTCATTTGTCATTCGAATAACATAAAATATATATGTACATGATTGCCTGGTGCTATCACTACATACCTACATTTCTATCTCTATCATCATTATCAACAATCGTGGAGTTGCGGAATTAATTTTCAGTCCAGGCAAGATGCTGTCACAAAGGCTAGAGGAGTGCACGGTAGATGGCAAAAGACTTGCTACCAATAACATGAGACGTAGATGAAGCTGACAAAATGAAGGTAGAAAACATTGCACGTAAAATGTCGTAGGGAGTAGGTATATCTAAACAAATCCCCTAAAAACATTTTTATTATATATCCAAACAAGTACTTAACTCGCGCCGCTTAAAAAGACATTAAAAATAGGACCCACTTAATGAATCTACAACGTGCTTCTAAACAATGGACATAAAATACTTAATTACACATAAAAAAAGGTTCTCTGGCCCTTTTTAACATAATAAGATTAGGACAAAATTGTAGTAGAGATGCCCTGTGGGAGGGTGACGCATATATTATAAGATTATCTCGTGCAATTAGTATGTGCCAGATTAACTAAATGGCATTCGGATTTCGGTTGGTGTGTTCTACAAATGCCGTTCTTCTGGATGGGCAAATAAAACATAGGACGTTAAATTTTTTTCCTACTTAAGAAAACTCTAGTTATTGCCCGCGGTTTCTCTCTCGTTTATCTGGATTTTGTCAATGAATTTATATTTCTCGGGTACAATACTTTTTTCTAGATGAAAGGTAACCTAGTCTTATATAAAACAACAATGAATATTAAGTATCTATATAATAATACGTGAAGCAAAAACTTTGTACCCCTTTTTACGAAAATTGCGCGGACTGTGAAGTATGAAATTTGCCACAGTTAAAGTTTATATGGAGAAGGTGAGGTGAGGGAGTGGCGAATCCTAATATTTTTATTAAATATGCATAAAAAATACATTAAATTAATGAAAAAACACTACACGCACACAATCATACATTTGACACACGCAGTGGAATCGCGTTCGTAGTATTTCGGCATTGTTCGGCTGATGAACAATTCTTCGTAACTATGGTTACATTCCTTAATAAAAATTTAATGGCCAGTGTATAGTTAAGTAAATATTAATTTGTTTGAAAAAGATAGGTAAATTAACCTGTATAGCTTTGGCGAAATCTAAATGAAATATAATTATAAGGGTATAGTTATAGACAATAAAACCTTAATAACGATCAAACTCAGCAGTATTATCCTCCTCACATCGGTACAATAAAAAGGTTCTTTTCACAGTCCTGTATTTAAGAAATATATTTACGAATACATCCACAAGTACATATAAATGTTGATGGCATATATTTGAGGCCATAAGGCGGTAAGGGTCCTTATTTGAATAACATTACGCAATTTGTACTCGCACGCAACAATGCTGTAATTGTTGGTGATAATGTGTTATTTATTTACACGAGTTTTCTTTTTAATGAAACGCTGTTTGTTTATGTATGTGTGAGGTAGATTAGGTTATGTGAATACGTGTGTGTGTGCGTGGCAGATTAAGTTATATAAATGTTTTTGTTTTTCTTGGTGGCTAAGCAAAAATGGTTGCATTGCTTTGCATTAGTTCTTGGGTTTGATTTCCAATTCGGACGAAGTTTCATAGTATTGTTCTGTAAAAGAAATTCTCAGTAGAAGCACGGAGTATAGAAATGTGGCCGTTGCTTATGTAGGACATAAACCATAGCTAGTAAAATGTGAGTGTTACAGATCTCTGCCTACACTTTCGGGGATTTAGGTGATACTATGTATTTATGTTTTTGTTTTTATACATATGTAGTGTGATATAAGCAATTATAATATTGTTACACTCAGTGCTATCTCTCATTGTGTGGATGACTCGGCATATATTTTTTATTTTTTATTATTTAAACTACGTAGATTCGTCGGTACGAGTAGAGTATAGAAAACGCTGGCACATTCTCTAATCTTTGTATTGTTATATACCGGGCATGACGTTTCTAGAAAACTCCAGAAATGCTTTAACCGCGTATAAAAGGGAGAGGCCAGCGCTCGCCGAGTCAGTTTACAAGCGTAAGCGGTCAAATATTCATAGAAGCGAACGGAAGCGAAAATACTATGGAGTTTGAAGCAGTTATAGTTGGAAAAGTGTAGTATAGTTTTTGTTGTGTTTTAAAGTTAATTGTGTATTTACATTCTTATCCGTCGAACCCAGCACGTAACAATATAAATTGAGCAGCGGTAGCCCAATGGATAAGGCATTGGACTTGCGACCGAAAGGTCCCGAGTTCGAATCTTCTCTCATTGTACTACCGACGTGAACCCACTCCTAATACAAACATTCTAGATTAGCTGGAGGGGTTAACAAGAATAATATTTGATACCCAAATTGCAAAAAAGAAAAATAAACAAAGACGTATGTTATATGCGCTAAAAGTAAGGATCTATAGTTTATCCAATTGTCAATATTTCAATCAGTTTATTTAGCAAGATGGGCTCTTAGTTAACTGATCCCGCTCGTACTGGACCCGCGGGATCAGTTGACCTAATGCATATTTTGAATTGGTCAACTGATCCCGTTTCATAATTTTATAATTTGTATAGACACCGAGACATTAAAGTGTTAGACATTAATATCACCAAGGCATTACTAAGAAGCCACAGACACATTACATTTGAAGGTGAAGTATTTCCATTGTCAAAATGTGAATACTTGAATTCAGCCAATCGTAGTTTAAGAACAGGATTTATTGTTCCATTAGTCATTCGTTACCCTTGGTGCTAAAAATACCAATTTCTAATCTGTTTATTAATTTATAATATGTTTTACATAATTCATTATAACACTAAATAATCTAATGAATATTTACAAACGTATTAACAAAGACATAAACAATTATAAAAATTTTGAGCAAGACATACAAATATATTTAATTTAGTTTTATCACGGGTGTGACAAGGACATCGAGTGTTCGTGTTGCGCTATTAACATATGTAGATCAAATTAAAGTGATATAGTTTGCTTTAACACTAATAGTTTTACTATTTCATTTCTTACAACATACGTAGTAAACGCGACTGCTATGCAAAAGGTTTCGAGTTCGACACCCAAACGTGGTATTTCAGGCAAAAATACTTTATTTGCTGCAGTATATATGAAAATATGTTCAGTAACCAAAGATGTTTACGTGGAATCTCAAACTAAAGCTGATGAACTGCGGATGTAAGTCACATCTGCTTGTAAGTGATTCTGAGTAACAATATGGATTCTGTAACTGTTTTCCGCATAGCGGAACAATTTCCTTCCTTTCGCGGAATCTAAGTGTAGTTGACTAAATTAAAAGGTAACACACCTTTAACTCTGACTAACCCTTTAGAAATAAACGTTCGTGATGCTACGTCGTATAGCGATATGACTAGGGCTGCGCAAATTTGATATTACTTCCGTACATGAGTCACGGCTTAGCCCCCTCTATCATATATACAATCACAGATACATACGCACAAACTTGTTACAGATATTTGTGGTCATATTTGAAGGTGATATAATAATTAAAAACGAATAGTTATGCCTGAATAAAGTTCAGAAGAATAATTATAATGAAACTCTTTTGAGAACATGAAGAAACACATCGTAACCTATTGAGTTTCACCGGTATACCAGTTATAATATCAGCCCTGTATTAAATTGTCCCACTGTTGGGCACGGGCCTCTTCTCAGTGTAAGAAGGGTTAGGCCATAGTCCACCACGCTGGCCTAGAGCGGGTTGGCACACTTCACATATCTTTGAGAACATTATTGAGAACTCTTAGACATGCAGGTTTCCTCACGATGTTTTCACCACCATTAAAGCAAGCGATAATTAACTATTTAATACGCACATAACTTCGCAAAATCAGAGATGCACGCCTTGGGATCGAACTCGAGACCTCTGCGTGGCAGTCCAACAGTTTCCCACTAGGCTATCGCTGCTTTATACCAGTGGTCAGACACAATAGATTTTTAATTATGTCTGGTACTCTAAGACTTCTCAGACTACGTACAGAATTATTTATAGACGGTGTGAAGCGAACGTGGGTGAAGATTACCGCTTACTAACAGACCATATATAAGCTTGTCACCCATGACGTTTATAAAGAAAACATATTAAAAGATCTTAACATAGACAAGATTTCATAAAAAAATATTTGTCTGTATATTCCTTGAGCAATCTAACTCGTTCATCATAAACATCAAAATTAATATTTATAGCGATTATTCTAATAAAAACAAATATTCACGACATCAGCAAAATTTTGACATTGAAATAAAATCTTTAAAATTTTCTGTAGTTTTCAAATTATTCAGTGTCTATTTACCTTTATACCTATTTATTTAGTCTTAAGGTAGGAAATATAGATACGCACCGCTCTCTCGCAATTTAGGAGTGCGCATTACAAAAATAAAGAAGAAGACCCGGTGCTTTCTCCCTTCCCCTTCTGACAACACAATGAAGCTCTTAAAAGCTTACTCACAAGTTGCGATGTTGGTTGAAATATAGGTTCTTTACCGGTCAAGCTGTTTCAGACCTGATTCGTTGAGCTGATGGTCTACTAACCCCAATGGAGGTATCGTAATCGTGCAAGTCCTATAGTTCTGATTCTACGCGCTCTCTGTGGCAAGGAATCGCAACTCAAATAGTCAGTAGTAACCGATAAATAGAGTTTGTCAAAATAAATATAATCTTCTACTACCTACGCTCGATACATTTAAAAAGTTATTAAATCTGAATAGCGACGTATATGATCAGTTTGCCCCACTTTTACAATTAGACGTCCACATACTAGTCTATTTTGGGCAAATAGATCAGCTGTAGTTTTAACAATAGAGTCCACTTGTGGCCTAAGTTACTTTGTTGAAGAAATTCTGAGGATTGACGCATCCAACACGTAAATTCAAACGTGGTAGCCCTGAGATGTTAATACGGACAATCGCGTACAGCGTTCATTCATAACATGAGCTTTCAGTTATGGAAGCTAAGTTTATTAAAATATACATAGATTTACGTATGTCTATCATTTGTCTACCCTCTTTGGGGATCCAAAGAGCGTAGGCGAATGGGTATAAATATATGTATTTTAGTCATACATAATAGCAACTATGTGCGGATTACGTGCTGCAATTAAAAAATTGCCTGACAGAAAAACTAAATTATCTGAAACATGAGCAAAAACTTATCACATATATGTGGAGGCGGTCTATTAATCGGTATCACAACTACTCGAAACAATGCAAAATAGCATTATGTGTCGCGTAAATCTGGGTCCAATGGCAGACCGAATGCTGAACCCATCGTGGTTCAATATTCGGTCTACGATTTCATCCCATATAAGTTAGAGTAACCATCACTAAACTGTCAACATAAAGGACAAAAACACACCATCACCAACACCATTAATAGTAACCTAGAAACCGCACCACCGTACATGTAAACTAAGTAATCTCGAAGCAATTATCGAAACGTCCAAACTCATGACTGGAAATTAGTTTCAATATTCACCAAAAGATTTGTAGCTAAATACAGATATTGTTCTTATAATCCAATACCTATTCACACTAGTAGTGCTGGAGAATAACTTCCAACACAGGAGCGAAACATCGAAACTTCGAACTATGTTAAATATTAACACGTACACGAACCCTTCTCATAATAGATAATTATTGCAGTAAGTAATGTATGAGCCCGATGTGTACTCCCCAGCGTGCCGCTTCGTGTGTTTATGACGGATCCTGCTCATTTTGTTTGGCACTTCAATAAATACGTTAATATTGATATAGTAACTCTATATTATGGAATATATTATATACGGTAGATATGTATTTGCTTGAAATCTGCCGTAGAAAAACCTATGAAAATCACATGACATAATAATATTAGATCAGTATATAAACTGTCACACATCTGGGCATAGGCCTCCTCTCAGTGTAAGAAGGGTTAGGCCATAATCCATCAATATCCATATAGAGTTTTGCCAGTAGTAGAGCCTCGCTAATTTCAGCATGAATGGGCCGGCTCGACCGGGGAAGGACTACCCTCTTACAGAATATTGACGTGAAATAGCAGTACTCCTACTGTTGTGTTTCGTTCGGTGAGTGAGAGTGCCGGAAGCCCAATCACCCTCTTTCCCCCTTCCAGCTTCTTCTCCTTTCCACTTCCTTTCCTAAAAGGTTGGCAACGCGCAAGTGATGCCTCTGGTGTTGCAGGCGTCTATAGGCTACGGTGACTACTTACCATCAGGTGGGCCGTATGCTTGTTTGCCACCATAGATGCATAAAAAAAAAATTCAAGCTGACTCAGAGCGAGTTGGCAGTATTCGCATATCTTCGAGAGCATTATGGAGAACTCTCAGTCACGCAGCTTACCTCACAATGTTTTCTTCACCAATAAAGCGATTTATATCTATACTAATATTATAAAGCTAAAGTGTTTGTTTGTTTGGTTGAACACGCTAATCTCAGGAACTACAAGGTCCGAATTAAAAAAATCTTTAAGTGTTGGATAGCTCATTTATTGAGAAAGACTATATATAAAGGCTATACATTACGCTACGACCGACGGGGGTAGCGCAGTAATCATAAAGGCGGGTGAAACCGCGGGCACATCTAGTTTATTATATAACTTCAAAAAGTTAGAGATACTCGCCTTGCGATCATACTTGAGACCTTTGCGTTGCAGTCCAACAGTCTCCCACTAGACCATCGCTTCTATAAACTATTTTAAGACGTCGATATTTTTACTGCTGCATTTATCCTAAAAAGGTTACAACGAATACATACGGAGTCTTAAGCTTATGTCTCCGAACGGATAGCCAAAGGTGTATTGCACGCCCACATTTTATCAGCAATGGCTTTAGGCCTCATGTAAAAGGGGCCAAGCCTATTGCTTTTTACTAAGCATAGTACCAAACTCCGTGCTGCCACGCCGCTCCGTCTGCTACCGAACTGCCGCCATTGCCATAGCATATTCTATGGCAAGTGGTAACTGCTCATAAACTTGGTTGTGTTTCATCCCTATACTTTTATTTATTCTCCATCCCTATATTCCATAAAGAAAGAAAACAAGCCGCTACCCAGCGCAAAAGTAGATTTATTAGGAACGGTTTTCCCTTTCAGCTAGAACCCAATTCTTCTTGACGGGAGGATGCTGAAGCTGGCAGAATGTTGACGTTAACACGCTCGAAGTCTATAATAAATTAGCAATCCTTATGAATACAGAACACCAGCTATGCCGTAAATAGCACTAGGTTTGCACATACCTGGTTACCTGTACAGCTAGAATACAACATTTTCTAGGAAGTTGCCATTTATAGAAAATCGATTGATTTTACGTTGCATAATGAGTAATTGCCGTATTATCAAACTCGTTGGCACTGGTACGCCTCGAGCCTGCAATAAAATATGTATAAATTATTGAAATTAAACTACTATATACGGATTTTATCGCGTTGTTTATTTAACACATAATTTAGAAACTGTTACACTACTAAACTATACTATTAAACTTTACTAAATTATTAAAACTATTAAACTATTTGTATTTAAGTATACACTTTCCCCGACGTTTCGGTTGCTTTTCGGCAGCCATGGTCACGGGGAGCCATGGTCGCGTAAACAGAAGATAACATTAAGTATAAATTAATTACATCACATAAACGTTGGCAATCTTTAGGACGTCAACGTAACAAATTAATATCAAAGCAATAATCGTATCGTACGAGAACGAAGCAGACGAGTTGTCGTTGCGTCTGTACAGTCGCACCGATTTATTGCGACACGCCCCTCAGTCCGCAGTAACATTTTCATTTAATGTTTTTGCTGGGTAAAATAATGCCAGTTATACGTGTTAACCCTTAATGGTTCATTGACACGAGAGCCTACTGAGGCTTTATTTTTTTGTTGGTTTAGTTTAGCTTTTGTGCTGTCTGGTGCTACTTTTGGGTTTTGTTTTTGGTAACTGTCCTCTAGACTGTTTTAGGGGTTTAACACTATTGTGGTTGGTTGCCGCACTTCTTATCTGTTTAAATATTACGTAAGGTTTCGCGAAAATATTACTAGTACCTATAGTTCGTATACTACCGTATGATATTTTCTTCATGTTTTGGTGCAATAAATATTATACACGAACAAAATATAATATAATAAAACTCATATCAGAAATAAGGTATATTTGAGTCCAGTATTTAAATTGTAATTTTTCTTAAGATTAATTTTAAAAAAACTTAAGTAGCCTGTAAAGCATTTTTGTAAAGACATAGTAAACTTAATTGAATAAATAAAAAATATATTAACCTAATTAATATTTTTTTTTATTGGCAGTACATGGTAGACTCATACTCATAGACTTTAGCAATACCAAAGCACTGCATTCTGGTTTAAAGACTTGTTATAGCACTTAGGAATCATATTAGACTCAGAGCATATTTCGACAGACGCATCCCTACGCGTCTCCATGTCTTCGCCTAAACTTTGCCTAGACGCTACATGTGAACAGCATGAAACTGATTGAATAAAGCCGTACTATACAATAGCTACATATTCGATTAATCAGTGTTATGTTAAAAATAAAATTTTAAGTTTATTATAGAGAAATTATCATATGGTATTGTTTATTGTTATAAAACCGTCAGGATAATATGTTTGTATACTAGAAATATGAATTGCCATTGACTATTTAAAAAAATTTTAAGCTAGTACTGACTTAACTGTAATACTGACTTGACTAATTCTTAAGACGAATACGTCTTAAGAATTTTATTGTTGTCTAACTATCAGTCTATTTGGCTGGCATCACATAAATACTGCCGAGCAGCTTTTGATGCATGCTGATTCCGATAAGTAGAACTGGAGATGTGGTGCAAATTTTGGGTGACCGTATTCCACGCAAATGAATTCGCCAGCAAAGGCTAACATTTATTTACTAATAAGATTCCACTTGGCAGACTTAAAATCGTCGACTTTCTATTCGAGACTTCGCCTGCCTACGTCCTTCGGCGACCCATACCGGGATAAAAAGTTCTATATGATAATCTAAAACAAGATGACAAACATCTTCGCAAACTTTTTCTTCTTCTTCGATACAGTTAAACTAGCATATCTACACAAGTTCTTATGGAAATTAATTATCAAAGATTTCACACGAGCTTACAGAATTTATTCTCCAAAAATTTGGTACCAGCTGACCTAGGAATACATAAAAACCATACATTCGCTTATCAGACAGTGGAATACAGCAGTGAAACGCGGTAATTGGGTTACTAGCGTACTAGTCCACGTAAGTCGTTACTATCCGTGCCTCGTTGTAATATTTAAAGCTCTTTCATTATTGCTGGAGCAACTTTCACGCCGTACTAATGAAATTCGCGCTGGGAACAACCGAAGCAGCATTGATAATGTTTTATGAGAACTGATATGGGTTAAGTACGTATTAAAGCTTCTTGAGATAAATTCTCGTAAACTAAGGTGTTGTATGTTCATGTTTGGTTATCCTTGATGAGTGACAGGTGACAGGGTAATAGTAGCAATAGGATTGATTACTCTATTATTTTCATTTTAAATTTAAATTTTTCGTTGAAACTAAAACACAAAGGTTATTTTTACTTAAACAAAGATAAATAAGACAGAAGCCTTTTAAATGCGATAGGAAAGGATTGCCATATTTCAACAAAAACGCAGATACTTTTTGTACCGTAAAGCTATTTCAGTAAAGGCGTGCGATGGCTAGTAAAACCCTCTCGCCCTTACTTTTTCTCATACTTCAATTGAAAGTATGAAAGACGCCGTAATTTTGCAGCAAATTGATTTCTTTTGAATACTGTGTGTTTTTGCATAAAATAACACGATTGCAAATTCACGGACTAACATAAACATATGCTATTGGAATACTTACTTATCGAAAAGTCATTGTAATTCCAATGAGTGCAATTACAAATGGTTGACAGTGTCTGTGCTCGTCCGTTATTTCTAGTTAGTCGTACTGCGTATGTTCGAGACAACTGAAAATGTAAAATAAAGTGATATGACGAACATACATAGTATATGTCCTATTTCCTCAAATGGAAAGACAAACGTGCGAGATTTAAAAAATCAGATAGGCACTGGATTATTCCTCGATGTCAAAAAATATTATGGATAAATTTAAATGCATACTACAACACATGCATAATTTTACTTAATTCATTCACAAAACTATCACAACTAACTGTATGTATAAAAAAATACGGCTGTTTGCACACTTGCCGTCTACACAACCTGACTTAGGTTGTATTAGGCTCGGTTTTTAAGATCTGATACTAAAAACACCGAGCCTAATATACTACGGAAAGGTAAGCTCAAGATTAATAATAGGTCATCTCCTGAACAACGCTACAGATCTTCACGGAACTATTAGCATTCCTCTTGAAATTTTTGGGAGGCACTCTTACTACCGTTATATTTTTGTGTCCATTAGGCTTAAAATAAATACTGTCGTTAATAGATTGCTACAAGATTCCCTTGTACATGTCTTTATATTTTAATTTAATTAAATACGATTAGTTTCTTCCTAACTAAATTACGACAGAGGTCTGATAAGTATTTTAAAGTTTCTGTGACATCGTCATCGATTATGACGTATTTTAAAGAATAACTTAAGTCTAATTCTTTTTATTCTAAGGGCTTTAAAAATTTCTTTGGTAATAAAAACAAACATACCAATACAATATAATTAAATTACATTATAATAAAATATAATTAAATTAGCTTTTGAACCTTGTGAGAGAGCATACGAAAAAAATATCCTATGTGTTATGTGGTCTATCTATGTATGTGCCAAATTACATCCAAATTCGTTCAACAGTATACACATGATTGACTAAAAAGCATACAAATATGTTCACAAACGTTTACATTGATAATAAATAGAATAACACCGTATTCTTTTTCGTCCAACTGTACAAAGAATTTATTTATCGCTCGCGCCAAATTTGTTACAAGACATACGCCATCATGCAAAACTCAACTTGCTAACTCACCGTATCACGTACGCACGAACACGGTAACGAACAAAGCGTGGTAATGAGATCTTTGCACGTTAAAGTTTATACTCCTACCCCCAGGGAAGGACGGGAATGAAAACTTGAGATGAACCGTGTTTAAAACTGACTTCGAATGTCTAAAGGTCTCTAATACCCTCCGTGTGTTTTTTCCATATTATTATAATAACGATATATATAAGGCTGAGGTGTAATGGGGCTCAATAGAGCTGCGAATTTGTGGCTCATTTTAATCTACCTTCCATTACCTATATTTAGTTGTCCTGCGAATATATTTAGAAGTTTCTGGCAACTTGCAATCGAGATACAAAATAGCAACTTGGAATCATAGCATTGTTAAGAAAGCTTTTCTAAATTTAAAACAATCATCAACAGGATACTATTTGCCTATACATAGATATATTAAATACTTATCTTGTGTGGGGGCCAGTCAGTACAGACCGGCGACACTTCGACCCAGTGGGATCTTTTGCGTGGACTTCTCCAATAACGACTGCCATAAATGTTCATGGCAGCCGGGACCGACGGCTTAACGTGCTCTCCGAGGCACGGAGCAGACGATAATTGTCAATCAATACGCACATAATTTCGAAAAGTCATATAACTTCCGAAAGTCAGAGGTGCACGACGTGGGTTCGAACCCGAGACCCTCTGCATTGCAGTCTGTTGGTCTCCCCACTGAGCTATCGCTGCTCTTTATTACATACTTACAGCTGCTCGTAACTTTCTTTGCATTTCATTAAAATGTGTGATATTCTTTAAAATATTTGTTGGTGCATAAGAATCCTGGTGACAAGTTTAATAATAATCCACAACAGGCACGAGTTCTCCACAAAGTTAGATGCAAAAATACTTTAACATTTAACTCTTTATCGTCTATAGTGAGAAAATAAATTAATCCTTACTAATATTATAAATACAAACGTGAATGTTTGTTCGTTACGCTTTAACTACTCGACCGATCTTCATGAAGTTTCGCAGACGCGTTGTCAGGTTTACAGAAAAGGACATATTATGGTGCCTTTCATCCAGGAAAAGAGTACTATTCGTCAGGGATAGGTATTTATTGAAAACATCTAGATTAACGCGAGAGAAGATGAGGGCAAAACATAGTGTTTAAAAAAAAATTAATGTTCTTTTATATTACCCAATAGTGTTGAATGTGACTGAAGTAAAAGAAGCTCACTGTTCGCCAAATATGACTACAGCGATACGACCTTATAAAGTTTTACATTTCCATGGTAATTTTCTTTGAAAGTATTTCGGCTGCACGAAATCTATAATAACAGACATTTAATTTTCTTTACCGTTCGTCTCCATTCCGGAAACGTTTATCCCGTGAATTCTTTTCTTAGATCAAGTAAGTTATCGAGTGGTCTATTTTTGGAGCACCTGACTATGCATACATGACATACATATGTATTTTGGGTTATTTATTTATAGGTCAAATATCAATTCTTTAGCTGCTTATTTAGCTATATGGTAAGGTTACCACAGATTTAAGTATTTTTTATTATTGTTTGCAAATCTTATTAAGAGTAGAAGTAGTAACTGATATCTGCCTACAAGCTCGGTCCCTATTAGGAATCAATATTAAATAGCTTATTAAAGTTGTAAAGGTCAATAATGGGAATTAAAAATAAATAGCTTATTTGTAGTAAAGGTTAGTGATGGGTCTTTTAACCCAATACTTTTATTTACCATTTCTGTTTGTTTCTTTAAAGTCAAACTCAATCATTTATTCATTTAGGTCACAAAGTAACACTTATGAACGTCAAAACATATAGGTAAGTAAATTTACTAAGTTGCTAAAGCTACATTTAGATTAGTTGCTAGGTTCAGGCAAAGGGTTGATAATATGAGAAGAAACCTGCAAGAAACTCATGGCCACTCTTTTAAATCGCCAATTAAATATAATTTCAGTATTTTACAACTCATATCAAGAAAGTGTTGCAGCCATTATGCCATATATTACTGACTATATAAATCTAAAGCTTATAACAATAATTTTAAATAAATAATTACTGAATAATGTAAAGGGGATAAAATAATATGGATTTAGTAGAATTATTTAATATTAATAATGTACAGACAGTGGGATGGCATGAGGGCGCATACACTTACATTTTGTGACAATGCAAAGACAGTCCGTGACTAAATGCAATTGTGCGTTCATCCAAAACATCAAAAATAATCACGAGGTACCCCTACATTACTAAATTGACTTATACTCGTAAGTAATACAAAAGTTTAATCCTGTATAGAACAAGCAACTATTTCCATCAGTTTTTGTCATTCAAGTAGTCGTTGACTAAATAATAATCCTTCCGAATTAGCAGTGTTTTTACGGCACTTTTAAATTGAAGTAAAGGTAAATTCATTATATAAAATTATTAAAGAAACGTATATCAAGTCCCGCAAATCTATTGTGAACTTTATGTAATCGATGATACGGACCGACTAACTTATGACTATTTCTAGTGTTTAAATGATGTATATCACTATTCTTATTATATAAGTGAATATTATGTTTAATAAACATAATGTTTGCAAATATTTATTACGACGCAACAGTAAGTATGCCTATTTCTTTAAATCGCTCTTTTAGGGAAATTCGTGGACCTAAATTATAAATGCTACGTACTGCACGTTTTTGGAGAATAAAAATCGTCTCAATGTCAGCTGCCTTGCCCCATAATAGTATACCGTAAGACATGACACTGTGAAAATAACTAAAATATACTAGTCTCGCAGTATCTACATCAGTAAGCTGTCTCACTTTCCGAATTGCGTATGCGGCTGAGCTAAGTTTGCCTGCAAGACACGATATTTAAGCGCCCCACTGAACTTTATGATCTAAAGTTAAACCCAAAACAACTGTAGATTGAACTAAAGTAATAATTTTATTGTTTAAATTTATATTTACATTAGGACTCTTACATTTGACAATATAAACTTGATAAATATAGTTTTTTTAGAGTTTAGTAGTAAATTATTCGTCGTAAACCAGTCCAGGACTTGCGCGAGTGAATCGTTAACAGTACGTAAATTTGTTGCTTTTCGGTCTACTTTAAAAATAAGGGATGTGTAATCCGCGAATAAAACAATGTCACACAAATCCTGTACAAAGAACGGCAAATCATTTACGTACACTAAAAACAGAAAGGGTCCTAAAATTGAGCCCTGTGGCACGCTCATTGTAACTGGTAATCCAGAAGATCTACTTCTGTAAATATCAACGTGTTGTAGTCTATCGCTTAGGTAGGAATCAACTAGGTCAAGTGCAGTATCTCGGATGCCATAGTGTATGAGTATTCGCAGCAGCGTATGATGGTCAACGCAGTCAAAGGCTTTAGAGAGATCACAGAATAAGCCAATGACATCTTGCGAATCTTCCCAGGCACTGAATATATGTTTTAAAAGCGGAACACCCGCATCTATCGTAGAATGACCCTTCCTGAAACCTGATTTGTATGAAATAAATTGTTTACACTAAAGTGGCTCTCTAATTGCTGTAATATAATCTTCTCAAATATTTTACTGATTGCCGGTAATATTGAAATGAGCCTAAAATTACTAGGGTCGCTTTTGTATCCATTTTTAAATAAAGGTATTACTTTACTACATTTCATTAAGTTAGAAAAAATGCCCACATCAAAGCGTCTGTTGAATATGGCTAGGTGTGGCGCTGTATTAACAATAATAATAATAATAATAATAATAATATTCTACACATATACACAACACCATCTAGCCCAAACTAAGCAGAGCTTGTGCTATGGGTTCTAGACAATGGATAAACATACATATATACTATTTTTTTTGTAAATACATACATATTATACATAGAAACACCCAGACCAAGTCAAACATCCATGTTCATGCACACAAATGTTTGACTTGTGCGGGAATCGAACCCGCGACCTCAGTCGTAACAGTCAGTTACACTAACCACTACGCCATCGAGGTCATCAAATATTTTAAATTAATTTTACAGAGATACCCCAGAAGTCGGCAGATGTTTTTGAGTTAAGCGACTTAAATACTTTTATTATATCATACGGATGTACACGTTCAAACCTAAATAGTATCTTTTTTTTTTTTTTTACTTGGGTGAATGCAATAACGCATATCCCTCCGCGGGGGCGGGCGGAGGGATTATGTCGGACTCGCCGGGGTAAAAGAAAGATGGAATAATAGTAAAGTACCTCACGGAATACCTACTAAACCTACCACGGTGTTCCTCGACACAACCACTATCGACGAGGCCGCGCGAATCGCTTTCGCATGCGGTCGCGACCCCGCCGAGGTTATGGCCCGCCGTATGAAACGGCAGGCCACTACACAAAGAGACCTACCCAAAGGCACTCACTTCTAATAAAACCCTACTGTCTCCCCCCTAGGGGGGAGATGGACTCGAAACAGAGGCACGCGTGGGAACACGCACACCGCCTCTCGGACCTGGTGCTGAACAGATGGCGGGCAGGCCCACAAAGCCCGCCACCCCCAGGTCAAACATCAGGGTGGCTTGAGGTCATCTCGCGCCCTCCGGCGCCCGGCTCTGCGGTTGAGGAGAGGGTTTCTGCGCTTCCTTTCCCGCTCCGCCGCCTCCTTGATGGAAATCACTTCCTCGCAGAAGGAGGCGACGGCGTTCCACGACCTCTCACTCCGGACCATAGACTGAACTACGGCCGGGAGCGAGAGGGCAATCGATCCGACTGCCGCGATCAATTCACGGCGCTGCGATGCCCAGGCGGGGCAAACCGCCAAAGTGTGAAGCGCCGTGTTCTCAACAACGTCGCGGCAGTCACCGCAGTGGTGACAACCGGGCGTCTCTTGCCGGCGTATACGACACAGGAACTGGCCAAAACAACCGTGGCCAGTCAGTACCTGTGTCAGCCGGAAGGTGAGGGCGCCAAGCCGCCTCTCCAGCCACTCCTCAAACACGGGACTTACCGCCACGATCGTGGCGTGCCCGAAATAGTATCTTACACTCTTTCACGTTATCCCTAACCAAGTATTCTGCTCGAGCTGGGCAATCTTCATGTAAATAGATTTTGATGTCGTTTAAACAGTTAAGTGAGTGTCCATTTAAAATATAATCCATACGCATTGCATCTACTTTTATACAATAATACTCTGGTATTATTGTACAAAAATAGATGAAATATGTATATATATGTAAAAGTACAAAACCGCTGAATTGACTGACTTCATTTACTAAGATACTAGATTTTGCCCGGCTTCGCTCATGTAAATGTAAGTTAGGCTATGTTAGTAATACTATTTTTTCAGGATGAAAAGTACCATATATCCTTTCTGTTTCCCTGACAACGTGTATGCAAAATTTCATGATCATCAGTCGAGTCGTTAAGGTGTGAAAGCGTAACAAAGTAACTCACATTCGCATTTATAAAATTAGTTAGGATATACCACGATGACGCAGTAGCTGTGAATGCGATTTCTGTGCATATGACTTCGAATTCAATTACCGACCCAAAGAGATTTTTTGGTTATGAGTTTTCCCGTGGCAGCTTGGATCTGCGGAGTCTAGAAATGTATCCAATAAACGCCTATGGGCTCGGCCCTTATTAAGTGAAATCAAAGCTGGAAAAATGAGGATATAATAAGCCTCTAAATACCTCTTTGATATACGTGTAAGAATATAAATTTATAAAACTACATATACAGGATGTCTCAGAAGTCGACGTCAAGCCGGAATCAGGTAACAGGCTAAGTTAGCTTTAGTTTAATATTTTGTGTAGTTTTAAAATAACCTAGATATTTTATTTTATTTTTCTGATATCTATTATAACTTAGCCTGTTACCTGATTCTGGCTTGACGTCGACTTCTGGGACACCCTGTATATAATTATAGCACAGGAGTTTAATACTAGGTTGAATTTTATAGAACCCTTTTCAGTTTATTAGGAAACTTACACAGTAACATAGTTCCCAACACCACCTTCACGCGATCCAAACCGCACGCGCGAACGAACTTGTTAGTGCTTTACTGTTTCTAACTGTAAGAACTTCAGCCTTCCATACAACGTCGGCAGCAATAATACTCTTGAAACAATTACAATCCATTGCTTGACAACCCTCCTGCCATATAATTCTAGAACACAAAACGGGCACAAAACAAAATTAGCCCTTTTTATAACCTATATAAACAGTTTTTGTTTTGCTTTAACTTTTGTTTTGTCTCAACTATAAGTGGAACAGTTGTTCCACTTACGAGTACTTAGTTTGTAAACCACTGTGCTGGAAAAATACGGATTCATCGAACTAGCAAACTTCATACAGCTTCAACAACATTATGTTTCCATAACTTGCTCGAACATGTGTAAAGTCTCAGATTGTAAAGGTTTACAAGTATCACCACACAGCCAAGGGTTGCGTGAAATAAGGAAAGTAAGACCAAAGTGAAATGATGAATTCCATTTGGAAACTGGAGCAACACGACTGGGATACTATCCCATGCTGCAAAAAAACAGAACACAAAAAAACAGGAGAAAGGACACACAACAAAGTCAAATAACTTTGAATTGTTTCTCTTGGGAAGTATGTTCACTTAACAATTGCATTCATTTCCACTAATATCCCCAGCCTTACAAACGCCCATTGACTAGGGGCGCCGCTTACTATCTGACAGATTGTATAGTTGTTAGCCTTTATTCGGCAGCCCCAACAAATTGCTTGTAACTGGACTCAAAATACAACATTCGGGTCTCGTTAGCAGGCTTTAGCTAAACACTTTTTCGTAGTTCCCTTGTAACTATTCAACGGAAACATATAAAAGGCGTCCACGACTTAATCTGTGCGAATTTATTATTCGCTCTTCGCGGATAAATCACTGTGGTGTTGGTCAAAGGAGTCTATGAGACGTGAAACTCCGCAAAAGTGTGAATTGCGAAGGGTGGAGACTCATTCTTTGCGTCCGAAAGGGCTTGGCCTCAAACCGGAAAATTAAGGCCCCTTTTACTTTTGTTCGTTTTATCGGCACCTAGAGTTTCATTTATACGTTTCTCTTTATTATTTTATCTTGAAAAATAGAGATAAACAGGGCTGCTGAATGGGTTTCCAGTTTTGCGGCGTACCGTAATATTTGAACTGGAGGATTGTGGAATAAACAATTGTGCGTTTTAAGAAGATAACTTTAAATTATTGTACGAGTGAAATAACTTTTGAGACGTTCATTTCTGCCGTGTTTATCAACGCTTCCAAGGCTACGTTACGAAGTTTTTATCAAACAATAACAGCATTGAAGAAACAGATAAGTATTACTGGAAGTGTTTTCATTCTTTCGTGTGACCTTTTAAGAATAAGTCAGAATTGTGTAAGCTGTTTGAAGGCTTGCCAACTGTAATTTTTTATACACAACTCGCTGGTTGAGTGATATATCGCCCCGTAGACTGAACTAGTTCATTTACGATAGCATGTAAAACAAACATTTGTTGTTAAATAGAGAACTAAAAAGATAAGTCAAATCAATTCGAAGATAGCTTAATCTTGGCAAATTAATCAGTAACATTTTTAGTACTACTAGGATGGCAAATGGACACGAGTTGTCTAATGCTTAGTAGTTAAAAGTGACTTATATATATTATATAAGACGTCGATAGCAATACCAGAAATATCACATACGCCTTGCCAAGTCCGTCCTAGTATTTCAATAAAAGCTGCGTCAGGTTTAGGATAAGATATAAATGCGACAGTCTAATTTTTTAAATTATATTTATATCAGTTTGCTAAGAAAATATACAATGTTTTCTTAGTAAAACTGAAATATATCATAACTTTCGCGAACTCTTCAGCTAATGAATAGATATATTTATACTCGTAGTCTCCTAAATATTAATAATTAATTTCTATGATATGCTAAAATATAAAGGTAATTTTGTTGCAATAAAGAAAGATAAAAAATAATATATTTTATTGAAATTAAACTACATAATACGGATTTTATCACGTTGTTTATTAGCTTATAAATTAGTAAAATAAAATCAATAGTAGTAGTAGTGTAATATTTTCAAAATTTTGTAATACAATGCTAAATAAACAACGCGATAAAATCCGTATATAGTAGTTTAATTTCAATGAATAACATTCGCGTAAACAGAAGACAATATTATATATTTTATTAAATGCATTTTCCATCTGCAGCTTCACTTGTGTGGATTATATATGTCATTAAATCACAGCCTATGTTACCCAGGCCTAGAGAGGCATTACATAATTAAAATAATTTCTGAAATCGATACCTTAGTTCCCATAATTTTTCACGGACGTACTATCACAACATTATTTACGTCACTTATTACTTATACCAAAGAAACACGAAGTACTTAATATCTTCAAGTAAAAGTTCACTTAAAATGCCGCAAAAGCGACTTACCCTACCATTTCTCAATATCATTAATGCAATCTGTAACCAACGAGTCCATAATCCAATACACTTGAAACAAAAAATATATACCCTTTAATTTTTTTAATGCTACAAAGTTCCCTCGCGAAGGGGATCGTGTTCCAAAATCTTCTTATTCGAGTAAGGAGCTTACAGCTTACAGTAAGTCTTTGACAATCGAATGCGAAAGATATTCAGTCCCGGACCGGTTGAGTGAAGTAAAATTTAAATTTTGGTCGAAAGTACAGGAGGTGAACAGGATTAAATCAAGGTATGCTAATCTGACACCTTCGGTTGCCAGTTGTTGTATAATTATATTAATGGATGCGGAAATGTTTCTAAAACTTGGAACTTAAGAAATCAAAACGAAATATGCTATGGAGCTTTCAATATACAGAGCACCGATTTAATAACCTGCAATATTGAAAGAGGCAAATAACATTACGATTACCCTATTAAGTTGCAGTGACACACCGGTGACTAGACACAATAGATTTTTAATTATTTCTGGTGTTCTTGACTCGACAGATTAATAACGATATCTATCCTAATTTTTTTATCAAAATACCTATGAATTTTCTGATATGCAGTGAATACCGATCATATAGTACAGATACGATGCATCATGTCAATTTACAATTGATGCATCTGATTGGTCAATTTGCAATTGATGCATCTGATTGGTCAATTTGCAATTGATGCATCTGATTGGTCAATTTACAATTGATGCATCTGATTGGTCAATTTACAATTGATGCATCTGATTGGTCAATTTGCAATTGATGCATCTGATTGGTCAATTTGCAATTGATGCATCTGATTGGTCAATTTGCAATTGATGCATCTGATTGGTCAATTTGCAATTGATATACTTGAGATTACAACTAATTAAAATTATGTCGCGTTTTGTAGAGATGCGATTACCTAATTTACTATATAGATTATTTCAACCAGTACTGCAGCATACTAAAGTATAGCAGGTGATTCAATTGGCACCCTGTATTTTGTGGCTACAAACCAAGACTTCGCCAACGTAAAAGACTTATTTTATCACAAGACCAATGCAGCGTCATATTTATTTCAATTGCAATAATATTGTTGAAGTTCTCTCCGAGGCAATAAGTAGCTTATGTTCAAGTCTGTTTCTTCAGATATCTTCTACAAACGTGTTGCTTTCTCGACATGAAAAAGACAAACTGTTTGTATTTATAACATTAATTATGATTTACATAATGTTACCTAACTATCGCGTCGATCCAGTGGCGTTAGTATAGTAGTGGCTGCCTATTGTTAGATGCCGAGTTTTATTCCCAGATCAAACAGTGTTATAATTATAAGCTTTCTGTGTGAAAGAATTACCGAGTTATTCCAAATAATACTTATAACTAGACCTACGGTCGTCGTGGTTTGTGGGCGACTGTATTCATCTTTATTACAGTGGCACTTTAGGATGTCTGAAGGAGTGCTATAATACATGTCGCAATGTCATTTAAGCTATGATTTATAATTTTATTACTAGTATCTGTATAATTCTGCCGTCATAAGGAAAAAAGACGTTATCTAAAAAAAGGCGTCTTTCGCCTTTTGCCATATGACGGAAGAATTACAGTCTTTGAAATTAAGCAAACTTTATACGGATTTTATCGCGTTTTGTTGCTGCTGAAAAGCAACCGAAACGTTGAGGAAAGTGTAAAATTAAATCTAAACAGTTGATTAATTTAAATAGCTAAAATTTAAGTAAACAGTAACTAGTAAAAGTGTTTAAAATAGTAGTTTAAAGTTTCAAAATTATGTAATATTAGTGTTTTATAAAAAATAAACAACTCGATAAAATCCGTATAAAGTTTGTTCAATTTCAATGTATAACATTCGCGTAAACATAAAACAATATTATAATTACAGTCTTTTCTCAATTTCTTGATAACTGACGTGCATTGGGATAAAGGCTTAGGGAAAGCTAATCATATTTCTTTAATTTTCAACTCATAAACTTTAACATTCATAAGTAGTTCTTTCATTTCTCGCTTTGACTTTCAAATAATATCCTAATGTTATAAATGCGAAAATGAGTTTATTAGTTTTTTTTTACGCTTTTACGTCTTAAACCGATCATTATGAAATGAAATAAAAAAAGGGCATAGGGTACATTTCATACAGAAAAAAGTACTGTTGCCGAGGGATAGCTAGAAAAAGAGGAAGAAATATGTATATTAATTTATCTAACTTCGTTTGTAATAGCACCTTCCTCCATAAATAGACTAATTTTAAAATATAGTTACCTCCTACAAAGTAACATAATTCTCACTGCTATGTTGATTGCAATGCTCTATGAAAGGTCGATAGCTACAGAGTACCCTCGTAACCTCGTTCATTCATCACTGGCGATATGCTTATAGTCCCGTAGATGTACTCTTAAATTTTATGCTGCCTTGGTATATGAAATCGATATGTATCGCACTTGTATCCGCATTGACCTGTACCTCCAGATACTTGAGTATTTAGTTACAGCAATAGCCTATTGGGGGACCGTTGGATTACCATACAGAGGTCTCGAGTTCGATTGCAAGGCACGACATCTGGGTTTTCAAAGTTATGTGCTTATTAAATAGCAAATTATAACTCGCTTTAACCTACCTGAAAACTGCATGACTCCAAGATATTATATGAAATCTGCTAACCCGCACTGAGCCAGCGTGGTTGACTAAGGCGTAGCCTTTCTCATAGTTAAAAGAGACCTGTGTCCAGCAGTTAATATGTATATCAACTGTCCCACTACTGGCCTCTTAATACTGTGGGGCAGATATTATTATTAATTATTAAATTAGTCATCTTTTTTAATGGTTACTTGTAATTTGGGTTGCAATTTACAAGTATTTTCATTCACCCCTCCAGCTAACATAAATACTTGTGTAAGGAGTGGGTTCACGTCAATAATCTAAGGTAAAAAGAAAGAAGGCTGGGATTGAAAGACGAACTTTTGATCGCGGTCGAGTGATTCAAATTTGGGTATATCACACTCTTATATACATAAGTATAACCGTAAAGCTCATAGCCAGTTGCAATTACTGATCGGTAAATGATTAGCGAGGTTAGTCAACGTTGGGTGCGGTCAGTCTATAGATGGGTGACCGCTTAGTGGTATTTAATAATTTGGGTATATCGCACTCTTATATACATAAGTATAACCGTAAAGCTCATAGCCAGTTGCAATTACTGATCGGTAAATGATTAGCGAGGTTAGTCAACGTTGGGTGCGGTCAGTCTATAGATGGGTGACCGCTTAGTGGTATTTAACCTGAGCGTTTCCGTGCTTTGGAAGGCACGTAAAAAGTCGGTCCCGGTTGATGTCAAATTGACAGCAGTCGTTAAGCCATGTCAGAGGCCTACGGACGGCTTGAACAACTCTTGACAAAAGGATGGCCAGTAAACACACGAGAAAAATAGAAGAAGAAGATCGTTTACAAAAATTTCATTCATTTTATTAATAGACTACTACGATAGTAAATATGAACCTACGATCATACATGAGTACGTACATAGACAGTATCATAGACAGGCTCTCCAGTAGAGTCAGAATAAACCTAAAATACTGTATATATATACTTTTATAATACGTAACGGGTATAAGCGATATCATGCGTAATGTTTACCTTTTTTATGCTTGATGTTTCGACCAGGTTACACGGGCCATAGTCACAAGCTGATTGTTGCTTCGATGTCTATATATTATATAAAAATATTCTTTACCAAATTTCATCAAAATATTGTTAAGAAGATTGTTTTAAAAAAATTACACTGTGTAAGTTGTAATTTTTTGATACCTTGTATACAATCGCACGCCTTTCGCCACATTTCACCCCAATCTATTTTAGGTTCCATTTAAAAAAATACCAACATATTTCCGTTTACTCAACACAATCCCATACTCCATGTTGCTACTCAAAATTCTCCAACAATGGGTTTTCCCATTAACACTTTACCGGATCCGAGAATCGAACCTTATCGCACAGCAGTAATATTTACCAAATCACCAGCGTGGTAGTACACGTATAATTATGTAGTAAACTCATTGCATTGCATTGCATAGTCATTGTTAGTCAATATATGAAATAGTAGTACTTACCTACATACAAACAATTGTGAGTGATTGTCTATTTCTCAGAACATTCTAGGAACAAGTTAGCTTTGTATTGTCACAATAGGACCGCGCGCTCTGAATCCGAAAGTACAAAAGAATTGAGCACGCACTTCCCTTGAGATACTCTATAAAATATTGTGTGTTAATGGCTTAGTTATAAGCAGACGTGGCTGAGGTTTTGATAAAGAATTGTTGATTTTATTGCTTTGTTGGTAGTGGGACTGATCGACACAGGTGCGTATATTTTTCTACTAATAGGAACTAGAGATACCAGACATAGGATGTCTTGCCCGTATGAAAAAAATCGTAGAAGCCGATCACAGCGCCTTCTAGGTCCAATTGTGAATCTCAACCATCCAGGGACCTACTAAAATAAAGAAAAATCTTCAAAATCGGTCCCACATTTTAGGAGATGTTCAGTGATATGTATGTGAATAGTGTACCGAAGAATTACACATATAAAAATTATAAATGTCAAAGTATGTAAAGGTTATCGCGCGCTGACACTATACTGCTGTATAAGTTACGGTTTATGTCACTTTTACGTCTCGTGCAAGCATCAAGATACAAATTTGTTATAAATATATTAAATAAAAATAGTCTTCTTGGTCCCGTTCACATTCATGTTTGTGACAGCCTTGAGTTCAATTCCCGCACCGACAAGTGTTATTCTATTTTTCGTTAGTAATTTTTCAAAAACAGTACCTTTTCGTCTTGGATTGGATGAATAAGCATTTAGACAGCTGGTGAGAAATGGATATCATACATTTCTGCTTATCCGTTTCGAGTTATATAAACACGCAATAAGCAATGTATATATGTTTTGATTAAATTCAATCTGTTTGCCTACTAACTCAGCACTATTTTATTACACTTAATAATATCATAGATATTGGTAGCGATATCATTCGTATAGCAATAAATATCAATTGTACAATATACATTGCCTGCTTCTTTATTGTCAATTTATCTATTCCAAGCACGAGGTGGGTGTAATGTAAAGTGTGTCAAGAAACCGAAGCGGCAACACTAACATCGCAAGTTTTTGTTCAGTAAGTGCGAAAGTAAACAGGCATAGGGTAATTTGTTAACGACAGTATGAAGCTATCGAATTGCATTATAGGTTAGATAGCTAAAGATGCTGGATAAAACAAACACACTTACAACTAGAAACACAAAAAGAACACCTGTAATTATTTTGGATTAAATTGATCCCACGCAGCACGCGTTTTTACACGTAAACGCGTGACATTACAATCGGCCTGTCATACAATAGTAGACGCTATGTTCTGTGAGTAGACGTATACACGCCTAAAAGTTTATGTTAACTTCCATAGTTACTGCACGGATGGTGTATGGCCGTGAGTGGTCGACTCGCCATTGCCATTGCGCCGAAAGTTATGAATTTGATCCCCACACGAGAAAAACTCGTGTTTTGGAAACACACGAAACAACAGACATAAAAAATACCTAGGTATTCGTTGTAAGTCTAGACTCGTAACAGCTATTTGCAATCACAGTAAAAATCCCGCGACAAAGAAGCTGTTCCTAGCACGGGAGATGACTATAGAAAAATAAACAAATAGCACCACTGTTGCAGAAGCCGAATATATCATCAGGTACGAAAATGTACACGTCTATTGGTACTTATATAACATTTTCTTAGAGTTTTGTTTGGTAAACAAAGAAAAGGTATTCGTTACCTTTAAACTATTGATCGCGGTTAAGACCCATTATCTAATATTATATTGTATGTATACAAATCGCAAACCTTAAAAACGTTTAATGTAGAAAATATACTGACTGTGTAGGCTCATAGTATTTTGTGTTCGCCTGTACCTGCCAAGCTCATTGAGTGTACTAACCCGTTATCTAATATTATATTAAATATGTATACAAATCGCGAAATCTAAAAACGTTTACTGTAGAAGATATACTGTGTAGGCTCATAGTATTCTGTGTTCGTCTGTACAGTTACGTACTCGAAATAAATAATCTAATACAAACTTGCGTTATTGTGACGCCTACGAAAAACGTGTTCGCTATTCTGTAATCATTTAACGTACACGGAAGTATTCTTAGAATCACATTGTGAAGTAATTGCCTTATCTACCTCCGCTTTGTAACGGAGTTATGTATTTATTTGAGTGTCATCTATTTATTACGACTTTAGTAAACTTTGAGGTATGGCTGTTGGTGATAAAGTTGTTTTTGTATTCGGCTAAGCGAAATGTAGCGGTTTGTGGCTAATTTAAAAATGTCGAATTATTCGAGTGGTTTAGGTTACTTAAATGTATTCGAATGTTACTATACGTTACTCGAATAATAGTTATTATATTAATTAATCAATGCATTCCAATAATTGAAAATAAAAGTCCTTGGACTTTGGGTTCGATTCCCGATTCGAACAAGTTACAATTTGGTTTATCTGTTAAGATATTGTTAATAGCTGCATGGATTCTGGAACTGTTCCCGGTAAACGGCAAAATACTCGTCCTCTATTACGTGGACAAACCATACCTGGCTAAATGTGGGTGTAATACAACTCTGCCTTACTTTTCAATGATATAGACGTGAGGCCATGTATCTATATAACAAGGTTGCTACAGGACCTAGGTGTCCTTTAGCAACCTTTTCGGTACATGCACGAACTGTACAGCTCAATGAGAAAACACGAATGGCAACAAAAAAGGTCTACGACAAAATCAACTGCAAAAAAAACTAGAGATATCGCATTCTTATACTTGTGTCATCAAATCGTATATTTAAATACACGACAGGTCAATATATATTCAATAACATTATTAATAATTCAACTGTGACCATGACTGTTGAAACCAAAACGTCGGCGAAGGTGTAACTGTAAATTGTTTAATAATATAAATAGCTTAATAATTAGCAAATTTTAAAAGTTGTAGTTAAACAGTTAAAATAAACAACACAATGAAATCCGTATAAAATAGTTAAATTTTAATAATAATAATTAACAAACATAAAATCTTTACACAGAAAATGTTGAAGTCTCTGACCTCTGAGCTAGGTATTAACGACCTGTGTTACATAATTCAGTGCCTTCTCACAACTTTAACACAAATAAATTTTATGCTAGCGATAAGAAACTATATAATATAACTATAAAAGATATAACCAAAGGTATCGTAGTGTTACTGACATTACTGCAAAGTTTATCACACAATTTTGTACAATCAATTTTTATATTAGTAAAAACCTTTATAAATCATATTGCAAAATATGTTCCGTTTCATTATAGTCTAAACCTAGCAGCCAGTTCTTGATTTTAGTTTTTATTTCTTTGTAAGTTAAGGGATATATGTTAATAATTTTATTTATTTTATTATATAGTCGAGGACCCATGTAAGTCTGTTGTCGCCGGGCAGATGCAGTATAGAATGTGGCAGGTGTATAAACATTTGTTTTTGTGCGTTTCGTGCTATACTTATCTCTCTTAAAAGGTGTTAAGTTGTGTTGCTTAGTTACAAGCTGTATAACATTCGCGTAAATGTAAGACAATTGACAAGTAATACACTATTTTTGGAACGAAGTTCCTTATCGCGCGTTGTGAAAGGGGGCTAGACGGAAAAAATTCTTACGAAAAGTTGTCACGACACTTTTTGCTATAGTAAGCTATTGTAAGCTGTGCGGCGTGCGTAAGTAGTTACGCTATCTCGCTCGCACTGTTCATTCATGCGCCAGCAGATTACTTCATTATGGAAAAAACGCGTGACCTTGTGGCCAGCTGCGAGCTAACAGACTTCTTATTATTATGCACGCGCCATGTAGGATGTGTCTCTTTTATGGATTTTTATAGATTTTCGGAAATTTATAAATTAATAACTAAAAACGATTATAAATAAAAACGAAACAAAACCAGAATTTGTCGGTCGGAGCGACATAGAACGGATCTTGCGTGGCGCCAATATTATGTGATAAGTAATCATCTATACAACATGGCAAATAAAGTAAATAATATTTATCCCCTTTCTCTACAAAAATGCAAAAATACAGTTCGCAAATGGCTCTTAAGCTTAAGTTATGCTGAAAGTGAAAAAATTACTCGCATAGCGTGCTGACAATTACACACAACCACATAAGCATACGCACCCCACACACACAAACACACACACACACACGTACGCACATTCACACATTGGTAGAGTAGATTTTGATTTTTTTAAATTAGTCTTTATTTATTAAAGTTTAGATTATATGTTTAAAGATACCTTTAATAACTAAAAAGTAACTGTTGCAAAACCAAGCAATACTTGTTGTGTATAAATAGTTCTGAATGGAAGACGCTGGCGGCTGTGATACAGTTCATACTAGTACGGTCGTCAACGATGACCTCTTATTGATGTATAAATTGTTTATGGTTTTATTTTTGTGTACCTAGCTTAAGAGAAATTTGTAAACTTTTTACTGTAATAAACTATTTTATTATTTATTATTTATTAATTAATTAAAAAAAATTTATTACAATTCCTTCACAATTAATCGAAAGGAACTTCGTTCCATCCGGGTGTCCCTTGACACCTCTCAAGTTTTTTTTATCGTACCATTCTTTTTTGTAGCAATCCCACATCAACTATCCACTGAAACTGTAGCAAAGGTATAAGTGGTCACCTCACTTACAATGTAAATGCGCCGTGGGCGAATCAACATTTCGATCCCCGCACGCGACAAACGTCTGTGTGACCCACAAATTGTTGTTCCAAGTCTCGATAATCCTTGTGATCTTTGCTTCAATGTTAGTATGGTCTCCTGGGCAAAATTATCTTCGCTATAGAAGTTGAGTCGCTTTTTTCTAAGCAATATTTCAGATGAAGACATTATTTGTTGATAGTCATAATGATGAAAATGTAAGACTTCAATTATATATCTATTCAAATAAATTATGATGGAACCTCATATACTCATTGCATAATTGTATTTGTCTTAAATAATATAATTTATGATAAATGTTTTAGGACTTACCTACACAATTTTTAAACATAAGACAACTGGTCATAATCGTGTTAATATTTAAAGGTATAACCGTGTCATAAGTGATACAAATGGGTTGAAACGTCAGCAAATAAATAGATATTAAATAATTTAATATTATAATAAATGTAATTTAACCTTTACATACCTACAGTACAATTAAGACCCGTAGTCTAATAATGTTTATGTTATTTGTAGTTAATTAGTATTTTATTTATATTGTTCTAAATCTATATTATATTATGTTATTATTTTTTATATAATATATGTTTAATTCGCGTAACATAGCGTTGTGGTGTAAGAAATACTATAAGCTTATATGATTTGATAAATAAAAAATAAATAACACCTTTCTGTCTCCACACATCATAAGTTCTAACTAGAGAGCTCTCATTATATAAGAGGCTGACTTTCGAATCTGAAAGAAAATGGAAAACGGAAAGTTATTAGAACATCAAAGCCTCGGAGACCTGTGGCTCTGAAGCTAATCTCCTGGAGGAATATTCAGTCTAGGTACTAACTCACTGGAAGCGTTTAAGTGCGCTTTTATAAAAATACCTATTTATAATTACATAGACTCACGTCTGCATTTCAACTAGGGGTTAAGCAGAGCAGTCCTATCCCTCTCACCGACGTTATACCAGCTATTATTGATTCCTTGATTAAGCCCATGTAATAAGTGGTGCACTTCAGTAGCGAAACGATGTTGTTGTAGTGCATGATCGGGAGAAGTGTTACTGGGTTTTATGACAAAAAATTCCCATAGCAGTAAAGTGTGTGTGCCCACTCACTATTTCGTGGTACTTAAAAAAAATAATTGTAGGTGCCTTAATTGCCATTTCGGCGATATAGGCTGGACTTAATTATAATATTCTATCACATACACACAACACCATCTAGCCCAAACTAAGCAGAGCTTGTACTATGGGTACAAGACAATGGATAATTTTTTTTCTAAATACATACATATTATACATAGAAACACCCAGACCAAGACAAACATCCAAGTTCATGCACACAAATGTTTGACTTGTGCGGGAATCCAACCCGCGACCTCAAGTGTGGCAGTCAGTTACACTAACCACTACGCCATCGAGGCCGACAATTAGGCATCAGTATGTTTTTAGGTTTAACATGATAGAAGGTGAATCCAGTTAGTAAAGTGTAATGATGAAGGCCCATGCTATTTTATATTTTGTTGCGCTTCATTATTGTTAGTATTTTGGTTCTTATTTTAAATGTAATTTTTGTTTCAATAAATGTAAATTGTATTGTTAGTAAAGTGTAATGATGAAAGCCCATGCTATTTTATATTTTTTATTTTGTTGCGATTCATTATTGTTAGTATTTTGGTTCCTATTTTAAATGTAATTTTTGTTAAAATTAATGTAAATTATAAAAGATCTCAGAAACATAGTGCATAAATTATACATCATCTGATATCCAGAATAGTGCGCGCCCATACCATTTTAGTCTGTTTCATAAAAGCTTATATTTTTAGTTCCTTATTCAAATGTAATTTTTGTTTCAATAAATGTAACTTATAAATGATCTCAGAAACATAGAGCGTAAATTATAAATGATATGACTTCCGGAAAAGTCATACCATATTATTTATTATTTTAATGCAATCTTATAAAAGCGTTTACTTTTAAACGTAATTATTATTCAATGAATACAAATTATAAAATATCTAATATAAAACAACATATTATCTAAGGAAATAAACAATGTAATGCATAAATTATAAATGTTCTTACATCTAGCAAGTATCTCGCTCGATGTTCTTCCTACATACG
Source organism: Catocala nupta (assembly GCA_963675205.1). NCBI lineage: Eukaryota > Metazoa > Arthropoda > Insecta > Lepidoptera > Erebidae > Catocala > Catocala nupta. The sequence goes on along the minus strand of OY776091.1, from coordinate 28,497,083 downwards.
CTCCACAGAGATTTTTCAATCGACGACGGATTTCCTTGGACGAGCGCATGAGGAATCTATTTTACCTTTTGCCTAGATCGCGATGGAAATTGAGATGTCTATGAAATGAACTGCTTGAGTGAACATTCTCGGTTTGTTTGCGGGCACTCCTTTGTGCCTTTGGATACGCTTCATATTGTACTGTTATTCTCAATTGTAAACGAACGTGACCCATGTTTGTTGTTGTGTTTTATGTCAATTTAAAGGCAAATAGTTATCCTAACTAATATTATAAATGCAAATGTGAGTTTGTTTGTTACGTTTTAACGTCTTAATTACTCGACTGATCATCATGCGATTTCGGATACACGTCAGGGATACAGAAAAGGACATAAGGGACAGACCTATCAGTCAGAAAGAATATACCGTACTGAAGTACTTTATTATTATTATTAGTAATGTTCCAAGATTTATATAATTTCTTGTAAGAGCAATGCGCCGGTGTCTGTCACACGTATTCGAATATAATTTTATTTAAGTAACGAAAGCTAGATATATAGGGAGTGAAAATCCTTTCACTCCCTATCAAAATTCTCAGCAGTCACTTTGAAAATCCAGAGTGGAAACTGCTGCTGAAGATTACCTAAAAACTCATTTGCTCTTTGCTTGAGCCCCGAACTCGATTGTCATATTGAAAACTGTATTATACTAATTTACCATCGGATAATTTTTGTAATAAAAATCAATTTCTGGAAAGTAATGACATACGGCAAACTAAAGAAAAGTCGTTATCCAAACTAATATAAAACATGTGAATTTATGGTTATTTGTTTAATATGCTTTCACACCTATTTGACTAATCATCATGAAATTTCGCATAAACTTCGTCAGGGGTACAAAAGAGGACATTGGACATTGGACTTTTTATCCAGAATAGAAGAACTTCCCGAGCGAGCAAAGTCGCGGTCCACGCACACATTGAAAATTGACCTGTATTTGTTATACACCTCTAACTATCTGCTGTTCAAGCATTAAAAAGCGCGTGTAATTTAACTAAAACTTGGAAAACACCGAAACGGAGAGCACCAAAAACCGAGCCTATGCTTTTAATAAAGTATAATCTTCTAAAACTGCCGTAACCAACATTTTCCAGCTCTCATAGTCATAAAGATGTTAATGCACATCTTTTTTTCATCGTAAGGAGCTTAAGGTCAGTCTGACTGGAGGCTTAAAAACATTTATGTAAATCTGCGTTCATTAAACCTAACGAACGTAACGCAGTTGGAGGATTACAACTCGGTTCATACAGTTTCATCCCCTTGCCGAAGCACACTTTTTTTATTCCACATGCATTTTGTTCGCGGAAAATAAATTGAATTTTGTTGGCTATCTGTCCGTGTTGGTGTTTTGGTTTTTTGAGGCTATATTTGTATTTATGTTTGAATATGGATTAGTTGTGAAATGTAATTACTTCTAACCTTGACCTTATCAAAACCAGGCATTTTAAAGTCAATGAGAATGTTCATGGTTTCTTCACACGGTTGGTTTTTCCTAATGAATGACCGCTTGAGGTCTAAAAATCTAAAAGGCTCGCCCGTTATTACGGTATCAAAACAATTCATTATTTTTTTTTATGAGATAGGAGGCAAACGAGCGGGAGTATCGCCTGATGGTAAGCGATTACCGCCGCTCATGGATACCCGCAACACCAGAGGAGTTACAAATACGGTGCTGGCCTTTTAAAAAGGAGTACGCTCATTTCTTGAAGGTTTGTAGGTCATATTGGTCCGGAAAATGTGATATCGGTTTCGCTTTACTCTACATCGCCAGCATGTCCCTATATACATACCAAGAAAGACTTGGTCAACCTTTTAACGCCAAATGCTAAACTCTCCGACCTTTCTTAGTCATTTTACTAACTTACTCTTTCATTGCTCCACAACGCTCTCTGATCATACTTCAAACTGCTTTATTTGATTAACATCTTTGCTAATATTATAAATGTGAAAATGAGTTTGTTTATTTGTTAGGGTTTTACGCCTTAACTACTTGATCGATAATTATAAAATGTCGTTTACACTTTGTGTGTCTTGGGTACAGTATAGGACATAGAGTTTATTTCATCTAGAAAAAATACTGTTAATCCAGGTGAAATCTTGTGTTCTATAAAGAAGGTTTCCTAATTATCTATTGCTGCGCCTTAGTATACTACAGAATATGAGTGATGCAATGTAAGAAGCATAGCTTTAAAATAAAACTATGCCATCGAATATCGCTGCTAAAAAACGACAACTTTATTGTAAAGACCACGGCAACAGCAAATCAATACATTTAAAAATAACCAGCCAAGTGCGTATCGGAACACGTGCAACGTAGGGTTTCGTAGCACGTACCTAATTAATTTGTTGATTTCGTGAGGGTTGTGAAATAAGGAAGAAAGTTGTTTTTTTGATTTGTATAAAGTCTTTTATGAACAGACTTGATTTTGCCCACAGCTTCGCTCGCATAAATATAGGTTAGATTAGTGACAGTGCTTTTCTGTACCCCTGGCAACGTGTATGCGAAATTTCATGTTAATTGGTAGAGTAATTAAGGCGTAAAAGCGTAACAAACAAACAAACTCAAATTCGCATTTATAATATTATAGTAACAAACAACAGACTGCAATGCAGAGGGTATCGGGTTCGAACCCACATCGCGCACCTCTGATTTTCGGAAGTTATATGACTTTTCGAAATTATGCCCGTATTGATTGACATCTATCGCCTGCTCCGTGCCTCGGAAAGCACGTTAAGCCGTAGGTCCCGGCTGCCATGAACATCTATGGCAGTCGTTATTGGGAAGTCACTGCTCTATAATATCCTGACACTGGTCTAGCCTTAGGGTATCGTTAGCCTTCGGGTTGCGAAGGTCAGGTGGCAACCGCTCCGTGTAAAAACTGATATCCAGTCAAATCCGGTTAGACTAGAAAAGCCTACCTCAAGTGACTTAGGAATAATAAAGGCTAGAGAGAAGAGTAAGTACCAGGAAGGATTTATAATATTGTTACGAGTACGTGCTGGGTTCGACGGATAAGAATATAAAACAATATTACCGACTAAAACGTTTTATTCGAGCACAATTAAAATTTAAAACACAACAAACACTATACTACAATTTTTCACTGTAACTACTTCAAACTCCGTAGTATATTCGCTTCCGTTCGCTTCGATGAATACTTGACCGCTTACGATTGTAAACTGACTCGGCGGTGCGCGTGTGCTCTATTTATACGCGGGTAAAGCGTTTCTGGGGTTTTCTAGAAAAGCCATACCCGGTATGTAACAGTACGATGATTTGAGAATGTGTCAGCATTCTCTCTACTCTACTCGTACCGACAACTACGTAGTTCCGTAAGATGTCAATAGATGTTACTGTAATAAATTATTAGAAGGGACTGCCGAGTCTTCCTCACAGTGCCGACAGATGGCACTAGCCGTAACAATATTAGTAAGGACTTCACTTATAAGGCTTAATTCAGCCACTAATAGTGAAAATAAGCGTACACGTCGCCTGAATATAAGCGGTTAAGGTAGTTTGTTGACGTTTGTATCACAAAAGGTTATTACCATCTTGCTCTTAAAACCTTTCTGATTAGATTCTGAGTAGATAGAGTGGCGGTTGTTAATGTAATTGTAGGTACGTCAACAATGGCGTATGAATTAAGCCGTTATGATTTGTTTAAATCTGTAACAATGAACCGTTTTTTTTTAATTATTGATCTATTTATTATTTTAATCTATTCAATTTGTTAACTCATTTGCAATATTGTTTTTATTTAATTAATTGTTTTTATTATTATTATCGTATATTCACACACAATATAAAAATTGTTCTTGAATAAATGAAATGAAAATTATTGATATACCAATGCGCGATCGTTACTTTTGTACTAATGACACATCGCTAACTGTTGCCGTTTCTCCCAGTAAGAGTCCCGAAAGCTCACAATCTACCGTTCTGGTTTCTTTTCTTTCATCCCATTTTCAATGCCAATGGACGTACAATTGCCTTTTCTTTTCTGTCTAAAATAATCTCACGATCCAACATGTCAATTTTGCAGAGTCTGTCCTGTTAAACTATTGATCCAATGAAAATATTCTATGACAGAACTCAGTTACCTTCTAAAATTCAATGCTCAAAAAAATATAACGTTTAAATACGAATGTCATTTATTTGTGTGGGTACTACATATTTCCCATGGTATTGTATTGTATGGTCCCCTACATGGTTCACCTACCCCATAGAGCAATAATTTCTGTGATATTGATAGGGGAAGATTACCCAAACACGGTACACATATTAGGTAATAGATATCATTTTCGTATTAAGATCATTGCTCCCGCACTACGATTCATTATTTCCATACACTGCGCGGAGCCGTTACAAACATTAAAAAAACGGACACAAAGACCCAGATTGGGAACAACGATATGTGGATCACACAATGTTTGTCCCGTATGGGTTCGAACCCAATAGGATCATCTCAGTGGCAGTGGCGAGGTGACCACTTAAACACCGCGTCAACCATGCATATATGTATATATGTGCATATGTATATTTACATTTTTTTTTTTATTTATTTATTTACTTACTTACATTTACCATTACAGGATGACCCAATGCGATAAATGCGAACTATTTAATCCTAACTTACTTATTACTTATAACTAATTACAAACAAAGCATTCCTTGTGAATTCACTCAGAGAACAGTGGAATAAGTCCGTCTCACTCGCTATGAGGTTGGCCTCCTTTATAAGGTTAGTCCGAGCACGCGGTTCCACTAGCAGTCGTGGCTTTCGTCGTCGCCACACGTACCTGTCCGGAACACATAGACTAACCTGGCTTAAAATAACTGCATTATGCACTTTCCCTCTAAGCAATTTAAATATATATAAAGCTAATGCAAAATCCCTTCTAACCCTTAGCTCATTGTATCTGACCATACCTAAAATAAATAAAGTCGGATACATTAACGGGTAAAAGGGATAGACTCCGTAATAACGCTTATATAAATATCTTATAAATTTATTTTGTACCTTCTCCAGCATGAGACTATATTTAGTTTCATGCGGAGCCCAGATGACTGCATTACATTCTAACTGGCTTCTCACTAATGCATTATATAATACTATAATAGCTTTCACACTAGTGAGCCCTCGTACTGTAGGTACGCAGCATGAAACCTAAATTTCTATACGCTTTTTTACAGTTCCGCATGATGTGTTCTCGAAAAGTCAAGCCAGTGTTAAATGCTACTCCTAAGTCCTTTACTTCTGTGACTCGTTCCATAGGCAACCCGTCAATATAGTAGGTATGTAAAATGGGATTGTGTGTGCGAGAAAAAGAGATGGTAACACACTTCGAGCTATTAAATTGCAATAGGTTTTCCTTACTCCATTTCACTACCCTATCTATATCCCTTTGTAGCCTGACACAGTCATCGACGCTCTTTATCTCAAGGGACAATTTTAGGTCGTCGGCAAACAACAGACAAGATGCGTCTAGGACTACTCCTGGCAGGTCGTTAACCACCAAAAGAAAGCCCAAAGGGCTAAGATTACTCCCTTGACTCACCCCGGACCTCGTGAAATATGGATCTGACACGTGTCCCGCATATTCCACATATTGCTGCCTATCTCTCAAATAACTAGCAAAAAACCGGAGTGAATGTGGTACATACATGAGTTCTTTTATGATATGTATCATAAATGAACTCATATATGTAAATAAAAGTTTAGGTGGTCTTCATGTCCATTTTGTGTAAAGAGATTGTCCTTAAAGCAAGCGTAATTTTCCAGCAAGTTTTGTCCTTAATAAAACCACTTAACAACCTACTCAAAACATGAAGCCTCAAAATAAAAAGTGGAATACGCTGAAAATTAAAATGTTCAAAGCAATTCCGGTACTAATGGACCGCAGTGATTAATGCTGCCGACGACATTATTTTAATGAGGATAAATTGCATATTTGAGTGTCCCCACTAATAGCTTTCTTAATTCTTCCTCGCTTTCCTTAAGCTGGGATTAACTATCGGAGACCCATTCAGGGTACTCTTGAATTTTTTAATGCTACCGTTTTATATCTGTGACGTAATGACGTTTGCTTATGAAGGTGTTACGTAATATCTATAGAAGATTTCTTTTCGTGCCGATAGATGGCGATGTGCTTATTTTGTATATATCTGCTGCGTTTGTCACGAGGCATTAGTGCGCTTATGTTTGTGATCAATACGACGGGGTTTGATTCTTGGGTAGAGCAACGTTTTATTGATTTTTTTATAGGAAAGTCTGTAGTTCCTACCAAATACTTTCAAATAAAAAATCCGGCTGTGTGAAGTCAGACAATTGCCAGTTGGGTGGCAATATACTCGTCCTCAGTAGGACTTAAATAGATTGCTGACGAAATGCTGGCGTCGTACACCTCTGATTGCAGCAGCATCATTGCGGGATTATATAGGGGCGCGTCTATGTGTTATGCTTCTAAATGAGAACTAATATAGAAGCATAATACATAGAACGAAAACTCGTGAGAATTTTATAGTTCCTTATTCAAGTAAAGTGGTAAACGCGCTTATGCTTAGCCCGCTTGATAGTAAACGGTTTATCGCGATAAACCGTTTACTTTTACTACTACTTAACCGAATTATGAACTTAGCAAAATATGGAAGCGTGGCAGGCATTGCAGGTTTGGTTGATGGTGGCTATTCGCCGCAGGAAATCGATGTAACGTTACTTCGCCGCAATCTCTTGTAGACCTTATGCCTGGGTACAGTTTAATTAAACTAACCAAGTTTAAACGGTAATTCTATTGCGACCTATTTTATTAGGATTTACAGTCGATAACTTTACTGTTAACCTTTTACAGATATTGTTTCGTGTTTGCACTACTGCTCTCAGGGTAAGTTAGCGCCCAACTTTGAATGGCAGCATTTGATGACGATAGTAAAAACCGATGTGAGAGTAACTACATTATTGCATCGTTTTCCAGGTAAGTTATAGTCCCAGAAGCTCACATACTGAACCCTCCCTTATCTTTCCTTTTTATCTCATCTTTACTTCCTTTAACCTAGGATCGGTTACGCGCGAAATACATCGACTACGCTTGCCATTTCTTGTGCATTTATCTGCTGGACATTGTTCTTGTGTATGGGCACTTTACAAACATTCAAACAACCAAACACAGAACTCCCAATCTCGGAACTATTTATAGATCACTCATCAACATCATTGCCCTGTGTGCAGCTCAAGCCCACAACACGCAGGCCATTGGCAATGGCTAGACAGAGTCGAAAACTGCACGTTTGTTTACTCCACGATTGTACCATACAAAAAATAACCCGTTGTCTCTGTCTATCCACCGGAAAACAAACTTGGGTACATACTTAACCGAAATTTTAGGATATTACATCTCACTCGTACAAAAAACTACAAACCCGAAAGCTTCTCAGTTAATAGCAAATCATCTATTTTAAACGGATAAACTTGAGGCGTAAAATGTGACAAATTACAAGATATTTAAAAAGGAAAGTGCAAAGAATGGAACTTAATCAAGAGGTCGATTAAAACTTCGCGTTGTTGTACAAACACCATGGGACTTTGGAGTTTTATTACTTATTGATTAACTTTTTTTTCATGCGGTGCCGCGTAATTAAATGCGATTTTGTGGATTGCCATAATCTTCTTTTTTAATAACCTTTTAAGATTGAAACGTTCGAGCAGTCTTGTGCAGTGCCTGGCTCTTAATTTATGACTATTAATATTATACAATATTTTATTCCTGTGAACGGTCGTCCAGAGACTGCTGGTAGCTAATAGGGGAGGTTCAGTCCCCACACTGGACTATAATTTGAGTGGCCTATAAATAGTTGATTCGCCTCGCTGATTTTAGCATGAATGGGCCGGCTTGACCGGGGAAGGACTACTCTCTCACAGAATATCGACGTGAAATAGCAATATTCCTATTGTTGTATTTCGTTTGGTGAGTTAGAGTGCCGGAGGCCCAATCGCCCTCAATCCCCCTTCGCGCTCCTTCGCCATCCCACTCCTTCTCCATCGCACTCCCTATCCTTCAGGGTTAACAACGCGCAAGTGATGCCTCTGGTGTTGCAGGCGTCTATAGCCTACGGTGACCACTTATCATCAGGTGGGCCGTATGCTTGTTTGCCAGCTTAGTACAATAAAAGTAAAAAATAGTTGAACCGATTTATCTGTACTGTTAAAAGTGTTATAATACCAAAGTTAGACGATCGCTTTAAATAAGCAAAAAACAATTTTAGATACCCATCTAAAAATGTTGCGCCATCCTATAGAGGATGACAGACAACATAGTGTATTGTGTACATACGTGAGCATATTCTCCTAAGCTCCTTAAGGAACTGTTATACTATAAGAAGAGAAACTATTAGACTTATCCTTTGTATTAACAGCCAAGCGAAATTCTTTTTTACAGATCGTAATGCTTTCTAGATATCTGCTATGTTATAAACCCACGCGTTAGCATCGCAAGATGAGGCTTGAAGCGAAACCAACGACTGTTGACTAACAGATGTGCTTATCTTATCTTATCTTATCTTGATCCGGGGGCCAGTCATTGTAGACCGGCGACACTTCGACCCAGTGGGATCTTTTGTGTCGGCCCCGAGGTTTATCCTTGAGCTATCTCCCTATGAATGTACTGCATCAGTCGCAGCGTACACCTCAGAGGGAGAAGCCTGAAGTCTTCAGGGTTCGGATATGCCAATCCCATCAGACCCATCCTTAGTCCGGCCAACGCGTCACATTCACACAGTAGGTGTGATATGGACTCGTCCTGTTCACCACAGGCTCTGCAGATCGAATTGTTTGACAATCTCAATCTGCACAGGAAGTCATTGGTGCCAAAATGACCAGTAAACGCTCCTGTGAGTAGGCGTATTTGGCCCTTGTTGTACCCGCAGAACTTCCGGGTAAAGCCCGTGGCTCTGTTTGCAATGAATTTCTTGGAGTGTTCCAGACCCTTAAGGGCCATCCACTCCAGCCTGTGTTTATCATTGCCATGTGCATTCAAAGCTGCCTTGACGGTACCCTCAGAGAGACCTACGAATGGCTCGGGGCCCACAAATTGTTGCTCCGAGCCCTTTTTGGCTAATACATCAGCCTCCTCATTACCCTGCACCCCTGCATGCCCCGGAACCCACACCAGCCTGACTGTGTTTTTCCTGCCAAGTTTGTTAAGGGCTTTAACACAGTTCAGGACTAGTGCTGAGTCCACCCTACAGGAGTTCAGAGCCTTAAGAGCAGCTTGACTGTCACTGAGTATATAAACAATCTTGTCAGTGACATTGTTGTTAATATTCTCCTGCGCACAGGCAATTATAGCATAGGTTTCCGCCTGGAAGACCGTTGCATATTTGCCCATGCTTTGGTTCACCTTGCAGTCGTTGGCATAAATACCAGCGCCTGATCCTGTTTCCATTTTGGAACCATCGGTGTACCAGATGAGACAACCCTTGTCAGGGGATCGTAGACCTTGTCTCCATTCGTCCCTTGTGGGGACCTTTATTTTAAAATTCTTTTTGAATATGTGCATTGGTTGCATTTTGTCACATCCCATGCTCATAATCTCTTTAAGATCCTTCGAGATCTCCAGTTTTGTGTGTCGAGTTACTGGCATGTTGACGCTCCATAGCCCATGTATAGATAGTCTACGTAGCGCCTTCATCGCCTCTAACTCCACAACAATGTGTAGCGGCGTTAGGTCCAGCAGGATCTCTAACGCAGCCGTTGGCGTAGTAGGGAACGCCCCTGTTATAGCCATGCAGGCTAATCGCTGCACCTTCGACAGCGCTTTCCTGCATGTTGCTAGTTTGGTTCTTGGCCACCAGACAACGCTTCCATATGTGATTATGGGTCTTATCATCATCGTGTATAGCCACTTGATGACCTTGGGCTTCAGGCCCCAGGTCTTCCCATAAGTAGAACGAATCATACCGAAGACCCGCTGGGCCTTCATTATGACTTTGTCTACATGAGGTTTCCACGTTAGCTTGTTATCTAAGGTCATGCCTAGATACTTCACCTCCGTGGACCATTGTAGCTGTGTACCATACATGGATAGAGTTCCCAAGCCAGTCGGATCTCTCATCCTAGTAAACGGCACGACAGTAGTTTTCCCTGGGTTGATCGATAAATGGTTACTACTGCACCATTTTTCTACCATACTCAGGGCCCTCTGCATGAGACTGGATACTGTGCTCGGAAATTTTCCATTGACAAGTATCACCAAGTCATCCGCATATCCGACCGTTAAGTACGGACCTTTGTTGAGTTGTTCTAAGAGTGAATTAACCACCAAGCACCATAAGAGCGGTGAGAGTACTCCACCCTGAGGGCAGCCTTTGGTGGTCATTGCAGTCATTTCATCCCCTAACAACTCAGACCTAATAATTCTTCCTCTGAGCATACAATCGATCCACTTGCAAATGGTTGGCTCTATGCCGTGATTTGCTGATGCCACACTAATGGCATCAAAGGTGGTCCGATCGAAAGCTCCCTCAATATCCAGGAATGCAGCAATGCATACTTCCCGGTTATCTAATGCATGTTCTGCCTTATTTACCACAAAATGCAGTGCCGTCTCAGTGGATTTTCCCGACTGGTAGGCACATTGTAGCCCGTGGAGGGGAAATTTTCTCAATGCTCCCTCCCTGATATGTCTATCTACTAACTTCTCCAGGGCTTTCAAGAAGAACGACTCTAGGCTAATAGGTCGGTATGCCTTGGCTTCTTCGTAGTCTTCTTTGCCCGGCTTTGGTATGTAGATGACTTTAACTCGCCTCCATATCTTTGGAATGTATCCAAAAGCTATGCAGGCTCTGTATAGTCTGCACAAATGCGGAACCAAGAGTGCAGCTCCCTGTTGTAGGATAATGGGATAAACCATGTCTGGACCAGGTGACTTGAACGGTTGAAAACCATTTAGAGCCCAGCCGACCTTCCCTTCATCCACTACCTTCCTTGCAGTGTCCCAATCTGCTTTGGTTGTACGGTAGCCTAGTTCAACCAGGCTAATCGGGTCCTCCTGCTCCTTTTCTATTATCTTACAGTCCGGAAAGTGTGTGTTTAGCATCATTGCTAGTGTCTCCTTACCGGACCCTGTTCGCTGCCCATTGCCATCTCTGATGGTTGTCAATGGGTGTGCTCTGACAGTCGAGATAGCTTTGGAGAGTCTCATTCCTTCAGGAATAGTACTGATGTTTTCACAGTGGGCTCTCCAAGCCTTCCGTTTGGCTTTCCGCACAGCTTTGTTGTAGTTGGTCAAACAGCGAGCGTAACCGCTATAGTCCCTGCTGGTCCTAGCACTGTTAAACGCTCTTCTGGCTTCAAGCCTCAACTTGACCAACTCTGGCGTCCACCACGGTACCCTCTTGGGCCTAACTTCCCTTTCAGGGCAGTTACTTGTCCAGGCCGTATTTACAGTCTGGACCAATTTGTCTGCTGTAAACTCTATGTCTAATATAGAATTAAGCTTACCCTTAGAATCCTCCAAATCTATACTGAGGTCACTCCTGAAGGAGTTCCAGTCCGTATTTCTGGGATTCCTTCTACGTGCTATAGGAGCTGGAACCAGCGTCCTATACTTAAAGCATATGTAATTATGATCTGACAAGGTAATCTCATCAGACACATGCCACTCGACAATCTTAGTGCTAGCCCTGTTGGTGGCTAACGTGATGTCAATTACCTCTGCTCGCCTACAGTTGACGAACGTTGGCCTGTTTCCCTTGTTTAGTATTTGTAAAGAGGTACTTACCACATACTCCAGTAGCTTTTCCCCTCTTACATTCACATCCGTGCTCCCCCAGACTGTGTGGTGTGCGTTGGCATCGCACCCCAGGATCATGTCCAGGTTCTCCCGGCTGCCATATTCAACAAGGTCCTTTATCTGTCCAGATACAGTTTCCTTGTCCGTATAGTCGAAGTATGCAGAGGTCAGGATTACAATATCCCGCCCTCCGCTCCCTCGCACATCTATCTTAACTGTCGTAAGATCCCTAGAACAAAAATTGTATAAGGGCATTGCATTTATGCCATTTCTGACATACACACATGTCCTTATATCATTAGTGGAACAGTTATGATAAATTACACCTCCTGTCCCACCCAAACCTCTGATCTTTCCCTCTTTAACATAAGGTTCCTGGATCAGGGCAATATCATATTCCTTCATCCGCAGGTGGCGGGCCAGAACGGCCATCGCCCCGATGCAGTGATGAAGGTTTATTTGTACGCACCTTAGTCCCGCCATTCGGTCTGCCTATGGTGGCGTCTACGGTGGCAGGCACTGCTGGCCGCCCCCCTCACTCCCTTCCTCCATCAGCGCCCCCGCAGCCTCCGGCGACGACAGATCTAGACAATCTATATGTCCGATTATGTCGTCGGTCTTCGGAGACACGCATGGCGACGACGTGTAGAGAGCCGTACCTGATTCAATCACCACTGGGTTCACGGGCTCCTCCCCGTCCCCCACCTGTGGTGCCGTCACCGCATGGGCCTCCTCCTCCACGCTGGCACCCACTGTCACCTTCTGCACGTTCAGATCCTCAAGGATCTTGAACGTGCTTTTGTCCATGCCAGCATGGAGACAGAAGCCGCCTGCTTTTATGGCCGCAGCCGACACGCTGTCCACCAGGACAATGCGCCTGGTGTGCGTCTCCTCGACCTGCGTGCTCAGCACCTTCCACTCGCAGGTCCTCAGAGAGGGGTTGAGGCGCTGCAGCATGGTCAGCACCCTGGAGGCATCTAGGCACCAGGTATTCCTGGTCTTCCAGGCCATCTTTATTGGCCTTGGAAGCTCCTTGGCGCTGACCACTCTGAGCTTCACGTCCCCAACGGTTTTACCGCTGAGGCCGCGAAGCCACTCTGCGGCTCTCTCACCCTCACACGTCACGTGCAGAGCTCCACCAAGCAGTGCACCGACACTAATGGCCGGCAGAGGATCCGGTGTGGCCTCCAGCTGGTCCCAAATGGCAACCCTTATGGGTTCCACCAGCTCTGCATTAAGCAGAGCGTCAGGGAAGTTGTCGGCAACAACGGCCATTTTAATCCCCGTCAGCGCCTCCCTGTAGGAGTCACCTTGGGTCTTGGCACGTTTATTGCCATCTGCCTGAGCAACAGCATCGTCGCTCACTTCCCTGACCCTTTTTGACGAGACTGCATCGGGTGCCAGCGCCAACTGCCGCTGCAGCTCACGCCGCTTGCGGTTGGCACACCCACTGCGCCTCTTCCTGCCCCGGGTATGGTCTGTGGAGTGTGCAGCCAAGTTTGGCTCCCCCTTAGGGTGTGCCTCGCCCGTCTGCTCCTTCCTGGCCTCCCCGATCCTGGAGGGCTGACACCCACTCCCAGAGGGTGTCCCGCTGGGATCCCCCTTCGGGTATTCCCTGCATGTCAGACCCCCTCTGTGGCTGCCACGCCCTCTAAATTGGTAGCCCTTTCCAGGGTTACCCCCTCTCCATTTCTTAACGCTGCCCGTGTGAGCACCACTCCCCTGGCTCATGCTCGGACGGCCACTGGGGCCATCACGAGCTTGCAGCTTGGGTATGTAGGTGCTCCCACGTGCAGCTCCTACACTATTGCTGACCTCTCCCCCTAAGGGTCCAGAGGTCCTTTGTTGCTCGCCCTTATCGGTCAAGCCCTTGGTTTTTTTTGTGACAGAGTCCATTTGGTCTATCTTACTTTTCACCTGCTGGCTCCCCACCCACCATGGAGCCCTCAACGTTGGGGATGCCTTGTTCAGGCACCAGGGCTACCAGCTAGGTATAGCACCCCTAAGTGAGCTGTCCCCGAGACGTACAGCACTAGTCGCTCCACCCCAAACCACTGAGGTGGGAGACGAGCACTGCCGGCTGGAGACCTCTTCACCCAAGGGCACTCGCCTGGCGGCCGCATGAGCGGACGCCGCAGCCGATTGATCGCAGCTGGCTAGACTACGACCTCCCGTGTGAGAGGAAATCCGGACCAAAGGGGTGTGTTGCAGATCAGCAGCACTACCATCGCCACATCACCACTCAACCCCCAGGACTCCTTCATCCCTCCGTACGGGTCCCCGCGCACGGCACAAACACGCGGGAGGTCATTACTATCCATCGTCTGTCGTTCGACGATGGACCCGCCGGAACATGACCTCTCCATCCCAGGCGGTGGTCGACTGGTGGTTTTAGTTGCGTCTATTTCATAGGGAACTAGACCAATAACAGGGGGCAACCACGTGAAGGATTCCCCACCAGACTTGTCTTAGGGATCAACACGACTGTTGCGCTCTCCCCTAAGACCATTGGCACCTTACTCGTCTTGAAGAGTCGAGAAAAGTGGGTTTGCATCTATACTAAACAAGCAGCCAATCCAGTGAAGCTAGAAAGCAGAGAAAGCAAGCTAGGCAGTGCAACTATTAAAGCATAAATACAAACCCCCCCCAACAGATGTGCTTAATATAATAATCTTATCGCACCATGGGTACCTATCGAACTGGTAAGTCATTTTACCAGTAAAGTGATGCACGTTACTGGTAAAATGATGTACCAGTTTTGCTCCTGTATTGCTCAAGCATCCCGGGTCAATGACGTCACAGGTTTAGCCGTACCTTAGTCCATATGCTACGGAAGTAATCAACTATATGTCCATTTGCCATCGTAACATTAAAACAAAACGAATGCGGAATATAGATTAGTAGACCTGACAGACGTATTCCTGCCCCAACTTTGGTTTACATGCAGCGTCACCTACCTAATCCAATTATGAAGATAAACCATCCAGCAACCCATTTAATCACAAAAATTTACCACAATCGGTCTAGCCGTTTAGGAAGAGTTCAGTGACACACACGTACCGAAGAATATACATATTATATTAAGATATAAATAGCAGTAGAAAAATTATGGGGCCAAAATAAACATATCTAAATATTTGAACACGTTTATTCATTTTCATACACGGTGCATAACTTTATTAACAGCATAAAAAACCGCGATTATATTTAACACATTTTCAGTTTAATTCATGTACAGTTAATCTGCTTCAATCCTTGGGCATACAGAATCCGGATGAAATGCGGGAGACTGAACATTTTAATAATATTTTATTAATTTTAATACCGGAGAGGGCTAACGTGTTAATATTCAACAATGCTCAAATATGACTAATGGATCTTATACACGCTCGGGTAATGGCCGCAAGTTGAGGCACGCATCGTGTAAACAATTGTCGGTACATGTAGCCCACGCGAGTCACCTGCGCATGTACCCCGCGCGAGTACTTGCGCCTACTACCGGTGGGTGTAGCACAAGCATGTAGCCCATGCGCGTAGCCTGTGAATGTACCTACCCCGCGCGAGTACATGCGCCTATAACCGGTGAGAGTAGCACAAGCATGTAGCTCACGCGAGTAGCTTACGCTTGTAGCCCGGCCGCCAGTACCTTGCGCGGGTAACCCTTATGACTAACTTGAGCACGTAGCCTGCGAGAATAATTTGTGCATGAAACCTGTCTACATAGGTTACGCATGTAGCGTCTGCGTGTAGCTTGCCTATGTAGCACGCGCGAGTAGCTTGCGCATGTAGCCCACGCAATAGCTTACGCAAGTAGCCCGCAAGAGTAGTTTACGGGCTAGCCCTCAGGTGTAACTAGCATATGTAGCCAGCTATTTATGTCATCTATAAGCATCTCAATGCGAAATAGAGAAATGTGTGCTGTCAGACTACCTAATTACATATTCACTGGACAGTTCATTCCTTGTAAATATATCTTAAAGTAGCTTAACGTGCAGAGCAGTTTACGTTAGAAATGACGTCTCAAATATTATGCAATATTTTGTAGCACGGCTTAGACTGCTTTGATAGATCAGTGGCTTATGTTTATACTTACGATTGTGAGTTCCAGTTCGATACTGGGTAAAGTATTGTTCGATTTTTAGTTAGACGATTAAAAGATAAAGAAGCATTGAGGCTATAAATCTGGTTGGTAAACAACATTAGTGGTATGATTAATAGAAGTGCGTGATGGAACAAGGTAGGCACTGCCTAACCTTGCAGAGTTACGCAGACATGATATTGCGTATATTCTGTATAATAGATAACACAGGTATATTATATAAACATAACAACAACAAGAGATCCATAAATTAAACAGACATCAGAAAAAAATTCAATAAAGATTTTTCTTAAACATTGTTTTGAAATCGAAGCTCTTACGTCTAAAGTCTTTAGCGCTCCTATCGAATAGTACAGAGGAAATCGAAGCTCTTACGTCTAAAATCTTTAGCGCTCCTATCGAATAGTACAGAGGTATTTTTACAACAGACACAGAAGACGCCCCGACTAAGAACAGTCATTTGTGGATGATTTTACCAATTTTTTTTCTCGTGCCCAAAATTTGGGCACAAATGATGAATCCACAACACTCAGCACACTGCCAATAACGAGAAAACAGAAAATAATTCCAATAAAAGGGTAAATGTTTGGATGGCGTAGTGGTTGATGTTGTCGTCTTGCCACAGCCGCCGTGCCGAGTGTTGTGAGCTCTATTCTCACATGGGACAAATATTTTTGTGATCTTCAAATAGACGTTCCAAGGCCTGGGTGTTCTTTATACAGGGTGTGGCGTAAATAGTGGTCCAACGTAAAGGAGTCGATACACCGTATTCCTAGCTAACATATACCGGGATATTAATCATTTTAAATAAAAGGTCTCAAAAAAAAAACATTTTTTTTATTTTTTTAGAAAATCGTTACCTTGCATTACAAATTTGGCTGTATTTTCGACAAATATTATTATTTTTCATTCTGTTTTTTTTATTATTACTGCTAATTACATAAACCAACTTATCCAAATGTTTTTTTTATTATCAAGTCCACAAGTAATAAAAAAAATGAGTTTATTTCCAATTTTCATTACTCACTCTAGCAAATCATGTGACTTTAGGTGCGTGTGGTGTAAAAAAATTGTACTACACCGTCAGTGCCCATTATTTAAAAAATAGATCACTAAATGCAGATTCTAAAATAGTACAATACTAAGTGGTGGAAGTAAAAACAAGAAAGTTATTGGCATTTAAAACAAAAAGGAGCTGAATTAGTTTAACACCATTTTTTTAGTTAAGCTTTAAAAGTATTGCAATTTTGTATGAAATCATTCATTGTAACATTTTAAACATTTGACATCAACAGAGTGTAACATTAGCTCACCCTTAAACGTACCGCAGGTAAAAAAAGGTCAAGTTTTTTCTAGGAAATGGGTAGCAGAGCAGAAAACAAAAGCCCATTGGAATGTATCGGCGTATTACGTTATGGGGAGTGAAAAGGAAGGAGTCCGGTGTCTTCCTAAAGAGAGAAAGAGACAACCAAAATAGCAACTCAAACAGGAAACAAACATAGCCCAGCTAGCCAGTGCAATACCTTACGTCGCATGCGCTCCTTGTTTTTATCTGTGTTATCTCTGCCGTCGATTTGTTTTTTCTTTCTGGACTCTGTTTTGCTTGTGATATGGACTCGTTGTTTTGGTGATCCCTGCGACTTTGCTTACGTTATTTGGACTTTGAAATTCTTGACGATTTGGACACACGTGCAGTGTAGTGGAGAATTAGCAATGTCTGAATACACACCGCGAGAGTATGCCGACATGCATCTTATTTACGGCGAATGTGGATGCGTCGGAAGAGAAGCAGCCCGAGTGTATCGGGAGAGATATCCTAATCGTCGACATCCGGATCATCGTGTGTTTGCGAGAGTGCATAACGCCTATACCGAGGGGAGGATACCCGGCACGGGCGTAGGCGGCGCTAGTGAGGGACGACCAAGGGTGTACAATGATGAAGAAATATTGGAATTAGTCGAGGAAGACCCAACAACGTCGGTTCGTACCATAGCACGGAGGACAGGTATATCAATGAGGACGGTACATCGAGTTCTACTACGACATGAACTCTACCCTTATCATTTTCAAAGGGTACACACGAGATAGGCCATTAAGAGTTCAATTTTGCCGAGAAATGCTTCGTAGAATGAGGGAAGACCCACAATTTTACGATAAAATACTGTGGAGTGACGAATCGTCGTGTAAAAAAGATGGTTATTTTAACATGCATAACCTTCATAGCTGGCAGCTAGAAAATCCTAATTTAATACGGACAGCCAGATCCCAATATCAATTTAAGATAAATTTGTGGACGGCGATCATTGGTGGGCAAATAATTGGGCCTTTCGAGTTACCTGAAACTCTTAATGGTGAGAGGTATTTGAATTTCTTAGTAAATGACCTCCCTGAATTAATGAGAGACGTTGACCCACAACTGCGAGAAACAATGTGGCTGCAGAATGATGGCTGTCCAGCTCACTATGCTGTTATTGTACGGGATCATTTGCATGCGACATACCCAGAAAGATGGATTGGGCGGCTAGGTCCAATGTCGTGGCCACCTCGTTCACCGGATCTCAACCCCCTGGACTTCTTTTACTGGGGGTGTTTGAAAGAAAAAGTCTACAAAACTGAGATAACTTCTATCGATGACTTACGCCAAAAAATTCAGTATGCAGCTGAGGAAATAAATGCCAGCGGATTTGCACGCAGGCTGAAGCGATCTTTTATTCGGCGGTGCAGAGCATGCATCGCCGCTAATGGTGGCCACTTTGAACATTTAGTTTAAAAAATCAATGGTTTTATTAATAAATGCTTATTTGTTGATTTTAAATTGCAGTTTTTATTTTTAAAATCCATTAAAACAACTAAAAAGTTAAAATAAAACTTACTGCTAAATCTAAAACATTTCACAATACTTGTAACTTACCTTACTAATAAAAAAAATCTTACCTTAATTCAGCTCCTTTTTGTTTAAATGCCAATAACTTTCTTGTTTTTACTTCCACCACTTAGTATTGTACTATTTTAGAATCTGCATTTTGTGATCTATTTTTTTAAATAATGGGCACTGACGGTGTAGTACAATTTTTTTACACCACACGCACCTAAAGTCACATGATTTGCTAGAGTGAGTAATGAAAATTGGAAATAAACTGTTTTTTTTTATTACTTGTGAACTTGATAATAAAAAAAATATTTGGATAAGTTGGTTTATGTAATTAGCAGTAATAATAAAAAAACAGAATGAAAAAATAATAATATTTGTCGAAAATACAGCCAAATTTGTAATGCAAGGTAACGATTTACTAAAAAAATAAAAAGAATGTTTTTTTTTTGAGACCTTTTATTTAAAATGATTAATATCCCGGTATATGTTAGCTAGGAACACGGTGTATCGACTCCTTTACGTCGGACCACTATTTACGCCACACCCTGTATATGTTATTCAATGATTGTACAGTCTCTCGTAACACAGGTATTGCACGTAGTGCGGCAGTTAAAGTAGATAATGGTGAAATAGACCAACTATTTGCTAGTTGCCTTTTAGGCACTACTTAACATCCACTCTCATCTCTTATCGGTAATATGTCGACAAGGGATAGAATGTGGATGTTCAGTAATATATCGATAAAGGTTAGAACGGTGATGGAGATAACCAGAATCCGTACTGCTATCGTAGTTACTACGAAGAATTGCCACGAAAAATCTAACCGTAACAACTATCTAAACTGATGCTTCAAGCCATCGAGGCAATCTTTTATTTAATAATATATGCAAATCATATTTGGACAAATTTAAACAAATAATACAATCTATAATAATCAAAATCAAAACACTACATATCAACTTACAGAATTAAAATCAATATGTATCAAAGCGTTTAGTTGTAGCGTGAACGAAATCTATTAGAACTAAAATCATGTACGAGCGGCTCCCGGCTTGATTACTGTACGTTCATTCAATTAGTGGGCGTCGACTAAAACGGCTATTATGTTAAAAGCTTCGCCCGTTGACCGCTGCCAACAATCACCTTGAAAATGTTTCCTTTACGCGTGAGCCGGCTGTTCCTTCGGTATAATATTATATGTATACACCATTGAAAATATGTAAGTATATTTTGTATGTACACGGATTTAGCGTGCTTGGATGATTACGTACACACATATAAACAATCATAGACACAAACACGCAGGTATATTCATCTTACAATAGTATTACAGTCGTAAATTTCTTATTAAAATAATTTGGATTACTTGTATTTTGTAATGTTTGAAATGTTGTTTTAACAAGATGGGACTAAGATATTGTAAAACAGCTGACACTAGTTTAAGGACCAAAGAATTCACATTTTACTGTACTTCGCATCTCAGTAAACGATTTATTATTATGTTTTTACGGGTATTTGCCTAATATTTCACGAAGATATATACCCGGCCCTTTGTGAAGCTTTTGTTATTATTATTTGTTTCTCTTTCACGGGTATTTCCCTAATACGTTTGGAAAGTATCCAGCCAAAGGGCCGGGTATTTTAGCCACCCAAAGGGGAGGCTTACACGGAGACATGGGTCCAACGTGAAGAGGCTCTTCGAGAGTTATCATATGTGGTATGGAACGCCTGCTGCAGCTAGTGCTATTAGGGACTATTGCTACGTATGGTTTCTAATATATGGGCTATGGGTATGGGTGTTTGATGGACTGGTATATTGCTAACTATGGATGCTAAAACGGCGTCTGCCCTGAATACTCTAATAGCATCAATATTATTATTATTATTCTCTTTATTTAAATATTTTCAATACATTTTTCATTTTTAAATATACATATATCTATAAAAATACATATCATTTAAAAATATAAAATATATGGTACCCCACCGGCACCGGGAACAGGGTCCAAGCTGCCGGTGGTTAGGATTCCAGAGATAGGAACCTCCTCACAATGCGTGCTGTATCTAAAAGCACTGCCTTCTGCATCAAACCCTTGATCCAAGCACCCAACGCGAGCCTCTTTAGATGGTGATCGAGGCTCTTGGCTATTAGACCATTGACAGATATGACTATCGGCACAATGATTGCCGAATCAACGTCCCACATGTCGACAACCTCGCGAGCCAAATCGAGATATTTAATTTGCTTATCTTTTTCAGCTTTCGCGAGATTGCCGTCATGCGGAATGGTGACATCTATAATCAATGCGCGGCGCTCTGATCGATCTATCACCACAATGTCAGGTTTGTTGGCCACAACAGTCCTGTCTGTGATGATAGTTCGATCCCAGTACAACGTGACATGACCATTTTCGAGAACTGATTCAGCTACATACCTGTAGTACGGCACTTCAACATCTACAAGTTTGTATTTCAGAGCAAGTTGCTGGTGAATAATCCTGGCTACTTGGTTATGTCTGTGCAAGTACTCGCCGTTAGCAAGACGAGAACAACCGGAAACTATATGCCTGAGGGACTCACCAGGTAGGTGGCACGCCCGACAAATGTCAACCGTACCATCCCTCAAGATATATCTCCGGTAGTTATTCGTCTTGATAACTTCGTCCGCAATAGCACAGACAAACCCTTCGGTTTCCCCAAAGAGGTCACCGAAACGTAGCCAGTTCACGGAGGCTAACAGGTCTACATCAGCTCCATATAGAGCCTTGTAGAACCTACCGTGAAGCTCCTTGCTCTGCCATACATCCCTGCGATCGTTAGTGCTAAGTACTACAGGCTTGCGCCAGTTCTCTTTAGCCAAACTGAGCGGGGTGAGTCCGATGTCTACAGCAACTACATCCCGATGCATACCCACGTCTGCCTTAAGAAAGTATTCTCTGAGGTTGCATACCTCGCGGTTATGAAGGGCCTTGGCATTCAGAAAGCCTCGGCCTCCACATTTCCGCGGGATATACAATCTCATCACAGACGAACGTGGGTGATGCATACGGTATGCCGTCAAGAGTGTACGGACCCTCCGGTCCAGGGCATCCAGTTCAGTCTGAGTCCACTTAAGTATGCCAAAGGAGTACATGAGCACCGGCATGACCCAACCGTTACAAGCGCGCACCTTGTTGCCACCTGATAAAAGACTTTTTAAAACTTTTTTCAGGCGACCAAAGAAACGCTCCTGCAACGATTGCTTCATGTCAGCCTCATTGATACTTAACGCCTGTGACATACCCAAGTACTTGTAAGTATCGGTTACAAGAAGTGATCTTAGGTTAATGGAATCCGAAAGTTGTGTTCCTTCGGATTCCACTATCCTGCCTTGTTTTACATGGATGACAGCACATTTGTCCACACCAAAATCCATACTGATAGACTTACTAAAAGTTTCAGTTACTTTAAGTAAATCTATCAACTGTAATTTAGTGTGGGCAAACAACTTTAAGTCATCCATATATAACAAGTGGGATATCACTCCACCACCTCTATGTAACCTGTAACCTAGCCCTGAACCCTCTAGTAATGTACTAAGAGGATTCAATGCTAGGCAGAACCAAAGAGGACTCAGGCTGTCGCCCTGAAATATACCCCGCTCAATTTTTATCAATTCGCCATTCCCAGGGATCTGTCGACATCCTGGATAGCTAAGAAGTGACGTCACGGATGTCAAACCAGATCATTAAGCTCTGTTGTTTTTTACTTCTATTAAATCAAAAGAACTGTTATTACGCGTAAAAACTATTATAAAAGTGCTGTTAGCTGCGCTGTCTGCGCCGTCTATTGTTCGCAAGTGTTGTAGTTCTGTGTACATACATTTATATCATATAATAAAATTTGTGGACCCCAATCACTGTGAAATCTACCCCATAACTATAAATATAAAGTGTTTTCCGTAAAAACCGATTGAAACATTGAAGTGAGTTTGTCTCAGTGTGTGCACACCCTTAGCCTACTTAGGTTGTCTTTCCACGGCGTGATTGTGACATAATTACCGCATAAAAACCACCATAAATATTTATATTTATAACAGTGCCATCTATTGGTGGAACGGTGTACCACTTACATATTACGCCAGCAGAAACAAACATGTCAAAGTGTGGTGGCTGCGGTCGATTTATATCTGCGGCTGAGGCCGCTAGATGTCACAAGTGCAGCGTGCTTTATCACCGACGCTGTGTAGCTTTGCCCGTATCAGGCACTATAGCCCTGTCCTGGCTATGTCCAGAATGTAAAAGGAACAGGGCTACTGACAATAAAGCTGATACACCCGTAAGGGGCGCTTCGTTGTGTCGTCGCGATGACGTTAAAGATCTTAGCCCGACTGAACCGCATACCGAGGCAATGCCGACCCTTATCCCACCAGCTGATCACCGTAGCCCTTCATTATCAGCGATGACATCTAATACCACTGTCTTCGAGACCGCTCAGGACCTAACCACTGACATTACGTCAGAACTTAGGATTCTCAGAGATAATCTGCGGTATATAAATAGAGATCTGCAGGTTTTTAGGGACGAGATGGCTGATATCAAGGCGTCTTTAAATAGTTGCAAAAGTAACATTGAGAAGCTGGATGACCGAATAAGTGTTCTGGAGAACCGGGACCCCTCAGAGCTAAAGGTGGGGGGCTACGCAATGGCCCAGCTGACTCAACTCAGAGAAGATCTCAATGATCGCGATCAAGAAATGCTGGTAAATGATGTTGAGATCGCAAATCTACCTGAGACAGGCGGCGAGAATCCCATACATTTAGCGACTCAAATCGCCGTGAAGTTAGGACTGACGATCGAGGAACGGGACATCGTTAGCGCTGAACGTGTCGGACCCCGACACGTAGTGTCGACTGATGCAGCTGGACCGGAGCGCCGCCCTCGCCCGCTCGCCGTGCGCTTCGCGCGCCGCCACCTGCGTGACGAGTTGTTGTCTCAGGCGCGCGCTCGCCGCGGCGCGATGTCCGCTGACTTAGGAGTGGCTGGCCCATCGAGACGCTTTTATGTTAATGAGCGTCTTACTAAGGTAAATCGGCAGTTGTTTCGTATGGTGCGAGATGCCAGCCAACACCATGGCTGGAAGTTTGTTTGGTGTAAGCATGGACGCATACTTGCGCGTAACAAACCTGGCGATAAAGCGATCTGCGTACGAAATGAAAAAGATATTAAGAGCATTTTTGGTAATAGCGTACAATCGTAATAAAATATGCCTGTCATTGTTATTTCAACTGAATCTTGAAAAAATTTGCTTACTTCGCCATAATTTTAATGTATTTCATTCCTTGATTTTAGCTATTAATTTTGTGTTATTTTTTAAGTGTCTCATAGTATCATTAAAAGATATCAAACGAACTGTACGGCTTGTAATCGTATTTACCTTGTTCTATGCAATTTTGAAATATACTATATCTATACTAGTTTTTATAGTCACCGTTTTTGTAATACGTAATTATGATACACATAAACATTTCTCAACCTTCATTTATAATCTACATATTAATGAGACATCTTTAGTAATGACTGTTTTTATTGCTTTATATTTCAAAACCAATAACTTCAACTATGCATGACAAAGCATTCAAAGTTGGCTTCCTTAACGCAGGCTCACTGGGCACAAATCAGGATGACTTTATTGCCGTGGTGCAGCGTTACTGTTTTGATATTATAGGCATCAACGAGACATGGTTACGTCCTGGCGAGGGGAATCGTGCGCCGACTGTGCCCGGGTACCGTCTGCGCCACGTGCCGCGGCCGGCAAGTGTGCGCTCGGGGCGCGGTGGGGGTGTTGGCTTTTACATTAGAAGCGGCTTTAATGTACGTACGTTAGCGGTTGCTATAGATCCAAAACACGAGTTAATTGAGCAAATGTGGGTTTCTACTACGTTTAATGGCAAAAAGGTTGCAGTTGGCACGGGATACCGCCCTCCTTGGCTCAACCTGGACCTCTTTCTTGACGCCATGACTGACACTATTAGTTCGTTTAACAATATTGACTATTGTGTGCTAGTGGGAGATTTTAATGTTAATCTCCTTAACACTAACGACTGTAAAACAAGAAAGGTGATGGAATTTTTAACATGCCTAGGTCTAACTCAAATGGTATCGGCTCCTACTCATTTCACAGAAACGAGTGAGACACTCATCGATTTAGTGTGTTCGAATCTGCGGGTTAAACGGGTAGCTGTTGAACCGTTTAAAAATATAAACAGTCATTCAGTCATTGTGTGCGATTTTTTTATTAAACGCGAGAGACTTAAACCGTTCTTGGTAAAATATAGGCCTTTCAAGCATATTTGTGGTGAGAGCTTAGATAGCGTTCTATCTGGGGTTGACTGGAGCAGTATCTTAACTTTGAACACATCAACAGAGAAGGTTAATGCATTTTACTCTCACATTATCGCGGTGTTCGATGCCTTCGCGCCACTTAAGACCTGTCTGATCAGAGAAACGTCATATCCGTGGTTAACGGATACTGTGAAGGTTATGATGAGATTGCGTGACGGTGCTTTAAAACAATACCGTGAGTGCAGGACGGAGAGTAAGAAGATTTACTATAAACAGTTAAAATCTCTTGTATCAACATCCTTGTATCACGAAAAAGTGGCTTATTTTAAATACAATATTAATAGTAACTTGAACAATCCCAAAGCCCTATGGAAAAATCTAAAAGCTACCTTTATCCCAAACAAGAAATCGACAGAACTACCTGCTGACTTCTCTGATCCTGATGCGATTAATTGCCATTTCTTGAACGTCCCGGGCAATCCGTTGGTCAGTTTATCGTCTATGACTTATTTCGAATTTCACCGTTACAGCGATGTCGTTTTTAGTATTTCACCTGTGAGTCAGGCAGTTATTCAGAAATATATACTTAGTCTCAAATCAAAGGCAGAGGGTTGCGATGGTGTGAATTTAGAGATGTTATTATTATCTTTGCCTCACACGCTGCCAGCTATTACAAATATAATTAACTCTTCTATACAATCGGCTTTATTTCCTGATGTTTGGAAGATGGCTACTATTAGGCCGCTGCCTAAGAACGCAAACCCGGTGCATATAAAAGACCTTCGGCCAATAAGTATTTTGCCATGTCTGTCCAAGGTTATAGAAAAAGTAGTGTGCAAGCAGTTAGCAGACTTCCTTGAGAATAATGACATTTTACCAACACTGCAATCTGGGTTCCGTAAAGGACGTGGTACATCTACAGCTTTACTTGATGTAACAGATAATATTTTGTATGCACAGGATCAGGGTATGTGTACGGTTCTGGTATTACTAGACTTTTCACGCGCTTTCGATAGTATCAATATTTCGTTGTTATTATCTAAATTAACATACTACGGGTTTGACTGTAGATCAGTGAAGTGGTTTCACAGTTATCTGTCCAACCGTTACCAACGTGTTGAACTACGGCTCAGTGATGGGCAATCTGCTTTTTCAGCATGTACCCCTCTGTCAAGGGGAGTTCCGCAGGGATCCATTTTAGGTCCTATTCTTTTTATTCTTTACTGCGCTGATATAACTAACTGTATGTTAAAAACGAATTATCACATTTACGCAGACGACATACAAGTTTACATATCGTTTAAAAATACGGACTATGAACGAGCTATCGCAGATCTTAACGCGGACCTTCAACGCATTACAGAGTGGGCGGAAGAAAATTCTCTGGTACTCAATCCGTCCAAAACCAAGTACATGTTATTCGGCTATAAACACCAGCTAAGCTCTCTACAAGGTCTGAATATTACGTTGATGGGTGAAGTTATTGAAAGAGTTGAACAGGCCCGCAACCTAGGACTGCACATCGATACTAGTCTTAGGTACGAGAAACATGTCGCCGAGATGGTTAGTAACTGCTTTTATAGGTTAAGAATTTTATATAATATGCGTCCATATTTATCAGAAGAGCTACGGGTGCGACTGATTGAGACATTGGTTCTGTCAAAATTAAATTATGCCGATACGGTGTACGGGCCGCGGTTACTAGCACGAACGGACAGGCTTATTCAAAGAGTCCAGAATGCTTGCGCCCGTTTTTGTTTTAATATACCATCTAGGAGTCATGTTACACCATTTCTCAACAAAAATTACATCCTTAAGATGAAATCTAGGCGCAAACTACATTTGGCCTGTCTTATGTTCGGCATTATTAGTACTCACGAGCCATCGTACCTACACCGCAAATTGAGCTGGGTACATAGCAAACGCAACTGCGTGAGCAGACAGTGCTCACTACAGCTCTCTATACTGCCACACAAAACATCTGCATTTAGGGGCAGTTTCCGCTACGCTGCATCAAAAATATGGAATAATTTACCACCGCCTATCAGACTACAAAATACTATTGGGTCATTTAAAAGATGTTTGCGTCTATTCCTAATTGATGCTCAGCGGAGCCTAGGAATGACGAACATAAATGCGTCGTTCGTTTAAATATAAATATATATATGTGTGTGTATGTGTGTTGTATATATATATATATATATATATATATATATATATATATGTAAAGGTGTTACTACCTGCGCGTTTGTGTGCCTGTGTCTCGCTCGTCGTGTGAGCGCGTGATAATGCAATAAATTAAAATTAATTTTACTATCCTTCTAATTATTACTATGTTTTATTTATTATTTTTATATAATTTTGTATTGTATGATCTGTGTATTATAATATCTGTATCTGTGTGTAAACTGAATATCATTCTGTTTTTTATATATACTGTATAAATTATAATTTTTTTTTTTTTTCTTGTTATATTATTTATTTTCTCTGTTTATAATAGAGATGGTTTTATATGCGTGAGTCACTAAAGGACCCAGTTGAAAACCAGCGTCAGGCTTTCGTCTGACACATGCTGAACTGGGCCCTATTTGACACTACTGTTATTGACTTTATTTTTTGTTCTCGTTTTGATAAGTTCATCTTTGTACCTATTTATTTTTATTTTATACTTGTTATTATGTGTTTGTGGTACGTGTCAAATAAATATTTTTCTTTCTTTCTTCTTCTTTCTTCTTCTTTCTAAGAACCGTTTTCCATTGCCCCATGCATGACTTCAAAAAGGTGCGCAGAGTTGCATTTACTTTATACAACTCTAACACCCTCAAAAGCCATGCATGAGGCACCGAATCATACGCTTTCTTATAATCTATCCAACATGCCGCCATATCCCTTTGTTTACGGCGAACCTGTTGGCTAATGGCCATATCAATGAGGAGGAGCTCCTTAGTACCACGAGCCCCCCTCTTACATCCATTCTGAGAAGCTGACATTATTGAATTTGTATCAATATGTTTAGATACCTTGGCTCTCAAAATAGATGTAAGAAGCTTATAGATCGATGGCAAACATGTTATCGGTCTATAATTGCCGGGCTCGTTGGTACTACCTGTTTTATGGAGTAGGTGGGTTATTCCCGTGGTCATAAAATCTGGTAACGATCCAGATTCTAGGGCAGATTGAAATTGAGCAGCCAAACAAGCATGTGAGCTACGCAGCCATTTCAGCCAGAAATTGTGCAGTCCGTCCGGTCCTGGTGATTTCCAATTTGATAAGGATCGGACCGCACTAATTACATCCTGGCTATCAATGACCACGTTTTCCATTTCTGGAATTAGCTCACTTGCTCGCTTGACCTCCCGCATCCATTCCCCCTCAGTGTGGCCGACGGGTACCGACCAGATGTTCCTCCAAAACGTATTTGTAGCATCAGCATCTGGTAGCCCCACATCGGCCACACATTGATCTGGTCGTTCCCAGGTTCTATAAACCCATCTTTGGTCACTTTGAAACGTGCGGTTGATGACATACCGGTGCACGCGTTTTTTGTATCTGCGCAGTCGATTTGCCCATGCATAGACTTTCTGCTTCAGGAAGTCAATGCGCTCTGTGGCCCGAGATACGTATTCATGAGGACTGACACCAGTCCCCAGAAAAGCCCGGCCCACATAGCGCATTACCCTGGGCCGTGTGTTCCCTGCCCTGAAGCAGATCAGCTTACCGATGAGTGTCCTTGCCTCAGCAATACGCCGTTCAATCCTGCACTGCCAGGCCGGGGTGACAGATGTTTGTCGTATAGCAGGGACATGTGTGGGTAACTTGATGCCCGCTATACGACTTGCCGCCACAGCAGCACAGTACAGGATCGAATGAGTATCGGCGAGATTCTCGCTATTATCTAAATAACTAGATAATAGCGAGTCCAGGACACTCACCAATGCTATATTTTTTCTATGCATAGGTAACCGAGGCAGACGAGGCCGAATCGTAAATTGCATGTACCGGTATTCCTGAATCGCACTTTCCAAAGCATCCTTTACCTCCTCCTTGTACTGAATACTTACATCATTTGTCATGTCATCCACCTCCATGCTGGCACTATTGCCCGTCCGCGTCGCACCAGGTGATAGTTGCGTAACTGCGGGTTGGATGCGAATGGCATGGCTCGTAGGCAAGTATTCTGAGCGTAGCCTATCAAGCACGGTATCATCCAACTGTCGACTGCGTTGGATAACCCGCACTTGATCCGATAATCGCTGTGCTGAAACGTTGACGCTTGGTTCAAAGGCCTGAAACAGAACAAGCATGCGGCTGCGATACGCAGTGAGGTTAGTTCCTCCCTCTGTAGCCCCAAAATATGCCCGCATGACGTTTTCATTAATGGATTGAGTCCATCGCATGCGGCGCACATCACCACCGGCAGCGGGGGCCCGGTTCGAGGTCGGTGGGCCTCGGGGTCCCAAGCGGGTCGGTGGCCGGCCTCTTCCCCGCCGACGTGCAGGTGACGGTGACGAAGGCGGAGAAAAATATTCGTCGCTCGAGCTCGACGCAACTGCAGCGGCCGGTGATTCTGATCGATGTACCGACGGCTGCGAGGCGGAGCTAAGCGACGAACCCGGAGGTGGTAGCGGTGCGGCTCTAGATCTGGCTCTTGTTAACATCTTGTATTTTAATAAACTTAAATTCAGTCTCTGTGAAAATTTTCATTTTTGACGTTGTCATATTATTTGTAATACTTAATACTGATGAATATTTGCTTTTATGCCTGTAATTTTTTATGTTTATTGTGCAAAGCGTCTTATTGTTTTAATATGATTTGAAAATAAATGGATTTATATCAAAAATAAAATTTAAACTGAAAATAAAATATTTTTCTCAAAAAATACATAGACGTTGCTTAGTGTTGCCAGATTTATTATTATTATTATAATTAGCTAATGTTGCTGTCGTAGATTTATGTACATAAAGCTCTAGCAAACAATGATTTTTTTTGTAAAATACTCGCGTGCTTGGGTTAATCCTTGTGTTTCAGTGAAATTAAAAACATGGATTCAATCGTAACTCTAAAATATAAAATTCAGTCTCCAAAGAACAATATGTGAAATATTTCCCGTATCGTGATCAAAGCCAACAAAAGGCAGCAATGGTCAAAAAAATCTCATATCTTATTTTTATTCCCTTACGTTAATTTATAAAAAATGATCTATTTTGTTTTAAATAATGTATAATCTTAGTTATTAAGTACTACCGTCCCTATACTTTAATGTTGCACGATATAACACTTTAAAAAGTCATACATTAAGTGTAAGTATTGTTTTTTCTAGCTATAATAAGCATGAATGTAATAACTACTGGATGTCCAAGTTAATAAATAAATAAATTAAATCTACCCCAGATTTTACTAGCTATATTTTTTGCCTCATTTATTATTTAACAAAAAACTGTCCAAACCGAATTTATAAACCCAAGGCCTCACTATCTTTTGATGCACGCTCACTTATGATTTCAAATCACAAGCTTACACTATTGGACCATATGAAATATTTTTATTATATTATCAAACATCGCCCATGCTTGCTTCGAATGCGTAACATTACTTACTGTCATCGCACGCGCATCGTTCGCACCAGTACATTCAAAACTACCGAGTCATGCGCACCTACACTGCGCATTATTGTCATTTAACGTTTTAGTACTTTTATGAGACAATAGTATTATAAAAGTAATAGAAAATTTAGTGATCGTTACTTTTTATGTGTTACAAAATGGAATACAAAGTGCTTTTGTGGATGTGTGTTTTAATTGGTATGTGCTTTTTGTCTTTTTAAGTTTTCATAATAATATTATAGTTAAATATATAATTAGTAAATAATCTCATAAGTAGTTACTTCTGTTTGTTGTGTAAGTAAAATAAATAAATAGCTAGTTACTAGGTACTTACTGTAAGTCCATTTAAAATACGTTTTGTCTTAATATTGCCTTTATATCTCTCGTTGCAATTAAATTAGTTTATATGGATTTCATCGCATTGCTTATTTAATAAATAGTGAAATAAACAACGCGATAAAATCCGTGTAAGTAGTTTAATTTCAATGAGTAACATTCGCATGAACGTAAGACAATATTGTTATATCTTTCGTTAAATAGCGTAGGAGTTATGTTAGTTGATTTACTTAGTTTGTCTCCCTGGTAATTATTACTGAAAGCATAGGGGATAAACAGCAACAAGGTCGCAGTATAATTCGTAAACCTTATTCCGTGGACCTGTATGTCATGTAAGCCAACCAGTGTCCCTAAAAATACGTTACAACATAGCAAAAGCAAAAACTTAGTAATAAATTTTTATTACAAACTTACTCAAACAACCAACTTTTCCAAAGTGGCAAAGTAGATGATAAGCAGTTGTCGTAACCTATAATTACATGTAATGCCAACGCGTGAGTGATACTCTACTACAAGTCTCGTGCGTTACCGTCCATTGGAAATAGGACTTGAAGGGTTGGAAGAGTAAGCTTTCTAAAGTTTTTTAAGTTTTCTATTGGATACATTTCGGAGAGTGTGCAGAGGAACTGCATAATTTGATTTCTCCGTCCTCATTCTACCATTGGACGACCAGACTATCAGACCAACGACACAGGTACATGGTGGATATACTACATTTACGCACGACGCGCTTTCCTTCCACTTTTATAATGCGTACGGCTAAGGAGTGGAATTCGCTACCTAAGTCTGTATTTCCCGATGAGTACAATCTGGGTGTCTTCAAGTCGCGGGTGAATAGGTACCTTTTAGGCAAGCGTGCTCCATCGTCGACTGCATCTTCACTTAAGATCAGGTCAGAACGCGGTCAAACGCAAGCCTATTACATGACAAAAATATTTTTTTACGTACTGTACGAAGACAGACAACAGAGTTATAACTCTTACGCTTGTTTCCTAAAAATGAATGGTATTTTTTCGGACTATCTGCTATTTAACTGTTCTGGTTTAAGAATTACAGTACTTTACTTACTGACAATCCATATAAACAAGTATTCTGATTACAATTATTTTATAGTATAGAGATGTTACGTCCATTCTAAAAGATCACTCGTTTTTTTTTTTAGCTTTAGTTTTAGGCAGTTTCAGTATCGCGAGGGATTAACAATCAATTCAAGTAAAGACCCAGACGCAGGGCAATTATTTGTGGCTTACATACAATTTTGTCTTGTGTCGTGATCGAACCCACAATACTCCGCGCACCGGCAATGATGAGTCGCCCGCTTAAACCATTACGTCATCCGCGCAGTCTAATTAATTTATTACAATTACCTAATTTGCTCCAAATGCGGCGCTTGCTTCCTATCCCTATTTATCTAATTCCCTGTCTTTAGAAAGAAGACTAGCTACACTCAGTCAACCTTGAAAAAAAATCTAAGGTTTATTTTACCAAATCTTTGCACACATTTTGACGTTGGAAGGTGTTTTCCGTAAGTCGTAAAAAGGGAAAAGAGTTACTACAGGGCTCATAAATAACGGATTAGCGAAATGTCAGTACTTAACTATAAATCTTGGCTATATATTTTCGAGGAGTATTGATTTTGTCCTTCCTTACCTACCTTAACGGCTGAAACCGATTTTACAAGAAACTTTTGTGTACTATAAATCAACTTGTACATAAAACTTCGTCCAAAGCTTGATTTACAGACTTAATTCGAGGAGTTTGCAGTAGTAGTATTTAATAATACTAATGTACTTGCTAATTTTTTAAAGACATCTCTCGCACTAGCCATAAATCCTGTGTAACGAGGCCTTTCACAAATATTCAAGCAACGGACACAAAGAACATCATCACATCATAATAGACTGCGAGCCTACTGCCGTCCGAGCACAGTGGCAAAAATCTAACCCTTGCCGAAGCCGGAAATTGCTCCGAAGACTTCATGTACAGCAGTCGCAGTCACTATTGCTGGTTCATCAAAGCAAGATTACAGCATAGCTTATCACTTTAACGGTCTTAAATAGGTATTATTTATAATTAAAAATACTTGTGATAGCAATATAGTAGGTAGGTACTCAATATTGCCATGCTTGAAAAAGGTTAGTGACCTTTTAAAAACATAGCAATATTGAAATTAAACTACTATATACGGATTTTATCGCGTTGTTTATTTGACACTTTATTACATAATTAAGAAACTGTTACACTACATACTACTACTATTAAACTTTACTAATTAAATTATTAAAACTATTTATATTTAAGTTTACACATGAGACATGTCTCCCCGTGACCATGGCTAATGAAAAGCAACCGAAACGTCGCGGAAAGTGTAAACTTAAATATAAATAGTTTTTATAGTTTTAATAATTTAATTAGCTTAAAATTAGCAAAGTTTAATAGTAGTAGTATGTAGTGTAACAATTTCTAAATTATGAAATAAAATGTCAAATAAATAACGCGATAAAATCCGTACCTTTATGGTAGTTTGATTTCAATGAATAACATTCGCGTAAACAGAAGACAATATTACATAGCAATGTTGTTATATATACTAAACGGAATGTAATATCATCAACTTATGTACGCATAGTTATAAAACTGCCTCGGCGGTAGTGCAGTGGTTATGAATGGGACTGCTATGCATAAAGTTTCAAGTTCGAATCCCGCGTCGGGCCAGCAAAAAGTTATATGATATTTCTTTAAAGAAAATTTTAATAAAATACAATATCTTTATTTCGGACACGTATGTACATGAACAGTCTATAGGTTGTTTAGTGATGGGTTAGTAACAGAATGTACTTATAGTCTATATTAGTATTGTTAGTAAGCCCGCCCTCCAGGCACCAGGTGCGTGCGCTTCATACAAGCAAATAAGCACTGCATACCCTAGTCCGCTGGCTTATTTAAATCTATATAATCGAAATCTATTTATTAAATACAACAATATAATATACAGATATATATACACACAAAAACATTTATAAATTAAATGTAGTGCCCTCGCAGAGGTTTCGGGTAGGGCCTGCATACCCTACCAGAAATCTTTGTGCACGCCCCTGCCAGGCACCATGTGGTAGCACCACAGGTACATCTACGCTACTTATAGTATCCGTAGTTATGAAGTTGGCCGAGTTGCACAATCAGGCGGCTCGGCAAGTACGTAAGGTCCAGCGCCTGAGCTCTCTCCGATCATGTCGAACTGGCGTCCCATCGGACTATGATAGTAGCCTTATGTTTCTCCAGACACTTGTGCTCTGTAATATACCCTTCACATATAATCAGTCTCCGATAAGATTGGCCGTCATTCCATTTGGAGGTGCTTATGCCATAAATCGTTTGTATCCCCATCTTCTAAGTGGATTAAGGACTTTAAGTTTAAGTGAGACCATCGATTGACTTTCGCAATATCAGCCGTTGGGACGTTGGTTTCTAGTATTGGATTATTTAATTACTGCGATTAGATTAACTAACAACTTACAGTAACAAAACTCAAGTAACGCATAAAACTAACCCAAGAATGCACAGGTAGACCAAATTCAGTGGAAGTTTTACTAATATTATAAATGTAGAAGATTGTAAAGGTCTTTGTATGTACATATATTTGTTACTCGATCACGCACAAATGGTTAAACGGTTTCGGGTGAAATTTACCACACAAATAGAGAGATATTTATCCCGCTATACCATACAATTCAAGCGGAGACAGCCGCAAGCAGAATCTAGTTCCCCTAATAAAATATAAAACTTACAACAATAAGAGTAAATATTCCTGTTTAAAAACTTTTATTTAACACATTTGTTTGGGATTGCCGTGAATCATCACTTTATGAGAGTCATTTTGTGAAGTTATTATGATTTTAAGAGTACGCAGGGGACAATAACTTCCTTTTGTCAGTCGACACACCTACAGGAAGAGACTGGTTTGCTTATTCATACTCGACGTTCGTACTCACGACTCTCTCAGCTGAATGAGTTTTGAACTATCACAGTGATTCGAAGCGGGATATTGCAAATTGCGCTCGGTCCTGTGATCCATGACCCTTTCGGATAAACCCAGGAATTCGGTAATGGCAATATGAAAATGCTTCGGTGACCGCATCGGTGTCACAAAGATAGTGAATGCGGCTGCTGTGCATTGAGTATAAGAAATGAAAAGACTACAAAGTGTAATTGGGATTTATCCATTAAGAAATTCTCATTAGCAGCTCGAACTTTGCCCGGTATAATAAGCTCGCCCTAAATATTTTGGCTAAATATGATTTATGGTCCCATATATAAAATACATTGGGCCAAAAAACATAATTAGCCAAATGTGGCTATAATGCAATATCTAGCTCTTCCTCAGGGCTTACACTTTAATTGTATATACCTTTTTGCTTTTTGTATATGCATTTTAAAGCTAGAGACAATGGTCTCTTAAAGAAATCTTCGCCAATTGTGGTTAAGTTCCACGTGTTGAAATTATACTATTGCTGTGTACCGGACAGTCGACTGGTACTTATTATGAGAATCTTCTAACAAAACACTTCATTTACGGACAATATACTTACAATCAGTAAGTTCAAACGCAAACGTAGGCTAATAAAGCAATTATAATTATATTAATAGCAGTCTTCAGTTCAGTCACAGAACATACACATATACATAGAACGTTATTTTTAAGAAGAGCGTAAACAAGCTCAAATAAACAAAGACAAAAATCATTTCATAATTTCAGGTCACAATGTAACACTTATGAACGTCAAAATATATAGGTTAGTGAGTTTATTATGTTACTGTAAATACACATTGGTGCGCCTCGTCCAGCGTCTTTCTTTTGTGGGTCCGGACAACCAGTATGGTTTCCGTCGTGGTTGCTCCACAATCGACGCAATTCTGCGAATGAGGAGCCTGGCGGAGGATGCGGTGTCCCGGGGCGAGGTCGTCTTCGCGGTGTCGTTGGACATCACGAGTGCCTTCAACACCTTGCCCTGGAGATGTATTAGGGAGGCACTCATTTTTCATCAAGTGCCGACCTACCTCCGCCGCATTTTCGGGGCATATCTATCGGAGAGGGTAGTAGTCTCACGACGGTGGGAGTCGGCGAATGATGTCGTGCGGTGTTCCACAGGGATCGGTTCTGGGTCCGCTTCTGTGAAACATCGGTTACGACTGAGTGCTGTGAGGTGCGTTCTTCCGCGGCGTCGGCGTCATTTGTTACGCCGACGACACGCTTGTCACGACGAGGAGTAAGTCGCATCGGGCGACGGCACTACTGGTGACCGCTGGGGTCGCACAAGTCGTATCCGGCGGTTGGGCCTCGAGGTGACCCTATCCAAGACCGAGGACGTTTGTTTCCACGGCCCTCGGAAACGGCCACATCCAGGGAACCATATCATGGTAGGAGAGGTCCGCATCGGCGTCGAGTCAACCCTAAAGGACCTGTTCTCTCCGCTGTCGAGGCGGCAAGGTCCGAGCTCCACCAGGTCCTAGTGGCGAAGTAGAAGAAGTGACTTGTGCACCCTCCGCGCCGTTGTCGTGGACACGGCGCTGCACCCTTTGGCGGATTGCCCCGCCTGGGCATCGCAACGCCGTGAGTTGATCGCGGCAGTCGGATTGGTTGCCCTCTCGCTCCCGGCCGTAGTTCAGTCTATGGTCCGGAGTGACAGGTCGTGAAACGCCGTCGCCTCCTTCTGTGAGGAGGTGATTTCCATCAAGGAGGCGGCGGAGCGGGAAAGGGAGCGCTGAAACCCTCTCCTCAACCGCAGAACCGGGCGCTGAAGGGCACAAGATGACCTCCAGCCACCCTGAGGTTTGACCTGGGGGTGGTGGGCTTCATGGGCCTGCCCGCCATCCGATCAGCACCAGGTCTGATAGGCGGCGTGCGTGTTCCCACGCGCGCCTCTGTGTCAAGTCCGTCTCCCCTCTAGGGGGGGACAATAGGGTTTTATGAGTGAGAAGTGCTAAAGGGTAAGTCTCTTCGTGTAGTGGCCTGCCGTTTCGTACGGCGAGCCGAAACCTCGGTGGGGTCGCGACCGCATGTGATTCGCGCGGCTCCGTCGATAGCGGTTTTGTCGAGAAACACCGTGGTAGACTTAGTCGGTATTCCGGGAAGTCCATTATCATCATTTCAACATCCTTCTTTTACCTTGGTGAGTCCGACATAACCCCTCCGCGGAGTGTGCGCCAATGCATTACCCACGTACAAAAACAAAAATCTCCATTTTGGTTAGTCCTTAAGTTTAGACAATGGGTTGAGCCTATGAGACGCTACTTGCAAGAAACTTAAAATGTAAAAACGTGCAATAGTTATGAAAAAAGAAATAATATAATGAAAATCCATTTTTGTTAATAGGCTTTTTAAAAACGGGTTGTTTTGTGGTTCTATTACGTGCCACCTAAAACCATAACTGGTGAAATGTAAGTTTAAAGCACGATAACCCCGTGGGTATATAGACGTAAG
Organism: Catocala nupta; assembly: GCA_963675205.1. Classification (NCBI taxonomy): domain Eukaryota; kingdom Metazoa; phylum Arthropoda; class Insecta; order Lepidoptera; family Erebidae; genus Catocala; species Catocala nupta. The sequence goes on along the minus strand of OY776091.1, from coordinate 28,459,543 downwards.
TCAATGTATATAATATGTAGATTGGACAATGTACTTATATTTTCGGATAATTGTGAAATTGCGAGAAATTAATGAGTTTGGCCTAATGGTATAAGTAGTCGTCTCACAACTGCGTTGTGTGTACGAGTGATGTGAGTTCCATTCTCACATGGAAAAACAATTTGTGTGATCCACAAATCGTTGTGCTGACTCTGGGTGTTCTTTTTGTCCGTTGTTTGAACGTTGGTAAAGACTATTATGCCTTCAGGCTACAAAATGGGATCTATCTTCTGCCGTAAAACCCGTCAAGGTGGAGGAGCATGTATATTAGTAAAAGAACATATAGAATATAAGGAAAGAATAGATATTGTAAATCTGTCTAAAGAATACATTATAGAAATAAGTGCAATAGAAATTCCTAAACTTAATTGTATATTGATAGGTATCTATAGAGCGGACCGTCATATCGAAGTATTTTATGAGCAAATGGAGAAAGTTTTGCGAAAGTTAGATATAAAATATAGTCATAAGTACATAATAATAGGAGGTGATTTCAATATAAATATACACAGTACAAATAAATACACGCAAAACTTAATACATTTTATGCAAACACACAACTTAAAACAACTGATCCGCGATCCTACACGAGTAACTGAAACAACATCTACTTGTATTGACTTACTGTTCACAAATTACAAGCCTATTGTAAGCGAGTCATCAGTCAAAGATTATGGCCTCTCTGATCATAAATCTATCACAATAAAACTGAATACAAACAATATAGCATACGACGTAAACAAACTATGTTACATGAAAAAAAGAATATTTACAAAAAAAAAAATAGAGTCCTTTAGAAATTCACTTAGTGAAATAATGTGGGATGATATTATAGGCGAAAATAAACATATAAACACAAATTATACAAACTTTATAACTATAATAACACAACACCTAAATAAATATGTACCGGAACAAAGAATAAAAATGAAACCTAAGCCCAAAAAAGGATGGCTTACAAACGGCATAAAAAAATCATGTGAACATAAACGATCCCTAAGAACTATATTAAACGAAACAAAAAATAATAATACTCTAAAAATATACTACAAAAAATATTCTAAAACCCTTAAGTCAACCATTAAAACATCAAAAAAGCTGGAATATTGTAGACAAATGAAAAATTCGGATAACAAAATAAAGACAATGTGGAATATTATCAACACAAAAACCGGTAAAATTACAATGAATGACAGACATAATTTTACTTTAAAAAATGATAATACTTTAATTGAATGCCCTTTAAAAATATGCAATTTATTTAATGATTATTTCACGACTATCGGACAAGATGAAAATAAACCGAATTCCACAAAACCTTCCGGACAATATACTGTAACCCCTCCCTTGTGTTCATTATACTTGCGACCAGTTGATCAATATGAAATTTTAAAAATAATTCGTATAATTAAAAATAAGCATAGCTGCGGAGTTGATAATATCCCACCTATATTACTGAAGCAGTGCGCGACTGAGTTGTCTATCCCATTAACGCTACTAGTCAATCAAAGCTTTCGCGACGGTCAATTCCCAGATCTACTTAAAACCTCATTAGTAAAACCTATACATAAAAAAGGAGATGTTTTATCTCCAAATAATTATAGGCCCATAGCTTTGCTACCGACTTTCGCTAAAGTGTTTGAAAAAGCCATGTGTAACCGCCTGTATACATTTCTAGAAAAATACAACATATTAGATGATAGCCAAAATGGATTTAGAAGATCAAAATCAACTACATTAGCAGTATACAAATATGTACAAGCGGCATTGCAACATATTAACGATAAAAAACACGTCGTAGGTATCTTATTGGATATGACGAAGGCCTACGACAAAGTTCTTTATGATATACTTTTAATGAAAATATACGGCTGCGGTATACGTGGGACTGCTTATGAGTGGTTTAAATCTTATTTAAATAATAGAACGCAAATAGTCCAAATTGAACATTATGACAGTAACAAAAGAGAAATAAAATCCGTGCGGTCACAAGTGAGGCAGCTAACTCAATCCATCCCTCAAGGTAGTGTGCTTGGATGCGTATTGTTCTTGATGTACATAAACGACTTGCCAAAAATATTAGACCCAACAACCACGCTTCCCGTATTATTTGCAGACGACGTTTCTATTTTAATAAAATGTGACAACCTAGAAAATTACAACCACTACACACAAGATACACTCCAAACTATTACACAATGGCTTGCCAACCACAACTTAGAAATAAACTCAAACAAGACAAAAGTCATGCAATTCAGGTCATACAAGAAATCTCCTCTAAATTTAAAAATTAGTCATGCAGATACAGTTTTGGAAGAAGTAAATTCGTTTAGATTATTAGGTATAAATATAGACACACATATTAACTGGAAATCCCATATCGAACAGATAAAGTCAAAACTGTCAAGTTTTACATATGCTCTTTTCCAAATCAAACACAGCACCAATTTAGAAACAGCGTTATCCGCTTATTATGCATATGCATACTCATGGCTGCGATATGGCATCATGCTGTGGGGCAATAGTGTAAATGTAGAGGAATTGTTTATTATACAAAAGAAATGTGTACGAATACTTGCTGAAATAGATAATACTCAGAGTTGCAGGCCACACTTTGTAAAGCTTAAAATACTGACACTTGCCTCAATATACATATTTGATATATGCACCTTTGTGTACAAAAATATCCACACGTTTTCGAAAAAACAAGATGTCCACAATGTAAACACTCGAAATAAGGATAGACTACACTTGCCATCATCACGAATAAAGATGTTAAATGAAAGTCCTTACTATATGGCAGTAAAAATATATAATAAGTTTCCCAAACTTATTAAAGATGCCAATACACTACCTCAATTCAACAAAAAAATTAGATCTTATTTAATTCATAACTGCTACTATACACTGACAGAATACCTAGAGCACAAGATAAAACTCGATGACACACAGAAAGACAAACAAATTAACATGACGATCTGCAACACAGTAACGCTTTAGTTTATTTACTTAATACAGAATATATTATATGATAATAAAATAGACATGTAAAAATTTAATAATATAATTTAGATGTACTCATAATTTAAAAAATTGTAACTACTAGCAAAAATACATTTATTATTATTAGAAAATTGCAATGCTTGTAGAAGGCGCTGAGTTGTAAGCACTGTACGTATATTTAAGATCTTTATGTATACACTTAGTACGCAATAAACGCTTTGACTTTGACTTTGACTTTGACATTTTTTTTAAAACATTTCAATTACTTAATTTCTGTATCGAAAGACTATAAAAAATATACCCAGAGTGGAAGTAATCTTAAAAAAAAAAGAATTATTTCTGGGCGTAGCGTTCCTCGAGGTCTTCGAATTTTGAACGTTGTATTGTCGGGCATTTGTAAATTTGTATTTTGTCCAGTATTAAAAAAGTGTTATTATTGTCAAAGTAATAACTCTTTTTTAAAACTATGATTATCTATTTTAAACCGGATACTCATATCTGACCTCCGCAACCCAAATAGTGATGATAACATTAATAGTATTAGTGGTATTATATTAAATCTTTATTAAACAGTTCTAGCTCGCAAATTCGACGTAGGTACTCTTCTATAGGCTCACGCCATAATATTCAAACCAAAATTTTAACCCCATGGTTTTTGGATCCACTTAATATGCTGCGAACTTATTGCCGTCTATCAGGCACAATTCCAAAACTCATGGTGCTACTAAGAATTTCTTGATCTGAACCTCCAATAATACTTTAAGATTACAGACTCTCGGATAGTGGTCGACCCAGGAACCGAATTCAATCATGGAAGTCACTTTCAGTATTGCGGCGCCGCTGCGAAGCAATCACAAATTCATATCTATATTCATATCTATATACAAATAGGCAGATACCAAAAAATATTCAGTAGTTTTATTTTTAGCTATTAGCAAAGTATTGATTTATAAATAAAATCAATTGGATAATAGTTAGGTTCTTTTCTTTAGATCGGTATTTAGACAAAATAGTTGAGCACCCTTTTCTCCTCTATTAGCCGAACGAACGAATTAAAAAAAAAACAGAAAGGTTTTGGAAATATGTCAATTCATATATAATTATGTTAATATCGAAATTTCAATAAAGATTATTATCTAGTTCCGAAAACTTGGCGAACTAGTAAATAAAAATAAACTTGGTTGCTTGCAAGGAAGCAAAAATACTCGTATAGCTGGCAAAATCACTATCGCTACATATTATAAAAGAAAGTTCTTCGGCTCGTCTGTCTGTTCGCAATAGACTCAAAAACTACTGAACAGTATTTCATGCGGTTTTCACCAATAGACAGAGTGATTCATGCGGAAGGTTTAAGTGTATGTATAATTTGTTAAGATTTAGTACTACCCATGTGAAGCCGGGGCGGGTCGCTAGTCTATACTAATATTATAAAATAGAACATTTTTTTTGTTTGTTTGTAAAGATTTAAATCAAAAACTACTCAACCGATTTTAAATATTCTTTCACGGTTAGAAAGCTATACTATCACCAAGTCACATTGACCATATTTTATTTTTTTTAAGTGCTGTTACTAACATAGTCATTACCTTCTTTTACGCGAGCGAAGCCGCGGGCAATAACTAGTAAATATATAATTCAGTTCTGCCTACAATAAACAGGCGTGTGACGTATGTTTAATAAAACACTCACATCGTAAACGAGTTATAACTGCTTGTAATTCATTCCTTTGAATTCAACTGCATCGTTGAACGGTGGCCATAAATACTAATATCGCTATTGGTACTAGAAGCTGATTCTGCTCTAATGGAATGTTAAATACATGGAGTATGCCTGGGCCTGGGAAAGAGACAAAGCTATACACTCAATAATGCGTTATCTCGTTCTAGCGCAAGCAGTCACCATGGTGGTAAGCCTTCTGCCGATATTTTTATTTCTTTTATTCTCGAAATGGTAGGCATAGGCATATATATGTAACAGCCAACTGTAGCTAGCTATGGTTTCAGATCCTACGTAATAGAGCAAGCCTATGGATACCTACCGCACAGCAAATTACACATTGCTCGACCCAGAATCGAACTCGATACAGACAGGCACGACACTCGCATTCATTACTGCTGCACCTCTGAGGCAATTTGCATATGCATTAGATATGTAAATATAATAAACTGAATTTTGATTAGTGTCTACAAAGAAAATAATTAGAATTAAGAACTGTGTGGACACTTTTTCAGCCCACGGTACTTATTTATCACGAACACTTAACGATTCTAAAATATGACCACACTGTATAATTACCTCTCGTATAAGCTGATCTCTCCAGAAATTCATTTTTTTTAAAAGCGTTATTTAATATATAATAATATTAATATTTGCAATTTTCAATGCTAGCTTTTGCGCGCGTCTTCGCTCACTTGGAAATAGTAATTTTAAACTGGATAAAAATTATGACTTTTCTGTCCTACCAAAATGTATGTAAAATTGTATGATAATCGGTCGACTAATTAAGACGTGAAACTAACTAAGAAATAAACTCAATTCCGCAATTATAATATTAGTTGACAAATTAGTTAATTTATGCAATCCACATTCCTAATGGATTATCCTCTATCTTTCCAATTCATTATTACCCTCTTTCTTTTCAAGCAGACCTATTTTAATAGCCGTCGTTCTAAGGTTCTATTACATATTTCATACCATCGTGGCTATATTTATTTTCTCAACAAGCAGTTTGTATAACAAGTGGACAGTTGCACATTTTTTCCCATCAAACATACCATACACACACTTGTTTAATCATCGCCAATTAAAAACAATTATTTTATATCTCGTAGACTCATGAAGGGTCGCTATGCATCGTTTATAGGACGCATTATTATGTTTCGTCGTGTTCTAATGGCCGCGTAAATACGGTTTGATGGAGTAAATTATGTTATAGAATCAAAGTTTTACGTGATGTTATTTGATACGGAGTATAATTTATCACAGTTAACATTTTAAAGATATAAACTAGGATTACCTTACACAAAATAGTCCGTACCAATTATGATCTATAATTTTACTCTTGTATGAATCTTCCTATTTCATTATCCGAACCAAAAAAGGAGAAGATTCTCAATTCGAATCTATTTTATTTTTTAATGTTTGTTACCTCATAATTCTTTCCTAGGTGAACCGATTTTGGTGACTTTTCTCTTTTTTATTTGAAAGCTGGTGCTTTCCATTTGGTCCCATTTCAATTTGATCAAGATCGGGCCAGTAGTTTTTGAGTTATCCTTAATAATGCGCATCTGGTTGACTTCGGCTATATTGATGATTTTACAATATAAATTGTACAATATTGTACAAACTGATGCCATGTAACTTATGCCCAATACAAATGTAACTGTTACTATATACGTATATGTCTATATATACTATACATATAATATGTACAATAGCACAGTGTTAGTTTAAGTGACAGTGTTTAAAATTGTAAATCGGATTAATTATTATTATTAATGTTAATTATTATTATTATTATAAATGTTATTCAAATAAACATTTATTATTATTATATTATAGGTATAAAACATTGGCTTAAGCACACGGGTTATTTAACGCGCGGTGTAGAGGTTTAAATGATCGGCTCGCCACTGCACTTGCGCAGTGTGTTGCGGGTTCGATTCCCACACTGGATAAAAATTTATATGATCCACAATTGATCTGGATCTGGGTGTTCTTTGTGTCCGTTGTTTGAATGTTAGTAGTCCCCCGCGACATAGGAATTATTCCTAAAGTGGACGTACTTTCTGTTAAGAAATCTCAATACGAGCCCGGAGTTAGAAAGTTGGCGGTGTTAGATACCCTCGTGCCTCGGAAAGCACGTAAAGCCGTTGGTCCTGCGCCTGATCTCTCTCCGGTCGTGTTGGATTATTCATCCTATCGGAGTATGAGGGTTAGGGGACAGAGAGTGCACTTGTGTTTGCGCACATACTTGTGCATTATAATATCTCCTACGCAGATGGCCAGTCTCCGTTAAGATAGGCCTCCGTAACCGAAATTCGCTCTGAAGACACACATTATAAAATATAAAGTGCCAGGTTTGAATCCGAGGCATAGAAAATTATTAGGTTTTTTTGTGAAATGTATGTGTAAACATAAGTACACTCACTTTATAGCGCACTCTTACTCATAGTTCGATGGGATGGCAATTTGTCTTGACCAGAGAGTAATCAGGCGCAGAATTTCAGCTTTACGAATATGTTGAAGCACGAGATTCTTAGTAGGTAATCCGTTAGAGCCCAGAGTTAGAAAATTGGCAATGGTTCGTTCACCTGCATTGGAAAGCATGTATATTCTAATCCTAACCTAACCAATATTATAAAATATACAAATGTGAGTTAGTTTGTTACGCTTTCTCGCCTTAACTACTCGACCGATCATCATGAAATTTCGCATACACGGCGTCAGTGGAATAAAAAAGGACATACGGTACCTCTCATACAGAAAAAAGTACTGTTACTGATCTAACCTAGCCTACATTCACGCGAGTGAAGACGCAGGCAAAATTTAGTATATGTGTATACGAGTTAGGTTGCCGTCACATCAAACTATGATAATAAGAGAATAGAGAGAGTACTTGTGTTTGCGCACGCTCTTGTGCGTTTAACAGCTCCCGCGCAAATGACTAGTCTCTATTATGATTGATCGCCGTCGTGACCGAAGTGCGGTCGGGAGTTTATTATTATTCTACATCGTTGATATTTATACGTTTTATTTTATATTATAGCTTAAATTAATATTTAAACTAAAAAATAAATAAAAGATTGCCATTGCAGTATTTTTAAGCAAACGAACAATTCATGTACGGGCTTTAAATAATTTTTGCTCTCTTATGCATAAGAATGGCAAGACAACACATTAAAATGCTACCAATACGCCATATTTGTTATTTAATAAGATAAGCAAGAAAAATGGACTATACCTACATATACTAACAATAATAATAATGGAATATCCTCCAGACCGAATTTCGGTCACGCCGGCCAATCTTATCGGAGACTGACCATCTGCGCAGGAGATATTATAGTACAGAAGCGTGTGCGCAAACACAATCGCATTCTCTGTTCCGTAACTCTCATGATCTGAAGATAATCCGACGCGACCGAAGTATATATATTATATACTAACAATACAACGGCTGTTAAACGCTTTAGTAATTATCTAAGGTATTTTAATTTCGACGCTATTTGCCTTGCTACAGTGTGACGGCAAACGCTTACCACCAGGCGAACCTGCCACCTTAGAAGTATTGTAGTCAAAATTTAATTTCCTCTATAATGATAGTGTGACGTGAAATCCAACACACCGTACGGCCATATTGTAAAAGGCACAAATTGAAATACCAGTAGCCACAAGATAAAAACCGTTATCTCCGGACCACGCATATCGTGTTCCTTGTCCCAAATATGGTACATTAGGCATTAAGAGGAGCCCGACCCGCCAATTGAGCGAATTAACTGTCTCTTAAGACTTAGCGTGTGTTTAGTGTAAGTATGGCCCTTTGTTTTCAACGCTTTTGTGTTTAAATAGATTTATTACTTACTAGTTATTAGCCACGGCTTTGCTTCTTTTTATAATAATAATATTATTTAATTTGCACAGAGTATTTGGCGGTGTTACAATAGTATATTACAGACATGTTTTACTAGATGTATGCATGTAAAATTTAATTATTGGTATAAGACCATTCAATTTTTCATCTTAAAATTGTATTAGATCATAAAAGTTGAAATCATTTAGAATATATGTACTAAATAAATGTACAACATTTTCTTAGCAAAACCAGAGTAGAGAAGATAGCAGTTTAAAGTAAAAAGTTATAGCTTTTCGAAGCACAAACTTGTCTGACAATGTTTTGCTTCGAAAAACTTGAGTTTACTAATATTGAAAAAACGTATATAGAGAACACACTAGTGAAGACTACTTTACAGGATCAAATTATTTTAAAATCAGTTCATTTGTAACAATATAATAATAAAACCCTAAACCGTATGTAATCGTCACGGCATCCACACCACAGGTTTTCCTAATTTGGGGTTAACGGATAACAGATTTTTTCCTGACAATAAAGACTACTTAAATTAATTATCATAAATAAATAACAATCAGGCAGATTCAACGCCAACCTTTATCAATTTAAAAATAATTACGAAAATAAATTCAATTAACGGACACAAAATTTACCCATACTTTAAGAAGAATAAATATATAATAAATAATAAAGAACAATAATTTATGGAGCACACAAATAGTTTTGTGAAGGAGTGAGGCAACCACTTACCTACTGCGCCATCTGTAAACAATACTTACCATTTATCAATTAACTATAGGATTAGCTCTAGCTATACTATTAATATCCCTACGAAGCAGAAATAGGTACATCCATGTCATCATATTTACACAGGGCTCACAACAAACGGAACGAAGATTAAACCAATTTTTCTTAAGTGGAACTGACAAGCCAGTGACGGACTCGGAGTTGTGAACCAACAGCCGAAATTAATGAGACCGCCTCCCTTCACTTAAATAAATAATTTGTCTAATTTAAAATATAAAAACATAACGAGTGTTTGACTCGAGGATGATGTTAAAGTAGGGTGTAAATTGTGCTTTTTGAGGTCAACAATAGGAACGTAATCAGTATACGGGTGCTAAGTATGATTGTGACGAGGGTGGGCGAATATTGATGAGTTCATTGATTCTTTGGATTTGTTGTGTACATTTGTAAACATAAAAGGTACGTCGAAAATTCTGTGTAGCTTTGTGTGTATATACAAGATGTCCCAGAATATATGAATCAAATTGTAACGGGAGATTCCTTAGGTAAGGACCTTAAAATCTGCGACCTAAAAAAAATAATTATGATCTTTGTGTATAAAAAAACTAAGTTTAAAAAAAGTACGCCCTTTTTCAGACTTTCAACTACGGGTGCTTCGTTTATGGTTAATTTTAATCTTTTTTACTATTTTTATTTGTGAAGGATTGATTCGTCAAACTACAAACGATTTTTTTTTAATTGACTTTATTTTGAAACACGACGTTATTTTGGTGTATGTCGTAATATTTTAAAAGCTTTTATTTTTTATTTTGTCACAAAGGTCATAACTTTTTATTTTTTTATTTAGCACATTTGAAAGGTCCTTACCTAAGGAATCTCGCGTTACAATTTGATTCACATATTCTGGGACACCCTGTATAATATTTTCATCGTTTTGGATGTGCGTGCAATATGGAAATAGATAACTGTGTCTGTCTATAGTCTTAGATATGGTATATATTAGACTTATAATATTATATAGAGTCGACGATATAAGCTGACCTTTAGCGATGTTACTGAAACTACTTTATGTTACCTATCAATCAAGACTATTCAAAATAATGTGCCGATATTGGTTCAGTGTCATAAATATTACAAATGGTATTAAAATAAAACTCAAATGTGAACATAGGATGCAGTTCAGTTCACATTTGATGTTTATTAGACTAAAACGGCACTATACATTTTAACTACAGACGGCCGTTGACCGTACAAAGGTAAACTTCGTAGCCGTAGTAAATTCGTTGTGATTATTTTTCATTATATGTATGTATGTTAATTCATTAGATCCTTTTCATTATTCATTTAACTAATACTTCTGTAACTAAATTGAGAATAATCATTGTTTTATATGTTGGAATCACGGAAGATATAATAAAGTATCTGTCTGTGGATGGATTACACTCAAAATCACACACATCAAAAGATATATTTTTTAAATAGTCCCAGTATTTTTCATCTACTAATTTTAATACATATTACGCTGCAAATGATACCGAAATGTAACGAAAACGAAGCACATATTTATAAGTAATTTGTGTCTAAGGCCTATGGCTAGACCATAGTTAGTAGTAGTCTTTGTTACACCGTATTGAGCATAGCCAACTTTTTATCCGCTTGTTCCTCGTAGTTACACGAGATGTATAACTCAGTGGCGTAGCGTACTGGGGGCAGCAGGGGCGGTCCACCCCGGGCGGCACTTTTAGAGGGTGGCGAAATTTCACAACAAATAATAATAATATCTTGTAAATATTTTAACTGTACAATACACAATATTAATGCCTGTTCTTATCGAAAAGTTCTTTAGAATTACTAAAATATTAGTCTTTTATAAAAGTAATACCTAAATTAAAGGGCGTCAATTTTTTTCTGCTCTATATGTAACTAAATAATTATCTGTTTTTCTTGCTTTCTTAAGAAAGGCAGCTTCCGCACTAGCAATAATTCATGTATCGCGGGGAACTTTACAAACATTTAAACAACGGACACAAAGAACATCCAGACTCGGAACAATCATTTGTGGATCACACAAAGTTTTGCCCCGTGTGGGATTTGGCGCAGTGGCGAGGTGACCATTTAACCCATCCGTGCAATCATTCTTAATTATGAGGCTAGACCTTCTATAATGGCGAACTCTGCGATAACAATAATTGGCCGAGAGCAACATCTCAAAAAACATCAAAACAACAACCCTCAGCATGAATGGGTCGGATCGACCGGGGTAGTACTACCCTCTCACAGAATACCGGCGTGAAGTAACGGTACCCGTACTGTTGCGTTTCGTATCGGTGAGTGAGAGAGCCGGAGGCCCAGTTACCCCGATCCTTTTCCTATCCTTTCCTTTGTCCTTTCCCTCCTTTATTCCTTTTTAAAGGGCTGGCAACGCACTTGTAACTCCTTTGGGTTGCGGGTGTCCATGGGCGGCGATAATCGCTTACCATCAGGCGATCCGTCTGCTCGTTTGCCATATTATGCAATAAAAAATAAATAAAAAAAAACACAACCGTAACACACCTGTAGCAGACAGCAAAATCACTGTTACTTCAGACTTCAATGTTGCTTAGGAGTTTTGGATCGTCACGTATCCTTAATCTCGTCTTTGTGCCAAATCAGATGGCTCAATCTGGCTTCTACGCGCTTTCGCTCTGAAGTGACAGCAATACCCCATTTGAGGCCAATCTCACTTGACTCGTAAAGCAGTCTTTGCATTGCAATAAAATTCTGTTATGTTCTGTATTTCTTTTTTCTAGTGGCACATGTAAAATATATCTATATACTTTAAAAGTAAAATCAAAATCAAAAATATTTGTATTCAGGTCACAAAGTAACACCTATGAACGTAAAAGTTACCTTTTTAATGTGAAGTTACATTTACATTTACTTGTTGTTATGCAAGATCAGCAGAGCAAGAGCCTAGAAATAATGAGAAGAACTGGCAAGAAACTCAAAGCTACTCTTTTTAATCGCCAAGATTACAATATTATTATTACTACAAGTATTTATATTGTCTTCTGTTTACGCGAATGTTACTCATTGAAATTAAACTCATTTATACGGATTTTATCAAGTTGTTTATTTAACACTGTATTACATAATTTTGCTTGCAGCAACCGAAACATCGGGGAAAGGGTAAACCTAAATAGTTTTAATAATCTTATTAGCTTAAAAATTAATAAAATTCAATAGTAGTAATAGTGAAACAGTTTCAAAATTATGTAATACAGTGTTAAATAAACAACGCGATAAAATCCGTATAAATGAGTTTAATTTCAATGCTACAAGTATTTTCTGTAAAGAGCTGCATGTAAGTAATATTAAAAATTTAGCTTCTAATAGTAGTTCATGGTAGAATAAGAGCACGTGTACACAAAATAAAAACTAATACTTAGACCATACTGCAGTCCAAAGTGAAGTATAAATTTTTAAGACAAGTGTTTTCTTTGCCGCCAAAATCCACAAAACCAAGGTCGATCAGTAGCTTCAAAAAGCACCTTTTCACAAATTAATTTAAATTTACTTGTAAACTAATATATATTTAATGAGTTGAGTAAATGTAGTAGGCACAGATTACTTATTTCTAAATTTATATAAGTCGATAAACAACAACACAGTTGTGAACTAAAATAAGATCGCAAACTGAAGCAAACTTCCAAGAAACATTGTGAGCTATGGCGTCATACGTTTGACGTCATAGCTCACAATGTTTATAATCGTAGATATCATAGAAATCGTTTACTACACGTAAACGATTTCATAATTATCGTTCGCTAGCCACCCTGAATTAACTGAAATCTTTTATTTATTTGGACTGCTAAATTTTGTCCCCTGCGGTTTCGTCCACATTTATGATAACTGCTTCGCGCTCGTAGCTCATAGCGTAATGTTATACATTCTATGTTACCTCTGAATAAAGAGGCTTTCTTCTGGTGAAATATTTTTTAATCGGTTAGCAGTTTTGGGTTTATTCATTACAAACAAAATAGAAATCCTTTCTATTTATATTATTAGTGCAGATATAAAAGTTAATAATCATGTAATAGCGATGCATTCAAATTGTATGGAGTCTCCCCGTGACCATGGCTGCTGGAAAGCAACCGAAACGTCGGGGAAAGTGTAAACCAAAAATAAATAGATTTAATAGTTTAAATAATTTTATTAGCTTATAAATTAGTAAAATAATCAATAGTAGTAGTAGGGTAATATTTTAAAAATTTTGTAATACAGTGCTAAATAAACAACGCGATAAAATCCGTATATAGTAGTATAATTTCATTGTATTAGAATTGATGATAAAACATTTTAAACATTTTCATGCTAGTGTGTGTGTCGAGTTTCACTAACATTTATCACGTATAACTAAAGGGACTTTTCGGCATCGGCGATAGATGCAGTATTGTTTGACCAGAATCACAATATTCACATCGTTCTTTTGTTCCCACCTACTGTAACTCGTGCTTCTCGGTTATTTAAAGTAATAGGGCCAACGCTTGCATAAATTAGTAGATGGCAAACTTAATTTATTAATTTAAAATAAACTACTTTATACGGGTTTTGTCGCGTTGTTTATTTTAAAACACTTTTATTACGCGACAATATTCGTATAGTAGTATAATTTCAATGTATAACATTCGCGTAAACTCATGTTAATTCATCATCATTAAAATATTCGTGGAATACTTGAAAATATTTAATACGGTGAGTAAAGTTTTTAAATCTCCTTAAAGGTTGATGCATTATCAGCAAGAAAAACAACAGAACAAATGTATCTTATGTTAAAATCACGAATACTCTTACTATCAGGCAAGTTGTATGCCTGCAAACAGATAATTTAGTATAAAAACTTTACCCTCCTTCTGACGCAGTCGGGTAAAAATAAAAGGAGCGATAGTTTAGTTGGGAGACTGTCAGATTGCTAAGCGAAAGTAATCTTAAGTAACCGCGGTAAGCACCTCTGAACTTTGTGAAGTAATGTGGATTTTAAACACTAGTTAATTATGCATAAGAACACAACAATAACTGTGACTTGTTCGTAATATTCTCGAATATTTTGGCCAACCGTGGGCAAGCGTAGTGGGTTCTGATACAGTCAAGACGCCCTGAAAAAGTTTATAAACAAATATATTTTTATTATAGTCTAACTAACATGAAAAAAGAAACATTATAATACAAAGTTCCTCCAGTATACTTAATAATCAAGTATAAAATATTCGCAGAAATTCTAACACGTTCGTTCACAAAGCAAATTTAGTCACAGAATAACCAAGATTTAAATCACGTTGCATTTAAATAACTTAGGTCTGCGTGACTTTAGTCTTTAAACGGTAAAAGCCCATGCATAGCTCTGATTAATTGTTTAATTTTCTTCTGAATAAGTCATCATTTAAACTTACACAACATGTTAAATGCCTCAGAACGATTTAAAACCAGAAAATGTACGTAATTTCATACACTTTAAACTAGGTTATCTCGTTTTACGATATTTTTAGACGTTAAAAATAATACGTGCTTAATAATATGATTAAATTTCTACACGTGATTTTATAAATGATTTAGTACGTGTTTCGCTTGTGAATGTAGTTTTCTTTTATACGACTGGACGTGGAAAAGATTGCTACCAAGTTATTGTTGTACATACTTCTTACTACATTTGCTACTTCTTACGCATAGAATTTAGTCGTTATATATTTCTTTCTTTGGATGTAAGAAGAAGTTGATCTCTACACATAGGTAATACGTGACTTCTAGTCGATGATTGAATCGATGATGATGAAACTTTAAGTTATACCATTAGTAATATAACAGTAGAAACCGCATTCAATTTCGAGCAGTAGTTTTTGCATGATGCGCGTACAAATATACAGACAGAGAGAGAAACATTCTAAAGTAATTGTTTTGACATCTATAGGTCTTTTAATTTTTTTTATCATTATATTACTATAACTGTATATTATAAAACTAAGTCCCCCGCCGCGTCTGTCTGTCTGTTCGCGATAAACTCAAAAATTACTGAAAGGATTTTCATGCAGTTTTCACCAACAGACAGAATGATTAATGAGGAAGGTTTAGGTACATAATTTGTTAAGGTTTTGTACTGCCCGTTCGAAGCGAATTTATATGTATAAATATTTATATTATGTACTATTAAATGAACGTATATAGCATATTACTACATATAATAAGAATATATCTATCCTTTTTCAGCTGCAGTGAAGTCTACTAGAGTGAACGTGAGCAGAGTATGGAAGCCAGATTTCGGATGGGTGATCACGTGTTCGTGGCGCCTGCTTTCCAACGACTCGCTTCAGTCAGTCAGACTGTATGAGGATGATCGGCAGTTCATGATTTTTAGGCCTGAGGTAAGAAAATAACTTAGAATTACTTAATTGTCGAATTAGGTAAATAACAAAATATGTTTTGTAAATATTACGTTTACGCGAATGTTATACATTGAAATTAAACAACTTAATACGGATTTTATCGCGTTGTTTATTATTTATAAAACAATATTACTACATAATTTTGAAATTGTAAACTGCTATTGTTAAACTCTTTTACTAGTTACTGTTTACTTCTATTTAGATTGATATTAAGAAAGTGTAAAATTTAATCTAAATCTGAATAGTTGTTATACCGGCTGATTGGTAAAAGACTCGACATATTGAAGGAGGGTATTCAGTACTCGATTCTGGAAACGAATATCTAAAAAAAATAGGTACTTAAAATTTTACCGTGTTAACCAATAAAAACTTAATGTGCGGACACTCTTGCGCATATACCAAAGCTAAACAAAACCTCCGCCTCCGCTCCTCGCTACCGCACCCCACACTCTCCCGAATTTGCACCCCTGCCGTCCTTTTCTTATCAAAGGTCATTACCCTCCGACAGCCGTGTGCGACGCGCGCAGTGTCCACATTTTATGGATATTTCATACAAATTTTCATAAAGGTTTTTTTACAGGTTACACAAATTTTATTATTTTCCTTTTTTCCCTTTTATTCCGTCTGACCATAAATGATCATGTCCATGTACAATGTTTAACCAGTCACACTGTATATTTATATATAATAGTGTTTCATATATAATGAACAACGCGATAAAATCCGCATAAAATTGTATGACTTCAATATGTTTTGTAAATCATCTTTCTTTATAGCAATGAAGAACAGTCGTCGTGAGATGTAGATATCTCAGCTTTTAAGCTTTAGCTTTTAACAAAAATGTTGTTATTAATTTAATAACAAAATGTTTGTTAAAAGTTAGTAGATATATGTTAGATTAACGTACCAAGGTTAATAGGTTGCCTTATGTATATCGCCTATAGGGTAAGCATAAGTATTAAATAAATATTTTGATAGCTATTTCAATTATATTTTACGTCTACTGGATACAATTCCAGACTTGGTGATGCTACTGAAAATTATTTTACTATAAAGACTTATAATACTTTGCTTGACCCGGGAACTTAAGCATAGCCGTATATTATAAATATGATCTGTTAGGTATTCAACTTTAAAACAAGAACTACTTTATAATTATTATATAAATTATTTAATTTTACATATTCCTTAATGTGTCGGTTGTTTTTCAGTAGCCATAGGGATTAGTTTTCCGGGCAATAGAGAATAGTTGCCGTTAGTTACTAGCAATAGTTATTACTTAATAATAATAATATCTTTCAGACCGATTTCGGTCACGGCGGCCAATTTTAACGGAGACTGACCATCTGCGCAGGAGATATTATAGTGCACAAGCGTGTGCGCAAACACAAGTGCACTCTCGGTTCCCTAACTCTCATGACCCGATGGGACGGTACACCGACACGACCGGAGACAGATCAGGTGCAGGACCAACGCATTTACGTGCTTTCCGAGGCACGGAGGTGTCTTACACCGCCAATTTCCTAACTCCGGGCTGTTATTGAGATTTCTTAACAGAAAACCCAATAACTTTTTGTTGGTCCGACCCGGGATTCGAAACCGAGACCTCATGCACAGCACCACGGAGGCAGTTATTTCAACAACGTAATAAATAGTTTGACGCCTATGTTCCTGGTCAGGCAGGTATACATGTATTTACTAGCTATGATTTCAGTACCACGTAACAAGGAGCTAATCTATTACAGTCTACCGGGTCGTACAGACTTCGTCTTGTTACTAAGAACTTCTTGACAGAAATAGCCTATGATACTTTAACCGACCCGGGTTATGAACCTAGGATCTTATGTACAGCAGTCGTATTCACTATCGGCTAGACATCTAGTTAAACACCCTGTATACGCATAACTACGCTACATACAAAATAGAGAATTGTCGGCAAGGGATAGTCCATAGTGGTGTCGATATAATGGTGAGGATAGAGCGTAACAAAAATATAGCTGCGAATCGTGCGAGAACTCTCTCGCACGATTCGCAGCGTTCAACTTGTAATAGTTCAAAGTCCAAACAGCCTAGGTTGATGTGTCGCTGTGTGTACCTGTTAAAAGTTGCAACTTATTTTTAAATTACATTCGTAAATAAATATAAAATATATATGTAAAGTAAACTTCTAATCCTTTAATTTGATATATTGCAAACATTTACCTCCAGCTGTTTATTAGCGCATATTACGTAAAAATTTGAATAGTCCGTAATTAAAAAACAGCAGACAAAGCGATGACGTCACTGCACAGGATGTTTGGTCACTGGCCAGTAAACAAAATGTTAATCGTTCTGATCCGTTTAGGTCCGGAAGCATGAGATAATACTCCTACCTTTTTACAGAGGTACTGCAGGAATTCGTTTTGTTTCGTAATTTTGTGTACATTTAACCACTTTTATTTATTTTACAAGCAAATATATAAATTAAACTCTTCGCCGTTTGAATAACCTTACTGATTGTAGCATGTATAGGCTGGCTCAACCGAGAAAATCTCCTCTTTCACAGCATATCGACTTCAGGTAACGTGTACTGTTGCGTTTTGTTTGATGTGTGAGAGTGCCCGAGACTTAATCATCTCCTTAGTTCTTAAGTGGCTTATGATAGGCAGTGACTTAGCTGGCATTTCGTTGAAATTGTTTTTAGATGCCAGAAAATGGCGGGTGACGTGGTAATTTAAGTGGTAGCGTCGGCATTGTCACTATGCTCTCTCAAAAATAGACATATTGTCTTTTATGCATTTTCCAGCTTCCACCGATACGTGGTACATGTCTGTAATAACTCCATTAATGTCAGTTTTCCGAGATACTTACTTGAATATTATTAATAATTAAAATGATTAGATAAAAAGGAACAAGACGCATCTTCATTCATTTCTACAGTTTAAACTTTCTAAAATGCTTATGATTATGAAAAGGGCTTAATACATGTGTCGCGGATCTACTTATATCTATACTAATATTATAAAGCTGAAGAGTTTGTTTATTTGGTTGAACGCGCTAATCCCAGGAATTACTGGTTCGAATTGAAAAAGTATTTTAGTGTTGGATAGCCCATTTATCGAGAAAGACAATAGGCTAAATAGCATCACGCTACGACCAATAGGAGCGGCGCATCAATGGTAAATTTTGCAAAAATGGGGAAAATTCTCTTATGTGAAGCAGACGAAGTTGCGAGGGTCAGCTAGTCTGTAATATATCACACTTTATCTCAATTTTACACTAATAAAAATCCTACTTCGATTATTACATACGTGCATGATATAGTCTCACACCTACAGCCTTAAAGGGGTAGACTGTAGTGTATTAGACACCATCATTTCGCCAATTTTGAGCCTTATCGTCCCTTGTAATAAAGGGTACCCTCCCTTTCTTCTCCTAAAATTGTTTGTCCGAAAATCATTATCCATAACATGTTTGCTATAAACTTCTGTAACTATAATGTTCAAAACTTCGAAATTTTGTTTTACATAATTATGTTTACTTCTAAAACTATTCCGTCATGATATCGAGTACTATAAATAATTGAATCTCCTAATTTTCCATGAAATAAAGTCATATGTCCTAAGTATTGTAATATATAATGTTCATTTATAATAAAATTGTTAGTCCTGAAACATTTGCTAAAAATTTGTTTGTAGTGACAGAAACGAATCGCTATAAATCCAACCCCACGCAGTCTTGTCTGCCCTACCCCTAGAGTGTAATTTAGAATCGCGTAGGCGCGTGGGGCCACCGGAGACCCGCAGCGCCGGAGCCGTGACAAAAGCCAAGCTTTGTCCTACAAATTTGTTTTAGAAACATTATTAGAATAAATAAACATTAAATAATTCGAATTCCTCCTATGACATTGGGTCCTTCAAACGTAGTGTGAAGAAGCATCTGGTCAGACCGGCTTGACACTGACGACGGCTAGAAGACATCTCTCTTCTCCTCGTCGTCACTATCTCTGGACTGTAATTGGACTTTCCATCAGGTCCGTTACAACCACATTGCGTGTCAGCATAAAAAAATTGAATTTTTGTTTTAATGTATAATATTTTTTTGTTTATTTTGTTCTCATTAATTGTGTGTGCTCTGTACGAAATAAACATGATTTCTTTCTTCTTTCCTTCTTTCTTAAAATATTTATGATAAACAAATTTAAGGCATATTCTATTTAGGGATTTCAATTTTATGGCATGTGATATTATGTAACATTAAGTTCGGGCAAGTTATCATTCAGACAAATGATGATAGTTAGGGAACACAATAGAGAACCGTAATAGTGGGCGAATCTACTACCGCGCACAGTTCCACACTTAGTGCTGCTACTGAACATTTATTGACAGAAAAACCCAATATCCTGACCCGGGAATCAAACCCGAGACCTCAAAGCCCCCACCGAAATAATCTAATTGACTTAACCTTCTTATTGTATTTTGTTACAAACAGTTATTATAATTAGGCGTGGCAAAATGTACTATGAATTGTCCGTTAATCAATTCAAATCATAACAGTGGGGCCATTTCCACCAATAGGATGCGACGACAACCAATCAACTGAACGAAATCGTTCATTCAACTGTCAATCACAAATGCGACGGCGACATAACAAAGCATTTTAGCCAATTAAATATTGATGACCACAAATCGCTTAAATACTGTTTCCTAGAAATGTTTGTAACGATTAAATAGCACTAATGGTTTCTACACAGTATGCTGCTATCATGCTATCATGCTATTTAGCCGCTTTTTAATGATTAAGGCGATAAAGAGACAGGCACGTTATGGTAAGCGGGTAAGTGGTTACCGTAAACTGTGATCGATTTCTCTACCAAGGGTATCATTTTGTATTTGCGCCTCACCTACTCTTCTTCTCTCTAGCCTTTATTATTCCCAAATCACTTGGGGTCGGCTTTTCCGGTCTAACCCGATTTGACTGGATGTCACTTTTTACACGGAGCGGCTGCCACCTGACCCCCGCAACCCGAAGGCTAACGATACCCTAAGGCTAGACTAGTGTCAGGATATTATAGGGCACTGACTTCCTAATAACGACTGCCATAGATGTTCATGGCAGCCAGGACCGACGGCTTAACGTGCTCTCCGAGGCACGCAGCAGGCGATAATTGTCAATCAATACGCACATAATTCCGAAACGTCATATAACTTCCTAATGTCAGAGGTGCGCGACGTGGGTTCGAACCCGAGACCCTCTGCATTACTGCCTATTGGTCTCCCCACTGAGCTATCGCTGCTTACCTACTCTAGTGAAAATATATTTAAGACACAATAAAAGGAAATTAATCACTATCATCATATTATAAAACAAAATCCTCCGACGCGTCAGTCCGTCTGTTAGCGATAAACTCAAAAGATGAAATTGCCGTTTGTTTCCTACATAATTTTTTTTAGTTTCTGTACAAAATGCAATGGTTATTTGAATCATTCATTTATATTTCCAAAATACTTAAAATTTATTTATATTATTAATAACATGTATTATTAATAATAAATATCAGTAACCTGTTATACAATTTGTTTTTAATCTTATATCAATTAGTGTCAGCCCGTATTCGTTGTTTTAGTTCGCCATAATTGTATAATGGTTGATGTTTTTGTTAATTTAAGACAAATCATAGTGGCATTAAGACTGTGCCGAGCGAAATGTGCCAAAACAGGCGGTCACAGTTAAGTTGATAAAATCAACACTTTTTGTTTAATAAAATATAAAATATACGTTTACCATAACAATGAATGTGTTTACAATTACTCCGCGTAAAAAACTTAAATTAATTAATATTTTCGCCTACAAAATTACGTAAAAAAACGTAAGCTCGCATTAAGTGATTTTTAGATTATAACAGTAAAAATCTATCCTATTTTACAGCTTGAAACATAAATAGTTATATTACAATTTGTCCGTCCCAAATAAGTTACTGGTTGACAATAAAGATACAGATTTATCAAAAAAGCACTTCAAATTCTCCATACAATATGACTGTGGCGGCCGCGCGCCGATTTGAATATCGAGCTCTGTCATTCAGTCCAACCGCGTCTTACGCTCGGCGCATTCTTAATAAAGTAAAGCAAGCTACAATTCAAACAAAACAAAGAATTCGAATAGGCCATTCAAAAAATATTTATGCAATAGTTAGTGTGAAAACCATAACGTTACCGTTATTTTTTTTTTAATACAAGAGGCAACTTCGTATTTCAACCCTTTTTATTATATTTTCCGGGGAATGTAGTCTCATAGGAGATGTAAGCATACATTTGTAGCACTATATTAGCAAATAACAATTTTATAGCAGTTCCACGTATTAAAGTTAACAAACATGTCGTAAAATCATGATCACTAATTAGCAGCTGCGACTTTAAATTGCCTTCATTCATCTCGGCAATAACTAACGCCGTCTGCTTTTTCACAAAGCGATTCATTAAATAAGAGTATATACTTCATTATAAACGAGAAAGTATATATATGCTTGGTATGTCCAAACTGCGAAATCAATGTTGATTATGTTTGTGTAAATGGTATGACACGACAAAAGAGCGACATCACTACATATCTATAATAATATTATAAAGCTGAAGAGTTTGTTTGTTTGTTTGAACGTGGTAATCTCAGGAACTACTGCTTCGAATTGAAAAATTATTTTAGTGTTGGATAGCCCATTTATCGAGGAAGGCTATAGGCTATATAACATCACGCTACGACCAATTGAAGAGGAGCAGTAATGAAAAATGTTGCAAAAACGGGTTAAATTCTTTTATCTTATATGAAGCAGACGAAGTTCCGCGGGTCAGCTAGTGTATTATAAAACAAAGTCCTCAGCCGCATCTATCTGTACGCGATAAACTCAAAAACTACTGAACGGATTTTCATGCGGTTTTCACCAATAGACAGAGTGATTCATGAGGAAGGTTTTAAAGTCTTGTACTACCCGAGCGAAGCCGGGACGGGTCGCTGGTCTTTTAATAAAGTAATCATGAATCCAATCAAGGGCCACAATCCTCTGTAGCAGTACGCAGTCTAGTATTGTAACCGCTTCACGGTAATAGGCTTTTACTTGGTGACCTTCTTCTCCCTAGTTTTTATTATTCCCAAGTCATTTGGGGTCGGCTTTTCTAGTCTAACCGGATTTCACTGGATATCAGCTTTTACACGGAGCGGCTGCCATCTGACCTCCGCAACCCGAAGGCTAAACGATACCCTAAAGCTAGACCAGGGTCATGATATTATAGGGCACTGACTTCCCAATAACGATTGCCATATATGTTCATGGCAGCCGGGACCGGCTTAACGTGCTCTCAAAGGCACGGAGCAGACGATAATTGTCAATCAATACGCACATTATTTTGAAAAGTCATATAACTGCCGAAAGTCAGAGGTGCGCGACGTGGGTTCGAACCCGAGACCCTTTGCATTGCAGTCTGTTGGTCTATCCACTAAGCTATCGCTACTTGGTGATCTACTAAGCGAAATTTGGGTGTCGGTTTTCGGGAGGGATTTCAACTGAGAGTGCCATCCTGGCACTCAAGCACACCGTCATATACTATACTGATAGAAGCACACCAGTGTATGCGTGCTTCTTAGATCTGTCCAAGGCCTTCGATCTGGTGTCATATCCAGTATTATGGGATAAGCTAGATAGGGTGGGTGTCCCGTAAGAGCTCACGGGAATCTTCAAGCACTGATACGAGAATCAGGTTAATTGTGTGAGATGGGGGACGAGTGCTCGGTGGAGTATAGGTTGGAATGCTGGGTAAGGCAGGGGGGATTGAATTATCCTAGGCTTTTCAACCTTTACGTCGACCGACTGATCCGCGAGATCAGCAGCATGCATGCGGTATGTTCAATCGATGGCGTCAATGTCAACAACATCAGTTACGCGGGCGATATGATGTTGCTGAGCCCGTCGATCAGCACACTCCGGAGGTTGTTGCACGTGTGTGAGAGCTATGCGCTAGCTCATGGATTGAAAAACAACTGTAAAAAGATCGAATTCATAGTTTTCACCGCGAACAATAATTATCCACAAGAAGTGCCTCCTGTAAAACTCAACGGAACAGCCATACAAGCAAGTCAAGTCAGCAGTACAGATACCTAGGTCACATTGTAACGAAAGACCTGAAGGATGACTAAGGCATTGAGCGTGAGCGTTGGCGGTCAGAAGCAATATGATCGCCTGTAGATTTGCTCAAGCTTCAGAACAAGTAAAATTAGGTCTTTTACAGCTTTTTGTCAATCTTTTTACACTGGCAGTCTATGGATGACATATACGCGGAAGGCCTGCAACGCTCTGCGTGTCCAATACAACAATGCCTTCAGGATGCTTTTGAGGCTGCCGTGGCGCTGCAGCGCGTCTAGCATGTTTGCCGAGGCGCGGACTAACGACTTTTATGCCATTATTCGCAGAAAAATAGCGTCTCTTGTGAATAGAGTGTGCGGCAGCCGGCACAGTATCCTGTGGGCGGTCGGTGGAAAGTACGAGTGTTGTATCAGCCACCATTGGATGTCTGTGCTAGTTGGGTGATGCTTAGTTATTATTATAATTATTGCTTAATTTATTAATTCAAACTGTGACAATATAATGAAATAAGGTTGATGATGTTTTTTTGTTTACTTGATTTTATGACATGTCTTTTTATTTATTGTGACTTAATGTATATGACATGTATTATTTTAACTAATGAAATAATTAATTCTAGCCTATTTATTTATTTAAATTTAATTTAGTTAATGAAATAATATAGACTATTATATTTATTGTGATGTTACATTTTAATTTTAATGTTGTGATTTTTATGTGTGGTAATTTAATAATGGATATATTAATTAATTATTATATGCTATCTATGGAACCAGATTTTCTGATATAAATAAATTATTATTATTATTATACGTCTCTACCAAACCTTTCGGGATGTAGGCGTAAGAATTTATTTTATTTGTTTGAAGCATAAGTTTGTACCTAGTGAATTATATTATATAATATATTGATTGCATGGATGGCGTATTGGTGTAAGGGTTCGCCTCGCCTTTGCCACTGCGCCGAGTGTTGTGGGTTCGAATCCCATACGGGACATAAAATTGTTGTTCCGAGTCTGGGTGTCCTTTGTGTCCGTTATTTGATTGTTTGTAAAGTTCCCCGCGACGCAAGATTTATCCCTAATGCCTAGTTGTCTATATAAAAAGAAAAGAAAAAGAAAATTCACTTCAAGCGGTGGCCTATAAATAACATCTTCTTACTGTCTCTTACAACAGGTGGACGGTAATCAACGAAGCAAACAATTTCAACGTACCGAAGATAGGATGGCGGTGGACTGCTCAGAGAGCGTGCCTAGAGGTTTAGTGGGCGCGTGTGTTTTGTCCATGGAGCTTTATCACCCACAGACCAAGAGCTTTACGTACAGTTGTGAGGTTTCTGGTGAAAGACCCAAGTTTTTGGTGGACAGACAAACATTAATTGTTGATGCATTTGGTAAGAACTTCTTACATATTCATACCTATGTATATATCTCGCCTAAGAGAAAAGAAGAAATATATTAAACCTACTTTTTGCTAGCTTTATCAGAGGCCCACAACACGCACCGTATCTGATAATGTGGCTACTTCAAACACTACGCCATATACGCTTCTTGATGCAATCATTTTAACATGTGCTTTTCTTGATAAATGTTTGAGTTCGATGCTAAATCTAGGACTTGCAATAAACAGGAATATGAAAATAGTACAATCCATCTCTCAATATTTGCCGCATTATCAGTGTCGAAAAGCCGCTTAAATTATTGCGCGAGTGCAATTTATTATTAATCGAACGTGTTTTGATTTTACAGTGCCACCCACCGACGCAGTCATAGAAGTAGGATTGAAGAATGAGGAGAAAGAACGAGTGATGATCAACTGCAGCTCCAGTGGTTTGCCTGCACCGCGTTTAGTGTGGACTGTCGGTGGACAAAAGGTACTTAAAGTTGACTTATCAATGCTTTATACCGTAAAGTCATAGATTACTACCCACAAAAGTTTATGTAATAATAAAGTCAAAGGGTTTATAATTACGCTCGCAGAACTAATAACAAAGACTAGTGTAATAATATGAATTAGGAATAATCCATTTAGTAATCGAAAATATTTAGGACCAACTTTTCAATCATCGGATAGCTTGAAAATAAAGTGCCCAGAGTTAACCACAATATTTCCCATACAAAAACTATCAAAACACCAAATGTATTCCTTATTTTATATATATACATATTCTATATATTCTACCACATACACACAACACCATCTAGCCCAAACTAAGCAGAGCTTGTACTATGGGTACTAGACAATGGATAAACATACATATATACATTTTTTTTTTGTAAATACATACATATTATAC
Organism: Catocala nupta; assembly: GCA_963675205.1. Classification (NCBI taxonomy): domain Eukaryota; kingdom Metazoa; phylum Arthropoda; class Insecta; order Lepidoptera; family Erebidae; genus Catocala; species Catocala nupta. The sequence continues at coordinate 28,433,358 of OY776091.1, read as the reverse complement.
ATAGAAACACCCAGACCAAGACAAACATCCATGTTCATGCACACAAATGTTTGACTTGTGCGGGAATCGAACCCGCGACCGTAGCAGTCGGTGACACTAACCACTACGCCATCGAGGCCGACAAAAAGCATTATTAGAAAGCAAGTAAGCATACCTTCTACTTATCAGATAGAAAACGGTTCATAAACACTTGCAATCAAAAGACCAGAATAAGTCTTTCAAAACACTTAGTACTTATATGTACAGGGTAGTTTGAAAAACTTATATAACAATATAATTATAATATTACCTAAAAGATTTGGAAGACGTTTATTTGTAACCCCCGACGCAAAAACGACGAGGTGTTATAAGTTTGACGTGTCTGTGTGTGTGTGTGTGTGTGTGTAGCTCCCGAACGGATGAACCGCTTTTAATTTAGTTTTTTGTTTGAAAGATCAATTAGTCGGGAGTGTTCTTAGTTATGTTTGATGAAAATCGGTCCAAGATGGCCGCCGCCACAAAATTGCGGATTACATATTTTTCACAACTCCCTCAACATAGGTATCAAATGAAAGGGCTTGACTAGTAGAATAAGATGGCCGCCACCACAAAATAGCGAATTAATTTTTCTTCACAACTTTCTCAATGTGGGTTTCAAATGAATTTTGTGTCGGGGTGTTTTAAATTTTTATTTCATATTTTACAAACAATTCATCAGTTGAACCGTGATATCGGGTTGGCAGAATTGGAAATATGTGTAGGCAAGAGCACAAGAGTGGTTTTAGCTACTAAAATCAACCTAACAACTTCAATGCCATTAATAAAAAACACAGCACATTCAAAAAGATGAACGCGTCGAAACAGAGATAGTCCATCCTTGACTTCCGATTCCAATGACCGTTACTATATTTTATTCTTTACCAGGTGCCTCCCGATTTCACCGGCAGTTACTCGAACGTTACATCAAAGCTCTGGCATGTGTGGTCAGCACTATCCTACACGCATTCAAGTGAACATGCAGCCGTCTGTACGCCAGAAAACAGTTGGGCAGGCGAGACAGCAACGGGGTTATCTATGACGTATAATTCTGCCGATATCGTTAAAGGTATTTTCTAATTTATTCATTTTTGACAAAGTTTTGTAATTCCATATAATATAATAACATAATAATGTCCTCCAGACCGATTTTCGGTCACGGCGGCCAATCTTAACGGAGACTGGCCATCTGCGCAGGAGATATTATAGTGCACAAGTGTGTACGCAAACACAAGTGCACTCTCTGTTCCCTTACCCTCATGATCCGATGGGACGGATAATCCGACACGACCGGAGAGAGATTAGGCGCAGGACCAACGGCTTTACGTGCTTTCCGAGGCACGGGGGTGTCTAACACCGCCAACTTCCTAACTCCGAGCTCGTATTGAGATTTCTTAACAGATAAACCCAAATACCTTTATGTTGGCCCGACCCGGGATTCGAACCCGAGACCTCATGCACAGCAGTCGCATTCACTACCGCTGCGCCACAGAAATTTAATGTCTCACTACTGGGCACCGGTCTCTTCTCGATGTAAGAAGGGTTAGGCCATACCACGCTGGCCCAGTGCGGTTTGGCAGACTACACATACATATCTTCGAAAGGATTATGGAGAACTCTCAGACATGCAGGTTTCCTCACGATGTTTTCCTTCGCCGTTAAAACAAGCGACAATTGACTAATTAATACGCACATAACTTCGAAAAATCAGATGGGCGCCTTGAGCTCGAAGTCATTCACGGAATACATCCTTTTATTTGCAGGTCATTTACTTTTCTTATAAAGTAAAGATAACGATAAAGATTCGTAGTTTTATGTTTGAACATGAGTAAGTTTGAAAATATAAATCATAGTAGCTCAGTCATGTTTTGTCGTTAAGGCATACAAACTTTGAATATAAATCATGCAAATAAATTTTATTAATTACATGTAAAAACAAAAAAGAGAAAATTATATATATAAAACCAAAATCTTAAAGCAAAATATATTTAATGAATTATATCTTTCCTGTAGTCTCCCCCGTGATCGTAATGATTGTGGTTATTAGGGTATAATCTACATTAATTTTTATTAATTTTCTATGAAAATATATTTGTACATAATACTTAACAATTTATTGTATATCCTTTATTCTAGATTTTATGATACCTATCTCAATAATGTATTTCTATGGAACCCCTTTGTACGCAAATCTGATTCACGTATGACCGGTTACATACTAATACCAAGAAATTGGAAAACGGGTCATTTTGCAAAAAGAACATTCTGCGAAAGGGATATTTTACAAAAGCCACATTTGGCGAAAGAGACATCCTGAGAAATGGACGTTTCGTGACCTATGGGCATTTTGCGAAGTGGACATTCTTGAAATCATATTAGAATAAAGCTTAGTACAATAACAGGCTATTTTTCGGCCTTACATTTAAAAAGTCATCAGGTTTAGAGACTACGGAGCACAATACCAGACTCTGTGCTAATATTCAGAATTTTTGACAGAAAAGCAACTCGTTGCCCAACACGAGAAACAAACCCTAACTCATGCATATCAGTCACATTTACAACTGCTTCAAGACAAAGCAAGATATGCAGAAAAATGGACTTATATTCCATTATTGTCAACAAGAGGACATTTAAATTATACACGTTTGAACGCTGGCCTCGTCGCTGATCTACTTCCTACGCGATTGAAGTCACGAGCTTAAGCACATTAAAATTTTTTTTGGACCTTGTTATCCCTGTATCTCCGGCGTCTTTTGACCCACAGGGCCTTTATTCAAACCGACCGAGGGATGACCCCAAGGTGTCTGCACACCAAGTTACAAGTCAATCGGTCCTGTGGTTCCGGAGCTATGCCTATCACTAACAAACTATCACTAACAGACAGACACACAGACCCACATAGTGATTTCATTATCCTCTTCGAAGAAGCCTTAGAGGTTAATAAAACATTGTAAATATATTTTTACTAGATTTCGCCGTGTAAATGTAGCTTATAGCCTTATATCAATTTTATATCCTTCGAAAACAAAACTTTTTTTCTGGATGAAAGGTAACCTATGTTCTTTTCTGTACCCCTGACAACGTAAATGCAAAATTTCATGATGATCAGTCGAGTAGTTAAGACGCGAAAGCACAAACAAAAAACTCACATTCGCATTTATAATATAAATTAGGATGTAATAAATAAACAAGGTTATAAAGAACATCATCACGACAGACAGGTTGTTGCACCGAGGACTTTGTATTTGAAAGGTTACCTTGATAAGATTTTGCACATAAATACATGTTGGTTCTCTTACCTACACTATACATATATCGCTCCGCCGAGACAGGAATGCATTAAAGAGGAGAAATTGCATGGAAGTACCTAACAAACATGATACAACTATGTCAAACTTTTGAAACCGTATTATAATATAGGCAAAAGAGATTACTTATCATAGTATAAACTTTACAAATTGTTTATCTTCCAAGCAATATATTATTATGACAAAGTATGGATGAAATGGCCGTAAAGGTCGTGCAGACTATAATATATGTATATATATTTAAATTAAATTACATTTTGTGGTAGTATATTTACGAGCTGTGTAGATTTCTTATTATGCTTTCTTAATTGTTTGTAAGCCTGACTTTAACTTCAAATATCATAAATCAATGTTCAGATAATTATTTCTGACCAAAGAATACGAGCAATTTTACAAACAAACACACCAGAAAACCAGGTCTATGGGTTGTAATTCGAAGTACGTGTTTAATTATAACAATTAATATAAATAAGTCTCGAGATCCATTTCTATCAAATAAATTACACAACATAAAAATAATGTGTAAAAAGGTAGTAATAGTTAAAAAAATTAAAAAAACGCTTTTTTTGAAACAAAACTAAAAAAGTAGAATATAATTTAATAATTTTAATGTAAAAAGCGTGGGCTTATCAAAATATCTTAGAAAGCACCCCACAACAACAAAGTCAATATTTTAAAGGTAGACTTTCTCAAAATATTTAAAAAAAATTTGCAATAATAATAACACAAACACTCGTAACAAAGATCATCAACCAACAACATCACAAAATTCTATTCAAGTGAGAAATTATTATATTTTTTAAATCCACCCTCATCTTTTGAATAACTGCGGTATAAGTCTTAAAGTAAAGTAACAAGTCATCGATGTTTCTAATTTAAGAAAAATACAAAATGATTATTACTTCCTGGGGATCGAACCAACAAGCGTTACATTTTAGATTGCACTGTAAACAACATAGCCACAACATCAGTTACTTATTTGTTTGAAATTAATACTCTAAAAGGTCGTAAGTACAACTTGTTATAATTCTATCGCTTTTTAAAATTGCTACTCGACTTTTGCACCTTACCGTACATAGATATATACCAAGCTAATAAAAGCGTGTTAATAAAAGGACACAATTGTAATCAGCTCTTCTATACAACTATATAAATAAATAAAATTGAAGTGTCTATTTGTAATGTCAAAATAACAACTTTTTACTAAATAAAATAAAATACGGTACTTACATCAAAAAACTCTTTTTAAGATTTTAATCTTTCTAAGACGGCTGGTCCGATTTTGACGGGACTTTCACTGAAGATAGCTGACTTTTTATTTTAGAAAAATAAGGAATACGCGGAAAAGAATTCTACGCGGACGAAGTTGCGGGTAACAGTTAGTTATATATAAAGTTAAAAACAATATAATATTGAATTAATAACTTTAATGTAGTCGTTCAAAAAATAAACAGTTATATGTGAAATTTTACGCTATTGTCACTGTTTTACTCTTTGAGATTAACATCGCTAGCACACATTTCTGCGGCTCTCCTGTTTTTTATATCTTCGATACTGTGAAGTATAGCATTCAATTCTGTAGTATTTGGCACTTTCTTAGCAAACACGTACGCGTTGTTTGGTTCAGCTTCAGTATACTGCTTGTCTCTATTTTTTTCATACATCACAAAATAATTCGGATTTACTATTCTAGCGACACCTCGGGTAGTATAAGGTTTTTCACCACAAGTACACTGGGCGTCCAGAGCGGCTTCTGTAGGAGAATCGACAGCTATCATTGGTCCTGCCGCAATTGAAACTTTCGCTATTTCATCCCCCTTTTTCAACAGCATACTTAACTTCACCAGCTTTACGGTCTTTCCATCAGTGCAGGTACAGTCGGTATTGTTTGGGTCTTTGTCGAAAACGTACTGAACACACACAGGTATATACGCAGTGGATGGATAAAACGCAATCTGTGTCCATGTCCCGTAGAGCATACCTATGTCTGCTGCGTGAGCTACGCTTAACACACAAAATATTACTATTATTTTCCACATCTTGGAGTAGTAAGATTAACGTCTTGCTCGCACTTCTTGTGGTCTCCTACTGATGTTGATTCGTTTTAATTTGTGCATAATATACATAGTTCGCCAAATGATAATGACCTTTGCCATTTGCATGATAAACATTGTCCATTTGCTATTTATTTGTCACCCTAATAAATATCTATAATAGGTATTTTAATGAAGGTGATACCATTAATCATTTCTATTTTAAACCCAAACACAACTCGGTCAATGACGCCTTATTCTAGAGTAAAAATAAAAATTAGTTGTTGAGAAGCAGATTGCCTCTATAATTTAGTTAGAATTTAAGTATTCATAGGTACCTATAAGCAATGTGTTTCAGGAGAGAGACTGCCGTTGCCAAGTCTCCCGTTGACGATACGAAAGAGGATTTTCACAGGAAGCCGGCGTAAGACTAATATCATAGTAGTTGTATGTAGACTCTATTATTGCGCTTTGCCCTGTGAGTAAGATCTCACATAACTTCTGCCATTCTTTGCTTTTTCTTCCTTTTTCCTTACCTAGGTTCAGCAATGCGCGGCGGATACTTTTACGCTATTACAAACAATCACAGGCCTTCGCTTACGTCGGCTAACCAGATGAACAGTATGGTTGTTGGTCATATGTGTTGAAAAGATTTCAATAATCAAAATATATAATAATTTAACAATCTGCACAATTGGATTTCGTCAACACAGTTAAAATATAAAATTATTGAAATTAAACTACTATATACGGATTTTATTGCGATGTTTATTTAACACTAGGTATATTAGGTACATAATTTAGAAAACTGTTCCACTACTATACTACTATTAAATTTTACTAATTTTAAGCTAATTAAATTATTAAAACTATTTATCTGTAAGTTTTGTGGAGGAACAGGGTGTGAAGTCCCTCCAACACAAAGGGAGGATCCTCCGACCAGGCTGGTTGATCGTGCCTGGCGGGCCGCGGCCCGACGGTTGATGTCGGGAGCTTGTATATATACCCAGTCGCTGTGTAAACTTCACTTGTGCGATGCAGAATAGTATGACGTCATGTGAAATGCGATTGTATCGCCATCTGTTGAATGTAGGCTGAACTTCTTCGTCTGTGCGGAGTCGCCACAGTTTAAACTTTCCCCGACTTTCGTTTGCTTTTCAGCAGCCAGGGTCACGGGGAGAACATTAACATTTGCGTAAACAGAAGACAATATTACATAAAATTATTTCAAGATAATCTCTTTTTAATCATTATACATGATTTAATAAATTTAGTACACATGCCTTTTCCGTTATTTACCTAAGATTAAGGAAACAACATTAAATATAATAAAGAAATTCATTCCTTTATGTATTTTTGTCTTACAAATTCATCATTAACGTCTCTTGCACACAATATTGCACAGTTCCTATACTTCAGTTCTTCAATATCTTGAAGCGTCACATTCAAATCTGCTATTTTCTGAACTTCTTTAGCAAAGACAGTAGCCTTGTTCGGTTCAGCTCTGCCTATAAATCCTTCGTACAGCAAAAATAATTCGGGTCAACGGATCTGGCGAACATTATATTTATGTAATGCTTTTCTTCGCACAAACAATCAATATTCATAAGGACATCAGAAGGATTATCAACAGCCACTGCTGGGAATGAATTATTTCCCAATTTAAATTAATATTACATTCCCGTCTCTTATCACTGCACTGATTTTAACCAGTGTCACATTCTTCCTATCGGTACACCTTCACTTAATATTGCTCGAGTCTTTTTCAAAAGCAAATTGAACGCACACAGGTTTAAAATCACTGACTGGATAAAAAGCCACTTGTGTCCAAGTCCCATAAAAGTTCTCTATTTCAACTGTTAAAGCAACGATTAGACAAGAAGACAAAATAAATATTTTCCACATACTGGAATATAATGAAATATCGAACTATGTACACTCCTTCGAGCCTCGGACTAAATAAACTCATTTTGCTTTGTTTAAATGTATAGGTAGTTAAGTTTATGATGTTATTGACCTTTAGGGCACTTATATGATAAAGTATTTATTTATTGTGATTGCCTAGTACTTTAAAAGGTTAGTTCTTTATGATTCCAAAAGACTTCGTCATACATTTTATTAAATTTTATTTTATAAAAAGTTTATTAATGTGTAACTTGACTACGAAATAAAATAACTTTAATTAAAGGGAATATTCCAAATCCCGACTAGTGATAAATAAAATCAACTCAAAAGTAAACACGTTAGATACTGATTGATATTGTAGTCTTAAAGACTTAAAGAGTGAGACAAGTTTTCCTAATACATTTTAGTTCAATACAAATGTCGTGATCGTGGATATGCGATGTGATGCGTATTTTTGATCCTAGATTAACGACATCTCTATCGATTTTATTTGTCTATCATATTATAATGCTTGCTTTTTGTAGTATAGGTACCTACAAAAGGACAAATCTTTTTCAAACCTTAATCCAATTTTTTTTAATCAATTTTTTATTTTTTGTTGCTACATGGAAGATAATAGTAGATAATATAGCAAAATAAAACAAAGATCGTATTTCGTGTCCGAATCTCATACAACAATATCCTCTCAATAGTGTAGGCGTTACGTAATTTTTATAAAAACAATACATCATAACATTATACCTTCGGTGTTTAATACTGTTTAAGAGCTTGAGATCGTCCACTAAATATCCTTAACCTGTCAATGCTTGGAATGCCAAACATAATTAAAAATCTATTATGTATGGCCGCCGGTGTGTCACTGCGTCTCCGTAGGTCAAGGCTCGTATGCTTCTATACTAATATTATAAAGCGGAAAAATTTTATTTTTTGTTTATTTGCTTTTTGTCTGTTTGTTTGTAATGATTGAACTCAAAAACGACTTACATAGATAACCGATTTAAAAAGTTCTTAAACAGTTAGAAAGCTATATTCTCATCGAGTAACATAGGCTAATTTATATTATTTAGATAAAAGTACTGTTACACCTACTTTTATGCGAGCTAAGCCGCGGTCAAAAGTTAGTACTTAATAAAAAGTTCAAGCAGCTGGGCATAGACGGAACGTATTTGTTATGATATCAGCGCAGACACGGCTAAACAAACAGTTTCCTTGCTGTGAGCAACATCGCTGTATTATACTCATGCGGTCTCTAAAGTATTAAACTCACCCACTGCTGGGCACGATCCCCTACTCAGAGTGAGAATGATTAGGCCATAGTCCATCACGCTGGCCTACTGCGTGTTAGCAGACTGCATACATCTTCGAGATCATGAAGAACTCTCAGACATGCAGGTTTCCTCCCGATGTTTTCCTTCACCGTTAAAGCGAGCGATAATTAACTATTAAGTACGCACATAACTTCGAAAAGTCAGAGATGTGCGCTTTGGGATCGAGCCCGTGACCTCTGCGTGGCAGTACAACGATCTCCCACTAGGTTATCGCTGCACATAAATACTAAAAGTTATTTTGAAGAATTTCGCATGCTTACTAAGTATGTAACTTGACGTAAGACCATGAATAGGTAAGGCTAAGCTAGTTGTCAAAGCGACGACAAGGCTTATCGAGGCCGTGGGCTCAAGGCCTGCTTCACGGATTGTTTGTCTTTTTTCTATGTTTATAATTTATATTCTAGTTTAGCATGCAAAATGCTTGGAAGAATTCTTGATAGGTATATTAATTAAAGCCGCGTTCCTCTATAGTAGTAATTTTTCGTTGTTTATAACATGCAACCATAGTACAACTGACTTTACTACATTTACTAGATAAAGAACAGCAAAAATAATTCTTATTCAATTTTATAATTATTTAAAACATGTTATTTATTTTTGTTTACCATTTATAAACAAAAATAAGTCTAAAAAAGTAGTCTCGTTATTCGTTCGTATCGTTCGTATCGTTCGTCTCAGATCTGATCCACACATGATTAGTTCCACATATCTACCATCACTCTCAATTGTTTCTTTTATATCGCCATTCATGCCTCATAGCGTTATTCTCTTACCAAAGAATTCCTTCTATTTTGTCTTCTTAGTGTAACACAGTTCTTAAAGTGACTGCCGAAGCCAGTTAGAGTTCTTTAATATTTGCAGTTTGTACCAAAACTCCCTTTAACTCTATACGCAACTTCGTCATAGTTTCATAATGATACTAGCTTTGGCCTCGGTTTTACTCGCTCGGAAACAATATTTTACTTTCTGGATGAAAGGCACCTTATGTCCTTTACTGTACTTTTCTGTAGTTATGGCATAAAAACGTAACAAACAAACTCACATTCGCAATAATAATAAATTTTTTAGTTATGATAGAGTCAACCTATTTTAGTTAGGGCTTTAGTTATGATTTACGCACCTTCAATCAAATAAGTTGACCTCTATTATCTCACAGTCTAGACTCTCTGGTCAGGTCTTACATCTAGTCATGTACATAACTTAGTACTATCGTAATACAAAGATCTCAGAAAATAATAAACCGAGCTAGTATACCTACATAAAATTATAAATATTGTATATATATTTTAAGTTAGTGTCCGTGATCTAAATACTACAAGATGACAGTACATATACTAGCAGATGTTTGTAAACAATTTCGTTCAGTAGCCGATAAACTATCAGCGAAAGTAATTAAACTGTCACGCGGGTAGTCTGTGAGCTGAAGGCATATTTGGTCGAAGGACACGCTTAAATATTGGTATCTATGTTATCACACATTTGTTAAACCGACATTGTCTAAAGACTACTTGTAATGCAGTGTCAGAATTTGTCTGGCAATGTGTCGATTAATGGTTGATGATAATATTATGCGATAATTATATTCGATTAATGCTAACTTGATAAGTAATTCAAGACTACGAATATATTCAAATAATTATTCGATTGTTCTTCGAATAAAAGGAATTGTCGATATTTATTGTAACGCAATTAAAAATATCTTGATGTCAAATTCGCACGTTTGATGCAGATATTTTATAGCATAGGTACATATTTTTTTGTATTGTATGGAATATTGTATGACGCTGTATAATAGAGTGCAGTTTAAAGCGCAAGTATTATCTGTGACGCTGCCGTCTGACTAGTGATAAAACTGGAGTTCAGGCTGGTAACTTGATGTGCTATATAGAAAAACCGCCGCGTAACGATTGACGTAAAACGCCAAATACAAGAAAGGCCTAAACCCTCCTACATTTATACATACAACAGCACAGGCCTACTATACTGCCACATCTGTCGTAGGACATTCAAGACCAAGTTCGGTCTAGCAAGCCATGTTAGAGCTCACCAAAGAAAAGATCCATAACTTCTGAGGTCGCCGTCAGAAAGACGAAAACATCTTTAAATTAAATTGGTATCTACTTTCTCGAAGGTTCCTAATATATCTCAATGTATCTTGTAGCTCTTCGCTTTACTAATGTAACAATAGCCAGCCTATCTAATTAAATATGATGAAGAGCCAAATAAATGTGTCTGGAAACACTTATGTACATACAATACAGGAGTAGCAGTTCTTAAAATACTTTTCTGTCTGGATGCGTAATCTCAATATGTAACTGGACCAAGAAGATATCTACACATATGGTCACAGATGGTCTAAGGTCGTAATAAAAAAACCAATGATAGTATTTTACTGTATTAATTACATACTCATATTTAATCATCACTGTTCACTCACTTAGTCTCAACGTCACTAGCACACATCGACACTGCACGGTTCCTATTTTTCAAATCTTTGATACTTTCCAATGTAGTGACCAAATCCGCTAACGTTGGTACTTTCTTTCCGAAGACATATACGCAGTTTTGTTCAGCTTCAGTATACTCTCTCTCTTCCATAATATCGTACATCAGGATATAATTTGGATTTACTAATCTAGCAACCACTCGGGCGGTATAAAGTTTTTCTCCGCATGAACATGTGACATTTAGAGAAACTTCATCAGAAACATCGACGGCGATCATAGGGAATGTATCAATAACAATATTTATAGTGTCATTCCCCTCTTTCTCTATCATACTAAACTCCACAAGTATCGGTCTCTTCTCATCAGCACAAGTACACTCAATGTTACTCGAGTCTTTAACAAAAGCGTACTCGGCGCATACTGGCGCGTGCGTTTGACTTGGATAAAACGCAACGTGCGTCCATGATCCGAAGATATTTTCTATTTGTGCAGCTCGAACCACAATTGACAAACAATACAGTATTATAATCTTCCACATATTTAAACAAATTCGTTATTCAACTTATGCACACTCCTTATAGTTTCGTACTAAAATCAATTTGTATGAATTTATATTTTATATTACACCAAATGATTTTTATAACCTTTGGCATGTTCATGATTACGATTTCCTTATTATTATTTCTTTTATCGAATTTGGTCGTAATTAATTATTAAATTCGCGCTGGAATAAAACAAAATATAAATTCAATTATTTTATCTTCAGTTTATGCAAAGTTTATAGTCTATTTTATCTTTGCGTCGACCGCGTGACTATATAGGTAGGTACATTAGATAACAAAAATCTCATCATCTACATGACTTGGAAATTTAATTAAAATGTCCAAATACTTAGTCAAATATAGTAATATAATATCTACTAGTGTAAAAATATTACAAAAACATTACAAAATACAAAATGTTTTATTTTGTTACTACAAAACTATGTAGCAACAATGCTCGTGATTGGAGCTTTCTTTTAGGCAAACTATGCCTGTATTAGACCTCGCTTCTTCATATTTTTGAAATAGTATAGTATTCTTGAAATAATACCTACTTTTTGTACAAACTTTATGTAATATAAACAAATAATATCAATTATATAAGTCCAGCCAGCCTTACTTACGGAATTCCGCAAGGTTCAATATTAGGCCCATTATTATTCCTCATTTATATTAATAATATAAGTAGCGTGAAAATCTTAGGAAACATACATTGTATGCTGATGACACTTCTCTTTTTTACTTTGGCCATCGTATAAAAGATATAATACATCAGGCTCAGAATGACTTACATACATTAAGTGAATGGTTTCTCTCTAATCTCTATGACTATGGAAAAAAGAACATATTATACTAAAGAGCACAATTGTAGAACAAATTACCAGATGAAATAAGAAACACTAAAACCCTAGCATTGTATAAAAAATCTTTTACTATATTTTGTCACAAAACATTATTAATTTATCATCTCTTACCTTTTTCCTTTTTTTTTACGTGGGAATGCATTGACGCGTACCCTTCCGCAAAGGCGAGGAGGGGTTATGTCGGACTCACCGGGGTAAAAGAGAAAGACCTCCCGGAATACCGACTAAACTTACCACGGTGTTTCTCGACAAAACCGCAATCGACGGGGCCGCGCGAATCACTTTCACATGCGGTCGCGACCTCGCCAAGGTTTCGGCCCGCCGTATGAAACGACAGGCCACTAACACAACAAGACTACGCTTTGGTCACCACTAGATTTAAGCCCTACTGTCCCCCCCTTGTGGGGAGGGGTGGACACACGACACAGAAGCGCGCGTGAGAACACGCACGCCGCCTCTCGACTCGTCAAACTTCAGGGTGGCTGGAGGTCATCTCGCGCTCTCCGGCGCCCGGTTCTGCGGTTGGGGAGAGGGTTTAAGCGCTGCCTCTCCTGCTCCGTCTTCCTCACAGAAGGAGGCGACGGCGTTCCATGACCTGTTCTCGCTCCGGACCATAGATTGAACCACGACCGGGAGCGAGAGGGCAGCCATACTGACTGCCGCGATCAACTCACGGCGCTGCGATGCCCAGGCGGGGCAATACGCCAAAGTGTGAAGCGCCGTGTTCTCAACAACGTCGCGGAAGTCGCCACAATGGTGACAACCGGGCGTCTCTTGCCGGCCTATACGACACAGGAACTGGCCAAAGCAACCGTGGCTAGTCATTACCTGTGTCAGCCGGAAGGTGTGGGCGCCATGCAGCCTCTCCAGCCACTCTTCAAAGACGGAATTTGCCGCCACTATCGTAGCGTGGCCGATCATCTCTTACCTTAACGTAACTCAGACTGTATTTTATAGAACACACTAAAATTATATAGAATCTTAATATAAGTGAACTGTACCTGTTGTTTTTGAGAATAAATAAATCTTTAACCCGAAATATATGTAACTAAATCTAAGTAGATTTAGTTACATTTATATAAAAAACATCAGCTGATTAATTTATTTAATCAACTGTTGTTAAGTTTCGTTCACCACTCGATAAACTATGCTATCAGCGCAATTAAATAACTAAATAATCGCCGAAACCAAGTCGGGTTATGAGTATTAAATAATAAATTGCGTTATAGTTTCCTTAGATTAGATTAGAAAATAAGCGCGCGTTGCCAAGTTAGCGCAAGCCAAGCTGCTTAGGGGACATTGAAAACATTTAATTAATTATAGCTACAACGAATATTTATTTCCGTTCGAGTCCAGGAGACAAGATTACAAACATTTATTATAGTGTATTAAAAAAAATTCTAAAGCAAAATAAACAGATAAATAAACTTTCAATGCCGCTTGGTCTATACTTGTGTACCTACTCTGAGTGTGTAGTTTTTTTATTATAGGCAACTTGAGTCCGACTCGCCTGCCAATAAGCAAGTTTTCAGACAATTGTATCACCCGAGTTCTCCTTTGGATCGTAATAAGTTAGTAAGCGCTCGCAGCCAATGTAAAAGGCAAAGAATACATGGCTGTCTATTGTCAGCAGTGCCTATGGTGTATTAAGGACATTCATGCAAATCTCCTTATTGCGCCTTAGGCATTGTTATCGCTCTATAGAAACAGACCTTTCTGGTGATATGAACATAAACAATATTTTGTTAGTTTCTAACATTACGGAGGAAACATTTTTAGACCATGACAATTTGTAAATAATTAATAGAAAATAAAACGCTAGTTTTAACTATGAAAAAAATGAGGGTCATCATGAGGGTTTTTGCAGATAATTTGGCAACCTACACTAGGTCAACATGGTGGTCTTGTCCTCCTCATATTGAGTAAGAAAGCCGTGTCCATCCAGCAGCAGGACTGTTTATACTACGATTTCTTACTTAAATTTTTATTTATTTTCAGGTATTAGAAACATGGTCCTCGCATCAATACCTCTGCTTCTGCTAAGATAATCATAATGGAGCGAACGAACAACAGCGAAATATTAAAAATAAAACCACATAGTGATTTGTTCAAGTTATTTTATTCGGCAGATCATCGTTGTAAACGATTACACATTATTGTAAAGCTGAAGTTACAAAGGCTGTACCAAGAAAGTCTCACTTACAACAATAATGTAAAATAAAAGTTATGTAGATGCCCAGTCTTGAATAACGTATACCAAGCATCATCCTGTCGATTAACTGTAATATTGGATAATGAAACAAGTAGCAAGATTTTATACACGTTTTTGATAAATATATATAATATACATGAGCCATAACAAGGACTTTGTTTTTCAATATTAGGACATCAATAAATAATTTGTTGCGTTACACGAAGTAGAGATTTCGAGGTATTAACCCAATGTAACTTCATCTTATTTTTCTTTTTACAATTATTATTTTTTGGCTCATTTCAGAGATTTTTGTTTTACATAATATTATCATGTAGGTTACAATTTAAAGTATTTTCTATTATAGTAATTGAAATTCATAGTTATTATGCACATAAAAAACCTTATTTGATAAGAGGAAGACTTTTGCCATTACAGTTTATTTGTGACAAAGAAAAAGGTAAAAGTCCTCCATAATGATTGTGCATTTCAAAATACTTTGATCGATTTTAATAATTAAATTCGAGACTATACAATTGTAAATAAATTTTGGACGTAACGTTTTTAATTATAAGAAAAATAAAAAAACAATACCTTAGAGGTCTAGAAGAATAAATATGTAAAAATGTGACTAGGTCATTGGAAAACTTGCTTGCAAAAAATTCACCCTCTACTATAATTTTATTTTTAAATACTTTTACATGTTAACACTAGAATATCCTAAACTGACGTAGTAACGGCGACTTTTGCGTAAATTTGTGTGTCACATTATTTGCAAGCAAGTGTATATCGAGAAAAATATATTTTTGCAATACTGAAGATATTTTGTTTTGTTAGGAACATAATTTTAGTTTTATTGAGATTATTTTTGTTTTTATATTTTTATGTCTTCGAAGTAAATTGAGAATTTTATTATACTGATTAATACGAGCGTTTTTCTTACAAATATTTGGATTTTAAATAGTGTGAAAAAGTTTGTTATTGGCCTCTATATACATTAGAAAATATAGGCTCTTTTTGACAAGGCTGGTCGAACTTTATATTTTCTCATTAATGATGAAGACATGAAACGCTATATCGCCATACGAATTGAATACAGTAATTAAAAACAAAACAATATTTACAAAAAACGAAGCATTGTATTCGCTTGGTTTATTCATTGGGTTTGCTATATTCAATAAGAATTTCTTCGTGTAAGCGCATCACATTTAAGCTTATCTTAAAAATACTTGGGTTTTTAATTATGATACTATTCAACTCGTAAGGCGAAGTAAACATTATACAGATACAGACATTTATACAAAAAGTGTTTATTAAACCTTTGTGTTACAATTGCATATAATTTTAACATTGTGCAAGTGTTGATATTAAATTCTGGCAGTATTTTATCGATATATTAAAATGGTTAGACGACCAAAAACTTACTTTTTCACCGCCAGCATGAATGATTATAACAATGGAATGATGAGAGTGATAATCACGACCATATGTCCTAACAATGTTATTATCACAGTGCCTTCATACTTGGTGATAGAAAATTCACTGTAATACCAAGATTATAACTTCACGATAGTTTACTAGACGGGTTGGCGAAGACGAGCGATACCTTTAATTAGAATTTTAAATTAATTTAATTATTTTGGCATATCGTGGACAAATGTTTACATAGCAACGCAGTTTCCTATGTAATATATAGTATTAAAGATTAGTTTACAGTTTTATCGAGTTCATTACTTCATTCTGAGTCTCTCTGCGGTAAAGAGGTAAATCCCGAATCAGGTAAATTATACGAAGGTGAAAATGTTAAAAATCACTATAAAATGGTGTTTTATATGTATATAACAATTAACTACCATTTAATTATGCAATGTTTTAAGATAACTCAACAATTATAAGCAAACATATTAAAAGTAAAGTATTTTAATATATATTATACTATTCGTAGCTATACTATTAATGTTTAAAAATGTACTTGAATACATTTATATTAATAAAATTTCGACATGAATGTCTGTTTACAGTAAATTTTCTACACCATACAAACACATCGGTATCTTTCAGTCTGCCCGCCTAGCGAGGAAATACACAATAAATACAATAGTATCTAACTACGTACGAACATTACAATGGAGGCCAAGATAAGACACTATTTCTAATCATATCTTAGAGCATTTTATTTGACAAGAATGTCTTAGGTAGAAAATTAATTGTCTTCCACATACCGACTGAGTGCTAACGCGCTTGAATTCGGTGCTTGAGGTGCTAGTGGAAATTAAAGTCTCTAGCCATTATACCCTAGTAACGAGTTTAACAATAATCAAAGAAATCGACAAAGATTGCGGCTTTTGACAGCAGCTGTGACAGGTTTGACAGGACCTTACTGTGGCGCTAACTAGTGAGCACGAAAACGATAGCTTCCATAAGGCCATAAGGCGTAGTACGCAAACGCCTATGAGCCATGCTTCACTGAGTTGGGTTATTCATTGCAAAACGTCACATTCTGACTAACATGGCTTTAAAAAAACAAAGACCTAACTGGGGCCAACGAAGCCTTGTAATGATATAACTTAATTATGCCCTGTATATGACGTAACACACGAAGAATTAAGATGAAGAAGTTGATATCTTCAATCTGCATTCCAAAGAAAAATAATTTGCCTCAATAAAATATGACTTAATATTGATAGTATATCTATTTCCAATTATAGTATAATATGCTCTAAGATAAATTCATTTAAATAATTCGCTAATATAATAATTATACAAATATCTGACCTTATACTCAGTATTTTTAGCTGTAATTTATAAACTAGGACCTCGATAGAATACATTAAACAGTTAAACAGGTGGGATAAATAATGTTTATAAATCAAAATATAATATTTCTTAATAAATGCTTAACTGGCACGGAATAAAAAGTATTTTAATTCATTTCTAATAAATATAATTAAACTACTTTAACTTGGCCTGGAATGTTTTGTGCGGGAAAGTCAAAATTCTTTATTACCGATCATACATAAAATATACACTTATTATTAAGACTGTATAGAACATATCAACCATTTTCTTACGGTGCGTCAAATCTGAACAGGTAGACTATTTAAAGAGGTAAGATAATAAATAAAAGTATGTAGTAGAGGACAACAACAACCAATTGGTTCCAGCAAAAGTATGCGAAATTAACCAGTATACTTACGAATAGCGTTTATAATCGCAACCGCTGAGCTTCAGCTTCTTCAATTTTTCAAACACTTTTGTAGTTGATTTTGATAAAGTGAATAATTTGAAAATTGCAATATGATCTTGGTGAATCTTGAGATTATAGTTTGACCCGTTGGAATAAGGTTAGATAAAATATTGTTAACCACGAATAAACCCGGGAAAACACATCAACATAAACCAACAGTCCGCAAGAATTGGTTAAAATATTTTAACTATGTCACTTAAACTGTATTATTCACGATTTTTAAGAATATATATGACCGGTAATCTTATACATTTACGAATCATTTTGATACATTGACGATAAGTCGTAGGCTAGCACATTTCAACATTATACGATATAATAATTATTATTGACTAGAACTACCTACTTATAATTAAAATATTATTTGGCTAATTGTAAGATAATGTTCAAAATCACACTACAATTCAGACCACACACAATTATATTTTTAATGAGAGAATTTATTATTGTATACCTTTTTCTGGCCGAATGTGTATCGAGTTTATTTCATAGTACGTATGACTAGTATTTTAGAAAATAATTTTCCTTATAAAACAGGGTAGTTGATAAATGTATTAATATGTGTAAATAAATATTGGCGTAATATATTTTATTTAATTTTAATAATAGCATTGGCGCCAATAATAGTTTGAGATAATTATTGCATAGTACTTTATGCAGGATTAAATTGTTACTGTTAGTAGCAATTTTGATTGCAAATAATTTCTACCGAAATGGGTTAGGATTGGTAAGGAATGTGTGGCAATTGAACTAATAACTTGCTCGATTGCAAGTCTGATGTTTTATCCATTGGGCTACCGTCGCGTCCTGCAACAAGCTTACTTGTGACAATAATAATCACTAAGATTATTTGTCTATTTTGAACTAAAATTATGATAAATATTTCATTACTTACAATTACAACGATCTCAAGAAATATATATTTAGATTTTCCTATTTAAAGTTACTTTAGGCACGCGGCATAAATAAAAAATACGGAGTAAGAAAGGATAAGATAAGGATTTCGTACAAAATGGATTTCTTTGAAAGCTTTAGTCAACTACCCTATTTGAATCACGACTATTATTGGTAATGGATGGAAACACAACGTTTGGTTCTATACATTTTAAGTAAGAATGCAAAAATTTGTGCAGTCATCTCTGGGTAAAGGTTAACAATACAAACATTGCTTATGGAGCTTAAGATATTTGATACATACCCTTATATTAGGCATTTGATATTAGAATTTTACAGGCTAATATAAACATCTTCCGACAATTATGTCTCACTAGTCATATTTGACGTTTTAACCGCTGAACTGGTGATTTAGTCATTTAAGTATAGAAGATATCACCACTGACAAGTGATAAATACCACAAGTCAAAAGACAAGACCTATCTCAAGGCATAGGCCAAAGTATTTCCAATCCTAAATCAACGTCTTACAGTCCATTTTTTAAAACCTTTACAACCATATTTCGTCTACAAAATTGCAAAACTTCATCAACTTTCTAAAGAAATCTTTCTTAATATTTTAAAGACGCTGAACGAACTCAGCTTAATGCGTACACGTACACGTGTGTATACGTATACGCATTTCATAATACATATTGTCGTACGTACTTTTACATTGGACGTTTCATACTAAATCTCACGTACAATGAACTTTTTAGGTATACCTATGTCGGTTTTCATGTTTTATATCCTGTAGTGATCGACGCAGTAGTTTACGGTGCAGTTTGAAGCCAAGCTCTCAATCCACGAGCTCTCTCAGCGACGCCCCCGTCTGAATTATCTTGCATTACTTGTTCAGGCTGTAACATAATAAAATATTCGTACTTAAGACGACGACCTATGCATCTCCGGAAGTGTAGGCAGAGGTGTCTTACAGCCAGTCAACTGCTGTTCGAGTTTCCACGTAACAGTTTATTATAGTGTCTCCAACTGTTGATAAGTGTTTCCCGACAAAAAAATCTTTTTGCCTGAACCCCGATGAATTCGACTGAAGAATAAATGAGAGGATGGGTGACGAGAAAAAGGTGAGTAGGGTTGCGATTACTTCATTAAAGAGATCTTTAAAGTCCAGTATCAAATGAAATAACAAAAGATCATTATAAATACAGTTCGTGAAATACCTAACTCATGAAAAAGGCAAATTTACAGCAAATAAACTTAATACAAAAATAAACGAAACGAAATACATAAACTTACCGGAAATATTTAATTTAAAACAACTATTTTAAATAAAAATAAAATTTAAGAGAGACGTTAAAGTTACAAATGATGAAATCATAATTAGTGGACACTTACTGCCGATAGCGTCATACGAGTTTGTGACGTCGTCGCTGCGTTACACGAACTGGTTTCAGGTGAAGCTGAAACAAAAATATCTATTTTATAACTTAGGCGTCACTGTCTGGATGGTAAAGATTTTCATTTGTACCATTAAGTCAGCAAACAAGGGTGGGTAACAAGGAGTTTAACACCAGGAATCGGCCAAAATTGCAAAAGACTTTTGAATAATGTTTTATTATATATTATTAAACCTAATGTGACGTTAATCGCCTAGGCGCCCGTCGAGCGCGGGCGCACGTCACTAGCCACCTCTCGCGACCGGCGGCGCCGGACTATATAAGGAGCGGACGGTGTGAGACGAGGACTTCTTCCGGCCGGCTTCACTTCTCAAGCTAAGTGTCCTGATTCCTGAAGGACCACGAAGCAAGCCTTTGGACGAACCACGCCCTGATTATTGTCGCGTAGGAAAGTTATTATTGTTTAACTCATATAACTTATTCTTTGGTAATATGTATATTAAAAGTATTAATCGTCATCTCATCTTTGATTAATCTCTAAACAAATTTACCTTAAGACACCACGCCC
The DNA here is from genome assembly GCA_963675205.1 of Catocala nupta. Taxonomy (NCBI): domain Eukaryota; kingdom Metazoa; phylum Arthropoda; class Insecta; order Lepidoptera; family Erebidae; genus Catocala; species Catocala nupta. The sequence goes on along the minus strand of OY776091.1, from coordinate 28,412,621 downwards.
CTACGGCGTGGCCTGTCCTTTTCTGGTTCGATCAGATCCCTAGTTTAAAGGTTACAATGGCGCCCGGCAATTTAAGTTAAAAAGGCTTGCTATGTGGTATTTTCTTATATTATTCTATATCTGCTATATACTGTGTACTGTGCGTGTGTATTCTGCTCAAAGGGTATGTAAGTTTGATATTTTTAAAGTGTCTAATCAACCACGTGCGTGATCGTGTAGTGAAATTATATATTTTCATTATCCACGCCGTGCTGTTCGAGATAATTCCAATAATACACGTTCTACATCGCTAATTAGCTATCGCGCTTCTTTTCCTTGCTCCTTTGGTCAGAATCATACGCTTATATTTTACTGTGTTTTATAAATAGTGCTTTTTCGCTGTTATATTGTTATTTTGCGTGATTAGTAATAATTCTCGGCCGTTCCTTCGTGGCCGGTACCTCGTGAGCGTCGCGAACATTCTAAACAAGATGGCGTACGACATTAAGTTTCCGTTGTTGTTTAAGTCGGAATTACTTTACGAAGTTACTTTGCCTGGTGGTGAAGCTAAGACAGTCGATGAACTTAGAAAATCAATCGCCAAGCTCGCACCAGGTTCTCCTTCTGAGAACATTTTGGACTCTCATTTGTCTCCTGAAGACGATATCGCGGATTTAAAGACCTCATTGTTCAGAGCCACTAATAATGTTAAAGTCTTGCGTACAAGATTAGACAGTAATTTATTAGCTAGAACTGAGTCACTATTACATCACATTTTCCATAGATTGAACCGCGTTTGTCTCGACGAACTGTACCAAAACGTAGGCAAAGTGGTGATCCCGACGGCGCTACGATTCTGGCTCTACAAGTGGACTTCGCAACAAGAAAATAAGCAAGATGAACCAACCAACTTGCAAATCAAGCTACGGCCATCAAGAAACATTGGAAGTAGCGGCTGGTACCACCATCTTATCCCGCATTCCGGAGTTTTGGAGGGATCAACCTAAATTATGGTTTACACAACTGGAAGCCATATTAGCACCACAAAAACAAGGCGACGATTATAAATATTTTACGGTTATAGCGAAGCTGTCTAAGGAAGAAATACTACAGGTTAGTGACCTCATTACCTCTCCACCATCCACAGAAAAGTATAAGGCCATCAAGGAGCGCTCAATTAATTGCAATGAGGAGTCAGAACAGCGCCAATTTTGAAAATTATTGACTGAAATGGACCTCGGCGATCAAAAACCATCACAACTTTTAGGCAAGATGCAAGTTCTTGGAAAAGGAAAAATAGGTGACGAAACCATCAAGCTGCTATGGTTGCGACTTTTAACACCATTAGTTACTACAGTCCTAGCAGTTACAGAAGACATGGATATCGACAAGATGAGCCAGATCGCTGACAAAATTATAACAAACTCAAAACTTACCGAGGTATCAGCTGTAAACAAAAACATAGACAAAACTGATGAAGGGGCAATGGCATGCGTATTAACACAGTGAGCAAAAATACAATTGGAATTAAGTGCAATTCAGCGTGATCATAATGACCATCGACGCAGCACTCAAAGATATTTTAATCGTCAGCATTTCCCATTGAGGTCAAGTTCAAGAGCAAACAGTCGGGAAAAATACACTATTGTTTTTATCACTATAAATACGGAAAATATGCAAGAAATTGTATTGAACCATGTGATTGGCAACAAAAATTTAACTCAAGAGACCAAGGAAACTAATCAAAGCGCAGACTACGGCGGATCTCTGTGCTATTCACCCGTCCAACCGCCTCACTGTTACCGACCGAAAAAGTGGTATGAGATTTTTTAATGACACGGGAGCAAATATTTCAGTTATCGGCAAGACACAGAGACATTCATTTACACAAAATAAACAATATACACTTTATGCTGCTAATGGTACAAAAATCAAGACTTATGGCGAAAAAACTCTTAATTTAAACTTGGGATTACGGAGATGTTTTCCATGGAATTTCGTCGTCGCTGATGTGACGCAACCAATTATTAGATTTTTTAGAGCATTATAGGCTATTAGTCGACATAGCTGCTGGAAGACTTATTGACAGGGTAACGAGCTTACAACGCCTGCAACCCTGATCAAATCGACGCAGCAAACAATTCGCACTATTGACATCGGAATGAATCCTCGCATAACTCAACTCTTAAAAAAATATGAGGACATTACGAGGCCTTCCTCCATGCGCACTACCCCAAAACACAAGATTGAGCACCATATTATTACTAAAGGACCACCCGTATCTGCACGTGCCAGAGCATTGCCTCCAGACAAATATCACATGGCTAAAAAAGAATTTCAAAGTATGATGGAACAGGGCATTTGTCGCCCTTCTGATAGCCCATGGGCTAGCCCTTTACACATGGTCAAGAAAAAGAATGGTGAATGGAGACCATGTGGCAATTATAGAATACTCAACAAAGCGACTGTGCCTGATAAATATCCACCTCCACGATTAACCGATTTTAAATATTAGAAAAAAAATACGTATTCAGCAAGATTGATATCCGGAAGGCTTACCACTGTATTCCATTTAAAGATGTGGAACATCCGCTATTATCACTCCTTTTGGACTTTTCGAATATTAAAGAATGCCTTTTGGTCTACGCAATGCAGCGCAAATATTCCAACGATTCATAGACTACCTATTCAGATATTTAGATTTTGTTTTCGTCTTTGTCGACGATTGCCTAATTGCCTCGGCAAACGATTCTACATTATCAGCACTTAGATACAGTTTTCAAACGCTTACAGGAGAATGGAATAACTATTAACCTCGAAAAATGCGAGTTCCTCAAAAGCGAGATAGATTTCTTAGGTTATCATATAACGAGCCAAGGAATACACCCGACTGAGGAAAATTACAAAGCCATTGCAGAATTGCCTAAACCAAATACAATCAAAGAATTAAGAAGATTTTTAGGCATGCTTAATTTCTATAGAAATAACCTTCCGCACGCCGCTAAATATCAGATTATTTTAAAAGACTATCTGTGCAACTCAAAAAAAAGAATGATAACTCTCTTATTCCTTGGTTAACAGAAGCTGAAAAAGCCTTTGATAAATGCAAGGAAAACATCATGAACGCAATATTAACAGTGCATCCCTCACGCACAGCCCCACTGGCACTTATGACAGATGCTAGTTAGACCTGTGTTGGCGCGGTTCTAAAAGAAAAATCCGAACCTAACAGGGAAACATTAGGATGTTTCTCAAAAAAATCAAGTGAAGCTCAACAAAAATACTCAACATTTGATAGAGAATTACTTGGCATATACATGGCAGTCAAGCATTTTCAAAGGTTTATTGAACGAAGAGAATTCTCAATTTTCACAGATCATCGACTGTACGATGTCAACATCGCACATATTCGCGCTCACGTTGTGTGCACTCAACAATCATATTTTTACACGTTTAAGTTAACCTTTGTATTATTCAGTCGTCAATACGATCGCGTTCGGCTCACATCAATCATTTAATATTATCAGGTTTTCAGTGCAATAAATCAATTATATCAGATAATCAGTTTTTCTCTTTTTATACTAAAATCATCTGAAAGGTGTGCAAACCGTACATCTTTTTGGTCCTTCGAGCTACCGCTAGCGGGACTTCGCGAGTGTAGTTGTGAAGTGCCCGTTGGTCAGCGCCTCCTGTGGATACCACCCGGCCACGTAAGTGACGCAGCAGCTTTCGGTGAGTGATCCCTCTATCATTGCAAGCAGCTAAGCTATCGACATGGAGGATCTCCTAGCAACTCAGCAACAAATCATAGGAGGAATAGAAAAACTTCTCACAAATTTCAAGAATAACGGTGCAGAGCGCAAGACTCTTACTTATATAAAGAACCGCCCTAGCTCTTTAGAGTCGTATTGGCAGGAGTTTCAGAACAACCACATCAAGTTGTGCAAATTCGACGAAAGAAACTATGATTATTTCATCAATGACGTGTATAAGCAGACGGAAGAGTACTACATTAATACGCGATTATATATCATGAACCAATTCCCTTCCGATTCAAAAGCAGCCGAAAAATCTCTTCTACGTCCTGCGACGCCCTTGGGAGTACAACAGCAGTCCCCCAGTGGCCTAGTGGTTACGCCGCAAACATCATCGCGCTCGGAAATATCCACTCAGCAGCAAGCAGCCTTCTCAGACTCTCGCTCAGCAGTAAATTAGAAGAGATGTTCAGAAACCAAAAAAGTAATTTCAAAGCTTTCACTAGAACTGTGAGCAGTATTGACCTTGAAAATATTTCAGATAAATGGGAATTTGAAGATATTTTGCAAACAATTCAAAATCGTTGGTCAGCAATTGACTCTCTGCATTGGAAAATTAACAGCGAAGTCTATGAGGAGAACATAGAATACGAACAGACTTTCAGTAAACATGAGCAAAAGTATTAAGAAATCAAGAAAGATGTTAACCGTAGAATGTGGTCCACTAGTTATAGGGAGAAGTCTACGCCTAAGATGGACGTACCAACATTCACAGGCAACTATCATCAGTGGGTGTCTTTCAAAGATTTATTTGCTGAAACAGTTCATAACAATAAATCAATGCCAAATGCTCAAAAACTACAATTTTTGAAGAGCAAGCTTAAAGGAGAACCAGAAAGATTGATCCAGCATTTACCAATCAGTTCAGACAATTATCATGTGTGCTGGGACATTTTAACTCATCGTTATAATAACGCCAAGCTTATTTTCAATTCTCATATCAACATCCTTATGAGTTTCCAGACCATACAGCATCAATCGGCAATGGCCATCAAGAAAATACATGACACGGCCAATGAATGTTTAAATGCCATAAAGACCCTAGAAGTTGACATAAGTACCTGGAATCCATTAGTAGTGTTTATCATTGCCAATAAGTTAGATGCCGACACGCATAATGATTACATCGAATCACTAAAGAGCCCCAGGGACCTACCGTCGCTTTAGGAATTACTAGACTTTCTGGAGAGTAAATTTACATCCCTAGAATCATCAAAGCGCAAGCTGGATACGGGCAAGTCTAGTCATCAGCAGGAGACATCGTATCAAAATATCAGAAAGCGCTTTTTTAAGACATTTAGCAGTAATACAGATACAAATAATAAAACTATCAAGAAACTATTTCAACATAAAAAGACAAATTTCCGTTCTAATTTACCCATGTGCCCAGTTTGCAATAAAAATCATGGAATATTCCATTGCAACACATTCTTAGAATTACCGCCGAACATGAAATTGGAAACAGTGGAAAAATTGTCACTATGCAAAAATTGCCTTCACAACCACAAGGGCAACGAATGCTTATCGAACAAAAAATGTCGTACATGTCTGGGCGATCATAATACAATTTTACATGATACTTATAAATTATTTAATTTAAAACCAAATGAAGCTATTAAAGGAAACAAGCAAGGATCAAGTTAGCAAGAGAAGGGTGCCTATGCAACACAGGGCGAGTCAGGCGAAATACTCTTAGCAACTGCTCAAGTGAAAGTCCGAGCGGCAAACGGATCGTACAAAGTATTACGTGCCCTTATAGATCAAGGCTCCCAAGCCTCTCTTGTAACAGAGAACGCAGCTCAGTTATTGGGCCTGCAACGTCAGCGTTGTAAGGGCATAGTATTTGGAGTAGGTGCCAAAGGCAACACGTGTAAAGGAATGTTGACGATCAACCTGTCATCGATTCACAGTGATTATTCAATCAGTACAGACGTGATTATCATGAAAAATGTAATCAATAATCTGCCCAATCGATCATTTGAAAAGCCTGCGTGGGAGTATATAGAGCATATTCAGTTGGCAGACCCAGAATACTATATCAGTCGTCCTGTAGACTTATTATTAGGTGCAGATATCTATGCCATCATACTCATGGGAGGTATTATCAAAACAAATGAGTCTCTGCCGATAGATCAACAAACGCGCTTCGGGTGGATCCTATGCGGGAACGCAGCCGATATGAAATCTGTAAACTGTAGTGTGGCTTTATTGAATGATGACGAGTTTCAGAGGTTTTGGTCGATTGAGGATATCAATGATGATAGCGACATGACGTCCGAGGATAATCAGTCAGAGTTATACAACTCAACAACAGAGCGGCGGGAAGATGGTAGATATGTAGTCCGTCTCCCCATGCATTCAGATGTAAACAATAAATTGGGGCATTCAAAACATACAGCAGTTGCCCAATTTTTTCAATTAGAACGAAAATTCAAAAGGCAAGAAAATATCGCATACAATTATAAATCATTTATACAAGAATACATCAGTCTGGGTCATATGCACTTAACAAATAGTAACGAGATACCGAGTTATTACCTACCGCACCATTGTGTACAACGTGCTGACTCTACGACTACGTCACTTCGTGTCGTATTTAATGCGTCACAGTCTACGTCATCTGGCTTCAGTTTAAACGATCTCATGTTTAGGGGGCCAAATAACAGAAAGATTTGTTATCTTTAGTGATCAGTTGGCGATAGTATCAATACGCCTTTACTGCTGACCTAGAAAAATTTTTAGGCATATTTTGGTTCATCCGGATGATCAGAGATATCAAAGAATAATATGGCGTGAATCCGCAGAGTTGCCCCTTCAGGATTATCAGTTAGCAACGGTCACCTATGGCACGAAGGCAGCTCCTTTCCTTGCCATGAGGACGCTAAAACAATTAGCAAGCGATGAGCGACATCGATTTCCAGTAGCAGCCAAAGTCTTGGAAGACCAGTTTTATATGGACGACTTATTGAGTGGAGGCCATAATGTTCACGCAGCTAAACATTTACAAGCAGACCTCATAAATTTACTTAAATTAGGGGGATTTAATCTACGCAAATGGATCTCAAATACGCCCACTTTATTAGAAAATATATGTCAGAATACATGTAATCCAGAAAACTTTGATTTTCAACATTTAGAATCAACAAAAGCTTTGGGGCTTATTTGGATTGCAAAGCAAGATGTGTTCACATTTCAATGTAAGATGTCAGAGAAATCAGAATCAAGGCCAACCAAAAGAAATTTATTAGCAGAAATTTCAAAAATATTCGATCCTTTAGGGTGGTCGGCACCAGTCACTACAAAACTAAAGCTACTTTTCCAAAATGCTTAGATTGCAGACCTACAATGGGATGATAAGGTGCCAGATAACATATTTGCAGAATGGGTTAAATTACGGTCAGACATAGATAACATCAATCAGTTGGAAATACCAAGATGGATTGGCAGTAATGGAAAGGACATTATTCAGATTCACGGCTTTAGTGACGCTTCAATAAAAGCCTACGCATGCGTTATATACGCTAGAATACAGAGACAAGATGCAACATCTGTCATTCTCTTAGCAGCAAAAACAAGAGTCGTACCTATAAGCAAAACAACCAGCAAAACATCATTGCCTAGATTAGAACTTTGTGGAGCGTTATTACTCACAAGGCTGATGGTCAAAGTTAAACAGAGTTTGAGTAGCCACACGCTTCAGATATACAGATGGTGTGACTCCAAAGCAGTATTAGGCTGGATACAAGGGGATCCCAATCGTTGGAAGCCATTTGTTTCCAACCGAATTAAGAAGATTATTGAAATAATGCCATCAGACAGTTGGCAGTACGTCAAATCCAGTGAAAATCCTGCTGACTGTGCGAGTCGTGGTTTGACTGCGTCACAGTTGCAACATCATTCACTCTGGTGGCAGGGACCAACTTGGTTAGTAACATATAGTAATCAAGATGTTGGGAATGAGACTATATTCGAAACACAGTTGGAAGCAAAGAAGGTAAATTATTAAATGCTACCCATACAGATAAACATAATATACAAGAATTACTTAACAAGCACAGCAGTTTTTCGCGAGTATCACGTGTCCTTGCTTGGATACTACGCGCAATTACACGTGATAGACGCAAGCAAGCATGCTTAACAGTAGAGGAGCTTCAATCAGCAAAATTAAAAATAATAAAATATGTACAGCAAATAGAATTTTCAGAAGAGATTGAACGACTCGAGCAGCATAATCTGGTTAAACCAAAAAGCAAGATATATAGCTTGAACCCATTTTTAGACAAGGACGGTTACCTTAGAGTTAGAGGGCGTCTAAAGAACGCTAACATCAGCAAAGACATGAAACATCCACTCATTATTCCACATAGCAGCCATTTAACAGATTTATTAATAGATTATGCTCATAAACAAACTTTTCATGGTGGAGTACGCCTTACTTTATCATGGCTCAGACAACAATATTGGATATTGGGAGGAAATCGAGCGGTCAAGAAACGTTGACATCGATGCGTACTGTGTAAGCGACATAAACCAGTGAAACAGCAACAAATTATGGGGGATTTGCCGGAGTCTAGAACAAATCCTACCCGACCGTTCTACCACACTGGCGTAGATTTCACGGGCTTCGTAGATGTTAAATCAAATAAAGGCCGAGGCATCAAAACAACAAAAGGCTACGTGGCAGTATTCGTCTGCATGGTCACCAAGGCTATGCATCTCGAATTAGTATCAGATTTATCATCAGCAGCATTCTTGGCGGCCCTGCGAAGGCTAGCAGCAACAAGAGGTACCCTCAAACATATTTTTAGTGATAATGGAACTAACTTTATTGGAGCCAGTAGAATTTTGGAACAAGAATATTTTTATCTGAAATCAGTCTTAACAAAGGAATTTTTATCTGAAATCAGTGAAATGCAAATCACATGGCATTTTAACGCTCCTTCTTGGCCTAGCGCTGGAGGGTTGTGGGAAGCTGCAGTGAAAAGTCTAAAACATCACTTGCATAGAATAGTCGGCGATCAGAAACTCACGTATGAGGAGTACGCTACCCTATTATCTCAGCTCGAAGCATGTCTCAATACGCGACCCCTCTGTGCAATAACCGAAGATCCTAATGATATAAATTATCTTACACCATCTCACTTCCTGGCTAGTGGACCCATCTTAACAATAACAGAAACAGAGCGAGACCAAAGAACCAGATGGCAGTTAACACAAAAAATATTCAATGACGTATGGGTCCGTTGGCGTACAGAGTATTTAGCAGGCATATCAGCAAGAAGTAAATGGCGAGGATCCCACCCTAATATTCAAATAAATGATATTGTTACCATTCATGACGCTAACTCGCCCCCTGGCAAGTGGGCATTGGGCCGTGTTGTTGAAGTGCATCCAGGGAAGGACGGATACGTGCGTGTCGTTAGCCTCAAGACTAAAGGCGGCATAATCAAACGGCCAATAGTTAAATTATCTATTCTACCAGTCAACGAATCATCAAATCAATGCAATCAGCAGCAACAGAAACCTGAAACAGCTATCAGAAAAGAGGAAAGCCAAAAAACATTTAAAACATCTTGCGTTAACTTCGTAAGCTTGATATTTATGTTGATTATGTTATTTGCCTCACCACCAGTTCATGGCGCTTATAATATTTCGGCGTTACAGAATAACAACAGCATTTATTTTGACAAGTTATCAGACATGCACCTAATTCAAGATAAATGGAAATAAGTAGTTTATTATAACATGGAACCATACTGGCAAGGTACTAAAATATTAAAAAGCTATTACGATTATTTATCAAATCTATGTGTAGCAATACAAAAACAATCACATTGTGACGTCATCCTTATACAATTACATCACGGCATCGTCGAGCTGGAGTATTATGACACCATGTTACAGAGTCAGCACTTTGTAAAGAGCGCACGCGCGCGCCGCGGCCTTATCGACGGTGTCGGATATATTGCAAACAGTTTGTTCGGCGTATTAGATGAACGTTTCGCCGAACAATATCAAAAGGATGTAACAATGATTAGAACCAATCAGAAACATATAGCTCAATATTGGAAAAATCAAACATCAGTCATAGAAGCAGAAAACAATGTTTTGAAGAGAGTTGAGAGTACTATGGAGAAACAGCATAAGATCTTCAATCAACATTTAATTCGTTTAGAACAAGCCACAAGTCAACTCAAAAATGAAATCCGTATTTCGGAAAAGGTAGACGAATTTATAGCAACAAGCATAATGGCAAACAGCATGCTCATGAGTCTAATGAACATCCAAGACAGCTTATTGGATACCATTACTAATGTCCAACATTTTAATGTACACCTTCTCACACTCACTCAACTAAAAGATGAATTCAGTATTATCTCAAGTCAGCTGTCAAAGGAGCTGTCATTACCCATTCATAACATTCAGACAGACCTTCCTCAAATTTATAAAATATTGAAAGTCAAAGGACGTATGACGACAAAATATTTTATTTTTGAATTCCAAATACCATTAATTAATAGAGACAGCTATGACATTTATAAAACAATAACCATTCCTCGCCGCAACGGCAAACATTGTATGATCAATGTCCTCCCTGTAGAAAGTTATTTGGCTATGATTATCTTGAAAGACACCTTCATAGGGATATCAGAGTGATTTACAGAAATGTCTACAAATCGACTCATATACGAAACTGTGCGAGTTACAAAAACCAGTATTACAGAAAGAGTCAGATCTTGATTTTTGTGTTAAAGACGCGCATCTAAAAGAATGTCAAACCATATCTAGCGTATGTCAAAATACATGGACAACGCTATTTCCAGTAAAAACTTTTATGTTTACTTGCTGCGGTCAATGCACTCTAAGAATAATATGTGGGCATTAGATTGCGAGCGAGCAATTAAACGGAGTCAGCATTATAGCACTGGGCAGTGATTGCGTAATCAAAGGCGACGGATTCACGGTCACTTCGCATAAAACGCAAACAAATCAAATAAACATACAGGCAGACGTGGTAACAGCAGAGATCTCGCCTGTCAATTACCTCATTAATATATCTATTCCAATAAGTGAGTTTAATGAAAGCAATAGTTTTTCTGGAACATTCAAGAGTATCGATGAGCAGATCGAGCAGATGAAGACTGCAACGGAACAATTAAAAGAAGAGAATGACGGGCTATCGTTTCATGACATTCACCACTACGCAGCCATTTACGTGGTGATAGCAGTAGGACTGGCCCTGTTCGCGCTCGCGTGGAGACGCGCGCGCGGTCGCACCGCTCGCGCCGGCGCCGCCCCGCCCGCAAACAAGAGTCGCCAGCAAATCAACAGCACTAGTGAGATCAGTATACAGAGTGAAAGTGTAAAAGCAGAGCCTAGTGAAGTGCAATATTCAAGTGCAGTGAACAAAGAGTCAAAAATAAACCCAGCCAGCTCGCCTATATTTACTAAGTGCAGTTTTCGAAAAATTGATCTAGAATAATTGTCGGGAATATCTGTAATATCATCTAGCCCTAAGGTAAATTGGATTCACCTTGTTACTCATCAGATCATCAGCATCTTCCATCTCTCTTACCGCGCCCCGGAGCATGTACGATGTCAACATCGCACATATTCGCGCTCACGTTGTGTGCACTCAGCAATCATATTTTTACACGTTTAAGTTAACCTTTGTATTATTCAGTCGTCATTACGATCGCGTTCGGCTCACATCAATCATTTAATATTATCAGGTTTTCAGTGCAATAAATCAATTATATCAGATAATCAGTTTTTCTCTTTTTATACTAAAATCATCTAAAAGGTGTGCAAACCGTACATCGACCTTTGACATACGCATTCTCCCAAAAACCATCATCAAACGATACGCCACGGCGAATTCGGCAATTGGACTTTATTTCACAATATAGCACTAAGATTTAACATATAAGCGGACGTGATAATATTGCTGCAGATGCACTGTCACGTATTGAACAAATTGATATGCCATCACCGATTAATTATGCTGATTTTGCAAGATGCCAATCTAATGACCAAGAATTGATAAGACTCCGTGACAATAGGAATTTGAAAATTAAAAACATAATGCTTCCGGGTTCCACAAAAAGCATCAGCTGCGACACATAGACTGGGAGGAATCGTCCTTATTTACCAGAGAAATTTCGAAGACAGGTTTTCGACGTCATTCATGGACTAAGTCATCCGGGCAAGCGAACTACTAGAAAAATGATAACTCAAAGGTATTTATGGTCAGGTATGAACAAAGATATTAATAGTTGGTGTAAGTCATGCATAGATTGTGAGAAGTCAATAGTACAGCGCCACACCATATCACCGGTAGGAAGTTTTATGCCATCGCAGCGTTTTGAGCATTTACACATCGACATTGTTGGACCATTGCCTGTTTCTCAAGGAAAAAGATATTTAATCACGATCATAGATCGCTGTACGTCATGGCCTGAGGTAATTCCGGTTGAAGATATCACAGCCGAAACAATATCTCGTGCACTATATGAGGGATGGATAACAAGATTTGGATGCCCGTTACGCATTACTACGGATCAAGGTCGACAATTCGAATCAATAATATTCGAAACACTTTCACAATTTTTGGGAGTACACAAAATTAGTACAACGCCATATCACCCACAGTCAAATGGAATGATAGAGAGATTTCATAGAACCTTAAAAGCAGCGCTTATGACAAGAGAATCTAACGCTAATTGGATGAAAGAAATTCCTTCAGTTCTACTTGGTTTGCGGAGTTGTCTACGCGAGGACACAGGATATAGTGCAGCAGAGATGGTATATAGCGAACCTATACGTCTTCCTGGAGAATTTTTCGAATCTTCACATCGGAATTCTACATACGAAGAATTCGTAACAAATATTCTAAAGAATATCAATAAAATGACATCAGTACCAAAACGCAAGAAGCACAACCGAACAATTTTCATTCATCCTGAACTTAAAGAATGTTCACACGTATTTGTAAAATGCGACAGAGTAAAAAGAAGTCTGACACCACCCTATGAAGGGCCATTCCCAGTGATAAGAAGAATGGATAAAACATATGTCATTAAGGTCAAGGATAAAGAAACAGTAATATCAATAGATAGATTAAAACCAGCATTTGTCATCAACAACGAAGATATGAACGTGACGAATTCAGAAAACAGACACAGCCATTCAAACACGTACATCACCAAGTCAGGACGGATAGTTAACATTCCGTGACGCAAGCATTCAATCGATATAAATACTCGCGAGATCACAACAAATATCATCATCCATCGTTAGCACCTCGGGATAAAACAATGGGCAACCAAAGCTCCAGAGATCAAATTGTATACAACGCCGATAGTTGCCTGAACCAAAAGGATGCCGACCAACTAAAAATCTCGTACTGGAAGAACTACGGTGGACAAGAAACTTCGCAATAGGACAAACCGTCAGGAATGCTCAAGGTCATGGACAAGAGAATGAAACAAATTGCAAGAAACAGACAGCATAAGTGCATTGGATAACCACTCACGAAGTACCTTGACCTAGGCTACGCACCGTCAGTCATCAGTCAAAAACGCGCCGCGTGCATCGCGGCGCGTCGCCAGTACACTAGGTACCGCCGACGGCGGCGGTACCGTGACCCGACCGTGGAGGCACGGCTGCGGGGCGAATACGTACAGCGGAAGTACGCCCTGCAGTCCGCCATCAGCGAGGCCAAAGCCCAAAGATGGGAAGAGTTCCTGGGGACTCTCGAGGCAGACCCGTGGGGCCGTCCGTACAAGGCGGTCAGGGGCAAGTTGCGCCCTTGGGCCCCACCGGTCACCGAGAGTCTCCAGCCCCGGCAATTAGAGGAGGTGGTCTCCGCTCTCTTTCCTTCGAGAGCGGAGCACACGCCTCCCGAAATGGCGCCGCCCGATATTGAGGAGGGCGGTGCCGATGCCGGGGCGCCAGAGGTAACAATGGCGGAGCTCAGCGCGGCAATGGTTCGGCTCCGGGGCAAAAACACCGCCCCGGGGCCGGACGGAATTCCTGGCCGCGCCTGGGTTTTGGCCTACGACGCCCTAGGGGACCGGCTCCTCAGGCTGTTTAGCGCCTGTTTGGAGTCGGGACGGTTCCCTGCCATGTGGAAGACGGGTAAGCTGGTCCTCCTGAAAAAGGAGGGCCGCCCCGCGGACTCTCCCTCCGCGTACCGCCCCATAGTGCTGTTGGATGAGGTGGGCAAGCTCTTTGAGCGTGTAGTGGTTGCCCGCCTCTCCAGGCACCTGGTGCGGGTGGGCCCCGACTTGTCCGAACTGCAGTTCGGATTCCGAGAGGGCCGATCGACGATTGACGCGATCAGTCGCGTCAAGGCCCTCTCGGATGAGGCGGTCGCCTCGCGCGGGGTGGTGTTGGCGGTGTCCTTGGACATCGCCAACGCGTTCAACACCCTGCCGTGGGCGACTATTAGGGAGGCGCTCCGATTTCATGGGGTGCCTCCCTATCTGCGCCGAATAGTCGGGGACTACCTGCACCAGAGGAGTGTGTTCTGTGTGGGGTGGAACGGAGAGACGTTCCGGAGGGAGGTGTCGTGCGGTGTTCCGCAGGGTTCCGTTCTTGCACCGATCCTGTGGAACATCGGCTACGACTGGGTGCTGCGGGGCGCCCTACCCCCGGGCGTCGGCGTAACTTGTTACGCCGACGACACGCTGGTCACGGCCCGGGGAGAGGATTACGGGGCAGCTGCCCGTCTTGCCACGGCAGGGGTGGCCCTGGTTGTCGGTAGAATTAGGATGTTGGGACTGGAGGTGGCGCTGGAAAAGTCCGAGGCCCTGTTATTTCACGGGCCTCGGCGGGCGCCGCCACCAGATGCCCACATCATAGTTGGAGGGGTCCGCATCGGGGTGGAGCCGAGTATGAAATACTTGGGGCTCCACCTCGACGGCCGCTGGAACTTTCGCGTCCATTTTAGCCGCCTGGCCCCCCGGCTGATGTCGGCGGCGGGAGCGCTTAGCTCTCTGCTGCCGAATATCGGGGGGCCGAGTGTTGTCTGCCGCCGCCTCTATTTGGGGGTGGTGCGGTCGATGGCCCTTTACGGGTCGCCCATTTGGGCCGGCGCCCTCGATCGCCGAAACATCGCCCTTCTGAGGAAACCTCAGAGGGCGATGGCGATCAGGGTGTCGCGGGCGTACCGCACCGTCTCCTTTGAGGCGGCGTGCGTCCTGGCGGCATCGCCGCCCTGGGATTTGGAGGCGAAGGTCCAAGCGTCGGTGTATCACTGGCGCGTGGACCTCCGGCTCCATGGTGAGGAACCCACTCACGGGGCGGTGGAGACGCGAAGGTCCCAGGCTCGACTGGTCCTCGAGGCCAAGTGGGAGGAGCGACTGGCCCAGCCCCGCTACGGGGTGAGGACAGTCGAGGCTGTCCGTCCGGTGCTAAGGCAATGGACGGACAGACGGCGCGGACCGCTCACCTACCGGCTTACTCAGGTGCTCTCCGGACACGGCTGTTTCGGAGAGTACCTGTGCAAGATAGCCGGTAGGGAGCCGACAACCAGGTGTCACCACTGCGAGGAGTGCGACCGGGACACGGCGCAGCACACGCTGGAGGAGTGTCCGGCGTGGGCCGAGGAGCGCTGTGCCCTGGTCGCCGTGATTGGCCCCGACCTCTCGTTGTCGACCGTCGTATCCATGATGGTCGGCGACGACAGGTGCTGGGGCGCAATGAGGTCCTTCTGCGAGGCTGTCATCTCGCAGAAGGAGGCGGCGGAGCGGGGGCGTGAGGAAGATCCTTACGCCCCGGACATCCGCCGCCGGAGGAGGGGGCGCAGGAGACGCGCTTATGTCGCTCTCCTGCCCCCCACCTAAGGGTTCTGGGTGGCAAGGCCTCAGGGGACCCTGCCACCCGTGAGTAAGAACCCATAGAGGGCGCGCGCGGTGTTCCCGCGCGCCTTCTAACGTCGAAAGGGGAGAGTTGTGAAATGCTCTCCCCCGGGGACGAGAGGAGGTCGGGTCCCATTGACCCGGCCGGCACCCACACGGGGGGGCCTGCTATGGATGAATCTTTTTAGACTCCCAACTGGCCCCCCCCATTGGGTGGGAGAGGGAACACCCCAGGTTTTTTTAGTGGGTATCCCAGCACTAGGCTGGTGAGTCCCACACGCCCCGCCGGTGCCGTCCCCTAGCCGGCGGGTAGTGCATCAAGCATTTTTTCCTGGGAATCAAAAAAAAAAAAAAAACGCTACGCACCGTCACAACAAGCGTCAGCACATATTTTTACTAGACTATTTTTCGGAATCAGCAATGTATTATGTCATTAAGCATACGTTTGAGATTGTATCTATAAATAGAAATTGTAATAGTAAGTAGGAATTGTAATAATTTTTTCATTTTTTAAAGGGGGTGTATGTATATATTTTCTAATTAAAACTATTTATATTTAAGTTTACACTTTGCCCCGACGGTTCGGTTGCTTTACAGCAACCATTTAAATATAAATAGTTTTAATTAGAAAATATATAGCTTAAATATTTAGTAATAAAGTTCAACAACAGTAGTATAGTTAGAGTTTTATAATATAGTTAAGAGTTTTCAAAATTATGTATTAACAGTATTTAAAGTAAAATAAACAACGCGACAAAATCCGTATAAAGTGTTTAATTTCAATGTATAAAATTCGCGTAAACATAAGACAATACTTTGGTAATATATTAAAAGTGTTAATCGTCATCTCATCTTTGATTAATATCTAAGCAAATTTATCTTAAGACACCACGCCCCTACGGCGTGGCCTGTCCTTTTCTGATTCAATCAGATCCCTAGTTAAAAAACTCACTAAAGGTTACACTAACTAATAAAGTCAATGCTCATTGAATAATTGGCTCCACTGATAGAAGAATGCTCACCAGTGTGCGGTCTCCTGGCGTCCAAAGCCCGCCAGATGTCCCGCACGTCGGCGTGCAGCGCGCGCAGCGAGCGCAGCACGGCGCCGCCCGCCTCGCCCGGCGCCGCCTCGCCCGCCTCGCCCGGCGCCGCCTCGCTGCCCGACGATGCTTCGCTTGTTGTTGCTTCCTACACAAACAGTACTTATATTCAAATAAGAAAAGAAGCCTAATATATTCTCTCGAGAGAGAATACTGTATCTGAGTATAAGATATAAAGAAATGGCCAGCGATAAGTGATCGATTATTCTTTCTAAGAAAGCGCTGGTGTAAAGTAAGCATACACATAATTTCATATTTATACTGAATGTTCTTAAATTTTTCGCCAGTAAACTTAGTGAATCTGTATTTACCAAGCTACAACATAGAAAATTTAATATGTCAAGCAGCATAGTCAATCCATAGTATAATTATGTGCAGGCAACTAACATTAAAATCAGGTCAATCTTTTTTTTTAATGAAACTAGAAAAAAACGCCAATGACAGGAAAGAATAAAGGCGGTTTAGCTGTATACATAACAAATAAAAGGACTAGCCCAAAAAAATGAACGTAGACAATAAAGCATAACCAAAGCAAAGACGCTGTCAAAAAAAGAAACCACTAGACACCAAATAAAAATATGTAAAAGACGACTAGAAACAAAATGCTGAAAATCAAAATAATTCTAGACTACAACGAATATACCGATAACAGGACTCAAAGGAGAAACAGCGAAGGATTGATTAATGCCGTAGATTATTACAAGGTTAGTCGTATTTAGCCGAAAGAGAGTCAAAAGTAACCATAATACTTTTTAAGTGAACAAAAAAAATTTGCAACGCTTCCATGTTTATAATAAATAAATAAATCTTGACAAACAATTTCTCGAACAAAGTAGAGAAGCCTTTTATCGTTAATCTCAAAGAATTATTTATATGAAAAAATGCATGCTTTTTATAAGTTTCTTCATCATTAATTTTCATTTTACGACTAACATTGTAGAAGAAAAGGCAAGCAAAATTCAAAAGAAACTTGAATGACTTCAAATTAAAATTGTTTCGGAATCGTTTAAGAGCAAGAGACCTGTATGAGCGGCGGCGGGTGAGTGTCGGCGAGTCGGCGAAGCGCCCGCTCGATGTGCCGCAGACGAATTTCCTTTTCACCGAGAAGCGCGCGCGCTCGGTGTAGCGCCACCTCTAACTCCGTCACTTCGCGTTCCTCCTAACAATATGAAATAGTGGACATCATAGAAATGATGTGCTCCGTGCTTCCTCGCTCTACGAAGGTGGAAGGAAAAGGGAAGATGTACACGTTGAATGTAATGACGATTAAAATAGTGGCTACGAATAAATGGAGAAGTGGACCTCAAATGAAATGACAGGACAGGAAAATGAAAATCTTCTATGTTCTGGTAGGAAGCAGGTGTAGTAAGACCGTTCAAAAGTTTAATATAATAATATTTATATATTTTAATAGGTTTTTTAATTCAAACAAATATGAATAAGGAAAACGAGAAAGATTAATAGAAAGTCATATAGAACCCTAGTTCCTCTGAGCGCCGCCTTCCGACGTTTGAGCTCGCCTCATGCCCTCTCTCTCCATGTGCTCGAAGTCGCACGAACTTACTGAGGGCGCCCTATGCGGTGACAAAGAAGCCCTAGTTTCTTTAAGCTCCGCCTTCCTACGTTTGAGCTCGCCTCATGCGCTCTCTCTCCACGTACCCGATGTCGCACGAACTTACCGAGGGCGCTCTATGCGGTGACAAAGAAGCCCTAGTTTCTCTGAGTGTCGCCTTCGTACGTTTGAGCTCGCCTCATGCCCTTCCCTCTCCACATGCCCGATGTCGCACGAACTTACCGACGGTGCCCTATGCGGTGACAAAGAAGCCCTAGTTTCTCTAAGCACCGCCTTCCTACGTTTGAGCTCGCCTCAGGCCCTCTCTCTCTCCACGTGCCCGATGTCGCACGAACTTACCGAGGGCGCTCTATGCGGTGACAAAGAAGCCCTAGTTTCTCTGAGTGTCGCCTTCGTACGTTTGAGCTCGCCTCATGCCCTTCCCTCTCCACATGCCCGATGTCGCACGAACTTACCGACGGTGCCCTATGCGGTGACAAAGAAGCCCTAGTTTCTCTAAGCACCGCCTTCCTACGTTTGAGCTCGCCTCATGACCTCTCTCTCCACGTGCCCGATGTCGCACGAACTTACTAAACTAGGGCTTAGTTTCTCTGAGCGCCGCCTTCCTACGGTTGAGCTCGCTTCATGCCCTCTCTCTCCACGTGCCCGATGTCGCACGAACTTACCGAGGGTGCCCTATGCGGTGACAAAGAAGCCCTAGTATCTCTGAGCGCCACCTTCCTACGTTTGAGCTCGCCACATGCTCTCTTTCTCTCCACGTGCCCGATGTCGCACGATCTTACCGAGGGCGCCCTATGCGGTGACGGAGAAGCCCTAGTTTCTCTGAGCGCCGCCTTCCTACGTTTGAGCTCGCCACATGCCCTCTCTATCGACCAGGGTTGGCATGATTAAAACAAGTTGTTTTAAAACACATGTTTAAATCAGTGTTTAAAACAGTTTGAATTAAAACTGTGTTTTTATTACGTGTTTAAAAACAAAGATTAAAACAAGTTTTAAACAATGAGAAAAAACAAACCTTGAAACTACTTTTCATAGCGAATAAATGGAAATAAATGAAAATAAAATTAATATTTAGGACTCTAAATAGCTTGACATAAAACCAGTTGAGCTATATTTTTTTTTTTTTTTGTACTTATTTAATTCTTTTGGCATTGGAATTAAATAAAACATATTACTTGTATGATAAGTAAATTATTCAATCAAACAAAGATCAAAGTACCATTGATTAACAAACAATATTTCGTGCACGCATTTATAGGACAAGACAACACGTATTTTTAAAACATACATTATAATATTGAGTTCAAATCAATCAAAGTTATAATGATAACAATTTCAATTAATAAACAATAAAACCTAGTTATTATAAAATCAAAATTGTGTCAGTCAGGTCAGTGAGAGTCAGACAATATGACATGACAACAATTACTTTTTATTTAAAAACTTATTTAGGTATTTAAAAACTGTGACAAGTTTTGCAGTTTTCTCGGTAGGGTAGACCGGGTACATTTGTAGCAGGGTACGGTAGTACCATCGCGAATATTTGAGTAACTACGCCCCGCACACACTTGCCCCTCCCCTCGGTCGACCCCTAGAACGCGTGTCGAGAAACCGCCAGACGGCCGTACGCGTGGCTATACGCGGACGCTTGTGGCAGCGAAGTGAAATTTCCGAACAGTCAAAGTAAGTTTATTCGATCAATTATAATTACTCATAACAGAAAATCAAAGCAAAATTTTTCACTGAATATTGGTTTAATAGTTTCCTAGTGTTGTTGGCTTTACATTGTTATCTTATATGTGTAGTTTCAAATTAAAATTATCAATAATTTTTACTTTATCGACGAAATGATCCTGTGGGGACAATTTTACCAATTTTGCGGGGGACGGTTATAGCGGTACAACTGTCCCCGTGGTAGAATTGACCCGAGCATTAAGCGCGACGTTTTAATCTGATTTGAAACTCATTAATATGTGTGCCTCACTATCTTAATTGTTTATTGTCCGATGTGATCAACCATAGATGAAGCTTACGGTTTTTTTCTAGCAACACCCCCAACTCTCCAACATATGTGTATTCAAGTTTTGTCACGCATAAGCAAATACGCGTATGTCCGCGATCAATCGATTATTGAAGAGATTTCAACCGAACAAATGCCGCTAGATCCTTTAGCAGATGCCGAAAGACCAAATGAAGTTATCTCAACCACACTCGCTTTTGCCAGGGACAGTACCAAAACCAAGCTCACTATTAAAAGTTCAACAACAATCCACGAATCATTCTACAATACACGCAGTAACAGAATTAGCAATTCCATCAACTAGTACAGCGTTTTCTCCTGAAGGAATAAGACCATTGCCAAAAGCTCCTCCACGAAAAATTACAAACAAAGGTCGAAAGAAGAGGAAATCTGCTATATGGACCGATACACCGGAAAAGGAAACAATAAGAAGAGAACAGGAAGAAATTGAGCGAAAAAGAAACGCTAAAAGAGTAAGAAATAATATGAATCGTTTAGATACATTTAAGCCTAAGTCTAAGTCTAAATATAAACCTAAAGCTAAACCCAAAGGAAAACCAAAAACTAAGAAACCTAAAACTAAAAAAAAGACTGAAGAAAGCAGCTCTAGTAGTGAAGAACAGGAGTGTTTGTGTCTAGTGTGTATGGAATCCTTTGGTTCTAGTAGACCAAACGAACAATGGATACAATGTATTTACTGCCATGAATGGACCCATGAACAATGTACACCACAAGAAAATTGTTACATTTGCCACAATTGTGAATCAGAATAAAGAAAAAGAAGACTGATAACTATAATAACATTTTTTGTAACTGATTTTATTCCAATTATGAAGACTGATTAGCTAAGTAAATAATGTTAACTATTAGTAGGGGACGATTCTAACAGGGGATAATTTTACCACGGGGACGATTGTTCCAAGTACTTCGCCATATAAAAAGTTGTTTTGTGATTTTAGTTATTTTTCACTAATTATAAGTATTACGATTACAAGTATATAGTTTGCAAGACCTCAAGAACCTTGTTTTATTATATTTGTCACCGATTTTATTGTTTAAGCCTAGAGAAGTTTAGTCCCATGTTTTTTATTTTATATGTTAATAAATTTTAAGAAGATTACTTTTATTTGTTTGTGGTTCGATTGAAGGCGACTTTATTCAGATATTACTATTTATAAATATATATTTTTCTAATTTAAACACTGAGTTTTATTACTTCATATCACTGGTACAACTGACCCATTGTCGGGGACATTAGTACCATTTCACCTGGTCCACTTAAAAACCAAATATGTATGTTTGTATGATACTTACACGCTAAAAGATAACACTAACTTATAGGCGAATAAACTAAGTATCAACTGGTATCGACACGTTTGCCACAATATTATTAATAAACTCGGAATTATATATTTACCCAAAAATGCTACATTTGTCCCCGGTCTACCCTACCCAGTTTATTCGTACGTCAGAATGAATAAATCTAAATGTTGAAAACAGTCTTTCGATTCCAGCACTTGAAGCTATATATAGCAGTGTGAAGCTGAGTCACTAAGTCCATTGTTTGGCCATTAATTTGTTTTTCTTATGACAGCCACCATTCGAGAGGTCCGACCTGATTTACTACATGACCTTCAAATAGAAAGTTATGAAAGGGATCTGTCATTGCCCTGTATTTTACAACATAGGGCATTGCCTCTTTGTGATAATCTTCTTTAAATGATAAAGCTTCAGAAATATTTTCACTAGTGAGTTTTTCGCCCCTGTACTTAGGATGTAGTAAGTTTGCTGCAAAATGAGCTGGAGATATTGCCATTTCAAGCTGGGCATAGAACTTACTTAAATCATCCAGTGAATATTTGGTCTCACGCAGTCGTACATTCTCACCCTCAAACATATTTTTAAGCATTGAAATTAAACTACTATATACGGATTTTATCGCGTTGTTTATTGACCATGGCAGTAAAATTCAATAGTAGTAGTAGTGTAATAGTTTCAAAACTTTGTAATACAGTGATAAATAAACAACGCGATAAAATCTGTACATAGTAGTTTAATTTCAGTGAATGTTTTCTGCGTTCAAATCCTTCGCTAAAAGGTTTAACAGGTGTGACGAACAGCCGTATGTAAGTATATCCTTGTGAGAAGCTAGTTGTTTCTGTTGAGCCAAATCTCGTCTCATACGACTCATATTTGCTGCGTTGTCTGTCACTAACTTTAACCAAGTAGTCAGCTGTATGGCTTTCGGCGCCTGTATCTATAGTATCAATTAAATGAGTTGAGTTTCTTACATTTTCTGCAATTGGTCTTCAATGTGGTATTTTCTTGAGGAATCAATGTGAATTGTTCCCAAATTGCATGCTTTTTGCGTCCTGGAGTTGACATTTTAAAAAAGATGTTATCAGTCACAGAATTAATAATGAAATGAAACATTAGAAAAAAAGGCTCTTCTATTTATAGAACTCATAGGTAATTCCCCGCCGGTAAAGTCCCGCTAGGAAAGTCCCTATATCGGCCGTCGAAAGAAAGTAATTCAATTGATTAGCGGGTATTCCCCGTATATAAATATAAAATAATATAAATATTGGGGTTACTACAGCGAATTTGAAAAAGCCTAGTCTAGAAATGAATTAATATAGGTCTATTTGATTTAAAATGAATGGCCTAAACTAAAAAGAAAAAAATCATTAAAAAAAACACTTGTTTAAAATAATTTTAACGGTTTGTTTTTTTTTTCAACCCTGCTGTCGCCGCGCCCGATGTCACACAAATTTACCGAGGGCACCCTATGCGGTGACATAAAAGCCCTAGTTTCTTTGAGCTCCGCCTTCCTACGTTTGAGCTCGCCTCATGCCCTCTCCACGTGCCCGATGTCGCACGAACTTACCGAGGGCGCCCTATGCGGTGACAAAGAAGCCCTAGTTTCTCTCAGCGCAGCCTTCCTACGTTTAAGCTCGCCTCATGCCTTCTCTCTCTCCACGTGCTCGATGTCGCACGAACTTACCGAGGGCGCCCTATGCGGTGACAAAGAAGCCCTAGTTTCTCTGAGCGCCGCCTTCCTACGTTTAAGCTCGCTTCATGCCTTCTCTCTCTCCACGTGCCCGATGTCGCACGAACTTACCGAGGGCGCCCTATGCGGTGACAAAGAAGCCCTAGTTTCTCTGAGCGCCGCTTTCTTACGTTTGAGCTCGCCTCATGACCTCTCTCTCCACGTGCCCGATGTCGCACGAACTTACTAAACTAGGGCTTAGTTTCTCTGAGCGTCGCCTTCCTACAGTTGAGCTCGCTTCATGCCCTCTCTCTCCACGTGCCCGATGTCGCACGAACTTACCGAGGGCGCCCTATGCGGTGACAAAGAAGCCCTAGTTTCTCTGAGCGCCGCCTTCCTACGTTTAAGCTCGCTTCATGCCTTCTCTCTCTCCACGTGCCCGATGTCGCACGAACTTACCGAGGGCGCCCTATGCGGTGACAAAGAAGCCCTAGTTTCTCTGAGCGCCGCCTTCCTACGTTTAAGCTCGCCTCATGCCTTCTCTCTCTCCACGTGCCCGATGTCGCACGAACTTACCGAGGGCGCCCTATGCGGTGACAAAGAAGCCCTAGTTTCTCTGAGCGCCGCCTTCCTACGTTTAAGCTCGCCTCATGCCTTCTCTCTCTCCACGTGCCCGATGTCGCACGAACTTACCGAGGGCGCCCTATGCGGTGACAAAGAAGCCCTAGTTTCTCTGAGCGCCGCCTTCCTACGTTTAAGCTCGCCTCATGCCTTCTCTCTCTTCACGTGCCCGATGTCGCACGAACTTACCGAGGGTGCCCTATGCGGTGACAAAGAAGCCCTAGTTTCTCTGAGCGCCGCCTTCCTACGTTTGAGCGCGGCGCGCGCTCGCCGCATGCCTTCTCTTTCTACGAGCGCCCTATGTCGCACGAACTCGAGCTCGGGTGTGTCCGCTGCTGCTGTCGTTACTGCACCTGCAATAAATTTGATGTTATATGTCGACACAACAATTTTCAAGATTGGCATCTGTAGCTCACTAGAAAATTCAATAAGATTTCAGCTAATGGTACCGATTGATCATAACGGAATCATAATAATTATAAGTTCTGTTTAAAAATTGGGTATGATTTATATTTCTCAGATCTGTCGAATTGCACACCCTCTGTGTATTTGGCGGACAAATATAAGATTCAACATTACTGTATACTTTTCTTGAAGTGAACATTACGTGCTATGTAAAAAGAAAAGATTGAGCATGTTCATCACAACAAATTACAATTACAATCTATATCTAAATTTTGAATTTGTAACTAATAATCAAGGAATACAACATTTTTCAGTTAAGTACTGTTTTAAAGAACTAACAGATGCATATTTTATCGTAGGCTGAACACGCACAGTACAACCGTGAAGGCTGACTATAATTAATGCGACAATAGGGCAAGCTAAAAGTTATTCTATCATGTGTACGACTACTTAGTCGTAAAACGGCGAAAATGTTCTTTCCAAGTAAGGACGTATTATCAAGTTTGCCATTAGTTAGCTTGAGCAAATAAATAATGTCAGCAATGTTTCGTCTTTGTTCCAGCGATATAAGTTACAACGTTTAAGTCTAGAGCCGTAAGATAATGGTATATAGCATAGATTGTTCTTATATCAGTTATCATATGTTCATATTATGATAAATGATATAAGAACTGTTTTTGAAGTTTTTCTAGTCAAGAAATATGTACTGCATAAGAGGGACTCTGTATTTAACACCAATATTCAAGAATTAATCCTATGTAACAAGAAAGAAAAATAGGGATTTCATGATCGTTAAAGAACTTCGTTTGACCTATGACAAAACCAGCTAAACGCGCTCCATCGCTTATGATACTGTCTATATGTTCACGAAATCCAATTTAGTATTAACCACAACATCCAGATCGCTTATGTTCGAAACTTCATTAATTGAAATATCGACACACACACAAGTTGCAGGCGTAGAAACCCATTTTCGTATGAATTTAATGTGATAGCATTTATATGTATTAAAAGTCATTTTATTCATAACAATGTTAAATTGCATTTATGTCAGTAAGTAGTGAAATAATATCATTATGATTAAAGATAGTTATGTATAACTTAAGAACGTCTGCATATATTTGGTAAGAAGAGAAGAAGAGGGATCCTAGGTGTGAGCCCTGCGGTACTCCAGACGGGATTCATTTCAGTTCCTCTGATTTTTACGAGCTGTGATCTATTCGTGAGGTAGGATTCACACCATCTAAGTAGCGAGCCATGAATCCCTGCTGCGTGGGGTAATTTTTGTATAAAAAGACTGAGATCAACGACGTCAAATGCCTTTGAGAAATCGGTATTGATAGCATGTACTTCTGTACTTTTCTCTATTTCTTCATATATATATATAATAAAATTAAAGGTTTTATCAACACGATCTCCTAAGCAAAACGAAATCTTTTTCATCAAAAGTCATTCGAATATTCGATTATTGAATTGACGAAATCTACACGCACAAATACACATACAATAAACAAAAGTAATGGCAACAATTAATATACTATTGGCTTTGTGTTCTGCATAGTGGGTGATAGTCAAAGCAATCGTAGCGCATGCTGTGGCAGAAATGTGTATACGTTCTGGATACTGTCATATAATTGCTTTGGTATATCAAATAATTTGTTTGTTATTCAAATGGATCATTGATGTTATGGTGTTGTAAACTGCAAAATCAACACAGAGAATTCTTAGTGTTCATTGTACAGGTTTCCTAAAACGTTTTCGAAATTGAAACAAACAAATAAATAAAGAGAAAAAAGTAGGAACTGTTCTGTGTAATATAACCGAACAACTTAGTAAGCAATAAGCGTCAACCTAATTACATCAAACGCATAAAGATTCAGTGCACTTTCTGTGACCGCGACATTCGGGTGCATTCAATTCAACATTATAATATTTTCATCAACATAACATTTAACTAACATTTTAACATCTATGAACTTATTGTGCAATTGAACAATAAACTAGTAGTGTGTAACATTTAAAACATATCTTTTATTCAACAATCACTGCAAACCTCGCGCTACACCGTACATATTTTTTGGTCCTTCGAGGCTCGCGCGGCTCGTATACCGTGTGTGTGTACCGTGAAGTCGTAAAGTTTAGTGCTTGTCTGGGTGTAAGGATTGCAGTGCTAACATTGGAGCAGCAGCAGCCGCAACAGAAACAGTGGAGCTAAGTACAAATCAACGGGCAAGCAAGTAATAAATTTCCATATTCTTAGCAAACATATATTTAACACTCAATCGTCATGGCAGAGATTATTGATATTCAAGCGATGATTTATGACAGCATCGTCAAGCTTGGCATTAACATTAAAAAAGATAGCGCTGATAGAAAAACATTAGACTACTTCAAGAGGCGACTGAATACTCTGGAGGAATACTGGACGGAGTATGAGGGAAATCAAGACAGGATTAGCGGCGAAGTAAGTCAATCTCACTCTTATTTCGTCAATCGAGAACGGGAGAAGACATTAAAGGCATATGAAGAAGTGAAAGCCTTGATCAACCAGCAGTACCAGAAGTTTTTGTCTAGGACGGCTAATCCGGGTGAACAAGGGAGGTCACCGTACAAGACAACAGTAAGTGCTTTCCAGCCGGAGGAGGAAGAAACTACAACGCTGGCAGGACCCAGCCCGCAAACCCATATTTTAAAAACAAGTACGGGGACAAACAGTAAATTCGACGATCTGTTACGGCGTCAACAAGCAAATTTCAAAGCTTTTTTGCGAACAACTTCAAACATTGATGTAGATTCCATTTCGGCGAAATGGGAATTTGAAGACGTTTTGATAAGTCTTGAAGCGAAATGGTCAATAATTGATACTCTTCACTGGGAGATTGAGAGTGAGTCAAACGAAGAAAATGAGTCATGTAACTGCCTATTCGATTAGTATGAGAAACAATTCAACAGCTTAAAAAAATCAATAGACAGAAAGATGTGGTCCGTGGTACATAGGAACAAGTCGACTCCCCAACTCGAAATGCCGGTATTTTCTGGCAATTACAATCAGTGGGTATCTTTTCGCGATCTTTTTACAGAAGCTATCCATAACAACCCATCATTATCTAACGGCCAGAAGATGCAATATCTCAAGAGCAAAGTTCGCGGCGAGGCTGAAAAGCTTATACAACACTTGCAGATTAGCACAGATAATTATTTGGTATCTTGGGTCTTCGTCCTAAATCTTATAGAATCGTACCTGACAAATAGGACACAAGTAACAGTAGTGTCTAGACTGAACACTCTTTCTAAAACACAGGAGTCATATATTTCTAGCGAGCGCCAAACTAGGTATGGTTTACCACAAGGAAGCGTGATCGGGCCTCTTTTGTTCATCATTTATATAAATGACCTGCCCAGCTCTAGCAACCAACCAATGACACTTTTCGCTGATGATAGTACATTGACAATAACCTGCAACAATCCTGACATTTATCCAATAGACATCAACAATACCCTGACATCAACAATAGCATGGCTAAATAATAATAATTTAAAAATAAATCTAAATAAAACACATATTATGCATTTCAGTCAACGTATACATCCGAGATACAGCTAAAATATGATAATATATTAATCAAAGAAGTAAATAGTACTAAATTCCTTGGCCTAATTATAGATAAAAAACTAAACTGGAAAGACCATATCGAATATCTTAGTGACAGATTAAGCAAAACTTCTTATGCCCTGTATAAACTATCGACAACGGTGAATATAGACACACTCCTTATTGCGTATCATGGCTTAGTGGCTTCGATTTTGAGGTATGGAATTATTTTTTGGGGCAACTCAACAGATAAAGCCATAATATTTAAACTCCAAAAGCGATGCATCCGTGCTATGTTTGGCTTGAGGGTGACTGACAGTTGTCAGCCATACTTTCGAAATCATGACATACTAACTTTACCGTCACTATACATTTTTGAAACCTGTCTGTTCGTAAAAAAGAATCCGACACTATTTCCACTACTGTCTGATACTGTCCTACGCAATAGACGAGACAATCTTCGGCTACGCATGCACAGCGCCAAAACTACTCATTTGGGTAACAGCATATTTTGTATGACACCAAAAATCTATAACAAGCTACCTCAAAATCTCAAAGCCTTAAACATTAATTTATTTAAAAGAAAAGCTAAGGACATGTTATCAAAAAAATGTTATTATAATATCAACGACTTTATGAATGACAAATTTTAATTACCTATTTAAATTGACATATAATTATTATTCTTTGACATTATCCTATAATCATTAACATTATTTTGACATACATAATACATTATACATGATGACATTTCTTTAGCCGTAACTCAATATTATGCTTTTATTTATAATTATTTCAATTTGATTTATGTTTTTGTTTTTAATTAATATATATTGTTTATAATATAAATATTTGATATAGATCATAATTATTTGTACATTAATTCTCATTAATATTTGCATGCCAACTGTGGTAAAACATGTTGACACACTGACTTTTATAACAACTGTTTACCTATTCTGTTAACTACACGTGTTTTAAGCAAATAAAATATCTTTATCTCTTTATCTTTATCTTTGGGATATTCTTACGCATCGCTATAACAACAAAAAACTGATATTTTCTTCTCATATGAACATTCTCATGAACCTTACTAACATGCAGCAGCAATCGGTGTATCAAATTAAAAGAATTCACGATACAACATTGGAATGTCTAAACGGCATAAAAAATTTAGGAGTGGACATAACATCTTGGGACCCTATCGTGGTCCATATTTTAGGCCAAAAGTTAGATAATGAAACATATACTGACTACATAGTCATTGAAAAATTCAAGAGAATTACCTCTACTTCAAGAATTTCTTGGCTTTTTGGAAACCAAATTTACGACCCTTGAAACAGCCCATAGAAAACAAGACACTGGATCGCCGAAACATTCTCATTCAAAACATTATAATGCCTTACCCAATGTAAAGAAATCTATTTATAATTCATATAATAAGTCGAACAATACGTACAATAACCCCAATAATTCCGTTGCGAAATCTATGCACGTGACGAACATCAAGTGCCCGATAGGCAATAGTCAGCACGGCATTTATAATTGCAAAAAGTATTTAACTCTAAGTAACGAACAAAGAGCAAAAACAGCCAACAAATTGAAACTCTGCACTAATTGTTTATTTAGTCATAATGGCAATAAGTGCAATTCTACATTAATATGTCGTAAGTGTTAAGAACCGCACAATACGCTTCTACATGACGTATTTAAGAAACACCAAAATTTGCCAACACCGTCGTCGACTCGTAATCATATGACACAACAAGATCATGAAAATTTCGCAGCTACGTCACACACTTCCCAAATTGATAACTCAGAGATATTGCTTGCGACAGCGTTATTGAAAGTCAAAGACTCTGATGGTTCATACTATACCATGCGAGCTTTGGTAGATCAAGGCTCCCAAATATGATTAATAACAGAAAAGGCGGCTCAGCTGTTAAACATTAAAAGACAGCGATGTAAGGGAGTTATTTTCGGTGTAGGACAGAGAGAAAGCAATTGCAAGGGAGTAATTTCTATAGAATGCGCTTCGTTATGTAACAACTTTACGTTCGAAGCGGATGTTTTTATTATGACCAATCTTATAAAAAGCCTACCAAATAAAAGCTTCCCAAAACCAGATTGGTCGCATATAGCTAACATACAGTCGGCCGATCCTGAGTTCAATAAAAGCCGCCCCGTGGATTTGTTACTTGGAGCTGACATCTATGCGAACATAATTCTCAGTGGTATTATAAAAAGTGGTAACAACTATCAGCCCTTAGTACAAGAAACACAGCTAGGATGGTTGTTATGCGGTAACGTAAAAACATATCAATGTAATGTGGTGCTGAATAACCTCGAAGATGTAAAAAGGTTTTGGCAGGTGGAAGAGATTAGTGAGACGTCAGACCTATCACAAGAAGATCAAGAGAGTCTAACATTCTATGAGTCAACAACAAAAAGTACAGAAGGGGGCCGCTATGAAGTTAGAATACCACTGAAAGAAGACTTGAAATACAAACTGGGTTTGTCTAAAGTTATGGCAATTGCTCAATTACAAAATTTAGAGAATAGATTTAAAAAACATGAACATCTGGCGAATTAATATAAGTCATTTATGAGCGAGTATCTCGAGTTACAACATATGAAACCCAAAGAAACAAACACAATAGCAAGCTTGCAATGCTACCTACCTCATCACGGTGTACAGCGTGATGAGTCATTAACTACTAAGTTACGAGTAGTATTCAATGCGTCCGCAAAAACATCAACAAAGTTTAGTTTAAACGATGTAATGTATAAAGGGCCAAACATGCAAAAGGATTTACAGTCGTTGTTATTACAGTGGCGACAGTATCCTTACGCTTTTACCGCGGACATCGAGAAGATGTACCGTCAAATCTTAGTAAACAGTACAGACCAACACCTTCAAAAAATCGTTTGGAGGGAATGCCCAGAACAACCCATACAAAGCTTCCAATTGACTACGGTCACTTATGGTACCAAAGCAGCGCCGTTTTTAGCCATCAGGACATTAAAACAGCTGGCGACAGACGAGCGCCTTAAAAATCCTGAAGCAGCAAATATCCTGGAAAACTCATTTTTCATGGATGACTTGCTTTATGGCGCCTATTACATTGAACAAGGAATATACCTTATTAATGAATTAAACCAACTATTAAAATTAGGTGGATTTAATTTAAGAAAATGGACTTCGAATAATCACGAATTATTGGCGAGCGTAACACAGAATTCGGAGGAAGACATTTATAGCTTCAAAAACGAAGATACGTTCAAAACATTAGGCCGAAGATACGTTCAAAACATTAGGCCTATGCTGGGAGACAAAACAAGATTATTTAACATTTAATTGCAATTTCACACTAACAATAGAAAAACTTACTAAACGAATACCACTTTCGGAAATTTCGAAATTATTTGATCCATTAGGCTGGTTAACACCGTTATCTACAAAACTAAACTTACTTCTCCAAAAATTATGGCAAGCCGATATGCAAAGGGATGATACGGTATCTGAGGACGTATACAAGGAGTGGTCTAAGTTAACAGCGGATATCGAAAACATCAAAAATTGTATGGTGCCGAGATGGATTTTAACACAACAAGATAGTGTTATTGAATTCCACGGTTTTTGTGACGCTTCCATGGAGGCCTATGCATGTGCAGTATACGCCCGAACAAAATACAGTCGGCAAATTATATTAGTAGCGGGCAAATCTAAACTTGTGTGGTACAAGTTACACAACAAGAAAGCGATAACACTACCGAGAATTGAGCTATGTGGTGCACATCTATTAGCGAAACTCATGAACAAAATTAAAGAAAGTGTTAGCTGTACATATGAAATTTATGGTTGGTGTGCTTCCATGGTGGTGCTGAGCTGTATGGTGAGTCAGCACGCTGGAAACCGTTTGTGGCCAACAGAGTAAACGCTATAAAACAGATTATGCCGAGTGACAGCTGGCATTACGTAAAATCTGCAAAAAACGCGGCAGATTGTGCTAGCAGAGGGCTAACAGCGACTAAACTACTAGAACATTCCCTATGGTGGCATGGACCAACATGGTTACCATCTTTTGATGCGAAAATAGAACAGAATATTCTTATATATTATATATATTAATGAGGAAACAAGAAAAATTAAACATGTCAACATTATTGTGCAACAAAATATTAGTATTATTGAAGATTTATTAAACAGTTACAGTTCGTTTAGAAAACTAGTACGTAAATTGGCTTGGATACTTAGGGCATTGACACCGATTTTGCAGCGTAAGCATTTGTCGCACTACCTAGCATTGCAAGAATTGCTAAATTAACAATTATAAAGTACGTACAAAGAAATGAATTTGCTGAGGATATCGATAGAATTATTCGGGACGGCAATATTGGGTCTAAAAGTAAATTATTAAATTTAAATTGTTTTATTGATACAGAAGATATTTTGAGAGTGGGAGGACGCTTAAGGCATGCAAATATGAGTGTTGAAATGAAACATCCCAAAATTATACCTAACAAAACACGTTTGGCGGAACTGCTTATTGACGAATCCCATTTATTAACATTTCACGGGGGGCCTAAGTTGACTGTGGCTACCCTTAGACATCAATATTGGATACCGGGTGGAATCAAAACAATCAAGACGCAGTTGCGGAAATGTGTAGTTTGCCAGAAGCACGACTCAAGAAAAGAACATCAATTGATGGGAGATCTTCCCGCGACTAGAACAAACCCTGCCCAGCCGTTTTACCACATGGGAGTAGACTACACTGGTTTCGTGAAGGTGAAAGCCAACAAGGGCAGAGGTGTCCGTACAACAAAAGGATATGTCGCTGTGTTTGTTTGCATGGTGACAAAGGCCATGCATCTGGAGTTGGTGTCTGATCTTACCAGTTCTGCATTTTTAGCTGCGCTCAACAGGATGGCAGCTAGAAGAGGAACACCACATCACATGTACAATAATCAAGGTACAAACTTTATCGTGGCAAATCGGATGCTGCAGGAAGAATATGACGAAATATGACGAAATAAAACAAGTTTTTTCTGACAAGTTACTCTCGGAGGTTGTAGATATGAATATTGAATGGCACTTTAACGCACCATCCTGGCCTAGCGCTGGAGGGTTGTGGGAAAGAGCAGTGCGTAGTTTGAAACATCACTTGAAAAGAATTGTCGGTGAACAACGACTAACATTTGAAGAGTACGCCACTATTCTAATAAGACTAGAAGCTTGTCTTAACTCCCGACCGTTGTGTTCGCTTACCGAAAACATTGAGGATTTAGAATATTTGACACCGGCTCACTTTTTGACAGGAAGATCTGGCCTAGCAGTCATTGAGACAAAATTTGATGCGCGTACACGGTGGCATTTAACTAACAACATTTTCCAGAGCATTTGGTTTAAATGGAAAACCGAATACTTAACCCAGTTGACTGCAAGAGATAAATGGACGAAACCTCAAAGAAATATGAACATCGGAGATATAGTCGTTGTACATGAAGATAATGTTACAGCTGGGAAATGGATCACGGGCAGAGTCATAGACGTACACCCTGGTAGTGACGGATACGTACGAGTAGTTACCTTGAGGACGAAAAGTAGCATTATAAAACGGCCGATTGTCAAATTCTTGCTCTTGCCTATTGAAACAAACGAACAGCGACGCATTTCTCCGGTAACAAACCCCCAAAAATCAAAAAACCGAAGAGAAAACCTTTACCAAACATAGCCAGAAGAATACTAGAAGGAGAAAGGCAAACCTCGTTAACTTCTCGAATATTGTTATGGCTTTAACATTTTTTATGATTCTTTGTGGCAGTGTAAGCGGTACATATAATATCACGCAGTTTAGAAAGGAACAGTCTCTGTTCTTTGATCCGATCGGCAAATTAAGCCTGGCTACAGATAAGTGGACTCTTGTAATATTTTATGATATGTCTCCGTATTGGGAAGGCATACACGCATACAACAAAATAATAACATACTTAGATACAACATGCAAAACAATAGGCGGCGAACATTGTAACACGATTACCGCTCAGCTGACGCACGAGGCTAACGAACTAAAATATTATAATAAACTTTTGCTAACTCAACAGTCTGGCAATCAATCCAGACAGCGTCGCGGCCTTATAAATGGAGTAGGCTATTTAGCAAATTCATTGTTCGGAGTATTGGACGAACATTTCACGGAAAAGTATACCCGAGATATTCACCTGATACGGAACAATGAAAAACATATTGTCGAGTTATGGAAGAATCAGACATCTGTTATTATGTCAGAATATAACTTATTACAGCGAACAGCAGCATTTATGAACAAACAACATAAAACTATAAACCAACATTTAATGAAACTCAATAACAGATCGAATAAGTTACAAGAAGAAATTAACCATATTTCGTTAGTCCAGGAATTTACAATGATGTCGTTAACTGCCAGTAACTTATTACGTAATTTCAAAGGAAGCCAGGATACACTCGTAGACATTCTCATTAACATTCACCATGGCCAGTTTAGTATACACTTACTCACTCCTGAACAATTACAGACAGAGCTTAACATGATTTCGGCGCATTTATTCGATGACACGATGTTGCCAATTGAACCACATAACATCAGAGAATTGTACTCATTACTACATTTGAAGGCGAGACTCACAGAAAACTATTTCCTGTTTGAAATAACATTTCCATTGATTGGTAGAGACATATTTAATTTGTACAGAATGATATCTATACCACATCAGTTTGAAAGTTCTATGGTGGAACTTATCCCGCTAGCAGAATACATTGCAACAGATTTCAAACGAAGCACATACATAACATTTTACTTCGGATGAACTACCGCTTTGTGTCAAACAGAAAACATGGATAGGCGATTTGAAGAAACCCGTCTATCATCAAAAATGCGATCAGAATTTTTGTGAACCAGATCCCAATACAGAGAAGTGTAAAATTAAGAGGTCCAGATGTAAAAATAGATGGGTTTCACTCACCAATCCGTCCCATTATCTCTACCATTGCTGTGATACATATCCGGTGAACATACTTTGCGGGGAACAAATTAGTATAGAACATTTATCTCAAGCTGGAATTATAAACATAAAGCCTGGTTGTTTGCTAAAAAGTAACGAATTTACACTGCACATTCCAAAGAACTCCGACGACAAACTCAATTTAAGTAGCTCGGTTTATAGCCCAGATATAGACCAAATAAATTTTTTGATGAACACTTCTATCACGTAGACTGATCTATCAAATGTATCAGAATCGAGTGATATAAAATTTGAGCTAGATAAATTACATCAGTGAATAGAGGAGATGAAACAACAGCAAAGGAGAATTGGAAGATTCACTGTCATCCCATGATATTCATCTCTACGCGGTGAGCTACATACTGATGGGAGCGGGGAGCGGGGAGCGGGGAGCGGGGAGCGGGGAGCGGGGAGCGGGGAGCGGGGAGCGGGGAGCGGGGAGCGGGGAGCGGGCATCACGGCGGCTGGCGCCTGCGCTGCCGCTGTTGGCAGCGGGTGCGCGCACGCCGAGCCCGCGCTTCTCCGGACCTCGAGCTTCAGCCGGCAGTGCGCACTAGTGTAGTGAACAGGGCGCGGGTGGCTGACCGACAGCCTAGTCTACAAATGAGTAGTGCAAGTGCGCGTCCAAATTTGGCTCACCAACAGCCTAGTGTCCAAACTATCAGTGAGAGTGCGCGATATTATATGGGTTACCGACGACCCCATGCGGATCATATTTATGGTGAAATAAACAAATGTGCAGTGAAAGATCAATCGTGTTCACCCATACCTAGGAAACATTTAGAATTAAGATCATAAATACTTTGTTTTTATCCTTATTCATCATTTTGTAAACATCATTGCCATTAACCATCTCATTTAAACATTTCCTAATCTCATCTTCTCATTCTTTGATGCCCCGGAATATGTTCGGTGTAATATAACCGAACACCTTAGTAAGCAATAAGCGAGTCACGCGTTAACCTAATTACATCAAACGCATAAAGAGTCCGTGCACTTTCTGTGACCGCGACATTCGGGTGCATTCAATGCAACATTATAACATTTTCATCAACATAAAATTTAACTAACATTTTTAACATCTATGAACTTATTGTGGAATTGAACAATAAACTATTAGCATGAAACATTTAAAACATATCTTTTATTCAACAATCAATGCATACCTCGCGCAACA
The DNA here is from genome assembly GCA_963675205.1 of Catocala nupta. Taxonomy (NCBI): domain Eukaryota; kingdom Metazoa; phylum Arthropoda; class Insecta; order Lepidoptera; family Erebidae; genus Catocala; species Catocala nupta. The sequence continues at coordinate 28,376,439 of OY776091.1, read as the reverse complement.
CCGTCCAGGAACATTACCTTTAATTACGATATGACCTATGTATTTGAATTAATTTTACTTTCACGATAATTTATGTAATAATATTTTTTATTATGTCAGTATTGATAGATCGCCATGGTTCCAAAACCTTACGACCTAATTTGTAGTGAATATTTATTTTATAGGAGGCAAAGTCAGACCCACAAGCGAATTCAAGTTCCGTTCCTACGATATTCCCTACAATATATCAAAAGTAGACGGTTAGCGATTCACCTTAGGAAGAAATGCACGACTGATAATATGAAGAAACACAAAACTCTCAAGAGCCACATTAAATCCGAAAACATTGTAGAAGGAAATGAATATAATCACTAAATTTTTATGCTTTCAAAGACATTTTTTGTAAAATAACTACATTATTTTAACTTGTTTGAAACACTTTTCACTTAAATATCGATTTTACGTTCTAATTTAATAAAAAATTTAATTTATATTTAAATAAAAAATAACATAGTATTTATATAGCATTATTTGACATTTCCAGAATAGTTACCACCACGGTGAATAAAGTGCAAAATGGCAACAATTCAGCAATAATATAAGATGTTATACTGTCAACCGCATAACTGAGCCTTTACGAAGAGTTTATTTGCAATTTAATTATTTTTCCTTGTAGCGAAACCTTGAGAATCGCAGTACACTAGCCTTTGTACCTACGATAGTTAACATTTTAACACCAAGTACTCATAAACCATTTCAAAAGTAACGTCATTACTTTTTCTTAACAATAAAAACGACTTACTTAATTCAGCAAAAGGGTATCGAAGACTATAAGCCGGTTGACACGCCAGATCTGGGAACTGGTCTTCTAAGTCATCAAGTTTGCGCAACTGCTGACGGAGCGACTCCAGGGGACTCGACCAGCCCTCGCCACGCCTGGACATACGGTACACTGATTTTATTTATAAATATGTATATTGTCAATGGGCGCCATTCGTTAATTACGTTACACTATTTTTGTTAGTTTCACCTTCCCTCCTATATAAGTAAAAATATGAATATGTTTAATATTTATTAACTAAGAATCTGAAGGGACAAATTAATACATGTGTGGTTTGATTTAATGTTAATTTTTCAAAGTAAAATTGTTTAGCAATGCTTATTGGTTCCTACAAAAGTAATAGTGATTTGTATTTTCTGGTAGTAATAAACTTTAGTTGTAATCTTTCATCTTTACCTATAAGCATCGGAACGCACCTCGGCAATCGCGCGGTTGCCCGCGCTTCTTCAAAGTATAATCTTAGCTTTGCGCATTTTTGTGATCTTACGTAAGAACTACCAAAACCTCCCAACTCCTTGCAAGAAAAAATAAGACATGGTCGATCCCTCCCCATACTCTCCTAAATTATCTTACGTAAAAAATGAATGGCGCATGCAAGGTAAAGCATAGATCATCGTTCATATCCGAAATAATCAAAAATATTAAAATAAATATAATTAAAACGTGATTCAAGTCACCACGCCATTGCCACTGCATCGAGTGTTGTGATATGTGATCAAATGTAAATTTCACTCACACATTCCCACATCCACAAATAATTGTTTCGAATCTCAGAGTTATTTGTGGCAGGAAAAAAGACTAGTGACTAATTTATAAAAATCCCATATTGCATAGACATTATATTTATAGATGTAGATAGTTAACTTGACCAAACTTACTTTGGGGAATAGTTTAGACGTGAGGTTGAAGCTGATTTTAATCTTGTGAAACATCTTCGTCGGCCGTGACCTGGAATAAAATAAATAACATTATTACATCCCAGTCTATTACGTTTTCACAAGCAAGCCAATAGGGGAATAATAAAGATAAAGGAATTGATATATCTTAGACGTTATTGGCTATTTTGAATAATAAGATCATCATGACAGCGAAAAGACGTCTACTGCTGGACATGTGCCTCTCGCAGGGATTTCCTCACAGACCGATTTTGGGTCGCCCGCACACAACCACTTCTCGCGACACTTAACAAGTCGTCAGAAATATCCTTAGCCATAATCAAATTATATAAATTAGACCTAACAATTCCAAACTTCAAGGTTTAGTGGATAAATAAGGAAGTGACATGGTGCCAGAAAAATGGGTAAAATAGCGAACCAGATATTAATATACAAGATTAGAAGTCAATAGGACTTAAAAAGTGGAAGAAAGAATCAAAGAAGAGTTTCTGTGCGTAGTAAAGGGACACCTAATATCATCATAGTAATATAAATACCGTTAATATTTTCTTTAGGTTTCTCGTCTGCAGTGGTAGCATCTGATGAATCTTGGCAGTCTGTTGTAGCTCCTGTGGAGTAGATAAACGTTAAAGTCCATCACAGATAGACAGCGAAAGTCGAGCGGAAGCGGAGCGGTAGCGATAGCGTGTTTGTTGTATTGTCGAATCAAGATCTGAAACGATTGTGTGTAATGTTTCATACTAATTCCAACAATACAACCTTTGTACCGCTTCGTCTCTGTTGTCTGTGTGTGATGAATTTAACATTAGGTTAAAAGAAACATGCAAAACTATTAAAAGTTTTGCTCGTAGTTTATTTGATATGCATGCATTGGGAATAGTCTCTTCGGTAGTCAGATACGTTACATGAATCTATACGAATGTTGTAAGGAGGAAAGATTAGATTATTTTTTATTCGTTTGTAACAATTTAACTTAAAAACGAATGAATTGATTTAAAAAATTTTTCTTCATCAGTAAGCTGTATTGTCACCGAGTAACATACGCTATATTTTTTATTACGTATTGTTCCTTACATAGTCTAACCAACTTTTACGTAAGCAAATAGCGAGCAAAAGCTAGAACAATGATATAACAATATTTGTCAACTCTGACCGCCACGTCAAAAAAGGAAGAGCGTGGTCTCGGCGTCAAGCTACGATTTCATCTTTTAATTAGTCATTTTGCTATGTCACGTATAGATGAGTGTGGCCGTCAAGAGCTTAAACAAGTAACAAGTAGCAAGTAGTAAGCAGCGTGCAGTGCGCAGGTACCCGCATGCGCCCCGTGGTCGCGGCGGCGGCGCGGCGGCTCGCGGAAGGCGACGGCGGCGCGGCGCGGCGCGCGCGCCCGCCCCGCGCTCGCTAGCGACGCCTCCGCCGACGGTAACGTCTGGAATTATATGTATTTCATTTGCTTACACCATTTATATACATTCTCAAACAGGTTTGTGAAGGAAGCCGGTTTCATATCTCTCCGACACAAAGGGAGGATCCTCCGACTACCCTGGGTATTTGTGCCCGGCGAACCGGGGTAAGACGGTTGATGCCGGAAGCTTGTATAAATAGTAACTCGCTGAGTAAATTTCGCTTGCACGATTCTGGATTTTATGACGAATGGTGTATTGTGTACAACGCCATCTCTTGACATTTATAGTAACTTCTCGGTCTGTGTGGAGTGACTATAGAATATAGATTAAATTCAACACAAAATAACGAAAATTGAATGACATAATGACAATCGAATAATATTTGAATAAAATTGGGCACAACGCAAGACAAAAAGACGCAGGAAAAAGCTATATCCTTGATCAAACAGAATAGTTACATGATCAAGAACACAGCTATTTTTTATATTACAAAAGAGGCAAACAAACATACGGCCCACGTAAGTGGTCACCCTAGCCTATAGACGCCTGCAACACCAGAAGCATCACTTGCGCGTTACAAACCTTGTAAAAACCTTTTAGCACCTTTTTTAAAGAACCCCATACTGTAGTCTTGTGGAAAAAAACCTCGACAGGGAGTTCATTCTACAACCTAAGCGTCCGCGGGAGAATGCACAACTGTTGCATTTATGCACAATGATAGATTCTAATAATAACTTCTTAAAGCCAAGTAAGTCTCAACTGTCTTGGTGGCGCAGCCGGTAATAAATGTTATTATTGAAAGAAGCCTCAGGTTTATATTCTGGATCAGGCAACAAAAAGTTTATTGGCTTTATCTGGTAAAAAAGCTCTCAATAGCAGCCGGAGTTACAAAGTTGGAGGTATTGCACGTCCCTGTACCTCGAAAAGTACTCGAAACATTTGGTCTTGCGCCTGAATTCCCTCCAGTTGTATCGAATTGCCGTCCCTTTGGACTATGATAGTGAGAGAAATAGTTGTGCTCATTGCACTACAATATCTACTGCACAGGGCAATCGTTATTAAGACTGGCGATCGTAACAGAAACTGGGATCGCAGGATACAACCAACCATATGAGAAAAAGTGGCCTAATCAAAACTTACGTTATCCCGCCTAAGTTTCCAATCCTCGTTGTTATTGTCGTAAGGTTTGTGTACGTTGCTCTCCGAGTACGAAGTCTCGTTGTCGTTGTACTTGACGCTCGGGTTGTTGTTCACTCGCAGCGGTATCGGCTCAACGACAACGCTTACTGATGTCTCGTTGACTTCTTTACACCTGTGAGACATCCGTTATAACATTGGTAGTGCAAACTTTTATATACATAATATTTTGAGTTATACAATTTTGAGGATTTAAAAAAGTATTTCTTTGGATAATAATTTGTTTGTTGCACTGCCTAGGCCTTAAACTGACACACACTAAAGCAATATACACTAAAAAGACGATATTTGTTTTTTTCTTGTGTCGACGGGTACTTTACAAACATTTAAACAACAGACACAAAGAAAATCAACTGCGGACAAAAATTGCTGTTATCCATAAAAAGTTGTTCCGAGTCTGGGTACACACCCAGACTCGGAACAACTTTTTATGGATCACAGCAATTTTTGTCCGCAGTTGATTGCCGCATTAGATATCAGAAAATGTATGATGTATCACGGCATTTTACGTGATTGTGTTGGATCATGATAAAACAAAAAATCAAAAACAGCTGACTTACTTACCGCTCCAGTGACTGGTTCGCTTTATGTGAATTAGATTTCTCCGTCTCCGAGCCAGTAGTCATACTCATTTCGCGCCTCTTGTTTCGACGTTCTATCGACATCTAGAAAGTAATTATCATATTATAACAGGAGTAAGCGACGGGCGATCGACTTATCTCGCTTACAAAAAGGGATAAACCATAACACACCAAAAATATTTTCATGTAAAATGTTGCCAAGATGAGACCATAATAGATCGCATTGTCAAAAAGTTATCAGATCTCATGTAGAGCCAGGCTTCTAACTCTACACGCCCTAATTCTACAAGCCCTAACTTCACAAACTGTACATCTTAGTCCAAATATGTGACTTGGCTCTTTAATAGCCCATTCCCTAGTTTAAAGAGTTTGGGGTTAAAAGTAACGAGTTTTAGATTTTTATTGTTTGTGTACTAAAAGCTTAAACTTAAACTAGGCTTAAACTAGCTTACATACCAAATTGTAGCTTTCTAGGATTTTAGAAAGAACCCTAAGAATTTTGATGATCATCAGTGAGTGAGTCAGTAAGTGTAAAATCTAAAATATAAGAGCTATACAATTGAAATTTTATATGTTTAATAAGTCCACTATTAACATAATATCCCGAGAATTTTGTTTATCTGGTATAATCTAAACCCAAGTTATGATGGTTCAAAAGAACGACGAACAACGAAAGTTGCTTGGTACAATACGCATACCAGTGATCGGACAGTTTGCTACCGGTGCAAGTAATCGTTTGAGGCACTTATAGCCCAACGACAAAAATTTCTTAGCCACGTATGTACGCGGTTCTAGTTGCTAGTTTAATTATAAATAGCTTTTCGCTAATAATTGTCGGTGAGGCAAGTGCAATATCTTGACTGCGGAAGAATCTTTGCCTTCGAGGAGTTCATAGCTAAATAGGTATCAGCCAGTAACCAGTCACATTATTTCATTTAATTTCATTTTATTTATTTATTCAAGAACAATATTTTACATTGTATTTGAATTTGGCACTATACATAACACACAAATTGATTATACATTATGACACTCAATGTAATAGTTAATTAACAATAATATAAACATTATTCGTAAAAATATCAATGGAGTAGATTAAATAATACTATAAAATGATCATGTTAAGGGGACAAAACATTCACATAATATAAAAATAAAAATAAGAATTTAAATAATAATCAAATTAAATTAAATTAAAAATAATAACCCATTAATAAAAATAATTCCTTAATTTCGCAATTTGTTACTGAAATTCTTACTTAAATGTCATTTGTATGTTCAACAATTTCAAGGTATGCTATAAAAGACATTCATTCAACAAAAACTGCTTTTCCTAGATTTTCTTGGATTAGTAGCCAGATATTTTTTGTAGAATCGATACTACAATATGGATCGTCCAAGCTATATTTTACAAACATTCCATAATCATTAAAGATTATGAACTGTCGTCTATTGGTTTATATTGTTCTGAATATATGATAGGTAACATTGAAATATTTGGACATATGATCTAAATGAATCGTTTGTAAAATATAGCTTGGAGCCTGTGACACTTATGCCGAGGGCTAGGACGATGTTGATCATTTTCGATTAGTAAATTTTTGATTAAATACGGAATTTGATGGGCGTGATACGAATGACATATTATGTCATAGGACACAACCTTTATTTTACAGGGCATAGAAAATTTATATTATTAAAATGCGATTTAGGTAGCTATAGATTTTTGGGCAAATCAATATTTTACATAATAAATTACATTCATTTATACCAGAAAATCGACGTGTTAGCTTCACTAATAACACAACGTGTATTTTGACACTTGAAGGCTAAAGGAAGTTATGAAAGGCGTATGGATAATGCTACAAAGTTTTACTTGGGCTAGTGGCGGAATGCATATGTATATGAAAAGAAGTTACAACTAGCGACGAGAGATGGCGCTGTATTCAATTTCATATCCCTTAAAACTTGTACTAGATCTCGCATCACGCTAGCAAAGATTGTACACATATTACTATACAATATATAAAAAAATTCAAGATCGGTCGTCGAGCTGTGGTCCTAGGTGTAAAGCTGGTGCTTTGGCACATATAAGAGGTGGGAGGGAAGGCTCTGTAACACTGTACCCAAATTATAATAAGAAGAGTCACAAAAGTGACGTAGCTATAAGACAGAGCAGTGCGGTACCTTGACGTCGTGCTTGAGGCGCACGTACTTCTCCTTGAGGCACTTGTACTTGTCCTGCAGCGCGCGCTCGTCGTGCAGGCGCCCCGCCGCCGCGCGCTCGCTGGCCAGGCGCGACCGCACTTCTTCCACGTGGCACGCGTGCTGCGAGCGCAGACGTTCCACCTGCAGAAACATAACTCAATAAACTAATGAGTGGCTTGCCGCTGGGGCTAATGCCCGTTGCTTTATTTATTCCAATTATATAAGCACTAGTAATAGAGGAAACGACCAGGATAGATTGCAAAAACTCTTACTCTACGGACAAAATGACCCACGCAATTGTAAAATGAGATTTTTATGTGACAAAACTAGAGAAATAAATAAAATTCTGATTCTGATTCTGCAGAAACTAAAACTAACAGCTTGTTCCCATTCGTCACCACTGGCTTCGTTCCCACTGGGGACAAATGAGAAAAAAAATACCATTTATTGCTAGTGGTGACAAATGGATCATTAAAACCTCAATTGTTGCCAGTGGTGAGATATGGGTCATCAAAATCCCAATTATTGCCACTGGTAACAGTTAGGTCGAAAAAAGTCGCAGTTGTTGTCAGTAGTGTAAATTATGTATTTTTAGTTGCATTACTATGGGAATTAAATTAAGACGAGTTTGAGTATCAAGATAGATGTTTAATTTGAAAAACAATACCTTACATTCATTGTAAATCACATTATTAGATAATCACATTCGGTACATAATGTAAAGCAAATAAAAATGTTGCCCTTAATATCAAACTTAAAAAGGGGATAACGTTTTCCTACCCTAAACCTTAAGGCGTCGTAGGTGCTATAGTAACTATGAAAGAAGAAGAAATTAAAAATTCCGTTCTGCCATTCCGTCTCGGAAGGGTTAGGTTATGTTAGGTTCCTTCTTAAACCCACCCAAAAATAGGAGCCCCGCGAAGCGGGGCGCCGTCGACTTAGTTTGATCTCTTTAAATACATCTTGTATATATTACTTTACCACTGACAATAATCGGGAATTCATAATCTCGAGCGTCACCACTGGAAACGATTGGGATTTTCCTATATCCCGATCGTCACCACTGGTGACAGCTAATATTCCCCTTCCTCCCGGACCTCGGCAACGAGTAAACGTGTGAACAATCTGTGATGTTTTAATAAATAATAAAAAGAACATTTAAATATTTCAAAAATACTAAGTGAAAAAATAGGAGCGCATAAGTAACGAAGAGCTTCCTCTACGGCCGCTGCTCGAAGCCCCCCCACCTACCACCCGCCATCTGCGCTACAGGCTACAGCGAAGTGCCGCCCACGGGTGAGAGAGACAAACCTATTTAACTTAACTACAACGCCGGCGCAGAGTACCAGGACAACAGAACAAACAAGTACTTTAATAATCGAAACCAAGGAACTAGAAACATTATTTCGTCAGCATTCGTAACTAGGCCCGTGGCGCAGCGGCTAAGGAACGGATACAAGTCAACAAGTACCTATCGGTTCGAACCCAAGTTCATAGGAATTCTTTTTGTGGTTTTTCTGGACGTTTTTAGCCACATGACAACAAGTCTCTAACAGATTGGATATAATTGCTATAACTTACATAATATTATAAATAAGTAGTATATTGTACAACAGTCTGAGAAAGTCTTGAAAGAGCTTCGATAACATTACACTTGCTTAAGGCAAAATGTCATTACTAAGATCGCCTCCGTCTAAGAAGAATTTACCCGCCCCTACAAATTTGCATTCAGCGCTCTCTGATCCGACACTGAATTCTCAATCACTAGAAGTCGGCATGAAAGATATCTTTGTTAACGTCGGTCGTAGAACGCGGCGTAGACTGGACGAGGAGTCATACGAGCAAAATATTTCGAGTAACTCATCACTTTTGTCTGAAATTTCTAAACTATTCTCAGACTTTGAAGGCAAACAAGATCGGAAATTAGATAATATAAATACTACAATGATGGATATATTACAACAGAACTCAAAAATACAAGAATCTATCACGTTTTTTTCGCAAAAGTACGACGAACTATTGGAGCGTTTGGACTCTACGGACCGTGAAAACTTTTCGCTCAAACAACAAATTATTTCTTTGGAATCCAAAATTGAATATATGGAACGAAACTCCCGGTCCGCCATGATCGAGATAAACAATCTCCCCACTATTTTCCCTGAAAACAAAGAAACACTAACCGAGAAGTTGATCTCAGTCGGTACAGCTATCGATCTACCAATAAAGACTGTGGACCTTAGAAACGTATACAGAATGAAGCCAAAGAAAGATTCCTCTCGTCCTGGTTCTGTAGTTGCTGAATTCCATTCTTCCACGATGAGAGATCAAGTTTTAAAAAGTGTACGGCTCTATAATAAACAAAATGGGAATTCCAAGATATCTACAGCTACGTTACAGTTACCTGGCCCGGCGACTCCGATATACATTACAGAGTCTCTTACTTCTTACAGCAAGCATATATATTATTTAGCGCGTAAACTCCAAAAAGAGGATAAGTGTGATAGCTGCTGGACGAACTACGGAAAAATCTACGTCAAGAAAACTGCAGGTTCGATCCCATTTTGTGTTAACTCTGAGAAAGACTTATCTACATTTTTAAAAGTTGTCATATGACTAGAATATCTTTTAGATTTGTTATACCTAAGTTTTTACTATAGTTTCTGCCCTCATTATTATTTTATAATCTATTACTTTATTCTACTTGTGATTCACATGATTATACTCCACACACACAAATATACATATACAATCACCACTCCTATACAAATAAACATGTCTAAAGAAGCGTCCAACGACATTAGTACAATATATCTAAGCAAAGTGAAATATATTCCAATCAATCTGTGCCCATATATTACATACTGCCATTACTTAAAATTCGTAACTACTCGCGATCATCACATAGCCGCCGTAGTGTTTATATTGAAAGTTTTAAACATGACGTTATATAAACTTTGTTTTGTAAATTCGATAATGTAAATTATATACATAATGACTTAGACCATCTTTCGGTAGCTGAGTCGTCGACATGTATCATAGAAGACTGTGAATTGATTAATAGAACTCACGTAAATACTTTCTCACTTTTGTGTCAGAATATCAGAAGTATTAACAAAAATTTCGACGGCTTAACTGCTCTTCTTGAACGAAGTAAGACATCATGGGACTTAATTATTCTTACTGAATGTTGGCTTTTAAACTCTTTGCTGATACCGATAATTCCAGGCTACACTTCTGTCAGCACCATTCGCCACCGCACTCAAAATGAAGGTGTTACAATATACTACCGCCACTTTCCTCAAATTACTGTTGCAGAACCCTTTTTATCGGATGCCAACTGTTTAACCCTAACTTTAAATAAAGACATTGCTGTTATTGCCATCTATCGCCCCCCTGCCAATAGAAATCTCACTCCGTTTCTTAATTCATTAAATGAGTTATTAAAATCCTTCTCATCCTACACGAACATTATCCTAACAGGCGATATTAACATTGATATCTCTCATAACAATAACGACCTGAACGCGATAGATTACCTAACTATGTTGGCCTACCACGGGATGCTACCTGCACATTCCATAGCCACACGTAACAATCGCACCTGCATTGATCATCTTATCCTAAAAACTAAAAGAAAGGCGTTTTGCTACATTGCCAACACCTCGCTTACCGACCATGATACGGTATTATTATTTCTTCACTCCTACAACATTAATAAAGATTGTCGATGTAAAAATAAAACTATTAAATCACTCGATTATAATAAAATTGAGCTGGATCTTCGTCAAATGGACTTTACTGTATTATATAATATTCCTTGCGTAAATGAAGCCACCAACTATTTCATTAATACTCTGAATAGAACTATATCTACTAACTCATCGTTAAAAATAATACCTAATCGACGGAGACTAAAAAAGCCTTGGATGACACCAGGACTTTTAAAATGCTTACGTAACAGAGATCATTTACATTTGAAACTAAAGAAAACACCAGCGAGATCCTGCTATTAACATATAAAAGATATCGCAATTATTGTACAATGCTATTAAAAACACATAAACGTGACTTTGAAAAAGGTTTGATAAACGGTGCACAGAAGAATAGTAAAAAACTCTGGCAAGCCATTAAAACCATTACGTATAATACGACACAAAACACATTGGCAAGCGAGCTTCTTTCACCGTCTGAGCCAGAGCGCTCTGTTAACGACATAAACTTTTATTTTGCTAACATTGGGCGCTCTCTAGCCGAAAATATAGTGGTTTCCACCACAGAGAATTTACAAGCTACTCAGCGTACACACCATAATTCTTTTGTAATGCTCGGTACAGACGAAACCGAAGTGGAGCTACTGATATCCAACCTCAAAAGTGATTGTGCAGTAGGCGCTGATAATATCTCGGGCACTTTCCTTAAAAAATTTAGTGACATTCTGACTCCGCCTATCACATTTATTTGTAATCTGGCACTCCGCACCGGAATTTTCCAGACGCGTTTAAACTTGCAATAGTCCATCCTGTCTACAAGTCAGGAGACAGAGATCTTGCGAACAACTATAGACCTATTTCTATCTTGCCTACACTTTCGAAAATACTTGAAAGACTTGTGAATAGCAGACTGATAAAATACTTAGAGCAAAATAAATTACTCTCTGCATCACAATACGGCTTTCGGTCTGGTATTTCCACAAGTACAGCTGTTCTCGACTTAACAAATCATATTATTGCTAATTTAGACAAAAAACAAAAAGTCATTGGCGTATTTCTAGATTTAGCCAAAGCGTTCGACACGATCTCTGTCTCCATACTTGTTGATAAGCTTGACAAAATCGGAATAAGAGGGCAGCAGCTTTCTCTATTTAAGAGTTATCTTAGTGGTAGGCGACAATGTTTGAAGATCGGTGATTGGGTGAGTGACGAGCTGTCTTTATCCTACGGGGTGCCCCAAGGCAGTATTATCGGTCCTACTCTGTTCCTAATTTATATAAACAACCTTTGCAATCTTAAGCTCTTAAATTGCTCTATTTTCACATATGCCGATGATACTGCCTTAATATTTCATGGTCCATCATGGGAGTTAGCATTTAAACACGCACAGGTAGGTCTCAACTCAGTTACTAATTGGTTGGCTCAAAATTTGCTTACATTAAATGTTACCAAAACCGAATACCTTACATTCTCACTGTCATCTCCGGGTAAACTTCGATCTGCCTCTTACACGCTGATTGCTCACTCTTGCAATTTACCATCACAATCACGCTGCATCTGCCCTAACCTTACTAGAACGAACTGTATTAAATATCTGGGCGTACAGATTGACGATACCCTTACATACCATTTTCACATTGACTCACTAGCCTCTAGATTGCGAAAGTTGATCTTTGTCTTTAAGGGTCTCCGCCATATCGCAGATACTAAGATTCTAAGAATGGTATTTTTGGCACTCTGTCAATCACTGACACAATATTGTATAGTGGCCTGGGGAGGATCCTCGAAAACCAACTTATTGAAACTGGAACGCGCACAGAGAGCACTTTTAAAGATTGGATGGAAGTTACCTTTCCGATTGCCCACCACCGAACTCTACAAAACCTGTAATGTACTTTCAGTTCGTCAATCGTTTCTACTTAATCTCATTTTAACAACACATGCACATACTCCCTACGAACCATCTAAATTTGCGACTATTCGCCGTAAACATAATGTTTGCCAGTCGGTGTCGGCCAGTTCTAGTTTGGCGCAACGAAACTACTACTTCCTCAGTAGCTACGTCTACAATAATATAAATAAGATATTGTGTATATATTCAATGTGTAGAACGAAATGTAAAAAAGTAGTTACAGGTTGGTTACATAGTTTGAGTTATGAGGAGACTGAAAATCTCATGGTCCCTTTAAAATAAGGATATAAAAATATATATATATATTTAGACATATATAGAATAAAAAATACAACATATATAGACATAAACACCGGCACTTAAACACACACACACACACACACACACACACACACACACACACACACACACACACACACACACACACACACACACACACACACACACACACACACACACACACACACACACACACACACACACACACACACACACACACACACACACACACACACACACACACACACACACACACACACACACACACACACACACACACACACACACACACACACACACACACACACACACACACACACACACACACACACACACACACACACACACACACACACACACACACACACACACACACACACACACACACACACACACACACACACACACACACACACACACACACACACACACACACACACACACACACACACACACACACACACACACACACACACACACACACACACACACACACACACACACACACACACACACACACACACACACACACACACACACACACACACACACACACACACACACACACACACACACACACACACACACACACACACACACACACACACACACACACACACACACACACACACACACACACACACACACACACACACACACACACACACACACACACACACACACACACACACACACACACACACACACACACACACACACACACACACACACACACACACACACACACACACACACACACACACACACACACACACACACACACACACACACACACACACACACACACACACACACACACACACACACACACACACACACACACACACACACACACACACACACACACACACACACACACACACACACACACACACACACACACACACACACACACACACACACACACACACACACACACACACACACACACACACACACACACACACACACACACACACACACACACACACACACACACACACACACACACACACACACACACACACACACACACACACACACACACACACACACACACACACACACACACACACACACACACACACACACACACACACACACACACACACACACACACACACACACACACACACACACACACACACACACACACACACACACACACACACACACACACACACACACACACACACACACACACACACACACACACACACACACACACACACACACACACACACACACACACACACACACACACACACACACACACACACACACACACACACACACACACACACACACACACACACACACACACACACACACACACACACACACACACACACACACACACACACTTTTAAACACCATCTGCATGCCGTCTTTTTTGTTTCTATATTTTGGTACTTAAATATCTGATTTTCTTAACTATAGTTATCAGTACATTGTTCATACAACCTTAGCCACATTAAATATTGTTAGTAATGTCTATATAATAGGGAGAGGGCCTGGAGATTTGTCATACAGGTCTTGAATCTAGTACAGACTCCAGCTCTCTCAAAGGATAAATTCATCTTGTAACGAATGTATTCATATGTATGTACCTTTGAGAGAAAATAAAACATATATTATTATTATATTATTAAAATATTTCATTTTACCTTTCGTCACCACTGGCAACAAATGGTATTTTTTTTCTCGTTTGTCCCCAGTGGCAACGAAGCCAGTGGTGACGACTGGGAACAAGCCGTTGAAACATTACGCTTCGCCACCTCGGGTCTGTACTGACCGAACGCCGAACTGTCCCTAGCTCACCGCCCGCGGGTGCACGTTCGCCCGGGTCATTACACATCCTCCTGCCCAACGCATGCCCTCTACGTGCGGCCGTGTATACTCGTCACCTGACACGTTCCGCCTTTATTACTATATCGACAAAGGAGGTGGCGGCTTCCTACGCCTTCTCGCTCTCGACTATGGACTGACTCGGAATCTGGTATAAAAGATTGAGTGGTGTCAAGGAGAATTTTCATTCCCTATGACACCACCAGTGGTGCCGTAGGTAATTACATATTCCCTGTGATACCACTGAATACTAGTGATAGCGTGAATACATAAATATTGTTCAAAAAACTGTTTTCTGTTGGAAGCCGATGATTTATCATTTCCCTTAAAAAGCATTGGGACTCATCTGATCTGCTTTTCGAATATCGCAAATACAAACGAAAAATATGTAATTTAAATATGTAAATGGTTTACGTAATATACATATGTTATTTAATACGGCAAAGATTTTTCTCTTTTGTTTATGGGAATGTACAGTGAGTCGCCACACAGTAGGATGTTGTGCACATAATTATTGCCAGTATGATACACATTTATGCTACATCTGTGTCTGTCATGGACAAGTCATGGAGATGTATAGCATAAACACCAACCGCCTTTTTGAATAAAATAATAATTATATTTTATACTGAATAATAATAAACAAAAAATGTATCACAAAGTCAACTGAAAAGCGCACGAACGGCAGGACAGCTTATGGCGAGCTGAATGTGAATGGCGACACTGCAATCCAGATGTTTCAGAGAGTCGGTCAGGTCTTCGTCTCCGGCTTGCCTTTAGATAGTTGGTGTGTAATTTCAAGAGCGTCCGCAGGACTCTCAACTCAGGCTTGATTTGATCGCCGGCTAGAGGGGAGCTGCAAGAGGTAATATGCTCGGGGGTAGATGTATTATTTTCAAGGGCA
Organism: Catocala nupta; assembly: GCA_963675205.1. Classification (NCBI taxonomy): domain Eukaryota; kingdom Metazoa; phylum Arthropoda; class Insecta; order Lepidoptera; family Erebidae; genus Catocala; species Catocala nupta. The sequence continues at coordinate 28,360,678 of OY776091.1, read as the reverse complement.
TAATTACGAGGTAACCCACGCCGGGTCACTCTTGTCTCGAGACCCGTGATGGCGAAACTGGCACCGCATTGCTCGATGACCCTAGCCGTTCACATCGGTGTTTTCCTCTTACTGTCTTTATGTCAACTTACTATGCTTTTGGTAGCTATATAAGGGGGCCCATCTAGTGAGTCTGCGAGTCACCGTCTGCCTTTCCAGCCAGATTAATGACAGTATTTTTGGCGGCAGAAACCGTTATTCACCCATAATTAATTATTATATATTGTAGTTCAACACCTACCGCGGCTAGTTCATAGCTGAGCTTCTATAGCGCAGTTGTCGAGGATATTCGATAGGTGCCCCATCCCACTTTAGATTAAAACTCGCAAAGGGCCACTTCACGTTGGACCTATGTCCCTATGTAAGCCTCCCAAAGGGCCGAGACCCGAGACAGATTAGCAGCGACTGAGCCGACTATAAGACAATGACAGAATAATTTCCTTTATTAACTTTATGCTTTACTTAAACTTGATATATCACGATAACTATATCAATCACAATAGTGCACTTCATGTTTACGTAACTAAATATCCTTTAAAATAACGTAAGATTAATTTTGTCCGCTGTTCGAGTTAAAATCGAACACTCAGCTAATGCGCATAAATGCATCACTAGCAATTGTGCTCATTAGCGTTTTAGTTGAATCTTTTAACCAGTTCGCGATCGATTCTCGTTGAGACACCGCGTGCTTAAACCAAAACCATTAACCATTTATACCATTTACCATTTATTTTACTAATTTATAGTATTAGTCAAGTATATTTTGTTCAATTAGCATAATTTTAGTTTACGTGACTTTTGTTGATAGTTATTGAAATCTTGTGTTAATTATATTACATAATTACTCGCAACTTACATTTTTTATTTAACTACATTTACCATACCATAAAACTCTAAACAGAAAGTAGTGTCTTAGGACTCTTAGGTCACCATAGCGCCGCGGAGAAGTAAACACTACTTTCTTCATCCGCCATGGGTTCTATTATTATATTATTTTATATATTATGTTTCTTTTATTCGTTTATTAAGGTTCACCAACAATTGTTTACATTAGATCTGAGGAGTAATACATTTGTTGTAATCTGGTAACAATGTAACAATTACTTAAAAGGTAAACACCGCATAATAATATTTGATACAAGATCATTAAGTTAATACATAGGTAGAAAACATGTATATAGCTAGAGATATATTCTCAAAAATAATTATGTTAGGAATTAATCAAATTCCAGTAAACTGCTTAAAGTAGATTTTTGTTTTAGAATTGAGTCAGAGTGAAAGTAAATAATATCACTGCAGCTGTTCAAAACCTTACAAAACCTTGAATAGGGCGCCTAGAACGGTCTTTTGCAAGGGAGGACACAGTGGTGTGACTGGACGACGCGGAAGCCTGGCGGGAACGCAAAACTTAAAGAGGGTAACTAATAAGGGCAGTCAATACTACTATGGTTTAGAATTTTGTACGCAAACATTGCGTCGTTCATCTTTCTGCGGTCATCTAGAGATTTCATACCGAAATGTATTAATCTGCTCTTATAGGTGCGTATTTTCTTGGCAATTCCATTGGTAAACGCGAGATGCCAAAGAAATCAGTTTTGGATACGCTCGAGACGCAATGAGTGAACTGCGTAATGAGGCCGCCAAATCACACTGCATTATTCAAGGAACTACGAGCTACGAATCATACAGTTAAAAAGCAATATTTTAGTTAGGTTTTTTCAAAAGACTTTACAGTTCCTTAAAACAAAGCCTATAATTTTTTAAGCCTTTTTGATCAATTTATCTAAATGGGACCTAAAAGATAGTTTCCTATCAAACAGAACATCAAGATCACGGATAGCTTCCACTTCGTTAAATTTAGAATGGTTAAGATAGTACTCGGAATTAATAGGTTAAGTTTTAGGGTAAATTTAATAAAGTAACATTTATTGCAGTTTAGTTGCATGCCATTGTTTTTGCACCACTGTGTTAGCCTATTAAGATCTCTCTCTTTAGATTCAATTTTTCACACAAACTTGAAGTCGTCAGCATATATAAAGACTTCTGAGAACTGGAAACAATCCGAGACGTCGTTAATGAAAAATTAAACAAAATAGGGCCTATATGTGACCCTTGAGGAACACCAGATGATATATGCTGCAATGTTGATTCAAATCCATTTACCACTACATAGAATAGTCTTTCTGATAAATAAGATGTCAACCACTTAAGCAAAGATCCAGCAATGCCATAGGCCTGTAATTTAGAAACCAAAATTTTGTGAGGCACTCCGTCAAAAGCTTTGCTGAAGTCCGAGTATATCACGTCGACTTGATGTCCCAAGACTATTGTCTTTGATAAAAATTTTGTGAAAGGCACCAGGTTAGTAGAAGTAGATCTACATCTGACGAAACCATGCTGATAATCACTTAAATAAAGCTGTAAATGATTTTGAATGTATAGGCATTTTATCGCTTCAAAGATTTTCGCAAATTATGATAATATTGAAATACGTCTGTAATTAGATACAATCTCGATGTTGTTTGATATGTGTATTGGAACCACTTTTGCCACTTTCCATTACTTGGGGAACAATCAGTGAATAGTGACTTTTTTATAAATTAGCGTCAGAGGGTGGGCTAACTTAGTAAAACACTTTTCAATAAAAATAGGAGGCACGCCGTCCGGCCCCGCGCCCTTCTTTATATCGACACATCTTAAATGTTTCAATATTATTTTATCGTCTATATAAGGGATATTTAAATACAAACTATTTGCTGCTAGTGATTGCAAGCTGTCAGAGATAAAAACGTTACTAGCACTGTAATCGGGACTATAAACAGAGTCAAAGTAAGAGGCAAACAACTCACATATGGAAGTACCATCTGTTGATGCATTTGATCCATCTGTCATACATCTAGGATATGCACTAGATCCACCTCTTTTGGTTTTAACATGTGTCCAAAACAGTTTAGGATTTTTCTGAGTTCATCTTCTAGTAAACATATATAACTATTGTAACATTCGGTGGCTAAAAGATCACAATTTTTGCCGGTATATTTTAATTCAATTGCATCTAATGCGTTTTATATTTTTTGTAACGCAACCTAAGCTTACATTTTCCATTCAAAAAAGTTTAATTAATTTTCGGTTGAACCCCGGAGAAAATTTATTTCTTTTTGGTTTACGAAATGGAATAAACTTATATATGTCAGTATTAATAATTTCGTAGAAGACTTCCAACATTTCGTTCACATCACTGTGTCGCCCGAATAACGAGTTCCAGTCCAGATCTTGCAAAAATTTACAGATAGATTAGTAATCTCCCTTATAAAAATTAGGTCTTTCATTATCGATATTATAGGGAAGCCTAGCCTTCTGAGCCAAGGTTATAGCAATCTCTAGAGGAGGGTAGTGTTGATCAATATTGCTCATTGGATTTAAACATTCGCTTACACTACACGATGGTAAGGTTGATAGAACCAAACCAAGTGTACGACCAGTAGAGTTTGTTACAAAATTGAGTTGTTCTAACCTATAGATATAAGTAAAATCCAATAGAGTTTCACTTATACTAGATAGTTTATGGTTACTAACAGTATCTTTTATTAATTTTCCAATCAATATAACTGATATTAAAATCACCAACAATACAAACTTGTGAGTCTATAATTTGTTCAAAGACTGCATTACAACTATCAATATAATATTCCACAGAAGCAGGACGTACCGGCGGCGGCAAGTATATTACGCAAAAGATCACCTAGCTTACTGGACGTGAACCAGGTTTATCTATGACTACTCAAAGGTCTTCGCAACTACTTGCCCAATTTTTATTGCGTTTGGAATTAATATTATTTTTGACAGCAATTAAGACTCCAGCCCCGTCCTTACTACACTGTAGACTAGAAGTTTCTCTGTCTCGCCTATATACCACATACTTATCATCAAACAATTTGCTACTTAGTACTGAATTATTGAGCCAGGTTTCTGCTAGAATAATAACATCGTAATTGTTCCAACAAATATTACGATAAAACACATGCGTTTTGTATGCACTTATATGCTTAAGAAGCATACCAGCAAGATATTACTGCATATTTTGAATGAGCGACTCAAGAGATTCTTGTCGAGAGAAATTGCCACAGATCATGCAGGCTTTGGGAAAGGGAATTACGTCAATTAATCGAAAAAGCACGAGAATTCAACAGGCTGACATACATATGCTTTGTTGATTTTTCGAAAGCTTTCGACTCAGTGAAATGGCCAAAACTATGGAAGACCCTTCTCGAAACGGATGCACCCAAGCACCTTGTACACCTATTGAGGCGCCTTTATGAAGATGGAACATCTTCAGTGGGGACAGACAACATATTGTCCAGTAGTTTCCATCCAAGTGCAGGAGTCCGCCAAGGATGTATCATATTCCCACACCTATTTAACATCTATTCGGAGATAATGCGGATTACTCTGGAGGACCGGACGGACAGTGTCAAAATAGGAGGGCGAACAACATCGAATTTGCGCTATGCAGACGACACCACATTGTTCGCAACAAGCATTAGCCATATGGAGCAGCTGCTAACCAAAATGGATCAAGTAAGCCTGCAGTTTGGCCTAAAGATAAATAGGAACAAGACCAAGATCATGATCGTCGACCGCATCAATCACAATTCACCACAGTAACGTTGCGAACAGTGAAGTCGTACAATTTTATATCTATCTCGGGGCTCTAATTTCTAGTGGCGGTGGCTGTATTGACGAAATAACGGTGCATGGCTATTACAAGATCTACAATGGAAAAACTTAAGAAAGTGTGGTAAAGTCAGCACATCACTAAAGCCACGAAAATTCGCCTCGTCCGGGCACTAGTGTTCCCCGTGTTCCTCTATGCTGCAGAAACATGGACGTTACGGGAATTGCAGAAGAAGAAGATAGATGCTCTCGAAATGTGGTGCTGGAGGAAGATGCTTGGGATATCTGGGACAGAGTTCCGAGCAAATATCTACATACTGAAAGAACTTGGCATCAAGCAGCGTCTATCAGTAACTGTTCAGACGCGTATTCTAAGATTCTTTGGGCACGTGTCAAGGGACAGTACTGACTCCATAGAGGGTCGGTCGTTCAAGGAAAGGTGGAAAGCAGGAGAGTGCAGAATATCACGATCATCATCATGAGATGGACTGACCAAGTTAAGTCAGACGTGGGTGGTCCATTGCATGAGTGTACAAGACATGCTGCTAACCGGAAGAAATGGCAGAACATCGTGAGGCGTGTGGCGAACTAGAAAAATACACAAAGAAAAATATAATGAAAACGTTCACAACATTTTGACCCGAGAATACTACTTCAGCCGCTGACGTCACTGCACTGTTCAATGTGGGTCGATAATACGCAGACACACATTTTCGGATTTAAATTATTACCATTTCAATGCATAAATATGTTTGTTAGGTAGTTTATCTTTTACACAATGGCAATGGAAGAACATAATTTTAGTATTTTTATCTTAAAACAGTTCCTATAATAAAACTATAAAACAAAACAATGTAAAGAGTAAATACTTAAAAGGTCTTCTGTCTCAATTTTTAAATATATCACTTACTTCAGCTCTATAATCGTGCCTAAGATCCGTGACTCTAGCGGTGTGCTCCTCTCTCAAAGATTCTATCGTAGCTCTGTTCTCTTCTATCATCCGTGATCTCTCCTTAGTGAAGTTGGCTTGAAGTTGGTCACGTAACTCTGACAAGGCGCGTTCATTTTCTGTAACAATGCAATAAATGCTTACGTAAATATGTTCAAGCATAAATACTGTAAATCGCAACTTTAATTACATGAAATGGTTACCTCCTTTAAAATACTCTGAGTGTAGAGAACTACTAGTTTTTTGTTTGTTTAAAAATGCTACTCCCGCACTAGGAATAATTTCTGTGTCGCAGGGGACTTTACAAACATTCAAACAACGGACACAAAAGCACCCAGACTCGGCACAACCATTTATGAACCACACAATTTTTTGTCCCGTGTGGGATTCAAACTCACAACTCTCGGCGCAGTGGCCGTGGTAAGGCTACCGCTTAAACAACTACGCCATCCGAGGCAATCCGTGCAGTTATGTCAATAACTAAAATTGTACTTAAATTCTATTTCTTCCATTTTTTTTAGCGTTCGAAGAATTATGGTTCGAAAAAACTCTTACACAACAGCTTTGTCCGTCTGTCTGTTATACAACTTTCAACTCTATGACCGTAAGAGCTAGAGACTCGCGGTCAACGCCATTCGACTCAGCATAGTCGATACACCCCAAAATGATTATGACCTTTGACCTCTGACCTCAAGGTCACGTGCTACAATTCTTTCGAACTCTAAGATTTACGGCAATTCATTGCTGTTTCTCACTTGTTCTTTTATACTCTAGATTATCGTAGATAACATAGGTCAGATTTATTAACCTGACGGGTAGCCGTTAAGCGTTCATCGTTAGGTGTTCGCTTATTGCTTCATCAATTACAATACAAAAGAAGTAGGTAATTTTGCAAGTGGTAAACAGTAGTTCCTACCAGACCTTTTCGGCAACACATAGGGCTTTTTTCTATGAATATTTATTTACCTATTTCCAGCTGTTGTTGTTGTTCAAGAAGCTTTTCTCTGTATTGCTGTTGGAGCCTGTTCATGTTGTCTAAGTGTTGCTTCTCTGCCGATTCGATGTCTCGCTGATACCGCTCCGCTAATTCAAATGTGGCTTTATCTAAGGAATGTCTGTGAGTTTGTTCTGCTGTTGATAGTGCCTGAAAGATATTCATATAATTAATATAAGCCTTGAAAATACAACACTGCAAATGTCCAGCCTAAGGGCTGAAAATGGATGTGATTGAAATTGTATTAAGGTAATTTTTTTTTCATCATTCCATTATTTCCTATTCACATTTATAACATGACCTTTTTTTAATTTTTGATGTTAGTAATTCCTAATATTTGAAATTACTAAATGATATGGCAATAAAATATTTGACATCACAACTCCAACATCATGATATTCTACTGTAATATTTTAAGAAGGAAAGGAAAAGCAGAGCTGCTTGAATTTCACTTAATTGAACTTCTCTTAATCTGAATCTACTATATTTTCTTTTTAGTGTTATCTCATTTGTTCAATAAAAAATATATCACTATTATACTCTTTAATAGAAAGCATAACAGAAAATAACATACATTATACATACATTTTATAACAGTAAATTTTACCTCTTCCATCTCCCTGCGATGTCTCTCTGCCTGCTCACTCAATCTCATTCTCTTCTCGGTGAAAAACTTTTCTTCTGCCTCTTTTAACTCCTCCTGCAACTCCGCTCTTAGTTTCCTTTCTTTTCCCGACCATTCAACTCTTATACTCTCTAACTCTTTCTGTAAGGATAACTCTAGTCTTCTTCTCTCATCTCCTTTGTTCCTTTCTATCAAATCTCTAGTCCCCATATCAGGTATAAGAGGAGATTTAATAGGTTTTGGAAATGCCTCATCCTGGGTTTCAAACTGATATACTACTACTACATTGTCAGAACTAGACTTGCCCTGGGATAGAATAACTCCATCCAATCTAGGGCTTGTCAATCCCTTACCTAAACTTGACGCCGAATCTGAAGACTTAATTTGGGAAGCTATTACAGGTTTATTCAAAGGTTTAAATGTAGACAAAGGACTCCATGGTTTACCGTAATCGAGTCTCGGTGATTTCATTTCAGATCCTAGACTTAGTGTTGGAGAAATTTTAATTTGAGGTGATTTTAATGATAGTTCATGTGATTTTAAAGATAATTCGTGAGATTTTGACTTCGATTCTTCGATAATTGAAGTCTTTTTAGACTCTTCTGAGTCCGATTGGATTGACTTCGATAAGTCTAATGTAGGAACTTTGATTTGAGGTATTGGAATGTTTTCACTTCGATGTCTGTCTGACGTAGATTTCTTCTCTGAATTTTCTTCTTCTTTAATACTAGATTTTTCTGGGATGTCGTTTTGTTTTTCTTTGCCATTCGATTCGTCGAGATCGTTCAGGTCTAAGTTGGCGAATTCTCTGTCTGGAGAATCTATTGATGTTTCAGATTCTATGCTTTCCATTAAATTTATTGATATTTTACTCTTTTGTGGTATCATTGGTGATCTGTAAAATAAAAAGAATACAAATATAATTTTAAAATTTACAAAATCTTCTTTCCTAACCAATCACTTAATTAGATGCAAGTAAATTTCCACCAAATCTTTGTTAACTACTAAACCATACAAATATTATATATTCGTTGTAAAAAAATTGTTATTACAGGCCACATCTTACTTGGTCTTAGCCTACTTTGACCCTTTTTTTAACGTGCGGGAATGCGCCCTCCAGGGCGCGAGCGAAGGGGTTACGTCGGACTCACTCGGGGTAAGATGGCGAGACCCTGGTTATACTGACTAAACCTACTACGGAGGCCGCGTGAAACATTTTCACATGCAATAGCGACTCCACCGAGGTTTCGGACCGCCCTGAAAAACGACAAGCCCCTACACGAAACTACCCTACCTAATATCAAGTCCACATTTGCACTACTGTCCCCAAGACTTTGATTTTGACAAATTCATTTCTGACGTCCTAAGGTAGAGCAATCCGAGAACGGACCTACTACCGAACCAAGTCATTTCCATGCTACATTTTGCTTATGTAAATATTTAAACTACCAAATACAGTCAGTAATTATTCTTACCTTGGCCTAGCCTCTTTCTCAGAAAACACCGGCTCCTCTAAACTAACAGGCGTCGTCTCTATATCTCCAGGTCGCACCAAATCGGATATCTTCTGAAAGTTCTTCTGGAATAAATCCGGTTTGATGTAGTCGCCAGGAGGAGGGCGTAGCACCCGGCGACGAGGCGACGTGCCCCGGGTGTGGCTGTCGCTTTCTATAAGTGGAATATATTTCAGAAAATGTAGAAGTAAAGTAACTATAATTATATATGTATCTTTAGTGTAATCGAAGAAACACTAAATACGTAAAATAGTTCTGTCTACCCCTTTGAAAATATAAACGCGTGAATCTATGACGTATGTACTATCGACTTGAGTGACCGATGACCACTCCTAAGGTTAAAATCGCATAGCAGGCCACAACTACGACCTTTTTGTTTGAGTTTTTTACAAGCGCTTTTTAAGGGCGGAGTCACTTAAAGTCAACATGTGTAAGGGATTTTTTTTCTGAAATGGTCAACCCTCGCTCAAGTCGATTGTACATATGTTATTTTTCTAATGTTGTTTTTCTCGAAGACACGCGTTGGCCTTTATGAACTTAAAACCTGTTTTGTTTATATGGTTTTTACTTAAATCAGAGTTACGCATTGCATTTTTGGTGATTTTATAGTACCATAGCAAATTAAAACCATAATAATATACGTATACATTTCGCAAAGATGGTGCGAAATATATATTCATCTAAATCTAAACCATACATGAATCAAATATACTTATTTAGAAGTAACGTATGTAGTTTATCTACTCATGCTTCAATATATTATCGTTGTGATTAAATTGGCATCTGAAGACAGCCTTTCCATTTGTAAAAGTGTTGTTCTATCTGGTCTATTTAAAAAATGTTACCGTGTGTATAGAATTACAGTCAAATTATAGTATCAAAATATGTTTCGTTGTACACATTATATTTTAAAGTAGGTACAAATGGAATTTCATTTCATCTTTGTATAGGGAAAACCTTAATTAATCATTAACTCTAAAAAAAATATGCGAATGCTAGAAAACCACAAATAAATCAATTATTTGGATGTGTATCGATCTAGTGGGGCCACTCGAGCTAGACCGAAAAATCTTGTGTATAGAGAACTGTTGAATTTTGACAATTCTTTGATAAACGTATATACGTACGTACATGGGTTACGTTGATTTTGTATATTTTATACTTACCTAGATCATATATTTGATCTAACTGCGAAAGTTCAAAAGATCTACGGGTCTAGCTAGTTGTTATAAAGACTTATAGGTATATTCATAGGTACATTGGTAATACATAACAACGGTGTGCTTTTTTTGCACGTATGAATTCAAACTACAAAGGGCCCTGCCGAGCATTTCTCCTGTTCTGTTAAAGATCCCTGGGAGTTAATATATGAATCGAGAGGTACATTGGCACAAGTTACGATCAGTATTATTTTTATCTATTCCGAGCGTAATACAACCGCGGGCCCTGCTGGATGGGTGAGGCGATTTATTGTAATTTCTATCATAATAATTGAGGTACATTGGATCTTGTTAATACATTTGTTAGTTACACTGAACAAACAAAGCATTGCCACTAATTTTTTCGGTCTAGCTCGACTGGCCCCGCTAAATCGATACACATATTATTTGGTACCACAGCACCCTTGGATTAATATTTTTTATTGCATCAATTTATTTGATCAACTTAATCTATATTGTAGGAACCCGGCATAACAGTCTCAAGATATACTTAATTATCACACACTTACTACGAATTCTGAGCACCATAATATTAGCTTAGACAACGTACGACGCAACACTATAAAATACCAACTGGCTTTATAGCATTACAGGCCTTGGAAGCGCCACATGGTTTCTCAACGACTAAGAATTCAAGGAGACTGTAGTCAGTTCTGCGAAGGTCGTCACACGCGATTTAGAAATAAAAATACTGTTTGAATATGATTTACGGATGGTAACCATGGAAGAAAATGTTTTAACTCAAACGACAGTGATTGATTTGAATTTCAGTTCCTTTAAAGAAAGGTTACTACTAATTATCTTAAGTTACCACGTTTCGGTTCCAAAACGACTACAAATTCAAGGTGTATATAACCATGAAAATGTAGAATGAAAACCGTGACAAATAATGCGTTTACATTATTTTCAGTAAGATATACATTCTTTTCTTTTTATCGATTTATCAATATCAAATTGTTTTAGTCCATACTTAAACAACACTAACAGCTGACTCGGTAACCTGAGTGAACCCGAAAATGACCAAGCGCAATTTTGATAGTTATGTAATGCGTATGTTTTGATGTATTATAAATAATAAATAAATAAAATATTAGAAAATGTCATAAAATTTAAAATGATTTGTTATATGCCGAGGATAGGGCACATAGGCTATATTTCAGATATACATATGGTTCTAAAATATGAACATGCTTTTTTTTTACACGCTGTATATAGGTAGTTTATAATTTTAATATATCAGCTTAACCATATCGAGACATTCTCCATATATAAGATTAAGACCTGCTGCCTAGTGTTATATCTACATTAACATTATAAAGAGAAGATATTTGCATTTTTATTTGTAATGTATAAACTCAAGGATTATTGGACCGATTTTATTAATTCTTTCACCTTTGGAAAGCTACTTTATCCCGATGTAACAGATATTTAAAGCCACGGCGGCAGTGCCGTTATCTTAAGCAAGGGTAAAACCGGGAGGGATATCTAGTTATGTATACAAATAGCGGAAATCTAAAAACAATAAACTTATTTTTATATACAAGAATTATACGTAGTGCTGGCGGTATCTTTAAAAAGTAATTGAAAACAAAACAAACAATATAAATGATACATTTCTAAAAATGACTAAGTCGTTCTGAAGCTTTAAATATAAATAATGTCCTCCAGACCGAATTTCGTCGTCAAAATCTTAACGAAGACTGACCATCTGCGCAGGAGATATTATAGTGCACAAGTGTGTGCGCAAACACAAAGGCACTCTCTGTTCCCTAACTCTCATGATCCGATGGGACGGCAATCCGACACGACCGGAGAGAGACCAGGCGTAGGACCAACGGCGACACGTGCGCACCGAGGCATAGAGGTGTCTAACACCGCCAAGTCCTAACTCCGGGCTGCTATTGAGATTTCTTAACAGAAAAACCCAATAACTTTTTGTTGGCGCGACCCGGGATTTGAACCCAAAATCTCATGCATAACAGTCGCATTCACTACCTGCGCCACGGAGGCAGTCGTTTTAAATGTAACAACTATAGCCCATTACCGTTAGACTGCCACGCAGAGGTCTCGAGTTCGATCAAGACCTCTGACTTTTCAAAAGTGATGAGCTTAACGGTGAAAGAAAACATCATGAGGAAATATGCAGGAGAGTGTCTGAGTGTTCTGCACCATGTTCTCGAAGAACCTAAAACCTAACCTAAATGTAGCTTCAGTAACTTAGCAAACACACTAACCTATTTATATTGACGTTCATAAGTGTTACTTTGTTACCTAAATGAATAAATGATTTTGGACTTTGACTTTGAACATGTGCGAAGTTTACTAACACGCACTGGGCCAGAGTAGAGTTCATGGCCTAACACCTTCTCATACTGAGAATGAAAAGAGACCCGTGCCCAGCAAAAGGATTGTTTATATTTATGACTTACATACTAAATTATATAATACAAATAAAATGACTCCGTAACAAAATCATTTGTTAAACTATCAATCAAACATACCATCAGTGGAGTTGTCTGAATCTGAAGGACTATTTATTCGTTTCCAAATTTCAGGGGTAGAAGACGTTTTTCGAATGCTTTGGAATATAGGCAGTGGAGCAGGTTTGTTTTTCAACGGAGATAATATTCTGGGATTAGGCAAAGGAAGCTTAATGGGTGAAGGCGGGCTATCTGAATAGGATAGGGGAAAAGAGTTATTGTTACATAGACACATAGTTTGAAACCTCTATCCCCAAAGGGGTAGGCACACCCACTTTTCTCTAACTACAGTTTAAGGTTCTACGTAATAGGACGGCAAGCCTACTTGACAACAAATATAGAGGGTATCTGAAACTTCATTCAGAGCTGCTAATACTGATAATTTTTATCAGATGATCCCATTAACATTTCGCTGGACATGGAAACCAAACCTTAGGCTTCATACACAATAGCATTCACTATTGAAGCCTTTTAGTTAGCCTTCAGAATTAAATACCTGTCGCTGGTGTTGCCCAGCACTATGACCTGTCCTTTCTTTTTAAAGAAAATATTAAATTCACCAGTTTTATACGTTCTATGGTGAAAACCGCAGATATGGCCTATAGAGTAGGTATTTATTTCGAAATGTTGGTATTATACGCCCCTTTTTACCTTCTCGGGGATAAAAGCGTGTGCCTATGTATATATTCTACAAATCTTACCAGCAAATAAGAAAATACTAAAAATAAACTTACCAATAGAATCTCTATCTGATCCGGAAAAGCTCTTCACCTCTCTCGGACTATCGTTTGGCCTCGGCGGCAATGGGGGTCTCGCTGACAGAGGGGTCAAGACTATCTGGTTCAACGGGACCATGGGCGGTGATATCACAGGCGATGATGGGCTGATAGGTGATGAAACCACGTGAGGTGATGATGGGATGACTGGTGATGGGGCGGAGGGAGGCGCGGCGGATATGATTGAGCTCTGACCATCGTTCTGTTCTGATGAACTGTTTGAGCCTGGACTGAGTGTTGGCTCTGGAAGATTTTCTAATTTGAATCTGTAATAAAGAAAAGTATTATTTGTAAAGCAGCGATAGCTAGTCTAGTGGAAAACCGTTGGACTGTCAAGCAGAGGTCTCAAGTTCGATCCCGAGACGCGCATCTCTGACTTCACAATCTTTATACGGATTTTATCGCGTTGTTTATTTTTATGAAACACTATTAATATATAATTTTGAAACTTTAAACTACTATTGTTAAACATTTTTACTAGTTACTGTTAACTTGTAAAAGTGTTTAACAATAGTAGTAAATTCAATGTATAACATTCGCGTAAACATAAGACAATATTTTCAAAACTATGTGCGTATTAAATATAACTATTTAATACCTACAATTTTTTTAATTCCAAATGAAGAAATCTAGATACAAAAAAAATGTTTAACTAATACTTTAAAGCAGCGATAGTCAAGTGGGAGACGGTTGGACTACCACGCAGAGGTCCCGAGTTCGAACCCAAGGCGCGCATCTCTGACTTTTCAAAGTTATATGAGTATTAAATAGTTAAATATCGCTCGCTTTAACGGTGAAGGAAAACATCGTGAGGAAACCTGCATGTCTGAGAGTGTTCCATAATAATCTCCAAGAAATGTGAAGTCCGCCAACTCGCAATAGGCCAGCGTGGTCGACTATGGCCTAACCCTACTTAAACTGGGACTATTCTCAGAGTAACTAGGGTTAGGCCATACTCGGGCCTATGCCCGTGCCCAGCATTGGTCCAGTTTAATATAAGGATGACAATATTATTATTAATGTAAGGATGGCCTAGTAGGGAGAACTTTATACCATGGAGAGCTCTCGAGTTATATCCCAAAGCACGTCTTAACTTTATGAATCTGTTTGCATATTATATATTTATTTATCACTTGCTTTAAAGGTAAAGGGAAATATCGCGAGAGAACCTGTATGTATAAGTGTTCTCTATAACATTTTCGAGCATACGAGAAACCTGCTACCTTCACTGGATTAGATTGATGGAGCCTTACTACTGAGTTTGATAAAAGAAACATATGCATTTCAGGTATCTGATTAGTCCAACACTGATATTAATCATTTATCAAATAATTATATTTTTTCATACAAATATTATACAGCTGAAATTATCTAGTATGAACTATTGAGTTCGTCGGAAAATTCTTTCTCGATGTAAATACCTAATATATAAATAAACTAGAGGACCCAAAAGACGCTGCCTTAAACACAAGAAAAAATAATTAAAAAAGAAGATTCTCGAATCCACTTGAACACAAACAAAAAATTGCATCAACATCGGTCCAGCCGTTTAGGAGGAGTTTAATTACAAACACACGCACAGAAGATTTATATATATTATATGACTTCAACATTACCTGACGCTCTTTCTGTCTTCTTCGAAGCTAGCGGGCTGTTTCTGCTTCCCCATAAATATACTATCGACCCTTTTGTGCAGCGAGTCTGTCAGCTTCTCTCTTAGAATACCTTTTGGAGGATCACTCTTCGTTACAGAGTCTAACGCCAATGACTTATCTGTGTCTGGACTAGGCAAATCGGATTTTGAAACTTTGAGAAACATGCTACCTTTGCCTGTAAAAAGAATTATTTTGGATTAAATCTAAATAGTAATGATCCCTTTTAATTGGTGTTTAGATGAGCAGAAAATGGGATTGAGATATTTTTTAAGTCCTCATTCGCGCTATGCTTATTATATATGTAAAGACTCCGCAACAACTTTAATGGTTTATAAAAATTTAAAAAGCACCTCGACCCGCTAATCCAATTAATGGATAACACAATTTTATGTCCTGTGTTTTGTTCGAACTTATACTCCAACACTCGGCAAGTTCGATACACACACGGGACGAAAATGTATTTTTAAAGTCACGTTCTATTTTTATAGATTGTCTTATTCCTCCTTTATAAATTGCATGGATGCCCTGGTACATGAATAGTAGTTTAAATAGGAAATTAATTGTTATTGGCCATGACTCAGATCTGGACACATTCCACACAACAAATGTCTTTACATGATGAAGAAAACTGCTTTGCCTGACTGTGAGGACTGGATCTGGTGGAATGTGGAGTTGTGGAGGACTTACACCATGTATTGATAAAGTCTGTCAGATATGTCTAGCAGAAATAATTTTGTGTCCGATTTATAATTTATAATAATTTATTTATTCAATAATAATAATAATAATAATAATAATACATACATAGGTATACATTTTGTTATTAGTCTCAAATAATATTATACTACAATAAATTATAACTATCCTTAAACTGGTACATGTTTTACTTAGGTATACTTTAATCGGCCGACATTGTGCATTCTAATTTAACTTCAAGCGCTAGGTTTTTATAAAGTGGTTGCCTGAACTAGGTTTAGACCTGTGTTTCAGGCTATTTCTCTACTTACAAAAATAAAATATATGCCAAATAATATTAAAGCTGAGGTCAATGTGCATAAACTTAAAATAAAATATGTATATTGATACAATAAAAATAACTTAGATTACATAATATTATTACAAATTACTAATGAATAGAGCTGACATAGGGATGTTACATAAAATTTTATCGAAACCTAATAGCGGGTTCTGTTCTTTATGACGGATGTATTAAAATAGTTTGATATCTGGTTAGCATTATGTTTAGGTTATGATGGAACTGAAATATGCTGTGCGTAAAAGTTCCAAAAAAAACATGAGTTCAAAAGGCATTGAGAAATATTTTAAAATTAGTATTTATTGGTATACTGAGAGGAATTACGCAGTAGCAGTATAAAATCTAAGTATATACACGGACCTTAAGCTCATCCTTTATTATTTGGGTCTTGAAACATAGCCTGTTAAATGTCGCTATAATGACTTTTTGGACAACGACGCGTTACCAATACATCGCATATCACCAGCAGATACTACATATTTTATCAAAGACTATTAAAACAAAATGTATAATTACCAGTCAACGGCAATCCCTTTTCAATCTTAGTACCCATCAATAACGGACTAAAATTCTCTTCTTCAGGACTAGTCAAGACGTGCATCTTCAAATCAATGATCTCCGACTGCTGCTTGAAAAGTAATTTCGGTCTTTCGAAGGAAGGACGATTATGCAAGTCACGGTCTGACGTATTCCTCATAAGACCCGGTTTACCAGTTAATGAGCTGTCGACACTACGTCTTAAGGGCGATATTCGGGTGTCAACGAGTTTCTTATCCAGTCTTGTAAGTGGCGAAGGTGGTGGTCGGCCCAAAGGTGTCAGACGTCTTGGTCCTGTCAAAGTTTGGTTATCTCTGACGTCAGAGGCATGGTTTTCACTGTCTGTACTAAGTTCTTCATCGCTTTCAACTTTGGTTTCGACCCGTTCCAATACTTTGGTGTAGTCTTCTGATGTTGGCAGTTCCTGTACAGAAATCTGGTATTGAAGTTACACAAATAAATCCTGACTAATACTATTGCAATCATGTGTTTGATAGCATCATTCGCATTAAAAGAAACAATAAACGATGCTGTTTAAAAATTAAAGACTAAGAGAGGCGAATAAATTCATAACTTTAACTTTACCTTAATATCATAAAATCTACTGCTGTGGCAAGCTATCTGAATCTCAATTGATGTATATAAACGAAATTTATATTTTGTACGTTAAAACTGAACAGTTTTGTATAGACCAATCGTTTTCTTTTATTATTAAGGTTGACAACGGAAGGAGAATAGTTGACTGCTAGGTTTATATTACATATACTATCAAGGTAGCTAACAAGTTTGCGGCCCGCCTCGTAGGTGGTTACCATAGATAATAAGTCTTTGCAACACTAGAGCTAACATACGCGTGTTGCCAACCCTTCCTTGAATAAAACTGCTGTGCTGACGTCACAAGAGGCAAAGATCACTCAGAGCCTGAGTAAACTTGGCACTGCAGCAGAAACCACTACGAGTCAGGCTCTCCTACTGCAATGCCAAAAAAACCCAATCAAACACGTCCCACTATAAAGAGAGAGGAACCACAAGCTGCTATTCTGCCCTTCAGTCGACACACAAATCTAAATAGCCACTGGAGTAGAAGAAAAAGACAACCTAAACTTGCCTGCATTGCCTACTATATTTCAACGAGTACTGGATCTAGTGATACTAAAGAGGCAGGAGGAGGATACAAATAACAAGAACGGTACAGGCAGTTTGACACTGATGGCTCAAAAATCCGGAATAGCACACTCGAGTCACCAGAATTCCAACCGAACAGATTACAATCAGGATAACGTTAGACTACTTTTTTAAAACCCGTCGCAAACAGAATGTTTATCTGTCTGTGTATCGAAGCACCGAAATGGATAAATCGAATTTGATTCAGGTTCTTGATTCAAAAATATCACCTGTTTGAAGATCATTAGCTTCTTTCTAGTCGAGAAAGAAATGTTAAGAAATTTGTTAACTCATGTAAATTGTTTTGATTGTCTATTATTGTTTCGGTCAGTGAATACCAAGTTTCTTACCTGCTTTTTTATTTTAAACTAGCTTTGCCCGCGCCTTCGCTCGCGTAAAAGTAGGTTAGGTTAGTAACAGTACTTTATTCTGGATGAAAGGTACCCTATGTCCTTTTCTGTTATCCTGATAACGTGAATGCAAAATTTCATGATAATCAGTCGAGTATTTAAGGCATAAAAGCGTAACAAACAAACAAACAACCTGTTACTTCAATGATATAACATAAACATGGTAATCGCGACTTGGAAGTTGATTTTTTGTGACGGGGCCATATATATTTTAATTTATGTTAGTTTAGTTTAGAAAAAACTCAACTTACGCAAAAGTTAAAGGAAACATACTTCCGAGCTTCATGCCAAAGTGAAAGTGGTTCCAGAGTTAAATAAGTGTCACCTATGATGAAATTATGCACGGTTGGTTCGATTAGTTGATGCAATTTTAATAAGCTATTTGCCTATTAAAATTGCATTGACCTTGATCAGAAACTAGACCGGCACTATCCGAAATGTACCTTTGAATCGTAGAGATAGATAGGTCTGGTACCCATAGCTCAGGTTAAATCTTACTATAGGTACCAGAGATCTAAACAACACTACTTACATCTACAATTTTACCTTCTATTTTACATTTTTGTCTCTATGTAAGTGTTATTGTACAACCTTTATAAAGAAAATAAACTACTATTATTATTAATTCTCGTTGGGATTAAACTTATAATATAAGTTAGTAAAGAACAATTAGGAAAGCTAGAAGCAACGCGCAACGTAACGACAGACAAATTATATTTTCTTACGAGACTGAGATGCGGCTTTCAAAATGATGAAGTAATATTGTTACAACCAGTGCCATCTCTCGGCACTGTGGGGAAGACTCGGCAGTTCCTTCTAATAATGTATTACAGCGCCATCTATTTACGTCTTATTTAACTACGTAGCTTGTCAGTACGCGAAGAGTAGAGAGAGCGGTAGAACTTTCTCGTGTAGTTAATTAAACGCGGTTATGGCGCTCCTAGAAAATTCCAGGAACGCTGGAATCCCGTATAAATGGAACGCACGCGCACCACCAAGTCAGTTTACAATCGTAAGCGGTCAAGTATTCACCGGAGCGAACGGAAGCGAAAATATCACAGAGTTTAAAGCAGTTAGAGTGGGAAAGTGTATAAGTAGTGTGTGCGGTGTTTTGTATTTAATTGCGTGTTAGAATAAAACGTGTTTTAGTCGGTAATATTGTTTAAATTCTTATCCCTCGAACCCAGTACGTAACAATATATTCAATATATGTATACGGCCTATAACAACAGTAAAAACTCTAGAAAGTATATTTTATGATTTTGGATGCACTGATAATGCAGCGCTTCGAATCGTCTCATGTTGTGTGATCGATCTCCGTGTAGGACAAAATAAGGTGATCTAGAAATACAATTAGTTTTTTCAAATCAAGTTGTTCCTTGTTTCAATGTATGTAAAATCTTCTGCGACAGGTATCGCTAACGTTTAAAAGGGCGTTACTTAATAATTAGTAATTCCAATACTTCTATTGCTTTATTGTTCTACATAAACCTTGCCCAGCATTTTCTTAACACTTCCAAGGTGAATTACAAGGACGTATGCTGAATGAAACATTTTACAGCCAAGTTTAACGTGATTTCCAAATTTCCATTGTTCTCGGATTTTGCTCCACGACCCCTAAGTATAACTATCCTATTCTATTGCAAGTTGTAAAATAAAACAGTTGTAGAATAAATATTTCTAGTTGACTCGTCAACAGAAAACCTGCATATTTTATAGTAGTTTCTATTCCATAAAGACTAGATTACAATCTAGGCTAGACCCACAAAACAAAGACAAGACTATTATACTTCAGTACTGAGACCTTTAAACGACCGCTTTCAAGGAATCGATAGTTTCAATATTATATTAGTCACGTTCTCGTGAATTATACATTTAAATCCAAATAGTCTCTAACGACAATCTATAGCCTAAATCTTTTGCGTGACGCCTAAAACTTTACTAAATAATAGGGCTGTTAAAAACGTCTGAGTTTCATATAATAAAGTTATTTTTCACGCTAGAAATCTACATAACAACTAGACCTCATACTCAAAAAGAAAAGAACGATTTGGTAACTGGGTGATTTTAATGCTGTATAAAATACAACTATGATTGCTATCTTATATCCTGGTGGAGATTTATAACCAGAAAATGTATCTTCTAAAATAGTCTGTAAAAATCTGTCCTTCTTATTTTCCCCAGTCGTATGCAGATCTTGTTTAATTAAAAGTCGTAACAAATTCAACTTTAAAGAACAGCATAGAAGCAACAAACGCACTGAAGTCCAAAAGACCATTTCAGTTAAAAAATAGCTTAGCTATTGCAATAGTGTATCTATGACCGAGCCTTTAAAAATATGTAGTGACTCTGCCAAAACATATACAACAATCTTAATTCTCTCTTCGCGGCACAGCGCTTCCTGGAGAAGCTTTAAGTATGCTAACACTACCTTGATCACAACAAAGGATTTTCCAGCTACGATATTCTATAGAATATTTTTCCCAGTCGAGGAAGTCAAAGAGTGTCGGACGAAATGCTTAGTCATGGAAGGCAGGCTCAGTACAATGTACGACGAACATAAAGCGATTTCGCATAAATGCAATACATACGATCGGTTCGAATAATTCAAAATTGCTGTACGCACTCGCTGTACTTTTATGCTTGGATACGTCTGCGTCAGCTGTCTCTATATAATTTGGATTTGCAAGGGTACTATTATAGTAAACCATACATTTGAAGGAAGACAAAAATAAATTAATCTATTTTTCGACTAAGGGTCATTTCACAATCGCCATGTAGCATTTATCTATACAATAAATGACATGCCTTCACTTTTTTCTCACTCTCAAGAACAAAAAGAAAGCTTGCGATTTTTGTTTCGAATACGTTTTATTTGATCACCAGATATGCCCGCAGGTTCACCCGCGTTTATGATTACAGCGCCAGCTCCGTGGATCGTAGCGTGATGTTTTATAGCCTATAACCTTCCTCGATAAATAAGCTATCCAACAATAAAATAATTTTTCAATTCGAACCAGTAGTTCCTGAGATTATCGCGTTCAACCAAACAAACAAACAAACTCTTCAGCTTTATAATATTAGTATAGATTGTAAAAATAGCAAACGATTTTGTTTGTTACGCTTTCACGCCGTAACTACTCGTGTGTGCAGCATCAAGTTCTGGTATACCCACTAAAAAACTTGGGGTGTTCCCTCTCTCACTCAATGGGGGAGCCAGTCGGGAGCTCTCAAAAGATTCGTCCATAGCAGACCCGTGTGTGTGCGGGCCGGGTCAAAAGGACTCGACCACCTCTCGTCCCCAGGGGAGAGCCTCACCGCTCTCCCCTTTCGACGTTAGAAGGCGCGCAGGAACACCGCGCGCGCCCTCTTGGAGCTCTTAATTTACGGGTGCGAGGTCCTCTGAGGCCCCGCCACCCGAAGCCCCTAGGTGGGAAACTGTTACCAACCTAACCTAACCTTTATTTATGCGAGCGAAGCCGCGGGCAAAAACTAGTAATATTATAAATGCGAATGTGAGTTTGTTTATTACGCTTTCATTATCTACGCGACCATCATGAAATTTCGCACACACGTTGTCAGGAGTAGAGAAACACATAGGATACCTACCCATGTAACAAAATAAACATTGAATCAAGAGGCGCGTCCAATTTACTCTATTGAAAGGTTAATTAGGGTAACAACACGTTTATCAACCTATAAAGACGCCTACATAAGGTGTGAATTTGGCGACAGCCTTGGTCATGCAACGGTGACCATAAAATCGATAGCAATTACGCGATGTAGGCATGTGTGGCATTTCACGTCACGAGAATACGTATCGGTAATAATAGTATTTGTTAATTATAATTATAATATTTAGTTTAGGTATTTAGCCACAACTATAAAAAGTCTAGCCATAAATATTTATATATTATATAAATATTTATGGCTAGACTATTTATAGATATGGCTAAATACCTACAAAAATAATGCTATTGTAGTATCCACGTCTAAATAAATAGACCAAATGTTATGGAGTTTGGTATGGAGATAACTAGGTTTTGAAGTAACGCGAACAGAGTTGAAAATTGTTACATATAAGTATATTCTACCGTGGGCTATGCGTTCCCAACACTAAAGATACCATTTACGCGTTGCAAACCGTCATTTGCGTCCGATATTTAAATATTGGTAAACTACACGGCGGAAAAGGTATTTAAGTCGTTTTTGCTGATTACTGCCTTAGAATAGATGCCACAATAGATGTAATTTGGGCACTGTTGACCTAGCAAAGCATTAGCTACTGCTTGTCAGACGAATAAAACTCACTGATCAGCTTATTGCTGGCAACACAAAGTCTTTTATAACAGATCTGCAAACCCTACTTATCCCACGAATACAACACAATGCTATTTGATAGCAGTGTACTGGTAGGTTGCCGAATTATGCTGGTCCAAGTATAAGTGAAAATTATATGCTTATTCTACTGTGCAAAAGCCTTGCACAAATATGTATAATTAATTTGTTCACTCATTTTTCGATTAGTTCACTATAGAATAGAGAATTTGCGCTATTATTTATAATTAACAAAGGCATTGTGTAAAACGGATCTCGTGAGTCATAATATCGCTCATGCATTTTTTTTGCTTTCTATATACAATATATCTAAGGTCATATCAAGATTGTGTAGTTGTCAATGGATTGCTATCGACTTAAGAAACTATCGCTTTGCTATAGATCGTTGAAGATACATGGGCTCACAGCCAACAAGCACTTGAAAAATATATTTCTTATAATATTATCCCTCCCGATAACCATTGTTTATTTTTTTATACATATATTAGCTGACTCTAAGTTACTGCCAAGTCAAGAATATACTGTATATTGCATGCCAGTATTAACAAAATCCAGCAGAAATAAAACCTTATAAATCGATTCTGTCAAATGTATAATTATATAGAATGGCAAGTTCTTGTATTGCCCCAGAAATATTGCGTATGCAGATTTTTGACATCCGCGGCTGCGAATGCGGATACGGATATTTAAAGGTTCATCCGCATTTGCGGATGTCCAAATCGATGCGGCAGCTCCGCAATTACGGATGCGGATGCGAATATTCGCAACATCCCTGTATTGCACATACATACATAATACGTATCAATCTATCAACCTATTGCAAATTGGGAAATTAATAATATTGAGAAAGACTTCGCCTTTTCGACTGCCACACAGAGGTCTCGAGTTCGAACCCAAGGCGCGCATTACTGGATTTTCGGAGTTATGTGCGTATTAAAAAGTTAATTATTGCTTACTTTATCAGTGAAGGAAACCATCAGGAAAAAAACCTGCATGTCGGAGAGTTCTCCTTATTGTTCTAGAAAATATGGAAAGTTTGCTGCACTGGGCTGGCCCCTTCTCACACTGAGAAGAGGCCCATGCCCAGCAGTGGGATAGTTTAATACAGTGCTGACATTATTATATATAATAATGTGTTGGCTTACCTGAACAGAGGCACAAGTGTCATCGTGAACTGATGCATCTCTCGCTTTCTTCACCAGTTCTCTATAGACGTTATCTAGAGGATGCTCCCATTGAGTCTTTTTGGTATCTTCGTTGTAGTAGTAATGGGATTGAATCTTATCATCGTAACTGTTTGGAGTAAACAATAAACATGTATTAGAATAACTAAATAAATTTACTAATGAACAGCCTCATTGATAACATAAGTTTCTGCATATGTTTACGAGTAGTAATAATATACATTTAATAATCATTTGTAATTTTTATGTGTATTGCTCAAACTCAGAAAATAATTCCTGTGAAATAAAATCTAGTAGTAACTTGTAACTGTGTCCCAGTTTAGACAATTTGATAGTAAGTGTTCTTTAAGGCAATCTTTAAGCAGCAAGGAGTTTGAAACTGGCTCAGTCTAGCTACATAGGTTTTAAACATAACTGGCAAAATAAAGTGTTATCTTTATATATTGCACTTATAATCAATTCTAAACTATAGTATATTCTATAGTATGTAACTGAAGCACAAATTAGCTGTGATTAGTAATCTTGTTGATTTTAGCAGTATCATACTAAAAAATATGCATTCAGGCAAATACTTGATAAGAATAGATGGCTTTTAGACATCACCTATTGGGTAGTCATGATTCATCTGTAATTTATATAATTAAAATTGGTAAACAATACTTTTCTTCCCTATAAAGGTTTATCATAAAGAAAAAAAGGTTATTACTTTTTATAGATACAAGTGTAGTTACTTTTTTTGTATTTTACAAGAAACTTACTGTTATTTTTTTAATGGCTTTTTGGTTATGTTGTGGACAACATACACAGATACAAAATCTCATATTTCTATCTCTGATAGATTACACAGAGGTTAATTACACCGACATTTCCCCAACCGATTAAAGGTTTTATGTAACAGGGGGCGAGCCTATTATAATATCATGTGCAGTTCCAGAATTGAGCTTGCTACTAACAATTTTTTTAACACTAATATATTAGCGATAGCCTAATGGGAAACCATTGGAATGCCACGCAGAGGTCTTGAGTTCGAACCCAAGGGGCGCATCTCCAACTTTTCGAAGTTATATGCATATTAAATAGTTTTATTTTTTTGCCCGTTTTTTAAGGGATTTCCGTACAAAGAAGTGACTACGCCAACCCCATCGTTCATGTACAAAATATCTTACTCCTAAATACTATATCAACTAATTTATATTAAATAGTTAATTATCGCTTGTTTTAACAGTGAAAGAAAACATCGCGCGGAAACCTGCATGTATGAGAGTTCTCCATAATGTTCTTGAAGATATGTGAAGTCTGCCAACCCGCACTAGGCGAGCATGGTGGACTATGGCCTAACCCTTCTTACACTGAGAAGAGGCCTGTGCTCAGTAGTGGGACAATTTAATACAGGGCTGATATTATTATTATTTAACCCTAATAACACTTCTATACTCAAGAATCAACACCAAGACCACATAACACATTACTGTCTTTCAGACACAACTTCAAAATTTGTACTAATTCAAAAATATGTCTTAATGGAAGAGAACAATAACACTAAGCAAGGACCATTAGCAGCGAGACATGGTTTTTTACATGATGAATAAAGCAACCAATATGCATAATAGGAAAATACAAGTTTTATAAATTAAATATAAGTACACTTACTAAGCTTTCCAAGGAGCTGGCAGAGCTTGCATGAGTCCATCTCGAGCCAGCGGGAGCAAATGACTCTCACTATCAGGGTCAATACCCAGTTGCGTAGCATATTCGGAGACTTCTACAATACAAATGAATACCATATTTTTGTTCTAACAAGTAGACAAAGAAGTGCTTAAAATGTATATGTTTACTAATGAAATGCTGTCTTTAAAATAAACTATCAACTATATAACACCATCTTAACAAGATACATTTCTGTATTTTCTTACAAAACTGAAATATGTAATTTCTCTAACATAATAACAACTTTAAAAAATGTATCATAAAATCTGTAAATTAAATTAAATTTATACTAGTATACATACTACCTATATAATTTATATAGTAAGCATACATGCTTTACATAATAATAATTTTATATGGAAAGTTAATTTATCAACATCATATCAAATCATCATACAGTTATATTTATTTTGCGTGAAATAAATTACATTGTTTACAGTAAATTAAATATAATAGATGAATCAATAACAAATAATTGCAGATTCTTATATTGAACAATTTATATTTCTTCAAAACACACGCTGTAGCTGCTGAAACCTATGTATTTTTCAAATGTACAAACGGCAAACCGATAGCAATAAAAATAATATGATTTATTTTAAATAAAACAAAATAAATCGGGAAATACAAACCTTCGGCTGATGGTTGACTGTTTTCGTCGAAGATTTCACGGCACACAATAGCGGCAGGCGAAGACATTGTATCACCGCTTCATTATTTCATTCTAAGCACACACAGTGCTGGCCGAAATTTAACCGCAAATTGTTTTGTTTTATATAATTCATAATTAATTTCAAACAAGACTCGGCAAAATCTCACCACACTCCGCACACAGAAAATTCTGTCCAGTTCTGTCAGACAGAATTTTTTACTGAGTCAATACTTTTTAGCATTACAGAATAAACATGTTGATGGTATTCATGATATGACAGGCTACTTTGGCTAAAATTAAATTTACTACATTCTCAAGTTTTTTTCTCTTTATTTATGGGCTTTATCGCTTAGCGGTAACGTCGCCCATCTCGAGTTAAATAATAGAAAAAACTAAAACTGTATAATTTTAATTGCGCAAACACATATATTTGATTTGCAATCTTTTCTTGGTTGCAAATCAAATAGATTTTATCTTTGTAGCCACAGAGCTGTAGTTGCTCTTCGTATATTTGTAGTTATGTGAGTACATATTTTTAATTGGTTCGCTTGATACCATTTCATTTCTGCTATATCCGATATTTAGTATTAACATATATCGTCCCCCCGTCTGAATAAAATCATAACGGTAGAAGATATAAAATAAAATACGTAAATGTTATAAAAGTTTTGAGTCAGATAATTTAAGTAAAAGTCGAAATGCCATGCCTTATCCATTAATAGTTGCTTTTCCGTTTACCGTTAATTATTTTTAGATTGCTTTGTTAGAATCGTGTAATATGTAAGTGCACTCGCATAGTTGTATCTATATTGTATAATATCAAATTTTGAAATTTAAAAATGATGGCTCTGCCCGGTGTTTATTTTGGACATTTGTGAATGATATTTGAAGTAAAGTAAATAAACAAGGTATTGTCAACTTTTTCTATTGTAATAGTTGGTGTGGGCAATCCGAGGGTGCGTGGCGGGTTGCTCTCTTCTTTGTCCTCGCCACCTCCCGTTACACGGGATCGGCTTTCCTAATTCTGAGGCGCCACTTGTTGCGGTTGTTAGTATCGTCCTCTATGAAGGACATTATTTTCATGTCCTTTTGGACAGTCGTTAGCCATATTGCTGGCGGTCTTCCTCTTACTGTTTTTCCTGTTGCGACGAATAGACACTTTTCACTACGAAGTCTCCGTGTCGGCGCATCACATGGCGGGTTCTTCTCTGCAGAATAATTTTATTACAATGGATTTCCGGTAAGTAACGCTTAATTCGATTCAATATAAATAAACATCCTTATTTATTTGAATGGCAGCACTAGATAATGTAATGGCAGCACTTTGATTTTTCTACTTTGACATGTCATGATGGTGCGTTCCAATACTTTATGAACTTACAGTCGATGAGAATATTACTTAATTTCATTTAATTATATTAATGTAGTAATTTAATTTAATTAATGTAACCAATAAAATTATAGACTCCTACATATTTTATTACAATTACTAAAATCTATTTATGTTGCGAGGCTATTTATGTTATTTGAAAGACTTTGAACTGTAATAAAACTGTAAATGTTCTTGTTCTCAAAGTTATATGCAAGAAGCATTCAGAACGCTACCTAACAAACAACCTCAATCGGAGAAATAGCAGTTTGTAATATCACAAATATAAAATAAAATAATGGCTTCTGTAAAAGATGTTGCATCTCTGTATCAAAATTTAAAGACTGAATGGGCTAAGAAACCACGTAAACTAGACAAATGTGGTGAAATACTAAACAAAATAAAGGTGAGTATTGGATGATGACTTGACAGTAATCGTTGTTCTGAAAACTTATTAAAATACTTTTGTTTCAGATTGCACTCACGCATTTGTCTTTCTTACCAAGTAACAATACCCAAGTGAACCAGAAAGAATTGATATTGGCACGGGATGTGTTAGAAATTGGAGCGCAATGGGCAGTTGCTGCAAAGGATGTTAAAGCGTTTGAACGATTCATGTCTCAACTCAAATGTTACTATTTTGATTACAAGTAAGTCAAGAACCAATTGAAATTATCTTCTATCATCAGTTCAGTCACAAATAACTTTTGTTTATGTGACGGTAAATTTTTATACTGATATTCGTGACAGTGCCAAAAGTTACAATGCTCTCATGGCTCTCAATACCATTTGTAATCTTGATAGATTCATGCTTTGTATTAATTACATAACTAACTCATGAAGTAATGAGCTGGAATCCAGAAACTATAAAAAAACATTGTGTCTTAGGCCCAAGCATAGAGATTAATTAGTGAAAAGAAGAAGTTATAGCACATAGAATTACATTACACAGTCAATGGTCAGAGTGTAGCAAAGGTTGTGCTTTTTTGGGACTTGGAAAATCATTGTTTTTTTTAATGCTATACTATAAAATGTCTAAAAATAAGACATGTCATACATATTACAATTAATATGACTACATACTTGTGTATATTGCTTATAACAACTATCAGACATAACGTCCGAAGTTATATGGTCTCTTCAATGTCATTATATCCAGTTTTGACTGTAGTTTCACAACAAAAGCGATTCAAAGATTTATTATCGTATTAAAAACCCCGATTATCTCATAAACCACTCATCTTATACAAAAAGTTCCAAGACGACTTTCAGCTTATTTTTAGTAGTTTTATAGGATAGAATAAAGAAAACAATGAATTAGGATAATTTTAATTTTTATCCCAAAATGTTGCTACACTCCAACCCAGTCATTGCCTACAGTTCCTGGTAACAGCTTTCTATTATTGTATAAATCTTTATATCTTAATAACTCTTTGCTATTTTATCATTTGTTGCAATATACCAGACCTGTGCTTGACTCCACTTTCCCTGATGATCATCAGTGAGTGGAGGTAAAAGACAAAGACCAATTGTTAATATTCAGACTAATCAAATACATTTCTATCATCCCTATATTTTTATCAGTGTGTGAAATAAATGACAGCCTTCCAATATTTATTTTTCAGGTCCTGTCTCCCGGAATCAGCATTTGTGTACCAGTTGCTAGGTCTAAACTTACTGTTTCTTCTCTCTCAAAACCGTGTAGCAGAGTTCCATACAGAGTTGGAACGTCTACCAGTGGATGTAATCAGAGCTGACCCATATATCAGACATCCATTGGCTTTAGAGCAATATTTGATGGAAGGAAGTTATAATAAGATTTTTTTAGCCAAGGTATGTAAATTGATATGTAATAGTTTTTGGAAAAGGAATCCATTATACAACTATCCATGATGATGGAGCACTTTCATAAGTAAACCTATGAATCAATTTAGGTGAAATTTGATATGGATGCTAAGGGAAGGAATGAGTACTTTAAACAAAAATTTTAAAATGTCAATATAGGTATTATGTGGTGCACAACTAATAATAATTTATACTACTTTTATGATACAAGACATTAGTGTTGCCATAGTCAAACTGTAAAATTCTAATAAATTTTACAGTTTAAGATTTTTTATTTCCTCATAAGAATTCACAATGATTCACTTACTGAGAAACAATTAATATAATTAATTATTACTAACTTAAAAGTAAACAACAAAAGAATATAACATGAAAGTTGATAACTAAATGGTACAAAGTGGGTATATTGTAAACAAATATCTAAACGCTCGAACCTTGTCAACAGTACATGGATATAGTAACTAAACCGCTACTAAATGTGGCACGCTTGGCTACGGACTGCTCTTAAAATATATTATGTTTTAGTTTATATATATATTTATTTATTTTTAGTTATTTACTACTTCTATATTTCAATGTTTATTGTTATATGGTTTTTTTGTTAGGATTATCTACTGGTAACAAACATTTTAAATTTAGAATTATTAGCTGTGATTCTTTAAAGGTAGCAAGCAAATACTACTTCATAGAGTAGCAACAAAAATAAATAATTGTCAATGTAGACTAGCCTGCCTATTTTATATAATAAACAATCATTATATCTCATTACTTTTCATACTGAGAAGAGGCTCATGCCCAGTAGTGGGACAGTTGAATACAAGGCTGATGTTATTATTATTTATTTTTACATATATTTCTTACAGGACAATGTCCCAGCAGAGAGCTATACCCTATTCATGGATACCCTGTTAGATACAGTCAGGGGAGAGATTGCAGCCTGCATAGAGAAGGCTTACCTTTGTATACCGTGTGCTGAAGCTGCCAGACGGCTGAACCTGGCATCCCAACAAGCTGTGTTTGATTATGGCAAGAAGGTAAAGCTATAAAATCATATTTAGTCTGTATAGTCTATTATTCTCTCTTCTTAATCAATTATAATATAGTGGTAGCTAGAGACTACATAGAGCTCCATCTTTTGGCGCCCTCTATGGCGTAGTGGTTAGTATACCGAATGCCACGCCTGAGGTCGCGGGTTCGATTCCCACACAAGTCAAACATTTGTGTGCATGAACATGGATGTTTATCTTGGTCTTTCTATGTATAATATGAATGTATTTACAAAAAAAAGTATATGTGTATATTTATCCATTGCCTAGTACCCATATTACAAGCTCTGCTTAGTTTGGGCCAGATGGTGTTGTATATGATAAATAATATAGAATATTATTATCTCTTTTCTTCTCATTGTACTGTCTTTTCTTTTTTGTCATCTCTAGTTATTAGAGATTGAACATAATCCGAGCAGTATCTCAAAGTGAGTTTTTGTTCACCAAATGAGACAAATAGAAAAAAATTTCCATAAAATTAAATCAACTTACACTTGTTGCCTAAAGGCTACAGGTGTGAGGATTCTTACTTACTACAATCTCAGTATATCTCTTGTGCTTATGTCATTCAGGTGTAGAAGTTTACTGCCCATATAGTTTCAGATGTCAGTGTCAAGCAAATCTTATTGTGCTTAGTAGAATTTTTTTATTAACAGTCTGTCAATGCTATTGCTGTGTACTAGGCATAGGACTTCATTGCAAAATAATTTATATAAAAAAAATATGCCTGTGTAACAGTATCAAAAAATCAATATATACATCTTTTTTATTATTATGTTAGAGGTATGGTATGTTCAAGCGTCAATTTGCATCTAATATTTCACAGGCACACCGGCGGCCAGCGGCACTAGATTTTTAATTATGTCTGTATTCTAAGAGTTGACAAATTAATTAAGTTATTGTTGAATCTATTCCACAGCGCAACTGGGTGCTTGGTCCCGATAACTGTTATCACTTTAACAGTGCTGAGGAGGCGAGTATCGCAGCGGCTGGCATATTGCCATCTGCCGAATTGGCAGAGCAGACCATAGAATACGCAAGACATCTTGAAATGATTGTTTAGATTAGATTACTATTATATATCTGTCACAGTTAAAGTAATTAAATTTTCATTTATAACATTGGTGTTTTGTTTAAATGATTATAAATATAGTTTTACAGCGAAATTCTGTTGAAACAACTTTGTTTAATTGTAACATACAGCCTTAAAGAGTAAAATCATTTAGTAAGTTATTAGTAAATAAACTAAAAAGCATGTGGTTTAATTTGCCTAATCCTTTATATCAAAATGTAAGTACATAATGAGGAGTAAAGTAGAAGTTATACGTATTTTCCATGATTAGTTAACTATGTCGCCAATAAAGAATGCTATTATTAAGGTAATAAATGCCCAGACATTTTTAGATGATAAAAATTGCTATCCCATCTGCAAAAGTTATATGGTTACGAATAAGCGAGCTCAACATGCGAAGTATCACTCTACCTGGATATCAGCGTAAGAGTAGCATATTAAAACAGCATTTTGCCCGCCAAGAAAGCTGGAGTCTTTTTTTTAATAAAAAGACCACTTCCAAACTAGGAATAATTCCTTTTACAAACATTCAAACAACGGACACAAAGAACATTCAGACTCAGAACAACCATATACCTATGGATTACACAAATTTATGTCCCGTGTGGGATTCGTACCCACAACGCTCGGCGCAGCGGCAGAGGCGAGGCGACCACTTAAACCAATACGCCATACGTGCAGTCAATACACCTGTTATTTAATGGCTTACTTTAGTATCTTAGGTTCAAAATAAAGATTGTACTTCATTAGCATATTTTATTACCTAAGTATATATAATTTATACATAAATAATGACGTTGCGTTAAAAACTATTATAACTTATAATAGATTTAACGTGATTTTCAAGAAAGTTCCTTGTCTAGCAATTCTAAATTATCTAATTTGAGCAGCTTCGCAAAATGGTCCAGAGCTTCTTTCAAATTCCATTTCTTGATTTCTAGGCACCTAAAAAGACATTTTTGTTAGATAACTTATAATAATTCAAAAACTGAATTTGGAGGACATTATTTATATTGGATTATTGGGAATTTTAAGTCTTAGGCCTAGATTTAGGTTATGTTAAAACAATTTTACAATAGAAACGTTGATAGCTACAAAAGTTTTAAAAACTGTGGCATTATTGAAAATAACTATAATGTAAATAAGACTTTTTCTTTGATTCATAATGTTTAAGATTCGAAATCGTTACCCAAATTCTATGCCTTAATCATAGTAGTCAACATTTATGACACAATAACTGATAAATAAATGCGGCGAGGAATAAGGTGATCAAAATACTGTAATTATTTTACCTTTCACTGAGTTTTCTATCCATTGACGTTAGTTTCATAAAAATCTTGAGTAATTCTCCTTGTAGCTTTTTATCTGTAGTTGAATCAATCTTAGGATTCATCTGCTTTGTTTTCACCTGCAATGAAAACAAAATAATTTATGAGATCTTAAACGAAATAGTATCATGAATAGACATCTTTAATTTGTGTAGCATAGACAAGACAACCGAGAACTGCAGATAGAATATTTTTTATCTGTGGTAAACATTCCATCGATTCAGCGACGCCGCTGTCAAACATTGTGATTTGTGAAGAAATAGTTTATTGAAAATAACTTTAATAACTAATATTGGTTACAAAAATCGTTTTGCACAAAATGAAGAAACACCAAACGCGACAAAAGACTTTAAATGATCCCATAATAGTGTCGCGTGTGAAGAATTACCTTGCCGAGAATGTGGACAAGACATTCGTCGATGTTAGCCAAATGGCGCGTTCATTGAAAGAGCGCTACCGCGAGTACAACAATAGAAGCGACAGTGCATTTTGCCAGATGGTAGAAAGTGCTTACAAAGTTGTTTTACAAAGCTACGGGCTCGACGGAGCGTCTACATCCGAGGGATCAGAGGAAGAATCTGATTTAGAACTGTTAGACGAAAATAACACTGCACTCAACGACCGCCTGCTCGCCATGTACAAGATGCAAGATAAAAAACGGCCAGCGCAGAATCGGCGTAATACAGACAAGTCGGGCGAGCCTATAGACATATTGAGTAGCGACGAAGACGGCGGTGCGGCGCCGAAACTGCCGAAAATCAATGATCAAATTACCATAACCCCCCACGTACCGAATAAGAATGCAAACAGTACGGCTATTGAGAACATGCCCAAACCTCAGCAGAATCAACATACAAGCGAAAGAAAAAGGAAAATTGATACAGTTAAAATTGCACCACCAAAGAAAAAGGTTGATATAGGTACTGTCAAAAACGTTAAGGTTAATTTTGATGACATAGGGGGTATAACAGATATTATAACTCAGATCTGCGATTTAATATTACATATGAAGCACCCTGAAGTGTACAGCCAGTTAGGTATAAAGGCTCCAAGAGGGGCATTGTTACATGGGCCTCCAGGGACAGGCAAAACATTGTTAGCGCATGCTATCGCTGGAAAACTTCAGTTACCATTGATAGCAATAACTGGTACAGAATTAGTTGGTGGTATGTCAGGAGAGTCTGAAGAGAGGATTAGGGAGTTGTTTGAGAGAGCAGTATCAGTGGCACCAAGTGTATTATTTATAGATGAGATTGATGCAGTGTGTGGAAACAGGATACATGCTCAGAAAGATATGGAGAAGAGGATGGTAGCCCAGTTACTTGCTAGTTTAGATTCTTTGACTGAAACCAATTCTTCAGTCTTAATACTTGCCGCTACAAACAATCCTGATGCCTTAGACCCTGCCCTTAGAAGGGCTGGCCGTCTTGAACAAGAAATTACTTTAGGTATTCCTTCATTAACAGCTAGGAAAGAAATACTTAGTATTCTGTGTAAAAATATCACATTAGGTGAAAATGTCAATATGAATGTGTTAGCTCAAATAACTCCAGGGTTTGTTGGAGCTGATTTACAAGCCCTTGTAAATAAGGCTAGCACTTATGCTGTAAAGAGAATTTTTGGTGAAATTCAGGCTTCAAAGACTGCAATTGAAATTAAACCTAGTGAAGTAGTTCCTTCTAGTGATGAAGTAGCTATAATACCAAATGGAGAGAAAGAAGGTGAAGAAACAGCACCAGTTGAGGATGCCCCTGTTGAGGATCCCGCTGTTCCACTTGCAGACATAGAAAAGCCTGCAGAAGAGATACTAGATACTTCAACTATTGCAGTTGCCCCTGAAGCTAATCATGTCAATGAAACAGCTAAAAAGCCTGTAGATCCTATTGATGAAGTTCTAGCTCTACTTGAAGATATGCCTTACACTAGGGAGGAACTAAATGGGCTTGCAATCAGACATGAAGACTTTGTGAAAGCCCTTAAAACTACCAAACCTTGTGCCGTCAGAGAGGGTATTGTAACTGTACCTGATGTTACATGGGAGGATGTTGGCTCACTCAATCAAGTGCGCAAGGAATTACAACTAGCTGTATTAGCCCCAGTGAAATACCCTGAACAGCTAATCAAGCTAGGATTATCTGCACCTAGTGGTGTTTTGCTCTGTGGTCCACCTGGTTGTGGTAAAACACTACTAGCAAAGGCTGTAGCCAATGAAGCAGGTGTAAACTTCATATCAGTGAAAGGTCCCGAGTTATTAAACATGTATGTTGGTGAGAGCGAAAGAGCCGTCCGCACTTGCTTCAGAAGAGCTCGGAATTCTGCACCTTGCGTCATATTCTTCGACGAATTCGACGCTCTTTGCCCTCGACGTACAGGCCACGATAACAACGGCGCCGCCCGAGTTGTGAATCAGTTGCTAACCGAAATGGATGGCATTGAAAGTCGCGAAGGAGTGTTCGTATTGGCGGCATCAAATAGACCTGATATCATTGACCCTGCAGTATTACGACCAGGTCGTTTGGATCGTGTCATGTATGTAGGCATGCCAGCGAGGGAGGATCGGTTCGACATCCTTCAAAAACTAACCAAAAGCGGTACAAAGCCTCACTTAGGGCCCGATGTAGACTTACAAGTTGTAGCTGAGTTGACAGACGGTTATACAGGCGCCGACTTAGCTGGTTTAGTTAGAGCAGCCGCCACGAATACGCTGACGAATCACATTGCGAATGGGTCGCTCGAAGGCGATATTTTCGTCACTTTCGAAGACTTCAGAACCGCTCTCGCGAAATGCAAGCCTTCTGTTTCATCTAAAGAACAACTTCATTACGAAAAGTTGAGATTGAAATATGCTTCGGGAGCTGACGATAGAGACATGGAAATGGAGACTGAGCCGTTAAATGAAGAATCTATGGACACCGTGTGATCATCGTTGAGACGTTGTTTTCTACAGAATTAATATCTCCTTTCGAATCCGAGGCCCTAATTTAATAGTGTGTATTCCACCAATAGTGCCAATTTGTTCATTTTAAGCAATTTTTGATGTTAGAACCCGGAGTCCATTACTTTGTTAAAAAGCAATTATGGGATGGCTATGTTAAGTAATCAATGTGAAATGTTTTATGTGGATAATCTGAGTGATACATAAGTAGTTATGTTGGCAAAAAGCCATTTATAAGCTGCACATTTTAACTCGAAGACATAAATAAAGATTATTTTTACGTATATGGTTTTATTATTAACAATTACCTAAGTGCAACATCCTTACTAATATTATTGACGCTAAAGTTTGTATGGATGTTTGTTACTTTTTCACGCAAAAACTACTGGACCGATTGCAATGAAACTTGGTACGTAGATAGCTGGAGACCTGGATTCACAAATAGGCTACTTTTATCCCGATATTCCCACGGCAACGGGACTTATGCGGGTGAAACCGCCGGCAAAATCTAGTTGTACATATAATTATACTACATACATAGCCTATGTAAATATGTACCTATGTGATGTGTTAAGTTTCAAGACTATAGAATTACCGAATGGGAAACGATTTACGACTCAAACATTCCAACTAGAGTCAGTAATGTGTTTTAATATAATTATGTAGTATAACAAAATTTTTTAAATGTCTAATGTTTTCTGTTGCTCACCGATTGTGAGGTGCCGTGTCGTATGTTCTCTGTAAATTCTCAGTAACCACATGAGTCTGGTTATAGAAAAGTGACCAGTTAGAAAGGTAAATTTAGAAAAAATATGAATATGCAATGGAAATGAGATGGCTTTCGTAATTTGAAGGACAGATTAATGTGTAGTGTGTTATGTGTACATATTATATTTTTAAGCAAATGATTTTATAACACGTAGGTATGGAGAATGCAAAGTAGGTACGTATAGTATTTTATCTTACCTAATGCATTTAAGGGATGTTTCTGTATTACGATACTCTTACTATTATGCCCGTGCATTGCTGAACATGTTAATAGGTAATTTAAATTCATGTCATTAAATGGAACTATTAGTTACTTTGCGACCTAAGTGTATTGATATTTTCTTTCTCTGGAGGAAGTAAATGAAAAGGAAGAAAATAAGAAGCGAAATGCCGTAATGAAAACATATGACGGACGGTGGACCTTATCAAACACATCTTGTACAAAACCAATAACTGTTTTGGGTACTCTAGTTGGACTTTCAATCTGGGCGTGAACAATTAACATTTCTAGGTGTGTAGGTTGTTACTACACAGATAATAATAGGATTTTTTTTGTCTTCGTTGGCAGCTGGTGTTTGTCTATGTGTGCATGAAAAGTGGTCGACAATTATTTAAATCAAGGACATCAATTAACGTTAACATATATACATATTTAGATAATGTAAACATGAATAATAAATAATATTAATGCATTTCAAACTATAGTTGCTGTCTCGTAACTTAACCTTGATCTTAACATTACATAAACTGCACTTTGTCGCAGTGATTTAATTAGACTTTTTCTAGTAATAATGTACCCTTGTCGATTCGATTGTTACACGGGTTATAAATGGCCGTGGACTATATAATTGTTTTATTTCAATATTTATAAAGCAACTCATGGCAGCAGAATGATCAGTAAGGTGATATTCTGTACTGTGACTATAACTGTATATGTTAATATTAATTAACCTTTTGAGTCGCAGGGGCACACCGGCAGCTAGACACAATAAGTTTATTGTTTATTTGTTAGTCTAGATATCTAAGGTATGCACATAAGTATTAAAAATATTAATAGAATAAGTTAAACGTTTTTTGATCAGATGGCCAAATTAAGATTACCCTTAACCTGCAAACATTTCTACAAGATCGTATGCCAGGGTCGTATGAAGCGGGAAGTTTTCGTACACTAGGTGCGGGAAACAAGCGTGATTAATGATTATGTATATATTAAATAAATAAGTTTATAGCTACTATTGACTCAATCCCTGCATCATATACGCAACCTGTCATTTAAACGGAACGACTGCGTTATCTCCATAATTAAATACATACGGGTACCTACTTCGAGTACAGAATACCTACTTTAATTAATTTTAGAACATGAGGGAAATAAATGCACTGATATTGAGATAATGCAAATATTCTCTAGATTATACAATGTGAATGTGAGTTTGATTGTTTTTTTTTTGTTTGTTAGGTTGTTACGCTTTCACGCCTGAACCACCTCGACCGATCATTATGAAAATTCGCGTACATCTTATCAGGGATACAGAAAAGGATATAGAGTACCTTTCATCCAGAAAAAGTAGGTACTGTTTCCGAGGGATAGCAATTTATTGACAAAATCTAGATTACCGTAAGCGAAGTCGCGGGTAAAATCTAGTCGTGTTATAATCTCAATTTACTCACACACGAAACATTGCCCACAACTATTTAGAAAGGTCTAAAATAACACTTAGCACAACGGAATATGTACCAAATTTGCGTGTAGTTTCTCACCCTTCGTGAGTTCATTCATGCATGTTAATGCAAACAAAATATTTTATTCTATCCACGTGGCGTTCACACCCTAATGTAAGGGGTCAATTCTCCGTGAGGTACTTAAACGTAATTGGAAATGTCTGCCCTTTTGTGTGTAGCGATGCAATTTAAAATGTATATGCAAATACTAGGCTGTTCCTTCTGAATGACACCAATAAAGGACATCCACCTGAAACTCTGATGGTATCCCTGGGGTGTCGCTATCGTTATGAAAACGAATTTGCGGCAAGAATGGCGTCAATATCAATAAGAAATAGCATCCAAATGTTCGTGTCCGCAAAACTCGAAAAGTAGACGATTGATCGACTTAAAATTTTTACACGACGTTGCATTTCTATATATTTTATAGGTATATGTAGATATGCAACGTCGTGTTAAGATTTTATACATTGCTTTTATATACTTTTATCCCAAAGTTCCTACTGGAATGGATATATAATATGTAGATACCTATTTCTATGTACTTTCTAATTAATATCAGACCGAGCCACAGCGAAGCGTTGCTGGTTTTAGCAAGTAGATAATAAAAAATGCGGTGCCTAAAATTCATAAATAGGTATTGAATGCCTTGGCTCTAAATTATTTATATCCAAGACGTCTTTAGGCAGTATTAAATTTCTGAGATAGTCATCTCAGATATTGACGCATAAACAACTCTAAGATCGAATAGTGTGTGCCTTCTAAAATTGTCTTTAAGATGTGCCCTGTGCGTTAATAATTTGATTGGTATGGAAGTTTTAGACCCTAAAATATACCATTCTCATCCCATCTGCTAGAAATTTTAAGTATTTTGTAATAAATATTTGATATTTTGCCAAATATATACGTTTGCTTATATTTGTGTGCGATCGTATGGAACCGGATTCTATTCTCAGTTCCCCTTACAATTTTTTAGCCAATCGGAAGACAGAACCTACGACATATACACCTGCAACATACAGCGATAGTATCTTAGTAATCACTGCGCAACTCTTGCAGTTTTGTACTTACTACCTAAGAAGTAGGTACAAATATAATTATGTATGTATATATGTATCTTATCTTATCTTATATGTGTGGGGGCCAGTCAGCACAGACCGGCGACACTTAGACCCATTGGGATCTTTTGTGTCCCAAGATTTATCCCTTAGCTATCTCCCTATGAATGTACCGCATCAGTCACAGCGTACACTTCAGAGGGAGAAGCCTGAAGTCCTCAGAGTTTGGATATGCCAATCCCATCAGACCCATCCTCAATCCAGCCAACGCGTCACATTCACATAGTAGGTGCGATGGACTCGTCCCGTTCACCACAGGCTCTGCAGATCGAATTGTGTGCCAATCTCAATCTGCACAGGAAGTCGTTGGTGCCAAAATAGCCAGTGAACGCTCCAGTGAGCAGGCGTATTTGACTCTTGTTATACCCGCAGAACTTCTGGGTGAAGCCAGTGGCTCTGTTTGCAATGAATTTCTTGGAGTGTTCCAGACCCCTAAGGGCCATCCACTCTAGCCTGTGTTTATCATTGCCATGTATATATGTAAGTATAGTGCTATAAACTATGATACTTAGCACCGCTGTAGATAAAAAAATAAGATAGAAATGTTAATTCCTGACAAATAATAAATTCCTTGTAAGACAATGAATAGATTAGTTGGTAAAGTGACAACACGGATTGTCAAGCTCGCAGGTTCTAGTCTTGCTACACGGATCATTTTACCTATTTTATAACAAACATGGTCTCACGCCTAAATCTTCGAAGGGATAGGTTTAATACACCTTAATTCCGCCAACAATGGTTTAGGTCCTATATCGTGTACCTATATATACTGCAATAGGCTCGAAGCGACTGCATGAGGTCTCTGGTCGAACTCGAGTCAGGCGAATTGTTATGGGGTTTTTCTGTCTACAAATTCAGTAGCAGCTTGGACTGTAAAATTGTACCCGGTAAACTTCAAGAGGTTTGCTTTCTATTTGTATAACTTTCTTTTTATCCTAGCCTCTCTTTACAAATGCTATCTTTTCTGCCAATGCTGTGCGCAGCCATTATCGGACTGCAAAATCACACTTTTTATTAACACCTATTATGTTATTCAATATTATGATTTGTTGTCTGTTGTTGTGCCTAATGAATAAATAAATAAATTACGAATACTTAATCGGGGATATTGGCTCGAGACTAGGTGAGTATATTTTTTTAAAGACAACTGCCGCATTTGGGAATAATTATTGTATTCCGAGAAATTTTCAACAACGGATACGAAGAGCAACCAGTCTCAGATCGACTATGGATTCAACACTTTTTGGAATTAATCGTAGTTGTAGCGCTGTGAAAACCTTACTAGGTAAGCCATTTATGTTTATAATAAGCATGATGATGATTAACTCCAAACCGAATTTTGCTCACGGCGGCCAATCTTAACGGACTTACTTAGTGACCTAAATAAATAAACGAGTTTTGACTTTTCACAAATGCATTCTCTGTTCCCTAACTCTCGGAATCTAATGGAACGGCTATACAACACGACCGCAGAGTGATCAGGCGCAGGACCAACGGCTTTACGTGCGTCCCGTGGCATTGGTCATTAGGAATACACAAACAGAAAAATATATATAGGTATACTAGATTTTGCCCGTGGCCTCCATCGCGTTAATATACATCTTAGGTTATGTCAATTTTCTATCTCTTGGATACACAACCTTTTTCTGAATGATAGGTACCTAGGTCCTTTTCTGTACCCCTGACAACGTGTATGTGAAATTTCATGATGGTCGGTCGAGTAGTTCAGGCGTGAAAGCGTATAGTACAGTCGGTCAAAAATGTGGTCTACCACCCAAAGGTTGAGGTTCATTTGAACGTCATGAAACAACAAGGTCGATTTCCTCTTGCGATAATATTGTGACAGTGACAATTAGTCTCTTTAACATTTTTATTAATATTATAAAGCCGAAGAGTTTGTTTGTTTGGTTTGAACATGCTAATCTCAGGAACTACTGATTCGAATTGAAAAATTATTTTAATGTTGGATAGTTCATTTATCGAGGCAGCATATAGGCTATATAACATCACGCTACGACCAATAGGAGCGGCGCATCAATGAAAAATGTTGCAAAACGGCGAAATTCTCTTATGTGAAGCAGACGAAGTTGCGCGGGTCAGCTAGTGTAGAACGTTATGCCATGTGTCAAGTTTAAATTATCACAGATAACACACTCCGTTAGAAAAGTCAACCTTAGCGATAATTAAATTTGATCTCACAGAAACTGTTGTCAAAACTGGTAGACCACTTTCTTGGTCGTCTTAACCTATATAATAATAAAAATAATAAATTTATTGACACTAAAGAAATATTATTGTATACATTATAGTACATAGTTATATGTACCAGCCGGTTTGTTATTTTAGATACAATTTATTTAGATTAATGTCCCACGCGCTTGGATAATCCTGTGTTGCGTGGGACATCCATCCGTCTTTCATAGTGATTACAATTTTGATTATGCCTACTGTATTACAATATTATACAATAGTAATAATAGTGTGCGTGTATGTGTGGGTTGTGTTTGTATATGTGTGCATGTGTGTGTGTGTGTGTGTGTATTTGTGTGTCTGTGTATGTTAAGTCTATTTAAACGGTGTTTTTATAAAATTCTCTGTTTCCTCATAATTTTATGTAGATAATTAATAGGATATAGTAAGGATATAAATAAGTATGTACTTACAGCGGTCACAATAAACGCGGACTTAGCATAAGCCCCAGTAGGCGCGCTCCAGTGTAGCATTTCCATCTGTATCTTGTACTCCGCGTAATCTCTTGTATGTAGTACTAAAGTTCTAGAGAATGCCAACAAGTACTCATCCTCGGCCAGAGACTCTCTGGTCAGTTTGAGGACGCCATCGATACGGAGGATCGTTGTTGCCTCCTGAATTAATACAAATTACATTTAATTTTCTTTTTAACCTCTGAAGAGTCCATGACTCTTACGGTGGAGTTATGGAGGTTGACGTCGTTGCGCGTCCGTGACCCCTACGGGGGAGTCAAGAAAATCTTTGGTATTTTTTGCGACCAATCACAATGAGTTTTCTTGACTCCCCCGAAGGGGTCACGAACGCGCAACGGTAGCGTTTTATTGACTCCACGGTATGAGTCATAGATATTTCCATGGAAGACAATTACTGTAATTAGTACGGTAGTAGATATTTTTGTGTTGTGGAGAACTTCAGAAATATTCAAACAACAGACACAGAACATGCGACTGCACGGATGGTGTAGTGTTTAAATGGTCGCCTTATCACTGCGACTACGCCGACTATTGTGGGTTCGAATCCCACACGGGGCAAAACTTTGTGTGATCTACAAATGGTTGTTCTGATTCTGGGTGTAATTTGCGTCCGTTGTTTGAATATTTGTAAAGATTCCCGCAACACAGGAGTTATTACTGAGTACTGCCGATGTTGTCTATAATTAATTATTTTTGATTTTAATAATAATTAATTTTCCTTAAATTATTGTGCAACAGGTAATTAAAAAAGACTAGCGAACCGCTCCGGTTTCGCACAGGTAGTACAAAACCTTAACAAACTATAAATACACCTTAACCTTCCTCATGAACCACTTTAACTATTAGTGAAAACCGCATGAAAATCTGTTCAGTAATTTTTGAGTTTATTGCGAACAGACAGACAGATGCAGCAGGGGACTTTGTTTTATAATATGTAGTGCGTAGTGCTTCGTGCTGTTACTAAAAATCTGTTAGCGTTCATCATTTTAGTCAGGAATCGAACCTCGAACTTTGGACGCTATGTATATAAAGGCCAGTCTATCATCTACTAAACTATTCTATATGTACTTACATTATGGAACAAAACGTCGACGGTAAAAGTAAAAGGGTCGTGTTCTGTATGCGGCCAGCCCGCTATAGTCTTTACAATCGCCATCGATCCTTTAATCATATCCATTTTATCTTGTTCGAGTTGTCTTGCGTTTTGGAACAGAGTTTTGAAGCACCTGTATATCGGGCCGAAGGCTAGAACAAAAATATATGTCATAACGCTTAAGTCAAGTCAAAGACAAAAATTGTTATTTCCATCAAAATGTGTGAAATCTTGGACACGTCAATTAACTCATATGTTAACTAAAATATAAAAATTTAGCATTGCAAAAAGCCTGTTCGTGGACAGACTTTGCTGATTCTTTTTGAAATGATAGATAGCTGACAAGAAACTCATGGCCACTATTTTCAATCGCCAAATATTTATTAACAATACAAATGTTATATATTTTTTTTAATATGTATGAGCTGCTCTAATCAATATTTTTGATTGCTATTCTATAATGTTTATAAACATGGTACTTAAAACCTAGACCTGAAATAACTATTTGTGGTTCACACAAATTTTCGTCCTGTGTGGGGGGGACCGAACTCCACTCGGTGCCCACAGACCATCCGTTATTATAAACAGACTAACTTAAACAAATGTGAGATCCGTAAATACTTGTTCCAAGTCTGATCTCAGGACAACTAATTATGAATCACACAA
The DNA here is from genome assembly GCA_963675205.1 of Catocala nupta. Taxonomy (NCBI): domain Eukaryota; kingdom Metazoa; phylum Arthropoda; class Insecta; order Lepidoptera; family Erebidae; genus Catocala; species Catocala nupta. The sequence continues at coordinate 28,317,039 of OY776091.1, read as the reverse complement.
TTTTTTATCCTGTGTGGAGGTTGAACTTCATTCAGTACTGCCAATGCTACAGCATTGGGGAGGCGACCACTTAAGACTGCGCCGAGCGAAGTGTACCAAAACAGGCGGTCACAGTTAAGTTGATAAAATCAACACTTTTTGTTTAATACAAATATAAAATATACATTTACCATAACAATGAATGTGTTTACATACAATTCCTCCGTGTAAAAAACTTAAAATAATTAATATTTTCGCCTACAAAATTACGTAAATTTGCACGAAAAATGCAAAAGCGTGTTACGTGATTTTAGATTAAATCAGTAGAAATCTATCCTATTTTCCAGCTTAAACAAAACATAAATATAAGTTATTGGTTGACAATAAAGACACTTATTTATAAGAAAAGCATTTCAAATCCTCCATACAATTTTACTATGGAGGCCGCACTGATTTGAATATCGAGCTCTGTCATTCAGTCCAACCGCGTTTTACGCTCGGCGCAGTCTTAAGCCAAAATGTCATCCGTACATAAAAAAAATTGTGCGGTCCAAAAATAGTTCTTCCAACTTTGAACTCAGAAGAACGATTTTTAGATCTAACAATTTTTTATCCAGTTTGGGGATCGAACTCAGTGCAGTGGCATTACCGAGGCGCTTAAATCACTACGCCATCGGCATAGACATTTTAATGTTTAGTATTCTCTGCTTACCCAATTTATAATTATACGTGATAGTCATAGTGGCGTGATCTTCATACATGTCCTGCAACATGGCTCTGTGTTCGATGTCACCGTCTAACAACGGGAAGTATACTTCTAGGAATTTGTCCACTAACTCCTTAGCATCAGACGGACAGTAGTTACGGTTGATTTTAGGCATGTCGCCTTTCAATTTCACTGGTATATCGTCCTGTAATATAAAACCAATGTTTAATAATTAATAAATTAATAAATTATTGAGCAAATAAATAAATAATTATTACATTTAACATTTATTTTAATGTATTTTGACTGCGATGGTGGCGCAGGGGTGTAATTGCGACTGCTTTGGAAGAGGTCTCGGTTTCGATTGGTCGGGCTGTGTTATTGCGTTTTGCTTTCGATAACTTTTTCACAAGCAATTCACTATTATAATAATATTTTCGTAACACCCTATATGTCCCTTACCAAAAACAAATCCATTCGTATCCGATAAATCAGGTTTAAGCATTAAGGTTAGTAAAAACCATTGAATAGAATAGAATAGTTTTATTTGCATAAAATATAGGTACATAAGTTGGAATATTATATAATTGGAGTCATATACATTTTGTCAAACTGTGACATGCAAATCTTAATTTAAATCAAAAACACATTAACATCGTAAATAATTCGGCCTCGATGGCGTAGTGATTAGTGTCACCGACTGCCACGCCTGAGGTCGCGGGTTTGATTCCCGCACAAGTCAAACATTTGTGTGCATGAACATAGATGTTTGGCTTGATTTGGATGTTTCTATGTATAATATGTATGTATTTACAGCACAAAAACTATATATGTATGTTTATCCATTGTCTAGTACCCATAATACAAGCTCTGCTTAGTTTGGGCTAGATGGTGTTTTGTGTATGTGGTAGAATATTATATTATTACTAGCTGTGCCGGCAAACGTTGTTTTGCCATAAAAAAATGTTTTGACCAAAAGATTTAAAAAAATTTTAGGGGTGGACAACCCTTATCACTAAGGGGTATGAAAAATAGATGTTGGCCGATTCTCAGACCTACTCAATATGCTCACAAAATTTCATGAGAATCGGTCAAGCCGTTTCGGAGGAGTACGGGAACGAACATTGTGACAGGAGAATTTTATATATAAGATAATTCTTAAATTGTAAATGATTACTTAGACTAATTGTTGTATACACATACATGCATATATAAGTATGTATTAGACTTTTACAACAATTCACATTCATTTTTGACAAACTTAAAGGAAATCTTAGAATGAGTAAAAGGATTTATCAATTAGTCTTTAAATTTCTTGCAAAATCTTTGAGTATGCATTTGTTTAAAACTACTAGGTAACGCATTAAAAATACGTCCACACATTACTAAACTACTTTTTAAGTACGTAGCCGTTCTAGGTACTTTTTGCAATATAATAGGCATGGTGACTAAAAAAAGATTTTAGTTCGTCTTTAAGACTAGCAAAAAATAATGGACACTTATTTTTTCTTTTGTCACACAAACTAATAACAACGAAGATACAACGGGTTTAAATTTCGTGTTACGTCACTTGTCGGTACAAATTTTATAGGACAGTGACGTCACAAGCCCCCACTCCCAAACTTTAATGCGTTATATCATAGTAAATATTTCATGCTTTGTTAAAACAAAAAAAATAGAATGAACAATATTTTTTGCTAATCTAAAAGATGGACTAATTCAAATCACTTATTTTTAACCCTGTCAACATGCCTATTATGTCGGGATGTCTGGTGGAACGAGGGTATAAGTCTCTTGCTTTTTTAAACAAGTTAGGGTGTTAAATAACAAATTTATAGTCAGTATGTATAGTTCAGATATAATACAGCTCTGCCTACTACTTTGGGGATGATGTGGAACTATGTATGTGTCGGAACGGCAATACTGTTAGTTGGGACACTAGCGCCATCTAGTGACACAGAAGGACGAGGCGGAACGCCAGCGGCATCTAGCGGCGCTAGACGGAGTGTAGGAGGCGGCGCGAGGGGCGGACAGAGCTCAGCCTACGGGTGCGTTCCACTGTGCGCTCACGACCGCGGTTTTTCCCGTTCAACTTGCTTCCGAGCGTTACAATTGTAAACTCAAGTGGAACGGATAATGGAGTGTTTCGAGCGTTGATGTAAATTGAGTGAGAGTTTTAAAAGGTTACAATTTGTACCTAAGTCTGACCAGATAAAATAATTTTCATTGTCGCCGTCTTTGCTACCAACTTTATATTGAAAATGGCGCCAAACTTCGCAACGCTCACGACGACCCACGATAGGAGGTGGGTCGTCGTGAGTCGTCGTCACTCGTGACGTTTCCGCCGCGCACATAACGATCGTGGTCGTCGTGTGGGACGGCTAAGGGAGCGTGTTGAGCGTGTTGAGCGTGTTGAGCGTGTTGAGCGTGTTGAGCGTGTTGAGCGTCGTGACCGCCGAGTGGAGCGCGCCCATAGTGTGATAGTGTGACCGTCGCCCACTGCACACCTCGTAGGAACTGTCTCGCGTTTCATAGTGATAAGTGCTCCTAGTGTCAAGTAGTTACCTACATGTTTTCTATTGATTGAATCCAACTTTTACCACTACACGCCCACGTGCTTTGATTCTATAAAATGGCTGATAAGGACGAGATAAAACGCTGCCAATCCGACATATGCTTGTAATTTTTTTAATTTAATTTTTACTTTTTTATGCCATAACGTAGGCCTGCGTAAACTCTCTAATTTTTGGACCACACGTAATAGAGCGAATCTAACGCCACCTACTGGGTATATTTTCAGATACCGTACCGAGGATTCCCTCACAGGAAAATCTTTCCTGTGAGGAAATCCTGTGTCAGGATATTATAGGGCACTGACTTCCCAATAACGACTGCCACAGATGTTCATGGCAGCCGGGACCGACGGCTTAACGTGCTCTCCGAGGCACGGAGCAGGCGATAATTGTCAATCAATACGCACATCATTTCGAAAAGTCATATAACTACCAAAAGTCAGAGGTGCGCGACGTGGGTTCGAACCCGATACCCTCTACATTGCAGTCTGTTGGTTGCTCAGCTGTGGCATTCACTACCGCTGCGGTACTAAGGCAACCTTTTAACTATGTACTATACATAATAAATCTACTTACAATCGTCATAACTCCAGAAAACATCATTTTCACGACTTTCACATACTGGTCTGGATCTCTATAATCCATGCACAGAGGGTTCCCTTCTAAATGTATAGTTTTCAGAGGTAGTTGTCGACATTTCAGGAGATGAGTGATCTTTTCTATACAATTGTATGACAGATTTAAGTGTTTTAGTTTAGGCGTTGACTGTTCCAAGTCGAATCCATCGAGAGAGCTGCAATAAAAATAAAAGATAACGGAATTATGTCCTTAATTATGAAATGTCCTACATCTAATTTTGTACATTCTGTATAAAATATGAGGGTTATTTAAAAAAAGCATTATTGTTTCGACGTGATATAAAATGTCTTATTAAATGCTTTTAGTATAGGTGATGTAAAGGGACTTTGAGTCATGTCCTTCCAACTCAATAGGAGGATCCTTCGACCATAAAGTTGGAGACCATAAACGCTGTGTAAACTTCACTTGTGTGATTCAGCATAGTATGACAAACGCAAATTGTGTATAGCTATCTTTTATCGATGATTGAAAATTCTTTCTCTATGGTCGCTTTAATGCTAAGGATCCAAGTCAGACGATTTTCACCCACTGACGGCTGGCATGCCTATATGACCCAAAACGCAGCAGTAAACACAAACGTAACTAAAACTTATCTCAGCTAAAACTATAGGACGCAAATAGTCAAGTAAAAGATACTCACGAGATGCGATTATGTGATAAATTCAAGTTGGTGAGATAAGCCCATGTGACGTCACTTTGGACTTGAACTATTTCCACCTGATTATTCAAGCGGTTCAATGGAAAGTATATGAAATGGCTGATATCTGAAAGAAATTTAAAGGTAAAAATAACATTTATAGTCGGTGGCACAACGGTAGTGTATAAGTCTAAAACCATTTATTCATTTAGGTCACAAGTAACACTTATGAACGTCAAAGGGGTTAGTGAGTTTACTAAAGGAGACCGTCCATATTCGGCTTGAACGTGGACAATCGTCTTATAAACAAAGTAAAATATTTATTGGTTATTACACAGTCGTATGAAATTGACGTATAATAAAAACGATTTTAAAATATTTTCATTTGGTTTAAAACGTGGAACTGAAATGGAAAATCCAAATGGCTTGTTTGTGTTGCCTAGTAAAAAAAAAACAGTGAGCAAAAATCGAAACAAAGTGTTTAAAATTTATAAGTCAAAGTCGAGTGAGGAAACAAAATCTAATGTCCAGAAGATAGTCCGTCCTGAACAAATGAATCTGCATGTCCGGGGACTACGAAAGACAAGAGACGGCGGTATAATTATCAGTACTGATACTAAGGATGACCTAGAGAGGCTTAAACAGCAGGTCCAGACCATGAACATGGGTCTTACAATCCACGAGCCCTTTAAACATAAGCCTAGAGTGGTAGTTATAGGAGTTCCTTCGTCCATGCAGGATACTGAAGTTTACACTTGCCTCTATAATCAAAATATTGCCGGCAAACTTCAGGATACCAATCTCGAGACGATCCTTAGGTCTATTAAATTAAGCCATAAATCGGGCAAAAAGAAGAGACCTGTAATTACGTCCTTGAAGTTTCTGGAGCCATACGAAAAGCTCTCATCGTTAATGACAGAGTCTTTATAAATTGGTCGTCCTGTCCTGTGAGGGATTTTACTCTGGTAACACGCTGCTACAAGTACCAGCAGTATGGGCACGCGAAAAAGACATGTCGCGAGAGCAGTTATACTTGCGGCCATTGTGGTGATCAAGGCCATTCTATTAAGGACTGTGCAAAGCGAGAGGGACTTAAATGCGCAACATGCTTGCATTTTAAGAAACCTAGCAATCACACTACAGGCGCTACTGATTGCCCGGCGAGACTCATGGCCGAGAAAAGGTATTTAAACTCGATTGATTATGGAGGCGCCTAAAGATACCCCTAAATGTATAATTATCATATTGTTTCTGCTTTACTTAGTGAATGATCCGCACTCTATATTAAATAATTATTTATAAACTCAATACGAGTGTTACATAACAGACAATGACCCAGTGTTGCGATTTGCTGATACGCGATTTTATGTCGCTAACACACAAAACTGCACACCAACAATTATTATTAAAATAATATGTACCTATGTTTTTAATAATGAATTAGATAATAACCTAGATTTTTACCTATATTTACAAAATTTGTTATTTCGGCGATGTGTTAATTTAATTTAGTATTTAAGTTTTTACCTATGTTAATATTTATAAAATAGCACTATACTTGATTATATCTTAAGTCTGTTCCTTGCGTTAGTTTACTGAATTTATTGTATTGGAAGGCCCCGTCACCTGTGATACAGTTTCTTAACTAGTACAGGGATAGGTGACCTTTCTACTAGTTTAATCATTTTGTACTTATAATTTTAATATGTTTACTTTTTACACAATATTTGTAGCATTGATTATGAAAATAAATTTATTATGTTTCTCTTATCATTATTATTATATTATTATTATTATATTTTTATTATATTATTATTCTTATATTATTATTACTATATTATTATAAAAAAATAATATTTAGGGATATTAACGAAATCTGAAACTACGTTGATATTTTCTAATTATTTCATATTTTGAATTCGACAACAATAAAATTAATGTAAAAATGATATGATATTTGATAAAATATAACAAAATTGTAAAGTGTGTTGGGTAATTTATTTTCATATTCTAGCAACACTTGACTTATCTGTCAATTCTGTTTCCATCATTCGCTTTGCGTTTGTTCGCTTGTATAGTGGATATTTTGACGTGATTTTGTGTTTTATTTTATTATTTAACGAACTTGATACTAAACTTTATAGAATAATGTTTTCTACTTAGTTTAGGCTACTAAAAATTAATATTGTTATTACAATATAAAATTGTCCACGCCCAGGCTAGGGTCCAGGGTACCAGGTGGTCGGTCTCCTTTAGTAAATTTACATTTATGTTAGTTGTTAGGTTCAGGTGAAAGGTTGAGCTTATAATTAGATACCCGCAAGAAAATTAAGACCACTCTTTTAAATCGCCATCAAATTATAATTTCAGTATTTTACAACTCATTTATGTATCAGGTATTGCAGTTATTATGCCATATAAGACTGGAAACTATATCTGCAATATGTTATTGAGTTTTTTGTTCAGGCATTCTCAGTAGCTGAATGGAGTCTGGCAGACGGCACTAAGATCTTACCTAACCCTATTACGTGGGATTTATAATTAATAAATCTCCGCCTACGAGAATATAGGCGCCTATAAATTATCTCCGATTACATTGAGTAGCAGAGCCTAGCTAATTTCAGCACGAATGTGCCGGCTCGACCGGGGAAGGACTACCCTCTCTCAGAATGTCGACGTGAAATAGCAGTATTCCTACTGTTGTGTTTCGTTCGGTGCGTGAGAGTGCCGGAAGCCCAATCACCCTCTTTCCCCCATTCCCGCTCTTGCTCCTTCCCACTACCTTTCCTAAAGGGTCGGCAACGCGCAAGTGATGACCCTGGTGTTGCAGGCGTCCATAGGCTACGGTGACCACTAACTATCAGGTGAGTTGTATGCTAGTTTGCCACCATAGTTGTATAAAAAAAAAGATAGCCGAGGTGTATTATAGTTCCAGATAGCGTGCTGCTACTTTCAATTTTTTGACAGTTGCCTAAGGACTCGAACTTGAGACCTGCCTAACTGCCTTTGACGACCTCGATGGCGTAGTGGTTAATGTAATCGACAGCCACGCCTGAGGTCGCGGGTTCGATACCCGCATAAGTCAAACATTTGTGTGCATGAATATGGATGTTTGTCTTGGTTTGGGTTTTTTGTGTTTTTTTTTTAAATATATACATATTATACATAGGTATATATTTACAAAAAAAAAATGTATATGTATGTTTATCCATTGTCTAGTACCCATAGTACAAGTTCTGCTTAGTTTGGACTAGATGGAGTTGTGTGTATGTGATAGAATATTACTGTTTTAACTACCGTTGCGCCACAAAGAAAGTTTAAAAATCAACGTCTTAATTTTCGTTTCATCAACTTATTGAACAGCCCATTCTGGTACAATGAAGCCACGGCATAATTTTGGTCGGACAATAAATGCCGCGTCCTTTACGCATTAATCTTATTGCATCATAATGTGACCCAAACTAAAATTTTATATGCAATAGAATGCAGCGTAAATTAGGCGACGCAAAAAACCACTCACTACTCAGAAAATTGCGTTTGTTTAGCCTTATTTTAGGGTCATACCTTCATTCAGCGTAAACGCTGTCAAATCCAGCTTAGTCTCGCTTTCCACACACATATTCAATCTCTTCCTTAATATGAGTCTTGGCACGAAGTCTAGTTGGTTGAGGGTCAGTTCGGTTTGTCCTAACGTGATCATAAGTTCGATATCTTCCTTACGGATGATGAACCCACACTTGTGCAAACTCAGCAGCGCAGAGCGGCAACGTAGCGTTAGGAATTTGCATTCTTCATGATTAAACTGGAATCAATATATATTATTAAAATTTTCTATCCCTCGGGAACAGCGCTTTTTCTGGATGAAAGGTACTTTTTGTCCTTTTCTGTATCCCTAACAACGTGTATGCGAAATTAAATGTTGAGCGGTCGAGTAGTTAAGGCGTGGAAGTATAACTAACAAATAACAATGTCCTTCAGGACGAATTTCGGTCAAGGCGATCAATTTTAACGGAGACTGGCCATCTGCGCAGGAGATATTATAGTGCACAAGCGTGTGCGCAAACACAAGTGCACTCTCTGTTTCAGTGGCGTAGCGTAGTGGGGGCGGCGAGACCAGTCCGTCCTGCGGCACTTTTAGGGGGCGGCAAAATTTCACAATAATTAATAATAATATCTTGTAAACATTTAAACCATTTCATGACGAACGTGAGAAATGGGCATCTGCCCATTACATCTACATCTGTACAATAGACAATAATGATGACTGTTGTTACCGAGATTGATTGTATATTATAGTCTTTTAAATTGAAATACCTAAATGACAAAAAACTTCTTCACGGCACGGGGGTGTCTAACACATAAACTCACGTTTACATTTATAATATTAATTAGGATTTATTTTTTATAGCCAACTAAACTGGCAATTATGCCTAAGTCGCAGATAACTTTACGAACATTTAAAGAACGGATATAAAGAACAACCAGACTCGAAACAAATGTTTCTGGTTCACACCATTTTTGGTCTCGTGTAAGGTTCGAACTCACGACGCTTGTTGTAGTAGGCTGTTACTGTAGTCGCTTGGACCAACGGTTATGCGAGTAAATAAACCATTATGCCAACCATAATATATATTATGCCACAATTTAATAAAAATATATTGTGTCTGGCCGCCTGTGTACCGCTGCTACTTAATAGGTTATTGTATAAAAAATAACCTACGTAATCCAGCAATTTCACAAAAAAATTAGAAAAAGGCAGTGTGTTTTTGATGGTACATCATGCGCAGTATATTCGAATATCATCCGAATTTGACCATGAGCATTACTACTACTAACCTCAATAAAACACGGTATGAAACTGTATCCTCTAATATTGTCCATGAGTAAATCCAATACTTGTTCCTTTTTCCAAGATGGTGGGTATCCTTTCACCTGAAATTTTCACATATCATATATTAAATATAGAGAATATAGAGTAGCGCGACGCTACTGAGCGGACGTGTGCACGGCGCGTTGCTAAGTATTAAAAAAGTTTAAAAATGAATAAAAAGTGTTCCGGGTGTGATATCGGGATTATCAATAAATTATTCATGTTATGTTCCCGGAAAACATGCAGTAAAGTGTATCACTTGAAATGTCTAGCGTTGTCTAAGGACGCATTTGGAAGTTACACGGAAGAATATAAAAGCAAGTGGGTATGTCCAGAATGCTCAAGGTCAATTCCGAAGCGAGACAATACCGAAACACCGATCCGAGGTAACATCCTAAGTATTAAGAGTGTCACACCTAACACCAATGTGAATACAGAGCGAGGCAGCCGAGTTAATACTAGCGAAATGAGTTTGGTCATCAGCGAAGATACTGTGCTAGAGGAGATTCAGAAGTTACGCACGGAAGTGGTATCGAAACTGGATGATCAAAAGAGAGATTATGAATTACTTCTAGCTAGATTTGATAACACAGAATCTGATTTACGTGAATTACGAAAAATAATGAGGGTGGTGCAAGAAAAGGCAGAAAAAGTTGACATTTTAGAAGAAGAAAATAGAATCCTAAAGGAACAGAATGAGCAACTACGAGCACAGATTGCTAACAGGAGCACTTCTACAGGGAATACCAACACAAATCGCAATATAATTGAACCAAAACTATCATACGTAAATGCATGTAAACAAAGTGCGGAGCGGGTAGTGGACGGCGCGCGCGATAACAACTGCGCGACAAACGAGTGTATGGCCACGAAATTGACAAATGAACTAGAAATAGCGGAAAATAATATAATGATATCGGATATATCCACAGAAAAAGGAAAGGTATATGAAAAGGAAGGTAATTGGATAACAGTCAGTAAGAAGCAAAATCGGTATCCTAACAGGGAAGTAAAAAAAGGAGGAAGCATCCAAATAACGGGCATTCAAGGGACTGAACGGAAAAAATATTTACATGTGTGGCGACTACATAAAGATACAACAGTAGAAAACTTGGAAAGACATATAAAAAAAATATACGAAGAGGAAATACCAGTAACGATAGAAAAAATAAAGCACAAGACGGAAAGGGACTATGCTTCCTTTATTATAGGACTTCCAGAAAGCAAATATGAACAACTCTGTCAGCCAGAAAACTGGGCAGTAAATATTGAGTACTGTGAGTGGATATGGTTTCGTAAATCGTCCCGGAACCCAAAAACATTTCAATAAAAATAAGATTAAAGATACTGAAGTATTCTATCAAAATGTAAGAGGGCTCAGAACAAAACTGGAAGACTTTAATAATAGTATTTTATCTTCGGACTATGACATATATGCCATCACAGAAACGGGATTAAATGAATCCATCCATAACGCAGAACTTGTTCCACATGGTTATACAATATTGCGATGCGATCGAGCGGATGGCCGTAAACAGGGCGGAGCGTGTTTAGTGGCCACACCGCGCTTCGAGCTGCGGCGACTATCCGCCGGTGACGTATGCGTTGACGAGCATTTCTTCGAATTAGTGAGTGCTACCGTGCATTTTCGAAATAAATTTTTGTTTTTATTGTGCGTTGTGTATATACCACCGAACAGTAGTGAAAATGAGTACTTATTATTATTTAAGATTATAGAAGACTATTGTATTAGATATAAGGATGTTATAGTGGTTGGAGATTTTAACTTGTACTCGTGTTCTTCTAATATAAGTAATTACTATGTATACTTTGAAACATATTGTGGATTCACTCAGTGCAACAAAGTAAATAACTGTAGTGGTCGGCAACTAGATCTAGTGTTGAGTACATTAGCTGAGGGCGATAAGGTGAGTGTGTGCGCGGCGGAGGCGCCGCTGGTGCCGGAGGACGCGTATCACCCGCCGCTGCGCGTGGGGGTGTCGCGCGCGCGCCGACCCACCGGTGGCGAGTCGTGCGCGTCCGACGCACAGCCCGCGCCCGCCACCAGTATTGCTCATTCAGGTTGGAATTTTAATAAAACTGATTTTTTCTTATTATATTCGTCAATTGCATCGATAGACTGGACCCCAATTTACAATTTAGATTTAGATACGAGTTTAGATTTTTACTATAATACAATTAATTCTGTAATAGATGACTGTGTTCCCAGAAAAAAGCGAAGTAATGTCAGTTCGAGGTACTGTTACCCCGAATGGTACACTTTCGAAATAATTCGCGACATAAAAATAAAGGCTGGGCTTCATAAGCGGTATAAAACTACTCGTTCGCATAGTGATTACGAGGCGTTTGCCCAGTACAGAACTAAAGTAAAACGTATGATCGAGGAGGCTCAGAAACAACACAAACATAGGATACAAAATCAGTTACAAAAAGACCCTAAGTCTTTTTGGAATTATATTAATTCTAAAAGACGTAGCAACACATTACATAATATATCAATTGACGGCATGGTTCTGACAGGGGAAGAATGTGCTAAGGAATTCGCGAATTTTTTTCATTCCGTATACAGCGAGCAACGTGCAAAGTTGTGTGTAAGTGCAGCGGTAAAGGAGGCGGGTAGTTTGAACGGAGGGGCGCGGATTCATTTAGACAGATTATGTTTAAATGACGTACAGAAAGCGCTACAACAACTAAAGCCTAAAAAATCAACAGGACCAGATGGTATCCCACCGTATATCATCAGGGATTGTAGAGGTGTACTAACCGAACCACTACTTCACATCTATAACCTTTGTCTTCAAACTGCTGTGTTTCCCGAGAGATGGAAAGTAACAAAAGTCACCCCAGTGCCTAAAGGAGGAGCTAAAGACAAAGTAGAATGTTACAGACCGATAGCTGTATTATCAACACCAGCCAAAATATTTGAATCAGCATTACACAACCAAGTATTTGTGCAAATCAGTGCACAGCTTACGGATGCTCAACATGGATTTAGACCAACTAGAAGTACTTCGAGCAATCTTCTCAACTATATGACTGATCTGATCCCGACAGTGGACAGTGGAGTGCAGATTGATACCGCCTATTTTGATTTTAAAAAAGCGTTTGACCTAGTCGATAATGACATATTGCTAAAGAAACTAGCCGGTATTGGTCTCACTCCACACTTACTGCAATTTTTTGCCAGCTACATGACAGACAGACAACAATACGTTGAGTGTGCAGGTTGTGTATCTGAGCCGTATTTCATTCGTTCGGGCGTGAGCCAGGGCAGCAACCTCGGTCCGATGGAGTTTTTAATCATGATTAATGATTTACCCGATGTGATTGAAAACGCTAAATGCTTGTTATTCGCGGATGATTTAAAATTATATATGCCTATAAGAAATCAAAGCGATTGCGAGTTGTTACAGGAGGATATTAACAGAATTGTAGATTGGAGTACAAACAACCTATTACAATTTAACCACTCTAAGTGTGTGACTATCACGTTCTCTCGTGCACGTACTCCAATCACATATGAATATAATATAGACGGCACTCCATTGACTCGGGTCACAGAGGTGAGAGATCTAGGAGTGAGTATTGATACTGGGCTGACGTTTCGTAATCACGTGGTTAAGATCTGCAAGAAAGCCTTCAGAAACCTAGGCTTCTTACTTAGAACCGTTCATAGTTTCACTAATGTATCAGCTATTGTCACATTATATAACGCATTGGTAAGAAGTCAATTAGAATGCAATGCAGTCATCTGGAGCCCACATGAAGTTAAATATAATCTTATGTTGGAGCGAGTGCAAAATAAATTTATTAGATTTTTATATATGAGGTATTACGGCGTGTATCCATTTTACCCTTTAATGTATCCAACTCTATTCGTATTGGGTATGGTTGGTTATAATGAGTTGGGGGTGAGAAGGGAACTGGCTATTGACTCATATATATTTAAAGTTATAAGGGGCAAAATAATGAACCCAACATTGCTGGAGATGTTAAATTTTAACGTTCCGGATAGGTATATATACCGGCGACGAAAGCCGCAGTTGTTGCGAGTGCCCCGCGCACGCACCAACCTGCTGCTGGAGGCGCCTCTGACGCGCGCACACAGAACCATCAACCGGGTCGCGGATAAAATAGATCTGTTCTGTTGCACTATGAGTGAATTTACAAGGATAACGTTGTTTATAATTTGTTATGGAAACGGGTAATCTAGATATAAATGTATAAAATTAAAATGTGTAAATAGATATAATATTATTAGTTATAATTAATTAATTACGTTAAAGTGAACCACGCTATCGCATTAAGTTTTTTCTTGTAATGGTAGTGTTGTAAATTGGATATAAATAAAAAAAAAAAAAAAAAAAATAAAAAAAAAAAAAAATATTATTGCCTGTCTAGGTATAATTAATATTAATAGGTAGCAAATAAGAGTAGTCTAAATCTAAATAGTAACGTATATAGTTTTCATCTTTGGTTTTGTACATTATTTTAGCAAATAGTAATCAAAGGAAATATTATCGTGCAAACAGTATCAAAATTGGTTATAAAATAAGGAAGTTATTATTTTATTCAAATTTGTATACAAGAAAAAGTGGGTTCGTAGTGGAGATATCTTATTACATTTGCATGCCATTTGAAATGGCTAAATGGGTTTGTACTCTTGTAAATAATCTATAATATCAATTAATGTACCCTGTTTATATCAAATAAAGACTTCTTATTCTTATTCTTACTATCTCCCTTGAACAGCTGCGTTTAAATAGCGATTACGCCATAGTTTATATCATGCATCTTTTTCTCTCATTTGTCAATGACTCCTACTACTAGATTTACAATGCTTGTAACTTTTTATTTTTGAGTAGATTGCAATTATTTTTTGTATTCTAAAGTTTGGGTTTTGAAACTACACTCGGCGTCAAAAAAATCGCACTTCTCTGAAAATAAGTTATAAAGCCTAATAATTTGCAAACCAGTACGTTTACCCCAAACAATGTTAATATTAATTGAAAGTACATTTAATTAGCTTTTATTAAACAACAACCTAATGAATAAATTCCTTAAACAACCGCATGTACTGCATGTTGAAGAAAATGATATCCAAATACTCGTTACATAGACCACAACTTGCCGCACTTTCATGGGCTATAAAAAGGGCAGTAAGCATCAAAATTTGGTCATTCGACATCCAGACGTTGTAGAGAACACATGAAAATACAGAACACAAGAAAACAGCCCTACAAAATGGATACCACTGCAGATCAAGCCGCTCAAGTGATAGCACTACTGCAAACAGGGATGCGACAGTGTGATGTTGCTCGACAACTGAACTTGAGCCGTTTTGCCATTCGTCGAGTGCTCCAACGGTTTCAAGAGACTGGGGGCTACACCCGGAGACAAGGATCAGGAAGACGGCGCTGTACATCTGAGAGAGATGACCGTTTCATTGTGACGACGTCATTGCGGAACCGTTTCTCCAATGCTGTTGAGCTGCAACAGCAGCTCCGTGGGGCTCGTAGAACCGCAGTGAGCACATCTACGATTAGAAGAAGGCTGCGAGAAAGGAGTATTGCGGCCAGAAGACCAGCCAAGGGCCCGAAATTAACGCCACAGCATCGTAGAAAGCGATTACAGTTCGCTCGAGAACATCTCAACTGGGATCTTGAACAATGGAGGACCGTACTCTTCTCAGATGAGACGAGAGTATGTCTCTTCGTTAACGATAGGCGAAGGAGAGTGTACAGAAGGCGAAACGAACGGTTTTCTGAAGCTTGCTTGGAGGAGACAGTGGAATATGGAGGGGGATCTTGCATGTTCTGGGGCGGAATTTCAGTCGACGGCAAGACGGAACTCGTTTGCATATCCCGGACTGGAGGTGCTCGTGGTCAGGGATCACTAACCGCTCATCGGTACATAACCGAGGTGCTGGACATGCATGTAGTCCCATATGCAGGATATGTTGGGGATGGGTTCACTTTAATGCACGACAATGCTCGTTCCCATACCGCAGTAATCGTGCAGGATTATCTACACGAGGTTGGGATTCCAGTTTTGCAGTGGCCAGCGAGAAGCCCAGACCTGAATCCAATAGAGCATCTCTGGGATGAACTAAAACGACGAGTACGGTTACGTGATCCTGCCCCAGCAACTCTACAAGACCTCCATGATGCTGTAATTGAAGAATGGAATAGGATTCCTCAAGATTTTATTTTATTTTTTTATTTTATTTATTTGGTTCACCAACATTAGTTTACACTAGTTATACACAATAAAAGGAGCACTAACAATAACAATAGTGTAACAAACACTTATAGGCAAACACCACATCTGATTTTTATGAGTGCGGTAATCAACATTCAGCGTTTACAAAAGTGACAATGTATGAATGTGTGTCATGAATATTACAGGTTTATATATATACTAGCTGTCCCGACAGACGTTGTACTGTAAACATGGAGAAAAGAAAAAAAAATAACACAACTAAACCATCCTCGAAACCACTTGAACACACAAAAAAAAAAATTCATTCATATCGGTCACTGTCAACACACGTACAGAATAAATATATATATAAAGATATGTATGTACAATTATAATGCTAATTAGGCAGCTGATTGATCAGTATTCTTCTTTGTCTGGCAACAGAGTCGCAGTGTAAGTCTATACAATCACTATAGCCATTAATTAACTTACACATTCTCGCGTAAGGGGAATTAGCGCCTAATACCGTCCTTCTCAGTGGTGGGCAAAGTGGAGTAATACAGCTGCGTGGTATCCTGGATGGTGCACGGAATTTAAATAGTGCTAATGAGCGAGGAGAGTCAATTTTATGATTTAATATTTTGATTGCAAACATTGCGTCATTGAGGCATCTGCGCTTGTCTAATGAATTTATTTTAAAATGCTTTAACCTATTCTTATATGATTTAATTGTTTTAGCTATGCCAGTAGAAAACGCTAGATGCCAAACAAAACGCTTTTGCATGCGTTCCAAACGCAATGAATGAACCGCGTAATGTGGCCGCCAGACCACACTGCAATACTCCACAATGCTACGAATCAAACTGTTGTATAGAACTATCTTTGTATTAACATTACGAAATGACTTGCAGGTTCTTAAGACAAAGCCTAACATTTTGGATGCTCTTTGCATTATATGATTCAAGTGAGGCGTGAACGTTAATTTAGAATCGTATAGAACACCTAGGTCGCGGATTATATCAACCTCCTCTATTATATGTTCGTTTATATAGTAATTAGATGGCATATTACTAAGCTTTCGGGTAAATTTGATATGATAACATTTTGAGGGATTCAATTGCATTCCGTTAGATTTACACCACTTAACAAGTCGATCAAGATCTGCTTGCAGGTATTTGGAGTCTTCTTCTGTTTTAACTATTCTCAAGAATTTTAAGTCGTCTGCAAACATAAATATTTCTGAGTTTTGGAAACAGTATGGAATGTCGTTGATAAAATAATTAAATAATACTGGCCCCAAATGGGAACCCTGGGGAACCCCAGATAAGATGCGTTGAGCTGTTGATTGAAAGCCATTGACCACAACAAAAAAATATCTATCAGTTAAGTACGATTTTAACCACTCAAGTAAAGAACCAGTGATACCGTACGTGCGAAGTTTCTGTACTAATAATTTATGGGGAACTTTATCAAACGCTTTGGAAAAATCCGTATATATTACGTCAGCCTGTCTTCCAGAATCAATAGCATTTATCAAAAGCTCAGTATATAGGACCAGGTTGGTGCTTGTGGATCGCGATCGAACAAATCCATGCTGATGATCGGTTAGATATAGTTTTAAATGATTTTGTATTAGTGGACAAATTAGTGACTCGAAGATTTTTGCAAATGTACATAAAATGGAAATAGGCCTGTAGTTAGAAATCATTTTATTATCTTGTGATTTAAAAATGGGCACCACCTTTGCTATCTTCCATCTTGAGGGAAAAGATCCAGAAGACAAGGACTTATTGTATATTCGCAATAAAGGCCGTACTAACTCGTGTGCGCAAGATACAATAAATATTGGTGGTATCCCGTCCGATCCTGCGCCTTTACTACAGTCCAGACATTTTAATTTTTTTAATAAGTTTTCTGTCTCTATACATATATTTGTTAAACTTAAACTGTTAATAAAGGATTGCAATTCTTTGGAGTCGGATTTTTCATTTATATTATCACATGCATCAACAGGGCTATAGACCGAAGAAAAATAAGAGGCAAACAACTCACACATCGCAGTGCCGTTACATGTGGTTGCTAAACCATCTGTCATAGTAGTCGGATACGAGCTTGAGCCACCACGTTTTGATTTTACAAGCGACCAAAATAGTTTAGGGTTTCCGGCGATTTTATTTTCTGTTGTTTTTAAGTATTTACTATAACACTCATTTGATAATTTGTCACACTGTTTTGCAATAATTTTCAATTCGATATTATCCAAAGGATTTTTGTATTTCTGGTATCGCTTTCTCAACTTCAACTTTGTTTTTAAAAGCCTAATCAAGTCTCGGTTAAACCACGTTGGATAGTTGTTACTTTTGGGTAAACGAGGAGGTATAAATTTTTTAATCGCTGTAGTAATGACTTCATAGAATTTATCTAGCATTTCATCTACTTTATTTTGACTAGGTAGAAGTGAATCCCAGTCTTGCTCTCCCAAAAAATCGCAAACCGACTGGTAATTTGCTTTATTTTATTTATTTTATTTTTACATAATAGGTATAGTTACAGACACCAGATCAGTAATCTCATAGTAATAAATTGAACATAGTAAAGCTTCAAATCTGTAGTCCACTTAAAACTATACACATCGTTCATAAATATGATAACAGAGCTTCAGTTAAATGATGAACAGTAATAAATAATCAGATTTAGGGAATATATAATTATTGAATACATAGATATTTAGTAGGATGCGGTTACAAAATAGTATTTACTAATTGGCAGTAATTAA
The DNA here is from genome assembly GCA_963675205.1 of Catocala nupta. Classification (NCBI taxonomy): domain Eukaryota; kingdom Metazoa; phylum Arthropoda; class Insecta; order Lepidoptera; family Erebidae; genus Catocala; species Catocala nupta. The sequence goes on along the minus strand of OY776091.1, from coordinate 28,298,637 downwards.
ACGTTTAGGATCTTAAGGGTTTGTACATATTGTTTTTAAGAAGAGAGCTTTTAAATACATTCAAACTATCATTGAAAATATCTATTTGAGAGCATATTCGGTTATATTGACTGCACATTCTTGATATTGGGTTATTGTGTGAAACATTATTGTTGCTAGATGATATTACAAAAAGTTGTGGTGTGCGCACAGATCGCAATGGCGCCTTGAATTTCAATTTTTCGACAAGTTGTGTGTCCGATAAGCCATTTACAATTTTGAATAGTGTACACAAGTCACTCATCCATCTCCTTTGCTCAAGAGTAATCATTTTGAACTCCTGAAGTCGATCATTGTACTCTTTTATCTTACGCCTTAAGCCTAACTTTGAACACAGCGCTCTAACGAATCGCATTTGTATTGCCTCAATTCGATCTATATGAGTCCCATAGATAGGCAACCATACAGAGGAGCAGTATTCTAATATACTACGGACCAGACAGTAATACAAAGCCATCAAAGAGCTAGCTTTTTTAAAAGGTCTCGCATTACGAAGTATAAAAGACAACATACGGTTTGCTTTAGCGCAGATGTGGTCGTAATGAGGCCTAAAGGACATCGTACAGTCGAAAATCACTCCTAAATCACGAACCATATTAACCCTCTCTAGAGCGATATCTTTAATATAATACACATAGTTAATTGGTTTTTTGCTTTTCGTGAATGAAATTACTTGGCATTTCTTAATATTTAGGGACATAGAGTTTCTGTCACACCATTCGACAATAGTATTTATATCGGACTGGAGATATTCGCAATCATGATGGTCAGAAATGCGTCTAAAGATTTTTAAATCGTCTGCGTATGCCAAACATTCACTTTTAAGCTCTTGTAACAAATCATTGATAAATAAAAGAAATAGGAGGGGGCCCAAGTTAGATCCTTGCGGAACACCGGATTTAGCCAAAAAAGGAACAGATTCGTACCCGCTAAAAGCTACTAACTGCGTTCGGTTTAATAAATAAGAAGAAAGCCACCTGTACAAGTTGCCGTGGATTCCGAAATGTTGGATTTTCACTAATAACACAAAATGATTGACGCGATCGAATGCCTTTGAAAAATCTGTATAGATGGAGTCTACTTGCATTCTGTCGTTAAATGAGTCACATAAATAACTTGTGTAGTATAAGAGGTTTGTGACAGTTGATCTGCCAGTCATAAACCCGTGTTGTAGAGGACTTAGTTGGTGCTTTAAGTGATGATAAATATGATTATACACATAACTCTCAAATATTTTGGCGAACCAATTGAGAATGCAGATAGGACGGTAGTTAGAGACGTCACTTCTGTTGCCAGATTTGTAAATTGGTGTTATTTTCGCGATTTTCCAAAGTTCAGGAAATATGCCCTCGTTTAATGATTTCTCATAAATTATGTGAACAGGTGTTACCAGTGCAGTCGCACAAAGACGAATAAAGATTGGTGGAATTCCATCAAATCCGCCGCTTTTCGTCAGGTCTATACTTTGCAGTTTCTTTAGTAAGTCATCTTTTTGGATATAGAGTTCACCGATAGTATAGTTGAATGTTGGGAAAGTAGGAGTATAACTTTTGTTTATAGAGCTAGAACAGTAAACGGATGAGAAGTAGTCTGCAAAAAGATTGACTATATCACCGCCCGATTCACCTCTTTTATCTTCGTAAAACATAGCGCTAGGGTAATTGTTGGTCACGCGTTTGTTCTTTGTATAGCGCCAAAAAGCCTTAACATTGAGCTTAAGTTCATCCTCGATTTGTTCAATATAAGATTTAAAACATAAACGCGCGATTCTCTTGGATTTTGCTCTCAGTGTAGAGAATTCGTCATAGTCCCTTTGATTTCCGTAACGTTTAAATCTAGAGTGAGCCTTAGTTTTATGTTTAAGCAATGTGATTAGGTTTTTACTGAACCATATTGGGTAATTACTTTTAGAGGCTTTGGTCTTTGGAGTATATTTTTCTATAATCTCATAAATAGTGTTATAGAAAAATTGGACAAAGTCATTACATCCTAAATATAAGGCTTGCTGCGACCAATCTACTCTATCAATATCTTTGATACAACCGTCGTAATTTGTTTTACGATAGCATAATCTTTTGATGGTGGCACTTTGTGTGAAACTGGGAGCAGTAGTTTGCAGAATTACTTCAAATGGCGGGTGGTGTGTATCCTGACGGCTTATAGGTAAAGTAGGCGTAATTCGAATTAATTCTGGCAAATCAGAGATGACCAAATCGAGTATTCTGCCATTACTGTTAGCAATGTAATTAAGTTGAGTAAGTGTCGTCACTTCGAATAAGTTATTTAACAATTTAGCTTTTTCACAGTCGTAATTAAGAGGACATCTTGATTTTGTGGACCACTTGATATTTCCTAAGTTGAAGTCGCCCAAAATACAAGTCATTTTAGAGGCGGAGTCATCAATTATAGAACTACATTTATTAAAAAAATCATTTATACTACTTACAGGTAAATAATCTGGTAGATAGATTACACCTAAGTTAATCACAAAAGATTTATTTACTTTAATTTGTACCCATAGATCTTCCAAACAATCAGTCCACCAATCGCTTTTGAGTTCTACGTGAAACTTCTTTAAATAGGCGATAAGTACACCCCCGCCATATTTCTTGTTAAACCGTGATCGAAACCTAGCGTCACGATCTCTGCGCACAACACAATACCTGTCATCAAATATCTCCGACGACGATACAGTATCATCAAGCCAAGTTTCAGTTAAACAAACAATATCAAAGTTGTTACATAGCACTGCATTATAGATATCCAAAACTTTGCTCTTCATACCGCGTATATTCTGATAATATAGTGACAGATTCATTTTTTAATTACTTGATACAAAAAACAGTTACCAATGGATTATAAAGGACTAACAGATTAGATTAAGGCTTTCATGGTTTCTAATTAATATTTGCTTAGAGTCAGGAGTTTTCTTAACAAAGATCCGTCCATTTCTTACCCACACAAATTGGTACCCATTCTCCTTTGCCTTCTTGCGTGCTGCTGCATGAAGTGACTTATTATTTGGGGAGAGATGTTCCGCTACGTAGACTGGTTTTTTGTCGCCAGCGATTCCCAACAATGTAGTGTTTAATTTATCATTAGGGTTCGACTTATTGTACCGATGTACTGCAGAATAGTATTCGTCACGAATCCTTACACTCCGGAATTTCACAATTATAGCACGAGGAAGTTTACTCTCCTTATTTATCCTTGCGACCCGTGTGCACTTGACTATATCATCTTCCTTTAAGTTGTAGCCTATGATATGTGCACATTGGAGTGTGATGCTAAGTAGATTCTCGTTGTGGTTCTCTGGTACGCCTTGCATCTCAAGATTATTCTCGCGTAAATGTTGTTCTAAGTTATTGAGGCGGTTTGATACTTCCAGTACTGACATTTTGAGTGCACTATTTTCTTTGGTTAAGGAAATATTGTCTTTTACCAAAGAATCCATGCTTTTCATCACACTGTCGTATTTGTCACTCAGAAAATTTAACGACTCACGAAACTCCCTTATATCGCTCTTGATTGGAGCAAGTTCTTGATGCAATATAGTAGATATCATTTGGGGAAGTTCTGCTCTGATCGCCTTAATAACTCGTTCACTAACAGCAGAAATAAAAGCTTCTTCCTTATTCTCCATTAAGCCGGTAGAAATAGGGCTTATATCAGACGTATGTTGAACGCAGGTTTGATGTTTTCTAGAGGTTACGTTAGCAAACCCATCATCGCAGCTGTTCAATGAGCTTTGATCGTCTTCCCTAATATTTCTTACAGGAGTATTGGTGTTCCCAGTTTTAGGTTGCTTGCTTCTGCATTCATGACATAACCATTTTTGTTTCTGTTCCCTGTTCATAGATGTATACTGTTTTTTATCAAGTATATTTGCACATGGTAAGTCATATATATTATGGCACTTACAACATTTTAATGTTGGTTCCCGGTTTTCAATTATGTTCTTACAACCGGCACAAGTTTGTCTCGACGACATCTTTATGAATGGTCTTGATAACTGTTTGGTAGCTTCCCGAACGCAAATGCAAAATTGGCAGCGCTGTGGCACTAATACGGTGGCGTAGTGGCTAAGGTGTCCGCTCTCAGCGCGATGTCCGACGGATCAAACCCCGGCCTCCACGAGTGGTTTTTGAAGTATATTTAAATTTGTAAAATTGTTAATATATTTATAAGTAATTTCTCACCAGCTTGCCACTTGAATATCGACGCCTTCAATTCTTCGAATATGTTGTATCTCGCTCCCTCCGCCCACTAGGAGGAGCCACGCATAAGAATCCTTCAAGAAGAAACGAGAGGCACCGAACTATGTAGTTCAACCAATCAGGAATTTAGTTATATAAATTTAACAAAATTTGCGTAACAATCCGACACACGTCTGTTCACCACGAAGCTCAAGAGATGTATGTTTATAAAAGTTTGGTCTCTCATTGTTCACATTATAAGACAACTTACGTTCTTTCTCCAATAAAATTGTTACGTCTAAAGGTGGGTGATATGAATCAATGCGAGTTATTTCGTCTACACTCCGCGTAACGTTGCATGACGAGTTAGTCGATAACACGAGATCGAGAATACGTCCATCTGCATTATGTACAAAGTTAAATTGATTGAGGTTATTTGTATGAAGAAAGTCAAGTAAAATTTCACTAGTAATTGGTAATTTATTGTTTTGGTGTATATTACCTATGGACGACCAATCTATATGACTCAAGTTAAAATCATCTGTTAAACATACTTGAGAATCCTTGATTTGTTCAAATACCTTATTACAGTGATTAACGTAGTACTCCAAAGAAGGACGGCGAACGGGCGGAGATAAATAAACTGTACAGAGAACCAATTGACGGCAAGTACCAGACACTGGAAGGTCTAAGGTAATCCAAAGATCTTCGTAACTACTTTCGAAGCTTTTGATGCGTTTTGATTGTATAGTTTTCTTGACAGCTATTAGGACGCCGCCACCCTCTTTACCACAATGCTGGCTTGAGCTTTCCCTGTCCCTTCTGTAGACTGTGTACCTGTCGCCAAATAGTTCTCCATCCAATACTGAGCTGTTTAACCACGTTTCACAAAAAATTATAATGTCGTAATCGGCTGATTGGGTCTATGCAAGAACGAATGGAAGCTGTTATTAGAGCAAGGGGGGGTTGCACTAGGTTTTAAGTAGCATTTTTTATTAATTTCTTTTGTTGTTTTGTAATTTTATTGCCTGTTTTTGTTTGAATATTTTTTCCTAATAAAGATAATTTTTTCACTTGACACATGCACCTTGTTTTTTTTTAAACGATTGTAATTGAATACATATTTCTGTATTTTACTGTTACTATACCTACCAACCTTTCAAATAAATAGCATAAAACAACCATACAAAGGATTAAACGCGACATAAACCGAATTGAATTAAATTTTTGCAAAGGTGCGATTTTTTTGACGCCGAGTGTATTAGACTTAAATAATAAAAAAATGAGACTCAATACCCTATAGTAATAAATATCGTCCAGACCGAATTTCGGTCACGGCAGTCATTCTTAACGGAGACTGGCCATCTGCTCAGTAGATATTATAATGCACAAGTGTGTGCGCAAACACAAGTGCAATCTCTGTTCCCTAACCCTCATGATCCGATAGGACGGTAATCCGACACGACCGGAGAGAGATCAGGCGCTGGACCAACGGCGACACGTACTTTCTGAGGCACGGGGGCGTTTAGCACCGCCAACTTCCTACCTAAACCTTCTAACCCTTACAATATAAGAGAGAAATAAGAATTGTCGGCTAATTAACTCAAGCTACTTCAATTTCTGAATAACGTCAAACCAAATAAAGGATTTATGAACAGCAAATGACTAATATCTCCTGTTCTCGGATTGGCTTATCTTTTGACTTAGGCATTGTTGAATATGTAGTTTTATAACATTAGTTGGTCTGTGTTGTAATATGATAGGACTTACCGTAACTTGAACGAAGAGAGTCTCTTTATCGTATATCTCTTCCATTTGTTCTCGTTCCAACATCATCACCGTCTATAACAAATAGATAGCATATTAAACGGTATCCTTTTTAAAACTTCTAATATTATAAACATGGAATTACTCAATTTGTGGCGTTTTCATAGACCGTTATAATAATCTATCGTATGGTCGTTTAGAAATTCTTATTAATAGTGTTAAGTATTTTCGCTTCCGTTCGCTTCGATGAATACTTGACCGCTTATTATTGTAAACTGACTTGGCGAGCGCTGGCCTTCCTCTTTTATACGCGGTTAAAGCGTTTCCGGAGTTTTCTAGAAACGTCATACGCAGTACCCCTCTGGGAAACAGGCGTGAATTTATATATGTATGTATGTCATACGCAGTACGCAACAGTACGAAGATTCGAGAATGTGCCAGCGTTCTCTCTACTCTTCTCGTACCGACGAAGTAGTTCCGTAAGACGTAAATATATGGCGCTTTAATAAATTATTAGACGGAACTGCCGAGTCTTCCCCACAATGCCGAGAGACGGCACTGGGTGTAACAGTAGCACAGACACTGCAAAAGTTCCAGTCATAGGATCGCTTTCACTTCCACTTATTACATTGCACCTAATTTCTGGCGAGATATGAGTGTGATAACACATCTCTGCCTACTACATAAAGAATACAGATGTCACCGTCTTTCGATTAACTTATTCGCGTTTAGTAAATCACAAAAATCCATGTAAATGTGTATTCTGTATAATCGATTATTAATAATCGACTCTAATTATTACGAAATACTATACCTCTGCCTACCTCCCCTTGGGGTTACAGGCGTGAGACTATGTATGTATGTATGTATTATTACGAAATTTTAATTTCCAATAACACTTAGCTCGACTCTAGAATCAAACTTGAGACCTCACAATCACGGAAGCATAATCGCAACCTTATACCATACCAGAACTTCACATTTGTATTACCTTTGAGTTCCTAGCAGTAACACTTCTCTTGAGAACCACGTTTCTCTTCCAAGGCCACGCCTTCAAGTACTTCATGACAGTTTCATCGGTACTCAGTATGATGTCTTGACGGAGGTGGACCGGAGTAATCTCCTCGTGATCTTCTGTTTCGTCTAGCACCTCTCTGTTAACGGAGAAAGCATTTATTAAAGAACTGAATCTCTGGTCTATTCACGTAATTCTTATGGTTTTTCGCCATATAATATTCTAATAATATAATAATAATAATATTCTACCACATACACACAACACCATCTAGCCCAAACTAAGCAGAGCTTGTACTATGGGTACTAGACAATGGATAAACATACATATATACTTTTTTTTTGTAAATACATACATATTATACATAGAAACACCCAGACCAAGACAAACATCCATGTTCATGCACACAAATATTTGTCTTGTGCGGGAATCGAACCCGCGACCTCAGGCGTGGCAGTCGGTTACACTAACCACTACGCCATCGCGCTAAAAATTTTGTGTTCCACAATTAGTTATTTTGATTCTGAGTGTTCTTTGTTTGAATGTTTGTAAAGTCCTAGCGATGCAGGAATAATTACTACTACAATATTGTGCAATAGTTGTCTCTTTTAACCAGGTATAAGGTGGCAGACAAGTATATGACCCAGCTTTATATTTTACAGTATTTTACGAATGCTTGCATCAGTACTACTTGCACGATGCCAACGCAACAGACAGCTCAACGCAAGATAACTTATATTATAAATATACCACTCGCCGGGTGGTATACAGTTACCATACCACGGTAATGGACGCTTGCAACTACGCCAATCGCGTCAAATAAGAAATCGCTATATCAACAACCACACAATTTCCACACTGACAGCACAGAACATCCATAGGGTGGTAGATAAACAAACTTTTAGAAGTAGCCGACAAAAGTCTGCGATGTCAACATTCATAAGTATCCAGCATAACAGACGTAATATTTCTTCATGACTTACTACTTCCTATTTTGCACCTTGCAAAGGCATAAGACTCATTTGATGGTATAGGTTTCTAACCAAAGATTTTACTTCAAAGAAGGAGACACTGTTTGGCTAGGGCGAGGGAAAACAATCACACTAGTCCCTTGCCAACAGCAAAATCAATTTCTGGAAATTACTTACAGCAAGAATGCAGGAAGTTTATTCACCAAAGATATTTTGTAGTGTACCAATGCTTTAACTTTCTTATACTCTTAACCTGGCAAGTTCACAGTCCAGTATCGTAAGTAGTTACCGAACCCAATAGATGCTACATCAGGAATATCATTCCCACAAGTCAAACATGCATCGCTTCGCCATGTCTATTTAGCCATGCACAAAATAGACAGTACGCCGTTTCTTGAAGATACTGTTAATCTTACCCACCAATAGATGTACACGACACAAGATTATTAAACTGCACAAAAGTACATATCGCAAATACGAAAATAGAGAATTAACTCAACATTTGGAAGTTAGGCATTCTGAACTCTAATAGTGTATAAGTAAGAGATCAAATTGCCTAACTTTCAAATTTCGAGTTAAGTCTCTGTTTTTAACACCCGACGCAAAAACGACGGGGTGTTATAAGTTTGACGTGTCTCTCTGTGTGTGTGTGTGTGTGTGTGTGTGTGTGTGTGTGTGTGTGTGTGTGTGTGTGTGTGTGTGTGTGTGTGTGTGTGTCTGTCTGTGGCATCGTAGCTCCCGAACGGATGAACCGATTTTAATTTTGTATTTTTTATTTGAAAGGTGAATTAGTCGGGAGTGTTCTTAGTTATGTTTGATGTAAATCGGTCCAAGATGGCCGCCGCCACAAAATGGCGGATTACATATTTTTTCACAACTCCCTCAATATGGGTATCTAATGAAAGGGCTTGACTAGTAGAATACTATACACTATGATAAATTGCAAATTCAAGATGGCCGCCACCGTAAAATGGCATATTAAATTTTTTTTCACATCTCCCTCAATATGTGTCGGGGGTTTTTAAATTTTTAATTTATTTTATTAAGAAACACATAGAGACATTATGTCGATGTGCAGTAAAAGTATAGTACTTGTAGGTCATGTTGAATGGGCCAGCTATTCAAGCCGAAACCACCAAAGTTCTACTGTTAAGCATATAAAAAAATATAGATACTTTACAAGATTATTTATAAAAAGCGGTAATATACAGCAAATAATAAATACAAGGCCATGGTAACACAAATAAGTATGAGACGTACCCACGATCATACCTTACTTCTTGATCCTCGTTGACAGTCAAGCTGATGGTTAGTTTCGGTTTCTTTGGTTGCTTTTGAGGACCTAGGCGTCGGAAGGCGCTTAAACGCTTTTGACCTGATTGGCTGGGTTCTGAAGATTCGGAATCTTCACAATCTGAAAATATCACATAGTATTATGAATTTAATATTCTCATTGGTTTATTTTAGATATTCATCAGCTCCGTTTAAACAGCAGGGAGGTAGCTTATAGTTTTCTAACAAACACAATCCTAAGCTGTTATTGAGAATATTCTTAGAAGAATATTCAGGCTGGCCAGCTTTTGCCACACTGATTTTGCAACGAGGCATGTATACCTTTCACATGCCTCGTTAGATATAAAACGAAAGGTATTAGGTAGACTTTATGTCTTTTTATAAAGGTTTTTAATACTTGGCAATATTGTGCTGCAATATCGTGTCGCAAGTATAGCACATGCTGTGTACTATAGTTGAGAATAAATAAAACGTTAATAACACGACAATAATTGAAGCAGAAAAGCTATTGGAAGCGATTTTGATGCTGCATATTACCCATGTTAAGTTTGACGCAAGGTGCTGTCATGCCACACAATTGAGGTAAATAATATATTTGATAGTAGTATGCCGCATTATGCCATACTAGATATATAATACGCAATACCATCCTACCTAACGTAGTATTATCGTACCTTATCACCAGAGATCGGATATTCCAGTGCATATTTATTTGCCTATAAAGATATTAATATATAATAGTATAAATATTAAAATCAATAAAAAAATAGTAGGTACAGAAAGTATTTCCTCATTTTGTTTGCAAGATTTTTGTCTGTAAAGCAAATTAGTAAAAAATTCTCGCGCGTATATGTATGTATATACCTATGTTGACATGATTAGACTCCACTAAACAATACCAACAAGTAAAATGCAGCCATTTTAGTAGGTATATACAGGGTGTCCGGTAATTAATGGATAACCTTGAAATGTCATATAGATCATCATCACAGAATCAGAAGGCAGTTCAGAAAAAATTAAAAACAAAAAGTAAGAAAAAAAAAAGTATTAAAAAGTGCAAGCTATATTAGCATAGCATACTTTTGACTGTCTATCTATTAGCATAATTAGTGTTTAATAATAAAACAACAAAAAACCTATGGATTTCATTTCACATTTATACAAGATATACATGGTAATTTAAAAAAAACACATCTCAGGTAGTAGTCAGGATAGATTTTTTTTCATATTTTTTTCTGAGCGGCCATCAGTTCCACTATAAGACATTTTCAGGTTATCCATTAATTACCGGACACCCTGTATATTTAAGAATACATATATAGAAGTGATAAAATTATTACTTTAATTTAGAATACTACCCAATACCACAAAATGTTTTACAAACTCGAGCATAAATGCAACGTCATTTATAGCTTATGTATAATGAGGCTAGGTCATATATAACAGTTTATTCTTTACTAATAACGAAACAGGTGACACAGAATATTCAGACTCAGAACAACATCTGTGAATTACTTTATAATAATAAGTCTCATAATTCATCAGATCGACCTTACTACACGACCACATAACATATGAATACATATCGCTCCAGCTCAATACTCGTGAGTGCTACTGTTTTCGTTCTCCACTTATCTATAAAAAAAATATAATTTGTGATACTAGCCGTATTACCATTGGCAAGCTGGCCTTGCACATCACGAAAATATTTTTTTTCTTCAGACGATGCTACTTAAATGCCGAATTAACATGCCAGTATTTGTTCTGAATCCGAATATCAATACCGTAGTTATCATATATGCTCGAGAATCTATGTATACTACTTCAAGCTTATTAGGAGGCCAGGCTTAAACATCAAGCACTTACTCTCGCTTCCAGAAACTGCACCTTCCTCTTTATAATTCTCCTTTTGTTTATTAAGCCATCTTTTGCGGGCTTTAAATACCTTACGGGATTCGTTCATATCCTTATAGTATGGGCCGTGTCTCGGTTTGTTATGCTTGGCCCATATTTTATATTTAAGCTTGGCCTCCTGTAAAGCCTCTTGGAACTTGCGCCCCCAAAACAGTAGCTGCTGTTTAGTATTAGCTCCCGACTCGGGTTTAGCTTGAGGACTTTCTGAACCTGAAACGTCTGCTTAGATTATTATACTGGTGACTGTTTCGTTGGTATAGAAAATATATTCGGATTTCCTGACAATTAATTTTTAATAGCAATCCAGATTTCGGCAGATGACGATGTATCATACCTGATGTCTTAGAAAGTACTGAGTCATTGGCCCTGCGCATATTCTTTCTTCAGTCGTGTCAAACTTCCGAATGAGAGTGAACATGCTTGTGGACTATAATTATATCTAGGTCGAGAACTTACTCGAAGAAACGCGCCTTGACTAAAATTGCGTCTGATGAACGTTATGGCATACTTAATTCCTGAACCTACGTTTGTGATTTTGTGTTGGAAATGTATCAGATACATTATGAAATGTATAAGATATTTGTATTATTTTATAGATTTAATCGCAATCTGCATCGCAGTTATGCCGCTACCTTCAACAGTCATACTGGTCATTACAATAGCATAGTGGTATCAACCCCATCTGGACCAGCATTTAATGGTAAATCTAAATTAATAGGTATGCTACGAACCATGAGGCCGGCTTGGCCGTTTAATATAATCTTAAATTTTTAACATTATTTATAATTTTTTATTGTTTATATGTGCCTAATCGAAGTAATTTTTTATTAAATGCTGAAGTGATAATTAGCGGGCAATTTTGGCAATTTCATTATCTGTTTGCTTCTAATACGCACCTTCACACAGCTTTACGCCTCTATTTTTAATAAGTAGACAGAGGTGACTTTGTCCATATTTCACCAGGTTTTAGGAACAATCCTATGACAATATAATAAGGTCAAATTATACCATATTTCTAGACTCTGTACTGAGAATATCCTAAAACCCCAATAACACATTACCCTAACCGTGAATCAAATCAAACCTATGATTGGTTGCGTAAAAGCTAACTTAAACCACAAAAGCAATATGACAGTCTCTTCGAAGATGAGGATAATTGTTAGCCATTCTACATAATTCGAGTTTGTAATGTGAATGTTCGAACCCTAGCAACACAGGCATTCGCAAATTAAATATGAGAACTATAAAAACAAACAACAAACAAATACTGTATGGCTGGCGTAGTGCTACTATGCCGAGTGTTGTGGGTTCGAATCCCACATGGGACAAAACTTTGTGTGATCCACAAATTGTTGTTCCGTGTCTGGATGTTCTGTGACCGTTGGTCGAATGTTTGTAAAGTCCCCCGCGACTCAGGATTTATTCCTAGTGCGGGTAGTATTTGTCTTTTTAAACAACAAGAGCAATATGTCATACTTCGGGTTCGTAATCTGAACAACACATTCGTATATGCCGCTTACCTTGGCTGTGAGATTGGTCCAAATCAGTATATAATTCAGATGGCGAATACGGCTGTGCGATCTCTCCTTGGGCATCTGTTTGAGCCAACATTGGACTTGCTGCGTTTGTGTCATTTGCATGAGATTGCACCATCATAGGCGCGTTGGTTTGCTGATAGCTTGGCCATATTGGTCCGTCCGATACCGCTGTAACAAATTTCACAGAAGTATTTACTAATGAATTCTGATTTCTTCCTATGCTATACGACTCTAATGAACAAAATAATATATAATATTATTTTGTTCATTATTGCCTAATTATTGATTAACATTTATGTAGCACTTTACTATTTCGTTACTTAACCTGTCAAAAGGCATGATGAGAGAATTGATTTAAAATTAGTGAATCTAATTAGTCCATCTTATAGATTAGCAAAAAGTATTAGGCACCTATTTTTGTTTTAACAAAACAATATAATATTCAAAAATATACTAGGATATGACGCATTAAAGTTCGAGAGTGGAGGCTAGTGACGTCACGCTTTTGTAAATTTTTACCTACAAGTGACGTACCTTCGTTGTTATTAGTTTGTGGGACAAAAGAAAAATACGAGTCCAATATGTTTTGCTAATCTAAAAAACATCAATCTCAATCAGTCATCATGCCCATTGTTGGATTGGAATGCCAGACATAATTAGAAACTTATTCTATGTGGCCGCCGTTGTGGCACTGCCACTCTATAAGTTAACTTTGCCTTGTGTCAAAATTACTATATGCATATTTGGGTTGAAACATTTAGTTCACAAATTTTTTCGAATAAGCCGATCTAAGGCAACCTCTACAAACAAGTAAACAAAAGCCGAATATATTATATTTGGCTTTCTTATCTTCCTCAACTTGGTTTGTCAGTTGATTTATGATTTTATTTTGTCGATGAATGCCCATCCAAATACACATATGTATGTATACTTATTTGGGTCGCCATTACCTTCTAACATACACCCAAATAGTTGGTAAAGCAAGTTTTTATATTTGAAAGAAAGAAAGCGTTCGCCAAGAATATGGTACATTAGATGGTGACATTAAATAACAGCCCGACATATTATTATTCAACAGGCGTGCGAATATTTGCTTAGGACTAGTATACATTTTTATATTACATTTTATAAAGTGAAAATATTTTTAATTTTTAATTTTAAACGAGGATGCCAAGACTTTTTTTCTCAGAGACCACTTTAAAAATTTGGCTGATGCCGGTGGTTTGGCGGTTTCTGTAGTTACATTTCTACCATATTACCAAAACTTAACAAAAATGTGAAGGTTAGATCTAACTATGGAAATTTGCCTTGCGGCTGAGTTCCAACGACTTAATAGTTTTCGGAAAATAAGTGAGAATTGATTGTATAATTAATTAATCGATTTTACTGTTGAATTCTCACTTATTTCATTTAGAAAACTCCCCATTCGGAGTGGTAAAAATAAAAAGAAAATAGTATATTTTTTGTGTTGTATTTATTCAAATATGTATTTATTACACTATTAATTATTATTGTTATTATATTACATCGTATATAATATAATATGATAACAGTCGTAATATAATTAAAATTAAACATTAATAACGTAACGTAACTTCTACAATGACAATCACAAAATAGTCATAATTTTAATGGGAGGGATGTACTTGATGGATTCACAGCAAATAATTAATATTTGGCTTCCGTTTTGTTAGGAATAACTGCAAATCTCCCCGTTTCGTGATATTCAATCTGCTCCTTTTTTGTTAAAAGGTTTGTAACGACACTAAAACTTTTTTCGAAAAGATATGACGAGGTAAACGCTATCAAAAGCTTTCTCGCAATTCCCCACAGTCCAGGATATTTTCCGGGTATTTTTGCCTGCAGCCAAAATGTTTGATACCCTCTTTTAAATTCCATCTTCAGCTCCTAAGTGCTAAGCTCGAGTAGCTCCTCTTGTAATATCACATTCTCCACTTCCGTTTCATCAAATGGATTTATGATCCATGGTGGTATTTCCATAGTCAGAATATCTTCAAATCTGATTTTGAAGTCATCATGCAGGGCAATTAAATGTTGAATGTATGTCTGAATATCCTTATCAAGGCATTCTACCTGTAACAAGTTTGAAAACTGGGAAAATTCGCGCCGACTAATATTTTGCTTCATAAATTTCAATTTTTCAAGAAAAGCTGAAATTATACTTAATTTTTATTAAACTGGGGCTGTCCCCTTGTAATTGTAAGTTAATGTCATTAAACTTTTTGAACATATCTGTCAAATACGCGGTGTCTACTTTGAAATTGATCAGGTTTTCTATTAAATTTGGATCTTTACTTTCCAGAAACTCTAAAACTATTGCAAAAAAATGTGAGTAAAATCTTGTTAAACATGCACCTTTCGACAACCAGCGTACTTCAGTATGTAAGAACAATCGTTGAAAGTATTCATCATTTTCATCGCACAATTGTGCAAATAAACGAGTATTCAACACATTGTTTCTTATTTTGTTAACTGCATTAATCACAAATTGAAGTGATCGGTGCAATCTATCTCTCAAATTTTTCGCTACGAGGTGTTGTCGGTGGATGACACAGTGAATTGCAGTTACCTCTGGTATAATTCTTTGAAGATGGCTTATAAATCCACGATATCGCCCGACCATGGCAGGAACTCCATCTGTTGCCACCGAAATAAGTTTGTGAATGGAATCGATTTTTCCTTAAAGAAATCACTCAGGACATTAAATATTGATTCACCTTTAGTTTCTCTAAAGTTTTTGCGAATAGTAGCTCTTCATGAATTTCTTCGTCCATAACAAATAGAACATATACCAATAATAATGCTTCATTACCAGGTAAAGTTGTTTTGTCCAGTTCAATAGAAAAATGAGTTGTTTGCAGATAATTACACAATAAACTTTCAATATCAGAGCTCATTTCATCAATACATCTTTGTACAGTGTTGTTACTCAAAGGAATTCTTTTGAGTATGTCAAATGAAGATTTGTGCAGAAAGTTTTTAAAATCTCTTCAACAGCGGGTAAAATTAACTGTTATCCAATGGTGTGCGGTTTTCCAGATTTCGATTCCAGATAATGAAATATTGTAAGATGCTCGCAAGCCATCATCGATACTTTCAGATGTTAAAGCGAAAATACTGTGCACGGTGGGCCTCTTTTCATATTTTTCCTTCAATGCTTGAAAATATTTCAAATATTTACCTATTTTATCAGGATGACACCTTAGATGATCTTCGAGCTTCGATGGTTTCATAGAGTCATTGCTAAAAACTTTGTTGCATAAAAGGCATATATATGGGTAATCGCTTGTCTGCCTTTGATGTAAAAAAAACCAAATTTTAAATTATCAACTCTATACTGTCGACATTTCTTTTTAGATTCAGCCATGTTTCGTATCAGTTACCTACCTGTAAATAAAAAAACTTCGTTTTAGTAATCATAAGGCGGTCTTACTCAACAAGATATGGCTATTTTAATAGAATAGGATTACCTAATGAATTAATGCAAAAAATAAACAAAGTACCAACGGCAAACTGATTCTAATTATTAAAAGCAATAAATCGCTTCATAAAACTCTATTATGGGTTAAGATACATAATAGATAGTTTTATCAATCAATTTTAATGTAATCTAAAACATTTCTCCATAAATATATTTTGTAAATTCGATAGAAAATACTTTTGATATCAAAACTCCGCGATTTTAATTATTTATTTATTACTTTGATGCACGTTACGGGTACGTAAAGACGCGTTCAATTTATGAAAATATATTTAAATAAGTCATTTAGCATTAGGAACCTGAAATATTTACAATCACGCAGGTCAATCATAATATACTTATCTCTCCTTTAGTGAACCATCAAACAGTAGCGTAAAAAAAAATTACTAATATAGTAGGGACAAAACGTTCAACTTTTTTCGGCTTTCTGTTCTTTTATGGAAGTATCTAATAATGACTTTGTTCAGTATTTAACTTTTAATAAGTACGTACCTACACGCAAACATAATAAATAGATATACCTACTTATGACAACATAAAATAAAAGTATGTATAACAAATAGGCAGGTAAATACTTACTTTTTCTGACACTGGCAAACACTAACATCGATTCACTTTAATTAACTGTTCTTTTAAAAATTCCGGTCACAAATGAGTAACGTTTATCCTTGGCATTCGTATTTATATTGGTGAAGAATCAAACAAGTTCATGCAAGATTGCAAGCACACACACCACAAGTCGTATTTCGTCCCTTTGCACGTTTGAACAAGCGTTGCAGACGGCGGCGGCGGCAGCGACGGCGCTTTGCAAGTCTCGACACGTTGTACTGAATATGGAATATGCAAGTTTTTACAAGTAACAGTCGCTGAGCTTCTTAAAATATTATCTGCCTACATTGATAGGTGAAGTCAAGCCAACAGATTATTAGTTCTTCACTATCGAAAGCAAATAAATTTTCGTGGACCCCCTTACGAATTGTGAACCCTATTGTTTTGTCACGCCAAAGTAGACCGCCATCGAGTCACCCATGGCTCCTTGGGGATCCACCTGGACCACTTTGGGAACTAAGGCATTAAAAGATGAATAGAATTGTTTAAAATTGGTTTAAAATTATATTAGTGATAAATATTAAAATACTCACTTGTCTGTGAATGTGCGTTTTGTTGCTGCTGCTGTTGTTGCAATAAAAAGCTTTTTGGTATTCCTGTAAAAATAAACTTTCATTTAGGGTCCTTTCTGCTTTTTGTATAAAATAGGTGCCAGTTGTTCTGACATCTATTTCATACAAAAAAACAATATGCAATATTTAATTTTAACAATCACGGCAATAAGTTGATGAATAAAGAAAGCTTGCAACTTAAGATTTATAAAGAGAAGATTGCAATTAAAGACAAAATATAATTGGTTTATACTCAAATTAAAGGCTACTTAAGATTTATAAAGTGTAGACTGCGTAATATTGTCCTCTGTTTGCGCGAATGTTAAACTACTTTATACGCGTTTTATAGCTAGACTTCATGATACTTTGAGCTCACTCTGCGTAAGTAGAAACACCAATAATTATGTTCGGGTACTCTGAAATATCTACACTGGAACATTGAGACAACTACTATCTTAGTCTCCCCGTGACCATGGCTGCTTGAAAGCAACCGAAACGTTGGGGAAAAAAGTATGACTATAAATAGTAAAGTTTAATAGGAGTAGTGTAACAGTTTTCAAAATGATGTAATAGTGTTAAATATACAACGCCATAAAATCCGTATAAAGTAGTTTAATTTCAATGAGCAGACTGCAATTAAAGACAAAATATAATTTGTATACAGGGTGATTTTGAAATCGTGTAATTCCTTTTAACCACGCATTCTACTGGTGATACAGAATAACCCTGACCATATTTTTTAAAGGTAGAACCTAACTCTTTTCACACTGAGAAGCGAAGCCCGTGCCCAATAGTGGGACAGTTTATATATATACATGGCTGTAATTATTATTATTTTATAACAGAGTGTTCATATCCTGTTACAAGGATTGCAATAATCTTATATAAACTAGTCGAGGAGGTCTCATGTCGGAACCACTCAGGAGAAACCTGCACTTATATTTAATAAATCATTTAGTTCAAATCTAGACACAATAAAAAGCAATGTGCTTGTACGCAGGAATCCGAGCGTTGGCCAGGAGATTGGAACTATATAATATAACAGTACGACTGAGTGAATATACTCGGGTGTTACGTAGTTATGCATGCCTTGTATATTAATCAAATAATTGCATTTTTATTTTACTGTTGGCCAGTTGGTAAATCAATATACTGATTGCTTATGGAGGTATGCAACACTGGAGGCGTATACGCGAGGATATATACTCGTTGTCAACTACAACAATACAGTCACTACACTGCCGGCGCTCGTTCTCTCCTAGAGAGACTATTACCTGTGGACTATAAAACTAACGAAGCTGTACTATAATAGTACAGCGTCAATACGATACTGCTAAATACTATAGTACAGTGTAACAATAACACTGTTATATAATGAGATACAGTGTTTTTTACGCTTGTCGCTTGGAGGATCTATTTCGACGCTTTCCGATTAGTCCACGTTCTGACTTTTACCTGCTTCTATTTTCGATCGTCATCGCCATTTTATATTGATGATATATATCTCTTTACGCTATTAATAATAAATTAAAATAGGCATTTACAACAGAGATACAGTTAAGTAAACAATTCAAAGTTGATCTTCGACAAAATTATTTTCTAGTAAGCCTCGAGATGGTTAGCAATAGTTGGGAAATTAAAGCCAAAAATTGGACTCCATGGCATAATTTGGTAGTCCAGCCAGTCCAGTGGATATCAAGCACGTTTTTCTTGTTTTTCCTTTGTTGGTTAAAGGCTTGCTATAGCATCTTCTATTGTCATCTATACCCAGTGCTCAGTGCATAATACTGGTTATGTGCACCGATCTTAGAAGCTATAATAATATTAAATAATACAACATACCTTTTGGATACTTAAATCCTAAAACAGAAATAAAAATTAAAGACATTTAAACACTCGGAAGGGAATCAGTTAGAATGAAGGATTGAAGGCGAACAGAACAGTGCCAACTCAATAAGTAAAGGGAAAATCTAGCTTAGGAAATATTATTTGTAGCGATACGACTTCACTAAGAAAGCAGAAGGACAAAATAGTGAAAAGGCTAAGTAAGTCATATGCCTATTCAATCTTTTCTTGCATCCTCTACATATTTGTAAAAATAGAGGTATTCTGGTCGATTTTTGAATCGCCTGAATTTTTATTTGAGGAATAATTTTGTCTTCTATACAAAAGCTATAAAAACGTCAAACATATTCTGTAAGTAAAAGTTATCTGACGATTTAAAAATCATCATTTCAATAGGTCATTTTTCGTGGTACAACAGGCAATCTAAGTATTGTTATTGGCTGTGACAAAAAATTAACCATTCCGGTTCGACCTGGTGATGGGTAGATCGGTGTGAATAATAATTTCTTAACTATATACAGCATGAATGGCTAAACGAGGGACAGATTGATAGAGGATCTCGAGTAACAGATTCCCGTACCAAATATATATAAAAATAAGACTTTAATATTTGACTTTATTATCCAATAAAATACATAAATTGGAGAGGTTAAGCATTAACTGAAAACTGATGCTACCTTATCAAAGGTCATTCATGTTGTCGCTCATGTCTCATGCGGTAAAGACGCGATTGCGATTGGGATTCCTCACTTCGGCCATCTAAGTGCTATATTTACATTATAATAAGAATAATAAATCTTTATTTCACAAATTATTGTTAACATTTTTTTCTAAAGCGAATACTAAAATTTTATTTAAATTATTTCAAATTTAGTAATAAACATAAGCAGCTGTTTCTAACAATTGTTCATACATGGCACTACTACAGATCTATCTGTTAGAAAGTTATTTAATTATCACACACGTGTTACACGTACCGACCCGGGTCATGAACCTAGCGATTCAGCTTTTTTGGATGGCATTAAACGTGTTTGGTCCTGCCTTTCTAAACATCCCCGAGATGCTACAATATGGTGCTTAATTTATGAGAGGAAGATAATTCGTGTTCTTAAATATATCTTCGTTTAACCAGTCACGCTGTATATATCTTTGAATATTAGTTATTATGTACAAGTAAGATATTGAATCATATTTTTACTAATAACAATAGATCTACTAAGGAATGATAAAATACAGGGTAAACACAAAAACTGCATTCAACAATAGCGTGATTATGTTATATATTTTACACTATTGGATAAAAATGGTTATATGTAGATGTTCTCAAGAAGGAGTAAGAAGACTTCTTACCATATTGGTCAGGCATTGACCATGGGTCCTTGATTTTATTCTTATTTTGATGTTGTTGTGGCTTCATGGGATTTGTTAGCTGTATATTCGTTGATGGTGCATTTGTTGACGGCATTTTTTTTGAAGGTATAACTGTAAATAAAATTTACAACTTTCAAGTAAAAGGCAAAAACTTGCTTTGTTTTAAAAGACAATCATTTTATATAAATAGACAATTTACGTATTAGGAAAATCATGTGTCGTGGAGGACTTTACACACATTCAAAAACGGACACAAGGAACACCCAGACACGGTACAACCATTTGTGGATCACACAAAGTTTTGTCCAGTGGTGGATGCGAACCCACAATACTCGGGGCAGTGACAGTGGCGACACTTAAACTATTACACCATCCGTGCAGTTAGAATTACATATACTAACTATCGCGACAGACGTTTTTGTCCTGTACCTACACACGACAAAAAAGAAAAAAATAAACTAAACCATTATCAAATCCACTTGAACACACAAAAAAATTCATCAAAATCGGTCCAGCCGTTTAGGAGGAGTTTAATTACAAACACACGCACAGAAGATTTATATATGTATGTAGGTAGGTATATAAAGATATGTTAAGTGATGAATACCGACGAATCGCCGACGCAGCTATTGCAGCAACACCGATGGCATCCGTTCGTGTCACCGTGTCGCTGATATAGCAATTTAATATTAATTATTATAACCCATATAATAAGCATTCCTTCAATTAAATGTATCGTAAGTAACTTTGGTTTTTTTCGAACCGATGGCTGCGGTATAAGTAATTTATTTAGGTATAACGAATAAGAAATACAAGGTATCAAGGTAGGTTAATATGCAGATCGTTTATTAACTGATTATACTGCTTATTCTGAACACGATTCAATGAAAGGACACATTCCGTAAAACATATTTTAGTTTACATACCTATTGATAAATAACAAATATCAATCCGTATGTAGTGCACCTTACAAAAAAACAATTTGTATGTAACTTTGACGCACGCGAAAAGCGTCGTCGAGCTACAACAAGATCGTACATTGTACTGCGCATGCGCAGCGTTTTTCTTGATTACTAACTATAAATTAAAAATATGGGTATAAAATAGCGTTGTGGACGAAATAATGTTGTAACGTTGAGGAACGTAAGATTATTATAGACGAATTTTATTTTAAAATTATATTATTGGCGTTTTAATAAAATCTACCATCGGTAGTTATAAGAGCAACCGTCTTAATTAAAATCAAATCTGTAAAATTTATTAAATATACAGCGCTATTGGAATACCATTGGACTGCCAATAGCGCTGTCACGCAGAGGTCTCGAGTTCGATTCCAAGGCGTGCAATCTCCAACTTTTCGAAGTTATGTGCGTACGGTGAAGGCAAACATCGGGAAATCTGCATGTCTAAGAGACCTACATAATGTTCTCGAAGATATGTGACGGCTGTCAATTAGCACTTGGCCAGCGTGGTAGCCTAACACGTCTCACGCTGAGGTCCGTGCTTAGCAATAACACAGTTTATATCTTTATTATAAAATTAAATAATCCTAAAATTTTACTTGAATGCAAATCAGCACGTTATATAACTTTTTCTAGAGCTAGTTTTCTCTTTAAATGAGTAGAACATATAGTTTACTCACAAGAGTTGTGATCGTGATCAAGATATAAGGCGGTCTCCACAAATTCCGGTTGGTGCACTTGCGTATGCGATACCGATACGGGCGTATACGTATTCGGATTTTGATTTCGCACACCTATTCCTGTAAACGCACAGCATTCAATATTTTCTTAATGCAATATAATAATTATACAATATATTTTATACGAATAATTTTATTTACTTGAATAAGGACTTTCAAACAGGAGTTGATATAGTGCATACGCGTGTGCAGGGGCGTGCACAAAGATTTCTGGTAGGGTATGCACGCCCTACCCGAAACCTCAGCGAGGGCACTACATTTCATTTATAAATGTTTTTGTGTGTATATATATCTGTATATTATATTGTAGTATTTAATAAATAGATTTCTATTATATAGATTTACATAAGCCATCGGACTAGGGTATGCAGTGCTTATTTGCTTGTATGAAGCGCACGCGCCTGAGCGTGTGTGCACAAGTGCACTGTCTATTTATTATACTGTCCGATGCAATGGAACGACCATCGAACAGGATCGAATGGTCCTTCGCTTAATCGCTATTACGCTTGACATCCGTTGTTATCCGAAGCACGCGTGTATACAATACCGGCAACTTCTTAAATACGTTCTGCTTTTTTTTCACAGAAAACCCAATCACTGTTTGTGACCTGACCCGAGCTTCGAACTCGAGACCTTATACACAGCATACAAACACACCGAGGCAGAAATATTATAACATTTTATTAGCAGTATACAATGCCTCATGATCAATATTAGACTTACCTGTAGGATTTTGCATATTAGACATATTTGGCATGCCAACAGGGTTTGGCAGCAAAGCAGGCTTTTTTGGCATTCCAGAAGGATTAAACATGTCAATGCCAGTGTTTGTGCTCCCAAAAGTGTTAACAATTTTTTGCCCATCAGACATCTTGACGGGTTGAAGGTTTTGCATCTGTTTCTTTTCTTGCTGCATAGCTTGCATTTTCATTTGAAATTTCAATATTTTCTTCTGTTGATTAACTGGATTTCTGAAAGATCAAATGAGCACAAGATTAATAAAATTGTACACTTGACTAGTGTAGCAACTATGTGTTCACATTGGGCGTCTAGTTGAAAACCAGCTCCAGCCCAGCGGTCTAGCATATGCTGAACTGGACACCTTTTGAAGCGACTGTGGGACACATAATTGTCCTCATCTTGTATTTTTTATTTATATCTTTAATCTTAAGTTACTTGATAAGTCCCTGTTAAGTATAGGTATAGTTTATATTTGTTTATCTGCTCTAGCTGTCTTTGTCTACCTCATCGGATAGAACGCAGTAGCAAGGCGAGATCATCAACGCCATTGTATATCAGAAAGAAACCTCTCCTACTTTATCCTGTCGAGTCGCAGCGGCACACCGCTGCGCGGGTGCCAGATACAATAGGGTTTCAAATATGTCATTCAAGCATGTGTGTAAACAGGAACCAAATTATTTTACATTAAATACTATAGACGCATGTAGCTTTTACGACAGTTGTTACATTCGGTATATGTACATAGGTACATCCTGACCGCATAGTATTGTCCAAGATATTGCTGCCGTAGGACCATTAATAGTCTGCGTAAGGGTAGAACGCGACATGACGTCATACATTATACACATAACATACGCTACATCGCACACTGTTACATAGGCCGCAAACAAGATAATATATTATAACATATTGCATTCATCACACCCACTTAACAATGAGTCTGTTTAATGGGGCTGCAGATTCAAGTCTTGTTTCATGGATTGTCTTTTTCCTCGTTTATAATTTACATTCTAACTTAGCATGGGTAATGCTTACAAACAAAATATTCAATAACCTATAATTTGTATAAATCTACGGTGCTTGGTTTACCTAGTATATTATACTTCTATGGTGGATGCAAAGATACAAATCATAGGTGTGCCTTACCATGCTTAAATAAAACGAAAAGATGTCCATACCAGCAAGAGTGACCTCAGACATTGGAAACAATATGATAAGATTATATTGTGATGTTGGCATTGTGTGTTAGGTCGTAACTTAACATTCCACTCCTACAACTTATAAGTAAAAGTTACCCGAAAGATAAATCGCATGCTTTCTCACTCTTGTTAGGTTAAAGAAGAGAGATGGTGAGATTTTTATCTTATAGATAAATGCTATCTGGAGGTGGTAGTAAAAGCCCTAGATTTAGTTAATATTTCTTGTAAATAATTTGTGTATATATTATGTTAATTATTTGTTTATTTGATGTGCAATAACTTTTCTGAAAGTTATAATATTATAAATACTTTAAATACTAGACTTCTAGAATATATTTTATTTTAATAGGCTTACAGCTACATACAAATAGATATACAAATTAGATCAATAAATGCCAATAATAAGCTTCCACAATTAGTTTGCAACATATTGTATGTTTGCAATGGTACCTTGCACAGCGTAAGCACAGTTAGTTATGAGAACAGATGGTTTACAAGATTGTGTCAATACTAGTATCCATCATCTATACATTATCAACAAAGTATTTAGTTAAACAGAATCTGGCAGTATGTATACCATTAGTAAATAGATCAAAATGCCTGTCAACATTTAATTTGTTAATATAATTGAATACTTTAGTAAATATATGGGTGTATCGTGTGTATGGTGCATTATATAACTATGGTGTAAATATGTATGTTTGAATGGAGTCTAAAGTCACTTAACTATATTATTGCATGATTAGTTTGAGATCTGGCTGCATATTCCATTATTTTATTTAACTTGTTTTAAATGACTGATACAAAATGGCCAAATTATAAGTCGAAAGTAATTGTAAGATATATTAACTGATGATATAAAGATAAGTGATGAACATAAATATTAATAAGATAAAAGCAAAATTATGAAAAAGAGGAATGTGAAAAAGTATGTTATATTATGACTATGTGCAAGTCGCATAAGTGAAAGAATTTGTATAGTTGGATATTCTGTTTATTAGAGATGGTAAAAATCAGGAAATCAAATTATTGGTGCCAACACTTATAAAAGTAAATATAATAAAAGCTATGCTATGGATACTGAAACTCAGAACTTTTCTAACACAAAAACCCAATAACACTTTGCGTGACCCTTGGGTCTAACTAAAGACCAGTTATTGCATAGAAATATAAATGCAAACTCATGTCATAGTAACAAGGACTCTATTGATATTTTCTCTTATCTCAATATTTTAGAGTACATCTCAGACTGCAATATGGTCTTGGATTGTTTTTATTCTGTATAAATACATAAGTGGATGCTCCTATTATACCATAAACTACTATTAGAGGCTAACTTTGAAATTTTGATTTATTGTTTGAGTGTTTTATAAGAGGTAAGTGGTTCAATAGTTGCGCAGCTCCTTGCAGAAGAGACTTGTAAAATAGACAATACTGTAAACTTGGCGATTGAAAAGAGTAGCCATGAGTTTCTTGCCGGTTCTTCTCAGTGGTTCTACGTCCTTGCTTTACAAAACATGGCAACAGGTAAATTTAAATTCACATTAATAAGTGTAACTTTGATGTTCATAAGTGTTACTTTGTGACCTACATGAATAAACATATTTTGATTTTGAAGTAGTCCTGGTTACAGTTAAAACATTTTAAACATTTATTTATCAAAAAGAGAAATCACATTTTACGTTTCCTTATAATTCTACTTATGCTTAGTATAAATACATATTAATAATTACATGTAACTATTAAGAAGAATAAGGAAAATTATTAAAGCTTGAAATTGTTTAAAAAAATTGACAGGTTAATATCATAATATTGTCTTATGTTTACGCAAATGTTATACATTGAAATTAAACACTTTATACGGATTTTATCGCGTTGTTTATTTTACTTTAAACACTGGTATTACATAATTTTGAAAACTCTAACACTACTATTATTGAAATTTTACTACTATTTAATCTATATATTTTCTAATTAAAACAAGATATTTTTGAGTTTACACTTTGCCCCGACGTTTCGGTTGCTTTACAGCAGCCATGTTCACAGGGAGACTAAGTCTCCCTGATAAAATCCGTATAAAGTGTTTAATTTCAAGGTTAATATCAAATAATAAAAAATTTAAGAGTTATAATTTTTTGTGAAATGGTCTGCTGCAAATAGATGATTTTTTTATACATATGACTGTTGTTTATTAACTAATATTTTACATTGAATGAGTCAATATTAAAATATCTAAAAGGAATGTGATCCACAAGAGGAAGTTGGAGGCAATCCGTCAGTATGAAATAATATTATGAGTGAGGGTATGAATGCAAGCTGCTCCCTTAAAAGCAAAAGAAAAGTTATTTAGGTGAAATCATCAAACAATTGTACTTACATTTCATAAGAATAAAGAAAATAAGATTTAATTTCTTCAGTAAAATTTTCTTTAATGAAATAAAATTATGTAAATTCTCTCTATTTGATAATGTGAATCTTCCTAGGCCAAGGCCAATAAAAAAATTGGCTAATGATGGAGGGCCAATAAAAGCAGCTAACAATGTATAGATCTACTGATTAATATTTATTCCAGGTTATAATTACTCTGTAATCTGTAACACATACATAAAACAATTTATATATTAAATAGAAGAAAAAGGTTATGTATCTGGTGCAGTGATTTAAGTAGGTACTCCTGCCACTTCCAGTAGGGTGTGTGTTTCAGGTTTAAAACTCACATAGGATATATATTTGTGTTATCATCAAATATTTAAATAGGTAGAGTTAGAATGTCCTTTGTTTCAATGTTTATAAAGTTTCCTGCTATACATAGACTAGCCAAAGTCTGGAGTTGTCTTAACTATTACAAATAAGTATATACATAGTTAAGTTATAGATAAAACTGATTTAATCTACTTGTACAGTCAGTTGATACTTACAGCCTTGTAAACAAACATTTAACAATCAAAAATGAAAGTACAAAAGCAGATCATTTCACATCCAATAACTTTTCAAGGCAATGCCTTACACAGTATTGACACTATAAGGGATAAACAGTTTTACTGACATAATCCCTATGGCACTCTAGCTTTCCTGCTTTCAGTTAAATAAGGATGCTTTCTTAGAAAATATTATAAAATCTCTAAACTCAGTCTCATAAAACTCAATAAGAACGAAAATGATCATTATAATAAAAGCGTACTCACGCAGATTTCTGCATTTTATAGTAATTAAGAATCACCCGCTAAATATTGTTTATTTTCGCAAATTAATAAGTTGTTTTATATAATTACGTTCCAGTACATAATTTAATCAAAGTAAAATTTCAGAAATGATGTCATTATATGTCAAAGAGATTACAGTTTGCATGTGTGTGACAGAGATCGCGCTATATTGATATGCTTCAAATATGAAATCAACGGCGAAACTAAGCTTAGTGACAGTTGACATTGACACACATTTTTTCTAATAAAGAATATGGCTGCTGCCGCAAGAGACATAAATATAGTCGTTTAAAAATGTATTTATTTGCTGTAAGTGGGTAGGTAATATTTTCGTTTTTTCCTAAATAATATTGGCCATTTTGACATTTGAAGTTATAAACCGAATTTAGTTATTTACCGTATGTACTGTGATGATAACTGAAATTATTAAATAAAATATTAATTTAAAATGAAAATGAAAAATTGTTTATTACAGCGTTTAACATATCAGTAGGCTAATTCACGTAATTATATAAGTTCAGTTGCAGTGCAGTTGCAGCTAAGTTTCAATCAAAATAACCCTTTTCGTATTCTCGTAATTTTGACAACCGCTGTCAGATACGCTCGCGTCAAGTTCGCGTCACGCGAGCGCTTGAGAGTATTCTATTGCTGCGGGTTTTATGTGCGTTATTCAGATCGCAACTTGATCGGTATTCACCTATTCATTTGACGGCTCAAAAGACAGTATAGTCCGATCAACGTGAAACGTTAATCGTGCGATTCCATGCGATTACTTAGCGAGTAAATTAATTTCCTTCATGCCATGGCCACACCGTGGGTAAAATTTAACTGATGTAATGGCTCAAAAAACTGAAAGCCATGTCAAAAGTATTACATACGATTGACGTACAGTTGACGCGCAGTTTACGCATAGCTTACGTGCAGCTCACGCGCAGCTAAACAATTACAAGAATACCATATTGCATTAAGACGTAAACTTCATTGCAACTGCACCGCAACTTGATCGACGCGTCAAGAAATTAAGTGATTTAGCCTACAGTCTAAAATACCTTATAAAATAATTTGCCAAGCGCTGGCAGAATTAAACAAAACTAGTTATGTAGCTTTCACACTAGGCAAGCGTGTAGCGTGAAGACCCAAAACAATAAAATAATACAAAAATAAATATGTACAAAAATAATACAATTTATAAGAATTAAAAATCAAATGTTTCAGGGTATTAACTCTCATCAGTTTAGATATGTATTAAAATGTCAGGATTAATTATATAAATATTCATAATTTTAATACTAAATATTTACAAACTCGAAAGCGTCGATGAATTCGTCAACATCGCTGTCAACTGGCCCAGAAGTTTGGCAGCAATTTCCCGCATTGAATGGCAATGGTGATTCTTTGGGCCTAGAAAAGACTAGTCTTCTGATCACGTGAAGCATTGGCAGCATTATATATATATATATGTGTGTCGGAAAAGTATTGTCCTCTATGGCAACATCATTAGTGGTTGCGGGTTTAGTGGGCGTCATCTGGGTAATATGCGAGCACAAAACACAACGATGCCGGTTTTACACTATTTTTATTTAGAATAAACAATATTTTCACTTCTCAATAATGTCGAATGAATAATAACAGTTAAGACCGAGCAGTGGGTTCAGGGCACTGATCTTACTCTTTTTACACAACTCACAACTCAACGTTCCGACTTGATCAGTCGCTATCGCTTAAATGTGTCTCAATATCTGTCGGCCTCCCTAAAGTAAAGATGGTGCCTCGACCCCACTCGAGCACGCGCTCTGCTCTGATTGGTCGTTACGTCACTTACTATATTCATAACTTTTATTAGATTAATAAGTTTTTTGAGTTATAGAATAATTTCACAAATCAAATAAAATAAAATTAAGAATTTTAAAAGTAATTAAAATGTAAACAAATAATATGAATGAATTATACATGCAAACATATTAACAAAATAATTAAAACATATTATGAGCGCTCATTATTATTATTATTTTTATGTTGCTCGTCAAAGTGACCACGCCCAGCACGCGTTGTTCTGGATAGGAAAGGGGAGGGCGGGATAAGGTGGAATAACTCTTTAGAGCACTCCCCGTAGAATATTCTGTACATTAATAATAATAATAAAATGACAATGTTCCTACGGAGTTGCAGAGGTTCCACTGAACTCGTGACCTCTGGACCTCCGATGATACGGACAGCCTGCCTCTGTATTCGTCGTATTATCGAGAGCGTCCAGCAAGTACTGCGCGGAGCTATCTCAAAGATGAGAACAGTAGGTACTCCACGCAAGGGTGCACTTGCGCCTTATACTATAGGAGATCCAGAGGTCACGAGTTCACTGGAACCTCTGCAACTCCGTAGGGATATTGCCTCTTTGGCATGTTTCTACAGAATATACCACGGGGAGTGCTCTGAAGAGTTATTCCACCTTATCCCGCCCTCCCCTTTCCTACCCAGAACAACGCGTGCTGGGCTCAGATGCCATCCTTACACGGTGGAGTCGACTAGAGTGCGTACCAACAAGTTTGGGTCCTCATACCTCTGCCGAACGATCAAGACATGGAATTCTCTGCCAAAGCACGTGTTTCCTTCTTCCTTCAATCCTGGGTCCTTTAAGCGGGGCGTGAAAAAGCACCTTCTGAGGCCGTCAAAGTAGAGACCTCAACATCGCCTCGGCTGCTATGAGGACGATGTGGAGGCCACTGCTCGTAGACCACACGACTGCTTACCATCAGGCGGAGTGTGGTCATTTTGACGAGCAAAATGAAAAAAAAAAAAAAGAAGGAGCACCTCAACCTGTTCAGAACTGCGAGTTTTCACGAAGCTTGCTTGATGACGCTCTCGATGTAGGTTTTTGGATTAAGGGTGCGGCAAAGATCCATACCTAAGATAGAAAGGCTGTCACGTATCCAGTACCAGTGGAGTATTCTTCAGAAAAGGGAGGAGAAGGAAAGGACACGTTTTGTTAAAAATGCCTGGATCTTCATGGCTTTGAAGTCGACCAAGTTCTTGGTACACCATTTAGAAATGCGGTCCAAGGTCTGGTCAAGTTCAACGACAAGATCCTGCCTTTTCACCTCAACCTCAGTCCGTTTGGCCCTAGGATGTCCGAGATATCACCAAGGCACCGTACTGTCGTCCGCATAACAATGTATGCATGTGTTCATACTGTTATGTGCTGGGTTCGAGGGATAAGACTGTAAACAATATTGCCGACTAAAACACGTTTTATTCTCACTCACAATTAAATTTGAAACACAACAAACACTACAGTTTTCTAACTATAACTGCTTCAAACTCCGTAGTATTTTCGCTTCCGTTCGCTCCGATGAATCAATGAACAATCGTAAGCGGTCAAGTGACCGCTTACGATTGTAAGCCGACTCGGCGAGCGCTGGCCTTTCCCATTTATACGCGGTTAAAGCGTTTCCGGAGCTTTCTAGAAACGTCATACCCGGTATGTAAACAATACGAAGATTCGAGAATGTGTCAGTGTTCCCTCTACTCTACTCGTACCGACGAATCTACCTAGTTCCGTAAGTATTCAATAAATGGCGCTGTAATAAATTATTAGACGGAACTGCCGAGTCTTCCACACAATGCCGAGAGATAGCACTGGGTGTAACATTATGCAGAAGAAAGAGAGTATGGAAAAGAGGGACTCCCTCGGCACTCCTGTATTGACCTGCATAAATTTGGAAGCGCGACCGTCGCAAAGGACCTGAATACGACGCTTCTGCAGGAAACTTGCAACCCAGCAACTTAGAAAGAAGAGACCGGTGCCAGACCCTATCGAAAGCTTTGGCTATTTCAAGGCTGATAGCCAAAGACTCGACGTGCTTGTCCATAGCCTCACCCCAGAGGTGCATGACGAACGCTAGAAGATCACCCGTTGATCGTTTAGCTCGAAAGCCGTATTGGCGATTATTGAGTGATCCTCCAGGTAGCGGACAATTGGGGTGTTTATAATCCACTCGAACACCTTGGAGAGTACCGAGGTGATAGCTATGGGTCAATAGTTGATATTTATTTAGTTATTTTATTCCAGACTATATTGTTCCATTGCAGGGTAAATCTCTCTCTTTTTGTCATATTATTATTTATTTATTTATTATTATACACAAGTTAAACATTCTTAGATAGGTACTTTAGTATTGCAATGGTCTACAAAACTGTTTTTAACAGTTAGTCTATGAACGTATGAACTCACTCATTCGGGTCTATTTACCTGTTATGCGCTAGTCTACACCAGTCTCCCCTATAGCTATTGAATTAATACCATTAGTATTAAATTAAATAAAAACTAACATTTCTATTGATAATGATTAATTTATCAATTATTTAAAAATGTAGTTTATACATTTCTATAAATAATTAATTTATCAATTATTATAAATTAAGTCCTTTTTTACATTGGGGAGTGCATTGATGCATACCTCTCTGCGGGGCGGCGGAAACGTTACGTCAAGTATATGTGTATGGAAAGATGGAACGTCACGGTCTTACCGACTAAATCTACCACGGAGTTCCTCGACGTTACTAAAATCGGCGGGGCTGCGCGTATCGTTCTCACATTCGAATCACGACCCTGCCAAGGTTCCAGCCCGCCGGGCTACTACCCTACACTAAACTACCTTACCCAAAAATCAAACACAATTGACATTATATAAATGAACTCTCTATAAATAAATCTACTAAGGGCCGATTTTTCAATCGTCAGATAACTTTTATCTGAATAATAAATATGGCGGCGGTATGACATATTTTCTATACAAAAGCTGTCAAAACGTCTAACACATTCCCCAGATAAATGTTATCTGACGATAGAAAATCTTACTTTCTAATCGACTTCAAAAAAATAAGGTTTTAAATTACACTTGTACGTTTTTTTGTTGTTTTCCCTGTAGTTTATTTACCTCATGTTTATATCTTCGACATTTCAGGGTGATATTTTTATTTAATGTCAAAGTGTTTACTTACAGTGTGGTCATTTATAAATTTGATCAAGATTTGATGATAGAAACTTCTAAACTGCTAAGAGCAAATTAGCAGCGAAAAGTATTCAGCCATTATGTAAGGGGTGTCACTGACAAGATTGGCTACATCTTGAAGCGAACTTCAATCAACACATACTTCAAGCCGCCAACGAAGATAAGTCAATTTTTACCATCCGTCAAGTGCCAATTACCTTTACAAGATGCAGGGGTCTATAAAATAGATTGTGACTGCGGACTCTCATACATTGGTCAAACCAAGAGAAGCATAGGCACCCGCATAAAAGAACACATAGCTGACGTAAAACACAAACGCTCGTTGAAGTCTGCTGTGTGTGAACACATACAACAGGGAACCAACCACTACCTGAGATTTGACAAACCACAGATTCTCGCTAAAGAACACCGATTCCTGCCAAGGATGCTTCGCGAGGCTATTGAAATTAAAAAACATCCCAATTTCAATAGAGAAGATGGTTGGAATGTACCACCAGCTTGGGATCCAGTACTTCAAATAGTCAAACCCAAGAAGAAACAAACCACAGCTAGACTTCATGATACTTTGAGCTCATTCTGCGTAAATAGAAACACCCATGATTAAATTATGTTCAGGTACTTTGAAATAACTACACTGGAACATTGAGACAACTACCCCGTGACCATGGCTGCTGAAAAGCACCCGAAACGTCGGGGAAAGTGTAAACCAAAAATAAATAGATTTAATAGTTTAAATAATTTTATTAGCTTATAAATTAGTCAAATAAAATCAATAGTAGTAGTAGAGTAATATTTTCAAAATTTTGTAATACAGTGATAAATAAACAACGCGATAAAATCCGTATATAGTAGTTTAATTTCAACACCCATATTCCATATTAAATAAACTGAAATTGCCACTCACTTACTTAGAGAAATAGAAGTCATACAAGGGGGAATAGTAGGAAAGAAGGAAATATAGCATCGTATAGAGAATCGTTCAGAAGGCCTGGAAAAATGGGACTTTAGTATTTTAACAAACAAACTTATAGTTTTAAGTTTACAAGAACTTCTAGATCACCCATCCAGCATTTCACCTTGGTAAACGGCACTTATAATTGTAAATTTTGAGTGACGATGCCTACAAACATAATTTAATTACTTGACACCGACTTTGCATTGGTCAGATTCGATTCGGAGATGAGATGTGATTTTCTATGTTTTTTTGAAGTTTGATTACTTTTATTTTTGTATTTTTATATTTATAAAGTTATTATTTAACAAAAACTTAAACAAAAGCCAGAATATAAGCGTGATTAGCAACAGTACAAAACGTAAAAATATTTTCTTACCGATTCTTTAGTAGAATTTATAAAAATAGATACTATGGCTCAATGACCATAAATACACTTAGGTATTTGATCACAGCTTTGCTTGCCGTTGCTATTAAGCACACCATTTTCTTTTTTATTGATACCATGTAACGAAATATAATGTTATTGAAAATTTGTTCTTGATGTTACTTGCTATTGCGTTGCACTTATTGGTATTGATCTGTATATCTTTTCTGCTGGTGAATTATCAAGTGTGGAATCACCAATAAATTAAGCTGTACGCGTTAGTAAACATCGTACCATCGCTGCTGTATGTATGATGAAACCAATTTCCGACATCTCTTCTACGATTATACAACCACTATTGGTCTTACTTAAGCTGTTTTCGCTTAACACACGCCATCCAGGATAAACCACTTGTAGCGCGACACACTTTGAAATGAGGAGCCAATACTACCATGCAAAACTTGTGGTTTCACAAATCCGGAGAACTTCTGCCAGCTAGATAGTCGTCAACTGCAGTGGCCTACATGGAAAGCACTCATACATATACCCGTATTCTTTACGCAACTGTAGCTATGGCACTTAAGCTATTGGGCTCTAATATTGTAGGGAGAGTACTGTCGACACGAAAAGAAGATGAAGAAAAGGTAATTGAGTGGCCGGATATCTTCTTTACCCAGGAACAATACTACTATTATGCCGAATGCCTGTAAGAGTGTGGTATTTACCAAAGTGACCGTTTCATTGAGATTAATATAAGAAAACTTGCGCTATAGACGCTGTAATAAAGTCCATAGACTCTCGTTCGAGTCGATAACGTTCAAGTAATCGATTGTTATGAAACTTATAAAAGGAACAGACTGCAATATCGCCAGATAAAATTAGCTAGTTGAATATATTACCAACCTTTTAGTCAAGATTTATTTTTGCAATATCGTTTATAAGTACGTAGGTAAAGTAATGTCTGTAGTGCATGCACCCGTAGCGTCACAAAATGCAATATTGCTCGTTAAAGCCACTTGACCCGGAGGTCCCCTGTATACACAGAGTGTTTCATTACTTCCAGCTCTGCTATGAACTACTTGGAAAAATGTTGCGTTCGAGAAATAAAGTAGGAAAATAAATGCAAAAGTATTTTGAATAAATATATCTTTATTTATAGAATGTAATATTATGTTTGTAACCGTTCAAGAGGAAGGCGTTTAGCATTACGGTGCGGTGACAGTGGCAAAAAAGGTCATCAACGACGAGAGATATTTTCGACATTTTCTGACAATAGTTTTTTATTTCATACAGTATTGTCTATCGGAATCTCACGTTTGATCGCGGACATATGCGGCGGTTTATTCTAGGGGACCAACCGAGCAACATTTTATTTTGAGCGGAATAGCCCGCGTGTATTTTTTTGCTAAAAATTGTCGTCTCGTCCAGGGAAGTTACAGGAAAGTATGTGTTCCAGCGACTAATACCTACCTATCTTGAATTGCTTCTTCTGACGATTGGCAATACGGGAGTGAAATCTTGCGGGCAGGCCGTAACCTTGTTTGCCTACTATGTCCTTATAACAATAATAATATCAATCCGGTATAAAACTGTACCATTGCTTTGCATGGGGCTCTTCTTAGTATGTGAAGAGTTAGGCCATAGTCTAATACGTTGCCCAAGTGCGAGTTGTCATACTTCACATATTTTCGATAACATTATGGAGAACTCGCAGACATGCAGGTTTCCTTATGATGTTTTCCTTCACCGTTAAAGCGAGCGATGATAATTACATAACTTCGAAAGTCAGAGATGCGTGCCTTGGGATCGACTTCAAGACTATAAAAATCATATTTGAATATACTTATAGGAGAACAACAAGAAACACATTGTGAATAAGAAATGGTGATAAAACACTTATTCTTTTCATGCCATCGCGTAAGGGGCAGAAAATATATTCTCCATAAAAATGCATATCTTGCGATAGTACAAAGTTGTTGCAATATATGTTCGCCATTTATTTGATTTGTTGGAGTGCTTGCCGATTTTAGCCTCCAGTTATTATGGATGTAATAAAAAACGAAAAACGATGCGCACTATTTTCACGAGAGGTGA
This sequence comes from Catocala nupta, assembly GCA_963675205.1. NCBI lineage: Eukaryota > Metazoa > Arthropoda > Insecta > Lepidoptera > Erebidae > Catocala > Catocala nupta. Next base: position 28,262,759 of record OY776091.1, on the reverse strand, counting down.
ATATCGACTTTTCTAAAATATTGCCTCGGTGCGCAATTGAGGTGGAGTTTCTATCAAGAAATACTCAAGATGCGTTCGATAGACTTACTCCCTATTACGAAGGACCTAAATCATAGCTAATTACACGTGGTTATAATACACCTCTGCCTACTTCTTCGTATATTGGCGTGAGATTATGTATTTATGCAGAGTCTTTCTAGTGTTTGCCTGGATATAGTTTGATATCACGACACATTAGGCGAAAATAATTAAGTCAAGTAGTTATTGTTGCTAGTAAAATGAAATAAGCAGAAATGGCTGAATCGAGACATTTTACAATAATAGAAAACATCCCTGTATTAAACCGTCCCACTGCTAGGCACGGGCCTTTTCTCAGTTTGAAAAGATTAGGCTATAATTTCACCACGCTGGCGCAGTGGCCCGGGTTGGCAGACTTCACATTTCTTCGAGAACATTACGGAGAACTCTCAGACATGCAGGTTTTTCCACGATATTATCCTTCATTTAAATTACGTATAATCATTTACAATTGTTAATGTTAGAGAAATTTAGCGGTAGTGCAGACAAACAAAACAGAAGATTCTTCAAAACAGAAAATCCGTAAATATTATCGTAATAAAACATGTTCAAAATTGAGTTCCAATCTACTATAACAAAAGTCAAATGTAATTTCTGTTCACACTCGACAATTATTTTAATTTAAAATTTATATTATTGTTATTAATGATAGACATTGAGACTAGATCAGACTCTATATTGAACAGTTTTTAGTACGAGAACTGGCTGTAATTATACTTTAGACTCGACATTAGCTAAAAAAGAGGCGCTATTAAATGGAGGCCTATACTAAACAGTGACTTGGATTGGGATAAATAAATATAGCCTTCTCCGTCTTAGCATTATTATTCCTGAGTGTATTGGAATCGGTTAATCTAGCCTAATTAGATTCGGCTAAGTATCAACTTTTCCACGTAGTGACCTAATATTTGAGCTCCGTAATCCAAAGGGACAATGATATACAAATACTAGTCAAGTTGGCAGATTATTTGAGGAAACTGAATCCCCATAGACGGTCATAGATGTCTATGGTTATCTGTAGGTACGAGACACGACGACAGTATTACAAGGCAATGAGAGATATTGATATTCTGTAAATTGGAACTGCCTCGGTGACGCAGCGGTAGTGATTGCGACTGATGTGGTCTTAGGTACGACTTCCGGATCGGGCAAAGTATTATTAGGTTTTCCCTGTTCGAAATTCTCAGTAGCAGCTCGCAGTCTGGTAAGATACTCGGTAGACGGCTAGGTTTAACATTTATTACGTGGGACCCAAATCCATGGCTAGCTTTATTTAATTGTAATAGACCTCTGCCGATCCTTTCGAGGATATAGGGTCACCCCTATATCTTATCCTATCCTGCCTAATTATTTACATACATAGTCTCACGACTATGTATGTAATAAATAAGTTTCATAGTGCGGTTACAATTTCACAAGCTCCTCATTAATTAAACCAGAATTCGCACTTAAAATATCATCCTGTACGAATTTAACCTCTGTGGAGGTCGCGATCAAATACGTTTAAATTTTATTACCTCTCATCGAAATCATGGCGGCAATAATTAGACAATTTGTTAACAATTCAAAATTATAACAAGCCTCGTCGCAGTCTGTGTGGTCGCGTGATTAATGTCGGACTTTATCGTGTTACTCAGGCCATTTTTCCTTGTTTAATATGCCCTAATAATAATATACACTCGCTTAATCAAAGTATTAGTTAGTAGTAAAAAGTCTGCGACAGTAAAGAGTTCCTTTTTGTATGTGTGTGATAAAAAATACTTGCGGGTTTGTGTGTGTCTTTATAATTTACAAAATTACGATTGTGTTGTTAATTAAAAGCTATTTTGGTTGTCCTATTTGTGGAATTATAGACATTGAATGACTGTTAAAAGCAAGTGTCTAATTAAAAGTGGTCATGTTGAGTAATATAATTGGATTTGTTTTGTCTAGTTCGTGGAACGTTGATCCTTTTATTTAATGTTTTGTTGTCTCTTTTTGTTCGCAATTGATGTTTATTTATAGCTAGTATTGAAAGATAATTCTTTAGTACGTTTAAATTGATTTCGTTTAGAATTATATTAACATTTATGAAGTGTCTCTTACAAATCGTCTAGCCAAAAAAGAGGGTTAACCGTAAGGGGTGATTTGAGTGACTTGAAAACTATATACAGGCTGTCTGGCGTGTGTGTATCCGGTAATTAATGGATAACCTTGAAATGTCTTAGAGTAGAACTGAGGGCCGATCAAAAAAAAATAAAAAAAATATATATATATTAAAAAGTGCAAGCTATATTAGCATAGCATACTTTTGACTGTCTATCTATTAGCATTATTAGTGTTTAATAATAAAACAACAAAAAACCGATGGATTTCATTCATTTATGGTCGTAGTATACAAGAAAGTTATACATGGTCATTAAAAAAAACACATACCAGGTAGTAGTTAGGATAGTTTTTTATCATATTTTTTTCTGAACGGCCATCAGTTCCACTATAAGACATTTCCAGGTTATCCATTAATTACCGGACATCCTGTATATGTTATTGAAAACGGGTATTTACGCGATCATGCTCGGTATTTGATAAAAAGTAGGTAAAAGATTTTCGAAAAGGTATATTTTAAAGTCCTATACTTCGTAAGTCTTTTTAACTGTTACAAAACCATATAACGTGAAAGTATAAAAATGATTTGAATTTCTATAATATTAATAGGATAGCCGGTTATGGTTCGTAACTTTGGCTGGCTTTATATTACTGTTCTTTTATAACGTCAATTCATATGAATGAATCATAATTCGCGATATCTCGAAATTCTCTTCATAACGAACAGCTGACATCAATTAACCTTAATTTATGAGACGGGGTTATAACTTATTCTGTAATATCTCATCATCGATTTCATGTCCGAATCCGCAGTAAAAGCATTATTATTACTGATACAACGATTCCTGTCAAAACGACTTTTGAGTATGACATGAAAACAGCCTAGCTGGGCTGAACTTTTTAATTCTTTTGTTCTTTCAAATAATTTGGGTTAAAATTTTTGTTAGTTATTTTGATTGATGTTTAATTTAATCAATGATGGATAGGAGACGCTAGAGGATTATAAAAACTTTGAGTCTGTCTATGCGTTCTATTGTCTCTTTTACGGTGGTTGCTTCGAGGAACTGTTTAATTTAGTATTATCGTATCACTCGACACCGCAGCAGGTTTCAGCCTTTCTATCTGGAATCTTCGTTGCTATCCAGAACGGTGCGCTTTAAGCGTTCATTTCTCTCTCGCACGTCCAGGATTTGGAATAAACTATCTGCTGCGGTGTTACTTCTTGTCCTTTTTCAAACAAGGTTTTCAGGTGAGAGGCATAATTTTGTGACGTCAAGACCCTCTGATGTTGGGTACTTGTTTTTAAACCATTGGACGAACTAGCACAACGTAGGTAGGCCTGATGGTTTGCTCTGTCGTTTCGAACAAATATGACAGTTCTTATGTTACTTGTGTAAAGTCAATTATTAGACTGTTAGTCTTTAGAATTGAACTCAATGGCTCAACATTTTACGAGTATATACAAACACTAGATGTTCCCACGGTTTCCCCCGCGTTTATCGTTACTGCGCCGCCTCCGTGGGTCGTAGCGTGATATTATATAGCCTTATAGCCTTCCTCGATAAATAGGCTATCCAACACTAAAATAATTTTTCAATTCGAACCAGTAGTTCCTGAGATTAGCGCGTTAAATAAAGCAAACAAACAAACAAACTCTTCAGCTTTATAATATTAGTATCGATTATCCAGTAATTGTCATTCAAATGAGTCAAAGACTGGCAATTCGTCGTTTCAGTTTAAGTTTATTTTGATATCTTGTTATTAAACTACTTGGAATAACAACTGTAGATTAGTTTTGTTACTTGTTCGCGTCAAGTAGATGAATAATATAATATTTATCTATTTTAGGATGGCTAGTAATATTAAACTAACTTTTGCAATGATAACCACAGAGGATACCGATGGAATGTTAAATCAGAGTTTGATTGAATTTATTGCCATTAAGTCATAAGTTTGCGATTACCTTTGCGGTTGAACATGGGTGAGGGTTTGGTTCCCAGATAGATTACCAGGGATTCTGGCAATGGTTTTGGTAGATAAGAATGGTATTACGTGGGATTTAAAATACACCTCTGCCTGCCCCTTTGGGGTTCACAGATGTGACGTAGATATGTGTGTAAAAGTCATTTAGTAGTTATACTCGAGTAGAGTTTAAATCCCGGATTATGACGATACAAGATTGTTAGGTTTCTTTGTTATGGAATCCTTAGCAAAAGCAGGAAGATGATAGTATTTCGTTTCGATACCTCGGAAAGCAAACTAGCTGTCTGATTGGCCTCCAATCGTGTGAGATTACTATCCCATCAGAATATGACAGCGATGAAATAGAGAGCGCATATCTCTTGCGTAGATGGCTAGTCTCCATTAAGATTGGCCGTTGTGACGACCTATTTGATTTGGACTACAATAAATATAATTATGCGTAATGACACTGTGATACGCTGTTTTTTGTGAATATTTCAAACTTTGTATTCGACAGAAATTATACTTACAGTATTGTTTTGGAAGAAAATTCAACTTATTTTCTTTATTACACTATTAATAAATATACTTATATTAATTATTTATTGAAATACATCGCCTTACGTTTAAAAATGTTCACAATGTATGTATCACAAAAAGCTTGCAGAGTATTTGTTAATTTCTTTTTGTATGTTTCAAAACAATCCGCACTCTCGCGTAATCCTTGTATCGCAAAAAGCTTTACAAATAAAATCCAGTGATATCTGGGACAACTATTTGTGTGTACACCCTTTGTTTATCATTCAAATTTATTCTTGTCATTTTAAAAGTAGGTCGTTATTAATACGAAAAAGAGGTTAGTTGATTAACCTAGCTTGGTAGAGTTTTCCTGAAAATAACCCTGGCCGAAAATACCTATTCCTTATGGTTTAATCGTCAGAAAGCTTAAAGTACTTATACTTTCGGATCACTCTATACACCATAATTATTTACAAAGTTTTACAAAACAGTGATATAAAAGCGACTTATTTTTTAATTTAAAGCTTAAGCTATTTAACTGTTTAGCGGCTTTTGTGTGAAACTTAAACAAATAAATACGCAGAAAAATCGACCATTCTATCGTAATTGGAACTTTTAGGGCTTGTTTATCCACCTTCTAATAGCATTTATCTATAAGATATAAAATCTCGGCATCTCTCTTCTTTAACCTAAGAAGAGTGAGACAGCATGCGATTTATGTTTCGGATATCTTTTACTTGTAAGTTGTGGAACAGGCCATTAATTTATTTAAACAGTTTTTTTAAAGTCTTTATAATAGAGTATATGCTCTTTTCAGTTTCAAAATAGTAGCTAGGTACATTTAAAGATTCATCATAACATTAACTATTGTGTTCATTCAGTTAGGTGATTCTCGATATCAGAAGAAAATTTGAAGTAGATCACGTACAAATTCTTTGCCTTTCTCCTTTGTGATGATCGTTGCTACTGTGTCCGTATTAGTGGAAAAGTACCTAGAATATAAAGACCTAACGTACTTTACTTCTCCCTAGCCTTTATTATTCCCAAGTCTCGTCTCTCTCAAGGTCTCGGGTTCGAACCCACGTCGCGCACCTCTGACTTTCGGAAGTTATATGATTTTCGTAATTATGTGCGTATTGATTGACAATTATCGCCTGCTCCGTTCCTCGAAGAGCACGTTAAGCCGTCGGTCCCGGCTGTCATGAACATCTATGGCAGTTGTTATTGGTGAAGTCGACATAAAAGATCGCACTGGGTCGAAGTGTCGCCGGTCTGTACTGACTGGCCCCCACTCAAGATAAGATAGATATGTTTCTTTCATAGGGGACATCGGAAATCTAGTACCAAGACTATTGTTAAAGCTGCTAAAAACATAGAAAGAGCTTACGTTAAAGAGGTAGCTAGCATTCAATGCTTTTGCAAGGGATTTTGTTGAACCGGTTTTGTTTCGAGATTTCCAATTAGGCCATATTTAGTTCCACACTTTGCATGCAATAGTAACATATCTTCTTTCTTTCTGTATAAGAAGAAACAAAGAAAACATTCTTTATTGCCACAAAACAATTAAAACGATAACTAAATAGATAGTTGGTAAACAAGTATTATGGTATTGCTAATATTATAAATTCGAATGTAACTCTGTCTGTCTGTCTGTCTGTTACCTCTTCACAGCTTAACCACTTAACCAATATGGATGAAATTTGGTACAGATATACTTTAAAACCTGGGGAAGCACATAAGCTTTTTATTAATGTAGGTACTACGCGGGCAGAGCCGCGCGCAAAATCTAGTAATATTATAAATGCGAAAAAGAGTTTGTTTGTTTATTTGTTTGTTTGTTGCGCTTTCCCGCCTTAACTACTCGGCCGATCATCATAAAATTTCGCATACAAGTTGTCTGGGGTACAGAAAAGGACATAGGGTACCTTTCATCTAAAAAAAGTACTGTTACTAATCTAACGTAACCGATATTTACGCGAGCAAAGCCGCGGGCAGGGTCTAGTTTGATATATTTGTTATTACTTTATTGTATTTATAGATATGATTGTTCTCTATAGGCTTCCTATTAAGGCCGCTTTGTGGTTCAAGTGATTCATTGATTGACGTTTATTGAGTCCTTGATCAATTGGAAATAATTCAATCAACAATTTATTAAGTGATTTAATTTGAGGCATTGTTTATTTATTAGGTATGTATAGAATCACTTTATAATAATTATGTTCGAATAAAACAGATTGTTTACTACGTCTATCTAGTTTTCTATGAGATTGGCTAAGTCGTTTGTACATAAGATAATAATTAGATAATTTTAGACGGATCTTGAGCGATCAACTATCGCATACCTACTTTATTTACAAATGCATCCAGATGCAGATTAAATATGCATGCATCAAGTCCCTACGTTACGTACATAAAAAAAAAAAAAACAAATAATATTAAAAATGAAGAAAATTTAGTACATTTATCAACAAAATAAAAGACTTTTTAATACAATAATGTCACTATGATATAAACGAATATTTAAACGATAAATCTTAATAATTCAGACTATGTAAGTATATATAGAAAATAAGTTTAATACTTATCTTATAACAAATTAATAATAAACTATAATAGAATATTAATTATAATACGTGAGTAATTAAATAAATATCTTCTAAGGTTTAAAATTTATTTCAATATGCTATATGATAATAGAATGTTCTTTCTTCTGTCCTAATTTTGCCGTGCCCGACGCGGTCCATAATTGATCTCTCTACATTTATAAGACCTGTATATACATTATGGAGTGCAATAAACGAATTGAATTGAATACTATTAGCTGACCAACCGTCTGGTAAATAGTCATCGGATTTTACTGTAAAGAAATTCAGAGTACTAGCACAAAGTGTCCAGCTGTGCCTGGTAGAAGGCCCTAGGCTTGCCTCATTATTTGGGACTTAAAACTACAGCTGGCAAAAATCATCATCCTCTTGCCCTGGTCCCAATTTCGCTTCCATACTTCTCTGTCATCCGTCATCTGATCATTTACCCCATTTCCTTTCATATCCTCACACAATCTATCCATCTTCTCCTTGGCTTTTCTCTCCCTTTTCGGCCCACTACTCTCATATACATCACTTGCTTACCTACATATGTATCATCTTGTCACGCGGACCGCTCGCGCCATGACGGCTGCGCGCGAGTCGGAGTGGTGGGTGGCGTCCCTCTTCCCGTCCTGCCCGGCGGCAGCGGATATATAAGCCGATCGCGTTCTGGATCGAGACCTCTTCCAGTTGGCTTCACTTATGAGCTAAGTGTCCTTGCTTCTGAGGAACCACGGAGCGAGCTCTTTGTAAGAACCACGCCCTGTCTACTGTTCGCGTAGTATTGTGAATTTTGTTAAATACATATAACTGATTTTTTATTACTAGACAGTTAAAAGTGTTAATTGTTGATCTATCTTTAATTAATCTCTGCACAACTTAACCTCAAGACACCACGCCCCTACGGCGTGGCCTGTCCTATTTCTGGATTGATCAGATCCCTAGTGAATAACCATATAACAGGTTACAATCTCTTCGCATAACAGTACAGCTGGCAAAAATTTGATGTTATATACCTCTACCTAGCCCGTAAAGGAGAATGCCGTGAAACTAAGTATATGTGTTTCAGAAAGTCATAGGCTCCTCCCAATTTGCAACACATCACAAGCGTCTGTCTTCCGCATTGAGTGTATTCTAACAGTGACATATGGAAGGTTGATTTATTGACTGTACGTTCCCATAGAAGGCATCTAATACTCTTAGAGCTTTTTTAGGCAGCTGTCCCAGCAAGATCGGCAGCTCTGACCCGTTAGCGAATTATCAAAGTCAAACTCATTTATTGCGAAAATAGTTAAATCAGATAACATACAAATAAATTGGTCAAAATTATTTTTATCTTATCCTATATAATAAATGTTGTGTTTATGCATAAATTTGCCAGACCTCTTTAAAGAGGCGCCGCGCTGGTTCTAGCGGAAAAGTAACAAAATAATTGTAGATTGGCAGTTGCGAACCTTTCAGTATCAGTCGGTAGGACTAATATTGACTCGACTTGCAAGTCTAATCAGTGACATGTCAAAATCAAACAAAATCATGTCAAGTCACTTGATGGACCGGTGCCATTTCAGTAAGGCATGTCTTTGATCGCCTGTTAACGAATATTTCTATTGATCCATCTTTTAAACAATTGCTAACGGCTTAAGGCACCAAAATGCAAAGCAAAAAACTGGAAACCTGTCAGGCAGCAATGAAGAGGAGCATACTGAATATATGATATCAGAAAGAATAAGTAATAAAGCTTTAAGAAAACGTACGAAAATAGAAAATGTAACAACAAGAATAAGAAAACTTAAGTGGAAATGGACAGGCCATAAGAGGCATTGATAAGTGGAACAAAAACATTATATTTTGGTACCCAAGAAATAGGAAAAGGAAACGAGGTAGACAGTTTCGAAGGTGGGAAGACGAAATAAACGGCATAGCAGAAAAAACATGGACTAGGAAAGTAATTAACAGAACGGAATTGAAAGAAATGGAGGAGGCCATTGCCAAAGGTGGGCAAACAGACAAAGTTGTCGGTGTCACCGACTGACCAGAGTCGTCGATATAAGTTGTAAACAATTTATGTAAAACTTTGTATTTGAATAAAGGCTTATATTATTATTATAAGGGCACCAAGAACTGTAACAATGAGATTAAACATACAAAATACGTATTCATGTAGGTAATAGTATAATTCTGTTTAAAGTTATATTAGTACAAATATTTTAGATTTCTAGTCATTGTATAATTTAATAACTTCTGCCTGTGGTTTAACCCGCGTGAATCCTACGGGAATGTAAACCTAGATGAGGAGAACATGTTTATCTCAAAAGACAAATAGTATCTGTGTACCAAGTTAAAGGTTTATCCGTGATCGATTAACAAATATTCAAACATATTTAAAAGTATATATAGCGATATCTCAGTGGGAAGACCAACAGACTGCAATGCAGAGGGTCTCAGGTTCGAACCCACGTCGCGCACCTCTGACTTTCGGAAGTTATATGACTATTCCAAATTATGTGCGTATTGATTGACAATTATCGCCTGCTCCGTGCTTCGGAGAGCACGTTAAGCCGTCGGCCCGGCTGCCGTGAACATCTATGGCAGTCTTATTGGGAAGTCAGTGCCCTATAATATCCTGACACTGGTCTAGCCTTAGGGTATCGTTAGCCTTCGGGTTGCGGAGGTCAGGTGGCAGCCGTTCCGTGTAAAAACTGATATTCCGTCAAATCCGGTTAGACTAGATAAGCTGACCCCAAGTGACTCGGGAATAATAAAGGCTAGGAAGAAGAGATTTAAAAACGTATATATTTATCATATTTGTAGGCTTCTTTTGATATAATGATAAATAACAATACTTGCTTAATTTGTCAAGCCTTAGAATATCTGACATAATTAAAAATCTATTGTGTCTGGCCACCGGGGTGCCATGATAACGAATCACCACAAAATACACGTAGTGCAACTGTAAGACAATATGTGGTAACAGTCACTTGCACTAACATTATCTTTGCTATTGTGACAACCAAGGACAAAAAGCAATTATTGTCTTTTACTTTACTTTAATGTTAAGACTTAACTTAAGTCAACGTGTCATTAATTAATGATAAATTCTCTTTTCTTTTCTTTATATATGTAACTTTCTAACAAATTACAAACATTGGCCGTGAGATTCTTGTAAACGTATTTCTCTGAAAAGCTCGCTCTCTTACAAAGTTGACGTACCTATTCTTGATCAACAATCGAGATAATTAACTTTGTATCTTTGACATCTAATTCTAAATTCAAAAGAAAAAAACAAAACCCTGTCTGATATACTGTTGAATAACATTTCTTAGTAAGATGTTTACGTCTGTTGTCGAGATCTGTAAACAAATTATGAGTTATGAACGTAATTACGAATATTAGTATCACAGACAAACAGTAGATACCCTTAAGCTTGTTTATCTAAATAGTTTAGATTACATTACAAGATCATAATAAGATTATAATAACCTCTGTACAACAAGTTCACTTGAATCTACCATCTCTGTTACGTATCCCTATTAGTATATACGTCAAAAAGAGACAACGACAACATGTAAACGTTAACTTGTTTTTAATAGAATTCTTAGTTGATTATTTAAAAGAAATAGATCCAGACAATGGCTTAAGTCCCATGATCAATATAGGGCCATGGGAAACGCGAGACAATGTGTTTTCCCATAAACGTAAGGTATAGACACTGGAGGCTACTCAGTCGTTTCATATTGAGGAAGCGAGCGACAGCGCGTGCGCACAAAAAATATAAAAAGTTCGGTGGCAAGCTGAAGGTGTCATGGCGGAATCGGTGATATACAATATTATATGGTAATTCTGCTTTTTACTTAAAATCTGTTTCTATATTTAAAAACTATTACTTTAAAAATATATAAGTCTCACGATAATTCTGTTTCTATTAAACAGTGCAAAATGATAAATATTATTATGAACTGTCATCTGCATACGAAATGAACCGGTATCAGTCACCATTCGTTAGCATTGCAGCGAGGTGTCGGTAATTTGTCTTACCGGTGTTGGCGGTTTTTTATGAAGGTATTCCGCAAAAAACGATAAATGTTTTTAAATATAGAAACTGGCTTTACTTGAAGGTTCTTGGTTTACTTTTTATTTTGCATTACACTTTCTTTTGTTTTCTTATGTAATTTTTTTGTGTAATTCTTTTTAGGGTTGCCTTTAATTATACCTAATATAGTAAATGTTGACTCAATGTACTATATAATAAATTGTTAGATATATACGATTATATAATGTCTAACTATGCATAACAAATTGTTATGATAAACATGAACATCGGAAAAGATGAAGTCATTACTATGAATTTACTGATTATATTAAATAGTTGATTTATTGATTTTATTATTTGAATATGTTTTATAACCAGATGTGTGTGTACGAGTGTGTGGCACATACTCGTATAAGTAATTGGCGATTGAAAATTGTAAACAACTGCTTGTCTAATTTTTCCCTACTTCTCCAACTGCCTTTATTTAAATATATTTTATTTATTATAACGTCTTATTTTATTTAATAATCATTAATTTTACTACTAATATTGAAAGCTATGGTTATGGATATAAATATATTATTAATAATCTATTAAAGATTTTGATTAAAACTAATATCTATAGAATATAAATATACATTGAGCATACCATCGAAGAATATTGTAATTTCAATACGTCATTTACTTTTTAAATATATTTCGTACATTAAAATATTACACATTGAAATTAAACAATTTCACGCGTAGGTCAGTCAAGTCTCGCCTGTAACATGCAACACAAAAGTATAAAAAAAATGGCGTAAGAATAGTCTAAAAGGTAGTTTAGTAAACGAAATAAACCACAACAAAATGTATAAAACCAGTTTCATCTTAAATACCATCTTTCCAAAAATAAATTCGCGATACCAAAGTGTCCTTCTCCAAAATAATATTTAAGTTATTGCAAATAAAACGATACACTGTGATGTTTAAATCACGTACATTAAAAAGCATCATTATAACGTATGCATCGACGCGTCGTGAAAGAACATACATAATTACTTTTTATTACAATTTGAATTGCTCGCGCAAAAAACATGATTTATACTCCGTTTACGGCACTTTTTACTTGCTACATATCCGATCGGTAACGAGACAAAGAAGGTGATTTAATGAGGTGACACTACATTCAATAACTGGTAACATTGTCATGGATATGCAGTAAAAAGGTTGTACACGTATTGTGATTATTTGAATAGAGAAATGCCTTTGTTGAACTATCATTGTTTTGGTTTTAACGTTAATTGTTTTAACAATATCGTATGATGTAGTTAGGTACTATTTTTCTATGGCAAGGTTATATCAAGGGCGATATTTTCTGGATGGTTATGGTACGTTAAAAAATAACAAACACGCGCTAGTCAGATTTGTGGTCTTATGTTTATGTTTTGTAGTTTTTGTCTACAGCTTTACTCTCGCGTTAACACTACTTTGGCCTAATTCATACATATATGAAAAGAACAGCCAATAAACTTACAGGCACTCTTTTTAATCGCCAAATTTACAATATTTCCTATTTTACCAATTCCTCTCTTCAGCCTCTTTATGTGAGAGAACTCGTATATACCTACATACATAGCCTCATATCTATACACTGCCACACATATTATATACAGGGTGTCCGGTAATTAATGGATAACCTGGAAATGTCATTTAGTGGAACTGATGGCCTTTCAGAAAAATATATGAAAAAAATCTATCCTAACTACTACCTGAGATATGTGTTTTTTTTTAATTACCTTGTTTAACTTTCTTGTATATTACGACCATAAATGAATGAAATCCATCGGTTTTTTGTTGTTTTATTATTAAACACTAATTATGCTAATAGATAGATAGTCAAAAGTATGCTATGTTAATATAGCTTGCACTTTTTAATATATTTTTTTTTAATTTTATTATTATTATTCTTTTCATTTTTTCTGAACGGCCTTCAGTTCTACTATAAGACATTTCAAGGTTATTCATTAATTACCGGACATCCTGTATAACTAGAAAATATCTATAACTACAATAAAACACAAGAGCAATGAATAAACAGTAAAAAAGCTAGGGCAGATTAAAGGAGGCTTTTATGTGGAAAAAGCACATAATAAAATAAAAGCACATAATATATACATAAGACTGACAAATGAAACTAATCAGAAAATATTATAACAAGTATTAATTTGAAAAGTATGTAAAGGGTCAATAAACCTTTGATTATAAACGTATGTAAGTTCGATAACATTTCAATATCCATCCAAAATTTTAGAAATGTCAATTTAAATATTGTCACCAACACAAGATTTATAAAATAATAATTACTTCTCTACAGCTCTTATTATCGGTAGCATAGACTTTGTTCCCAATGCCGATGAGTATTCAGACGTTCTGTATTTTATACGTGTTTTATGCAACAATATAAAAAAGTAAGAACCGATGGACTGTTACGCAGAGGTATCGAGTTTGATCCCAAGAATCCTCAGATCACCTCTGACTTTTCGAAATTATGTGCGTATTAAATAGTTAATTATTGATTGCTTTAATGGTGAAGGAAAACATCGTGAGGATACTTACATGTCTAAAAGTACTCAATAATGTTCTCAAAGATATGTGAAGTCTGCCAACCCGCTGGGCCACCGTGGTGGACTATGGCCTAACCGTTCTCATACTGAAAAGAAGCCCATGCCCAGCAGTGACGTCAGGTTATATACTGGGCTATATTATTATATTGTGAATGAAACAGTCGCAAAAGGCAGACCTAGGCGAACGTTTCATGATTAGATCGGAGACGTCCCGGACAAATGACAGGTTAAGAGCACCTTAAACCGGCGAGCGTGTATGAGGAATGTGATGAAAGTGAATGAAGCCAGAGACCTGTGCCAGGATCGTAGTAAATGGAAATCCGTAGTCTCTGCCTATCCCTCTGGGAAACAGGTGTGAAACTTATGTATGTATGTATGTAATATAAAAATAAGAAATATTTAATTAGTTAAAGGGAATAAACATAATATCGACGTGACCTACTCAGCGACCCGTGCTTACGTAATAAATAAGAGAATTAATTAATGTAAACCTACACTTATCTAATTAATATTATCGGTTTACATTCTACGCCTACAACTTGCTAACACTAATGACTGTTTACACAACGTAGGTAAATAATTACTATTACTACTTTAGATTAATTTGTTACCTCCATAAATTAATTTCCTTAAATAATCTCCTCGACTCGAGTATTCAAAATCGGTTCTAAGCTTACCCTTGTTTTATTAAAAGGCATTATATTTTGTTAGATTTTACCCGCGGCTACGCTCTTGTAAATGTAGGTTATGTCAGTTGTCTATTCTTCTTTTTTCAGCATGTAAGGTACACTATGTAAGTACACACGGCTACACATCAAGTTAGATATCCTATATACGCATAACTACGCTACATAGAAAATAGAGAATTGTCGGAAAGGAACTGTGCATAATGGTGTCGCTGTAATGGTAAGGATAGAGCGTCGCGTCCCGTTCAGTCTGAATGAGATAAAATAACAAAAATATAACGCACTCTTTCGCACGATTCGCAGCGTTCAACTTCTAATAGTTCAAAGACCAAACAGTCTGGGTTGATGTGTCGCTGCGTGTACATAGGGAACCTTTAATAAAAAAAAAGTCATTATATTTTCACGTCTTACCTAACTATTCGCCCGATTATCATAAAATTTCATATACACGTAGCTGGGAGAACAGAAAAGGACATACGATACCTTGTATTTATAAAAAGTTCTGTTACCAATCAGTCGCGGAGAAAATCTAGGTTTGACATATTTTTCATAGAATATGTGACTAAAATTAGGTAAAACGACTCGCTTCTCGAATATGGTAAATACATCTTAGTCCTAGAGAGATGACCTGTAGCATATTAATTTAGGTAACTAATAAATACCTGTAATGTTTAATCTTTTTGTTTGTTCCAGCTTTTCACTAATCTTCGTCGGTAGTGCGTCCTGCCAAAAAATGGACGTGAACGTAAATTGTACAGGTATTTGTAAAGGGGGCCTTTATAGGAATATTACAGAATTAAGGCTTCGTATGGAAGGGTGTGTTGTGATCGTTGGAAGCCTACAGATTTCAGTGGAGCAAGATATGAATACGAACTATAATGAGACAGCGTTATACAATCTTAGAGAGGTGAGAATAGAGGTGGTAATGCGTGTTCTAGAGTGGGATGGCGCGCTACAGAGTGTATAGCTTTATCTCGTTCTTAGGCAATGTTGAAGAGCAGCGATAGCTCAGTGGGGAGACCAAAAGACTGTCTCAGATTCGAACCCACGTCGCGCACCTCTGACTTTCGGAAGTTATATGACTTTTCGAAATTATGTGCGTATTGATTGAGAATTATCGCCTGTTCCGTGCCTCGGAGAGCACGTTAAGCCGTCGGTCCCTGCTGCCATGAACATGTATGGCAGTCGTTATTGTCGAAGTCGACACAAAAGATACCACTGGGTCGAAGTGTCGCCGGTCTGTATTGACTGGCACCCACACAAGATAAGATAAGATAGGCAATGTTGTAAAAGATCGTGATGTCAGAATGTTATTCAAATAAAGCCTCAATAGCGCAGCGGTGGTAAATGTGGCTTGCGTGCGTGATGTCACAGATTTGATTTCCGGTTTAAGTGTTATTGGGTCCTTTGGACAAAGAATTCTCAGTAGCATCACGGAGTCTGGAAATGTTCCGAGTAGACAGCAATAGTATAGACTATTCATTCATTAATCATCGTTTTAGTATATGTATGACGAATTATATTTTTGTTATTGACATTGATACGATTCTTAATACTTACCATCGAATGAAGTTTCAAATCTTTACCTTATATTCTTTTAACTTGAACGTACTTCTAGAAGACAATTTTTACCTTGGGAGAACCACGCTTCAGCACGAATGAATCGGCTCGACCAGAGTAATACCATGGCCTCACAGAAAACCGGCGTGAAATAGCGCTTGCGTTGCGTTTCATCGAATAAGTGAGGGTACCGCAGGCCCAACCATCACCCCTTTCTAGTGGGAGCAAATTTAAAAGGGTTGCTGGCCTTTGTGACTCCTCTGGTGTTGCAGGTGTCTATGGGTGGCGATAATCGCTTACCATCAGGCGATCCGTCTGCTCTATTGCGTACTAAACCATAAAAAATATATTACCGCCACGAACACCAAACGCAGACACTTCTAAATATTTACCAAGATTATTGCATTTCGATGCAATAGTTGTTTAGTGTATCGTGTATTTGCTTTACAGATAACAGAATACCTAGTGATATACCGAGTGCGAGGCTTGCAATCGATCGGACAGCTCTTCCCAAACTTGACGAGGATTAGAGGGAACAAGCTGTTGAACAATTTTGCTTTAATTGTGTACGACAATCAGAATCTCAGTGAGGTAAGTTGCTGGTAATACTTCAGTTAAATTAGATTTAGACAGAGCCCTTAGCAGTATAGCAGGCATTATTTAACAGGTGGATGTATCTCTATATTAAATTAAATATCAAATAATTTATTACAAAACACTTGATCGATAAATTACTAATACCAGTGCCAGTTAGGTCTTCTTATATAATACATATAATATAATATTCTATCACATGCACACAACACCATCTAGCTCAAATTAAGCAGAGCTTGTGCTATGGGTACTAGACAATGGATAAACATACATATATACTTTTTTTTGTAAATACATACATAT
This sequence comes from Catocala nupta, assembly GCA_963675205.1. Taxonomy (NCBI): domain Eukaryota; kingdom Metazoa; phylum Arthropoda; class Insecta; order Lepidoptera; family Erebidae; genus Catocala; species Catocala nupta. Next base: position 28,245,751 of record OY776091.1, on the reverse strand, counting down.
TATGCATAGTAACACCCAGACCAAGACAAACATCCATGTCCATGCACACAAATGATTATTTACATTTTATAAGCTTAGTCCATGGGTACAATACATATACATGGGTAAAAAGTTATGAATGTGGGAGACTGGTGCCTAAACTAAGCTTACGCCTGTATCTTAGGACACCAGGTCTCCACCCCTAGTGTGTCCTGTTATGTTTGTACATTTTACATTTTAATGTATTGTAATGAATGTTTACAAATACTACTAAAATTAAAATAAAATTAAAATAAATATAAAAAAAAAATAACAGGAAAAGTGAAAAATTAAACGTGCGCGCGCGCGTGTGTATGTGTGTGTGTATGTGTTTGTGTGCGTGTGTGTGTGTGTGTGCGTATGTGTGTTTGCGTGTAGGTATATCTCTGTGTGTTATGTTGGTTTTTTCATAAGACTTTCTGTGTCAATGTATGAGAGTATTACGAGCCAACTAAAAATAATTTTTTCACAGTTAGCCGTATTCAGTGAGTATATGTTTATACTTTTACAGGCTAGGTTATACAAACGGGGACCCAGAACGTAATAGTGCCGTGTTGCAATGGCTGTCCTGTGGATGGTGTAAGGACATATTTTGTTTTTCACGCGTTTGCCTTCTGTTGTTTTAGGATTGTAAGTTAATGTGGCGTGATATCAGAGTATTGCTCTGTACACAAAGAGCTGCCGTAGGGATAGTATATTGCATTCATCGTACAGGCGCTTCATGGGAAAATAAGTAGGTTTCTTGAGCATTACTTTAAGAACTGCTCTTTGGGCTCTTTCAACTGCAAGAAGAATTGTTGCAAACGTACCGCCCCATGCGGGGATGCAATATGATAGGAGGGATTGGGTTAAGGCGCAGAAAACAGTTCTCAATGAGCCAGCTTCCAGTACGGCGCGAAGTCTTTTAAATGTAAAAATAAGTTTACGAGTGCGGCCTTTTAGTATCTCCAGGTGTTTGCTTCAAGTCATGGTACTATTGAGGTATACCCCAAGATATTTTATATTATTTGTACGTTCAATATATTGACAGTCGCGTATGATTGACTAGTAATAGAAAATATAGTAATAAATAAACAATAATAGCCTAAACTACTGTTCGCCCAGTGATCGAAATTCGACCATAATCATTATTAAAAATTTAAAGCAAAGAATTATATATTAATTTATAGTTCATCATATTTCTGAGAATCTTTTATATGTTGTATTTTCCACAAATAAAGAAGAAATTGTTACTGAGCTGTTTCGTCGGCTTATTCCCGCCAGCTCCGCTATTTTGCTCCCAAGCGCTCCAAGACTAAAATAAAATATTATTATTATTTTGTAAAATCGTTCCCAATGACTCCAAAAGCTTATGCAAATTTATTTCTTTAAAACCTCATACATTTATTCCTAGGAGCTCTAAATTATATTACAAATAATTAAATAAAGACCTACTTACTAGTGTATTCCCGACAGCTCCAAAACAAACTGTATGGTAAGCAGAATTAAAACATGTTATAATATAATATTAATATTAGAAATAAAATCTCAAAGTACCAAGAGAATGTTTTGGAGCTGCAGGGAATGAAATTGGTAAATTTTGCTTATTATTTTCATATAAAAACCTTTGGAGCTCCTGGTAATTAATGTATAGAAAATGAATTTTAGACAATATTAGATTTGGAGCGCTCGGGAATAAGCCATTTCGTCGTTATTATCTATATAAAAAACTAATTGTTTCCAATAATTTTATTATTGATAACATTAAAGCACGTCAGTAGCAACTGAACAAAATAAATAAATAAAGAAAATCGATTAATAAAAAGAGGAGGAAAAGGTACTGAACCGTTTTGTCTTTGCCTATTAATTAACATTTAGATTATAGGAAACAGTTTAATTATATGTAAGTCGGTACAAAGTATAAACTAATCTATGCATAGCTACCGTTTAGTCATACATATATGTATATATAAGTATGTGTACATAAAAGGCATTATTTTTACGTGTATATGATCATTAGTCTCCACAACAATGGCTGCCGAAAGGCAATTAAAATGTTGGGCAAAGTATAAATGAAATCTGCTTCTTCCTAGCCTTTATTATTCCCAAGTGATTTGTGGTCGGCTTTTCTGGTCTAACCGAATTTGACTGGATTTCAGCTTTTACACGGAGCGGCTGCCACCTGACCTCCGCAACCCGAAAGCTAACGATACGGTAAGGCTAGACCAGTGTCAGGATATTATAGGGCACTGACTTCGTCAGTCATATAACTTCCGAAAGTCAGACGTGCGCGACGTGGGTTCGAACCTGAGACCCTCTGCATTGCAGTCTGTTGGTCTACCCACTGAGCTATAAGTATGTGTACATAAAAGGCATTATGTTTACGTGTATAATAATATGATCATTAGTCTTCACAACCATGACTGCCGAAAGGCAATTAAAATTTTGGGCAAAGTATAAATAAAATACGTAGTTTAAATAATCGAATAACGGCAATGTAGTGTATTCAAAATAGACCGCAATTCTTTCGTCATTAGAAAGCTACTTTTAAAAAGAAACACAGGCTATCACGCTCCGAGCCACGGGACCTGAGCAGTAATAAGAAACATTGACAAAACTGTGGTTAACAGCTAGTAATATACTTATATATTCGATCACGAAAATGTACGAAAAAATAATGTACGAAAATACGAAATTAACAAAATTTCGTATATTATACTAAAATTATTATATTAAGGTTGATTCAATTGATTGTAAATTTATTTGAGTGCATAACAATAGTCGTTTACTTGAAATTGAACCAAACATCAAAACAAGATATTCCCGGTATTTGATTGCCAATTTTTCGCTACTGGACTTCTAAAAATAAATTTGCATTTAGATAGTCAAAATGGAATTTCATATTAAAACGTGCAAACAAAAGTAACGGGATTGAATAGTCCGGAAAATATTCACCAAAACACGTTAACTTTATTTTCTATCAATAAAATATCAAATATTTTAATCAATATTGAATATTGTCATTGGGGGTCATAATTATTATGCACTTATAATCATAGCTGACGAAAGCCTACACCACACACGTTTTTACTCTAACCGTGTAAATGTGTACAATATATTGCCTCGTTGACGCAGTGGTACTGAATGCAACTGCTGTGCTTGAGATTTCGGCTTCGATTCTTGGTTTCGGCAAGGTGATACACGGAGTTCAAAAATGTGCCCGGCAACAATTAAGAGGCACGCCTAGACTATGTGAGACGTAAAAACAATAGCTGGTTAAATGTGAGTGTGTAAAATATTGTTCGGGTATATTGGCGTGAAACTGTATATGTATATAATATATACTATGTGTATAACACATATACATAGTGTCTATGTATTATATACATAGTATTTATTGGGTGGGTCTCTTGCGTTCTCATAACTTATCTCAATTTAAAAGTCAAAACATCGCGAGGAACTCTTCATGTTCTCAAACATAATTATGTGAATTCTGTCACCCCGCACTGGGCCAACGTAGTGAACTATAGTATAACCATTCTCATACTGGGAAGAGGCCCGTGCCCATCAGTAGAATAGCTTACAAATAGGACAGTAAAGTCATGAATATCATGTGCGCCAAGCCAAAGTGTACCTACTCAATACAAAGACGAAAGTGTTGTTGAACGATTAGTCTTTTTAATTAAACGACGATGTCACTTTTTACACACTAAGAAAGATTGATTAAATCATTTGTCAAGATTAACTTAACAGTTTAGCTTTCACCTCTGACTGCAAAGTGGTCTCGCTTTGTTTTAGAGTTCAAAAAATCTCTTATACAGCAGCTTTGTCCGTCTGTCTGTTATACAACTTTCAACTCAAGAACCGTAAGAGTTAGACACTCACGGCCAACGCCATTTGATAGTCGATATACACCGAAATGATTATGACCTTTGACTTCTGACCTCAAGGTCACGTGATACCATTTTTTCGAACTCTAAGATTTACGGCAATTCATTGCCGTTTCACACTTGTTTTATTGTGTGTACACGTAAGTGGATGCTCCTATTCTACAAAAAACTACAATTTCAGGCAAACTTTTAAATAAATTACTTATCGCTTGAGTGTTTCATGACTGGTACGTGGTTTTCTTTTTATTTGTAGCTCTTTACAGAACAGATTTGTAAAATAAACAATATTGTAATCTTGGTGATTCAAAAAAGTGGCCTTGAGTCTTCTGCCATGTCTTCTGATTGGTTCTACACCCTTGCTTTGCTGAACATGGCAACAGGCAAATGTAAATTCACAATAATAACTTTGACGTTCATAAGTGTTACTTTGTGACTTATATGAATACACATATATATTTCTGATATTGATCCCTTGTTTATTTTGACGGATAATTATCAATTATCTTATAATGTCAATCCACAAAATGGTCCTTCAGTTATGTTTTTACGTTAGACTACTTTATTATAAAAATTGTTTCTTTTCAGATTGGTCTATATAGCCTACTGAAAATCGACAGAGGTGGGGTTATATTATGGGGGTTGCCTCAAGCATGCTTCATCGATACTGTGAACTGGAAGGTGATCGCGCCGAACGCGAGACACGTCATCGGCCTGCCTGACAAACAGATACAACAACATTTGTGTAACATACCATGCTCTTGTAGTTTAAGTCTGGATAAAAATCGTTGTTGGAATATGAAGTAAGTTTACTTATATACTTTAATTGACGAAGAATAATTGGTTCTTTTATGATATTGCCTTGCTTTTACGCGAATGTTATATATTGACATTAAACAAACCTTTCTGGGATTTTTGCTGTTTATCTATATATTAATACGTGAAGCAAAAACTTTGTACCTCTTTTTACGAAAATTGCGCGGACGGTGGAGTATGAAATTTGGCACAGTTAAAGTTTATATAGAGAAGGCGAATCCTAATATTTTTAGAAAATATGCATTAAAAATAAATTAAATTAATGAAAAAAGACGATACGCACACAACCATGCATTGGCACACGCAGTCGAATCGCGTTCGTAGTATTTCGGCATTGTTCGTCTGACGTCGTACAATTCTTCATAGCTATGGTTACATATACCTTATTTAAATGTAATATGGGTAAAGTTATAAACAATAAAACCTTAATAACGATCAAACTTAAGATTTAAATCAATTATAGTCGAATTTTGACCACTAAGCGACAGCTAGTTTAAATTAAAACTTTTTAATGATTATTTGGAACTATTAAATAGTAATAATAATTAAAATTATTCTTATCACTTTCGCCAATATTTTATACATTTTAAGCAGTCATTGTCCCGGGAAGACTGAAGTAGTGTGCGTCTCAATCTTAAAAATAATGTCACTCTCCAAGTCTAAGGATGTATAAATGGTTTTTAAGCAATTATTAAAGTATAAGTAATTAAATTTAACCATATTCTAACCTGGAAAAAGGTAGTTTAATGGCAATGGTTATTTGCATATGGTTAACATGTGCAAGATGCACGTGATGCAACGGAATCATGTGATAATCAAAGATAAATTACCGCCTTACAAAAGTGTTAACCCCTGTGCTTTCGAGGACATGTAATCCTGTCGGTCTAGGTAATCATAAACATTTACGATAGTCGTTATGGAAAGTTGATCCCATTAATATTCTGACGTCTGGTATAACTTTGAATATTGCTAGCCCGTCGATTTGCAGAAGTTAAATGGCAGTTACGATGCGAAAAAATAGGTATACAGTCGAATCTACTTAGACCAGAAACCTGAGTAGGTAACCCCGAAACTAAAATCAGATTAGACTAAGAAATAATAATCGAGCGATGCCAAATATTATGTTCAAATATGTAAAAACATTAGCGCAAGTTTTAATTATTTCAGCGAAGTGCATCAAGATTAAGTTTGCTGTAATATTCGAGAAATAATTCTTAATGTCTAGCTAAAACGTTCAGACTGCTAACGGTCTTTGACAGGTGAAGTAGGTACCGCCTAATTGAATGGTTAGCCAGTATTTAATCATCCCATCTTGCTCGGCAATCCCGAGCATGATTATTTTAGTGCAATTGTTAACAACCTTCTGGCATATCGTTAGTTTTACTATGACTTAAGTTAGGAATACTATATTAGTACAGTTATGAATCAAAAGCATTACAGTATCGAAGACTAGAAAGCTTTGATCTGTAGGATCTATACATATGTATATTATAAATCTGAATGAAAAGAAACGGTGTATGCTGTCCCTTTAAAATAAAGGTATGATCCACCAATTAGACTGGGTTATCACGCCGTAGCCGAACAATTATTGATGTCAGGATTGTATATACAGGGTGTCCGGTAATTAATGGATAACCTTGAAATGTCTTATAGTAGAACTGAAGGCGGTTCAGAAAAAAAGAAAAAATAAAACAAAAATAAAAAAATATATATTATAAAGTGCAAGCTATTATAGCATAGCATACTTTTGACTGTCTATCTATTAGCATAATTAATGTTTAATAATAAAACAACAAAAAACCGATGGATTTCATTCATTTATGGTCGTAGTGTACAAGAAAGTTATACATGGTAATTAAAAAAAAACACGTATCTCAGGTAGTAGTTAGGATAGATTTTTTTTCATATTTTTTTCTGAACGGCCATCAGTTCCACTATTAGACATTTCCAGGTTATCCATTAATTACCGGCAACCCTGTATAGTAACTTCTACTACTTTGCGTGATTCAGACTTTAGTAGGTACAGTACTTTAGTAATTGAGTACAACGCCATCTCTTACTGTTAGTTGTAACTTCTTTGTGTGAAGTCCACACTAAAGATTTTGTATGCTTGAATGGGCTTATATCAGGCATTGCAAAACACGCATGACTGATGATGGAACCCTCTTTAACCACACTGAATGTCGACCCATGGATTTCTGTTTTCTTTTTAAACCACTTTGGTGATGTCTTCCTTATCGACGTTTGCTACTATAGATCTATCATTCGCGCGTTATCTATCCTTCAAACAAGAAGAAGCCGCGTTATCAGCGCTAAAGATGAAGTGTTACAGCAGACATCGCATGTCCCTAAGGAACTTTTGGAAACCCCAGTTACTACCAGAACCATAAGACAAATTTTAATTAAATATATTTATTTTTTGTTTGTTTTAGAAAGTGCCAGTTATATATAAAAGGTCCCGACGCTGAGAAGTGTCATGATCAATGTTTTGGCTGTCGGAAGACGAAGAAAGATGTATGTTTTGCGTGTCGTCATTATACGCATAAATTTAAATGTGTTCCTAAATGTCCTCCCGACACGTAAGTCCTATTTAATACTCGTAAGATTTTGTAAGTATTTTACTGATGAAGATTTAATCCATTAAGCAAATATAACAGGGAAGATAGTGATGCCAGCCACTATTAGAAATGATGTTGTTTTTTGTATAAATTATGTTTGCCCTTGGAGCCTATGATCAGCAGGACACCAAATGAACTGAGCTATAACGATGGAGCAGAAACTTCAAAAACAAAAAATGTTTCGGAAACTAAAGCCATAGTAATTATATTTTAAGATTTGTCGAATTTGTGTTGTCGGCTTTACACTCTTTGCAAGGTTGTTTGAAACAGATCACTAAGAGCGATAAGTTTAGGGTTGCTACACTGTAAAAATTTTAATGCACTTGTTGATTGATAGGCTTTCGAGGACCTAAAATAAATTTTGTTCATGGTTTTGTAATTATATTTCAGAATAATATTACCAGACAGTAAATATTGCATCACAAAAGAAGAATGCCATAATTTTAATCGTTTGGTTTGGAACAACAGTTGCATTTCTGAATGTCCCATAGACTTCAAGATGAATAATAAGAATGGTAAACCCAAATGCGAGCCTTGCACTCACTGTGAAATGGTTAGTACTTAGGTAAGATAAATATAATATGTATTTAAGAGCTGTATGGCTGAATGTGTTGCCAATACTGGAGATAGCCAATTGAATAAAATTTGTCCAATTGGTCAACTCCAGGATTTGTGTCCTACCAAATATATAAAAATATATAAAATTAAATATTTTCTCGACACTGCTTACTTACTGAGAACAGTATAATAATATATAACGGGTCTTACTCGCGATTGTGACCGCCAGTGCAAATGTAAATAATAATGACCAAGTGGCGCCGCTGAGCTCACACCAGTTAACCCGTGACCACGATCGATGCAAGTCGATCGAAACGTCATGCAATCAAAAGGTATTTATTGCCTTTTAAATACGTAATCACGAGTAGGCCCGTTATAGTATATTATATTAAGTATGTGTACAAATCGCGATAGTCTAAAAACGTCTACTACTTTTCAGAAAGTACTTACTACTTCTCTAAACTCAGTGTCCTTTATTAGTCTGCATTATAATCATTATGGCTAACGCAGACTATAAGAATATTACCATAATTCACTTACCATTAAAATATGTCTTGTACATAATATATTTAACTGCGGACAAATAAAACAAAACCAACAAAAATGTGTGGCAGTCATGAAAGTATTATCGAGTTTGGATTTAATACATTATTGTTTTTCGAATTCTTGATGGTATATTAGTACGACATTCATAAATATAAATATAATACTAGAGAAATAAAATATAGTAATAGGATGTGTTTACAAGAAATTGATATTACGAAATACTCTTGTTATAACTTATAATTATTTAATCTCATAATTTAAGCACATTCAACTGTACCGTGCGTGACTCGATGGACTGTAGCTTCATTATTATTTATATAACTAGCGACCCTCGCCAACTTCGCACGGGTAGTATAAAACCTTTACAAATTATACATTAAAACCTTCCTCTTGAATCATCCTGTCTATTGGTTAAAACAGCATGAAAAGCTGTTCACTAGTTTTTGAGTTTATCGCGATCACACAGACAGACGCGGCATTTTTTTTTAACATCTAGTGCGTCTTTATTTTATAATATGTAGTCATTGCTGAAAAGTAAATTATTTACTTATACAGCGGTATCAATCTGTATAATATAACCTGTAAAATATGTAAATATTCTTTTTATATATTCCAGAACTGTTCGAGTTTAATAATACAGTCTCTAGGTTCCATCCAAAGCGCCGAGAGATGTGTTTTTATTAATGGCTCTTTAACTATACACTTAAGAGCTATTCCTGGTGCGATGAGTGATCTAAAAACATATTTAGGCAACATTCAAGAAGTCTCAGACTACGTACTGATAGAAGCCTCCGATGTAATAACGTCCTTAGACTTTCTATCATCTCTCCGAGTGATTAAAGGTAAAAAATTAAAGGATGAAAGGTACAGTCTATACATCAATCATAATTACAATCTCCAGACTTTGTTTAGCCCAAATGTATCCAAAAATCTTATAATAGAAAATGGCTCTGCATTGTTTGAATCTAATCCTGTATTGTGCATGAATGTCATAGATGAAATCAGAGATCGCTTTCCGATTACACCGACGGATTTGGATATACCTATAGGATCTAACGGCTACCGCGGTGGATGCGAAGAAGTGCGTTTTAATTTCACAATAAAAGCCACTAGCGATACATCAGTACAAATCAAGTTTCCTATAGAGAATCACGACATCCATTACTCAGCATTATATGTACGTCTACCTCCAGGTATTAAATCAACAGTTGTTCCTGAAAGTTGTAGCGAATTTGAATGGCATGACGCTGATATTCCTACGACTAGTGGCAATAACTTCAGTATTGTGGAACTCAAAGCTTTACTACCAGCGTCTACTTACGCGCTCTGTATAGAAGTTTATGATCCTAAGAAGAAGTTGTTGAGCAGAAGTAATATAATCAACTTTACAACCCCTGTAGGTATTCCTGAACCCCCATTTATCCTCGAACTTGTCGCTAAATCTTCAGATGTTGTAGTAGTGCGTTGGGTAGACCACAAAAACTATATTCAACATATTAAATATTACGAGCTAGATGTGGCTTTAATAGAAATGAATTTAAGAGATTCGATGATAGATTATTGTAAATATGATGTTTTTATTGACACGGACGATATTCGTCACGCGATAGTAAGGAGACCGCCTCCAGAATATAATAGAGGCTGTGAATCGATGTGTGGTATACTATCTTCAGTGACGCCTGGTGCTATGGCAGAAGACTACTTCGATGTCTGTCAAGATAAACATTTTAGTTGTAAGAACGTTCATGAGAGTGTGATTGCAAACAATTCTACTTTAGGCAATGATGTTCGAACCCTAGTTTTGAATATTAGTGGTCCAAGAAACGACTTCCAAGTTGGAGGATTAGCTCCTTTTAGTGATTATAAGTTTAGATTAAGAGCATGTGCTGGAGGCCAATGCAGCAGATCGGCTAGAGAAAACATAAGAACACTTCGTTCTAAAACTGCTGATACGCCTTCCATCACTTCAGTACATGCAGACGCATTCGGTATGGTAGCTGTGAAATGGGCAGCTCCAAAAGCAAGCAATGGACCAATACTGACATATTCTGTAGAAGTCTTGCCTAGGCTTAACGTAAATAATCTCATGCCTCAAGCTTGGTGCGTGTTAGCACAAGACAAGGAAATTGTTGTTAAATCTGTGATAGCTCATAAATATTTAGTGAGGGTTTGTCTTAAGACTCTAGCTTTGAGTAATGTTTGTAGTGATTGGCAATCGGTTATCGTCTCGCCGCCAATACTTACTACTTCAAAAGTCGTTCTGATGTGGATGGGGTTTCTTTGTGCTTCTGTTATATACATTGCGTCATTAGTAGTGGGGTGGTATAAGACAAGGGTAAGAGTACGCAGCGATGTAATGCCTTTAGTCGACAGTACGACTTCACACCCCGTTGAAAGTGAGGCGCCAGCTTTGATGTTATCTGATTTTGTGCCATTTCAAACGATACATTTAGATTAATTTTAATAATATTTAACATTGTGTTGTGACTATTAAAGCTTCATTGTTCTGTGAAAGGTTACTAACATTCTAGTTTTTATTTCTTAATGCTAATGGATTCCGAGTGTTAATATTCGTGGAAATGCCAATTTTATTTACACATAGGTTTTAATTAACCCATATATGTATAGAGAGCACTCACGTTTTAAAGTTACTGTAAACATTTGATGGACCTGTAATAAATTAAAAAATATCGTATTTAAATAAGTAACATCGAAAAATATTTTAATTACCAATATAAATCAAGATCTGTATATATTATTAATATTTAATAAATAGTTTAGAAGGCATGTGTTTTTTATTTTGTACCTTAATATCATAGCAGCAAAAGCCTAGTGGAAGACCGTTGGATTCTCGAGTTTGGAGGTCTCGAGTTCAACGGCGAAGGAAAACATTGCGAGGAAACCTACTACTATGGCCTAACTCTTCTCACGCTGAGGAGAAGCCCGTGCCCAGCAGTATATAAACTATCCCACTACAGGGCACAGGCCTCTTCTCACTATGAGAAGGGTTAGGCCATAGTCCACCACGCTGGCCCAGTGCGGGTTGGCAGACTTCACATATCTTCGCGAACATTATGAAGAACTTTCAGACATGCACGATGTTTTCCTTCACCGTTCAAGCAAGCGATAATTAACTCTTTAATACGCATATAACTTCGAAAAGTCAGAGATGCGCGCCTTGGGTTCGAACTCGAGACTTCTGCGTGGCAGTCCAACGGTTTCCCACTAGGCTATCGCTGCTTCATACAGGGCAGTTTAATATAGGGCTAATATTATATAATATCATCAGGCTTAAAATATAATGAAACACTATATTGGTAGGAGTTTCATCAGCTACCGGTGTGTGCTTTCTACTGAGCCTAACAATACAAATAGAAATGATTATAGCAGCGCATCGCTGGTTAATTTAAAATACGTCGACTCCGAAGGTACATTCCTAAACCATTATAATCTCGGTATTACTTTAAGTATAAACTGTTACACAATTTAAATGGAAGTTATAGCGATCCCCGGAATTATCTAACGTTATCTAAACTTTTTCACTTACAAACTTTTCCTTCTATTTTCTCTTATAATTGAATTTGTTGCCAGCATAACTTAACTTTTTGAGACAATAATCTGGATTTACGTTGAACACCGATAGGGGCAGTGGGTTTTGATTTCGAGGGTAGATTCACGATAATGAAAAAGATATGTGTTTTGGATCGTAAACCTAATAATTGGCAGCGGCACACCGGCAGCCAGAGACAATAGGATTTTCAATTATGTCTTTCATTCCAACAATTGACAGTTTAAAATAATGTCTTTATTGTTTTTATAATAATATCAGCCCTGTTTTAAACTGTCCCACTGCTGGGCACGGGCCTCTTCTCAGTATGAGAAGGGTTAGGCCATAATCCATCACGCTGACCTAGTGCGTGTTGTCAGACTTCACATATCTTTGAGAACATTATTGAGAACTCTTAGACATGCAGGTTTCCTCACGATGTTTTCCTTCACCGTTAAAGCAAGCGATAATTAACTATTTAATAAGCACATAACTTCGAAAAGTTAGAGATGCGCGCCTTGGAGTCGAACTCGAGACCTCTGCGTGGCAGTCCAACGGTTTCTCAATAGGCTATCGCTGCTGTTATTGCTGTTGATTTATTATTTTTATTTTATTTTATTTTATTTATTTGGGATACAAAATAGTTATACATTGCAGTAAATAAATAAGAACATTTAAATAATGAATGCAAATAAAACCCGGACTCATAACAACTAATTGTCGATAACGCGATAAATAGTTAGACAACGATACAACTTTTGTTCCATGTGGTTAAACTCACAACACAACACTCGGCGCGAGGCAAGTGGCGAGTCGACCACTTTTACCATTATACCAGCGATCTCGATACCAGCACGGAGTCTCGAACTATGCCCGGAATTGGCTAAAGACTCGCTCACTATTACGTGAGACCTACATTTTAAGTTAGCGAAATCACTATATACATATTATATGACTATAAATTTAAAATTTATAAAACCCCCGACACATAATTAATTTGATACACATATTGAGGGAATTGTGAAAAAAAAAAATGTTATTCGCCATTTTGTGGTGGCGGCCATCATGGATTTGAAATTTATTATAGTGTATAGTATTCTACTAGTCAAGCCCTTCCATTTAATACTCATATTGAGGGAGTTGTGAAAAAATATGTAATCCGCCATTTTGTAGCGGCGGCCATCTTGGACCAATTTTCATCAAACATAACTAAGAACACGCCCGACTAATACTCTTTTTAAACAAAAAACAAAATTAAAATCGGTTCATCCGTTCGGGAGCTACGATGCCACAGACAGAAACACACACACACACACATACACACACACACACAGACACGTCAAACTTACAACACCCCGTCGTTTTTGCGTCGGGGGTTAAAAATAGAGTTCCCCGCCGCATTCGTCTATCTGTCTATCTGTTCGCGATAAACTTAAAAACTACTGAACAGATTTTCATGCGGTTTTCACCAATAGATAAAGTGATTCATGAGGCGCTCATAGCAAGTTGCACTAATTGATCGGTAAACGATTAGCGAGGTTAAGCAACATTGTTTGCGGTCAGTCTATAGATGGGTGACCGTTTAGTGGTATTTCATCTGAGCGTCTCCGTGCTTCGGAGGGCACGTAAAACGTCGATTCCCGGTTGTTGCCAAATTGACAGCAGTCGTTAAGACATGTTAGAGGCCTTCGGGCGACTTGAACAACTCTTGACAACAGGTTGGCCACTAACCACGAGAAAAGAAAGAAAGAAAGAAAGAAGATGAGGAAGGTTCAGGTGTATAATTTCTACACGTGCGAAACCGGGGCGGTTCACTAGTGTAAGTATAATATAACTCTGTCGACCCCTTAGGGTATATAGATTGTAAGATTATGTATATATGTTTTTATTATAATATAATCAACCAAGAAAAACCTAAAGAAAGTATTTTAAGAACAACAGTTTAAACAAGTTGTTTGTGTACTATTGTTGTTAAACATATCTATTTTATTTTTTGCTTTCGTAGGCTAGCTCCAGAACTCTTCTGATATGGCTGTATGCCAATTTTTGCCAAGACCGTTTACATAATTTACTCGTGAATGTGATATCGGTATCTATTTTTCTGCACACAATCCCATTGAGAGAACTGTATGGAAAATTGTCGTTGAAGGGCAAATCATACTTGGTTCACTAATAAGGCCTAAGTATTGAGAAAAATATAATAATAATAATATTCTATCACATACACACAACACCACCTAACCCAAACTAAGCAGAGCTTGTACTATGGGTACTAGACAATGGATAAACATACATACATATCCTTTTTATTTTGTAAATACGTACATATTATACATAGAAACACCCAGACCAAGACAAACATCCATATTCTTGCACACAAATATTTGACTTGTGCGGGAATCGAACCCGCGATCTCAGGCGTGGCAGTCTGTTACACAAACCACTACGCCATGGCGGCCGACGTATAAGGAACTGATGTAGTAGAATAAATATTGAAGGAACAGATTCTGTGTGATTAAGCACTAAATAAAATCTTTGGTGGCGCAGCCGTAATAAACTGTGAATAAGGTTTCGGGTTCTCGGCAGCAACACGTATTCTGGACCCCAATAGACAGAAAAAGCTTGCACTCTACGTGAAAATGTCTGATATATGATATATACAGGTTTCCTCACGGTGTTCTGCCTTCACCAGAAAAGCAGTCGACAATTAAAAAACTTAAGATCTCAGCGTAATATAACAGTCTCATATTAGACTTTAAAATCAAGTAATACCATAATATTAAACAACAAAGTTATATACTCTATAATAAACACATACAGTACATAACGGAATAAACAAATTAAATACATTCGTGCATTGCTCATCATACAATAGGAATATAATTTATTATTAATGGTTGCCGCTCGTTTACACGTGTCTGCACTTGTGTTATTATAATGTTGATGTTAAAATTATCATTTCATTGCTAGTATTCTATAATTTATGCAAAACTAGGTTTGTTTCCGGCTTCGACCGCGCTGGATTTATATTTATGCATTTGCGTGGTGGTGAGAGGTGGCGGTTTAAGGTTTTGCCTACGATTCGGCCTACGGCTCGGCCTACGGCTCGGCCTACGGCTCGGCCTACAGTTCGGCTTACGGTTCGTCCTACGGCTCGGCCTACTACTATTGTTAGTGAGTGAGTTTTAGGGTTCGGACAGCAAAAAGTTATTGTTTGTTTTCTATCAAGAAATTTTTAATAGCAAACCGGAGTTTAGTAGCTTCCGGTGTTGAAAGCCTCCGTACCTTGGCAAATACGTAAAGCCGTTTTGCGCATAAACCCTCACTGGACACGTCGGGTTGCGCAAACACTTATGTACAATTATTCATCTACGCAGATGGCCAGTCTCAAATTATATTGTTAAAGGACAAAACGTAAAGCTAGGATAACCACCTCACTGTTACCTACTGCGATTTTTTATATTATGTTTATATTACTTTGCTTGTAAGTATAGCAAAGTGGAATGAATTTCAAAGAAAAAAAGATACGTAAATAGAACTATTTATAGATCTCACAATATTTGATGTCGTGACAACGGACAACAAGCGCAAAGTGCACTCATACTCAGGCGGCCGAAGCGTGAACGTACTTACGTTCGTTGAGCAATATTTATTTTACTTTTGCGTCACATAGTTATTCTTAGTGCGGACGACAGTTCCGCTTCATATAAGAACTACTTTTTAATACTTGCGTTGTTAGTGTCTTGGTATAATAATAATAATAATTTAAGTCCTGTTTATAAACTGGACACTGGTCACTTCTAAGTGTGGGAAGGTTAAGGCCGCCCCTCTAACTTAAAGGGAGTTGACAGCTTTACATATATTCGAGAAAATTATGGAAAGCTTTTAATTTTAATCACATTTTAACCACATTGTAAGTAAACACTCTCACATTAAAAAAATTCTGATAATTTAGAATTTGTCAATAAAGCATCCCTCGGAAACAGTTCCTTTTTCCCAATGACAGGTACGCTATGTTCTATTCTGCACCACTGACAAATTATGTGTGAAATTGGATGATGATCTGTCGAGTAGTTAAGGCGTAAAGCTTTACAAACAAATACTCACATTCGCATTTATGATATTAGTTAGGACTCGACTAGATGTAGGTATATACATGCATGTCATATACGTTAAAGTAACAATAACCAATAACTGTATATTAAGATTATGTACATAGCTTAGCACACTTAACATTGTACAATATTTATCTTTTTGTATCATCATTATATACCATCTAACTGTTTACTATAAAAACATCTCTGAGATGAACTTTGTTTGAGAATATAGAATCAGCGAAGATATCTATTTCATTACCTACGTACGGAACTAGCTACAGACAGCCTACGGCACATTTTAACTAAAATTTGTTTGATTATCTGTGAAATTCTTTGTTTGTAGCTATTGATAATATGGTGTATGAAGCAACATCAATAAAAACTGTTAAATAAACGGCTATTTCGACGTTAAATTAATGCATGCACTCTTTCTATAAGTTCAGCAGAATCTTTAAAGCTGTAAATCAATTTACACAAAAAAAAATTACCTTAAGATGTTTGCCTTCACTGTCAAAGTGAGCGATAATTGACTCTTTAATTCGCATATTACTTCAAAAAGTTAGATATGCTTATGTTGGGATTGGATTCAAGACCTCTGCATGGCAGTCCAACAGTTTCCCCCTAGGCTATTGCTGCTGCTGTGTAGCATATGTTTGGGCTTTGATTACAGCCGAAGTAAAGATGTCAGTACAGAGAAAACGATAACGATTGAGAATGTTTCTCTAAGAACTTTTTAGATGCAGTACGGAGTTTGCCAGCATACGACCAACTTGACGGTAAGTGGTTATTGTAACCTACGGTAGCTTGTTATACCAATAGTAGCATTCGCGAGTTTCTCACTCTAGTTAAAAAGGAATTTAAAGTGTGGTGTAGGGAAATGAATAATAGAGTAGGTAAGTGAGTACTCACCAGGCGAAACACAGTAATACTTCTTCACTAATCTTATGATGGTTTTCGGCTATAGTTTGGTAATTACCTGGTAGAATGGTTCTATCGTTAAATACTGGTTATGTAATATTGTCTTATGTTTACGCGAATGTTATACATTGAAATTAAACACTTTATACGGATTTTGTCGCGTTGTTTATTTTACTTTAAACACTGTTATTACATAATTTTGAAAACTTTAACACTACTATTATTGAAATTTACTACTATTTAAGCTATATATTTTCTAATTAAAACTATTTATATTTACACTTTGCCCCGACGTTTCGGTTGCTTTACAGCAGCCATGTTCACGGGGAGTAATGTAATAACAGTGTTTAAAGTAAAATAAATAACGCGACAAAATCCGTATAAAGTGTTTAATTTCAATACTAGTTATGTATGTCCTAATTTCGGCTGCTATTGAGAATTTTTGAGAGAAAGCTTAATCAATTTTCGTGGGCTTGGTTGGTAATCTACACCAATCGCATAACATGCGTCATCGTAGTACTTAAAAGCTTACGGATATACAAAAAAATTTAAAATAGAATATCAACAAAAAGAGAACATACCAAAAATATTACTGACTAGATGTGCCCGCGGTTGCACCCGCGTTTATAGGTACTGCGCCGCCCCTGTGGGACGTACCGTTTGATGTTATATAGCCTATAGCTTTCTTCGATAAATAGGCTATCCAACACAAAAATAATTTTTAAATTCAAACCAGTAGTTTCTGATATTAGCGCGTCCAAACAAACAAACAAACAAACTCTTCAGCTTTATAATATTAGCATAGATTTCGTATCATATTTTCCAAATGGGTTTAATATATTATGTTCCTTGTTTTATTTGTACTTACTTTATTGGTAGCTGCAGCAATATGTTGTTCGTATACTAGATAGACGCTGAAACGACTAAATTGATTTTAATAATTATTGTACCATTAGAAAGCAATCGTCATTACTCTAAAAGCCACGGAAGCCAAACAGTAATCATAAATATATTTAATTTTCTTTGGTTATGTATATCTATCACATACATTTTTTCGGTTTAGGCAGGAGATTGCAGAGCCCATAGCTGCTGTAATCTCAGTTCCAGCGATTCACCTACACCAAAAGCAATATAAAGTCAAAAATCGTCAATTCATTTAGGGCAGAAAGTAACACTATGAATGTCAAAGCGTAGTTGTTAGTAAGCTTACCTTAGTTACGTACGAGATACGCCCATTTGTTAAATTATATAACATTTCCAATATTACTTTTAAAAATATTGCTAGCTAATGGGTTATTACTAAGGTACCTCTCAACTGGTGGATGGTACTTAATCAATAAAATAATTACTCTTGGATTAATTAACTTAGCTATTAATCAACTAACACGCAACGTTGAGTATTGTTTATAGGTGATTTATTTTCTGATTAGTCGGTAGTTAGTACTTAGCGAACTCTTAAATATTTGAAATTTGTTTATAAGTTAAGCTGTTATTCAGTGACAACTGCGATAAATAGATGTGTGGATATGAGAATTGAGTTTTTTTTTATTCGTTCCTAGTGGCACAAGCTCTATTACAAATATCTGTATCTTTTTGCAGTAATAAAACTTTTTTTACTTTACTTTACTTTAGTATTTGTTTATCTGAATCATGCAGTATTGACTATTAACCAAACAAACATGTGGGTAACTCATTATGGCGTCGCAATGAATATAATGTCAGCGTTAATGAGCGTATAATTAATAATATATAATTTATTTAATTTATTGGTATGCTAACTGATAATTATTGAAGTGTGGTTATTAATTAATATAATCTGTGATTTAATAATATTATAAACTTGATGTCCCTGCGGTTTCACCCGCGTTTATCGTTACTGCGCCGCCCCCGTGGGTCGTAGCGTGATGTTATATAGCCTATAGCCTTCCTTGATAAATAGGCTATCCAACACTAAAATATTTTTTAATTTAAACCAGTAGTTCCTGAGATTAGCGCGTTCAATTAAACAAACAAACAAACTCTTCAGCTTTATAATATTAGTATAGAGAAACTAATTATTGAAATTTCTTACTGCATATCACGTTTATAGTAATTTTTAAGGAAGCAATTATAATGTATAATACGAAGTACTTAATTTTTTATATTGAATTAAAATATTATACATTTATAAACAGCGATATCTTAGTTGGAGACCCTTGGACTGCCATGCAGAGATTTCGAGGTCGATCCCAAGGCACATATGTATCTCTGACTTTTCGAAGTTATGTGCTTATTAAAATAGTTAATTATCACTTGCATTAACGGCGACAGAAAACATCGTAAGAAAACAAGTCTGAGAGTTCTCCATAATGTTCTTGAAGATATGTCATGTCTGCCAACCCGCACTGGGCAAGCGTGGTCGATTATGGCCTTACCATTCTCACACTAAAACGGGGCCCGTTCCCAGCAGTGGGATAGTTTAATACAAGGCTGATATTATTATATATTTATAAACTAAACTAAGGTCTTCAATATTTGTACAGAAACTAGCTGTCCCGAAAGACGTTGTCCTGTACACACGAAAAAAGAAAAACAAATCTAAACCTTTCTCGAATCCACTTGAATACATATAAAAAATTTCATCAAAATCGGTACAGCCGTTTAGGAGGAGTTTAATTACAAACACACGCACAGAAGATTTATATATATAAAGACTAGTTATATAATAATGATAAAACGTGAAATTTACATAACTGGTTTAAATAAATTGTAGCTTTGCAATCGAATGTTTTAACGTGACGCTAAGTACTTTTGATGTCATTTCAACTTAAAGAGAGGATCCTCAGACCAGACTGATGGGGTATCGTGCTTGGCATATTGTGACTTGGCAGTTGCTCTTGAGTTAGTGGTAAATGCTCCCACCATGCTATATATTCTATATGCAGTCATCGTAAGTTATATATATATATATGGTTACAACTCATAAACGAAACTCTATACCAGTTTTGATCGCGGCTACCCTCGCGTTGATGTACATTTTCAATACATTTTCCATCTTGTTGACCTTGATGGCGTAGTGGTTAGTGTAACTGACTGTCACGCTTAAGGTCGCAGGTTCGATTCTCGCACAAGTCAAATATTTGTGTGCTTGAACATGGATGTTTGTCTTGGTCTGTGTGACTATGTATAATATGTAAGTATTAACAAAAAAAAAGTAAATTTGCATGTTTATCCATTGTCTAGTAACCATAGTACAAGCTCTGCTTAGTTTGGGTTAGATGGTGCTGTATGTGATAGAATATTATATTATAGAATATTATATTATCTCCTAGGAACAGTATTTTTCGTCGAGATTAAATATATGTCCTTTTCTGTTCCCCTGACAAGAAATATGCACAATTACACGAAAATTTATCGAGTAATTTAGGCGTGTTAGCGTAATAGATAAAGAAACAAACACGTTTGCATTTATAATATTAGTTAGGATGAAATTATGAAATTTTAGTCGTCCGTTCCGGTTAGAAATATTCCGAATAGCTAAGTATCGAGTTGGGGTAGAGACGTTTCGAGTTTAATTAGTCGCATAAAAGATCTGTTGGGAGGAGATAAGCAATTTTACGTTTATTCGTCAAATACGACGGATGGGTGTACGAAATATTGTAATATTTGTTAGGATTTAGTTAGACTTGCTGTGGTTTATAGGGATGAGGGTTATTTTAGGCATGTTTGAAGTTATTGGACTTGTGATCAAGAGGTAGCGGGTATGAAGTTTGTGTATCTTTTTTTATACAAATTAAGCAAAGCGAGGGTCATTAATTACAATCAATTCTAATCAGCTTTTCTATGTCATGAGATACTCACTATACAAATACTTTTGAAGCCCACATTCTATACATACAAATATTTTCCTGTTTTAATAATAATGATTGTCCTGCATAGTGAAGACGACTGCTTGCTATTCTTATTTAATTTTTCTTTCAAAAAAGACTACTAAGAATAATTCCTATATCGCGAGGGACATTACAAATATTCAAAGAATATGGACACATAAATCATCCAGACTAGACATTATGATTAGCGATGCAACGATATATCGAATATTCGATAATATCGATAATATCGACCCTCAAAATATTGATATTTTATCAATATCTAACCATCATCGATACGATATTTTTATATAGACAAGAAATTAAATATCGATATCGAACGATATATCGAATATAATTAATATGGACCCTAAAATATCGATATCTATTTGATCCATTGACTTAGTAGTATTCAATATTTATGTGTATAGTGTATCTGTGTTATTTACCCACTTCTACTAGTTACTAACTTGAATGTTCTGAATTATCGATAATATCGCATTGAAACTCGATATTATCGATCATCGATATTTTCAGGCCTTCGATATAAATGTCGATATTTATATCAATATTTTCGTCTCCTTGCAACCCTTATTATGATGTATAAAGTATGATACATGTTTGGTTGCAAATAAACTTTATTATTATTTATGGGTCACACAAATTTTTGTCCTGTGTGGGACTCGAACCCACAACACTCGGCACGGTGCCAGCGGCGAGGCGATCATATAAACCACTTCGCCATCCGTGCTGTTAAAGTGCTTGTTAGCTATGCCATCTACGTGTATGCAAGATTTATCTTATTCAGAATACTATAAGGCCTTTATGATCACTCCTAAACGCTACATGTTAAACAAAGTTTAAATCTGAATCAACATCTGTGTAGCTATAAATGGGTCGCTCAAACCCATCTGAACGTTGTTCTGCCTTTGAACTCATAAATCCCTTTGCATGCTGTTCTTACATAATAAAACGAGTGAAAGATGGATGGCGTGGCACTGGGCCACACCTGCTGACGTATCAACACGGTAACACGTGATATTTGACGACGGGCACCGAGGAATTTATATAAAACAAATATGAGTACGTGTGGACTGGATGCATAAATTGTACGAATATGTTTGTGGAGGTGGGTCGATTGTTGGTCATTTTATGCTATAAGGCAATTTTTATATCGTCTTTTACTTGTAACAAGTGAAAATCCGTCTTTGTCCCTATCGGATGAGCAATAGGTCTATAGTATGCATGTAAAAAATAGCTAGGTATGCAGTTTTGAACGTGGCTCTATTTGATACATTTTGGTATGTTGGTGGATATGAATCGATTTTTGGTCCTTTAAGGTTATGAAGGTATCTTTAGCCTATTATATGTAGTAAATGGCAATCTGTAGTGTTTGGTTGTCTCTTCAGAAGAAGCACAAGACAGACTTTGTAAAAAAAAAAGAGAAGCAATGCGATTTTGAATGTAGCTCTGGTGGCTAGCTTAGGACTGAACCATTGAACCGATTACAATGAAATTTGGTATATGTGAGAAAGAGAGATATAACTTGTCCTGGGGATGAACATAACATTTGCAAAGGACGTGTTGTCGTAAGTATTCTGTTAAATTTGAGTGTAGACACTAGCGATACACATAATTTCATTGGAATGGTATTTCTGGCAACGTGTTTGCGAGTGAACAGAAAAGGACATACGGTATATTTTAGTTTAGGCGTGAAAGCGTAACAAGGAAACAAACTCACATTGGTATTTATAATATTAAATAAAATTGTCATATATACATACATTACACGTTTATACCCCTAAAGAGGTACGCAGAGATGTGTTACAGCCTTATTTCCTTAGCTATGGTTCTAAGATCCTTCATATCCCAGGCTTTCGTTCTATATTATTGCTTTTTATTCTGCACGTCTCTAGCACAAGTCGAGACTGCACGATATGTTGTTATGTTTGATAGGAAACAAGACAGACTGTTCGATTTGTGTATCGTACTAATAGTTGGACTGCATGGATGGTGAAGTGACCTAAGTGGTCGCCTCGCCACTGTTGCCGCGCCGAGTGTTTTGGGTTCGAATCCTAAACGGGACAAAATTTTATCCCCAAATAGTTATGCCGAGTCTTGGTGTTCTTTGTGTCCCTTGTTTGAATACTTGTAAAGACCGTCTAACACAGGATTTTTTCCTAGTACAGGAGTTGCCTTTATTTAAAATATTATAATCGAAAATGTTTTTGAACATGTGTTTAAATTTGGATGTTTGTTAATCGATCACGCGTAAAGCGTTGTACGGATTTAGATGAAACTTTGCACACAAACAGTCTATGTTGAATGTTCAACACATATAATACTTTTTATACTGTTTGTATATACCGGTGGGATTAACGCGGAGAAGCCGCAGGCATACTAATATTGTACATATTGTATTTCTCCATAGCAATGTTTGCAAAGCAAAACGCAAGCACTATTTCATTAAACCAAAGCTAACTTCTCAAAGGCGTTGAGTTTGGCCCGCACTGTTTGCGCAGCATCGTTTAGACGGATAATCCCGCTGTTCATTCAGTTGCTTCTGTGAACTGAGTTAATAACATGGACTGAATTATTTTAAAGTTGATACAAAAGGTTTCGTTCGAAAGAATACTGTCAAATATATGTATATAATAAATAGCAGAAAGCGAGCCCTGTTTATCCTAGCTGTCATCTTTTGAGTATGAGAAGGGATGGACGACATTCGGCCACATACTTTTGAGGAAATAATAAAGAAAGAAAGTAAAAAAAAGTTTTATTTCAATCTCCATAAATATATAATTTAAAAAAAAAAACAATAATAAATACAATTTAACAGAAGGCGGTACATGGAGATCAAATTAGGCAACTGCGTCAGCTATTGTTGCAGTACAACGCTGGTATTCTATTTTCTGTTACTCTTGATTTGATAACTATTTAATATACACATAACTTCGAAATGTCAGAAATACGTGCCGTGGATAGAACTTGGGAAACGTTCTCGCACGAGACAATCGCTGCTATGGCTATTTTTAGCGACCTATGTCATTTGTCCTTACAATTATTATTGATTTACGTGTTTCTTTAATTTGCTAGTTTAACCATGTGAAGACATATTGCTTAAGATTGTGTCTGGACGCCACCGTACGCTGATAGAAGAATTAATTTGTAGTGAGTATGTGTAGTGCACATACTGACTGAAACATTTCTTTAACTTGTCATCTTCTCTTCCATCTGACTTCATTACTTACTTTTAAATAGGAAAGACATTATTGATGCCTTTACAATGTTTGTCATAACGGCTCAAAGAAATTTAATACAAGAATTAAAATTAAATTTAGTTTCTGGTACATAATAAAACCCGTGACGTTGGACTTTCTGACAAGGGACTCTCTCAAGGGAGAGTGTTATAATAGCTTTTATGATTGTAATGAAATATTAGTTAACATGTAGGAGGTCGCACTAGATTCACATGTTTCTCTCAACATTAGGTGAAGTAGTTCGATGGCTGGACTGTTACATTATAGAAGATTATGTTTTCACACTACCAAGATGGCCAACAAGCCTACGGGCCGTCTAATACCGGGCTTGTGTTTGCTTGCGATATCAGAAGTATAATTGGTGAGTTCTTGAAACAAAGACAAAGACATTTATTACTTTAACTCTGTAGGTACATGTAGGTAAAAGGGAAGGCCCCACTTATGCCGAAACCGAAAGACTCTCTAATACCTGCATTTAGTGTTAACATCTTCCTTGTATGTTTCTATATAAAATTACGTCTATATGCATTCTATTTTATTGCGTTCACCATATAGGGCCGTGACTTTACAAAAATATTTAGGTACAAAAATCTTTGTAAATTTTAACTTTACTATACAATAGGGTGCGAGAGTTGTCTTACAGACAAATATATAATTTAGTAACCATAAAATTCCACAGGATACCGAAGAATATGTTCATTCACCATTATTCATACAGTTAGTGCCATTGTGCCAGGAGTATAGGTGAACATATAGGGGCCCAAATCCTACCAATAATGCCATTGGGAGCGCGGCCAGCCCCCAGGCTCCATGGAGCCGACGCTTGTGCCATAATTCATGCAGTCCGCTGACATCAACACCAATAATATAATAATAATATTTATTTAAATAATAGGTACAATAATTTATAATAAATGACTAATTAATTTATAAAATACATTTGTTGTTGTTTGCCCGAACTAGATTGAACCTGTGGCTCGGGCGAAGAAGTGCTTACAAACTATTTTAGCAATATAAATTTACATAACTACAATTCAATAATAACATTTTAATAACCTGCATAAGCAACTAGCAGTACCGGTAATAAGTGGATCAATAATAATGATGCGTTAAGATAGATCAGCAGAAACTGATTGTGAGGCGCAGACTATATCTTTTCGTCTTTTGTTAGTAACATCTACGTGATATGTAAGCAATGTGTGCTGTTTTAGTACTGTGTGATATACGAAAATTTGGCGAACAGTCATCACCTTGCACGATTTATATAACATAATTGTGGGAAAAAGGAAAGGTTGGGTTGTGGCTACTTTTAGAATTGCTCTTTGAGCTCTTTCTAGGGGCAGTAATATTGTTTTTAGTGCTCCACCCCATGAAGTTATGCAATATTGGATGATAGATTGACATAAAGATAAATACACTTGAATGATTAATTTTAAATCGGCTATAGCTCGCAGTTTTTTAAATACATACATTAATTTACGAACTCTACTTACCAAACTATCTATGTGTTTTCTAAAAGAGAGGATGTCGTCGATTATGATGCCTAGATATTTTACGTTATTGGTTTCCTGGATAGTAGGACAATTACACAAGGGCACTGACAAATTGTGGTAGGAGAGAGGACAATGGTGTGCGTATATATAATTGTTAGTCACAGTGTACTGATTTTTGCGCATGGAAAAATGAATGTATTTAGTCTTGTCAGCATTTAATGTTAAAAGATTATTATTTAACCAGGTATAGACAATATTAAAGCCAGACTAGGCGCTATCGTATAATTCGTTGGTAGTTTTGGCAGTAAAAATTAGGGCGGTGTCATCAGCGTAGGATATTATCTTTCCATGTTTTAAGGTAAGATTACATAGGTCGTTAATATATACCAGGAAGAGCGTAGGAGCTAGGATACTTCCCTGGGGAATTCCATATCCTGGTATTTTTCATCATGGCTTACGACATTTCCTATTTTAACACATTGGTGCCGATTGCTTAAATAATCTGCAAAAATTCTCAGTTGCGTATCCCTTATACCAAGTGCCTCCAATTTGTTTAGCAATGAAGAAATTGAGATGGTGTCAAATGCCTTGGCAAGGTCAAGGAATACCCCAAGGGTCTGATTACCTTTGCCGAGTTCACCAGTGATAAAATTAGTTAAATTATGCACCGCGTCAGCTGTTGATAATTTATTTCTAAAACCATATTGCGAAGGTGAAAGAAAATTATTATGTTCTAGGTAATTAACTGATCTACTGTTTATAATTTTTTCTAATATTTTTGATATTGAAGGGAGAATCGATATAGGTCTATAGATGGTGACTAGATCTTTGCTTCCAGATTTAAAAACAGGTATAACTACCGCCTTTTTCAGGCATGTCGGCAAGATACCTTCAGAAAGGCAGAGGCGAAAAATATGCGATATTGGAGGTACCAGGATGTGCTTAAATCGCTTAAGAATCTTATTACTTATGTTATCCCAGCCGATAGCGCAATTGTCACGCATACCTAAGATGATTCGCTCTATTTCGCCTGCATCAGTGTCCAGCATAACAAAAGATTTTAGACTATGATTGTTACTTACTTTTTTAAGAGGTGTAGAATGGCTACTAGTTCGTTGCAGAGTCCGTTCGGCGAGCTTTTTACCTACGTTCACAAAATAATTATTTACCTTGTTAGCTGACAGCAGTGGCATAGTATTAGCATCCAATAAACTCGAGTTTGATTCACGGTGTTTTGAGGTATAAGTGACGTTTTTAATATGTTTCCAAATTTCTTTACTATTATTACCTGCTCTATGCAATATATATTTATCGTAGTTAATTTTTAATTTCTTCAAAAGATTATTACATATGTTTCTGTACCTCTTGTATGTTGTTTGAAGCGCTAAATTATCTGGAGATCGTCGAGCGCTCTGATGGAGTTTGTCTCTATGTCTTATACTTCGAACTAGACCAGGGGTAATCCAAGGTTTAATATTGCAATACTTATTTTTTAAGAAAACCTGAAACCCTGTAGCTATTTTTATTTTATAACTCTTAATATGTCAAATTAAAACTATTTGTGCTTCTATAAACGCAAACAGCCCACCAAACAACAAGCCAGTTAACAGCAAACTTAAATTCGCTTCCCAATACAGATCTAACTATTTACATTATTATACAGAACATTTTGACTGTTCAATTCTCTTCAGATCTCATTACAAGTTCCTACAGTTTGTTTAATTGGCTACCCACTACACGGAATTGAGCCACCTGAACCAATTTAACTTAAGCTACCTTACCTCCCCGAGTTGGTAACAAAGTGGGTTAATAAGGAGTGAATCGGTTTAATACAGGGGTCCTGATTAATTGGTTATTCAAATGCAACACTCGGTATAGCTTTTGCAAGTGTAATTGTTGTTTTCAGTGCTTTTCAGCGCATGAAATTATTGAATGGCCGTCACGAATTATGGTTTTACTGCCTTGTTTGCGGCTTACGAATTACTTTAATTTAAACATTTTGATTTATTCTTGAATTATGTCATTGATAGATATCGAGTTTATAATGGATTGTAATTTTATGTATTTTAAATACTTTTAATAATACTACAGATGTGAAAGCTTGTAAAGATTTTTTATAGTTGTAGAACTTTTAAATTAATTTTAATTAAACTGGTCACTAAGATAATATATGACCTGGATTGATATATAGATAATTTTACTCTGGTGTATACTGATGTGATTTACTTAGCCAAATGCAAAAGAGAAGCTAGTATTATAAATTTAAAAGATTTTGTTGGCACGAGATAAGCAGTTGTTTTGTATACATTTATCACCTCGGTTTTATGAATGCAATATCCCTGTTAGTCCTTTACATTGAACTTATTATATTTACTTTAAACTAAATGGGTTGTTTATTTAACACTGTACTACTACTATAGAATTTTACAAATTTATAAGGTAATGAAATTATTAAAACTATTTAAACTATTTGTATTTAAGTTTACACTTTCCCCGACGTTTCGGTTGCTTTTCAGCAGCCATGGTCACTCCCCGTGAATTAGTAAAATTCAGTAGTAGTAGCAGTAGTGTAACAGTTTTCAAAACTATATAATAGGTACAGTGTTAAATAAACAACGCGATAAAATCCGTATATAATAGTATAATTTCAATAATACTTTAGTCATTAATTTAATTTTCACCTAATACTTGTCTATATGAAATCCAAAATTTCATTAATTCTATTTCTATAATATTTAACTTAAATATAGACAGCAAGTCATCATGGCAATTGACTAATCAAAGGCTTAGAACAATATTTTGTTTTATACGCTCCTACTTTAAATACAGTCGAGTCAAAAATAATTTAATTGCAAGCAGTACATTGATCGAGGTTAACATCCACATAGGTGACTTACATCCAAGTTGTTTTCATACGACTGTAATGATGACGTAGTTAATAAAAAGTTATGTCCGTCATTGCAACACCGCCCCTGGATCTATAAAAGCTGAGACATACTGCGCTGCCAGTTATATTACCAGGGTTTCTCTACGATTTCAAAATCACTCACCAGAATACATTATCACCTATTTAGCCGCAATATAATAAAGATTGAAGTTTCCACACCAGTTAAGCTATTATATATGGCAGCGGAAATTCTGCTGTGCTTATTTTTGAAGCTCCCCTCACAGTTAAGCCTAAAGCTACTTCAATTAAACTAAAAATAGAAAACCATTTCCATTCATTCACAAAATGATTCTGCAAACAGTATTCATTTTACATTTTCCCTTTAGCACTTACTGTTTCCCGCTAAATAATAAAATAGCATCGTCCGATGATAATTCGGATATTCAAAAAGAACGCCCAGTCTGGCGTTATTCCTTTGAAATCTAACACCTCTATATAAATTGATTTAATCATTTATTCACAAATCACTTTGAATACGTCTCAGAGATACAGTTTTGGCTTAAGGAATTCTATAGAGTTGCAAATGCGACTTTTTATTACTAGCAGTCTCCCGTACTTTCATCTACTTATAATAATTACTTCGTTCATGTGGCTCGCAGTGTGATTTTATATGCTGCATAAAATACTAACTAAATCAAAAAGATTTTTCGAATCGGACTTGCAATTCTAGAGGTTATCGTGTTTAAACAAACAAAGAAGCAGTGTCTTCAGGTTTATAATATTAGTATAGCTAGTTTACCCTCGATAATACGACATAAGTATAGACGAGTACGGCAAAACGTTGTGGGTTTAACTGATATCTCTGGTCACAAAAACACTGAGGCGCTCATAGCCAGTTGTACTCACTGATCAGTAAACGATTAGCGAGGTAAAGCAACGTTGGGTGCGGTCAGTCTATATATGGGTGACCGCTCAGTGGTATTTCATCTCAGCGTCTCCGTGCTTCGGAGGGCACGTAAAACGTCGGTCCCGGTTGTTGCCAAATTGATAGCAGTCGTTAAGCCATGTCAGAGGCCTTTTTTTTTCCTACATATTTTAAAAATAATGTTTGTAAATCGATTTTAGTGACATGTATATATTAAGTTAATATAAATAATTTATAATCACTTTCAATTACTTAAACGTAGTAAATCTTACTTATAATATTATAAATACGAACGTAAGTTTGGTTGTTACGTTTTCACGTCCTAACTACTCGATCGATCATCATGAAATTTCGCACACTAGTTGCCAGGGGAACGGAAAAGGATATAGAATACCGTTCATCCAAAAAATAGTGCTATTACTAAGCTTTTTTTTTTTTTTACGTGGGGGAATGCAATGACGCAAATCCCTCCGCGGGGCGGGCGGAGGGATTATGTCGGACTCGCCGGGGTAAAATAAAGATGTTAAAAAGATAATGTACCTCCCGGAATACCGACTAAACCTACCACGGTGTTCCTCGACACAACCACTATCAACGGGGCCGCGCGAATCGCTTTCGCATGCGGTCGCGACCCCGCCGAGGTTACGGCCCGCCGTATGAAACGGCAGGCCACTACACGAAAGACCTACCCAAAATAGGCACTACTTCACATAAAACCCTACTGTCTCCCCCCTAGAGGGGAGACGGACTCGACACAGAGGCGCGCGTGGGAACACGCACGCCGCCTCTCAGACCTGGTGCTGAACGGAGTGCGGGCAGGCCCACAAAGCCCGCCACCCCCAGGTAAAACCTCAGGGTGGCTGGAGGTCATCGCGCGCCCTCCGGCGCCCGGCTCTGCGGTTGGGGAGAGGGTTTAAACGCTCCCTCTCCCGCTCCGCCGCCTCCTTGATGGAAATTACTTCCTCGCAGAAGGAGGCGACGGGGTTCCACGACCTCTCACTCCGGACCATAGACTGAACTACGGCCGGGAGCGAGAGGGGAGAGGCCTACGGGTGGCTTGAACAACTCTTGACAACAGGTTGGTCACTAAGCACACGAAAAGAAGAAGAAGTAAAACACTTGAAATATTTTGGATGCATTGTTTTGAATTAGTGACTTTCAATTCGTAGCTTTTCTATTATATGTTTTGCGTTAAAAGTTGCTGATGGTGTAATTGATATATTTGTGCATTATATTTCGTCGGTTTGTTCTGGCATCACATCTATAAAGCTAAATATTTTTTTACGTAGCGAGGCTCAGCTTAGCTCAGCTCAGTTACATACGTTTGGTTTCACATCGAAACCGAGTAAAGGTCACCTGAAAGTCTATTGTGATTAATTTAAAAACGGTCCCAGGCAAACTGTAGTCTATATCTAAGGTATAGTTTATATCTAAGGTAAATAAATTACACTATTTTTGTAACGATAAGAAATATTTGCCTTGTCTATTCAAAACGGAACATTCAATTAACCGGCCTTTATGAGATTCTTTTCATAGAGCAAAATATTTTTTCATTCTCCCATTCACGGTAGAAACAACATTCAAGTTTGTTAAGCAGTAAGTAATTAATAATTACTATGGGTCAGAAAGGAGGTCCTATTCCATTGACCTTTACTTTTAATGAAACTAATTATTTTGTGTGAAGACCTTTCAGTGTAACGTCAAGTAAGTTTGCTCCAAAGTATGCTTGACACAGCTGTATAGACACATTGCGTTTGGATTTGATCTTAAGAGAATTTACAAAGACGACATTCAATAGTAATACGCGATTGTATTTGATTTGACCAAAGAGAGACCTCTAGAAGGGGTCTCTTAGGGGTCAACTAGGATCACAATACGAGCAGCCTTTCAAATGTCACAATTTCGAGCAGCCTGGATAGTAATAATGGTGTATATGATTCAAGACCTTTTATCTTAAGTATAGTTATAGGATAGTTATTTGTCACAAAGTAGAAACATTAAGAGAAATCTGCTTACTTCTGGAATAGACTAAATGGTATTGCCCGTAAGTACCCGTCTTACAAAGCTGCCGCTTAACCTGCCAGTTATTGGAATGCCAGACTTAATTAAAACCTATTGTGTCTGGCCTTGGATGTGCCGCTAGGACACTAGGACTAAAAAACAAAGGACCCGGTAGGTTAACCTTGTTATGTTTTTAGTACTTAACAAGGACTTAAAATGTAGATTTCCTAAATAATGAGTGATTTTGTTAACAGTTTGGTTTTGTTTGTTTTATGTGATTGGTAACGATACTAATAACCATTAAACGTGACTTCTTTTTAACACGCTTTTATTAGCTTCATACGTATGTTAGTATGTACGTAACGGAAACTTTGAAAATGATTTTGACTCTCTTCAAAACGTCGGATTAACTCGAAATTTGGCATAATTATCAAGGATCGAGACAATACGACATTAAGGAAAAAAAAATTATAGATTAAATTTTATTTTTAAAACTATTATTTATTTTAAGGCAACTCCCGCACTAGGTATAATTCCTGTGTCACGGGGGTCTTTACAAATATTCAGACAACGGACTACTTAGACCCAACGCCATCCGTGAAGTGTTATTCATACCTTATCTAACAATTTTTGTATTACTACTTTTTATAAATCATAACTTGATTTTTCCATACAAAAATACATATATCGAAAGAGCAACCAGCTCTACTCGTACACACAGCGACGCATCAACCTAGACTCTTTCGACTTTGAACTATTAGAAGTTGAACGCTGCGAATCGTGCTAGAGAGTGCGTTATATTTTTGTGACACTCTATCCTTACCATTACATCGACACCACTATGCACTGGCCCTTTCCGACAATTCTCTATTTTGTATGTAGCGTAGTTCTAACTTGATGTGTAGCCGTGTGTACAACTAAGACTTAAGATTATACGCAGTCGCAAAAAAAAACCAGCGGCGTATCCAAAAGACACACTGTGGGGGGAAGACTCAGGTTGCATGTAATTATAAACTTATTAAAATATGTTGTTTGAAAAATGTAATGAGTTTAAAGAGTGGTAGAACAAAAATGATCATGAATATCAAAGACTCTGTGTCTTTCTTGGTTATTTAAAAGGTTATTAAATTAAACCGTGTATAAGGGATGGCCAGGTCAGACAAGCACACGACAGAATTGTCTGGTGCCCACCACACTAGGACGTTAGTATTCAACTTAAAATTATTAGATTTTATGTAGGCCATCAAAAGGCCCGGCCCTAGAAATCCAAGATGCACCAATGATGAAGGCGAAGGGGAAGACAAGTGACATCTATGCAGTGTCGAAACAAATCTTTGTGTGTGTGTGTTTAAATTTCAAACGTAAAAACTATTTGCGCCTGCTACAACGTAAATCTTTTGTAGACGTAAGCAGGTGAGATAAGTTACGATTTAGTAGGCGCTAATAGATTTTAGTCATTATTTGTTATAGTTTTCAGAACAAATCGACCAACATAAGAAAGGTAACAATAATGCAAAAAGCTATGTTGAGTTTATTAGATAAAAAGCTAATTTGCCAAATAAAAATATATGTATTATGATGATACTTGATATAATTTAAATAGTTACTAGCTCTCCCGATAGACGTCGTCCTGTATAAACGAAAAAAAAAGCAAATCTAAACCATTCTCGAATCCATTGGAACAGACACAAAAAAATTCATCAAAATCGGTCCAGCCGTTTAAGAGGAGTTTAATTAAAAACATACGCACAGAAGATTTATATAAATAAAGATAAACAATGCTCGCTGCTATAGTTCGACCTAACAGTGAGCCTATAAAACCTACAGACTGCACGGATGACGCAGTGGTTTAAGTGTTTAAGTGGTCGCCTCGCCACTGCTGTTTCGCTGAGTGTTGTGGGTTCGAATCCCACACGAGAAAACCTTTGTGTGATCCACATCCAATGGTTGTTCCAAGTCTGGGTGTTCTTTCAGTCCGTTGTTTTAATGTTTGTAATGTTCCCCACTACACAGGAATTATTACTAGTGCGGGATTTGTCTTTTTAAAACAAAACAAAGTTAAAATATCAGGATAGGATTTAAGGTCATAATATAAATTATATTTCTTGATTCTTCACTTTAAATTATCCCTCCTCCAAACTTATATGCATACGCCTTGTATGCATATAAGTTTAAAAATTAAAGTTTGAAATTCAGAGATAAAGAGATCTTGACAGTTAAACGATGTTTTAGTTAGTATTCTATTTGGTTTAATATTAATTTCAGACTTGACTGCCGTGTTAGTTTATTGACGACTGCATAGGGCTGCAGATCATGAGGTCTCCTGTTCAAATCCAGGGTCAGGCTAACAGAGTTATTGGATTAATGTCAAAAACATCTCATTAACAGCCCGTAGGTAGGGTAGCCATGTCTCGATCTTCGTGGCTTAAAAAACATGTAAAGCCATTGACATTGAGGCTAGTGACTCGTCGGTCGTGTCAAATTGTCGTCCTGTCCGACTTTAAGCGATAAAGAGAGAATTTACTTGTACATTTAATATCTCCTGCTATCTGCGGCCGATACCATCATATCTGGAGGATATTATAATATATTACGTATTGTTACGTGCTGGAATTGAGGGATAAGAATGTAAACAATTTTACCGACTATAACACGTTTTATTCTAGCACACGATTAACTTTTAAACACAACTAACACTATACTACACTTTTCCAACTATAACTGCTTCAAACTCCGTAGTATTTTCGCTTCCGTTCGCTTCGATGAACACTTGACCGCTTAAGATTGTAATCTGACTCGGCGAGCGCTGGCCTTCTCCTTTTATACGCGGTTAAAGCGATTCCGGAGTTTTCTAGAAACGTCATACCTGTTATAAACAATGCGAAGATTCGAGAATGTGCCAGCGTTCTCTCTACTCTACTCTACTCATACCAACGAATCATCGTAGTTCCGTAAGTATTGAATAGATGCCGCTGTAATAAATTATTAGTCTGAACTGCCGAGTCTTCCATACAATGCCAAGAGATAGCACTGGGTGTAACAGTATTATTTAACTAGATCTTGCCAATTATCTATTCCTCGAGAACAGTATCTACTTTTCTTAAATGTACTCTTTGTCCTTTTATGTACATCTTTCCCTGACAACTTGCATGCGAAATTTCATGATGATCGGTCGAGTAGTTAATGCGTGAAAGTGTCACAAACAAACAAACTGACATTTGCATTTATAATATTAATTAGGCTTATTTAATTTCAGATTGTCGAACTAACATCTCTAAACAATATCTCTGTGATTGCTTCGTCTCAGGGGCGTGTCAGTAGGCGTACACATCGGGAAGCGTTCCAGACGATGATTGAAAATATGTATTTAGCTGTAAGTAACAGCGTTAGACGTAGACGGAGGCTTATTGAATATGGTAGTTGACTATGTCTGCTTTTGTACATCATTTAACATACAAGAGCAAATATCAATCAAAAGAAATGTATGTTTTCTTTTAAGTAGTTCTTCTCCTTAGCCTTTATTATTCCCAAGTCACTTGGGGTCGGCCTTTTCTAGTCTAACCGGATTTGACTAGATATCAGTTTTTACATGGAGCGGCTGCCACCTGACCTTTGCAACCCGAAGGCAAACGATACCCTAAGGCTAGACCAGTGTCAGGATATTAGGGGGTACTGACTTTCCCAATAACGACTGCCATAGATGTTCATGGCAGCCGGGACCGACGGCTTAACGTGCTGTCCGAGGCACGGAGCAAGCGATAATTGTCAATCAATACGCACTAATTTCAAAAAATCATATAACTGCCGAAAGTCAGAGGTGCGCGACGTGGGTTCGAAACCCGAGACCCTCTGCATTACAGTCTGTTGGTTTCCCCACTGACACCAACAGACTGTAAACTGTTAAGTATACAGCTAATTAATTTCATATAGTACCATATTTAATCATTTTGGCTCAACCTACTACAGAAATAGCTGGTTTACTTTTGAAAAAGTTTTGCTATCAATGGGTGCTGTTTGTAACTAAACTTAACTTAGTTTAAAGTTCGACGAGGCTGGCATGCCATTGTAGATAAAAGCCTCGATAAATACAAGAATAAAAAGTATAACGAAATATTTTTTTGTGAATACTGTATCGAAATTGGTTACAAAATAAGGTAGTAATTAATATTTTAAATTAGAATATAAGATAAAGTGGAATGTAGTTGGGATATCTCCCTATATCCCTCGGACAGCAGCATTTAAGTAGAGTTTATATAATTATTATAATTACAGTTTGAATCGTGTATGACAGAAAAAGGATGGAAGGCGTAGATTTTAAAAATGCTTTTTCCTTAGAGTTTGGGTAATAATAATAATAATATTCTACCTCATACACACAACACCATCTAGCCCAAACTATGAAAAGCTTGTACTATCAGTACTAGACAATGGATAAACACATGTATACTTTTTTTAAATGTAACTTTTCTTTAAATCCTAGCCATATATCAACTAATTCCAGGGAGCAGAACTGCAACATTTTGTTTATATCGTGATTCATATATTTTCTTTTAATATTATTTTTATCTTTTCATCTAAATTACGTCATCAGCGAATTGTAAGCTACATGAACATAGACATAGGTTATCCTTACCAATATTATAAATGCGAATGTGAATTTGTTTGTCTGTTTGTTACGCTTTTACGCTTCAACTACTCGATCGATTATCATAAAATTTCGTATACACTTTCTCAAGAACATTTTTCATCCTGGAAAAAAAATACTGTTACTAACTTAGCCTGACCTAGCCTACATTTACGCGAGCGAAACCGCGGGCAAAATCTAGTTTGATATAAATAATAAAACATGGCTGTCAACTACCCTATTATGCATTCATTACATTAGATAAAATAAGGAAAATACTAATACTTGTACCTATTATCATATTATTGCTTCTACTGGTGTTGCTTTCTCTTCCGCATTAGTAAAAGCACTTAATGATGATTTGCTTCTACTTGTTTTGCTTCTTGATGAGATGCAACTTTACTGATTACCGGATTAAGAAAATTTCATATGCTTACTTGCCTTGGTAGAGCAGTGGTAGGAAATTCGTCTGCTGTGTATGAAGTCTCGAGTTTGATTTTTAGGTTGAGCAGTCTTATTCAGTTTCTTATTTCATGGAATTCTTGGTAGCCAGCGCCGTTGAAATTGTGTGTGGTAGAAGGAAATTACTTTCTTTCATGGAAGCTGAAGTCATACTTTGCGAAATGTGGATGTTATACTTACACCTGTTTAATCTTTCGTTGATATAGTGAACCTATCCTAATTAAAAACAAAGGAGAAAATTTTGAACTTAGTACTTGATATGAATTATTCATATCAAGTACTAAGTTCAAAAATTTTCAAAGTTTAATACAACATCGCTATCTTAATTAAAATGTTGATATCATCATCATATTATTCTTACTCACCGGGTGAAACGCACTAACAATGTAACTACACTTACGGCGGTTTCCTATAAGGTATCCGTCTTTCCACCAGGCTTACATGTTATATCCAGAACAATAATTGGCAACAGCGGACATTTCCACCTGAACATTCTAGGATTCTTTGAAAAATCTTGGAAATGTCATGTGCTCACCACGATATTCTAAACTAAAGTGATCTGCTGCAATTTCGTAATGACAAATAACACACTAAGGATCATACCCTGTGTTACGTGGACTAAAGCATACAGCTAAACGAACACAAAGTACACTTACACTCAGGACAATCATTTGTAGATCACGCATTTATATTCGTGATTCACAACTAAATGATTGTCGAAAATCAAATGTTCAAATAAATATTTTTGATTGAAATTAAACTACTATATACGGATTTTATCAATATTGAAACGATTACACTTCATACTACTACTATTAAACTTTACTAATTGTGAAGCTAATTAAATTATTAAAGCTACTAAACAACACGACAAAATCCGTAATAGTAGTTTAATTTCAATGAATAACATTCGTGCGTAAACAGAAGACAAAGATTTTAAAATAAACGTTTTTGACTTTGACTTTGACTTATGTCAAAAACGTTTATTTTAAAATCTTTGTTACGATTTACTAAAATAAAACGTTTATTTTCATAAAAATGTTCGAACAATTCTTGAAGACGGCAATTAACTGAATAAAAATGTATCATTGAAAAAGCCTGTTCGAGGAGTAGAGTTAAAGTCAAAGTCAAAAATCATTTATTCATTTAGGTCACAAAGTAACACTTATGAACGTCAAAATATATAGGTTAGTGAGTTTACTAAGTTACTGAAGCTACATTTAGGTTAGTTGCTAGGTTCAGGCAAAGGGTTGAGCCTATGAGATAAAACCTGCAAGAAATTCACGGCCACTCTTTTAAATCGCCATTTTAATATAATTTCAGTATTTTACAACTCAGATTAACAAGGTGCTGCAGCCATTATGCCATATACTACTGACTAGACTAGAGTTTTCATAAGAAGAAGCAGGCAAGAAGTCATGGTTCCTATTTTCTATCGCCAAATGTTTATTAACAATACAAATCAATTTTATATTATTTTACCTATATGAGCTGCTGTATGTAGTTGTAACAATAGTTTATTTGAATAAAATTCAAAAAGTAAAAGTTTGGTATATTTAAGATACATAATTATTAATATACAAATAAAATAATAGTCACAGCAACAACAATAATATCATTACAAATAGTCTGTGATATGTGTAGCCTGTGTGTGTATACTTGGCCACTTGGTCTATTCTTGTGTCTGGTAGGCCACTAGGCCTATGCTCGTCAAGCACCAGTAGTATATATCGCGAAAGAATTGCTTCTGAGAAGCCAATAGAATACAGCCATGTCTTAGAGCGGTACTTACCATCAGGTAGGCTACAGGCTTCACTACAAATAGCAGTAAAAAGTAAAAGCTAAATCGAAAACACTTTATGGTCTTCGCGTTATGCGTTATATATTACTAGTTTTCTGTGCTTATGTTTTTTAAGCGACCTCACGGCGATTGAATACAATAGGCATTCAATTTAGCATTCCAATCCAATAATTTATTTATTTAATTAATATATCCAGCAAAGAATACACCTGTAAGTACAATATTATTAACACCATGTGTTTCTACAATTATAGGAGAACACAATATGCGCAAGATTATGTTTATATATCTTTACCTAATACTAGAGTGAATTGTTATTAAATTATAAATTAAAATAAGAGTATCAAACAAAATAAAAGGTGAGAATATTAAAGACCAACGCACCTTATAGATAAGTAACGTTAACTGAACAGTTTGTTATTATAATATATACTGCGTATTGAAGGTATACCAAATTGACAAATTAAAAATAAAACAATTTGCATGTTCTTCTTATAAGAAACTAGATTGTGCCCGCGGGTTCGCTGGCATCTATGTATGTAGATATTGTCAATAAATTTCTTCTCCTCGGTAACATGCCTTTTTTTGGATGAAAGGTACGTCAAATTTTATGATGAATGATCGAGTAGTTAAGTCTTAAAAGCGCAACAAAGAAACAAATGCATTTATAATATTAGTTAGGATGCTATACGAAAAGTCTAGCTTTTTATAGTGATGAATATAAACATGTAGCTACAGCGAACAGAAGTGAGAGGGAACAAACTGGCTGCTATGACGTTATACAAAGTTGCCAACATCTCTGCGGCTGACAAGCCTCACTTACGTTTAGTTCAGTTCAAAGTTTCAGATCGATATTGCCTTATGCGGTTGGGCTCTTTGTTTGTATGTATTCTTAGTTATATACTGACATTGACCGTTAGTTTACAATGAGTAATTTTGAACAATACAAGATAGCGGTTTTATATAAGGCAAAATTTACCCCGCTACTTTTCTCGCGTTACTATTACTATTTTGGTAATAAATTTCTAACGTAACCTAACTTCGGGAACAGGAATTTTTATGGATGATGATACCCTATGTCCTGTTCAATACTGACAACGTGTGTGCGTTTTGTAATGATCGGTCGAGTAATTAAGGCGTGAAAGCATAACAAACCAACAAACTGACATTCGCATTTATAATATTAGTTAGGATAGCCTGTGACTATGTTCATGTGGACTAAAGTCCGCTGATGACGTAATTTCGACGACAAGATAAAAAATATTTAAAGAAAATAATTAATATGAATCACACTGTAAACATAATCTTGCGACTCTACTACCTGGCATTAAAAAAAGGCTAAGATTTAAATTCGAACCCAAAGCTATAAGCTCACCTTATTTTTATTATTATTATATCCGTATATAGTAGTTTAATTTCAATTAATAACATTCGCGTAAACAGAAGATAATATAATATACCTATTATCAAATCTAACTGATAGTTCCAGGCAATCTGGTCTTTAGTTTCTGTGATCAACGAATCTCTTTAGCTTTATTAAGTCTATCTACTTCTCATTTAGTTAAGTACCGACAATTAAAATAGATTATTGAGTTTCCTCAATCATTGATACCTTTTAGTGGAACGTAATATTCATTGTACGTATATTCTGAGGTCATTCTACATACGAGGCAATGGCGGCACTTGCCTTATAAAGGCCAAGGCCAAAAGTCAAACCTGTGATGTCACATTGTTAATTTTGATACTAATATATTTAAGGGTGCCTTTGTTGTGAACCCTTGCTTCAGCCGTCGGGTCAACATAATATAGTTAAGTCCTTTAGCACAGTTTCGTTAGGAATACTTTGTGTAAGTATTTCTAAGAGAACATTAACTTACATGCATAGTCGAATGCCTTTATGGTGGGCAGTGGAGTATTGCACTCACATTGTAACAGCTTCGGTTTTAGGTTACACGTTATAGGAAGCGAGTCTATCGTCGTCTACCGGATACGGGATAGGATCCCAGATTTCGAGCTGTTATTAGAGTTGATAAAATCCAGCATTAAAATTCTTTTCCCTGAATTTTATTGCTTTTATTTGTGCTTATGTTTGAACATCATCGTTCTACTAAAGATTGACGCCGGTAACAGTGTACAGTGTTATCAGCGAGGAAATAATTTCTAGAAGCACAGATAGTATAACGACTTCTTTTTGAATGGTTGGCAACGCACGACTGATTCCCAAGCATCTCTTTTTTAATGGTAGTATTCACATCAGTAGTCTCATGACTGTAACACTTTAGTAGCCAGATTCAACAGTGGTTACGATTATTAGTGAAGTCCAGGGGTAATCTAAACTATCTTGGAAGCCGCAACGAATTTAATCAAATTTACCTAGTCTTGCCATCAATATTGTTACAGGACAAATCTTTTTTTTATTATTGTTTAAAACATTTATTACTGTAATGTGTTAGATTATACATTAATATTATAACATTAAAAATATATGAAGCTCATCCAAAATTGTCTCCATTGGATATAATACAGTCCTTTAAACGATGAGGCCAGTTATCAATAGAAACACGCACTCTTTCCATAAGAAACTTTTTCACTGCCAATCTGATGGATTGATTTAGGGACTCCAAATAATCATGGCGTTTAGAGCACGCTACAGTCCCTAAAACTGACCATAAAGCCAGTCTTCAGCTTTGATTCAGTCCGAAACGTTCGTTTCCAGCCATAATTGGATGGATTGAGCTTTATGACCCGGTGCCGAGTTTTGCTGAAAGGACCATTATTGGGTATGGAACATGGTGTTTTAAACCCACTTTCTCAAGAATCGGATCTTGATAGACTTGTGCTGACATTTTGACACCTTTTTCAGTCACTCCTTGATAGCTAACACCCCACAAAACATCACTGAAGTAAAATAACATCCACGTTGTACTCTGCTAACTAATTAGAAAGCATATATAGAGTTTTAAGCATAAACTCGGTTATTCTGATTGATCTAGTCAGTTAATAAAACTTTTCTGTAACATCCATTTGCGTACCGCTTAAGCAGTTGTTTTGATTCTACCACCCTATTCATATTTTAATTATCAGTTAAATGATGACCAGTGCGTCTCCTATAGGCTGCAAGTCCTAAGTCATCTTTTAAAATACGCGACATGGTTCTAGGTGTTATATTTATTTCCTGAGATGAAATCTTTTGCTTTCGGACAGGGTTTCTTCGAATTCTTTCCTTCACTGCTTTGATCGCCTTTTTCGTAAGAATACTACATAGAAGCGGATGGAGAGTTTCAAAAATTGCATTTGGCTCCATACCTACTTTGTATAATGCTGTCACAGTAATTCGGTTCTCTTGCTCACCCCATTTCATTTTAATATCACAAAAATATTTAACACCGATTGGCGCGAAAATAAGAATACTCAATAAATATTCATATAAGAATGCCAGATTCCAAATTCAAATGTAATATTATGTTTTTTTTTAATTGTTGCAGTATTTATGGCCAGGCTAAGTATATAGGAGCAGATGTAAAAATAATTCTAATTCCCTCCTTAGTAAAGCCGAAGAAGCAACAATATTTATGAAGGCTACTAGATTTTGCTAGCAGCGTAAATGTAGGTAAACTAACAGTATTTTTTTCTGGTTGAAAGATAAAACTCTATGTCTTATTCTGTAACCCTGACAAAGTGTATGCGAAATTTCATGATGATCGGTTGAGAAGCTAAGGCATGATAGAGTGACAAACATTTAAATAAATAAATAAACTTACATTCGAATGTATAATATTAGTTAGGATTCAAATAAATACCACAGGTACGAAAGTAAATCCTTAGTTTGTGGTAATATTTACGTCAACATTTATCACCAGGGAACAGAAAGTAATCACAATGTCTATGGGTTAACGTCACAGTTTATAAGTTTTATAAGTTTATTACTCCATAAAAATAACACTTAATCTAGGTACAAAAGTTAGCTTAACATT
The DNA here is from genome assembly GCA_963675205.1 of Catocala nupta. NCBI lineage: Eukaryota > Metazoa > Arthropoda > Insecta > Lepidoptera > Erebidae > Catocala > Catocala nupta. The sequence goes on along the minus strand of OY776091.1, from coordinate 28,203,492 downwards.
ACTCTAAAGCGCTCATTTCATTTATACATCGAACGGTACGCTAAACGCATTGCGAATGCTGCGTACCATTTTATTACATAGTAATTGAGCCCGCAGGTCCAGTCACGTAGATATTTGGTACATGGACATTCTTTTGCTCACACCTCAAAAAGAATAATTATCAAATTCTTCATGCGTTCAGTAAACCAATTGATCAAGCCCTCTATGTTGTATCGAACTGGATATAATAGGGAGTTCAAGCCGTATGTACATGGACATTATTTTACTCACAACTTCAATAGAATATAAAATTCTTCATGCGTTTAGTAAACCATTTGATTAAGATTTCTACGTTGTATCAGACTGAATATAATACAGAGATCAAGCTTTATGTAAATGGATATTTTTTTGCTCATACCTTCAATATATCAAATTCTTCATGCATTTAGAAAACCATTTAATCAAGACCTCTATGTTGTATCGAACTGGATATAATAGAGAGGTCAAGCTTTATCTCAGTAAAGTACTTACTGAGATAAAGCTGCACTGTGATGAAACATGTCTTTTTTGTAAGATTAGCCTCTGTACATTAGAATAAGCTTTATTAAGATGAGTCCTGCCATTATCAATTTTTTTAAAAACAAACCTACCGACAGACCTTTGTGTCTATCTGTATGTTTGTACTTTAAAAATTTCCTAAATCAAATCTTTAAAAGATTAAATTATGCTTCTGCAAATTTTCATCGAATTCTATTTAAAGCAAGTACGTACCTATTGACTTCCATCACAAGAATAGCTAAAGCAATCGCTACGCTTTGGGTTTTGCGTTGAACGCAACGTCAATCGCGTGTTATCTTGAGCTAGCAGACGCGCCAAACGGAGTGCGTTTGCCATACGCGTTTTACGGATAATCGAACCGAGCGCTTTAATCGCCTATTGATAAATGCACGTATTGAACTGACAACGCTTACGCCTCAGTACAGAAAGTAATATGCATTGATTTACTATCTGAATACACATACATTTTCCTGCGCATACATAATACTTGTAAAAGAATTTTACATTACATTGTAGCGACTGTTTTATCGAACACTGGCAGTCGTTTTGTTCGTACTATAAGCCATCACTTTAATCGCTCGTCCACGGGCCGAATATTGGCGTGTGAGCTATATTATGTGACAACATCGGAATCCTTTTGTGTTACGGTTCATTCACATATCGTCATTGTCGATTCGTCATTAAATACGAATCGTTAAAGGTTTATAGTTGTCCATTTATATTAAATACTAGATGTGCCCGCGGTTTCACCCGCGTTTATAGTTACTGCGACGCCTCTGTGGGTCGTAGTGTGATATTAATAGCCTATTTATTCCTTTCAATAGCCTTCCTCGATAAATAGGCTATCCAACAAGAAAATAATTTTTCAATTCGAACCAGTAGTTCCTGAGATTAGCGCGTTCAACCAAACAAACAAACTCTTCAGCTTTATAATATTAGTATAGATTTTGGGATTAATATAGAATTTGGATCAATTCGACATTTTTGCAGAGCTCTTTAGTATATTATTATAATACTAGTCTTTTCCCGTGGCGTCGGTTGCACTAATGTTGATTTAGTTAATAAATTACTATTCCTTGGGTACAGTACATTTTTGGATTGAATATACTCTATGTCCTTTTCTGTACCCCTAACAATGTGTATGCGAAATTTCAAGATGATCGGTCGAGTAGTATAGGCGTCAAAGCTTAACAAACAAATAAACTAACTACATTTAATTAAAGAAATACCTACTGAGATCCTCTTCAGTAGGTATTTCTTTAATTAAATGTAACGTAGTCTCGGGTTATCTCACCCACATTTCGCCATCTATGGTTTTAGGTCCCAGATTATAAGGGTACATCCTATTGCCATTTATCAGGACAGTTCTAAGCTTCATACCGTGTTGTGCCAGCAGAAGCCAAGGCATTTTCAATATAATACCAAATAACTAACACTACCCAATCCAGGAACTGAATCTGAGACTACACGTACAGCCATTGAATCACTACATCGAGGCAGTATATTTTCAAAAACAATAAATGTTATATCCCAAATTGACAAAAGGATCTGTGATAGCAATTCAATTTGAAGGATTTGTATTTTTTTTCATAATTTAATAGCGCATTTACGGAGTTTATGAGTCATAAAGAATAAAACAATTGTAATATTTCGTGTCTGGTATTTTCACTGTTGGTTTCTGAAAGGCGTCGTGGCAATAAAATTGAAAAGAGGCTGTTAACAAATTCATATAATGAACTAACTCTTACCCGTGCCATTACTCAGGATTTTATAAAAAGAATATCTATAGTCTTTTCCCAGCGTTTAAACTTTTCAAGTTCGTTGAAAAATGTTAAACTGTTTAGTTATAAAACGCAAGCTACAGAGTTAATTGCCAATTTTTAATATATGACAAGATTTAATTAATTATTTTTCTGTTTACCGTAGCTTAAGATCGCTTGTGATTATCAGAGGTATACCATGCCTATCCTACCGAAAAATGCTCAAAGGATATGGACTAAAAACAGAAAGCGGGAAGACGTAGACAATGGTCTCGGTTAATTTAGGGCTTAACTTAAAATTCCATCATATTCCGTTCAGAAGAACCGGAGGTATGGCGTATATTCCATATAATGTAATTAAATGAAAATAATGGGAAAGGAAGCTATATGATTCTCCAAAACTCTTTCTAACCGGACAAAACGCTGTGACTAGCGACGCGTGCCGTAAATGCAACAGCAAGCAAGCAGCTCATTCCAGTATTTGCGTAAGACTGATTCGTAATCTAATAATCAATCAACATTAAATATTTTTATTGGAGCCAGTTAAAATGTCTACACACCGCCTAATGATAAACAGTCCACGAGCAGAGCTCTCTTCATTACAGCAGAAGTGGTGCTGAAGTCTCTACTTTGACTACTACTAGTGTTTTTTCAGGAGCAGCTTGAAGGACTCAGGATCGAAGGAAGAAAGAAACACGTGTTCTGTCAAAGAATTCTAAATTCGTGTAGTTTGGTCAAGATATGAGGAGCCACGCATTCAAACATAAGCTGTAACAATACACTATTCTTACGGCAGTTTCTTGAACGATAGTGGTTTCCTCCGGTCAAATATCTTCGAATCCTGAAATGAAAATATGAGTTTGTTTGTTACGTTTTCACGGTTAAGAGATCCACAAAATGAAAATTGTAAATAAAAGATTTGAAATCTTTATTTCTCTCAAAACAGTTACATTAATTATAAATGAGACATCCCCAGTAAGTAATTCATAATACTTGTGTTGAGGCTATTTCGCTCTTTCCCTTAATTTAACAATATAGAGACTAATCTTTACAAAAAATGAGTAAAAATTAAAATTAGATTATAAATATAGGAAGAAAGATCAGACAAATCATTATGAAAATTTGCGTACACGTTTTCCGGGCAACAATAAAGGACATTTGGTACCTTTTATCTTCATAAAAGTAACGTTGTTTTATTTATAAGTGGTTAGGTTTGTTAATATTAGTTAAGTTGTACATTATGATTGTTAATTTATATTTAAATATTAATTCCCGATAGTAAATATATAAATAAACACATAAAAGTACAGTTACTTTTTTTAAACTAAATTTACACAATTGAAGACGCAGACAAATTCTAGTAATCGATAATCGTGCGAGTTGCATATTTATATATCTGTAAGTAAGGCTAGTTTTAAGATACAATACTTAGCTACATATGACTCTTAAATAAATAACTAAATAAAGATACAGCGGGATCTACCGCTAAAGAAAATCCAGCCAACTATTCCGCATGGTATAATGAGTATTCTTCTTAACATTGCACCGTATAGTTCGAAAGATGAAAGTTACAAGCATGCATGACTGTTAATGAAAGTACTATCGTTTCCACATGCGATGTCCAGCACAGCGGAACGTTCTTAAGTGGTATTGAAACTAGTACGGGTATGGAGACTGACCGATAGAACTGCCAGTTTTAAATTAAATCGCTGTAGATGTTTGAGGATATAAGTAAAGATAATATATAAGATAATTACATTTGTCCGCGGCTTTGCTCGCATAAATGTAGGTTAGTTTAGTAACAGTACTATAAAGCAGCGATAGCTCAGTGGGGAGACCAACAGACTGCAATGCAGTGGGTCTCGGGTTCGAACCCACGTCGCGCACCTCTGACTTTCGGAAGTTATATGACTTTTCGAAATTATGTGCGTACTGATTGACAATAATCGCCTGCACCGTGCCTCGGAGAGCACGTTAAACCGTCGGTCCAGGCTGCCATGAATATCTATGGCAGTCGTTATTGGGAAGTCAGTGCCCTATATTATCCTGACACTGGTCTAGCCTTAGGCAATCGTTAGCCTTCGGATCGCGGAGGTCAGGTGGCCGCCGCTCCGTGTAAAAACTGATATTCAGTCAAATCCGGTTAGACCAGAAAAGCCGACCCCAAGTGACTTCGGAATAATAAAGGCTAGGGAGAAGAAGTTTAGTAACGGTACTAATCCCTGAATGAAAGGCACCCCATTTTCTTTTTATTTGTCTAGGAACGTGTATGCAAAATTTCATGATGATCGGTCAAGCAGTTAAGGCGTGAAAGCGTAACAAACAAACAATCAAACTCTCATTCGCATTTATTAGTTAGGCTTTTGGGATAGTAAAGATCTAGACGCTAGGCCTAGGTTATTAATTAAACACAGCGTATTCTTTTCAAAACATACACAGGAACTGTAAAAAATCATCTGAGCTATTTTGGAAGTAAACTACGCGTGGTTTCTCGCTAATTTAAAAGTTATCTTTTCCTATAGAAAAAATAAAATAATATCAGCCCTGTATTAAACTGTCCCACTGCTGGGCACGGGCCTCTTCTCAGTGTGAGAAGGGTTAGGCCATAGTCCACCACGCTGGCCTAGTGCGGGTTGGCAGACTTCACATTATCTTCGTGAACATTATGGAGAACTCTCAGACATGCAGGTTTCCTCACGATGTTTTCCTTCATCGTTAAAGCAAGCGATAATTAACTATTTAATACGCATATAACTTCGAAAAGTCAGAAATGCGCGCATTAGGATCGAACTTGAGACCTGTGCGTGGCAGTCTAACGGGTTCCCACCAGGCTATCGCTTTTATAGAATTGTTTTTATAGAAGCTGATAAGTAATTTTATTTTTTGTTACTGCTTCGTATAGGCCTTTTAGACCAATCTGGCTAGCAACTGCGAAAAATATATAAGTATTATTATTAATTAAACAACTTATTACTCTCTAGTTCAAAAACCAGGCAACATTTTTTATTTCGTTACTATTCCTACAAATAGTTTAAATACAGTTACCCAAAAGATGTATAATATAAAACTCAGTAGGCTAAGTTATAACAGAAAACTTCAGCCGTTGTATTTCAATAATTGTTCCATCTATTCTGTATACACACAAACATACATGCACAGATTGCGTAGTGTTTCAAGTGGTCGTCTCACCATTGCCAACGCGCCGAGTGTTGTGGGTTCGATCCCCATACGGGACAAAAATTTGTGATCCACAAATTGTTGTTACGAGTCTGGGTGTTCTGTGTCTGTTGTTCGAATGTCTGTAAAGTCCTCCGCGACAAAGGAACTCTACCTAGCGCGGGCGTTGTCTTAAAAAAAAACAAAAAGTAACGAAAGAACTTGCCAACTCGGGAATCGAACCCACGAATTTACGATCCATCTTAAGGTCGATAAACGCAAATTTATGCCAGAAGACCAAGTATATCTATCCTGTATTCATACAGATACATAATATACAAGTATAGCTATACTATACAACTAAGACGCAAATGTCAACTAGCATTTGCAATTAAGCAGTCCCTATTACTCGCGATTCATCTATTTCTCTCAGCGATATCAATACAAGCCATGGATGTCGATGACAACTTAGTTATTAGACATCTTACCCGGTATTATAATTAACACGAACGGTATTATTGAATATGTGTTTTGGAAGTTGATTAATACCGATTGCTTGTAGGTCTTGTCGTAGTTAATTATAGGTTTATTTAGAGTCGAAACAGTTATGAAACTCACACTAGTAATCATACTAGTGATACTATATTACTTCATTATTGTCCCTGCTTGTCAAGCGTATAGCGTTGCCCTTGTCTCGTTTAAATACTTTTTATCGACATATAAGAGTAAGTGTACCTGTGCAAGTTGTTTTTACGTTGACGCGATCGACACGTTTATGACGTTCGGCGCTCCGATTGGCCCGCTTCAAGCTCTTCACCAATCAGAGAGCTAAACGAGATAGACATTTTGATCGCGTTAACGTAAAAACAACTCGCAATAGGCACCCAGGTACTGCTAGTCATACTGCCACGAGAGTGAATGCTTTTTTATTTAGTAATCGTTATTATTGTTTGATAGAAATACGTCTAAATTTTATATATAATTCGGGTAACATTACCTAAGTCGATTAGCAGAAATAAAAATAAAATTAAAAATGGCTTAGTTGTCAAACTCCCTAGAGTTATACGTTGCTATACTAATATTATAAATGTGAAACTTTGTGAGGATGTATGGATGTTTGTTACTTTTTCACGTAAAATTGCGATGAAATTGGTATGTAGATAGCTCGAGACCTGGATTCACACATAGGCTACATTTTATCACGATATTCTTATGGCAACGGGACTTACGCGGGTGAAACCGCGGGCAAAATCTAGTAAATAATAATACTTAGTTTTACAGTTGCTATATATATACATGTCGGCGCTGTATATTTTTCATAAACAATTTGAAAGATATACGAGTATATTTCGTAAATTAGCAATTTAAAAATTGTAATTTGATTGATATTTTTTATAAATCATCTCGAAAAGATTTTATCTGTAAATTACGTTAGACATGAATTTTATATCTATTAGAGATGATAATAAGTCTTTTTTTGAGGTCATCGGCAACAATTCGCGTTGTGATTCGGAGATAAATAGAGCGAAAAAGTAAGTGATTAATTTAATTCAAATATTTTTCATGCTGTGTGTAGCGTGTTATTATATTATGTGTTCTCGTAAATATTATTATGTACAAAATTAACATTGTTATTTTTTATAGCCGAACAAACTGTACGGTTTTATATATATATAAATGTTCGTAGCGAGCGACCGCTCAGCTGACGGCGACGTCACATGACCTTGCGCGACCGAAGGACGAGCTACTTAACCACGATACCGGGCCGCGCCGGCTCAGTGAGAATTCGCCTTCCATCACAAAACGTTTGTCCGTCGCTCGCGCATAGGCCACGTTCGATCTCTGTTCTATATCTTTCGCAATACTATTTTCTGTAACTTTCGCCTTCTTTCTTCTACTAGTGTGTGTGCTAAACTATAGCGAACTCTTGTGCTTTTTCTACGCTCTTGACTGTCCGTGTGTACGTGAATAAACGCTCATTACGTTGCCTCTAGTAAATTTTATTTTTTCTACCTAAAGCTTCGATAACTTCACACACTATAATTGGTGACCCCGAACTGGACACGAAGGAAGATCGTTCTGGAAGCGTCGCGATGGAACAATCTAGACAAGATGGCGCGCAACATTTTGGTGAGTCATGCCGTGTTGGTGTACGTGCGCCACCCTTCTATCCCGAGAAACCGGCATTGTGGTTCGCTCAGCTGGAAGGACAGTTCGTGTTGGCGAATATCACGAGCGATACCACAAAATACTTCCACACTATCGCTCAGTTGGGACCACAATACGCCGCCGAGGTCGAAGATGTCATCACTTCCCCACCGTCGAGCAACAAGTACGACAAGCTCAAGGAAGAGCTAATAAAACGCTTGTCGGCTTCCCGAGAGCGGAAGGTGAAGCAGCTGCTCGACCACGAGCAACTCGGGGACAGGAAGCCATCGCAATTCGTTCGCCATCTTCAAAACCTGGCGGGCCCCGGCGTTCCGGAGGATTTCGTGCGGACCATTTGGACGAGCCGTCTACCACAAGGGACGCAGACCATCATCGCGTCCCAGCCGAAGGCCTCGCTGGCGGAACTAGCAGAGCTGGCAGACCGCGTGCACGACGTCGTCAGTGTCAACCCGCAGGTGGCGTCGGCATCCAGTACACCTACCCCCAACATCGTGGCAGCGATGGAACGGCAGATCGCAGCGCTTACCGAACAGGTAAAGGCGTTGTCGTCGGAGGTGAGGCGGTCTCGGGGCCGCGACCGCTCAGCTAGTCGCAGCCGCGAACGTCGACGGATCAGCAGAACACGTTCGCCAGCCAACTGTAGCAAGTACCCCCTATGTTGGTACCACGGCAAATTCGGCGACAGGGCGAAGCACTGTGTAAAGCCGTGCAACTACGCGGGAAACGAGCCGGGCGATCGATAATGGCGACGAACGATTGCCCGGGCGCCGGTCGCCTGTTCGTCACTGACTGGATCTCCAAAGTGCAGTTTTTAGTGGACACAGGTAGTGATTTGTGTGTATTTCCAGTGAGCAAAATTAAAAATAAACCTGTAAGAAATAATTTTGATCTGTGTGCTGCTAACGGCACAAAAATAAAAACGTATGGTTATATAAACTTTAGAATAAACCTAGGGCTGCGCCGTGACTTTGCTTGGCGATTTATTATCGCAGACGTCACACGGGCAATAATAGGTGTAGATTTTTTATGCCATTTTAACCTTGTGGTCGATTGCAGGAACCAGCGGCTGATCGACAACAATACTAGCCTTACTACCGCGGCTTCGCCTGCATGTTCTTCCGACATCGTTTCCTCGGTAAAGGTAATCACTGGTGAGTCTGTGTATCACAACATACTCAGGGAGTTTCCTGATATCACCCGCCCTTCTGGCACTTATCACATACCTAAACACAATACCGTACACTATATACGTACCACACCGGGTCCGCCCGTATCATGCACACCTCGTAGGTTGGCTCCGGACAAATTGAAGATAGCGAAGGAAGAGTTTGCTACTATGCTGCAAATGGGTATAGCCAGACCTTCTGACTCTTCTTGGTCTTCTCCACTACATCTAGCTCCTAAGAAAGGGTGCGGTTGGCGCCCCTGTGGTGACTATAGAATGCTGAACGCCAGGACTATCCCAGACAAGTACCCGATCCGGCACATCCATGACCTAGCTCATAGTCTGTCAGGGTGCAGGGTCTTCTCTACAATAGACCTGGTCAAAGCCTATAATCAGGTACCGGTGAGCCCCGAGGACATACCGAAGACCGCAATATCAACGCCGTTCGGCCTTTTCGAATTCCCGTACATGATGTTCGGACTTCGAAACGCCGGACAGACGTTTCAACGGTTTGTGGACGAGATGCTGCGCGGGCTCGATTTCTGCTATGCATATCTAGACGATTTTCTAGTTTTTTCAGTAGATGAGGATACACATAAACGTCACCTGAAAGAACTCTTCACCAGGCTGAACGAATACGGCATGATTATCAACACCTCGAAGTGCGTATTTGGAGCCTCAGAGGTCACTTTCGTAGGCTATCGTATTTCAGCCGATGGTACCAGCCCCCTACCCGCCAAGGTCCAGGCTATCCAGGAGTTCCCAGTGCCCAGGACCGTCAGGGAGCTCAGGCGATTCTTGGGTATGCTCAATTTTTATAGGAGGTTCATTCCCGACGCTGCACAACACCAAGGTCCCCTGAACTCACTCCTCGAGGGTTCGGTTAAGGGTTCCCACCCCGTCACATTCAATAAAGCTGAGCACGATGCATTCAACGCCTGCAAAGAGGGTCTCTGCAAGGCCACCTTGTTGGCGCATCCAAACAGCCAGGCTAAATTAGCCATTGTAGCTGATGCATCCGACACAGCGATAGGAGCCGCATTACAACAGCTGGGAGACGATCGTACTTGGCAACCGCTTGCATTTTTCTCACGGAAGCTCAGTCCTTCCCAACGTAAATACTCACCGTATGACCGGGAACTGCTGGCAATATACGAAGCAATCAAGCACTTTCGGCATATGGTCGAGGCAAGGGATTTTGTGGTTTACACGGACCATAAACCGCTATGTTACGCTTTCCACTCTCGCAAAGAGAACTGTTCACCTCGACAGTTCAGACATCTCGATTTCATATCCCAGTTCACCACGGATATCAGGCACATCTCCGGTAAGGACAACGTCGTTGCTGACACACTGTCGAGAATTGACGAGATTGCTAGACCTGTAGATATTAAGTTGTTGGCAAGACTGCAAAACTCTGACAGTGAGTTGAGCAAACTACTGAATAGCACATCCTTGTGCTTTAAGAAGGTGGTGATTCCGGGTACGGACGCTGAACTGTTCTGTGACATAAGCGGTAACACCAGCCGACCATATGTTCCGAAAGATCTTCGGTATCAAGTGTTTGAGGGCCTGCATTCCCTAAGCCATCCCGGTGCCAACGCAACTGCCAAACTTGTAGCAGAACGGTACGTGTGGCCAGGTGTAAGGAAGGACTGCAGAACGTGGACACAATCGTGTTTAGCATGTCAGCGGTCGAAGGTTAGTCGTCATGCTTCTCCTCCCGTCGGCACATTCAAAATGCCACGATCAAGGTTCGCGCATATCCATATAGACTTAGTTGGCCCGTTGCCACTGTCTCATGGATATAAGTATTGTCTCACTGCCGTCGATCGGTTTACTCGTTGGCCTGAGGCAATACCTATTCGCGACATTACAGCTGAGACGGTGGCTAACGCACTTCTATATGGATGGATCGCACGTTTTGGATGTCCATCCGACATTGTGACTGATCGCGGCGCGCAATTTGAATGTGCCTTATTTAAGCGCTTGTCGGACGTTATCGGGTTCAAACATAAAAGGACTACAGCATATCACCCAGCTTGTAATGGCATGGTGGAACGATTTCACCGGCAGTTGAAAGCTGCAATCACCTGCCATGGCAATGACAACTGGGTGGAAACGCTGCCATTAGTCCTCCTAGGTATACGCAGTGCCTACAAGGAAGACATTCGCGCATCTTCAGCTGAACTCGTATACGGCGAGACACTGAGATTGCCCGGTGAGTTCTTCCACCCACAGGCTGACGACTTTAGTGATGTGACGGATTATTTAGCACGTTTGAGAAATTTCGCCAGTCGAATCCAGCCGTCACCAGCATCCCGTCACGGAAGTCGGACTGTCTTCATTTTTAAAGACCTTGCCACAGCATCGCACGTCTTTATTAGAGAGGAGATAAACCGTGGTTGCTTGAAACCAGCGTACACAGGTCCCCACGAAGTACTCAAGAAGAGTGAAAAGGTACTAACCATTCTGTTAAATGGAAAAGCAGTCACAGTATCCGTAGACCGAGTTAAGCCAGCCTACATACTACATGACTCACAAAACACGAACACACACTCAAACACTTATAACTTTAAGCAAACACCATACACGTTACAAAATACACCACTATCACTACCACAGACTTCCAGTGGCCCTAATGCCGAGGAACACGATGTTCGAAGAACGCGATCAGGGCGCAAGGTTCATTTCCCAGATTATTATCGCCCGTAGGACGGTCTCATGGGGGGGGTGATGTAGCGTGTTATTATATTATGTGTTCTCGTAAATATTATTATGTACAAAATTAACATTGTTATTTTTTATAGCCGAACAAACTGTACGGTTTTATATATATATAAATGTTCGTAGCGAGCGACCGCTCAGCTGACGGCGACGTCACATGACCTTGCGCGACCGAAGGACGAGCTACTTAACCACGATACCGGGCCGCGCCGGCTCAGTGAGAATTCGCCTTCCATCACAAAACGTTTGTCCGTCGCTCGCGCATAGGCCACGTTCGATCTCTGTTCTATATCTTTCGCAATACTATTTTCTGTAACTTTCGCCTTCTTTCTTCTACTAGTGTGTGTGCTAAACTATAGCGAACTCTTGTGCTTTTTCTACGCTCTTGACTGTCCGTGTGTACGTGAATAAACGCTCATTACGTTGCCTCTAGTAAATTTTATTTTTTCTACCTAAAGCTTCGATAACTTCACACACTATACTGTGTACCAACAAAACATACATAATCATAGATTCAGCCTTTCCTAACAGAAAAATCGAATTACATTTTCCCGACCTGGATATCGAACAATGCATAGACATACTTATAGTACAATACTAACGAGGTAGCCAAGTTGCTTCATCAAGTTCTCGAAAGTTTGGTTGCTGTATCAAGCTTCCAAAAAGCAACTTGGGATCGTCTACGCTGAAACTAATACATAAGCTTTAACTGTTAATCGTTATTCGGTTTATAGTTTGATCTAGCAATTGTACAGATACGTGTAGTTGCGGTAACGTTGGTTAGAAATAGTTAATCTGATCTGTCTAAATCGTTGCAACTTATAGCTAGTAATTTATTAACTTTACTTCGAAAATCTTGGCCAAGCAAATTGAACGTAATAATATTCTTACTAGGGCGACAAGAATTTTGGCCGAATATGAAAGTCAAATATAAAATAAATCATATTACTAGAGTAGCAACACCACACAGACTAAGAAGTTACGGCAAATGTTTAGAAATGGCTCTTAGACAATTACATACATACCAAATCATTAATTTCTGGAACGTGCAAGCGAAGTTTTAGCGAGTGACTATATAATTATGTAGTTTCCGACGTTGCGTCTCCGCCCGGAGGCACGATCACCCTTTTCACCTTCTTTTAATTATAAATCGTGGTGTGTCCCTCCATCAGGAGGGACAACACACCACGTTCCTCCACAGAAGGTCATACCATCCACCACTTTAACACCTATGTAGCTGGATGCAAAGGCGGTGACCATGAAAAGTACACTTTTGACACTCGTATCCCGGTATAGATTGAATATTATCGGAACTCGTAAGGAATTCAATCAGACGGTTATAAGAAGAGTTGGCAAAGCAGAAGAAAAATGCTGAATATATTTTACAATCATTTAAACATCGGACACAAAAACATCCAGACTCGAAACAACAAAATTAAAGTAAAATTTGTTATTGACCATTACTATTTGCGAATGACACAATTTTTCCCGTGTGGAGATTGAACAACATCACTCGGCACACCACTTCAACCACTAAACCATGATCGAAATATGAACGCGTGTGAAGTCAATGAATATTATTCAAGTATTGATCGATATTGGGCTTCACGTACTTTTAATGCTATTTCCCATCGAGTTTGGTGAACGCTGCGTTGTTCATCAGTCAATACGTTGCAGAAATCGGCATCCGATCAAGTAGTCCCACAGTATTTGCCGTGTTGTGTGATGCGGTAATCGAAGTACACACGCAACGAGACGTGTTGAGTTTAGTGCTTTAAACTATTTTTTTGTGCTTTTAGTCCGTCAAGTCTTAGAATACCAGACGCAATTAAAAAACTATTGCGTGTAGCCACCGGTGTGCCGATATTTTAAAGTTAAATATTTGTTCGAGGCGTGATGACGTAGACTCGCTAAGAGTACACAATACATAATATTATTTTACGTTTACACGAATGTTATATATTGAAATTAAACAACGTTATACGGATTTTATCGCGTTGTTTATTTACAGACATACATATTAAAGTAAAGTAATGCTTATTCTAAAAGTTATTATTGTGGTAGACTACATGCAAGCCACTATAACGTGTAATAAACAGACAGTCTAGTCCTTATTATATCTGTCCGCTATCATAGTCAGGACGCTGTTTGTGCTGTCACGTACCCGGCGCACTAAAGGCGCGCATCGCTTTCGCATTATTGCATAAAGACAATCGACACGCACCTCCGCAAACATCGATGTCGCAATGCAGTGTCTTGGCCATCTCATTAGTGCTCTGAAGGCACTATTATATTGAATATGGAGGACCTAGAGTTTAGAATAATAATAATATAATAATAATATTATTCTACCACATACACACAACACCATCTAGCCCAAACTAAGCAGATCTTGTACTATGGGTACTAGACAATGGGTAAACATACATATATACTTTTTTTTTGTAAATACATTCATATTATACATAGAAACACTCAGACCAAGACAAACATCCATGTTCATGCACACAAATATTTGTCTTGTGCGGGAATCAAACCCGCGACCTCAGGCGTGGCAGTCGGTTACACTAACCACTACGCCATCGAGGCCGACAATAATCAATAGAATAATCAATTAGTTAAGCCAATTGCTCTGCATGAGGTGTTGGATTCTACAACCGGGTCGATTAGTCTTATTAGGTTTTTAGCAAGATATTCTCAGTAGAAGCACAGTTTTTTGAGTCCTGTAATTGGCAATAAGCTCCACCCTCTATCAGGGACCTAAAACCAGAGCTAGCCATATCTCTGCCTACCTCTTCAGGAATATAGACGGCTATATGAAAACTTATAGACTTAAAAGTATTGGCGTTTCGTTGACATAGATCGAGTGCGGAACTGACGTTGCACATGCCACAACTTGTCACTGAAATTGAAGTATTGTGTGTCATAAATCATAAAGAGAATTCACATTTAAAAATAAATTGAACAACAAGGTACACGCTATTACGGTTTTATTCTAGCCACGTAAACATATTAAACATAATCTTGTATAATAAAAAGACTACCGTATGTACGTTAACATAAGGTTTTACAACGTTTAGAATATTTTTACAAGGGCTACTTAATTCTGGAGAATAAAAAGGCAAGTGTGTTATGTTACATTTTTATCGTCACCAAACTTTGCTTTTTGCTTAAAGTCTTAATTATCAAAAGTGCTTAGGACAGTTAGATTTTCTTTAATGTTGTACTGCTGTGTATTTCTATAAAGTGAATAAGTCTAATCTAAAACCGCCGGCATGAGTTGGGAACTAGGTAGTTTGGCTTTCATAAACAGAGATAATTTTAGCATTACCTACTACAGTAATTAGGGGTGTATGTTTGTGTAAAAAAGGCAATTTTACATGAGAAATATGTCGGAGGCGACTAAGCTCATACAAACGACAGATATAAAAAATATATACATATATGAAACAACTATTGGTGGATTACACAAATTTTTGTTTTGTAACGTAACTGAAACTACAGCTCTTTTGCGGCGTGGTGTAGTGGAGCCGTGTACAGTTAAATTATTGCGTCATCCTTGCGTTAGTTTTTGTTAAGTATATTAAGTAATACATAACAAAGTTGATAATATAGTAATACGTAGCAATACTAACAATGCACAAAATAACTATCACGAAATGCGTCACGCCACCAAAATCCTCTGAGTAAACTTTTCAAACAATTTGATGGAATATGAAAAACCGTGCTGAAGATTTATTTTCACACACATGTTTTCTTATTTTTGAAATTGCTGGAAACAAATCCAATTCCCAAGTTGGACGTTGAATTCAAATCAATACCGAATGGAGATTCAATTTGTAACTCTTTCGTGAGCAGACGTGAATCCGGTTTGAAGTAGTTTATGAAAATTTAAAGCTAGAAATTGAGCTGATGCGTTTGCGAAGACACCTTAAGCTGCATCCAATAAATGTTTTCAAGTACAACTATAAATGCAATACACAGTATTATAAACATAACCCGCCAGTACAGTTAACGATATTATTATTATTAGTACAGTTATGTTTATAGTACAGTTATTATAAACATAACTGTGCTAATAATAATATCGTTAATATGCGGCTTCTTTATCTATGCGTTTGTAAACGCTGCTCCTAAATTTTGATGTAAATTTTAGTGATATATTGAGGGTAAGTTACAGTATTATTTTTGTTTGATTTTAAACAGTTGCCGACGATTAAGAATTATTTGCGATATTTTGTTTTCCTTTATTTTAATTTTAGACAACACCCGCACTTGGAATAGAACCTGTTGCGGAGGACTTTGCGAACATTCAAACAAGGCACATAAAAATACCCAGATACTGTGACATAGACAAATTATTGACTCTAGTGGGATTCTAACCCACAACACTCGGCTCAGTTAGCAGGCGACCAATTAAACCACCCTGCCATCCGTGCAGTCATCTGTACCAGAGGTGACTAGACTTTTTTCTCATAGATCACTTTCAAAATTTAGCTGGTGCCGGTGGACCCACTGCAGCTAGAAATTTGGGTTTAAATTTTAAAAATTTATCAAATCTCTACGTTGAGCTTTTCTTTTTTATCCGTATTTCGGCGTTTAAACAAGTAACGGTCGCTGAGCTTCTTAAAATATTATTTGCCTACATTGATAGGTGAAGTCAAGCCAAAATTTTAGTTCTTCACTATCGAAAGCAAATAAATTTTCGTGGACGACGTTTACGAATTGTGGACCCCATTTTTTTGTCACGCTAACTTAGACCCCTGTTGAGTCTCCCGTGGACCCCTGGGTGTCCACCTGGACCACTTTGGGAACTAAGGATCTATACTAATATTATAAAGCTGAAGAGTTTGTTTGTTTGTTTGGTTGAACGAACTAATCTTAGGAACTACTGGTTCGAATTGTAAATTTTTAAGTGGTGGTGAGCTTATTTATCAAGGAATGCTACAGGCTATATAACATTACGCTACGACCCAGGTGGGCGGCGCAGTAACCATAAACGCGAGTGAAACCGCGGGTACACCTAATACTAGATATGTAACTAACATAATTATAAAAAAAAATGCGTTAGAATAAGTAGATAAATAATGACACAGCTGGTGTTATAATAACTTAAAATATGATAAATTATTAAAATAGTTTTCTTTTTGGGTTCATTTGACAATTAGAAATAGGATACCCAATCTACATTATTTTAGAACTTAGCAAAAAATATGATGCCAGCCGTTTCAAGCTTGCTATTTCTTTTAACAGCGCGATTGAATTTGAACAAAATAAAAAAGTACTACGTCTCGCCCGACATTCATTTCAATTTGTGAGAACATTCATCTACCTTTACAAATCGTAACCTGGTTGTGTTTATTTATTTAAGATATTCTCGTTGTTCTAATTAGGATCGACTACTACATGTTCCCAAAACAATCGATATAAAATCTTTGTCTGTGCATTTATATATATGATGTTTGTTCTAGTACAGCATGTAAAACTAATAGAATGTAGTAGCTTGAAGTTTAACTTAGAATAAGCTACGTTATATCTAATTATTTCAGCCGAGACCAAACGAAAACATTATCATTAAAGATATAAGGACCATTTTCAATTAAAATAAATTCAATTTATGCAATTTTTATCGTACATATAATACAGGCACCCATTTTCTTAATTTCAGTACTTCATCATACAATGTTTGTTGATAATAGACATAAATACACATTGTTTTATTTTTTCATTATTTTTGCCTAGTAATTGGATAGCCGTATTTTTATGCATTTTATAAAATCGGTTGTGGATTTAGAAATAAAGTATGATTTATATTAAGTTATAAAAATATGTAACATGATACAAACAGTAAAAGATGATTACATGATTTACGGCCTGGACTATGTTGTTAAATTTCTTGTTAGAGACGGGAGCTTGAAGCACTCTTTAAACTACTGTGTAAATCCTTCTCCTAAATTTTATGAAAAGAAAGGCTGTAACTAGCAAAGGATAAAGTCAGACTGTGAATGAAACGTGTGCATAAAACAGATTTAATAGGATCTCATAATTTGTCACAAGCACATACCACAGTTTAAGTACCTGGAATAAACATAGCTGAACTCTATTATTAATTGAAAAACCACAGGGAAGTAATATCGAAACAAATTGGCAATAACAAAGATAATACACGGAAACATTTGTACAGGAGCGCAGGCAAAAACCATCTGTGGTCTGCGAAATTCACGTAACGTTAATGAAACTAAAAGCTGATACAAATATGAATTTAAGTCGATTGGAAAATTCGTTCGTTTGAATTGGAATACACTGCAGTTGTTCGAAACATTCAATGTGGGAATTATTCGGTTTGGATTAATTAATATTTTGATTTGGGTAAAAATCCCCTGTTGGAGTAATGGACCGTTTAGAATTAATGGAATTGTTTCAAATCAAATCATTTATTTGCAAAATATGGGTTAAGCGGATCTTAAATTAATACAAGGTATCACCATACTCAGATTATATACATGCAAAATTTAATTTTTAACATTCCATGTATTTAATTTTAAACATTATTAGACACAAGCATGTCAGCACTTATTATATAACTTATGAATAAAAATTAAATAATTACAACGGATGTCAGAATCGAACAGAAAATTATAAAGTGAAAACAAATCCAACATGTCATACAATTTAAATAATGTCACAGTCATAAAATATAATAAAATTCGTAATAATTTTTAACAATTCGTTTGGTAAGTGATTATTAATGCATGGGGCCATACATAATATGCTTTTGTTCATTTGTGCAGTGTTGTTAGCAGGGATGTGTATTTTCATATTGTGTCTTCCACTGTTAAGTTTCTCGAATTGATTTATATTTTTCCTTACAAACAAGATGATTTCGAGAATATATATACTAGGAAGCATTAGTAGTTTTAATTAAAAAAGGTATGCAGCTATCAATCATATTGAATTTACGAAAGGACCTTATGCATTTCTTCTGTGCCTTAAATGCCGCTTTCCAATTTGTGGAGTTTCTCTAAAATATAACTGCTTATGTTAGAATTAGTGCTACATGACCATGATAAGCTTTTAACACTGTTGATATATCGACAGTTTTTGATAGCGTGTACAAAGCATATGTAAATTTATTTATTTTCGCACATAAATGTTCCACATTTGATGTCCAATTCAAACAAGAGTCAATATTAGGCCCTCAAAATTTATATTCATCTACTTCTTCAACTTTATGTCCCAAATAATTAATGTCAATTTTGCCCAATTTATTTATTCTATTTCTAAATGTCATAAAATTTGTCTTATATAGATTAATTTTCAAGATTTTTAGTTTTTATCTAGATTAATTTTCAAGTTATTTTACCAATTAATTATACACTGCAAAGTATTGTCAATATCCTGTTTTAATAATGTTGTATCATTTTTGCCTATAAATATAATTGTACTATCGTCTGCGAATAAAATAGTTTTATTGTTTGTCAATAAATTTTGGTAAATCATTAATATATATAATAAATAATAATGGACCCAACACACTTCCTTGTGAAACAGAAAATATTGTCTTTTTAACCTCTGATAAATAATTAATGACTTTAGTTTTTGGACATAACCTAGTAATTTGCGTTAGTTTTTTTTCTGTCACTAATGTATGATTTTATGAGATCCAGGACATTTCCCCTAATGCCGTTTGCGTACAATTTATTTATTAATATTCCATGATCTACCTGGTCGAAAGCTTTTGTAATGCAGCAGTCGAGCAGTGTCGAGCAGTCTATAAATATGGCCGATATTACTATCATAATGAAAGGCAAAGTTGCAAGTCAAAACATCTAAAGCTAACACGGTAGATTTTACTTTTGATTAATTGACCTCCGCTCGGTAAATGTTACTACTAACATGTTTCAGTGTATACGCGTTAAAGTAGCTATCTGTTTCATTACCTTAAAACAAAATCTTCACATCATAGAAAATGCATCTAGTACATTGTGGCACAACGGCAGAGTCTAAACAAATTTGAACAAGTTTGACGATGACGCCGACAACGTTGCATCCTGTAGCCGAAGTTTCTAGAATAAGTAACACTGTGTGTGCATTTTTGCTGTATATATTTTATGAGAGAATATGAAATTCTTGTTGTTGTTCGTAACTAAAGTTCATTATTTATGAGTGTTGATTCAGTTATAAACTCATATTTTAATCTCATTGCTTGAACTTGTCTAAGTTGTAAGACATAGAGTTACGCCTATTTCCCGGATGAGAAATTTTTAAGACACAGACATTTTAAAATCATTATTTTGAATCTCGAGTTCGGTAGCACTTAGTTTACTTAATTAAATTATCGTTCTTTTTAACAGCAACGGAAAACATAATGGAAAAACTTATAGCATATCTAAGAGTATTCCGTAATGTTCTCGAAGTTATGTGAATTCTACCAACCCTGCATTGGACCAGCGTGATGGACTAAGCTAAACCCTTCCCACACTGAGGAGGAAGAGGATAGGAGAATAAACAGGGTTGATATTATATAAATATATGTTACCTACGAGCAGTTTCATACAGCATCTTAAACCATACGTAGCTAGGTTAAAGTTTTATGTAAATACTAACCTGTGTCGTGGACTCAACGTTTTATTAATAAGACTGTGCTCCGATGTCCACTTCGTTTGCATAGTTGTGGTGCAGTATAGGTGTGTGTGTACGTGTATGACCGTTTGTAAGATCGCTGGCTAGTTTACCGGGTTCGACAAAGTGTTATTGGGTAAGGAATTTTTAAGTATCTGCGTGGCATCTGGTAAGAACTTGTAACCTTTATTCATCCATTGGTGTGCGGACTGCCGCGTCCAATATTATGAAGCTAAAGAGTTTGTTTGGTTGAACACACTAATCTCAGGAGCTACTGGTTCGAATCGAATAATCCTTTTAGTGTTGGATAGTCCATTTATCGAGAAAGGATATAGGCTACATAACATCACACTATGACCAATAGGAGCGGAACATCAGTGAACAATGTTGCAAAAACGGGAAAATCTCTTATGTGAAGAAGACGAAGTTGTGCGGGTCAGTTAGTTAAATATATTAGGCATAACAAATTTGGACATTCTGTCGCCATAATAATAAAACATATGGGTAAGCTAACAGGTTAAAACAGGCTCTTTCTCTTCAGCGGCATACGCTTATGAAATTAATAAGTACTTAGGTACAACCGGAGGTAATTATTAATTCCGTGCATACAGTATACATGCGTGATTTTAAGTAATCAATATATGATGTAATTATATATAAGGTAAACAATATGCATGATCGCGTTAATATCCGTTACGAATAATATATGTAACTTTAGTTATACTAATAACACGCATAGACTACAATAAATTCAATTGTGTAATAACTGAGATAACTTAAAAGTATTTCATACTTTTCCCGTTCACAAATATATACATATATTATACTACTGGATCCGAAAGACATCCTGAGCAGGTGAAAAAAAACAAAAACAAGTCTAAACCATCTTCGAATCCACTTGAAAATTCATTCAAATCGGTCCAGCCGTTTAGGATGAGTTCACTGTCAACACACGTGCAGAAGAAATATATATATAAAGACGTTACTGTAAAAGCCCAAACTACGGTAAATCCTAAGATTTTCCAGTAAAAACCATCTCTTACTGGTAAAAGTCCGAACCGTTCTATGATCAACGGTTATTTCAAACTTTTACCACCATTCACTTGGCAAAACTTAGGATTTGCCTCACGCCACACGGTAAATGTTAAATAAACATAAATCGAACATTTAATATATCGTATACTCAATACATCGAGTGTTCAAAAGAGAGGGTGTAGCATGGTACTAAAAAAAATTACCACGAAGGTTAAGCGTTAGCCTTCTAACCTAATCTATCCGAGTCGGATTCTTTACTATTTTGAACACTCGATATTTTGAGTGATTGATATATGCAAAGTTTCGATTTATTATTATCCATCCGATATTCTGCAGCCCCCTGCTACCCGTTCCATCTTCCTCTACCGTCTTCGCTTAGGTTAGGTTCGTTGTTTTATTCCTAAAACCAACATTTACCAACCGTCTCTGGTAAAACCTAGCATGTACTAAATCCTAATGGTATATTCTTACATTTACCAACTCGCGTTGGTAAATCCTAAGATTCACTGGTAAAACCTAAGATTACCCAATATTCGGGCTTTTACAGTAACATATACCTGAAATTTTCTTTAAAAGGAACAAATTCCTAACTAGGAATTATTTCAGTATCGCGGGGGATTTTACAAACATTCAAACAACGGACACAAAGCACACTCAGACTTGGAACAACCATTTCTGAATCACACATTTTTTTGTTGTTCCGTGTAGAATTCGAAACCACAACACTCGGAACAGTAACACTGATGAGGCGACCACTTAAAGCGCCATCCGTGCAGTCAAAACTTCTAGACTACGAACTACAAAGACTACAAACATAACGTAGCGAACCCAAACAACATCCGAGAGTATTCTATAAGGATAAGTTTATACCCCAAGGATAAAAAATACGTTATGAGAGCATAATTTCATGCTAGACGGACAGAAAGCGAACTGCGGACGTAAACTTGCAAGTATATTTCCTTTAGTGGATTTACAAAAAGGTCTTCCATATAGATGTCCATTTCACTCGGTACGAAACCAAATTGATGTAGGTTACGTAAACGTTAGTTTCTCGAAAGGATATAGCGATATTTACATATAATGCTAACAAAATTGAGTGACGTTAGAATGATGAATGGTTCAGGCCATTTGTGACCTTTCCGATACGATATGTAAATACGGCTTGAGAGGCTATATCGCGAAGTTTTCCATCGATTTCGGCGAACCCTTCGTAAACCGTTCAAACGGTTGCCTATTACAATAATAGATATGCCTATATTTATTGGTGGAAAACATCGTTTACAGATTTATTTATATGATGATGATGTAGATAGGAAGGATTTTGAATTTCGATATACATATAATCTTTATTCAAGCAAATGTATGTTGATATTGTGGAAAATCAACCGCACCATGGTATACGTAAAAATAGTTTGAAAATGATTTTCATTCCAGCTAGCCAAATTCCATCGGTCAACTACAAAAATGAGAATATAAAATGCCTGACTGATTATGCCGATAATATTGTAATGGTCAGCCATAAAAATAATGAGCAACCACTTTTTGGTATCCCACGAATTGTGCTGGAAACAATATAAGGCGATAAACACGTCCAGGATTTTACAGTTCTGTATTATACACATTTATGGTAACTCCTCATTTTATAATCAGTAACAGTTGAAGGGTAGCTGTTTTAGTGGCTTACTCCTCGTCGTACCATCGACTCGTGCCACCATTGATACGAGAAGAAATTTCATTTCCTCTTCGTGTCATCTATTGAAATTTTAATGTGACACCATGATATATATGCTCTACATAACCATATATTACTATAGAAAATTAATAAGTAAATTTTCATCAATAAAATACTGTTTTAAAAATTTGTTTTATATCCAGCTACTTATATCGCTAACTGTACAAAGTTTCACAGACCCTAGAGACCCTAGAGGCCTAGAGCCTAGGCCCTAGAGTTATAAAGCCGAACGCAAATTGACATTATACCTGCAAGTTTAGCGCAGTGGTGGCTTTAATTTTTAATAATAACTATTACTACTTATAACAGTTACTTTGACTGGCAGTACTGGAGTGCCGGCGTCATTCGGTTGCCTACGCTTCATTCGCATGCAGTCGAGAAGTACTTATATATAGCTTCCATATAGTGTTGGTTTTGTCTCTTTATGAGCTTAGCTCAACGATGAGTAACCCAGAGTCTCTCTAATAGTAGAAGATGTTTACGAAATGAACTATCGGAGTAGTGCTTTAAGAAGGTTGATCGTCTTACTGTCTAATGATGATACAAAAAATGAAACTGTCGGCTACGTACCCGTTGGACCTCCAAGTTTGGACCTCATCGACTAATATGACCCTTAATCCAAATGGCACAAAGATGTTCAAAGGATCATATTAGTCGATAAGGTCCAAACTTGGAGGTCCAACGGGTACGTAGCCAAACTGTCTGTCAGCGTGGAGACTTTCGGGAAGGCTAATGCGACATGTATTTCGCGGCTGCAAGTCTGGAGTTACGCCCTGCTTAAGAGTGTATTCAGAATTTGTAGAAGTGCTTAGTAAATGTGTTGCCTAATTGGTTTGATTTAGTTGCAATTCAAAAAATAAAATTGTTTATTGATACATTTATTATCTCTATAATTCTACGAAGCTAATAACAGTAAGAAGCGTCGAGTGACGGTGCTTCTAGATATTGACATAAGTAGCTGTCTATATCTGTTTTTACTGAGTATATTTTTAAACAGTTATCTTAAAATAAACCCTTTTTCTTCGTATCTTATTTGTCTATCTCTCTACATATACAAGCTGCTTCTTTCGGTTACAAACGTAAGATAATCATACGGGTTACAAGAGCATGTTACCTGAGTTTACAAAGGTCACAGTGAAAAGTGCATCTTATGAAAAAGAATTATAATAACCTTATTTAATAAAACTTGTTTCTGCTGCATATGCATGTTTTAAAACCCAGCTTCCATAGCATCTTTTTCTTCAAAGGTATATACACTGTTCATTAGAGAAAAATAAGACCAAGTTGTGCTCATTACCTGAAATGAGATACGGTAAGTATTATTTATCTGTTACCTCTATAATTCCAGTACATCAGCTTGTAGGTGCTTTAGCTCCGAATATTATTTTTAAATTGAGCATCATATTGCATTGAAATAGTACGGTAATCGGCTTTTTACGCTTACTTGGTTAGCAATGACTCATTAAATATGTGCAGAGCAAATTTGGTACCGCACGCAATTTTATTTCGTATGTATTTTATGACGTGATTTTTTTATCAGGTTCTTTTTAATAAGTTTTATTCACGTAATATTGAATAAGTATATTTTGAGTAAAACTCGGTAGGCATAACATCGTTTTTGTTGAATAATTTGGAATATGAACGAGAATTTCATAAAGATCTCTCTTATATCTCAAAATACGGTTTGTTGATTTTGTGGTCCCGATTTAGATTTTTTGATTGAATATTTCTCAGTACCAGCATAAATATATTAAATAAACAGGTACCAGCACGGAGTCTAGGTATGAAAAGAAATGGTAATTGCCCTCTTTTACTAGACAATAAGACACTTGTCGGTGTAGCAAAACCTTTATTACGTGGGACCTGAAACCGCAGCTGGTGTATGTGTGGCACTTCCTTTCGAATTCTCGACTTTCCATATATCCTTTTAAAGGATTCTTGTATAAGCCAATGTTTACAGGCATTCTACAAATTGTATAGCAATATTTTTTTTAAGTTTGATAGCTCTAAATAGTGCTGATCAAAGCTTCTTTAGGGAAATGTCATTAATAAATGAGTCATTAATTAAATGAAGATAAACGGGATTCGGATCAGTGGAAATTAGTGGTTGCTTGTATCGCCATTTCCATATCATGTGTTTCCTTTAATTTACATAGTCTACTTAACTAGTATTTCTGGCAATTCCTTTGCAGCAGTTACAATATGGAACATTTGCTTTGAATACATTCGCCGGGATTCGTTCCTGCATTGAACTTTGTTTATTCAATGCTAGAAACCTTCTATTTATTAAGCATAATAGTTCGGAACTGCTAGCAAAACATAATTCTGAACAATAATATAAAATGAAAAATTATGGGACTTTTCTGTGAAAAGTGTAATAGTTACCATGCGCGCTCAGAGCGGATTGGCAGACTTTATACATCTTCGTAAACATTATGGAGAACTGAAAGTTCTCTATAATGTTATGTAATGTAAACGTACGTAACGCGCACCGTGAGAAAACCTCCTCACGGTGCACGTTATGTACGTTTACCTTTAAAGCAAACGATAATTAACTATTTAATACGCACATAACTTCGAAAAGTCAGAAGTTTAAACTCGAGACCTCTGGCAGGTGTGGCAGTCTAACGGCCTCCCACTAGGCTTATCGCTGCTGTACATTAAATATCGGGTACTCCCTTTCTTCTCCTAAAATTTTTTGTCCGAAAATCATTATCCATAACACGTTGCTATAAACTACAGTAACCATAATGTTCAAAACTTCGAAATTTAGTTTTATATAATTATCTTTACTACTATTACTATTCCGTCATAATATCGAGGACTATAATATCTGAATAGTGGTGAGTGAAAGCTGTCTGCGACGATTAGCACGCGTGGGAGCGCCGCCGGAGCTCCGCCGCCAGAGACCCGCAGCGCCAGAGCCGTGTCAAAAGCCAAGCTTTGTAATACAAATTAGTTTTAAAAACATTATTAGGATAAATAAACATTAAATAATTTGAATTTAGGACTTATAACTTTTATTAAAAACTGTTTTAAGTCTTTTGTATATTATTGATTGTAATATTTATGATAAATAAATATAGGGCATATTGTATTTAGGGATTTGAATTTTATAGCATGTGATATTATGTGACATAAACTTCGGGCAAGTTATCATTCGGATAAATGACGATTAGGACAACAAAAATCATGGCAATTTAGATTATGGATAAAAAAGTTTGGTAACCTAATAGAGAACCTTATTGTCTATTATTAGTTGTAAGATAGGTTGAGAGTAAGAATTTCTACAAGTTAAAATACTCGTCACCCTTTTCCTTCTTTCAACTATCCACAACTCTCTTTTTGCGTGGTCTTATTATACTAAATCTTGTTTATTTACGCTTGTCCACTAAATTATCCGTGCAGTTAGTTAAAACAGAGAATTGGACAAGGCAGTGTTAAACCTATTTGATTGCACAATATTTTTTGTTTTGGTCACAATATACTGCGCCCCGCGCTTCTTAATTATATACAAAAGCTATAATAATATTCGTTTTAGCTAACGAGCGATACCAAGCATAGGCAGCACGACCATTATATAAAATCACATTTATCTGAGGCAAGTTACATGCAACACGTGTCTTGGTGAAAAGCATGGATTGAATGACATTTGTCATATTAGTATCACCTGTGTCGTTGTCACTGTCTCGCTTTCATTGTATATAATACTAGCTTATGCTCAAGCTCGGGATTTAAAAAATTCTTCTCGATTACAAAGACTTCTTTTAACATGGGGGAATGCTTTGACGCATCCCTCTCCGCGGGGCGACGGAGAGGTTATGTCGGGCTCACCGGGGAAAAGATATCCTGGTAATACCAAGTAAACCTACCAAGGTGTTGCTTGACATAACCATAGACGGGCGAGGCCGTGCGAATCGCTTTCACATGCAATCGCGACCCCGCCGTGATTTCGGCTCGCCGTGTGGAACGGCAGGCAATTACACAAAAATACTTCCTCCACCGTCCCCGGGGGACAAAGGCACGACACAGAGGCCCGCGTGGGTTCCCACGCGGGCCTCTGTGTCGTGCCGCCGCACGCCGCCTCTCGGACTTGGTGCTGATCGGGTGGCGAGCAGGCCCACGCAGCCTACCGCCCCCCTATCAAACATCAGGGTGGCTGTCTTCATTACAAAGCTATATTAACACCGAATAACATTGGCTATATTTTATTTAAAAAAGTAACCTACCAACCTTTTTTACGCGAGCGTAACTCCGCAGTTACGTTTAACTTTCTAATAGAGAAGAATTTTTAAATCGGTTAAATAGTTTTTGATTTAAATAAATTAAATGATTAAATCTTTCCTGTTTATAATATTAGTATAGATAACAAGCGGGGTGTCTCTAGACGGAAGCTAACATATTTCGTGTGCTATAGCTAGAAAGATACCTACACTATAATAATTGAACCTCGCTTGCTATCCGTCAGGTTCGAAACAGATTTCCTCCATGTTTTTTTCTCCCTAGCCTTTATTATTTCCAACTGGCGTCGGCTTTTCTGGTCTAACCGGATTTGACTGTATATCAGTTTTTACACCTGACCTCTGCAACCCAAAGGCTAACCGGGTATGGTTAGCCTTTGGGTTAGCTAGCCTAAGGCTAGACCAGTGTCAGGATATTATAGGGCACTGACTTCCCAAATGTTCATGGTAGCCGGGATCGACGGCTTAACGTGCTCTCCGAGGCACGGAGCAGCACTATGTATTTGTCTCTATAACTACATAGTTCTTTTGACACTACTTAAGCGAGCCACGTACTATATATCTCTGTTTATTAAATACTTGACTTTGCCCGCGGCTGCGCTCGCATAACTAAAGGTTAGGTTAGGTTAGTAATAGCACTATTTTTTGGATGAACGGTATTCTATATTCTTTTCCGTTCCCCTGGCAACTAGTGTGCGAAATTTCATGGTTATCGGTCGAGTAGTTAGGACGTGAAAGCGTAACAACCAAACTTACGTTAGTATTTATAATATTATAAGTAAGATTTACTACGTTTAAGTAATTGAAAGTGATTATAAATTATTTACATTAACTTAATATATACATATCACTAAAATCTATTTACAAAGATTATTTTAAAAATATGTAGAATTATAAAAAAAGACAAAAAAATATATTAAAAGCCGTCGTAAAATTCTTTTAATTATTTTTGTGTATTCTATTATTCAGTTATTTATATTTAATTATGTATATCTGTAAATATTATATACAATAAATATGTTGAAGTGCTAAAATTCTTATTTTATTCTAAAACTTCAAAAGGTTTCTGTTGATCTTATTTGTTAGTCTAATAGTGTTAAACTTGAAAACATAAATAAGGCGTCATAATACAATTTTCATGCCAGCCTTGTGAGCCTATAATGTAAAACGCTCAAACAGAAATAAGCCAAAGAGTAAAGGTCGCTATTTAAGACTTTGACGTGAACCAATTAGGAGTAAAATGTGGCTTTCCCTAGGCGAGACTTATCTAGGTAAACTTTTAGCTAACCCAGACAAAGACAGTTTATGTAACGTATAAATGACAACAAGGGAAAACCTACCATAGACAATAATAAGTTGGTTAGGAGAAGGCATTCTACGGCCTTGTCTCAGGCCATATTCACACTATAGTGCTGGTGATTTTGAAGGAATGGAAGACTTATTAGCATATCATAGCTAATATTATAAATTTTATCTATACTATAATATAATATAATATTATAAAGCTGAAGAGTTTGTTTGTTTGTTTGCTTGAACGCGCTAATCTCAGGAACTACTGGTTCGAATTGAAAATTTATTTTAGTGTTGGTTAGCCCATTTATTGAGGAAGGCTATAGGCTATATAATATCACGTTACGACCAATAGGAGCGTAGTAGCAATGAAAAATGTTGCAAAAACGGGTAAAAATTGTCTTATGTGAAGCAGATGAAGTTGCCGGGTCAGCTATTACTTTATATGTTAGTCTTCCAAGCCTTAACTACTCGACCGATCATCATGAAATTTTGCAAACAACGTGTATGCAAAATTTAACAGGGGTACAGAACTAAACAAAAACGGAGGCTACCCTTTACCTGGAAAAAATATTGGTCCTAAATAAAGCCGCGGGCAAAAGATAATATAAAATATGTGACTAACCTCATCAAAACACTTCGAACTTAAGCAATCATTTTATCACAAATCTTTCAGTTCTCTCACAATCGCCAAAACTGATTGCTTTCTACAGATATAACGAGCACTATTGTGTGGAGCTGGTCTAATACAGGTCACCTTAAACGCGCCGGTGTCGTGTATAGATATTATGATAACGCGTAATGAGTCTGCCCGTTATCCCTCGCCGACCCATCCCAAGATTTAATAAAACACATTTGCGAAGGTACCTATATCAACGTGAAATGTATGTAATATTTGATAGCAAGGGTGTTGTACATGCTCTGTCAGGTTAGCCTTTGGCCGGAGCTCTATGTTATGAGTACGTCCAAGAATTGTGCCTATTACTTTTATTTAAAAAGATATCTATCGCACCAGAATTCAGTCCTGGATCGCATGGGACTTAACCTGTATAATTGAAAATATATTGTGTTGGGTTGCCGGTGTGCCCCTGTGACGCAATAGGTTAACCAGTAACGGAAACAAAGAACACCCAGACTCGAAACAATTATCTGGCATCACACTTTGTGTCTCGTGTTGGGATTGAACCCACAACGCTTGGCACAGTTGCGACAACTATCATCGGTGCGGATCTCTCGCTATCGGCCGTAATCCGCTCTATATCGGCCGATAGCGACAGGAATTGGTGTGCAGTCGAGATGACGTTCTCGCAGAAGGAGGTGGCGGAGCGGGCCAGGGAGGAAAGTCTCCTCGCTGACCCGATCCGTCGCCGGCGAACTGGGCGGCGTCGGCGCGCTGATGCGCGCCTGATGCCACCCTGAGTAAGGCTGAGGGTGGGAGATCTGGGTATTTACTCTCCCACCCTCACCCTTCTGCGTAGTGGCGGCGTCTCTGGTGCACCCAGACGCCGCCGCCAGTGTTGGTGCCCGCAGGGCGTGGGCAGTCGCTGGGTGGGTCGGTGATGTCGTATCAGGTTCCAATGGCCCACCCGTCAAGGTGAGGTGACGGTGCACAGGGGGGTTTTAGTCGGTATGCCGGTCGTGTCGTCTAGGCCGGTGAGCCCGACATAACCGTCCCACTTTCCCCCGAGTGGGGCGGTATGCATAAGGCGCATTACACCCGGCAAAAAAAAAAAGTAGCGACAACTATAACAACTACACTGTTCGTGCAGTCTATAGCTACTGCTGGATTCATAACGAGATGAGTGTAAAAACCCAGGATTCAACCCCTTCGTCTTCATGTGACCTTTTTTTTTTTATCAGCTTTTTGTAATGTCCTGCTGGTGGGCAAAAGCCTTTCCCTTGGACTTCCAAATCACTCCGTTAGTCCCCTTACCTTATGTACTTATATCGGGGGTCTTTTGACCCATAGGCCCCATATTCAAACTCGACCGAGAGATGACCCCAAGGTATCTGTATACCAAGTTACAAATCGATCGATCCCGTGGTTTCGGAGCTATGCCTGAACAAACTGTCACTAACAGACAGACACACAGACCCACATAGTGTTCTCATTAACATCTTCGAAGAAGACTCAGAGGTTAATAACTCATTAATTGTTCGATAGTAATTGCTCTAATATTGAGTTCTATAATAAAGACGTAGACGATATTAATTATAGAACTAGTATCGAGATATAGACGAATTAACTAAAAATAGATAAGTGATGGAGCTTTTAAACCCAGTCTACATAATGTCAGTAATTACTTTTGCCCAATGTCATCTATTTAATAAAATTAGAAGATCTTGAAGTCTACCTGTAGGAGGTACGTGGCTGAGACAAACCCTTCTGATATAGGTTTTTATGTAACACCATGAACACCAACCAAAAAATCCACATGAGCACTTTAGTTTTGTTGCAATTTACGCTACTCGTTTTAATTTTGTGGACTATGTATTTGTCACTTTTCTGTACTCAAACCATGAACACTTGGTTGGAGTACAGAAAAATGACAAAACATGTACACACACATGCACACACAAATATATTGTGATTCGTGACAGTTATTAGTTTTATGAATGGAGAAATCCTACATACAAAGTCTGGCGCCTGTATTCCAGAGAAGACTTACCAAACTTATTTGTCTTACCTTCGTAAACAATTGCAGAGATACTACTGCATATCTGAGAGATGTCAAACAGCACGGCTTTTGCGATCTGGAATTTAATTAATGTAAGTAATTTTATTTTAGATCGATTGGCGTAATGCCGGGTTACGAAAAAATTTAAGATTTAATTTGTTTATTACGAAATCGTTTCAGCTTGCAAAAAATAATAGATAGTAATAAAATTATTAGATTGCTATTTAATAGTAGATTAGTGGGTACGATTACAGTGCGATTACAACGACAAAGGAAATTCGAATATCTATAATATATAACTTCCCTTACCCGCCCCGTACAATTAATCAATTTGTCGTCACATACAACGATTCAAATCATAATCAAAAATATTAGGCGCATATTGTATTTGCGTAATACGTAATCAAGTAAAGATCAATTTTAAAATTTTAGTATTTCGGTTTTCTTTATCATTCGAATAATTCAAATTTTTAATCGATAGTAACCCATCTATTATCAAACCAGATACCAAACAAAACAAGTGATATTTAGTAAAAGCGCTGATCTTGAATCTTGAACGTCAAAGAAATTCTAATTACATATACAGAGGTAATTTGAAGTTCTTTTACAATTTCCTTTTTCACTTTGATTTTTTAAATTACGTTATATTCAACTATTGCAAATGAATATATTTACATTTTGATGATCAGCCATATTGATTTTATGTAGTGCGAGTCTCCTCTATACCACAAGTTTTGATAGGCAACATCTCCTAAACGCGCGCTCTGAAAGATAAATGATATTGTTAGTAGCACGGTACTATGGACGCGCATTTGAAAGCGACTGTCGTTTGAATGGCGATAATTTATATACTAATTGGCTGTAATTGCTTCTCTGGCTACTGCATTGTGTCAGAAGCATATAATGCTTGTGAAATTGGCGATATTGATGCGATATTTGTTATAAAATACAACGCCTGCCTTGGAGTATTATTTCGCCATAAATAATTTGCATTAGTAGTAGGAATGCTGTCTTAAAATAGTGGTGGATTACTATTCGACATACACTAGGAAGAGATTTACACCTACCAGTGCCTTTGCTGGTTTTAGAACTGGTCAAGGATATAATTAACCTTAAGTATTTTGACTAATTAAACCGTTAAATCTATAGCGTACTAGTGGCTCGAAACACTCTTGTAAGATATGTGTATTTGGTATGTATATCAGTACTAGGTAATGTTCAGGAGGTTGTATTCAGTCTCGGGTAAGTGTACGGGATTCCGGTGACTAATGGAGTTACCTGTTGGTCCCCAAAGTATAACATCAAACTAAATATAATAATATATATAATTATTAATAATGTACAAGTGGTCTGTATACGGCACCAAGCGTAAGACGCGGTTGGACTGAATGACAGAGCTCGATATTCAAATCGGCGCGCGGCTGCCATAGTAAAATTTTATGGAGGATTTGAAGTGCTTTTTTGATAAATATGTATCTTTATTGTCAACCAATAACTTAAATATTTGGAACGGACAAATTGTAATATAACTATTTATGTTTCGTTTAAGCTTTAAAATAGGATAGATTTCTACTGTTATATAATCTAAAAAGCACGTAACACGAGCTTTTTTATATATAGCAATTTAGGTAATTTTGTAGGCAAAAATATTAATTATTTTAAGTTTTTACACGGAGTAATTGTAAACACATTCAGTGTTATGGTAGATGTATATTTTACATTTATATTAAACAAAAAGTGTTGATTTTATCAACTTAACTGTGACCGCCTGTTTTGGCACATTTCGCTCGGCGCAGTCTTAAGAGCTTTGCTCTTGCCGGTGGAGCATACGCCATCTTTCTCGATTTTTGGCCAATACCTTGACCTTCCTGTAAGACATGACCTTCGCCTTGTCTTTTAATTGACCTGTGAATGCCCTTCTGGGTCTACCCCTTCCTCTCTTTCATTCCACTTTTGCTTCTATGATGCTTTTTATATATTAATATCTTACCCTACTAATTATAAAATGTGTAAATTTGCGATACTATTTAGATGTCAAGATCTTTGAAGGTTTGCAGTAACAAACCTTATGATACAGGCATGATATGATGCACGGATTTATATGTTACTTGGTAAAGAGGATCTGCTGCCAAGTTACATTCAAAACCCCACACACAAGCACATCCACATTCAAACATCTAAACATCCGTATCAACTATCCCAAAATACATACAATGAAAGATCGCCACTTCCACAAGATCCATAGTACAGGGTAATATGTTAAAATCTACTGGCCACATCATTAGCAAACCGTTACAGTATAGTTAGAAACAACGCCAATATTAAAGTTTGGTAGTCATAAAATTATACAGTTGGCCTAGTTGGCCACGATTGTAGGCTTTGCCTATTGTATGATTCAGAATTAGTGATGTGTGACTTGTGTCACTTCAGTCGCAATAAAGTTGATTTAATTCGTCAGACCAGCCGACTCAGTCTTTTATTCTGAAACAGGGCAACTAAAGTCTTTACATACATACATTCTCGATGGCGTAGTGGTTAGTGTAACCGACTGCTGATAATATGAATTGATACTGATAATAATATAATAATAATATTCTATCACATGCACACAACACCATCTAGCCCAAACTAAGCAGAGCTTGTACTATGGGTACTAGACAATGGATAAACATACATATAGACTTTTTTTTGTAAATACATACATATTATAAGATAGAAACACCCAGACCAAGACAAACATCCATGTTCATGCACACAAATGTTTGACTTGTGCGGGAATCGAACCAGCGATCTCAGGCATGGCAGTCGGTTACGCTAACTACTACGCCATAGAGGCGGTCAATTATAAAAGGAGTTACCGCGCCCATGAGCAGTTCGCCGTAGTAACACAAATATAAAACAGTCGACAGCGAAGCTGCGACCGCAATGTAATTGTTCATGGTGTACGTTGGGCCGCGCGCGAACTGAAAACATAATAATATTATTTATCATCATCATAATAATATAAATTATTATTATACTTGGCGACCTGGATGGCGTAGTGGTTAGTGTAACCAACTGCCACGCCTAAGGTCGCGTGTTCGATTCCTGCACAAGTCAAACATTCGTGTGCATGAACATGAGGGTATGTCTTGGTCTGGGTGTATCTATGCATAATATGTATGGATTTATAAAAAGAAAGTATAAATAGGTCACGAGCTCGATCCCAGGGCGCCCGTCTCTGACTTTTCGAAGTTACGTGCGTATAAAATAGTTAATTATCGCTCGGTTTAACGGTGAAGGAAAACACCGTGAGGAAACCTACATGAGAATTCTACATAATGTTCTCGAAGATGGATGAAGTCTGTCAACCCATACTAGGTCTTCGTGGTGGACTATGGCCTAACTCTTTTCATAGTCAGAAGATGCCCGTGCCCAGCAAGGGGACAGTTTATATACGGGGCTGATATTATATTATATTATTAATATAAAAGTGTGGTTGGGTTAAGATGAACCCATGCATCGCTAAATTATTTCTGGTGCTGGCTATCCACCCACCTTTCAAGGTAGCGGGTTGGCACACCATGGTGGTTTTAATTAGTATTACCCGGGACTTTCCATCCACCCGGGGCACATACCTCTCGGTGTGTATAAACGTCATTACAATGGGTAAAGAGAAATAAAAATTAAATTATGAACGTAAAGCGATAATTTCATTTAAGCGACGTATGCGGCAAACTCATTCCATTTGACACGTCTGCGACGCTAAAAATGACACGCGTCTCACGCTGCGACTGATACTAAGTCTAATGCAAAAACCAAAATGTAGCAGTTGCTTTATATGTAATTAAATAGTACGCGATAATCGCAATGCGTTCAACGCACCGTTTGACGCATAAATGACTAAGTTTACACGCGCATTACTTCGCGTCGGTCACTTACGCACAATGGCCCAATTCTGTGTCTGACTGCGGATAACACAGGACCAACTAACTAACATCCTAATAATTGGAGAAAATTTGCTTCGCGTCACACTTGTATTAGTTCTAGAACTGATATAGGTTATATAAATCGTAAAATATAAAAACATAATATTTATAAATAAAAGGTAAGTGTTATAAATAGATACCTAGCTCTCTAATTATGATCACAGTATTAACCATGATCATAATTCCTGTAGGTAAATATTAAGGTATCTGACTTCATCACCCTGAGGTTTGACCTGGGGGTGGCGGGCTTTGTGGGCCTGCCCGCCATCCGTTCAGCACCGGGTCCGAGAGGCGGCGTGCGTGTTCCCACGCGCGCCTCTGTGTCGTGTCCATCTCCCCCTTTAGGGTGAGACAGTAGGGCTTTTATTTTGAGAAGTGCCTATCTTGGGTAGGTCTTATTGTGTAGGGGCCTGCCGTTTCATACGGCGGGCCGTAACCTCGGCGGGGTCGCGACCGCATGCGAAAGCGATTCGCGCGGCCCCGTCGATAGTGGTTTTGTCGAGGAACACCGTGGTGGGTTTAGTCGGTATTCCGGGAGGTACTTTACTACTATTATTCCATCTTTCTTTTACCCCGGTGAGTCCGACATAATCCCTCCGCCCGCCCCCGCGGAGGGATATGCGTCATTGCATTCCCCCACGTAAAAAAAAATAAAAAAAAATCTGACTTCATATATTTTATTAGGCTATGTATGTATACATTCAATAAGTTATGTAATCAATGATTATTAATTGGTCTAGAATACAGTAAGTATCTTTTTAAATCCATTCTAAAATAAATAACTCTAGCGTTTCAAATTTGGTAAAACTGATAAATAGTCAAATGACATTGGAAATGGAATAAAGTACGTAGGATACATAACCGCTTATAATAATGTCCTCAAGACGGTATTTCGGTCACGGTGGTCAATCCTAATGCAGGCGATAATGCTCAAATGTGTGTGCAAACAAGAAAGAAAAGAAGTGCACTCTCATAATAGGATAGCGATCCGACACGACTGTAGAGAGATCAGAAAATCTCAACTTTTCATTGGCTCGACACGGTATTCGAACCCAAGAACTCGTCAGCCGTTTTCACTGCCGCTGCGCCACGGGACAGTCACGGAAAAGGTACGTAGTATACGGAACTGCTTATAATATGTATGGTAAATATTATGTGACTTCACTATTATTGAATTCAGGCTGGCAAGGAAAATAGTGAGATGCTCGCAAGACCACCCACTTTATTCTGATAACAGAATTAAAAATAATAATTGCTTCCTCATTTTGCAAACAAAGTTGATGCTGTGTTTACAAAAAGGATTCTTTTGAAAACTATTTACTGAAATTAAAAAAAAACTATATAATGAGTCAACCTTATTAATTTGCCTTTCTTCCAAGGCAATGCCAAGTTACAGGTATGTGTGTATATTCTTATATCTAAGCATGAAAGTACTAATTATTCAATCGTGTAAAATTAAGCTTAAGAATTGTTTTTAATTAAAACATTTCGACGTCTTAGTGCCTACTAAGACGTCGAAATGTTTGGGCGAAATGAATGTGTATCTCAATTGCCTAATTCAGACACATCTCTAAAACGCCAGCTAAGAATAAATTACGTAGAGACATTTGTCCGTGAAGAGATCAACGTTACTCAAACTTGATCGCTTTAATACAAAAGATAATTACGCTGGCATAAATCATACTATTCCATAAACCGTCTGTAAGTCAATTAAAAATTATTTTAATTAACATGACACTTGATCGGAAGATTTAACATAATCTTTAACAGTTTAACAGTCTGTTCATGGTTGATTTATTTTTAATATACGTCTTTTTTCGTCTTCATATTCCCGGGGTTGTAGGCAGAAGTGTTTTACATACACATTTCCCCAAATATGAATTTTACTCCTATAAGAGGTGAGCCTATTGCCGTCTATCAGGCATATTACCACTCCCTGTGTTGTAACTGAAATTTACGGAACACAAAAACCAAGTCTATACAGGGATGTGAACCAGGGTACCTCGCCTGGGCCCTATCCTAAAAGCGAATAACGTGTGCTAATAACTTAATAATAATGAACATTTATTGCCTTTTTTCTCAGAACATTTGGTCATCAATTGTAATTCTTGTGTCCTATATTACAGTCGGCAGTCTGCAGTCGCCCTAAAGATCCCTGCTTTGTACTGGAAACTTGTGAAACATTTTTATTTGAGCTCTGTCTTTTAGCGTTAAAGTCGTACTGGTACTTTGAAAGCTTATGATGTTATACAAGTTATATAAAAGTTGGATTGTGAAGTTTTTTCACAAATGGCTTACACGATTGACATAAAAGTTTTACTGCAGGATCCTAATTTTGTAGAACCATATCAATTTAACTTGTTAGAAGGTAGATGGCATGTTGTTTTTATAAGGCCTGTTTAGACGAAGTAATTTTTCTGGGAGCAAGTGTCAAGTTACTCCTGTTTTTGTTGTCAAATATAACAGAAATGGTGCTACATCTGCTTCAATAAGCTGTCATATATGTCAGGCTCCTTGAAGAGACGGTGTGCTGCGAGCATGAGGGCAATATAAAATTTATCCCTTGCCTTACCAGCAAAATTGTTTCGTTTTTGGAGGAAGAGCCTTTGTGTAGCGCCTATAGTCGACGGTAAGCCTTGGTGCCATCAAAATATACTAGCGTAAGAGATCAAACCACTGGTTAAAAGCAAAGGTTGAAGATCTGAAGACCACTGGTTAAAGATCTCTTGAATGAACTGAAAGTTCTAATTGCTGCGAAAACATAACAGAAGGCTATAAACCTATATAACGTGACGATACTATACTGCTGGGGATTAAGCGAAGTTTTCACAGATCTCTGGTTCTCTTTTCAGTTCTACCTTAATCAGTATACTATGTAGAGTTAATTTAAAATTCCTAATATAATATATTAATCCTATTAAGTCTCATTACCAAACTTATAGCCGAGTTATAATTCAAGTTTTCTCATAAACTTCCAATATTTTTACTACGCTTAATTTTACGTCTATGGTTTTTCTAGAGTAATTATAGCAATAACAGATTACTATGGTTACTGGTAAGAGATTCGAGATGTGACTTTTAGCAGAAGAGCAAGGCAGTTGCTTTTTTATTATGGTATATATCAAATGCTATCAACCAAATAAAAAAGCAAAGAAATCATCTTACTTTTGTATAAACATAAAAAAATACAATACTCACTTGTCCAGCAAAATTAAAAGCGCATGTTGTTATCCCAATAAACAATAGATCTATGAATATCATTCGGTTGAACACGTTATCCAACTGTCGAGATAACCTGTCAACAGATGAAATATGTGTTTTATTTATGCCCTGCTCTTATGGGTACATACATATATACATACATATATTTATAGTTAGGGAATAGTGCAGATGTCGTGTGAGCCTTTGTTTGTTATTCTATATACATATAAATGGTTTGTAAGATAGTAGGTATACCTCAGGAACAGTACTTTTTTCTGTATGAAAGATACTTTATGTCCTTTTCTATACCCTTGGCAACGTGCATGTGTACTTTCATGATGATCGGTCTAGTAGTTAAAAGGAAAAGCGTAATAAACAAACTCATATATCTACTCATTTATAATATTAGTTGACTTATGTTTACGCGAATGTTATACATTGAAATTAAACACTTTATACCCATTTTATCGCGTTGTTTAATTTACTTTAAACACTGTTAATACATAATTTTGAAAACTCTAACACTACTATTATTGAATTTTACTACTATTTAAGCTATATAATTTTGACAAAATCAACATTAAAGAAGAATTAACAAAGCCGCGGGCAAAATAAAATAAATTCATATAATCACATTCATATGATGTTAGGTTTACAATAATATACCATATACGGCTTTGTGAACATTCTTTCTAATAAAGAATCCAGGTATAACCCAGTAATCAATTGTGGTAACAGTAATTAATGGGTAAATTATATGATATGTATCAATAAAGAGTATTGAAGAAAGACAAGAGACAGTTTGAAGAATTATTGAACAGACCCAGCTCCGTTATTTTAACTGAGTTGGATCTGTCCACCAAGTCATCGAAAATTCGTGATAGATTATCATCATCTTACTCGGTGCTATGAGCTGCTGGTATTTCTAGCCAAATGCAGATTTGTCAAAAAACATTCCGTATGCTGAAGTTAAAAGAACAGCAAACTGTCTGTATCAGCCGCCACAAAAACCACTAATTAGTGTAACTAAAATGACCAGTAATGTTCACCTATTCCATTTATATCGGTCATTGTTTTAACCGCAAAAGAGTATTTGGCTACATATAACGATTGACGCTAAAACTGTCGCATTTATTTTGAACAACTTCAGAATCATAATACAATTCACATTCAAACACCCTAACTAAAATTATAAATGCGAAAGTGTTACACTTTTACGTCTTAACTACTCGACCAATTATCATGAAATTTCACATACACCTTGTCAGGGGTACAGAAAAGGACATTGGTTACCTTTCATCCCAGTACTGTCCCCTGTAAAAGATTATTGACATAACCTAGATTAACGAAAACGAAGCCTTGGGAATTACCTAGTTACCTATAAAATAGGATAGGTACTTATTATTTCGCAGGCCATTGATTCCCAATTGAAGTCTAAGTTGAAACTACGGATAAATTTGCCGCTGTGTTGGCAGATGACCAGAAAAAGTGATCGCTATAATAGAGATTGATTATACGGGTCTGCTAAACTTGACACGAAACTTTGGGCGCGGCTAGATAGTTCGATACTTATTTATTTTCCGAGCTCCGTCGAGTCACCAAATAATATAATTTCATTAATTGAGACAGTTATAAAATGTATAGGTTTGTCTAGTTTTGCAAATGCAATGCTTAATGCAATGATTAATTATATAACGCCAGATTTAAGTCTTCTCCCTAGCCTTTATTATTCCCAAATCACTTAGGATCGGCTTTTCTAGTCTAACCGGATTTGACTGGATATCAGTTTTAACACGGAGCGGCTGCCACCTGACCGCCGCAACCCGAAGGCTAACGATACCCTAAGGCTAGACCAGTGCCAGGATATTATAGGGCATACAGCTCCGCT
This sequence comes from Catocala nupta, assembly GCA_963675205.1. Classification (NCBI taxonomy): domain Eukaryota; kingdom Metazoa; phylum Arthropoda; class Insecta; order Lepidoptera; family Erebidae; genus Catocala; species Catocala nupta. The sequence continues at coordinate 28,163,323 of OY776091.1, read as the reverse complement.
TACGCGCGCCTAATGCCGCTATAATGAAAGCCGCGGGCGGGAGAACGGGGATCTTCCGTCCGCCAGCCATTGAGTCGGTCTGACGCCCTATGTAGTGCCGGGGCGTCGCCGAGTAGTTGTATACTGCTGGGTGGGTCGCTGAGGTAGTAATTTTGCCAGCGGCCCATCCACTATACAAGGCAGCGAGCGTGCACACCGTGGGATTTTGGTCCGTAGGCCCGAAGTACGGGAGAGCCGGACATAACCCTCTCGCCTCCCCTTGTGGCGAGAGAGTAGGAATAAGGCGCATTCTCCACGTAAAAAAAAGGCATATAGGTCAGTGGTTGCGTGGAGATGCATAGGTACTTGCGCCAGACTATATAAAACTAAAGCGTCAACGGAGGCGCTACAAGTTCATAGTACGAGTAATACTATAATCATTCAGCATCAGTTTCGTTCATCTTCTCTATAGTAAGACGGAATATTCTTTTATAAATGGTCAACCATATCAACGCTACAACATTGGCTATCTATACGGAACATCAACATGTGTGTCTGCCACGACACGTCAAGTGTTTCGCTAAGCGATAACTTGAAAATTTAATGGCAATGTGCTTAAATAAGTTCTGTAACAAGTTTACTCCAAACATAACTAAAGTACTCAACTTTATAAGTTGCCCAACGTGTAATAAGTTTTGTAACTTACATGATCAAATTCTGGTGTCTTTTGACAAACTCATTAATACTGTGCTCCTCGATATGAACGTCGTTTCTAATGTTATTCGTAGGTCCTGCTTGAGATAAATCGTCTTTTAGCATCAGAAATTCAGCGCTTAGTAGCCCACATAAAGTGATCATAATCAATTCTGATCCTACGTAGAAACATACTATAAGGCACACTGAAATAAATAAGAAGATTATAATGTAAATATATTATAATGTTATCAAGGCGTCCTTTTTAACACGCTTTTATTAGCTTGACCAGTATCTGTCTATGTATCTTTGAACACGATTTTCACACACTTATAAACATTGAATTAGCTTGAAACTTTGTATACTGTCAAGGACCGATGACAATACAATAATTTTATAAGTTTGACCTAGTATCACTAGGCCAGGATCACCAGGATATCAACTAGTATAAAAGCGTTGGTGCCTAACGTCATTATAAAAATACCAGTTATAATAAAATGTATTATTTGTTAATCACTGTTTCTGTTCTAAAGTTACTGAGATATTTTTTTAGTTTGCTTTTGTATTAAATTAAAACGATTTTTTTAGTTTTTATTGTATCTGCGTGTGTTGTATGGAGTTTAAGAAACACACAACAAAATCTTATGCACATAAGTTTTAGAATATAGAATTATTCTTTTATTGGTTTTACAACCGCAGCGCGGGACGTACTCCAATAAGCATTAGTCCCACCGACAGCAATAAGCGAGGACTTTGTTAATCTGGAAGTAAAGTCTCGCACTCCAAATAAAATAGAAGCCAAACTTCATGGAGACCAGCTATAGCACAAAATCGAACACTCTATTCCCTCTTTTTCATTTCTACATATTATAGAACAAAGTCCCTCGCCGCGTCTATCTGTCTGTTCGCGATAAACTTAAAAAACTACTAAACGAATTTTCATGCGGTTTTTACCAATTAGACAGAGTTTAGATTAGAAAGAGAGAGAGAGACAATTAGACAGAGTGATTCATGAGGAAAGTTTAGATGTAAGCAGCGGGCAAATTCTTGTAGTCTAATAAGTCGACAATTCGACACGACTGAAGGAAGTTCAGGCACAAGTCCGACGATTATACGTGCTTCCTGAAATACATAGTTAAATCAACTTCAAAACTCAGCTGCCATTGAGAATTTCATAACTAACTGAGGGATTCAAACCGTCGTAGCCGTCACTGTTAAAACTAATAACGAGTTGTTGAGCAACAAGAAGCGAGTGTGAAGTTAAGGCAGTTTTGTTATTAGGCTATGAGTGTAGAGTGCAAAATACTCCGCAAACATAGTACTAATATCCACGCTGTGGTGTGAGTTCGTCGGATGCTTATTTGCACCAGTTGCTAACTGCCCAACGATGTTGTACCACCAAGTATCTCTTAATTTGATTGCCAAACGAGTACTGTTTAGCAGAGAGAGTTTTAATTAACGTGACAATGTGAACAGCCTCCGATAAACTGGTATAATATATGTATCCTTTTTATATGATAGGTACATAATAAAACAAAGTGTTACTTTTATTACACATAGGTCCAATTTACTTATCTAAGAATACCAAAATATATATATAAATTATTTACAAGAAATATAAAATAAAGAAAAAATAAAACTTCAAAATTAAAAAGCGTCACTATATTACTCCACCTCGTCGTCAATTGGCAACGTGCCGAGAAGACTGGCAGCATTGTTGAATGGCATTACTTATTCATTGTGCAAAAAAAATACCAGCCCTCTGGTCACGCGAAGCGTCGGTGAGCTGCTTAGCTAGGTCTCTATAAACAGACCTAGCACTTGGACCTCATGGCCTCAGCATTTCGACACCAAACGCCTCAAATATGTACACACCAATAAGGTGTTGATATTAACGCCGTTTGAGCGTCTCCGCTGATGTCCTTTTTATTGAATCATGTGCTATGTTTTACATTTTTCATCAAAGGTCAAAACTACGCAGTATCACATATAATATTATATATGTGTAGTCAAGCCCTACCATATAATATGCCGCTTGACCAAACTTATTGCATTTTAATATTTAATAACATCTTTGGAACCCTTTTTCAAGAAACATAAATAAACATTCAAGAATTTATTATTTGTGTCGAAGTTGAACATTTTTTATTTTATATTGTACCAATTTTCAAGAATATAGCATAAGTTATTGCTGAGATAAGCAGTGTCAGACAGACGGCCAGACAAATTTGCACTATACATTTTGTTACTAGTTTGTTACGGAACTCAAAAAAATATACTTGAATGATATGAAATCATGTATCGTACTTTGTATGTTTTTTAAATGAACAAATACTACTTTTCTGTCACCAAAGCAAAAGCAACTGGCCATCGATTTTTTATTTTATTTTAGGCCATAGCATTTTATAATTTGAATGCATTTCTAAGGCCCCATTCCTATATCAAGAAGCGAGTCGTTTAGCTACGATCAGTCAACTTTGACATATTTTTCATAGAATATGTGTCAATAAATTAAGTGCTCGTTGATAAAACGACTCGTTTTTAATATAGGAAACTTTTATATATAAGGTTCCTATATAATATAGATATAAAGCTTAGGAAATTTAAGAGGTTTAAACAAAAACATAGTGGATAGCCATTCACTTCTCCTTTGACGGTGGGACAAGTGCTCTAGACGGACAAACGACCTAAACAAAGTATCGCCTACCCGTTCAGTACAGGTGGCACAACATCGATAGCCGAGGAAATATTCACAACCTTCCAAGCAATATTTTTACGACGCTTAAGGAGTTCAAACTACAATTTTTAAGAAAACTGATGAATAGTAATTGTTATAATACTCGTATTTTTTGTTATTATATTAAGGGTTTCACTTTATGGTGACTATTTCATTACGCTTATCTTTATATACATATATATGTAATTATTCTGTACGTGTGTTGCCAGTGAACTCTTCCTAAACGTCTGGACCGATTTGAATGAATTTTTTTGTGTGTGTTCAAGTGGATTCGAGTATGGTATATATTTTTTTTTTGCCTTTTCAAGACAACCGTCTTTCAGGACAGCTGCTAGTATAACTATAAGTATACACACATTTAAGTCCTTTTAAGAAGACCTTAGCGCATTTATTTAAGGCCCGTACAATATCATCACAGTACAATCATCATATATATATATATAACATACCTTGATGTTGCGTAGTGGTTAGTGTAACCGACTGCCACGCCTGAGGTCGCGGATTCGATTCCCGCACAAGTCAAACATTTGTGTGCATGAACATGGATGTTTGTCTTGGTCTGGGTGTTTCTATGTATAATATGTATATATTTACAAAAAAACAAGTATATATATATATGTTTATCCATTGTCTAGTACCCATAGTACAAGATCTGCTTAGTTTGGGCTAAATGGCAAACACACAAGTGTTTGTGATAGAATATGATTATATTCAAGTCTTTTAATGATTAAGCCTAAAAGATTAACCAGAAGATATGACACAGACATTTTGCGTGTTTTTTTAGGACCTATATAATAGAGAGCGAGCTTACTGTCTATGTCTATCTGGCACATTTGCAGACTCTGTGATAGTAGCACTAGAATTACCTAACAATAAAGCTGATACCATATTGCTGAGCTCGGAAACTTGGGATCTCAAGATTGCACGCAAGCTTATGAATATTGAATGTATTAATCTAGCTGGATTTTAAATTACTTACTTATATAGCACTGGAAACAATATATGATTATATATAACAGCCAGTTGTGATAAGGGTCCACTGGGTAAGTCGCGGCGATGGGCAGTAAGAACTCACAGTTCTGGTATAAGACATATCTTCGATATAACGTCTCCAGTAACGGCGACACCAAGTATTGAGACGTACCGAGCACTGCGACCCAGTAATTCACTGCAATATAAAATATTTCTATAGAAACATTAACCATAATTTATAGATTTTTGTCTGTCTTCCTGTCTGTATGTTTGTACGCGCATCATGCAAGAACTACTACATAAATTTGTATGCGGTTTACACAGCTGTATTTCTGTAGGTCCAACTTAAAATCTGGTGCATGTTTCACTTTTATACTGTACCTTAAAGCCGTATTAACTAGAAATAGTTGGAGAATTGGAGATATACATAAGCTTTTTTACTGCAAATTATGCACATATTATGTCATTTTAAGCTCAACATGTTTATCTAACTAACAGTCTACATGCTTACATGTTAAACTTTAAATACAATAAAATGGAATATTTGAAACATACATCCAAAGTCTAAATGTAAAAGCGGTCGAAAGCTAGACACCTAATTCAATTTAAATTCATAATTCAAATTAATGCTATACATTTCTGAATACACCTCCGATGATACGATTGCCTACAAATATAATCCTGGAAAATTACAATTTAAGCTAATTGGATTAAAAAATATAGTTAAACATGCATGTCTGAGAGTTCTCCATAATTTTCTTGAAGATATAAGAAGTCTGCCAACCCGCAATTGGCCAGCGTTGGACTATGACCTAACCATTCGTACACTGAAAAGGGCCATGCCCAACAATAGGACAGATTATTACAGGCCTGAATTTATAAAATTGGATTCAAAGAGAGTTTCTAAAGATAAATGAATGCTTCCTAATAAAATACCTCCGTTACAAAAGTTGAGTCTTTTGAGGAGTTGATTCTTCTCAATGCTCTGTTCTTCAGTAAGCCTTGTCCTCCAGAGGCCTCCAAGCTCTCTAATAATTATTGATATTTCTGTCGTCTTCGGAATTAAGACCAGTGCTTTTAGAGATGCTGCAAAAGTTCATGATTAAGTCAAGTTTGTGTGCCTTGATTATGCTGTGTTATAATACACAACACCTTAAATTTGCACGTACACTTAAAGTCGATTAAAAAAGCCTGAGTTTCTTTCTGGCTACGAACAATGGCCATGAGTTTCTTGCCTACTTCTTCTCATGAAAGCTCTACTCCTCGAACAGGCTAATATATCAGTTAATTGACGTCCCAGAATTGTCTATACATTTTTTTACGGAAATTAAGATTCTTGACTTTGACTTTAAACCGTCCAAGAATCCACTTAACCACATACAAAATCTCATCAAAATCGTTGCATCTGTTAAATCTCCTAAACAAATGGACTGATTTCGACGAAATTTTCAGTGACATAAACGCCCTAAAGTAGCTTCCACTCTCTAATCCCTGAAGAGACAGAGGTATATTGCACACACATTTCACCAATGATGGTTTGAGGTCCCACATAATACGGGTGGACCTATTGCCGTCTACTGGACACAGTCTCAGACTCCGTGGTCCTACTGGGAGAGTTTTTGACAGAAAACCCAATGCCACATTGCCCGACTCAGGAGTCTAATTAGAGACTTCATGCAAATCAGTCGTATGTAATACTGCTGCATTACCGAGCCAGTAAAATATGTAAAAAGAAAAATATGGAACGTACAATGTATGCAGACCAGGTAAGGTGGCAGTATATAAGCAACATCCATCATCTGACCTCTTGACAAAAGCGTAGCTATGTGTGCGGTTAAAGAGAGGAGGTGGAACAATACAGCCGGCACTATGTATAAGAAGCGCCAATATTTCTTTACGAAGGGTTCATCATCTTGCAGGTACCTGTTAATGAAAATTGAGAAATGTTTTTAAAGTATCCTCGGCGCAGGGCTTGGTCCCTAGATTGGGTGATCTGCGGTAACCAATTTTTCGTATGAACACGCGCTAACCTGCCCACGGTCAGATGAACAGATTGCAGATGGCAAGTGGGTTCTGGTTGTTAATATGCTCTACCAATGTAATCTAGCGGCTGTGGTCATGCTTTGATATTTCAAAAGTAATGAGGGTTAGCAAGAGAGCTGTGCCAAGAAAAGCACATACAATTATAGTCACCCTACGTAAATAGAATTTAAATTTATGTGCTTTCATAAATTTCTATTGGTTTAAATTCAATAAAATACAAACAATATAAAATACTGCCTAGGCAAATATATAGTATGTTTAAACAATTACATTATATCTATACATTTTAAAGAATTTCAATATTTATTTTAATTTCTGATGTAATTGTTAGTTTATAAAATTACTTACTGTTTTTAAACTACCCACAGAGGACTAACTACTATTAGGTCTTTATCACCTTCGTTAGCTAAAGCCGATTGATAAATTAACATAACTTAAGAACATCGGCAAACAATGCAAGATATTCATGCATTCGTTGCTATCAAAGCGAACGTCTATTAAAGTATATTTATTAAAAAAGAGATTTGTTTGCCGTAGACAGTATAACTTTTATATTAAAGCCTGCAAACGGTATGAAATATACTTCACGACCTATTCTCATACCTACTAAATATACATATAAAAATTCATAAAAATTTGTCGAGCCGTTTCGGAGGAGTGCGTTCCTCAAACACACGAGATTTATAAACATATAGATAAAATGAAAATTACTTTTCCATTGACTCTTCGTTCGGGCAAGATATTTAGGCCTATGAATGAAAATAGCGCATTTGCTTCTGTGTAAAACAGGTCAGGTCAACCGATATTAAGGATGACATGAACATAGAAACGCGAACCGCAATCTTGTAATTACATTCTATTGACGAATTCATGGCATTACGAGGAAACATCACAAGGAAATCTATGTGTCCTCACGAAAAGGACCCTTTAATGATATTCCAGTTCAGCTTCACTTGGTTTATATTTTATTCATTCGTGCCGTGAATCGCTAAATGTTAAGTAGATGGTGAACTATTGGGATTATTGTGAAATACGATTGATATTTTATTTATGCCACTAACAACAAGCAAATCTCCTGTCTGAGGATTAGCGGTTGTCGTACATTATGGATGTTTGCATCATCAATCAAGAAATGAGAAAGGCCTCGCACAGTTACCTAGTATTATTCCTGTTTTCAGAAGTAGTGATTATCACTTGCATTCTAGCATATCTCTCTTCTCTGGCTTCTTTACATTCTACATGCACGCCTATTGAAGTAGCGGTATTTATTTAAACCAATATATCATTGCTTGGATTATTGGAGATTAATATTTTCGTCTGTTTTATTTTCTTAAAGCAGTTTTGTGATGGTACAAGTTAGTAGCACTCTTTGTGTAATTATCAATATTTAAACTTTTGCAACTTCTTAATATTTAATCCTATGCTTAAATATAATCATAGCTCAATATGTTTTAGTGAATTAATAACAGGTTAAGTATATTTTGGTACCTATCAAATAAAAACACATTGTTTAAAAATACATTAATGTTAAATAATATAAAATGAATGCTGTTTTAAATCTGACTCCATAACAGTGCAATACAAGTTTAACTCACGGAATAGTATAGTTTTCTATTTACAGATCGCAGCTTTTCCTGAAAGAAACGGAGCTGCAATAAATGTAGCTTCACCATTATTTCCAATATAAAAGCACAATATTTATTGCTATAAATTAAAATAAACAGAACAATTGAATTAAGTTTGCTTTCGCTGATTTTTATGCTTCGTACACAACGCGGGTTGAGGTATTTGCGCGGATTGCATGCATCTTGTAAAATGCTCAAGCAATCCGCATGAGTATCTTGCGTATGTAGCTCACTCGCGTAGGTCAAGCTACGTTCTCATGCTTATGCAAGCATGTAAGCATGTAGCTCAAGTCAACTACGTGCGTCGCTTGCTTGCGTCGTGGTCTCATAAGTCTCCCTTTTTCGATCTAAGAGTTTTCTACCGATCTAATATTTAGCAAAGTTATAATAAGTACGTATACCTACACACTTTGTCAATAAATAGCTGTGCACCATTGACAATCTCAATCTTGATGAAATTCAGAGCGGCCTCTTTTTCTATCTATACAAATAAATAAAATTGAAGTGTTTGTTTGTAATGTCAAATCAAAAGCTTTTTACTAAATGCATATGAAAGTATATACGGTACTAATATCAAAAAACATTTTTTTAAACTTTTGTCTCTATCTGTCTGTTTGTTCCGGCTAAATTCTGAAATGGCTGGACTGATTTTAACGAGACTTTCACTGGCAGATAGCTGATGTTATAAGGAGTAACTTTTATTTTACATAAATCTCTGCGGAGTCGTGGATAACAGCTAGTCTATAATACAATAAATAAATAGAATAAATAAAATAAATGAAAATACCTGACGTTGAAAATGTTCAAGAAATCAAAACTTGATTGAAAAGATTTGGCATATTCTCCGGGGAATTGTTTTAGAGCCTCCATCTTGAAGGTTTGAAGTTGGACGAGTGAACTATGAGAATGATGCATTTTTTACAAGGCATTGGTGAAGGTGGTAATTGAATGCGGGCTCTGATTGCATTCATTACTGCTTAGGGTTCCTTTGAGAATAGCGTTTGGCTTTTTATTGTTGTGTTTATAATCTGTTTGTATGTACAGTTGGTGATCTACTGGAGTGAAAGACGCAATTCTAATTCTTACTATATGGATGACGTAGTGGTTTTGTGGGTGCATAGTGGCGAGGTCTGTGAGTTTAATCCCCGTAAGTGACAAATCACTAGACAAGTTGCTCATACAAATGACAAGATAAAGAATGTAAATAGCTGCCAAAGTAAACAAAGAAATTAGTATTTTTTCCTTAATTCTATTTTTTATACAATGTCTAACGCAAACATTATGTCTTTCATAGAATTGAGTCAAAAAATATCATTGTGATTTAATATGGTTCAAGTATTATGCAGTATTTTATATAATATTTTATCAAGAATTTTATTAGTATTATCAGGGAGTCTGGACCTGGCAACGGCTATAGGCTCGACTCCTTATTACGAAGAACTTGAATGAAATGAAATGAATTAATATTTATTTCACCGAAAACGGGTAAACAAAGTTGTTAATCATCATTTTAGCCATATTCTACCATAATTTGGCGTACATAATATTAATAATTGGTTAAATTACATCAATATTAAATCTATACTAATATTATAAAGCTGAAGAGTTTGTTTGTTTATTTGGTTGAACGCGCTAATCTCAGGAACTACTGGATCGAAATCAATTTTTTTTTAGTGTCGGATAGCCCATTTATAGAGTAATGCTATAGGCTATATAACATCACGCTACGACCAACATGAGCAGAGCATAAATGAAAAATGATGTATAAACGGGAAAAATATCTTATGTGAAGCAGACGAAGTTGCGTGGGTCAGCTAGTTTAGTATAATTTTACAGTCACAAGGTATTTTAATTCACATAATGTGGCTGTATATATATTTATATACCCATTCGTAGATTTAGTCAGACACAAAAATTACATCGGGTAGTGCTGCTAAGAAATTCTATTTAAAAATTCTTAGTATCAGTGCGGCTTCTAAAATGTGTCTGGTAGATGGCAATAGGATCGTTCTTAGTACCTACTTGGAATCTGAAATATAGCTGGTGAAATGTTCATGGAAACTGGTTTAAAGCGGTGGTAGCCCAAATGGTTAAGGTATTGGACTTACGATCGAGAGGTCGTTGGGTTCGGACCCCACCCATTGCACTACCAACGTGAACCCACTCCTAACACAAACATTCTAGCTTAGCTGGAGGGGTTGACAAGAATACAAGTAATATGAAAAAAAAATAGCTTTTTAAAAATAAAAATCTCTGCCTCCTCTCTGCCCTCTCAGAGATATATAGCCCAAAAGCCCCCGACGGCCAGACCTTCGTTATTTTATAAAAGGTGAAAGTTTCTCTGTGCTTGTCCCCAACACAGGTAAGAACGATCAGCGAGTATGGAGTTTGGATTGTGGTTACTTGGGCAGGTATTAGGTAGTAAAGGTGTATAAAATAGTACCTCAAATTCGTTAAAGTATAAACCTTAATTTTATTATACTTTTTCGAAATAACATTAGAAATCACGTCCTTCATTGCCGGACACTTACTACAGTTGCAACACCCCTAAACTTTAATAAATTATAATTATACTTTCGTTATAGTGTAAAGGCTGAATTTTATATATATACATATTCTTTTTTTTAATATTTTAATTATATCTTAATAGACGGACAGTTTTAATGGTTTTTACATGTTGCCAGACACATTGAAAATCTGCTGTAGGTGCGAACGCGAAGTGTCGAAGGTCCGGGCGTAGTGGGCTCTTGCTCTAATACAGACGACGAAGACAATAAAAATGGTAATTTGTTACTAAGTCATAAGTCTGATGCTTGTTACATACAAAGTAAAATTATTGTATACTATGTAATTTATACGTAAATAAATTGACACAGCAAAATTGTAAGTTCCTTAATTATTAGACTAAAGTTAGTCCGAGACTAAAGTGTGCCACGATATTGGCGTTAATTAATAATTGCTTGAACTGTAAACAGTTTGTATGCCTAGGATGTTGGTTCATTACCATGTTTTCTGACCAATTTAGAGGCCTTTGAAAAATGAAGACAAAATGATAAGCGTATTTTTTATATACTTAGTCTCTTGCCTATATACCCCGAATAGCGTTACCAGGCGTTCGGATAAAGTCGGACGTAGGCTTTTTGGTTAGGTGTCCGGTCAAAGTAGAAGGTGTGGGCACTATCCAGCGTTTGTTAGGTTTTTTAAATATAACTTTTTTAAATATTTAGTAAGTGTTAGTTTTTGCTCCGCCTGCCTCATCTTGTATTGCTAGCGCAAGAGAGCTGTCTTCCTCTAGAAACGTTTCGTGTTATACCAAGATTAAAAAATTAAGTGAACCGGTCTTTTTACCCAAATGTCCGGCTAAACCGGTTGGTTCGTCCTGCTTTTCGGTTTTAAGACCTGGCAACCTTATCCCGAAGGAGTAGGTAGAATTTTATTACGGATACATTTCTCCAGGTAGGGTGTGAGGTCTTATATAATAGGGGGCGACCCTATCGCATAGTTCCAGATTTTGAGCAGTATGAAATCTGGAACTGTGCATTAGTAGGCTAATATGTTATTAGGTTAAGTTAGTTATTTTATTTTACCCTTAGGAATCAAACTCAGAATTACACAATCAATCGATAGCCAGTTGCACTCACTGATCGGTAAATTAGCGAGGTTAAGCAACGTTGGGTGCGGTCAGTCTATAGATGGGTGACCGCTTAGTGGTATTTCATCTGAGCGTCTCCGTGCTTCGGTGGGCACGTAAAAAGTCGGTCCTGATTGTTGTCAAATTGACAGCAGTCGTTAAGCCATGTCAGAGGCCTACGGGCGGCTTGAACACCTCTTGACAACAGGTTGGCAACTAATCACATGAAAAAACTGTCTGTTTCTGTTTCTGTCACGAGATCAACTAGTTTCAATTGCTTGTCGAGTCTTAGCATGCCAGATATAATAAAAAAACTATTGTGTCTGGCCATCGGTGTTCCGCTGCAACTCAAAAGATTAACACTATGTAGTTTACGGAACCACCACTATATCCCGCCTTTCAAACACACATGTGATTTTATTTAAAAAATCGCACCGTATAATCTTCCTAGACCCCTGAGTACGCATTACTTTCTATTATCTTCGTGCCTTCAACATGTTATTTGCAATAGACATATAATCTGCCAAATTACGGAGTTACGTGTAAACTATTGTTTATTCCAAGCGTAAAACAGTGTTATGAAGCTATTATTTTGCACCGTAATCAAAATAAATATTGATACTGTAATAATCGCCTGCATTTTGGCGGTAATTGGGTGTTGTGTTTTGTTTATTTTTTGCTTGCAGATTTTGTGCGGAATATGCTGTCATTATTTACGATATATAATATACAAAAATACAATTTTATTTTAATATTAAATGTAATTTTCTGGTTTAATTGACAGCCCATAGATACGTAATTTAATTAATCGTTTTGAGTTTCATCTTTATAATGTTAAAAGTTTAGTACGCTGGACTAGCTATTGGTACCAAATAGATGACTTCATTTAATTTTCAACATTTTCACGCTAAGAGTAGTAATGAGTGTATCTGGAATAATATTAGTGGTGAACTACAAATTACCTTTGAGGTCGATATAGTTTGTTTAATCAACTTATCTACCAAAATATGAAAAAAATACAATGCTGTTTCTATGTTTCCAGTGTAAACAGGCTAGCTAGGCACCATAGTAATTGCCAGAATCTGGACAAATAATCAATAACAATTCTAGTTAAGATACGATTACTATACTATGTGCACTAGAAAAGCAAAGATGCGTGAAGAGTGGCGACGGATTGTCAAGCATGCTACACAACCTTAAAGATGACCACGACCACTCTGTCAAGAGTGAAACGACGTAGAAGAAATCCCGTTCGCGCGGGTATATCGGGATAAAAAGTAGCCTATGTGTGAATCCAGTCTTCAGCTATCTACATACCAAGATTCATTGCAATCGGACCAGTAGCTTTTGCGTGAAAGAGTAACAAACATCCATACATTCATAAAAACTTTCACGTTTATAATATTAGTAAGGATAAATATTTCAATCGCCGATAATGACACCTAACGTCCAACATTCACAACAGGCATTTGCAATATATGACATATGACATGACGATTAATTTTAATCGAAGCGCCACCATTGAGTCAATAGTGGCGCTTCGATTTAGTACAGAAAATAGCTGTCATTTTGATCGTGATAGAACAGGAACAATCCTGCGTGTAAATATTAGAGGTCAGTGCAGAATTGACAGTTACCGGAATGCGTAACATTTAAAATCTGGCTTTTAAATTCAGTTATGGTTGAGTATCGTAACTCAGAGCAGAGTTAGTAACGTAATTTCACATACTGCTATAATTTTATTAAGGATGTATATACTTAGTTGAGATACTAATCAAAGTAAATTAAAAATAAAATATTTCATATATCCATAAAATATTTATAATTTCTTGGACGCATTCATTTAGGGAGACAAAAATTTTGCATTGAAGCTCTCATGAGAAGAAGCTCGCCAAAAACTTACAGCCACTCATTTCAATCGCCAATTATAATTACAATATTTCACTTAATAATATGTTTAAAAATAGCCTATGGTTTGAGAGAGGAGCTTGATCCCGAGCATTTGTATCTTCTATATAGTACGTGATAATATCCTCTTAACATAATTTTAGTTTAATTACTTGGTCTTAAATACAATATAATCTTTATTCTCCCTAGCCTTTATTATTTCCAAGTCACTTAGGGTCGTCTTTTCTAGTCTAACCGGATTTAACTGGATATCAGTTTTTACACGGAGCGGCTGCCTCCTGACCCTCGCAACCCGAAGGCTAACGATACCCTAAGTATAGATCAGTGTCAGGATATTATAGGGCACTGACTTCCCAATAACAATTGCCATAGATGTTCATGGCAGCCGGGACCGACGGCTTAACGTGCTCTCCGAGGCACGGAGCAGGCGAATTGTCAATCAATATGCACATAATTTCGAAAAGTCATATAACTTCTAAAAGTCAGAGGTGCGTGACGTGGGTTGGAACCCGAGACCCTCCGCATTGCAGTCTGTTGGTCTCCCCACTGAGCTAGCAGCTCTGCTCTTTAATATAATATAATATATAATATTATACCTGACAAAACATACTCGTTACAATGAAATGAGAATGTGACATAGCTCATTTGCATTGAATGTTCGCGCAACAGGAATAATTTCTGTCTCAAAGGGACTTTTAAAAATTCAGACAATGAAACAAAGAACATTCAGAATCGAAACAAATATTTGTAGATTACTCAAAATTTTATCCTGTATGAGGATCGAACCCACATCGACGCAGTGGCAAAAGCAAGACGACCACTTCACTCGCTACGTTAGTGAGTGCAGCTATGGTTTTAGGTCTCCCGCAATAGATAGCGACCTTATCGTCACCAGCACAGGTCCAGACTCCTTGCTGCTAACTCCTTGCTGCTAACTATTTCTCAGCAGGAAAACCCCCTGACATTTTTCAGCAGTCCCATTCATTATGACTGCTCCACTGACGCGTAATAAGCGTATAATAAATCGATTCAGAAAAATAATAATTTACTGTCATACAATTTTATAACGATTAGATTATGCAAGGTATAAAATTATTTTATTGAGTGCTAACGGCTTTCTGAACCGCATGTAAACAGTTCGGGAATGTTTCAATACTTGACACAAGATCTAAATAGCTTAGATGCGAAAGGGACGGCGGGGATTTACAGCGTTCTCAATTTCAAGTAATTTCGATTAAATGTTTAATTTTTTATACTTATATGAATAAGGCTAATCAAAATATATCCTTCTTACACTATAATGTGAGAGCCTGTTTAAAAGTTTCGATATTTGTAAACCAACCACGCATAAACCATTGAACGGATATAGACGAAACTTAGCACATAAATAGACCATGACCTGCGCTGTCAATTGTTAAAATGCCAGACATAACTGAAAACCTATTGTGGCTGGCCGCTAGTGTGCCGCTGCCACATAATAGGTTAAGAAGTTATTTACAGAAAATCCTCAGATTACTTTCCCCAACCCAACCTCATGCACAACTGTCGCATTTAATAATGCCATCAACTTTAACCAACTGGTTGACGTTTTCTAGCATTTTGTTAACGTTAAATATGTTTTCAACACAACAGAAGAGGACGAGTTCTGTGTTGTTATAAAATATCTTTTTTGTATCATCATATATTTGTCCTAAGCATCCATCGTTTATTGCCTAGCTATAGCTTATAGATTGGAGAACGACATTAAAGTCAACGTCACAAATTATTTATTTAGATCTCAAAGTAACACGTATCAACGTCAAAGATTATTGATTGGTAAGTTTACTGAAGTTATTAATTAAATACACATTTATGTTAAGTTTAGATACATTACTGAGTCTACTCATGATGTTCTGTGATTAAGCGCATGACCAGATACCTGCATACAAAGCAAGGCCACTATTATTATTATACATTAAATTTCGCGGCAAATGCACGGGTCTAAAGAAAGTTAAAACCACGTGAGTTAAATAAACAGCGCGTGAAAACAAGAATAAATATATCGTATCGCTTTATCTGCTTTATAGACAAAAACGATTCATTCAAACAAAAATATTTATTCTTTGGTACGTCGTTCCTGGTTTAATTTATGGCGAACGTTAAAGCCATTATGAAAATAATGGTTTTTGAGGACCCTTCTCTCGGATGCTCAGCTCGATTAGAAAACCAAACAACACGGTTCAGAAAAGCTGACGAATTAAAAATTCATGTTTTGTTACAGACTTTAATTCAAGTTTAAAATATATTCTTACAACAATGAATAAAGAAAATCTGCTCTTTTATTAATAGATTATAACGAAACTAGCTGATTTCTCGCAACTTCGTTTGTCACATACGAGAGTCAAACGAGGTTTCTCCGTATTTGCAATATTTTTCATTGATGCATCGTTCCTATTGGTCGTAGCGTAATGTTATATAGCCTATAACCTTCCTCGATAAATAGGCTATCCAACAATAAAAAATAATCTATTCGAGCCAGTAGTTTCTGAGATTAGCGCGTTTCAAACAAACTCTTCAGCTTTATAATATTAGTAAAGATTGTGAGTATATAATATGAATATAAAAACTTTTGCATACGCATAGACTAGTGTGTCTTGTTCAGATCGGAGACGTTCTGGATAAAGGCCAGGTTAAGAGCACTTTAAACCGGCGAGCGTGTATGAGGAATGTTATGAAAGTGAATGAAGCCAGAAAAGTGTTTCAGGATCGTACCATCTCTGCCTACTTCTCTGGGAAAAAGGTGTGAATGTATGTATGTACGTATGTAAGTACTTACTCTTTAATTTGAAGACAAAGCAACTAATAAGATTTCAGCTTTTAAGGTTTGAGCTGCACATGGATGAGTCAGTCAGTGAGGGAGATGTACGAATATCGTAATGATTAAGTAGATGCCTCGTCACTGCGACCATGCCGAGTTTTGTAAGTTCAATCCCCGCGCGTGCCGAAAATTTCTATTATCCACAAATTATTGTACCTAATTTGGGTGTTCTATGTATGCCTTGTTTGAATGTTTCTGAAGTTCCCTATGTATTGACGTAGACATACACTTAGTGCGGATGGTAATTTAAAAAGGAAGTGTGGAGTTTTTATACATATATACAGATATAGAGAAAACTACAATTATCTCCATAAGAATGAAAGCCCAACTTGAACTACAAACACTAACAATTTATCAATGTACTACCAGTGTCATCTGTTATGAAATCACCAAACTATAAGACAAACGAAACACATTGATAAAGCACACAATTATATATTAATTCACTTCCTACAGCTGAATTCTATTAAGAACTCTTATTAATAAACTTCATCATAGGGAACTGTTAATACTTCAAATTTAAACAATTGCCCGACAAAAGAACAGTTTGGACCCCAAAATCCTCATTAACATTCGAAAACTTTTCGAGAGTTATTATTGACATTTTCTCATCACGGGCTAAATGGTTCCGGAGCAGAAACAATACGAGGATTTTGCATCAATGGAGAAGTGGAACTAAGTTAGCATTTAACTTTTGGTTGTATAGAAATATGAGGTATTAATCTGTGCTCTTTGTTTGATAAACATGTCAAAAGACAACAGAGCTTCGACGGTACCGTGAAATGAATTTGTGTGCAAAGTACGGCAAAGGTATTTTTTATACAAATATAGTCTCACGCTTCTTTCCCCAAAGGTCGCCTTAGGTATCTACGAAATCCCTGCTGGGTGGGTCGCTGATGTAGTTGTGGTTTCGGCGACCTACCCATCTTACAAAGTAGCGAGGTGGCACACCGTGGTGGTTTTAGTCAGTAGGCCCGAAAAGTCGCGGGAGGGCATGACACAGCCCTCTTGCAACCCCCTTGTGGCAAGGGGGTATGCATCAGGAGCATTTCCACACGTTGAAAAAATAAAATAAATGTATCTTTGCCGTCCACCAGGCATATAACCAGACATCGTGCGTACTACGTAATAATTAGATTTGATAATCCATAATGCCTGCCTGCCTCGTTGGTACAGCGATAGTGAGTGCGATTGTTGTGTATGAGGCCACGAGTTGAATTCCTAGGCCGGGCGAAGAGTTACTGGGATTTCTATCAAGAAATTGTCAGTATCAGCACGGAGTTTGGAAGTGTACCTGATAAAAGGTAATATTAGGCTTGCTATTATCTCGTCCCCTAATACCCACGTGACCCAACCATAGTTAGTGAAATGTGAGTATGTAATACAACACTGTCTACTTCGTCGGAGATATACGCGTGAAAATATGTATGTATAAAAATTTATTACATGTAGTCAGGTTCGCAGCAGACGTAAAATGGACCGATGACCTGGTGAGGGTCATGGGCAGCGGTTGGGTGCGGATGGCCCAAGACCGGTCTGTGTGGAAAACCTTGGCGGAGGCCTATGTCCAGCAGTGGACAGTCGGCTGAGACGATGAGTTGGTTTCTCACGAGACAGATTTATTTTGTGTCTGCCAAAACTACAATATAACGAAATTATGCTATAGAAATCCTTGCAACTTTTGACCGTTGAACTTTATTTTCTGCATGAACTGTTGATTTAAATGTAAACTGTTAGTGGATTTCAACTAAAATGGTCGGATATACATATTTTATAATAATAGCATCATTTTAATAGGTAAAAAGGCTTTAAGTTTGAATTTATAGAGGCCATTATATATAATTTACAATGCGCAACCGATTAAATTTTTAATAGTCCGTACTTTGATATAAAAATAGCGCTGAAAAGTTCATGCAAAATATAAATATAAATAAATAGAACTGTATTTAATTAAAACTACTTCAAGCAAATGTAAGATATTTTTAATGAAAGCTTGAGGTATGATGAATTGTCAGAACGCGTGACTAAGACTGACGGTAGAATTACAAAAATATCTCTGTGTAGAATTATACAAATAATTCTAAAAGTCTAAGTCGAAAAGAGTGAATGAGACTCATTGCCAATTATTCGGTTATGGTACTAATTAACCGACTCGCGCAGGAAAGTACCGTCGTCATGGAGAAAACCAGCTTTAGAATAGTTGCATTTCATCCGGTAAGTAAGAATGAGAATGGATGCTTACATACGAGCCTTTCCCATTCCTTTCCATTCATCCCATCTTTAATTCCTTTTTCCTTGTGGTAGGCAACTGACGAGTGATCCCCATTGATTATAGGCTTTGTATGTATTTATGTCATTTATTAATCACCATGCTGATTTTTGTCGTAGCCTTTTATTATGTTTCACCTGCTGAGCCAAAGTCTGTCCCTTGGACAACCAAACTACTCCGTTCGAATACATTCCCAGCCAGTCCTCTTCGAAGACGCCCAAGTTATCTCGCCATCTCCGTTTAAGTCTACACTGTCACCGTCGACTGTCTTTTAGTACCAAATGGTCACAATTTGTGCCCACCTCTCTGGGTGTGGCATGCGTGACCGGCCCAGTCCCATTTCAGCCTGGTGAATTTAACATCTACGTAAGTTATGCGTACCTATGATTATTTTAATAATAAATGCCTTATCGAGTTGCTTGGTAAAATCGAACTTACGGCTACACAGGAAATTATATATTCCAACATGTGAAGCATTCAACAAATGCGGTTAAATTAGTTAAAACTTTACGCAACGCTGCATACAATCAAATTTTGTTAATTGTACAAAATTCGTTGCGTTAATGGCGCTGCAAAGTTATTAAATTGAGTTGTTAGTTCCGAATAAACATTTTTGGTTAGTTCGTACTTTATACGATATGTAAAATGTTTATTACCGATGCTAAATGTAATTTTCATAGTAATATTGATTCACGCGTAGATAGATAAAGCTTTACGTATAATAACGCATTGTGTATCCATGTATCATAATTTAACAAAATCTTTTGATACATTATTTCAAATATTATTATAAACTTGCAAACGTATAGTAGGTCTCCACCACATAGCCACATTCTTTAGTTAATCAGTCCATTTGGCCTCCGGTCAGATGGATTGATAAACTAAAGAAGGTGGCTAGGTTAGACTGGGTGCGGAAGGCGGAAGACGGTATGGTGTAAAATGGCAAGGGCCCATGTCCAGCAGTGGACTCGGGCTGATTGATTGTTAAATAGGCAGGCTTCTCGCTAAAACCGAATCCTTCTAGGCAACTATGAAATGGACAGACATTATCTTTGTGTATTTAATTATATTATATTAAAAATACACTTTTTCTTTCGTGTGACAATCGTCCAGATCCCGCGGCAATCTCTCTCTATCAGCCAACCCTGCTTATATTTATAAGATGATTCTTCAAACAAAATTTCTCGCAACACAAAGTCTAAGACCTCGCCAATAAAGGGCGAGAACTAACCTATAAGTATTCACAAAGTTGTAGGTAAGCCGATCAACAAATTTGTTTCGTAAACCGATAGATACGCTCGACGTTATCGCGAAAGAACTTCTATATCACTTCAAGTTTCGGGCTCCCCTTATCGAAAGTTGTTATCTTAGTGACGGCGCATCAATACAGATTGTTACTACGACTTTGTGAATATACCTAACTATTAGTTTATTTATATTATTATTCGACTCTTGCTCCAATGGTGAGAGCGAGGGTTAGTAGAACAGGGTGGATTACAGAATCATCCGATGCCTACATATGCTGTTACGTTAGACATCACAGACGCCAATCATGGAGTTAACACATTAACTCCATGATTGGCGAAGTGGATTAAGAGAGTGCCTAATCGCTGCCATCATGCTGAGGGTTGTGGGTTCGTATTGTTGTTCTAAATCTGGTGTTCTTTGAGTCCATTGTTTGAATGTTTGTAATGGTCTCGCGGTAGAGTAATTCTTCCTAGTGCAGGAGTTCTATAAACAACTTTTTTGCTTTGATATGCTTTTACAAGCCTCTACTTGGCTTCCACACTAGGTATAAGTAACTTCTGTCTTTCTGAAAGAACAAAACGAATACAGAGAATGTTTAGATTAACTGATTTGGGTATTGAACATATTTTTGCCTCATCATGAGGATCGAACGCTACGTATTGTAATTTCTAACCTATTTAGAGATTTTACCACTACATAAGCGATTGCGCCGTCCGAGAAGCACGACACTTTAGAAAAGAAGCAGCAATGGAGGAAGAGATCAGCGTGGTTTGCATAAACTCGTTTAAGAGCTGGCTACTGACATAGGCGACATTATATCCCGAAAAACACAAGATGAGATAGTGATTTGTAAAGCTATGAAAAGGAGCCGCAAGCTTAAATATACTTTAGCTAAAAGAAATCTATTAATCGACTAAAGCATTAGAGGCAGTAATCTATACTAATATTATAAAGCTGAAGAGTTTGTTTGGTTGAACGCGCTTATCTCAGGAACTATTGGTTCGAATTGAATAATTCTTTTAGTGTTGGATAGCCCATTTATCGAGGAAGGCTATAGTCTATATAACATCACGCTACGACCAATAGGAGTGAAGCATCAATGAAAAATGTTGCAAAAACGGAGAAAAATTATCTTATGCGAAGCAGACGAAGTTGTGCGGGTTAGCTAGTATATGTATGTATATATCGGCGCAATAACAAGGAATCATCATTTAATAATAGTTTACACTGTTTAATTATAAAACTAGGTACATGTGTTCTGCACGCTATATCGACCTAGTAACAATAGTTCATTGATTAATGATTAATAACTCTGTTTAATTACTTGTTTATGTTAAAACTAGGCCATCAGTAATTAATTACTGTGCGACAATCTTGTAAATCACATAATTCAATACTTAACCTAAAAATTGTTAACACGTGTTTGTTGCACTATAAATACGGCCGCACAAGGCGTTGCGAGGCAGTCTGGCTCGAGACGCCGAACAGTGAACACCTCTGTAAATTAGTCGTTAACCTGTCAGTTGAATAAACGAGGCTTTCAACAAACCTGTGAAGTTTTACTTTGAAGATGAGTGATAACCATAACGATGATATTCGTGACGTCAGCCGTGTTGATGTCACACTTTTTAAAAAACATAATGGAGCCCAATTTTCCGACATCAGAAGTGGGATCTGAACTCCATTCTCAGTGGTCTTGGCGATAGCTCGCTCAACAAGCGAACACGCGTCATCGGATTAAAACCGGTGGGTCAAAATTCATTATTTGTTACGATATTTTCAACTAGAATCTACAAGAATAAAATATCTGGAGAGTGGTACCTCTGAGCTAAACCATGTGTTACCCTTGAGCTAACCACGGATCCTTGATGCATCCACCAGTGAACCCTGAGATACCGTAAGGACGCCTTGTGGAACTATGGGTAGACACGTATACACCACAGATTCTAAATTAATAAGGCAGTGCACTTAAGATGTCTTTGTGTACTGTTGTAGCAACAATAATCCTATAAAAATAAGCAACACAAGTTGCTTACAGATACCACCCTCAGAAGATATTTCAATTGTTTCAGATAAACTACAAACATAAGATCCGTCGTGAATACTCGATTCTCTCGCCGCAAGAAACCACGAATCAATGAGATGATGGACGCTGTGAAAGCTGATTAATGAAGATTGTTACTTAATCAGAAACCCTTCAAACATCGGTCTACGAATTAAAAATCAGAAAGGAGCCTGAGAAAGCAGGATGGTGCAGAGCGCGCACCACTTATCAGAATGGCCGTATCGGCGCAATAACAAGGAATCATCATTTAATAATAGTTTACACTGTTTAATTATAAAACTAGGTACATGTGTTCTGCACGCTATATCGACCTAGTAACAATAGTTCATTGATTAATGATTAATAACTCTGTTTAATTACTTGTTTATGTTAAAACTAGGCCATCAGTAATTAATTACTGTGCGACAATCTTGTAAATCACATAATTCAATACTTAACCTAAAAATTGTTAACACGTGTTCGTTGCACTATAAATACGGCCGCACAAGGCGTTGCGAGGCAGTCTGGCTCGAGACGCCGAACAGTGAACACCTCTGTAAATTAGTCGTTAACCTGTCAGTTGAATAAACGAGGCTTTCAACAAACCTGTGAAGTTTTACTTTGAAGATGAGTGATAACCATAACGATGATATTCGTGACGTCAGCCGTGCTGATGTCACACTTTTTAAAAAACATAATGGAGCCCGATTTTCCGACATATATAATAACATACGTGATAAAATATTAGCTTTGACTGTACGGCTTGCGCTATTGTTTACGTGGTCTCCTCATCACTGTGTCGAGTGCTGTGGACTCGAACCCCATACGAACATTTGTTAGATCCAGAAATTTTAATATGTAGTTGTTCGGAGTCTTGGTGTTCTTTGTGACAAACGAAACATAACTAATACTGTAGTTGATTAAAAAGAAATGAAAAGAAGCTACCTGCACTCTTTTGTATTAGAGGCAGAGTTCAAGATTTAATCTTTCATTAATATACGCAATGTAATTAAAACTTTATGATACTTTAATTAAGGTTGTAAAACTATCTCCCGTTTAATATGCTTATGATATTTTAGTAGTCATTAAACCTAATAAGGGCGCTATAAAGCTTATCTACGAAACCTTACAACTCTAGTGAAATTAAACACGTATAATGAGCCGTAACAATATTATTACACAAGTAGTGTTCTCAATATAAATTAGATAAAATTTATTCAGTTGTATTTTCACGTCTGTAAACCTGAAGGGGTAGGCAGAGGTATTACACTGGACATTTATCCTTACAAACAATTGTAAGTTATTTAAATACTGTGTTATACTGCGTGAAAAGATATTATATTACATTTGATTTTTTGTTTGTTTGTTTTTATTTTTGATTTGTTTCGATACCCTCTGACCTCTACAAAGAATGCCAAGTTCTTACTGTCCGGCAACTTTACATCCTTCGCTCTGTATTAAGAAAGCATAAGACGTTGACATATAGTCCGGAACAATTAAAAGATAAACGCAGAAATCATACTGTTTGTAAAGTAGTAAAGCACAGAACGACTGCTGCGAGCCACCAGTACTACGTCTTGAATGCAATAAAGTTCATAAAACCTTGGGTATTCACTCACTGATTTACAGGGAAGTCAAATTTAAGTTGACAAAATGGTTGATATCACTTGACTATGCCTGCATTGAAACTCTTCTAAATAGTATGTTTTGTACACAATGACCCATTTTAACATCACTCTCCCAAAATAAATTAAACAAACACACACGCGCGTCTACATACCCTAACATTTAATCATACACACACACACACACACACACACATACACACAGACACACACACACACACACACACACACACACACCATACACACACACACCATACACACACACACACTGAATTAGTATAGATTCTGTATTGTAACTAAATATTAAGTGCAATGTATGCTTTGGAGGAACACTGTCTCCCACAATACAGGTTATTATCTAGTTTGGAAGGCAGCGTTTTCAACATTTTGTTATTAATTTGCCAGTCTGTATGTACCTTTTAAGAATCTATGTACATTGTGCCGTATCTGGTATGGAAATAAATTAGTATTATTATTATTATTGAAATGAACCTATTTTCTATCGCGTTGTTTAATTTAAAAACACTATCCTAACTGAATTAATAAATACGAATGTGAGTTTGTTTACTTGTTACGCTTTCACGCCTAAACTACTCGAGGAATCCTCATAAAATTTCGTATATATGTTGTTATGGGTACAGAAAGGGATATAGATTCAACACGGGAATTACCGCCACGATTGTGGCGGTAAGTCCCATGTTAGAGGAGTGGCTGGCGAAGCGGCATAGCACCCTCACCTTCCAGCTGACACAGGTAATGACTGGCCACGGTTGTTTGGTCAGTTTCTGTGTGTGTGCCGGATATCATCACTGCGGCCAGTGCCGCGATGTTATTGTGGACACGGCGCGGCAAACTTAGAGATTGCCATGCCTGGACATCAAAGCACCGTGAGTTGCTCGCAGCAGTCGGATTGGTTGCACTCCCGCTCCCGGCCGTGGTGCAGTCTATGGTCCAAAGCGAGAGGCCGTGGAACGCCGTCGCCTCCTTCTGTGAGGAAATAATTGCCATCAAGGAGGCGGCGCAGCGGGAGAGTGAGCGCTTGAACCATCTCCCCAACCGCAGTACCGGGCGCCGGAGGCCGCGAGATGGCCCCCAGCCATCCTAAGGTTTTACCGGAGGGTGGCGGGTTTCGTGGGCCTGCTCACCATTCGATCAACACCAGGTCCGAGAGACGGCGTGCGTGTGCCCACGCGCGCACACGTGCTCTGTGTCGTTTTGTCTTTATCACAAGGGGATAGAAGGAATAAAAATATTTAGTTAGGGTAGGTATATTTGTGTGCCTGCCGTTTCATACGGTGGGCCGAAACCTCGGCGGGATCGCGATTGCATGTTAAAGTGATTCGCGCGAGCCCGCCGACTCAGGTTATATCGAGGAACACCGTGGTAGGTTTAGTCGGTATTATCTTTTCCCCGGTGAGTCCGACATAACCTCTCCGTAGCTACGCGGATAAAAAAAGGATTAGGTTATGTTAGTACCTAACAGTACTTTCTTAAAAATAAAGTATAGCCTATATTACTCGGTGATACTAATCTTTAAAGAATTTTTAAAATCGGTTAGTTAAATCCTTACAAACAAACCAACAAAAAATCTAATCTTTTCTCTTTATAATATGTGGCAAACAAGCATACAGCCCACCTGATGGTGGTCACCGTAGCCTATAGACGCCTGCAATACCAAAGGCATCATTTGCGCGTTGCCGACCCTTTAGGAAAAAAGGAAGTGGGAAGGAGAAGGAGTGGGAAGACAGAAAGAGGGTGATTGGGCCTTATAATTGTGCCATATGTTCGTACAGTATACCCACAGTCTAAAGTTACTTATGGTTTCTACTTGCAAAGTAATAATGACTGCATAGATGACGTAATGGTTTAAGTGGTTGTCTCGCCACAGCCACTGCACTAGGTTCGATGCCCACATGGGACAAACATTTGTGTGATTCACAAAAAGTTGTTTTTAGTCTGGGTGTTTTTGTCTGAATATTTTTCAAATTCCTCGCGACACAAAAATTATGCCTAAGGACTGCGCTTTTTTTGTTCTTAAAAGTACAAACTGTCTTTTAATAAAAACTAACAAGCCTTCATCAAACTCTCAAACTCTTCATCTCAATTTAAATTTCACATTATATTGCACTGCATAATATTATTCTATGCAATTACGTCACATAGGTAGAAATTGTTTCTAAAATAATAGATACAATTCTAGTTCGTATACAAATTTCAGTTATGTTCTAGATTTTAAACACAGGTTTATTCCTAGCAGTGAGCAGGAGCTGTCCTCAACATTTATAATAGTCGGTGTGTGCAGCATGTATTCAAATAATTATATACATGATGTTCAAAATATTACAAGATGCCTAAATCATTTGTTCAGTTTCTCATTAGCAATGCATTAAATCTTGAAAAGTTGCATGCTAATACATTTGGTATGAATGAATTTACGAGCTATAATATCAGGAAATAATATTCCTTTCGTTAAGCGATAAATAGATTATGTATATTTGACTGGCTGTCCCCTACGGATTCATCAACGTTCATGATTACTGCTTCGCTTCCGTAGCTCGTAGCATGATGTTAGTTCTACATAATGTAGCTTACTAATGGAGAAAGAATTTTTATAATCGGTTTAGCAGTTTTCTAATTATTCGTTACAATCAAAAATAAAATGTTTCCTCTTTATAATGTTTGTATAAATCTAGACAAGGCAAGTGATCCGAGGTTTTATTAAAATATTTAAGATGTCTCTACCAGTATTTTCTGTAGTTTTTAAAAGAATAAGTAGCATGTCCACAACTTATTTTCAGTAAAGAGCAATACCACAATTTCGGTGGAAATATTTCGAGCTTGTACATATGTTTATTTAATTTCACTTGACAGCCTGTCACCTTCATGATGAGGGTAGCAACAAAACCTTTAGAAAATATCTAAATGTCCGTTCAAAACTCAAATATAACGCCACCAAATATCATTATGTTGGAGTTTTAATAGGGAAAGGCCCGTGACGCGGCTTTGTTGTGTGATTCACATTTTTCTCGTTCGCTTATTTCCACTCGGTGAGTTGGAAACGCCTGCATGATATAAAATGGTCAAAACGATTTCTTAACTGTCACTACCGTGATTTGGAGACTATTGATGACAGTTCTTGAAGATTCTCTACTTAACTTTGCTTCCGTTCAAATTAATTAAGTAGTAATATTTTTTATATCTTTATTTCTATGTAATAATGTTTTGACATATCTCGTGGGCACAAAAACGATTGCTTTATAGTAAAACATTATGTCATCTATCAAAATTTTGGTAAAGATTTGCAATAATAATCTGCTCGTATAAATATAGGATAAATTGTTTATAATATTACATCGATTAGATTGAAATATTTCTGGGTAAATAATAAAGAAGCATATATCCTGCCTACTAGTAAGCTGTTATTTAGCCTATGGGTTTTGTGGCTTTCTTTCTTTATGCTATATTCGCTCTAAGTACCTAATAAAAAAGTAATCTGTATTTTTTCTTTACAAGAAAATCGTATAAATATCTTTTGTCTCCAAAAATATCTGAAGGGATAAAATACCTATCACTCTAACGGAGGATAAAATGCTGTCTTAACCCAAGTATAGAACTGAAATTCTAGTAAGAAAACCTATTATCGGGAACGCAAACTATAAGTACGGCCCGCGTGGTCGAGGGTACTCATATGAGGGCACGACGCTCCAACGGTCAATTGACTTTGAAACTAGAATCCGATCGCTCTTTCCAACTGTGAAGAGCTTCGAGTGGGCTTCCCGCGCCGTTATTTCTTTTGAGCCCCCTTTTACTGAGCTGCGATAGTCTTCGTCAAGGATTTATTTTGCGTCAACTCTTTTTTGTTCATATTTAGGAAGTTTTCATGCCCACCTGCCTTTTGAACGGGCATTATTTCGTTTGGGCCGGCTTTTGTCAACGCTGCTTTAGACAGGCTTTATTCTTTGTTGACTGTTTTCTTTTTTAGTAGGTTGCTTTGATTATTAATATAATGTGTCATATTTACTTGAACTTATAATAATATAAACCTCAACCTTATTTAGAAACGTAATCGGTGGGTAATCTCTCATGTAGTGGTCTGGTATAGGCGGACGGATGATTTGCAAATGCATTATTGCATATCATGAGATCATAGATTAGATTGCCGAGCTTAAAACTGTTATTTTATGTTTCGCCGTCACATATTTACAGTTGCAAGGCTGCTCAGAAAATATTTCATCCAGTCCTGTCGTATAGGACTCGTGTGATGGCAGGTATAATCGATACATATCATAATCAATATGAACGTATGGATAAAACTATCAAACTATTAAATAGAGTGAGTGAATATTATATAAGGTAAAAATATCTAATGGTTTATCTTATCTTATTTTATCTTATGTGGGTAGTCAGTCAGTACAGACCGGTGACACTTCGACCCAGTGGGATCTTTTGTGTTGACTTCCCTAATAACGACTGCCATAGATGTTCATGGTAGCCGGGACCGACGGCTTAATGTGCTTTACGAGGCACGGAGCAGGCGATAATTGTCAATCAATACGCACATAATTTCGAAAAGTCATATAACTTCCGAAAGTCAGAGGTGCATGACGTGTATTCTAAACCCGAGACCCTCTGCATTGCAGTCTATTGGTCTCCCCACTGAGCATTAGCTGCTCAACAATATCTAATTAAACATAAGAATTCTAATAAGTGCAGACGGCTTAATGGTGAGGTGGATCTTAGAAAAGGTCTTGACCTTAAAAAAAGAACATATTGAAAGAGTAATGTTCCGGCTCTAAAATGTAACAACACTCTACAGACCAGTAGTTTAGTTTTAGTAGACCGAGTACAGATCAATAGACTTTCAATAATAGAATAGAGTTCAATAGTCCTTCATAATGTGGAACATAAATGGTAGTTTTGATACAACTATATCTGATCTTGCCCCGCCTTCTGTTAAACTGTTCCACTGCTGACCACGGGCCTCTTCTCAATGTGAGAAGAGTTAGGCCATAGTCTACGCTGGCCTAGTGCGAGTTGACAGACTTCACATATCTTCGAGAACATTATGGAGAATTCTCACACATGCAGGAAACGTCGTGACGTTCTTTTACCGTTAAAGCAAGAGATAATAAACTTTTTAATACAAACATAATTTCGAAAAGTCATTGACGCCTCGGTGGCGTGGTGGTTAGTGTAAACGACTGCCATGCCTGAGGTCGTGGGTTCGATTCCCGCACAAGTCAGACATTTGTGTGCATGAACATGGATGTTTGTCTTGGTCTGGGTGTTTCTATGTATAATATGTATGTATTTACAAAAAAAAAGTATGTATATTTGTTTATCCATTGTCTAGTACTCATAGTACAAGCTCTGCTTAGTTTGGGCTAGATGGTGTTGTGTGTATGTGGTAGAATATTATTATTATATTATAGGTGGGTGTCTTGGGATCGAACTCGAATCTTCTGACTAGCAGTCCATCGGTCTACCACTAGGTTATCGCTGCTGCATATATGTTTATGTGGTGCATGTATGTTATGTTAAATTTGTTCATATCGCAAGCATTTGAGATGGATCGATTGTTTATTTCTATACCCAAGAAAATCGTTTGATGTCGGCACATTTATTCGTGAATACGTAGAGATGCATCTTTGAAATAGCAAGAATTTCCTCTCGAACATAAGGAAATTTGAGAATGCTTTCTAACTATTCCTTTGATATGCATTTTTCTATTGGTAATATTTTTTATTATATCTGTAATAAAAGAATATATGCACACATAATTGATTTTATGACCTGGCGTACTGATAATCGATGATGATAAATAATAATATCTATTTATATTATATTATAATCCATAATTTATTAAAATAAATAGTCGAATTCAAAAATTACTTATTCATTTAGGTCACAAAGTAATACTTATAAACGTCACAGTTTGGTTAGCAAGTTTACTGAAGTTACATATAAGGCAGAGGGATTGATCCTATGAAAATATACTTGCAAGAAAATAAGAGAATCGATGCAAAATACTATTGACACTGTTAAACATAGTTATTTTTACATTATTTTATTATTTACATATCTTAAGGATAAGTGAATCCGAGTGATACCTAAACATAATACTTATATTTAAAACGTAATTATACAAATTGTATTTTAACAATAAATTTTACTGCATCATATTTCGGTTCTACTAACTTAAAAACAAAGTAATATTCTTTCTACGAACTGCGAGGATTGTATTATTCAATTGGAATATAAAAAACATCAAAGGATTTGATAGAATTGGTGCAGAAAATAAACATAAATAAGTATCATGACTCATTTCCACGCAAAGACATTAACTAGGCTTAAACATTACCCATGACAATACTTATTCATGTTAATTTTCTGCATCAATCCTTTTCTATCCCAAGCAGCGATTGCTCAGTGGGGAAACCAACAGACTGCAATGCAGAGGGTCTCGGGTTCGAACCAACGACGCACACCTCTGACTTTCGGAAGTTAAATGACTTTTTGAAATTATGTGCGTATTGATTGACAATTATCTCCTGCTCCGTGCCTCGGAGAGCACGTTAAGCTGTCGGTCCTGGCTGCCGTGTACATCTATAGCAGTCGTTATTGAGAAGTCAGTGCCCTATATTATCCTGACACTGGTCTAGCCTTAGAGTATTAATATGTCGGCCTCGATGGCGTAATGGTTAGTGTAACCGACTGCTACGCCTGAGGTCGCGGGTTCGATTCCCGCACAAGTCAAACATTTGTGTGCATGAACATGGATATTTGCCTTGGTCTGGGTGTTTCTATGTATAATATGTATGTATTTAAAAAAAAAAAAAAGTATATATGTATGTTTATCCATTGTCTAGTATCCATAGTACAAGCTCTGCTTAGTTTGGGCTAGATGGTGTTGTGTGTATGTGGTAGAATATTTATTTATATTTATTTATTTATTGTTAGCCTTTTTGGTTTTTTTTTTGGTTGCGGAGGTCAGGTTCCGTCAGCCGCTCGTGTAAAAACTGATATCCAGTCAAATCCGGTTAGATCACAAAGGCCGACCCCAAGTGACTTGAGAATAATAAAGGGTAGGGAAAAGAATCCTTTTCTATCCCTTTTCATTTGATGTTTAGCAATATCCACACCACACCTCACAATTCTGAGAATCACCAATTTCATAGACATGTGATAGATAATGACAAGACTGTAACCTATGCAATTTAATTTGGCTCCACTTATTTTACTGTTATAAAATCAAGATATTAGAGGAGAATGACATTGTTCTAATTCTGTTATGAAGTGGAAGCACTCAACTAATAAAGCTGTTTTACTTCACAAATTGCTTTATGAGGCTGTTGTAGGTTTTATTACGATATACTGATTCTCATTCGTTTCTTTTATCTAATCCTTTTACATAAAATTTGTCCTATTTATAAAAGACTAATAAAACAGTTTGCACTATAGATATTAAAATAAATGGAATAACCGATTTAGAAGGGGATGAGTATAAAATGAAATGGATTTTAAATTATTTGTTTCTTTGTCTGTCTATGTGTTTGTTAAGGAATTAAACAATAAGCAAACGTTTTCCAAAGATTTGTGTACAATTTAAAATCTAAGCGACGTTGCCGTGCATAGAAACTCTTTTAATATGTAATACGCTTATAGTTCCGATACAAAACTACATAACTATTTCATTAACATAATACACTCTAATAAATATTAACAAATATAATATTTATTTTTATTTAAAAAGCAATTACAGTTTGTCCTTTGCTAGTATTAACTGTGAAACAGACACGGGCACCTTCCTCACACCATAAGGTTCACATTAAGAAAAAAAAGTAACAACAAAGTTTAAAAACCGCTATTATCTATTATTATATTATACATACATATATATTAACCGCAATACTGCAAGATTTATGTGTTCAACGCACATAAATATATATATATAAAGTATATATGTATGTTTATCCATTGTCTAGCACCCATAGTACAAGCTCTGCTTAGATTGGTCTAGATAGTGTTGTGTGTATGTGGTAGAATATTATTATTATTATTATTATAAAGCCGCAGGCTTACTGTAGTACATATAAATACCTCAAGGACGAAAACTTGTATATACTATTATCCTTCAAAATTCACTGCAGTTGCCTTACACAGGACAAAACAAACGCGTGAAGCTGTGCGCAGTATCATTATACAAAGTACACTCGTTACAACACCAGCGGACGCGCTCGTAATGTATTTCTTTATGACGTCATCAAAACATTAGCTTCTGCATTTACGGAGTTCCCCTTGCAAATAAATATTAGAGCTGGTATCATACTTACATACCCCAGGAGAGCAAGACAGAGATATGTCTTCGCTACCATTATTTAAATCCCAGGAATTTGTGAGCGAGCCTATTGCGGTATAACTGGCGTATTTCCAGATTCCAGATGGTCTGTTAGTAAAGTATTTGAGACAAAAAAAAATACGTGTATATACACGATGCACTATTTTACACGTATTTATTTAATCTAAAAAAGACTTATATAATAATAATATTCTGTCACATACACACAACACCATCGAGCCCAAACTAAGCAGAGCTTGTACTATGGGTACTAGACAATTGATAAACATACATATATACTTTTTATTTTTGTAAATACATACATATTATATATAGAAACACCCAGACCAAGACAAACATCCATGTTCATGCACACAAATGTTTGACTTGTGCGGAAATCGAACCTGCGACCTCAGGCGAAGGGTTGGACGGTAACTCGCATTTGACATGATGAAGCAAAGAATATAGGCGTGGTATTATACATCGTACGTATACTAATAATAGGCAAATACAAAAGAAATTAAACAGTAAAGGTTGACTTTGATTATCTCTGATTTGATCGGTAACGCAGCGAGTTCGTCACACCGTATGTGTCCGCGCACGCAACTCCGGCGCTTATATAACGTCAATATGACACTGACAGCCATAACTGTCACTCCAACTGACACATTGGCTCTATGGCGACATCATTCAAGCTTACGTTTGACGTTCCGAAACAATCCAATAGATAGTGCTTTATTCAACTCCATTTAAAGAAATAAATTACATTTCAATGATTATTTTCTTGACGATTTGACATATACATACCCAAAAGGCGATAGCCCAAAGATGACTAATTTATTTTAAACTAGCTTTTGCTCGCAGCTTCAAATATAGCTTATGTTACTCGGTGACAATATAACTTTCGAATGGCGAAAGAATTTTTCGTCGTTTTAGTCGTTTTGGAGCTGAACTCTTACAAACAAACAAATATAAATCAAATCTTTCCTCTTTATAATATTAGTATAGATTTTCGACGGCGTAGGTACAGGTATTAGGGTTAATACGTTAGGTTTAGACTTAACTTAAGACCCTACTATATACCTTAATTTATACGCGGCACTACGTGGCACCATTTGTACAAAAGAACAACCTTTTTACAATAATTTATGGGCTTTACGTCGTATGTCCATCCTAATGCTAATTAGGCCCAGCATACATTAGGGTAAACATAATAAAACCTAGTATCGTTTTTCCAGTGCCAACCACATGCGAGTAAAAATTGATGCCATCAGGCGTTAAATACTACCTTTATTTTTTTAAGAGACAATTTTCACAGTGTGCTCTCTGTATCGCGGGGAAACAAACATACAAATAACGCTTACACAGTTCGCCCAGACTCAGAACAATAATTTGTGAATCACACAAGATTTTTGAATTGAATTGAATTCTGAACAAAATGGTTTAAGCTCTTTGATGTGTAAAAGTATAAGTCAAGTTCCCTCCGAAAATATGACACTTAAATCACCTTGGCTGGCGCCCGTCAAAATATTGCATACAATTATTGTCACAAAGTTAACAAAGACACACAAATTACAACTAGACTTGTATCAGCAGATGGTACTCACATGACTACCGAACTAAAATCCTATTAATTCAGCCAAGATTGAAGGGCTTCTTGCCTACAACATGGTATGACAGCAGTTTCCAAAACTTTGATTACAACGTGACGGCCACGCTCAAAGTTCCGATAGATTCCAGCAGTGAGACGTCGTCATATCTGATTAGCTTGTGAACTTGTTACAGTTCGCCACTACTACTGGTGGTTGATGCTCCTTTTATGATGTGACTTCAGACGCGTGAAGGAAGTGAGTTTTGTGAATAATAAGTGCATTATAGCAAACTAGTATGTCAGCTATTTTGCCCGCGGAAAAACTATGCACCGTAAAGGCTGGCTTAAATTAAATTTTAGTTTGGACTCACAATCTACTAAACTGTTACACCGCCTCAAAATACCTACCTACAATAGTTTTTGTAAGAACAGACATACATACAGATAAAGATCCTAAAACACCATAAGGTTTAGAGCACTTTAAATAATTTAATAATCCAGAATAGATCTTTCGAAATACAGACACAAGCTCGTTACAATTTTGGTGCCATCTTGAGTGACATCTCTATATGGATTATGTAACATAAACTTTGATGACTCAATGAAAATTTATTGCAAGACACAACTACAAGGTGCCTTTTAGTTGTAGCCATGAGCTGTGATTAATTTTTATATTTTTGACAGCAAATTTGCTGAGCTGTCGAAACAGAAAAAAAAAAATAAAATAAAAAACTGCACTAGCAATCTAGGCGCTGATTGCATTTTATCAGCAGCTAGAATGCTATATAACAAATGTTTGTTTTATGTTATGGACTGGGATGAGATATTTCCACGCTCAAGCTATTTTTAGTTTGAGAGAGGATACCACGATACTTTGCTGACTTCGGTTACACTGACTACTGCAGCTATTTTTAGAATTTTGTTAGATAATTACGTACGTACTCGTAAGTATAAACTCTCTGGCGCATTTTCAAGTGACTAATACAGCCTATTTTTGGAACAAAATTTCGTTGAAACTGTCGACGCGTTAGCTTCTAAACATGTTTTACGAACAACTACACCTTAGCCTTCCACCATTTTGATGAAGATTAAAACGGTACACGTCGAAAATTAGGTCTGTAATTATTTAAATGAAGTAAAGATAAGGCAGCATTTAACTAACTAAAACTATGGCTTACATATATACAACAGGTAAAAGTATTTGCCAAGTGAAGAGTCACGCCGTTTGCATAATCCTTTATACCCTGGAAGGGATCCATGATGGCCCCTTAAAATGCTCATGTGTTGTTTAATTTTGTTTAGAATATTTGAGATAGCGCTGTGTTTGTGGTTGTTAAACTAGAAGTATTTAGACCATAAGTATGTAAACGGAGGAAGCCGACCTTCTTATTACTACTGTTATATTTTGTAATTGAAAGAGCAGCACCAAATGGACAGTAATATAAGTCGATACTCACTTGTTAGAATTCGGTTCTGTCTATACTAACCTTCAAAATCTTGACAAATGTTAGTTTTATAGAGATGGCTGAATAAATCACAGTTAAATATTATACAAAATTGTCCCACTGCTCACGACCACTGGCACGGGCTTCTTCTCAGTGTGAGAAGAGATAAGCTATAGTCCACCACGTTGGTCCAGGGCGGATCGGCAGACTTCACATATCATTGAGAACATTGTGGAGAACTAACTAAGAGATATGCAGGTTTCATCGTGATATTTTCCTTCATTTTTAAAGTAATCGATATTTACCGTTTTAAACGCACATAACTCCGTAATAAAAGCCAGAGTGCTTTCGGATTGGCAGTCCAACTGCCTCTCTCAGGATATATAATTTATAAAATATTTTAGCAAAATTGTTTAATGTTCTGCTATTTACGTTGCTGACTATTCAATGCCAACTCTGTTTTATAACCATCCTCATCACATTCTATACGATCGAGGCATGTCATCTACACCGGTGATCCAAATATGACACTTATATTGCCGTTTCGACGGTGCTGTCTGCACTCGGTGTCGTCCGTCAATCGGCACGAAAAAATATTATTAATTTGCACAATATTCCGTGCTCTGTGCAGTGCACACTAACCATCTGTGACTAACACAATAAAATATACCATACCCGTTTTCGACGTCAAATAATCACAGACCAGATCTAAACAAGTAAAAATGTGAAGCGGAAGTAAAATTCGATGGGTATAAGTAAAAGTGACATAGACATACATCGGCACCCATGGGGTTCAATCAATCAAATAAAAATAATAACTTATGAATGTCAAAGATACACGTAATTTTTTTCTGTGAATTTACATTTACTGCCACGTTCAGCAAAGCAAGGGTGTAGGGCTCATGAGAAGAACGGGCAAGAAACTCATGGCCACTCTTTTAATCGCCAAGTTTACAATAATATTTCGTTTACAAATAATAGCTGTAAGGTGCTGCAACCATTTCTCCATGAACTACTACTGAATATACTCAAGCATTTTATAAAATTTGATGGTAGCCTCAGGTTCATATTGGTACTGGTATATATTAAAGTATTAATATGTATTCAGTGGCACAAGCATCATTATAAGTACTCTTACTTACTTAATAAAATAGACACCTAGTGCGGGGTCACTAGGAAAAAATCCAGTGACGCAGGGTCTTTACAAAAATTTCAACTACGAAGACACAAAAATACCCAGACTCGGAATTACCATTTGTGGATCATACAAATTTATGTCCTGCGTGGTATTCGAACCTACAACACTCAGTGCACTACCAGCAGCGAGGCGACTTCTTAAACCACTACGCCATCAGCGCAGTCAGTACAGTTTTCCTTTTTTAATGTTCTAACCTCTGTATCTTTTGCAGTAATAAACCTTTTATACTTACTTTTACTTATTTTACATGACGAGTCTGATTTAATATGCCTCTTGAATGATTCAATGTGTAATCGCAATATGTACACCACAAAAGTTTTTAATTTCCTTTATTTACTCTGTACTCTACTCTACCTCTGTATTTATAGATATGCTTGTCGTTTACAGGATCTAGTAAGACTGCTAGCTGCTATCTAAAATTTTATGACAGAAGTACGGGCTAAGAATCTGCTGCCTAAATAATCTCTCTCCAGCAATGTCTGTGAATTATAATTATGTCACAGTGATCATTGTATAACTGAAATACAATCTCCAATCTGTTACAAATTATTAGTTAACAATTATACAACAACAGAATTTCGAGTCTATTATAAATGTATAGCTAGCCCAATAACGGAATACATTTGTTTGATCCTCACACAATCAATATACACTATTGTGTTTTTTTCTAAAAACAAAACATTTACTAATTGGCAAACGTTTCCAATATTTGCAGCAAAAATTTTTCGCTTGGACGTTCGTATAACTAACGTAAACAATATGCGAGCCCAAAGAGAGTTCGTGTATTATTCCAATCACGTTGCATAGTGGACGCGGCAAGCGAACTGATCGCGTATTTCAAGGTTCCATATCAAATCTTTATGAGGAAATCGACGACTGTTATTCAGATTTTACTTCAGTTTCTATAGTACTACCAGTATCAATCTTTTCAAATTCGGAATTCGAATTTTATTGAGAGCAGGCCCGATTTTTTTGTGCCAGCGTTGTTAAAAATGGACGTAATATTAGGCTGCATAATATAAACTAGGTCACAATTCCAATAGCGAAGCGGTTTTACAGTCGTACGAATTAAAGGTACACTTATATTTAGAACTCGGTAGCTTGGAACTTGGTGCAGATATAATAATCACTTTATTTTGCTTATTAGCAGCAAGGCTACTTATACTGCACAATCTATGTTTGTTTTTAGTGATAGTGATAAATGTAAAATATATTTTGTATGCATTAAAATATTTTTGGAGACCCTTGATGCAGTGTCAATTTCCTTTCGCAGTCTATAGGCGAATTTAACCGATGCATGGTCTGAGTCATGAATAGACGGATGATCAATAATAAAACTGACATGTTAGTTTGAATCAGAAAGCTGACAAAAATCTTAATATACTTGAGAATAGAGTAAAGATGAAGATGATGAAGGTTTTTTCTTAACTTGCTGTTTGATATTTTTGTCAGTAGTAACAATGAATTTAGCTAATTAGTTTCGTACTCTTACTTTGTACCTGCGATTGGTTCAAACAAACTTCCTGTAAGATCGGATCAAGCTCTGCCATTTCTTTTTAAATCATATCAAAATTCATTATGAACAATTAAATGGACCATCAAGTTCAATTATTTTGCATTTCCTGGAGAAATACCCAAATAATAAAAGAAGTTAGCATACATTTTAGAATCCAGTAGTGTATTTTAATATATATTTTATAAATAATCTGTCAAATTCGACACATGTCCGCCGTAGGAAATACAAGGTTTCTTACCAGTTACACATAAAAATATCAGACCAAACTGGAAATCCGGAAATCTGCCACGACAACCGTAAAAGGTGTGACTGCCCGATCCAGAGAATGTTAGTTCCGACCCAGTTATAGTATCAAGTATTAAATGTCGATTCGTTCTCGCCTAAATTTGGTGGAATCAAATATTATATGACTGAATGCTGTCGGTTTGAAAATAATAAGGTTGTTTACGTCACCCTAGGTACCAACAAACTAGCCCTTCCGGAGAAAAGTCTTATAAACCAAATGGTTTAAATAATTGTTCTTGTTTAGGTACTTCTTCTCTAGCTGAGCTCAGTATTTAATTTTCTAAATAACTTCTTTATTTAATAGTGTAAAATATATTTTGTATTTTCCTTTAGTTATGTTAGTTTTCATATGGTTCATGTTTGGCAATTCATTGGCGATTCTGAATGCTTTCTTTATTATAAATTTCAGAAATATAAATGAATACTTTTAAAGGTTTCATCTTTCAAGTAATACCACCATTGGATGTATGTTTATATTGGCCATATTTCTGAGCTGCGGCCGAATGTTCGACATGCTGCTACTTGGGAGTTTCCTATCAGAATATATCAGATTCAAACTCGAGACAACTATGCCAACCATGCGACATTAGACCGGTGACGACTTCATTACATAAAACATTTAATTAAAATGTGCATTATTTTATTTGTTTATATATTTATGATCTATTTAGTCTAGTCTAAGGCAATCTAAAATCTTATAAAGCATTCACAAAAGCCTTAGATAAACTGAAGAAAATTCTCAAGAGTAAAGGTTTATGCGACGCGCAAAACCACATCTGCTCCAAAGTGAAATTGTCCTAAAACTGGGTTGTCCTTCGAGTTCCATTAGTAGCTCCAAGTTCCCAGGACACGAGGATATAGTTGCGGGCGTGAAATACACTTTGAAATAACATGTAAGCAAGTTGGGGAAACAGCTGCGAATTATACCAAGTGCTCATAATTTTGTTCAGCTGATAGTTTTGGAGATGATCGCGGGTTGAGGATACAAAATTCTAGTCATACTTAAAGTTGAGTTTTCACTTGTTTCCTTCCTATTGATATATAATTTTATGATATCATCTTGTAAAAGAAAGTTGTTGGTATATATCAGATTTAAAAGTTATACCTACATACATGTGATTTTTGAATGTTGTTTAAATTATTCACACCATTGCCTATTATACAAAAAAAAAATACAAAAACATTTATTTATCAACTTTTACATGGGTTTGTACAGGTTTTGGGAACTCTTCTGTTAAGTTGTATCAACCTGTGTTAGAGGAGTCCCCTCTTGGCTGTGGCTTTGACAATCTTAATCTTAAATATAATTTTATTAAAATAAACTAAGAACTTAAACTAAAACATGATTATTTTATTATGGTGTATGCGTGTGAGTGAGTGCGTGAGTGAGTGAGTATGCGTGAGTGTGCGTGTGCGTGTGCGTGCGTGTGCGCGTGTGTGTGTGTGTGTGTGTGTGTGTATGTGTGTGTGTGTGTGTGTGTGTGTGTGTGTGTGTGTGTGTTCGTGTGCGCGTTCGTGTGCGCGGGTGCTTTGTTTTTGTACAAATAAGTGATGTATATAATTATAATATAATGTGTGTGATGCTGTGCGTGATGTATGCGCAAGTAATGGTTAATTAATATTATCATCTGTCAATTTTTTAATAATTCCTCTGTTTCTTGGTAGGAGAGTGTTTTTAGCCATTCTGTTACCACTGTTTTACATTTCAGGTAAGTCATATTGTATATATTTAGTTTTTTATTGATACTATTGTATAGCCTTAACGAATTATAATGGAACTGTTTTGTGGAAAAGACTGTCTTAGTCAAAGGGTACGGTATAATTGCACGTTGTGTTCGTTTTTTATGTATGTTTGGGTCGATGTCAATTTTTTCATGTGTTCTAAGGACACTTTTTAGTATATATATTTGCCTGACTGTTAGAACATTTGCTTCGCGATATAACCTATCGGTACTAAAGTATCTCTTCTTGTGTAGCATTATTTTCAATAAATATCTTTGTGTGCGCTCAATGCTCACAAATTTGGTTTTGTAAGTACCACCCCAGGCCGATATGCAGTACAGAAGTATTGACTGGACAATTGTTATATAAACGTACGTTAGTAGTATTATATGTATTATATGATGACTTTACGAATAAACTGGCTTTTATACCAAGTTACCAAGTACGAGTATCACATTCTAACTTTAGCCGTTCATTCTTTCTCTTCTTTAATATTTTCCGTAAGTCTAAACCGCGCGATCGACACTTGCAAAGATAATAAATAGGGTACGGTAATCTATTACAATTAGGCCAGTTGTATACGACTTTGGTAACTTTGATAAATAAAAAATCTTATACAATCTAACTCGTAGGTAAATTAATAGCTCGTATCGAAAGCCGCTCGAATCTAAGCAAGATGTTTGGTAATATAACTCCAATCTACAGAAGATCGCAAAAGAAAGATGTCTGCGCAAAGGTGCAGTGTAATAACACTTGGTTCAATCCCAGCAAAAACATTTATTTTATCCGTAGATAGACGTATAGACGTCCTCTTTGTAGCTATTGTTAGCAAATCCCGCGATACAAATCCAACACAAGTGCGTGAGTTCTCTTTTTAAAAAGAGAAATAAAATAAATTCACCCGCCTGGATAAAGATAACGTTAAACCGAATAAAATTTGAGCATGCCGATCGTATATATCCTTATTGTTTATTTTTTTAAAAGACAAATCCTTTGTACGTACAATCGAACATAGCTCAAAATGTGGAGTTCCTTTTTTAAACTCAACTTTTAGTAAATTAAAAACCCGTCATGTGACGTCACGACAGGCGTCGTTCGCCAACGTTTGTGAGACTGTCAACCAAATGTTACTTTTTCTTCTTTTTTCCAATTCGGGTGCCTCCGCTAACTATGTTAGTGGACGGTGGGCGTTCTATTTTTTATTCAAAATATTTATATATTGAAAACTGACTTTTGGGAATAGCAGCGCTATCAAATATTGCGAATAAAAGAAAAAAGTTTGTATTATATAGCCGAGGTTGGCTATGCATGTATACATTCCTACCCCAGAGAGATTTATTGCTCCAATACATAAAAGCTGTTTTTAATCCATATTTGCCCGTGTGTTATAGCTTCGACGTAATACGCGGCGAGCCTATTTTTGTCTATCGGGCACATAAAATATGACACGAGAAGGGTTAGCATAAAATGATTTTAAATCTTACATACTGTGTCATACGGCTGAAATTAGTTTAACGTAAAAGCAGCCTTATAGGCTGAAAGTGTAGCGCAGTATACACAGTTGAGTAGCCACAAGTGTCCAAAAGAGCTAGTTTTAGTTCATTTGCATCGCGTCTCCTCAAAACCACGTTCATGTTTGAACTCCTACGAGGCGTTCGTAAGCTTTTAAGTTAAATGTAGCTTGTCGATGTTCGCACGTCCATCATTGTAATTAAAATTTAAATTGCTTGACTCGGGTCAGATAGACTTATGCTTGAAAATTATTGTTGGAATTGGTACAAGTGCATTGCATCCAGCCAATTTAAACAGGTACCTTTTACGGTCTCTCGAAATTGGGGGTGAGTTTGTACCTATTTTCTGTGTACATTTACAGACCCGTGTTGCTCAGGATATCCTAAGAGAAGAACACTTTGTACAACCTGGGAATCGAACCCGTGGCCTCTTATGTTTTTAGGTCTCATGTCTCTTACTTCCTACTCCTACTGAAAGATTCTTATTAGTAAAACCTAATAGCTCTTTACCCGATCTAAGAAAGTAACTCAGGACCTCACGATTGTATGTCATGACCGCAAATTTATGCCACGCGAATAACGAGCCATTCGTTAGGACGAGTACAAGTATATAATGAAGTAGACTTCACCGGTTCATCCTTAATATACTAATAATAATAATAATAATACCCCTCTGGGATAGTCGTTATCTCATCATGAGACTAACGCGATATCGGAGGGCACAGTATACTAGCTTTAAAACTATCACCTTCGCCTTGTGATATAAACAAAAAATGTATCACCAGGTTAAATTAAAGCGCACAAACCGCAGGGCAGCTTGTGGCGGGCTGAATGTGAGTGGCGACACTGCGGTCCTGAATGCCTCAGAGAGTTGGTTAGGGCCTCGTCCCCGGCTTGCCGCTACTGGTTGGCCGGGGTGGAACTTCAAGAGCGCCCGTAGGACTCTCAACTCTGGCTTGCCTTGGTCGGCCGGCCAGAGGGGGGCCGCTAGAGCTATATGCTTGGGGGTGGAAGTGTCATTTTCAAGGGCATAACTACGGGGAAACCCGCTCCGGGTCTCCGTTGTCACAAGACCTGTGTGTGTGTGGATATAGAAATACATGCATACTGATATTATAGATGCGAAAGTGAGCCTGTTTGTTTGTCGGCCTCGATAGCGCAGTGGTAAGTGTAACCGACTGCCACCCCTGAGGACGCGGGTTCGATTCCCGCACAAGTCGAACATTTGTGTGCATGAACATGAATGTTTGTCTATGTATGTATATCCACTGTCTAGTAGCTATAGTACAAGCTCTGCTTAGTTTGGGCTAGATGGTGTTGCGTATGTGATAGAATATTATTATTATTATATTTGTTAGTGATGTTTTCACGCCTTAGCTACTCGACTGGTCATCATGAAATTTCACATATACGTTGTCATGGGTACAGAAAAGGATATAGGATCCAGAAAAGTACTATTCCTGAAATATAGAAATATATTGACATAACCTAACCTAATATTAACGCGAGCGAAGCCGCGGGAAATATCTAGTAAAAATAATT
Organism: Catocala nupta; assembly: GCA_963675205.1. Lineage (NCBI taxonomy): Eukaryota > Metazoa > Arthropoda > Insecta > Lepidoptera > Erebidae > Catocala > Catocala nupta. Next base: position 28,120,544 of record OY776091.1, on the reverse strand, counting down.
TGCTTTAACTCGTAACCAACCTAATTTAGTCGGTTAACAATTTTCTTTATGTAAGATGGCGTCTTAACCTTTACAAGAAAGGTTATACGACAAATTAAGATTTAACTGCCCAATTGTCAGGCCAGAGTAACTGTGCCCTTTATATACTTTATTACACAATTATGTCAGATTATTATCACTGTCGTTTGACTTTACAAATGTTGGATCATTGAATTCTTATGAGGTTGTAATGAGATATAATTGATGAGAGTAACAATGGATGGTGAAAGTGTAGTTATTCGATATGGATCTATAGCGCAGGCCATACAAATTGTCGTTAGACTAGGGCGTCATTTTCGAAGCGAGTCTTTTCTGTGGTTATGCATAGTGACAGTTTTAAATATTTTGTATGTACAAGTATCGATGTTGTTTCACGTGCTGGTCTTGCGATGGTTCTAGGGAAGCCAATGTGTTAAAATGTTTTCATAGAAGTAGCTCTAAGGCGCAGGCCATACAATGTAACGTCAGACTAGAGCGCCAGGATTGGCGTCTTTTCTGTGTTTATGCATAGCAACGATCATAAAGATTTTGTATGAAAAAGTATCAAACTTGTGGCATGCTAGTCGTACGATACTTCTAGGGAAAGGTACATTGTCAAAGGGTTTTCAATGGAAGTAGCTCTAAGGCGCAGGCCATACAATCTATCGTCAGACAAGAGCGCAACGCTTGAGGCATATCTTTTCTGTATTTCTGAACTGCGATGATCCTAACATTTAGGTTAAGGTTTTAAGAATTTATTCTCAAAAAAAAGAAAATGTACTATGCAAATCTATTGAAATTGCATCGAGTACTAGTCTTATAAGAAACGTTAAAGTATGTATAAGGAGTTCTAAGGCGCAGGTTATACTATCAGGGTACCATTCTTGAGAATTGAGTTCTTTTTCCTATTGTTCTGTATCGTTGAGGAGTTTACAAACTTTCAAACAACGGACACAAAGGACATCCAACCTCAGAACAACTATTTGTGGATTATATAAATGTTTATACCGTGTGAGGATCGAACCAGTATGGGCCTAACCCTCGCCATTGCAACTTGATCTACTTCGCTATCCGTACAGACACTTCGTGATACTGTTGACACTTTCCTTGCACAAAACATCAATAACATATTGCCTGAACCGGAGGTAGAAATCAGGTTCAGCACAAAATACGAAAGTAATCATTATTTTGTATTATAACTCTGATTGAATTTATTAATCATATTTAAATTATATACACATTTAGTTTTATTTATTTTCAAGACTTATTAGTTTATGAAAAGCAACGAACTTAAGTATAACTTTGTATCGAATAGTTACTTTACTGAATTAAGTAAATAGATTTTAAAATTAACTAAATAAAAACAGGTCACTTGCCAGTTTTCTTTTAAATAAATTAAATTGAAATATACAGCTCATATCTCTTTTTAGAGTAATTACGAAAATACGCCTTCATGATTAAATGATGCTAAACATATTTGTATGGGAACTTATCCTTATAAGAAAAGGTTATGTAGACTACAAGAAAACGTACATTAATAGTAACAGTAATTTTTTATAAACACAACCAATCTTATGTTTATATAGTCGATGCATAGGTGTACTAAACCCACATTTCGTCAGTTAAGCTAGTTTAGGTCTCAGGTAGTAAGATTATTTTGACCAAAATACTCATTAAAATTGCTCGACTTGAAAATCGAACCTGAGACCATGGACATCAATCGCATTCATTAGTACTGTGTGACTGAGGCATCTGATCTAATATACATACATAGATTCACGCCTGTTTCCCAGAGGGGTAGGCAGAGACTACGGATTTCCATTTGCTACAATCCTGACTCATTTCTCTGGCTTCATTCACTTTCATAACATTCCTCATACATGCTCGCCGGTTTAAGGTGCTCTTAACCTGGCCTTGATCCAGAACGTCTCCGATCTGATAAAGAAACGTTCGCCTAGGTCTGCCTCCTGCGACCGTTCAATTCACACTAGCCTTATAAATTTGCTTAGTCAGTCTTTTCTTGTCCATTTTGTCTACATACCCAAACCAGCTTAACATACCCTTTTCTATTCTCGTCACTATATCCACTTTTATACCGCATCTCTCTCTAATCACACTATTCCTTATTCTATCTTTCAGAGTCACACCACATATATTTCTCAGCGCTCTCATTTCTACAGCATTTATTCTGCTCGCATGCTTCTTTTGCCATACCCAACTTTCACTTCCATGCATAAGTGTAGGCACTAATAGTCTTCTATGAACAGCCAAACGAGCCTTTTCGGATACATTTCGACTGCTCATAAAAGCGCGTAGAGTGCCATTCACTTTATTGCCAGCAATCGTTCTCCTTTCAATATACATATAACATAAAACGACTTACAAAGTACGTGATCGCTATCATCAGGTATTGTTTTATCACAAGTATGTATATCTCCTGGGATATATAATAAGCTACTTGCGTGAATATTAATCATAATTTATGTATTACTTTTACTTCTGTCGGTTGTTCATACGATGCATATACCTAACTCACGCAAGTTGGCAACTTGAACATAATTTTCAATTTTTGACAGAAATAAATAAAACATTTACCATTAAAATAAGTATTTAATTTATAAAATCTACAAAATGGCTCTTTAAAAATAAAATTATAATTAAACCTCTACATTAGTTACCGCCACATTCATTCGCTTTCGAACTGAGCGATAATCATGCATTGTCCACATACCATGGATTAATTCCACCGTGAAATATTGCAAAGATGAGTTGGGAACGAGCATTGTAAATTACTCTGACACGAATGTTGAAACATATTAGGTTCGCAATGAACTGGACTATTTGCACCAGTTATTCGGATAATCAAAGCTTTGGCTTATAGAATTTTCTATTACATCATACATGTAATCAAGTGAGTCTAGTTTACGAAACGTATGGATGGATCCATACACCGATTTAGTCGTTAGTGTTCTTGGTAACAGCCATTAAATAAACAAAATTCTCCTTATACAACCCCCGTTTCACAATTATTTTAACACTTGGCCTTCTAACACTAACCAAAAGACTAGAACTCATAAATAAAATCCAATTTATAACTACAATTCACGGAACAGTAACTGGTAGGAACATTTGATGATCACCCAGTTTAGGCTCAAAACGAATGTTCACTTTGGTATCACCATCTCCTACTTCATAAAAACTATTCCAATCAAGCATCCAGTAGAATCCATTTTTTCTAGGAGGTGGTAGTTCTGAATCTCCTGGGACCGAAGGAGCTGCTCCGCCAAAGGAATCTTCAAGGTCAGCTATGGAAGCACCTGAGTCGGTGTCCGCAGACGCTGAATCACTTACAGCATTCGTTTTGGGCTCTTCAGTGGTAGTTGTAGTTGTGGAAGTAGTAGTTGTCTCTACGTTGTCAGATGACGATTCTTCAGTAGAAGCCTGTCGTTTACTCTGATCATTGTTGCCATTGACTTGCTCATTAACTGGATTGATTCCTTTATTCAAAGGAATAACTTTTACAGCATCATAATCTATTGGGTCGTAATTTGGTGTTTGTACAGATTTAGTTTTCCTTACAGGCATATCGTAAGGTAGGTGAACTTCTTTTGTTTCAGATGATGAGGTGTCCAACTCAAAAGGTAAGTCTGGTCGAAGTGGCTCGTATAAAAAGTTGTTAGGTGCTAGTGAATAGGTTCCATCATTGCTTGTTTTAGAATCGCTGTTTGGTGATATCAGGTCATAAGTAAGCAGAAGGTTTTCAGGTAATTGAACCGTGCCATCGACTACTTTCGCGGGTGGCAATGGTTTAAATCCATCGAGAGGTAAAAGGAAATGATCTTGCCCTGGTTTTCCTTTTAGGCCGTGAGCATCAAGAAATGCTTGCAATTCAGCAGGAAAATTATCTATTAAATGGGCTGGTAATGAAGCATCATCTTTTGAATGAGATTGAGCCTTTGTGATAGGTTTAAACGTCTTAGGTCTTGGAGTTGTGCTTGATACATGAACCACTTCAACTCTCGGTGGTCTTGTATACAATTCTTGAAGAGAAGATCCATCACGTGGCGTGTACGGCAATACCACCATTAACGTCGGTTCATTATTCTTTGTAGTCGTTTCAACAATACTTGCTGATGTCGTTGTTGATACAGGTATGTCTTTTCCACCAGGGATTATATTATATTGTATGTTAGGTTCTTGAGGGTTTATCTCATTTTCGATCGTACTATACGGTGACGGTATTTTCTTATTCTTAATCACTTCTTTCGACTCCTTCGACGTAGACAACTTTGCATCTTCAGATCGTATGTCATTTAATAACTGGAGAATTTCCTCTCTCGTGAGTCTTGGCAGTTGCTCATTTGCTTGTAGTATGCTTTGGACTTGTTTGACAGTCTTTTCCACGTCAAGCGCGGCCTGTGACGCTGTCAGAAGTGCTGCAAACAGGCAGCACCAAATAAGCTTCATTTTCTGTAACAAAAAGAAAAAGAAATTAGGTCAACCCGATTCATATTTCAGCGAGTGATGTTAACTGAAAATAAAGGTTTGAGACAAAAAATGTGCCAGACGTTTAAGGATCAAATATCGGCATTAACAATTTTGATAGTATTTTTGTTGTTAAAATAGCACAAGCCAACGATTACATGTTCCAATTACGTCTGCGTTGGATTCAGTTTTAAATGATGTTTTTCAGGGTAAACAAATTATACCCGTTTGAGATTTTCTAAGAAACCTAAACTATTTAAAAATTACTTAAAAATATTTACTGTAGTACCTAAAAATATTTTTATTTGTACATTACACCGTTAATATTTTTCTAAGTATTCTGTGACTATTCTTGTCCGCAGTTGCAAAAACGTACATACGAGGACCTCCAGCCACCCTGTGGTTTGACCTGGGGTTTTGTGGGCCTGCCCGCCATCCAATTAGTACCAGGTCCGGGAGGCGTGTGTCGTGTCCGTCTCCCCTATAGGGGAGAGGGGGAGGAGAAGAAACAACACAAGGGCTTTTAAAAGTGAGAAGTGCCTAAAGGGTAGGTCTTGTTGTGTAGTGGCCTGCCGTTTCATACGGCGGGCCGAAACCTCGGCGGGGTCGCGACCGCATGTTAAACTGATTCGCGCGGCCCCGCCGTTTGCGGTTTTGTGGTATGTTTAGTCGATATTACTGAGAGGTCCATTATTATCATCATTACCGTCTTTCTTTTACCCCGGTGAGGCCGACATAACCTCTCCGCCCGCCCCCGTGGAGGGGTATGCGTCAATGCATTTCACCACGTAAAAAATAGAAGAAGCGTATATACGAGAGCATTTAAAAAAAAATTAAAAGTTGTTTTTGAAAAGAGAATATGTCGCATCATACTTAAAATTAGCTTTAAGCAATTGTTGAAAGTATTTGGACACGGTTTTTTTAATGTCTACCGTCAAAGTATAAAGCCGCAAGTGGCAGAATAAGCAGCGGCGGAGTTATCTCTGTAATTACAGTTTGAGTTACATAACAGCACCATAATCGTAATTCCCAAAGTTGGGAGGGAGCGCCGAGATATCGGGAAGTTGTTATCGTTTCAAACTTTCGTCTTTGGATCACTCTTAAGTCAGCCCACTCACATCTGTGCAGTATAAGAGAAAAATGTTATGATCTTTATAAGTTACCGTTGGCCGTTGCCACTTTAATCCATCGAATTCGTATTAATTGATTAAGCTGGGAAAATTTAGTTTTCAATAAGCTTATTAGATTTATTTTCGTCAAGCGATTTGTTTAGTTTTAATGTACGATGGTAATACAATTTTAATTTAGATTAGAAATGTAAAAGTATATTTGTTTGTTTTTTGAGAACGAGAAAGAGAATTGTTATCATCTTCGTATTCGACGAATGCGAAGGGAATAGTAATAATAATAATGCGTATACTCTAAATTTTTAATTACTATTAACAATTTGAATTACTGTTTTTAATACATTATCAAAGAACACATTTATAAATAAAAAAGAATTAAGTCCCACCGGCATCGAGAACAGAGTCCAAGCTACGGGTGGCTAGGGTTCCAAAGAATGAAACCTCCTCGTGTCAAGCAATGCGGACTTCATCAATAATTATTATTACTGGTCCCACACTGTGATTTTTAATAGAAATAGTTGGTGAAATAGAAAGTACTTTGGAAATAATATGACAGAAGTACAGTGTGGGCATTAATAATGTGGAAAGCACTCACGAAACATATGTTCAAGTCGAACATCTAGGTTCGAAAAATTCACGACTCAAATAAGTTTGTTTCAAGCCCCTGTAGGTTAAGTAACTTTCAAATTACATTTACTGATAGTACGCTGAGATAAAAGATCGTCAAGAGAACGATTGTGTAAATCGGAACTTGAATTCTTAATAGGCTTAAAGTATATAAAAGTAAAATGTAATCGTCTTGAGCTCCTTTGTTTCCCGCGTCTAGAGGTTGGCGTTTGATTTAAAATGTTTTCGAGATCGTGATTACTTCTCCTGTATATTAAATTTTTTTAGCTGCCTCGTCTGAGTTGCTTTATTTTGTTTTTGAGTTATTACTGATAAATTGGCCTAGTGGTGCAACCCTTCGGTGGACAGTGTACGGCTATGCAATGGCATATGAGAACCGAAGACATTTTCTTTGGTTTAATAGTCTAAACCCGTATTCTACAATGATTGGGGACTGAAATTCCCTATCAGTGTCTAATATGTGCTTTTAAAATTACTTTTGTATTTACCCAACTACGGCGAAGCCAAAAGGAAGGGTAATGATTTTGACAGTCTGGGTATGTATGGTATGTTCCACCGTAGTGCCTAAACTACAGAACCGATTTTAATGAATGAGGTGTCAATAGATTTGTAATAATAGCCCGGGTGACATTGGCTATATAAATTTTAAATTCAGCCCCTTTTAGACCCCTTTTTTTACGTAGTCGGGTTACAGATTTGAAAAATATTCTTTTTATTTAATACCTTTCCGTTTCCCGATTTGTTAATTTCAAGGTTAGAATCTAACGTTTAAATTTCGTCAAATAAAATTTTGATAAAATTTATATAGGTACCAGCCATTATTACGAATCTATTGACATCTCATTCATTAAAATCGGTTCAGTAGTTTAGGCACTACGATGGAACATACTAACATACATTGTGTATGTATGTGACTGCCAAAATCATTACTCTTCCTTCTGGTATCGCCGTAGTCGGGTAAAAAAAGTATTGCTACCAACCAACGCGAGCGAAGCCGCGAAAAATATCTAGTAATTTAGTAAATAAAAGTCAGTAATCAGTAGCGCAGTATCTCTAAATAAAATTGGCAGGTAGCTATGTATTGCAACAGTGTTCATATTAGTGACACTGATAATACTTATTAGTGACAAAAGTGTAGATCTGAAATAGTTAACTAGGCCACAAGATTATTATGGAAACATGGAAACTAACAACATTGCAATTCCTTTTTGTAATAATTGATTTGTTAGATTTTAAATTAATTCATTATTGTGTATAAATGCAGAGAGTCTCGGGTTCGAACCCACGTCGCGCACCTCTGACTTACGGAAGTTATATGACTTTTCGAAATTATGTGCGTATTGTTGGACAATTATCGCCTGCTCCGTGCCTCGGAGAGCACGTTAAGCCGTCGGTCCCGACTGCCATGAACATCTATGGCAGTCGTTATTGGGAAGTCAGAGCCCTATAATATCCTGACACTGGTCTAGCCTTAGGGTATTGTTAGCCTTCGGATTGCGGAGGTCAGGTGGCAACCGCTCGGTGTAAAAACTGATATCCAGTCAAATCCGGTTAGATTAGAAAAAGCCGACCCCAAGTGACTTGGGAATAATAAAGGCTAAGGAGAAGGATTGTGTTTCGTACGCCACTCTTGGCTTTATATGCTGTTTTCATTTTTATATGTACCATGTTCAGACAAATAAAGAATTTACATAACATCACTTTTCTCTTCATACTTGATGTTTTCAAAACGATGCAGACAGATTTATTGTGAAATTAAGCCAAAGCTAACTTAACTATTATTGTTTTGTATAATCAATGACATAATTAACATAATATATACACAAAATATTTACAAGAAAAATATAAACTAAAGAGAAAAATAAAACTGCAAAATCAAAGAGCGTCATAATATTCCTCCGCATCGTCGTCAATAGGCAACGTGCCCAGAAGACTGGCAGCATTGCCACGTTGAATGGCAATACTTATTCTTTGTGCAACGAAAATACCAGTCCTCTGGTCACGCGAAGCGTCGATGAGCCGCTTAGCTAGGTTTCTATAAACAGACCTAGCACTTGGACCCCATGGCCAACTTAACTATATATTCTAAGTATTAGATTGTTTCTTTTTAAAATTGAAAATCTCGGCAAATCCATTGCAAATCTTTCATGTTTTTTTTAAAGAAAACCACATTATTACCGAATACAATGTACTGAAATACAATCTACTCTTTAAACATTTTCTTTCATCTGCAGTAATTGCACGCTCGTGATCGTCGTTTGCGTTACGCATGTGACCTTTGAAGTACATCATCGATAAGATCCATGTTCATGTACATCCTTTTAGGGCGTACCCTCTCGGGATACTCATTCATATCGACGCCTTATATCAATTTTATTAAGACCTTGGCATTTGTGCTTACTGATTGTTCGTGTTGATGTGAAAGAGACGGAGCAAAATTTCTGATTCGTTTAAAGGATTTATTTAATTTGTCTTTTATTGTATGACGAGATTTATCCCATGCGACCATAAGATAAATTTCATCAAATTTCAAAGGAAAAGGCTAAAATTAGTGATTAAGTTAGTAAGTAATAACTTATATATATATAATAAATAATAGCATAAGTTCTTCATAATATTTGGGTGGTCGGCTGTATGGGCCTGCTCGCCACCCAGTCAGTACCAGGTCTGAGAGGCGGCGTGCGTGTTCCCACGTGCGCCTCTGTATAGTGTCTTTGTCCCCCCTCCAGGGGGACGGTGGAGGAAGTATTTTGCTGTAGTGGCCTGCCGTTTCACACGGCGGGCCGAAACCATGGCGGGGTCGCGATTGCATGTGAAAGCGATTCGCGCTGCCTCACCGTCTATGGTTATGTTGAGGAACACCGTGGTAGGTTTAGTCGGTATTACTGGAGTATCTTTTCCCCGGTGAGCCCGACATAACCTCTCCGTCGCCCCGCGGAGAGGTATGAGCATTGCCCCAAGTAAAAAAAATGTTTTCATGATATTTATTAATATCACGGCTTTGTCTAAATATTATGACGCTAATAAATACATACATAGTTGTCACGTTTATATCACTTTAAGCGGTAGGCAGAAACGTACCTATTAGTCCTATCCCTTCTCCCTAGCCTTAATTATTCCCAAGTCACTTGGGATCGGCTTTTCTGGTCTAACCGGATTTGACTGGATATCAGTTTTTACACGGAGCGACTGCCAACTGACCTCCGCAACCCGAAGGCTAACGATACCCTAAGGCTAGACCAGTGTCAGGTTATTATAGGGCACTGACTTCCCAATAACGACTACCATAGATGTTCATGGCAGCCGGGACCGACGGCTTAACGTGCTCTCCGAGGCACGGAGCAGGCGATAATTGTCAATCAATACTCACATAATTTCGAAAAGTCATATATTTTCCGAAAGTCAGAGGTGCATGACGTGGGTTCGAACCGGGACCCTCTGCATTGCAGTCTGTTGGTCTCGCCACTGAGTTATCGCTGCCAAACATAACAACGTACCTACTAGTAATACACATATTTTGGCAAGTATGCATATGGGTCATACATTTAAGGGGAGTGAGTCTATTGCCGTTGACCGAACACAGTTTCAGTAAAACACAATAACACTGCCCAACCTGGAAAGCAAATCCGAGACCTCATGCACACCAGTCGCATTCACTACCGCTACGTCACCATAGCAGTCTGATAATTAATCTTTCTATTTTATATTTGTTTAATTTACTAATTTTAATATTTTGTACGTAGGCGTATATTCATGTCGGTGCGGCATCCTTACAACAGATACAGAAAATATACAATTTAGTGAGGCCAAAAAGACATCAAATATTAATGCTTATGGAAAACATCTCGTATGTGGCAGCTGCCATTACAAACACAAATATCAACAGAACAACCCCTCTGAGTGTTGGTGGCGTATCCAATTCGTATGGTCTATGAATATTTAAAACGCCATACAAATTCGAATGAAATTTGTGTACTCCGCTAACTTTACTATGAATTTCGATTATTTTGGTTTTGTTGTCCTTTTGGGATTGAAAATCTACGTCAAATTAATTGAAATGTTGTCATAGAGTTCCTCTAGAGAAGAGTAGGTTGGATTGAGCAAAATATTCATACTACAAAAAAAGAGAGTGCGAGTGTTCTTTGGTTGTATATGGAGGGTACCGGAACTAATGCAATAATAATATCAGCCCTTTATTAAAATGTCCCACTGCTGGGTACGGGCCTCTTCTCAGTGTGAAAAGGGTTAGGCCATAGTCCACTACGCTGGCCCTGTGCGGGTTGGCCGACTTCACATATCTTCGAAAATTATGGAGAATTCTCAGACATGCAGGTTTCCTCACGATGTTTTTCTCCACCGTTAAAGCGAGCGATCGTTAATTATATAATACGCACGTAACTTCAAAAAGTCAAAGGGCGCACGTTGGGATCGTACTCGAGACCTCTGCGTGGCAGTCCAACGCTCTCCTACTAGGCTATCGCTGCTTCTTCAATCTCTATATGTATTTGATATTTAGCTATAAATTATGTTCAACCCGGAACAGGCCCCTAGTAAAAACAATTTAGGACATGGCTGTGAGGTCGATTTGGAGCAGTCCAAATCGGGAAGAATCTTATACCTTAGCGACTGCAGCCAAATAACCTTGTGTTGTAGGTCTATTGTGATTTAGATTTATCCTATTTGTGTTTTGGAAAAGATCAAGTAGACTTTCTGATTGCATCGCAGTAACGCTTGCACTTTTGCCTCATTGTTGACACAACTCATTCGGTGAGAGGAACAGACACCCTGCATATCTTGCAGGTGTAGGCAGAGGTTTTACCAGCTACGTTTTCGATCTTATATAATGTATGATAAATTGCCGTCAACTAGTCACATTTTAAAACACCATGCAGCCATTTCCTAACAAAAACTCTTGATACTTTGCCCGATCCAGCAATCCAACATAAGCACGATCGGTCGGTCGTAAACATAAATGCAAAGTTATGCCACGAGGTAGAATGCCATATAAAAAGTTCCGTTTCGCCGGCCGACTGCCGGCAGTTAAGTACGAGATAGTTTTTTTAACTATATGTAATTACACCAAATAAAGTAGGTTAATGACTACTATTACAGAATATTTTGTACGCATTACATTCGTACATGCAGGCAGCATGTGAATAATGGCAATGAAAATTTAATTGCCTATCATCATGGACATTGTCCACATTCAAAATTATTCACATTCATACAGTAATTAATATATCTGACTGTTTTATTTATACAATGGTATATACGAATTATAATTTACCAACAGTCGAAAAGACTAGGATAGCAGAGGCCGGACTAATTTATATATCTTTGTTTTCTACTCCGGCACTAGATGTAACGGACTCAAAGATCACCCACATTGAGCAATTTGTGGATCGCACGAATTTTTATCCTCTATAGGAATTGAACCCATAACACTCGGCGTAGTATTGTCTTCTGTTTACGCGAATGTTATTCATTGAAATTAAACTACTATATACGGATTTTATCGCGTTGTTTATTTATCACTGTATTACAAAATTTTGAAAATATTACTCTACTACTATTGATTTTATTTGACTAATTTATAAGCTAATAAAATTATTTAAACTATTAAATCTATTTATTTTTGGTTTACACTTTCCCCGACGTTTCGGGTGCTTTTCAGCAGCCATGGTCACGGGGAGACAATAGTAAGGCGCCTACTTAAACCTTTCCGCGGTTATTGTACCAAAGAAGTGCATACCAGCATGCAAAGAAACATCTACCTAGAGTTTCGACGATTTTGTAAACCAACCTTCACTACATACTAACAAAATCCTCGGACATCTAACTACAAATAGATCAGATACCAGATATCCCTTATATTATTCCTTATAGGTATTATAAGGCAGAATAACGCCAGATACAAGGATATATTTTTTGAAAATACTCTTAAACCAAGTCAGGCCTTAAAATCAATTCAAAAACTAGCGAGTGGCAAGAAATTTTTTATCCACTATTGACGGCGTAAAATTACGTTTTTATGCCTTAAAGGCATACTGCATATCTTTTTACACCTGTAGCCTGCGGGTGAAATATATACAGCAGACCTCCAACGCCCCCCGTGTGCAGTATAATAATGCATTTAGTGTGCCATTGGGCCTCCCTAGATACTGCAGCGCGTCTGAAATGTTTGCGTATACGCAAATTAATGATTTCAACGTCGTTATGCGCAAAAGAACAGTATCGCTAGTGAGTAGGATACCGGGTAGCACAATCATCGTACTGAGGATATAAAGTGATAAAACGACAGTATTGGGTACTGAATATATAAACTCTTATGTACTCGGGGTTTGACAATTAGCAAGGAATTTATTTATCAAATCTTATATATAAAATTCTCGTGTCACAATGTTAGTTACCATACTCTTCCGAAACGGCTTGACCGATTTTTATGAAATTTTATATGCATATTTAGTAGGTCTGATAATCGGCTACTATCTATTTTTCATACCCTTTAGTGATAAGGGTTGTCCAACCCTAACATATTTTTTTAAATCTTTTGGTCAAAACATTTTTTTTATGGCTAAACAACGTTTGCCGGATCAGCTAGTATTATATATAATATTAATAATGATGAAATAATACACAGAAGATTGCAGCCTAGCTGGAGAAGAGTCTCAGAAGAGTACATTGAAGCAAAATCAGGCTGTATTCCTGATAATTGGAACTTTTAGCTCCACTAGGAGAGCTTGTGATATCAGCTGGGACCAGTCATCTTTGTCATTTAATTTAGAGTACATATTACAGTGGCTTAGGCCCGACGAATCCCCATGGCGTTATAAGCGCCCTGGGCGATAGTAACTGTTTTATGTGTGTTTGTTATATAATGTATATACCATTATCAATGCAATGTCTAAATATATAGTTTTACAACATTTTCTCTTAGTTTGGGTCACAGATTTCTACCATTCCTGTTAACACCTCCAGCTTATATGCTTATATTAGTGTAGTGTAGTAGTGTAGTGTTAGTATTGTGGTGTGGATTCATGTCGGTCAAACCATGAGTGGAATTCGAACCTAAGGCCTCTAGATCGCAAGTCTAATGCCTTATCCATTGGGCTACATGATCAGTAGTTGATTTCGTTTCTTTTTAACACGCTTTTATTAGCAATTGCGTAACCTAAAAACAAAACAAAAACATACAGTTGAATTGAGAACCTTCTCCTTTTTTGAAGTCGGTTAAAACAATTCGTCGTCAGTACATACATGTCGTATATAATTCATTCCACGTATGGCACAGAATCTAATTAAGCTTAGGCTCTAATTAAATTTAATATACCTAATTAACCGTTATAATTAACTTCAGTTATACCTAATTGAATACAGGCATGTATTGATTAGTTGCCATTCTTACGTTAATTCGTTTTTGAAATATTGTTTGTTGTATTTAAAAGGACTTCTCATAATACATAACATAACATAATAACATTTATTTCTCTTCCACATAGGCATCTTATATCTAACAAAAATACATATTATAGCCTATATAAAACCTGTCACGCAGATTACCAGGCCCCCTTTTAAAATAGTTATATATTACAATAACATAAGCTAGGTAAATAAAACCTTTGCTGAGAGAACTAGAAAAGGTTGTCTAAAAATTAACTAATATAAACAAGTACATATATTAACTATTCAATTGCCTCTATGGTCAATATGTGTGTGTGTGTATGAGTGTGTGTGTATGTGTGTGTGTGTGTGTGTGTGTGTGTGTGTATGTGTGTGTGTATGTGTGTGTGTGTGTGTGTGTGTGTGTGTGTGTGTGCGGGCGCGCGCGAGTGTTTTTGTGTGTGTTGGTTTGTTTTGATTTTATTTCATAGCTTCGAGGTGGTTTTCAGTTGAATTGTAGTCGCATTTTAAAAGGTATGTGGTGAGAAATAGTTTACATTTTGCCTTTAATAAAAATAATGTAAAAGCTTTTGTGTCGGTGTTAAGGCCAACATTAAAAACAAAACAATTTTAAGTGTTTTTAGACTTGCTGTTTGTACAATCCCATAATTACTAATGCCATTATTTTATCGCATTGGTAAGTATTTATGTGTATAAAAGCTTTTGATTTGCTCACATAGTGCATAGTTTCTGCGAAAATACCAGCGTTGCAGTTTCAACTGCAACAATAGCTGACCCGTTTCAGTTTCACCCCGTCACGGGTCGTCGGAGACAATATTTGTATTTATGTCTTCATATAGTACTGGACCTTTGTATTAGGTTATGTGGCCATCTCACACTACACGATGAGTTCGATTCTATCATCTATATATTAATACGTAAAGCAAAAACTTTGTACCCCGTTTTACGAAAATGCGGATGGAGGAGTATGAAATTTGGCACAGTTAAGGTTTCTATAAGAGCAGCGATAGCTCAGTGGGGAGACCAACAGACTGCAATGCAAAGGGTCCCGGGTTCGAACCCACGTCGCGCACCTCTGACTTTCGGAAGTTATATGACTTTTCGAAAATATGTGCGTATTGAATGACAATTATCGCCTGCTCCGTGCCTCGGAGAGCACGTTAAGCCGTCGGTCCCGGCTGCCATGAACATCTATGGCAGTCGTTATTGGGGAAGTCGACACAAAAGATCCCACTGGGTCGAAGTGTCGCCGGTCTGTACTGACTGGCTCCCACACAAGATAAGATAAGATAAGGTTTATATGAAGAAGGAGGGACGAATGCTTCGTAACTATAGTTACATACATATGTATGTGGAGTAAGTGATAAGTAAATGAAATGAGATTATAAGGGTATAGTTATAGAGAATAAAACCTTAATAACGATCAAATTTTAAATTTAAATAAATTATGGGTGAATTTCGATCACTTGGCGACCGCTAGTATGTATAAATATATGATTAACAGATATTCGTTTCGAGTTTGAATACTTTGGGTCTGTAAGTTCAATGTTTTAAGGTACCTCGCAACTTAGAAGCAATTCCTGATGGAGGCAATGTTTACAAGATTAACAAAAAATCTACTACTATTTGGGTTTCAAATTTTGTTTTGAATTAACATGATATTATATTATGGCCAACAAGACATACATCATTCACATCACGGCCCTTAGTGAGGAGAGATGTATTAAAAGATCTACTTAACAAAAAAATCAAGTATTAGACTCACATTACGCCGGCTGTATTTTAGGTCCTACTCAATAGAAAAGTTTATTACCGTTTACAAAGCACCAGGAGGATTCCCTCACGTAAAATTCTCACTACACGGATGGTGTAGTGATAAAAGAGGTCGCCTTGCCGTTGCCATTGCGCCAAGTGTTGTGGATTCGATACCCACAGCACAAAAATGAGTCTGTGTGTTCTTTGCGTCAGTTGTTTGATTTTTTGTAAGTTCTCCCGCGACACAGGATTTAAAGCTAGTGAGACAGTTGCCTTTAAAAAAAAAACACTATATTCGAGCATCAAACTCAATTCGACCGCATACAAACGCGCAAACATATGCTACAAAAATATAATGATGTTAAAACAGCAATATCATTTAATAAGAAACACGTATTCGTAACGTCCAATGCAAATGCGACTACCATCGAATTCCAACGTACAAATGCATCATTGTGTACGTGATATCATATCCACGTACGATGACGTCACAGAACACTTTCTACTAGCCAGCAGCGTCGGCGATACTCGTTAGCATGTGACGCAAACTCGCTGGTTAAAGCAGTACGCGGCTAATGGGTTTAAAAATAGTTTTCTGACTGTACGTATGTTTTTACACGAGTAGAACTTGTGCATACCGTACCTTTATGGCCTGGCTCTTTTTACAGTATCGATAGCCTAGTTGGGGACTATAAAAGTCTAAATACACGATCGAACATCATGTTGTCGGACCATATTCCATCGTGTGGCGCACAGTGCGCCGAACATTATGATTATTAATACCGGTACGGTGTCTCGATATCAAACTTGGTGCATTACCGGATATATATACCGGTTCATCATGTTCTGATCGTCTATTTGCAATTTAAGACTACCATGCAGAAGTTTCGAGTTTAACTCACGGAATGCACCTCTGAGTTTTCTAAGTTATAGGAATAACAATATGAAATCAGTCCTGTATGTAAGCTATCCCACTGGGTACGAGCCTGTTCTCAGTGCTCAGCATGAGAAGGGTAAGGTCATAGTCTATGTGTGAGAATTCAACATAAAGTTCTTGAAATATTCCAAGTTATATACGTATTCGTTTGTTAATTATCGTATTGGATAGATCCTGAAGGAAAACATTGTTAGTGAATGTGTATGTTTTAGATTTCTTAATTATGTTCTCAAAGATATAAGTAGTCAGTCTAACTCTTCGTACTGAGGAGAGGCTCTTGCGTAACTGTTAGACAGCTTATAAACAAGGCTTATATTATATATAAATTAAAAAATAAATTGTTCTATGAAGGTAATTGGTATTATTGTTCCTCGGTTAATAAGTGGAATTTGATAACCAGATTAAGTTTCTGTATCTGTCAATGTGTTATCAGGTTTCTAGTCAATAAATTCTAAGAAGCAAACTGAAGTATACACTCACATCATGTTGAAGCCAATAGGATTCATCTCTGACTTTGTGTTATTACTAATAATTGCCTAATAGAAAACTGATTAACAGTATGTCTAGTCCGGGAAACGATCCTTTCAAACCTTACGACCAACTGTGAGTGTAAGTGCACTCTAATGCCATGGCCAACTGTACAATCTATCTCATTCACTATACAACATTTTATGCTACACCACTCAACTAAGGAAAGGAAGTAAATGGGTGTAAAAAAAGGTCAATACACATTTCAATGAAACCCAAAGTCCGGAAGGAATGGGCAGTACAGAAATATCCTCGAACATTGCGTGTAAATACAAATGAACAAATATACCGAACGAACATTGTCTTTGAAAAACAATGGCAAGAACAACAAATATCTACACAAATATTATATGGAGAAAAGATTTGTTCTTTTGTTTGTGACGAATAAATTAAAAACCACTGGACTGATTTTTACTACTTTACTTTCGCCATTGCTTTACCAAAAGTAACTTAGGATGTATAACGTCACACTACAAGCTTCGGGAACGCAGCAGTAATTATAAACGTGGGTAAAACCACGTGGCTCAGCTAGTATAATATATATTTATACATGTTTCTAGTTACAGCGTTTTGCTGCCGATTTTTTATATATTCGCATCAAATAGATCATCCAATAAATGGTTTTGGGCTAGACTAGGCGTTTACGTTATGGAAATATGAAAAAAGACATGCCTCAATGGCTTCGTCTGGGGACTTATTTTCGAAGAAAATATATCAAGCCAAACCAACTAATGTAAAATACAGCCAAATTTCATAGACATGTAGTATTAAAACTGATTTTATTTGTTATTTGAAAACCTTAAAGTTTAGATAAAGGAAAAGATGTCGTCGTATCGCATTAAGAGATTAAAAGAAAAGCAGAAGACAGAGATAAGTATTGACTACTCCACCGACAAGACAATGCTTTTAAATTAAAGAAGAATTGATAGTCAAAAGGTATTAATATCTAGATATGCAGCCATTTGGCTGTGCCATTCCTAAGAGCTACAAGCTGCAAATTTCTTCTAATCACTAGATCGTCTACTACAAAAGACAATACTAAAATACATAGATAATAATTTCATGGTTACTATTAGGTTACTACGTACTACTTTAAAGGAGGAAAGTTAAGTCAAACTATGTACCTCTATTTTTCTGTAAATAATTATGATATATATTAATACCTAGGGCCTTTGATATCTAATGGTAAACATAGACGTATAATTATTTACGTCCTATGCAGTAGTCATTACTAAATATCACTGTGGTAAATGTTGTAAAACGATGACTATTCTAGAGTGACTTGGCTGGGAAAGGACTGTGCCTACCGGCCACTGAAAAAATATGTATTTAGATAACTCAAGGAAAAAGCCTTCCATCTAAGAAAATCTAGATTAAGCTAATAAAGCTTAACTAAACAAACCGCCAATCTATAAGGAAAATGGTAAGAAATTTTTCCTAAATCCTTGTGTATTTATTTGACGAAACCTCTGTAAGCTTACGATGGAAAAGTAGGCGTTCTATTATTTAATATCCATTTCTTGTAACCTATATACCCATCCAGAGGGTAAAGGTAAATTTGCGATTACCTTTTTATAGAATAATGGTGTTATGAACTAACTTATAAGTATTGTAGTATATATCATGACGCCTGCATGCCGAAGTGGTTGGCAGATGTGATTATAGCCACATTTTGCTGGCTAGGTTTTATTTTTCTTACTAAATTAGGAGATTTATTTTTATTTTTTTATTTTGTTATTTGGCAAACGTAGCTATCCGTGGCCTCAATGGACTTATCCGAAAATCAGCCCTGCACCATCTACCACGGTGCTGCAGCATTATGCTGAGATAAGTGCCATTTTTGGTCTCGCACTGGCGGTATGATAATACTTAAATTGCGTATTCTTATTTTTTTATTTTTTTTTATTTTTGTATTTCTAATTTTTTCTTTGTATTTTTTTGTTTTATGCCAGTGTAGAGGCGAAAATAAACTGTTTTCTTTCTTTCTATTTCCCATGTATAAAGGCTTAACAAACATTTAAACAACGGACACAAAAACACTTCGGGGATCGAACCCCAATACTCGGTATAGTGGCGAAGCGATCACTTAAATTACTACGCCATACGTGCAGTAAATATTTGTGACTCCTATGAACCGATATACTTTTTGTGGGATCCGTAATATAAAAAAAAAAATTTCACGTTCGAGATATTTTTCAACTTATGAATGAGCTGGAGACAGTTACAATAGTCGCAAAATAAACAAATACAAATTTCTAAAATATTAATATGAAACGCTTTCGATCCGAAGCAAGAAGAGCGTACTCTAGCGTATATTGCGGCAAGCCTGACTAGGTCTACAACATTAACAGCTTAGATTAACAGGGTATTCTAACAGTATTGGCTAAAGAGACAACATGAATACACGTAGATTAAACGAAAAAATATTTGGCAGTCAATTGCATTAGTCAACAGACATCCATAACTAAATCAAATATTAAGGTTACACCAAATATAAAAATAACTAAGCCAATGTCGATATAGAAAAATAAAATCCATGCACAATTCATTTTCCAGTAACATCCGGTTCATAGGATACACATAAAAGCCCCTGCGTGTTATTTACTCAAATAATAGATGCGCCAATATTTTTGCTGTAAAAATCTACGCTCCTATTCTTTATGAAGCATCACCTGTGTCAATATGGCTCCCGTTCCTCACAGACTCAATCGTATTTGCGATACAAATAAATAAAACAGAGACCCACAAATATGAGTGACCTAGATTGTGTTTAATAAGAAATGTCAATATGTAGTCAGAATATTCGTGACGAATGGAAGTTTTCAAGTGTTGTATGCCGTAATGAGACTTCCAAATACTTTTTTATTTATTTTGATTTACTTTATTTTTTAAGAGGAACACTAAGGTCTATTGTTTTTATTATTGGTAAAACGGATATATGTGATATTTAGTTATTCGTAGCTTATAACCTTGATGTGCAAAAAAGCTGACCATATTGAATTAAACTATAAATATCATGATCTCAAGTTTCAGTTTGGTCGAGTTCACGAGGTGCTGCAACCTATTCATGAGAAAAATTCTATTGCTTCTTCATAAAATGAAGTTATTTCTTTTAAAGAAAACTTCGCGAAGAGTGTGCTTTACACCTAGGGTGAGTACACAACGTGTGTATTTTTGTTACTTCAACAAAGACGGCATCCGTCGAGGAACAAAAGTTTCGCAGTTAAGCACAGTTTATTTAGTTTAAAATTATGTATTTCATACACTTTGTGAACAACACACATGTTGGTAATAAATTTTAAAAGTAATATGTAGATGTTACTTTCTTTGACTTGTTCCGGTCTAAGAAATGGTCTGAATTAATCTTTAGTAAACATATATTTAGTTTCAAGCATTGCCCAAACGGAGTAAAAGACAATCCATGAAGGAGGACTACTTTCCTCCCTTATAATTTAAATTCTACATGAGTTAGTGGCTTTAAACAGTTTTATAAACTTTTTAAACAATAAAAACATTTAGGCTTGTTTCAGACGTACCACAACCACAACGACATCACAACGACACACCACAATCACACCACGTGGGCGGGCGCAATGTTGTATTGAGAATGAATAGTAGAATTTACACTGACCACATTTTGCCGTCATTATCGACCACGTGGGTGATACCGACCACATCGCAACCACCAGCGACACCGCGAACTAGCGTCCGACCACATCGCAGATGTCTGCGTCTATGCATCGACACTGCACTCAACAACGAAAACCAGTGTCGAACTGTCTGTCTGCACTTGTGAGCGTCATTGCGTCGTCGCAACCACATCGCAACTTCTAACGACAACTCAACCACATCCACATTTTGTAGGAACCACTGCAAAAAGCTGCAGCGACACTATTCACACATAGCAGTGGTTCTTGATCACCTTTTGTCGCGTCGATGTGGTGTGGTTGTGGTACGTGTGAATGAAGCCTTTTACAAAATATTAAAGTCTCGGTCTTCTTTAACCTATTTATTCGTAACGGCACACCGATGACCAGACACAATCGGTTTTTGATTATGTTTGATATTCTAAGACTTGACAGATTAACTTTAATTTGACTGCACGGATGACGTAGTGGTTTAAGTGATTGCCTCGCCATTACTACTACGTCGAGTGTTGTGGATTCGAATCCCACACGGGACAAAACATTGTGTAATCCACAAATAGTTGTCCCGAGTCTGGATTTTCTTTGGTTCTGTTGTTTGAATGTTTGTAAAGCCTCCCGCGACACATGATTTATTTAGGAATAAAAGACCAAGAAAAAAGACAACACCTGCTCTAGGAAGCGAGAGTTGCGATCAAAAGATTAAAAAAAAATTGCTTATTCTGTAGGTATATGTATGTACTTGCTGTTTGCATAGTTCTATCTAATGTCTTTGGTTCCATAACTTTAAGATAGATTACGTGATCTAAGACGATGTTGTGATGTGAAATACAGTAAATATGATCAATAATTAACATCATGATCTCAGGTCTATATCCCAGAAGTAATAAGGTTCTTATCGAGATTGTTGTCAACGAGATTATTTTCTATCGCGCTCAGTTCTGGACTCCCTGTATTGAGAATTAATAATAATAATATTCTACCACATACACACAACATCATCTAGCCCAAACTAAGCAGAGCTTGTACTATGGGTACTAGACATTGGATAAACATACATATATACTTTTTTTTAATATATAGACATTATACATAGAAACACCCAGACCAAGACAAATATCCATGTTCATGCACACAAATATTTGACAGTCGGTTACACTGACCACTAAGCAATCGAGGCCAAACTTATTCAATTTTTTTAAATTTTTATATCGAGAAATGTTTATAATTCGAGAATTATTCAAATGACAATAAACTTTGCCTAATCCGAATATCGAACCCGTAATCTTAAGCCATCGCATTGACGCTATACACCATCTTAAAACTTTACTAATATTATAAATGCGAATATAAATTTGTTTGTTTATTACACTTTCACGCCTTAACTGCTCGACCGATATTCATAAAATTT
This sequence comes from Catocala nupta, assembly GCA_963675205.1. Lineage (NCBI taxonomy): Eukaryota > Metazoa > Arthropoda > Insecta > Lepidoptera > Erebidae > Catocala > Catocala nupta. The sequence continues at coordinate 28,098,611 of OY776091.1, read as the reverse complement.
CGCATACACATTGTCAGAGGAACAGGAAATGATATAGAGTATCTTTCATCCAGAAAAAAGTTCTGTTGCTAATCTAACTAAACCTACATTTATGTGAGCGAAGCCGCGGGCCATATTTATTACTACCATAAGTAAAAGTAAGAGTCTTCACAATATAGTTCATATAATATTTTCTCAAAGAAGGAAATTCGGTCCTTCCCTGGATTTGCATATGAAAACAATGGGATGGAAAACAGTTTCCGCGTGATTCATACGCGATAACAGTAATCACTGTTTCGGCTTCTGAAGGGTAAGAACCTTACCAAGAACCACTTTCAATGTTTGGAAAGGATTTAAAATAAGTCTTCTGCGATGCATGTATTGATTTATTATTATTTATTATTTGTATTGATTGCCCAATGCAGGAGCGAAGTTATAATAGAAAACAAAAATAGAACACACAGATGGCGTTATGATTTAAGTGATCGTCTCGTCACCGCCATTGCTCGAGTGTTGTGGTTTCGATCCCACGGGACAAAAATATATTTGAACCATAAATAGTTACTACGAGTCGAGTGTTTCTTTATGTCCATTGTTTGAATGGTTGTCTTCTGCGCCACAGGCATTAATTCTAGTGCGGGAGTTTCTTTTTAAAAGCAGTAAGATAAGAAAATGAAATATGTATATACTTAATATGTAACAAAATTACAAACATTATACCTAGTTTTAAATAAACAACGCGATAAAATGCGTATTAAGTAGTTTAATTTCTATGAATAACATTTGCTTTAACGTAAGACAATTTTATACTAATATAGTCTTATTCATATTCATGTGACCATCTCGATGGCGTAGTGGTTAATGTAACCGGATGCCACGCCTAAGGTCACGGGTTCGATTCCCACACAAGTCAAACATTTGTGTGCATAGACATGCATGTTTGTTTTGGTCTGGGTATTTCTATGTATAATATGTATGCATTTACATAAAAAAAGTATATATGTATGTTTATCCATTATCTAGTACCCACAGTACAAGCTCTGCTTACTTTGGGCTAGATGGTGTTGTGTGTACGTGATAGAATATTATATTATTATTATTATATATCATAACAAATATACATGAACATCCGCAAAGGTGTATTTAGAGGTACATTACATCTGCATTACACCAGCTGTAATTTGAGTCCTACATAATAGATGGTGTGCCTATTCCTATTCACTGGACACAGTTCTAATCTCCGTGCTTCTACCGAGAACCTATTTCTAAACAGAAACACCCAATACCACTTTTGTCCGACCCGGCAACCGAACCCGAGACCTCACCTACAACAGTCGTATTCACAATCGCTGCGTCACAAAGAACACACTTAACTTAATACATAAAAACATGTCGTATTTCCTCTTTAGCCCCTAAACCTAATATATGGAAATAGAGATAACCCTATTCAATCTAGTATTCGCTTGATCCAATGTAATTTATGTTGGATTTGAACCCTGATCTGTTCCACGTAAGATATTTTCCCACTTTCCTGGGTACACTATTCAGTTTTGAAAGGAAAACGGTAATTTTGACGAATAGCCCTTTGCTATGAATATGCTGTATTCAGCAGTATCAAGGTTTATGTCGCGTGAAAACGATTTCTCGATTGAATTTCAACTTTAATGTGCTAACGATATAGTTGAAATTGCTTTGTTATATGTGCAAAGGTATCATGCTCGATATTTTCTTTTTACTGTTTCCGTTTGTCCGTCTATTCAGTTTAATTTTGTATATATTCTTATGTGCGATGTATGTACACATATATACATACATATTTGTGACGTTTAACCTTAACATGGAATGGAGTGCATTATTTACAAATTGTAAGTACATTATTGTGCCCACATAATTAATTACACATTAATAGGTATTATGAATAATTATAATGTTTACTGTAAATGCTTAGAGACTATGTTATACAAATTATTTCATATATTGGATTGAGTCCTGAAGAATGTAAAGAACTACTTAAAACGAAAATGTTTTATTTTCTTTTTACATGTAAGTCGACTTCTTTACTGGAGATAAAACCTAAATATAATCGTGGATAACTTTTTTGGTCTTGTGTAGGAATCAAACTCACTACCCTTGGTGCAATGGCCGCGGCGAGGCGACCACATACACCACAGCTGAACGATTATTATTTTTCACCGAACACTATTGATCCTATGTACTTACTGTTACGTAAAATAATTTTAATTAAAGCCAAAAAGGAACATTCTCTTAAAAACTAAGAACATCTTGTAAAACGAAAAACTTGAAATCGTCTTATACAAGTTAGTTAACGAATAAGATTAAAGCCCACCTGTTGGTTAGCGATAACCGTAGATCATGGACGCTTGCAACATCAGATTACTAATTAATTAGCGCGATGCTGGTGCATAAAAAGTTGATACGCTGCCAACACGAGACACAAAGATCGCTAGTTTCCCTACATATATTTTACCTACAATATTCTACTGTACAGTGAAAACATTTATTCATTTAGATGACTAAGTAATGCGTATGAATGTAAGATTGAACTGATGTAGGGAATGGTCTATGCGGTGGAGGTACGTCGGTGGTAGAACTATACCATCTATGCTAATATTATAACAAGCGAGAAACGGCAATGAATTGCCATAAATCTTACAGTTCGAAAAATGGTTCAAGTAATATGCAAAGGTCACGTGATACCACGTGATCTTGCCGTCAAAGATTCATTTCGGGGGTGTATCGACTATGCTGAGTCGAATGGCGTTGACCGCGAGTACGGTTCTTACGGTTCTTGAGTTGAAAGTTGTATAACAGACAGACGGGCGGACAAAGCTGTTGTATAAGAGTTTTTTCGAACTCTAAAAAGGAAAGATTTGATTTTTATGTTTGTTTTTTAATTTCTCAACCGATTTTAAAAATTGTTTCACCATTAGAAAGCTATATTAACACCGAGTAACATAGACATTATTTTATTTTTATTAAAAGTACTGTTATTAACATTACCTAACCTAATTTTACGAAGCCGCGGCCAAAATTTTACCATATTCACCATCACCGTTCACCATCGATCCTTTACTTTTTTAAGATTACTAGCAATATGGGTTACAAATTTGAGTTCTTTTTGTTAGCCTCTCCAAAGCTGGAGATATACGAAAAGAAGGAATCCCTTCTTTCTTCCTTCTTTTTTTTTTAAATTTATTTGATATGCTTTGTCGCTTAGCGACCACACCGCCTTATTAGAAGTAATGCATAGTAATATAATCAACAAAACATTAAATCAATAATTTATACAATTTGTTTGGCGTAATAATACTTTTCCATAATTGTTTTTAGCATACAGTTCATGTTGACATAATTATCTTAGTGACAACGCGAAAAATAGGTTTAGGTTGCCGCGGGGTGGCCCTTGGGCCACTTCAAGCGGCCGGTTGTTATAGGTATAATATATAGGTACAATTCAAGTTTATGATTATGCTTAAAAATATGCGTAAGCTATTATGCGTAAATAATGTTATGTTATGCGTATTAATGTCTTATAATGGATAGAGCACCACGCTAGAATGCTTATAAGGACGAGTTGGTTACGAGGACTACCTCAGTAGTTTCGTTGCACTACTGAGGTCAAGGTATAGTAGGTAGAGGTTGTTTGCGTTTTTCGAACCCGCAACCTCTCGATAGCAAATCCAATGCCTTATCCTTTGAGCTACCGCTGCTTGCTGCTAACTACTTGCATTGTTTCGAAATCAGTGCAAGCGGTGCATTGTCCGTGTGAATAAAACAAAATAGCATTGCGCCATCTAATCTATTACAAACAAAAAAAGAACGTATGTATGCTTTTATATTAATACAAACAAAGGTCACCCATCAAAGATTTGATCAACGCAAGGCCCCTCGACCGTGTACTAAAACGTCTTCAATGTATTCACAGGTAAACTACCTATAAAGTGTTGTCACGTGAAAGGGAACGCAGGTTATAGGCTTGTAATAACTAAACACTGTGATATCGACATGATAGTAAATCTTCTAACATAATCCCGAACGTTACATATGGGCTTTTAGACGTCACGACACGATGCCGATACGATATTATTATTACAGCGTACCGTTTAAGTCAAAGTCTAAAATCATTTATTAATTTAGGTCACGAAGTTTCACTTATGAACGTCAAAATATATAGGTTATGGACTGAACTTAATAAAAGTTCATAATCATAATCATAATCATAATCCTTTATTTGTGAAACATAGGTTAGATACAGGTGTTAGTGTTATTATTTTTAAGTACCACTACGTCTTACCACATTATGTGGTGTACAAATAATATTCAATAGAAATAAAGTTACAAAATATAATAATTACAAGTCAGATAGTAATTAAATAATAGTTTAAATAATAATACTTGCAGTCAAAATAGTAAAAAGAAAATAATTATAATGTCACAATTTGAAATCTTTGAAGCAGTGTACATGTCACACTGAAATTAAATTAATTTTATAGTAATAGGAATAATTATGTCAATATGATAATTACAGCATTATTATTATTACATATTTTTATCATCGAGTTACTGAAGTTACATTTAGATTAGTTGCTAGGTTCAGGCAAAGGGTTGAGCCTATGAGCCCTGAAAGAAACCCATGACCACTCTTTTAAATCGTAAATCTGTATATATAATAATGTTGCTGTTCTAATAGATAGTAAGCTTATTCTTGATCAGCATGTCGCATCCGTCACCAATAAAGCGTTTCGTATGTTGGGATTTGTATTAAGAATAACAAAGGATTTTAAACGTCTAGCCACCCTATTACTTCTTTACAAAACCATTGTCCGGCCAATATTGGAGTATGCGTCTGTGGTGTGGAATCCCCAGTATAACGTATATATTGACCAAATTGAAAGGACCCAAAAGAAATTTATGAAACACATCACTTGGCGATGTGATAAAAATTTAATTACACCACATGCTAATGAATTGGTTGTGTCTAATTTCCCTACCCTAGAATTTAGACGAGTAAAACATGATTCAGTTTTTCTTTATAAGATTATAAGCAATCACGTGGACTCCCCTTATCTTTTGAGTAAAATAAGCTTTGGATGTCCACGACTTAGTGCACGAAAGAAGTCTGTCTTTCATATTCCTGTTGCTAAGACCAATTATGGTATGAACACTTTTACCCGAAGATCTTGTCGAGCATATAACAACTTAATTGAAAGTAGTGAGAGCAATGATGACATAGACATATTTCATATATCTCTGGCTAAATTTAAAAGATCGCTTGCCAATAATCCGTCACAATAGTTAATAATACATATCATATAATACAAATATTATATTGTTATACAAATTGTTACTTATCTTGTTTGGTTCTATAGTCTCTTAATAGTATTTTAATATCCGTCACAGAATGTTAAAGCAATGTGTGGAAACTCTTCTGGATTATGTATTATTTGTATTTTACTGTCTTCATGTTATATATCATCTGTTTGTTTCCCAAAGAATAATAAATAAATAAAATAAAAATAAAACTCTTCCGTTACTGAGTGACTGACAGACAACGCACAGCCGAAACTACTGAACGCAAGAAGCTGAAATTTGGCATGTATGTTCTTTGGAGGAGAGTGTATGCGAGCACTAAGAGAGGATTTTTGGAAATTCCTCTCCGAAGGGAGTGAAAGGGGTGAAAAGGCGCGATATAACCAAATTCCACGCGGGCGAAGCCATGGGCGGCAAGCTAGTTAAATATAATCTCAATATTTTACAACTCATACCTATCAATAAGCAGAAGCAGCCATTATACCACATATTAAAAAAAAAAATAACAATTATTACTTATTAATATAATGTAGATGATCCAATTAGTAAATACAAAATATGATTTCCAATTTGTATTTATTTCGTGTTGATATATCTAACCGCTGTTCATAACAAATTACATTACTTAAAAAATAATACATTGCCTAATACTAACTAATAAAAATATATAAATGCGAATGTGAGTATGTTTGTTTGTTACGCTTTCATGCCAAAAAATTATTGACAAAATCTACATTAACGCAAGCGAAACCGGGTGCAACATCTAGTTGATTAATGAAATGCAGTAGCCTATGTTCAATATATCGGATCTTATAAATACCTACATAAAAGAGAAGTTACAGACATTGATGAGACATCGTACTTTCCTTACAAATTGTATAAAAACATACATACATACATACATAAATTCACGCCTGTTTCCCAGAGGGGTAGGCAGAGACTACGGATTTCCATTTGCTACGATCCTGACACACTTCTCTGGCTTCACTCACTTTCATAACATTCCTCATACACGCTCGCCGGTTTAAATGATAAACGATATAATAAAAACATGAATTAAATAACAAGCTTTGTACAAGTTACCATTAGTACCATTAGTACGAGAATTCAAGTTTTCAAAATACGAGTATTCAAGGTTCTGGCAGCCACCGTTAGGGCCACGTGTACGGTCACACGGATTTGTCGTATACGCCTTATACATATGTATGTTGAAGAGGCATCACGACTCGTTTCTCTCCAACTGATACTAGCACTAGCGCTGGAAGTGCTACTGCAGACTATTCTGTCTCAACCCTGAGCCCGATTATCATCAGACAAGAAGTTATTAAGATTTCTGTCGCAAAAGAAAAACACCATAGCTCATAGCCAGTTGCACTCGTTGATCGGTAAACGATTAGCGAGGTTAAGCAATGTTGGGTGCGGTCAGTCTTTAGATGGGTGACCGCTTAGTGGTATTGCATCTGAGCGTCTCCGTGCTTCGGAGGGTACGTAAAAAGTCGGTCTCGGTTGTTGCCAAATTGACAGCAATCGTTAAGCCATGTCAGAGGCGTACGGGCTTAAACAACTCTTGACAAAACTTTGGCCATTAATCACACGACAAAGAAAGAAAGATAATGTCAGTTATGTATAATAATATCAGCCATGTTTTAAACGGTCCCACAGCTAGGCCAGGCCTCTTCTCAGTCTGAGAAGAGGCCTGACCTAATCCATCGCGCTGGCCTACTACGGTTGGCACATAACTTCGGAAAGTTAAAATTCACGCTTTGACATCGAACTCGAAACCTCTGCGTGGCAGTCGATCGGTTTTCCACTACACTATTCTGCTCATTAATATTACTATATAGCTATACAATAAATTATTTGTTAACTGGTGTAATAACTATAAACTAAAACATAGTCACTGATGCTAATTTTAATACTACAATCGTACACACACAAACACTTTTAAATTAGCATTACAAAAACAAAATTTATGAAATGTTATGTCTAAAATTCTATGTATCCGTGTCGTATCCGCATCGTCTAGCATTAAAAGACCGCATATCTTGACCGTATTCACCAAAACCATAAAGGAGACCATGTTTATTGGTCATAAACAAGATGATTCATTGACATAAGCTCAACTTTATTACACAACTGACCGGATGTTATGTAAGATGTTCAATTCACTTTATATTAAAACTGTTTGACCAAGTTTTTGAAGTAAATAGCTAAGATAATGTATGTTTGTAGGATATCTGTAATTAAGATAGTTATGTCAGTGTAAACGGGGTTTTTAGGCTGCTTGTTTTGATCTATTGTGTTTATTGATGAGCCATAATTTTTGTAGCAGCGATAGCTCAGTGGGGAGACCAACAAACTGCAATGCAGAGGGTTCGACGCGAGTTCGGTAAGAGTTCGAACCCACGTCGCGCACCTCAGACTTTCGGAGGCTATATGACTTTTCGTAATTATGTGCGTATTGATTGACAATTATCGCCTGCTCCGTGCCTCGGAAAGCACGTTAAGCCGTCGGTCCCGGCTGCCATGAACATCTATGGTTATTGGAAAGTCAGTGCCCGATAATATCCTGACACTGATCTAGCCTTAGGATATCGTTAGCCTTCGGGTTGCGGAGGTCAGGTGGCAGCCGCCCCGTGTAAAAACTGATCCAGTCAAATCCGGTTAGACCAGAAAAGCCGACCCCAAGTAACTTGGGAATAATAAAGGCTAGGGAGAAGAAGATTGATGAGCCATGATTAGATATTACATATTTATTATACTTGGTCTGCCAAGTAGAGTTTCATACCTAAATACGTAGTGACTGTTTCTACTGAGAATTATAATACAAGAGTGTTTGTTTATGCCCTTTGTTGAAGCCGGTTTAAGTCATCGCCTAGCCGCTGCTGGTGCGGGTTCGAATCCCACACAGAACAAAAAATTTTGTGGCCCACAAAAGATTGTTCTGAGTTTGGATGTTCTTGTGTCCGTTGTATGAATGTTTGTAAAGACCCCCGCGATACAGAAATAACACTTAGATCGGCAATGTCTTCTTTAAAAATGAAAAGTATAAAGATATGTGATATTAAATAACACTTAGAGCGGCAATGTCTTCTTTAAAAATGAAAAGTAAAAAGATATGTGATATTTTTGAAAGAAGTAGCAATAAGTATGAATAATGCATAGCTTCGGTTAAACATTAAAATAATATCTAAATGTATACCAACGTATGGTCTCAATTATCAGGAGTATCTATGAACGACAATATAGGCCGTCCTCAATTATTCTTACACCAAATGTATTCTTCGTCTATTTATGGATTATGGATTGATCTTAGATTATTATAAGCCTTTGACCCATTCAAAGGTAAAAGGTTTTCATTCATACAAAGATGTTCCGAGAAAAAGCCGACAGATAGATGTACCGAAATAGGTTAGAGATCCAGAAAGCCAAAACAAAACGCCTGGCTAAAATAAAGCTTCCTAGTTTATTATATGATGATAAAGAAAAAGAGGGTAATAAACACAAATTGAAAACGTCAATAGCTAGAGCTGTTTGTCTTAATATACCTCGCAAACAAAAGTTAGAAATAATAAAAATTCAGTCCGCTTTCTGCTGTAAATCTCACAATTACTTTTTAATGAAGCCGTATTCAACACTTAATATCTAGAGAGCTCTTAATAATGCTTGTTGTGAACTAAAATTTCATTAACTGTATTGATTAATGGTGTTCTTCTAAACAAAATAAATGCTTGCTGAGTGCCATATATCATTTAGTATGTCAGGGGTCGTATTCTCGATAGGCTTAATCACTCTCGCTTCGAAACGTATGAATTAGAAATACATCGTGAATTTATGCAAGGGCTAAGGCGTTACCAGACTTGCGCTGACTTTTGCAATGAGTAAATGCGCGATTTGACGATATAGCCTATCTATAAATGTAACCAAATTCAAAAATATATGAGTCACAATGTAAAACTTTGTAACGTCAAAGTTACGTTCATTAATGTTAACTTACGACGATGACTAAACCAGCCATTTTATTTATTGACAATCATGTATTTTATGCCATTTATTTTTATTTTGTTTTACTTATACGTTAGATTTGCTAATATTAGTTAAGTTGTATGTAATTATTGTTACTTTTGGACATGTAAATTATAAGTATTAAAGTTAAAGTTAAAGTTAGCCATAGCAGACGCGAAATATATCTAAGGAATCAAACTTTAACATTGTTTTTTTATTATTAACTAAGCCTTTTTAAACCGTAAAATGGTGGAAGAAAATATTTTAGTACTCATCACTCTACTCTACATGTCTTTAAGTAATTATTAAACATCGATAGCCCACGTTCAAATTCGAGCCGCTTACATAATTATATTCTATTCTATTACAATGCAATATTTACTATTCACATTTAATTACAATAGTAAATATACATACAACGAAACTAATAACCAATAACTAGCTTATAATTAATACTTTATAGAAAATAAATACATTTCTTATATAAAAAAATTAACAGAATTATATTCTGATATACAAAAAATCTTCGCTACTATATATAGAACGAGCACGTCGTACTCTTTTCTGAAATGATTTCCCTTCGGATATGGAATATTTTCGTTTACGAATAAACGAGAAATTGCAGTTATACCAACAGTGAATAATACAGTCATTAAAAAATAATCCCTAGGTAAGTTGATTCCAATAAAATCCCGAGGTGGTTGTTGGAAAGTCCATGTTAAATATAAAATGAAGGAATTATTAAAATATACGAGGAATCGTACAATTTTCTGATACATATTTTGTGGATATTTACGTGAAGGTAGTAAAATATTAATTACATTTATATTTCTCGTTGCTTCTTTAGTCTCGTAGGATAATTTGTCATTATGATAGAGGCCGAACGCGGGATCCCGAGTTAAATTCTACGGGTCTGGTCAAAGTGTTACCGGCTTTTTCCGTTGATAAACGCTGAGTACACAATGGTGGCAATAGGTTTGACGCATTTAAACTAAGATGGCGAAATATGAGTGTAATATACTTATGTCTGCCACAATATTCGGTACTATTATACTTTATTTTATGTTTTTCATTATTTGTATATTTTTTATTATACTATAGTTTAGTAGCAGTAAAATACAAATTTACGTAAATGGTAATATTACATAATATTGTCTTCCGTTAACGCGAATGTTATTCATTGAAATTAAACTACTATATACGGATTCTATATATCTCCCCGTGACCATGGCTGCTGAAAAGCAACCGAAACGTCGGGGAAAGTGTAAACTTATATACAAATAGTTTTAATAATTTTATTAGCATAAAAATTAGTAAAATTCGATAGTAGTAGTAGTGTAACAGTTTTCAAAATTATGTAATAAATACAGTGTTAAATAAACAACGCGATAAAATCCGTATATAGTAGTTTAATTTCAAAGTAATATTACATATGCTTGTAATCAATTGGAGGAATCAGAACTGTCACTCCTTCATACAGGTTATACCGTAACCTAGTTAGGAGATCAGAACTGCACCCACTTTAATTGTGCCAAATCAGTAATTTTACCATGTATAAACTGTATACCCATATACCGCAATATTTGAAAATTATCAATAAAGTTTATTATTATATTATTACAATACACAGGGCGACATAGGCGTCGCATATTATCGTGTATATCTTTTATTTATTTAATGTTTTGAGCTGAGAAGCAATAGTTCAAAAATAACTTATTTGCTTGTGTCAAGAAAGGATTGGTGTCTTTATTGCGATGGTTGTGAAGGTAGGATATATGTATCTACCGTAAATCTAATGCTTTAACCCTTAAGGCTGTACCGCTACAATTCACTTAAGAATATATATACAGTTACAAACTACATAATTATATCACTTTACATATAAACATATACAGGGTGTCCGGTAATTAATGGATAACCTTGAAATGTCTTACAGTAGAACTGAAGGCCGTTCAGAAAAATAGAAATAAAAGAAAAAAAAAATATATATATATTAAAAAGTGTAAGCCATATTAGCATAGCATACTTTTGACTGTCTATCTATTAGCATAATTAGTGTTTTATAATAAAACAACAAAAAACCGATGGATTTCATTCATTTATGGTCGTAGTATACAAAAAAGTTATACATGGTAATTAAAAAAAAACACATATCTCAGGTAGTAGTTAGGATAGATTTTTTTCACATTTTTTTCTGAACGGCAATCAGTTCCACTATAAGACATTTCCAGGTTATCCATTAATTACCGGACACCCTGTATACTGTGACATGTTCTATAGTATTCATGCTTTTGTTGGTTCTATTTTGTACTCGCTATATCGTGCGTTTGATCATACAAGGTAACTAGTCTGTGACCACCGTTATTCGTCTCCATATATTTAAATACCATTTGTCGTCTTACGTTGTGACGGAGGCCGTGAACTCACGAAAAAGGACTTTAATATTTAAGTAGTATGCATAAGATAGTATATGAATGCTAAGTGAGTGTGCAAGGGGGTAAAGTTAAGAGATAAAGGAGTTATCTAAAGGAGAATTGTTGGAGGTATAGACTCAGAAACGGGTAAGCAGCGTGATAATGGAATTAGCTTCACGGAGGTAATGAACAATATGAATATGAGGATAGAATATTAAGTTGAACACTTCATATACTGTGTTACTAGGTTGAGGTGTCACAAGCGTCAAATCGCAAATGAAATATGATTAATAAGATTACTAGCAATTTGGTTTGCAAGTTCTAGTTGTATGAATATTCTTAATTTATAGCACAATTTTGGAGTGGGTTTATGTCGATTAAGTAATAGATCGGATCAAAATCCATGTTTTTTTGTTTCATGTCCAACGATATATTTTATTTTTGGATCGCTGCTCAATAAAAGACCAGCAGCATAAAAAGCAATTTGGCCTTGTTTCCGAATTAAATATATGTAATTTTAGTCGGCAACTTTTCGTTCTTCTTCAGTAACTTAGTAAATTCACTAACCTATATATTTTGACGTTCATAAGTGTAACTTTGTGACCTAAATGAATAAATATTTTTTGACATTAATTTGACTTTGCTTATTTGTAATAAAAAAACGCAGTTTCACATATTATACCTATGATGTTAATCACGATTGTCAGTCATGATATGGATATGCGATCTTATGGAGCATGCTGAACTTTCTCGCACGTATCTGTCCATAGGTTCAATCCTTGCATGGACCCAAAAACTAACTTGAATATAAATTCAGTAACCAGAAATAAAACATGATGAGTAATTATGGAAGAAAAAGAAAAATGGCAGGATAAGGATGACAATCGTCAAAAATAATGTTGGATATAGATCGGAAGGCTCATAGTGACTTTACCTCAGACTTCGTATACGACTACTAAGTTTTAGGTATAAGTTTCCAGTATGAGTGCGCAAAAGTTTAATGACTATGTATCAGCTATAACCACCCTTTTAAAAGATTCTGAATTTTAGAGTATGATAGAGGTCGATTAGAGAAACGAAGACCATATAATATAATTTTGGTCAAAACTTAATTTAGGTCACTAATCACCATCTATAACTACACAAACAAATAAAATTGAAGTGTATGTTTGTAATGTCAAAATAACAGCTTTTTACTAAGTGCATATGAAAAATTTTCGTCTGCCTTTTATTTGTTCTAACTAATCTCTGAAACGGCTGGACCGATTATAACGAAATTTTCATTGGCATATAGTTGAAGTTATAAGGAGTAACTTAAGGTCCTTTTTTTGTTATGTTCCACGCGGGCGAAGTCGCGGGTAACAGCTAGTAGTTATTTTCTAAGAATTATGTTGATTGCTTAGTCATCAATCAGTAGTTCATTCTATACGATGTTACTATTTTTAAAATGGAGGAGACTAAATCTGTGTCTAATTCAAAATGATATGTACATACATATTATAGTTTTCAGCGTATTATATTGAAATGTCTGGTTAATCTTATGATGGCAGCATATTATAAGCAACAGATACGTAAAGCTGGTACTCTTGGTTGATGCGAGTAACAACGGCAATCGTTACGGGGTAATCTTCTCTATTTTAGCGTATTCTATTTATTTACCATTAAGCTATTTTCTATTGAAAGTGCATAAGGAAAGTATTGTATAAAAAATAAACAAGTATGTAGCATGTTCATGAGACAGTTATAGTTTTCACACATAGAAAAACTATTTGAAAATTCTCAGCCATTCTTTTGTTGAATTAAATTTCTCTATAAATTGAAATTAAATTACTTTATACGGATTTTACAGCTATTATTATATAATTTTAAAACATTAAACTGCTATTGAAATTAAACTACTATATACGGATTTTATCGCGTTGTTTATTTAACACTCTATTACATAATTTAGAAACTGTTACACTACTATACTATACTATTAAACTTTACTAATTTTAAGCTAATTAAATTATTAAAACTATTTGTATTTAAGTTTACACTTTCCTCGACGTTTCGGTTGCTTTTCAGCAGCCATGGTCACGGGGAGACTAAGATGGTAGTTGTCTCAATCAACACTTTTCTAGTTACTGTTTCCTTCTATGCTATTTAAATTATAAAACCTATTTAGATTTAGATTTATTTTAAACCTTGTGACTGTGAGTCTCCCCGTGAAAATGGCTGCTGAAATATTTCAAAATAACGTTATAATACTGTTTTATAAAAATTAACAACGCGATAAAATCTGTATTAAGTTGTTTAATTTCAATGACATTCGCGTAAACGTGATACATTCGCGTAAACGTAAGATGATATTCACCATAAATATTATTTTAGCAGCAGAAGTAGCTGTTGAGCTCTTTGTCGTCTAAAACGGGCTGTTATAATTAATTCGCAAGAAAGCAAACCAATTTCGCCGCACCGAAGGGGTATTGATTTAATAGAAACGAAAATTTTCAGTCGCCGGTCGAATAATAGATTATGATTCTGGTAGACAAACACATCGGCTATAACCTTTGTAAGTAGATTATTGGAAAAGCCGACCGGTAATATTATTATTTGATACTTCAGCGCTAATAATTTACAGAGTTGGTTTATTTAATGGAAAATGCCGGATAGGCGATACTTTCTGTTCAACAATTAAATGTGGCGCCAGTGGGTCTGTTACCAGTTTGCAAACTGCTGCAACTGTTAAATATTACAAATTAATTAAATTTCAGTGATTCATTATATTTCTAAAACAAAAATTCGGTTTATGAGCGTGTATTTTGCGAATACACGCTTTTAAACCAAATTAGTTTTGAACATTCATTAAAATGCCAATAGTTCGTTTCCAAAAGCTTCGACCATTGGAAATAGAGTATTTAACCAAATTGAAAATATTGCAAAATTTGTAGCAAAATGTGGCTAGACGACTAACGATTTTCGCCAACGTTCTAAAGAAATTTAAAGAAATCTTAATTGATTATCGATTTTTTAGAAGAAGAAATCGTGTTAATAAACGGGCAGCGTTAAATAAGTTAATCCCATAGCTCATTGATGAACATTTAATTGTGGAAATTAGTATAATTTGCTATCAAATGGCGTCACAAGTTGAAAGTCCCACAGATAATTAGAACTACATCACAGTTAGCGTTCAGTGAGGCGACAGGCTGTCGGTGACCGCTGATTGATGAGCACGGCGGTCAATCGATGACACTACTAACGATCGGTTCGATGTACCACATGTTCCGACATGAAGGAATTTTGTTAGGAAAATGCTTTTCTTACACAAGAGTATCTGAACTTACAAACTAATGCGAATATGAGTTGGTTAGTTTGTTACGTTTTCTTGCCTTAACTACTCCACCGTACATCATGAAATTTCATATACACGTGGTCAGAGGTACAGAAAAGGACAGGGTAACTTTCATCAAGAAAAAAGTACTGTTGCTCAGGGATGTAAATCTCTTGACAACTTCTACATTAACGCGCGCAAAGCCACGAGCAAATTCTAGTAATATTATCAATGTGACTGTGAGTTTGTTTGTTTATTTTTTTCACGTTTCCACGCTTGGCTCCTCGACCAATCTACACGAAATATCGAATACACGTTGTCAGGGGTTCAGAATAGGACTGTCCGAGCAATTGAAGTCGCGGTCAAAAGCTAATATATTATAATAAGATAAATATGATAAGATATAAGAACAAACATACTTCATAAAACTATTATTGTTATACAAATTTATGCACAGCATTATTTCCAGTCGAACATACATCAGTTCGATATACATACATATAAACCATTTTTCTAACGTCCTATTAGGTAAACCACAAAATATACGATATAACGATTACCTAACTCTGAAACTACTGAACCGATTTAAATAATTCTTTAACTATTTGAAAGCTACTTTATCCAGTATTACCATAGGCATATATACAATTACACCACGAGTCACGGGCGCGGCGCAGCAATTATAAACGTAGGTGATACTACAAGATTCAGTGAGTTGCAAAAATGCATACCCATTTAATGTATAAGGCGGTAATTGACGCTATCTAACGGAAATCGATACAAGAACATTTAAATAGTTTATATATATCGTAATAGATGGCGGTGCACTACTATAAAATAAAAAAACGAGATTAACTCAATTTATTTAAATTTACTTTAAACATTTTTTTAATCTCTATTCTAAATAGTTTATCTAAGAAAGAACACAATTTAACACGAACAACACGAATTACAAATCTATACTAATATTATAAAGCTGAAGAGTTTGTTTGTTTGCTTGAACGCTCAGGAACTACTGGTCCGAATTGAACATTTTTTTTAGTGTTTGCTAGCCTATTTATCGAGGAAGGTTATAGGCTATATAACATCACGCTATAACCAACGGGAGCGGCGCAGTAATCATAAACGCGAGTGAAACCGCGGGCACATCTAGTGAATTTATAAATTTAAAGTGGATAGTTTATTTTATAGATACTTTCGATGACTCGCTATTCTGTTCGTCGAGTGTTCACAGGATTTTGGACCTTAAGGTATCCATGCACTATTACAGGTGACTTTACAGCTAGAGTTGTATAAAATAAAATTGTTATAATAATATGTTGAATAATAAAATGTACTAACTACTGACACATTATTTGGAATTATGCATCTTTTTATGTAGAATCTAAAGCCTAAAGTTGTAGTTAACTGCCTAATGTAATTGGTCAATATAGACATGATAACCATTCAGAGGTATATGGAAGTAATAATACATTACGTCCTATAAGACAGACAGATAGAACTGGCCGTAATAAAGAGCTTTCTCGACCACCTAGTATAAACCACAGCAACCCTATACCATAATTTTGTATTCCACTTCATTTTATTATTAACTCTAATAGCATTTTAATAAGATTCAAATTTCAGTGATGTGTTCAAAATTACTGTTCCGCCGTAAAAGACAGAACGCGATCTAATTAAGCAACTTTGAAGTTACACCCGGTCCACTCAAGGTTACCGCTGCCTTGCATTAGAACACATTAGGAGACCTTCGCGTTTAATGGTGCTCGGACTATATATAAATTTTATGATGATGAATGTATGGCAGTACATATGTATGTAGTATACTACAGTGAAGAAGATAACAGAAGTTTGGTAATATTTTCGGAGAATAAATGTCACTGCAGAGGCCTTACTAAGCTGTAATTTTTTGGAATGGCAGGCATAATTGAAAACATATTGTGTCTGGCCGCCGGTGTGCCGTATATATATATATATATATATATAATTTAATCTAATTTAATTTTGTTTTATAAAAATTGGTTATGATTTTAATTTTAATTGAAAATAATGGCCGGCCATTCTTTTTTTTTAATATAGAACATTCAGTCACAATTGTATATTCTTGAAAATCCATTTAAGTATGAAATTATAATACCCAATTTGCCAGTTATATGTAGGTGTTAGTAGGACGGGAGCTTATGGTCATTTAACGAGCAAAAGTTTCTAGACTCAATGCTACTACTAATCATTTCCCTTCATATTGTTTTAACTAATTCACAGGATTTAGTAATGGAAAACAGACTGTGAATATTTGTAAAGACCCCGCGATACAGGAGTATCTTCTAAAATTATTTACATTAGTACATGAGGAGCTCTCAGACACGGAACAGCTATTTAAAGACCACACAATTTTTATCTGTGTGAGAATCGAACCTACAACACTCAGCGCAGTGACGATGACGATCCGACTACTTAAGCCACCATACACCATACGTGCAGCACAGTAAACATTAATACAAGCGTGCAGGCTATTAATCATAATAGACAAATCATAGTCCCAAGAATTAAATACGGAATGCAAATAAATACGAGTATAAGCGCTAACTCAATCCGCCAGATCACGAAGTTATCATTTTAAAATATTAATTTTCATGTATCTAGTCTAAATACACATAGAAATAATAATAATAATAATATTCTACCACATACACACAACACCATCTAGCCCAAACTAAGCAGAGCTTGTACTATGGGTACTAGACAATGGATAAACATACATATACCTATACTTTTTTTTTGTAAATACTTACATATTATACATAGAAACACCCAGACCAAGACAAACATACATGTTCATGCACACAAATGTTTGACTTGTGCGGGAATCGAACCCGCGACTTCAGGCGTGACAGTCGGTTACACTAACCACTACGCCATCGAGGCCGTCGAAATGAAATTAAATGAAATGAAATTTTTTTTATTACCAAAGAAAACAACATCTTTTGTTCGTACCCAGTGGCCCCACACTAGGCCAGCCTGTTCTGTGGGTGCCTACGTTTACCAAAACGCTTACAAAGTATGCTCGGTCGATATCATGAATCTTAAATTAAAGTAAATAAATAGCTTAAGATAAGTATTTAAGATAGGTATTTATTTGTATGATATTTGTGTTATAAATGTATACATATTTATTTATAAATAATATATTTATACACTTACAATATATGTATATTATATTATTTTTTTTAAATTTAATAATTAAACCAGAACTGATCATATCAGGTGCACTAAAAGGTTTTCGGTTCGATCATTTGACAGTGTAAGGAGCTAGTCTGTGATTTGTATCTTTGCCTCACTTACGGAACATTCTTTAATATCACATAAGCCAGATTATACATCTAGACTAATACAAGAGGAAATATTTTATTTTTCAATTTGTTTGTATCTAAGTGTTAAACTCAAAAACTACTCAACCGATTCTAAAATTCTTTCTCCATTAGAAAGCTATATTATCACCGAGTAACAATGACTATATTTTATTTAATAAAGGCACTATTACTAACATAACCTAACCTATTTTTACGCGAGCGAGGCCGCGAGCAAATACTAGTATAAAACTATTGTATTGTACATTCCTGAGATCAATGTACTAAATTATACTTAAGTGTAGTTTTTAACAGCATTATAAATGAATGCTTGAGTGAATGCATGCTTGTAGCTCATGTTATTGAACAAAAGAGAGAGTGAATGACGTAAGTCGATTTAAATTCGTTCATTAACAATGTGATAAAGACGGATTACATTATACTAGTAATCCGCCCTAGTTTCGCTCTACTTCATAAGTCACTAAACGAAATCTGCGATTTCTTTTAAAATATTTCGATGGGATACATTTTGTTGAAGATTTAGTTCCAGCGAAACACCCACCATTCAAGACATCGAGTTAGCACACCTGGGTAGGTTTAGTCGGTATGACCCGGGACTTTAAATCTTTTCCCGGGTAAGCCAGACGTACCCTCTCCCATAAAGAGAAACACGTAAATGATCGAAGACCCCAGGTTTAAAAAAAGAAAAGGTATATGTTTCGAAATTTCATCACGTTCCACGTTTCGCTAGCTGTCATTTTGCTTTGAACATTATCATATATACATATACATAAGTATGCCTATTGCAGTCCATCTGACACGGTTCCAGCCTACGTGTTACGGTAGTAAAAATGTTATAACCGAAAAACGTAATAACACTACTCAACCTGGTTATCAAAACCCGGGACTTCAAGCACTCGCATTCACTACCTATGAAATTATGAATATAATACCTAACCTAAATAATCTTTGTATGTATTGAAACACAAATAAATCATATTTTCTTTCTTTCTCTGTGCTACCAAGGCAGTTCCTTTGTAAATGTTCTATCTATAAAGGCAATATGTGATAAGTTATTTATTATTAAGAGAATCTCTTATTGCATCATGACACATTGGTGTCAATTAGCGCCGGAGGCTTGCGACCTTGGCATTATAATGTATTCAACCGGTATATCGCAATTTATTGTCGTTGATCGCAAAGTAGTGTAGTGTTTCCAGGGGCAGCGTAATGTTTCTATAGGTAATCTTGTCACAGTTAAAGAGGGAGTATTGTGAGTTTGATCCCCCTAAAAAGGCTATCAGTGCTAAACATTGTAGGTTTAAACGCCACAAAGTGTGTCTAATGTTAATATTCCGTTGATGTATCGTAAATTCGTCAACTGTCTAATGCCACTGCGAGGTAGAGTTTGTATCCAATTGCGGTAAAAATAATATTAATTATTAATTACATATATGTAAATTTTGTTTTTCTTTGTTCAAAAAGATTACTAGATATTTAGGTTTCAAATTACTAGTATTCTTGTTAACCCAGCTGAGATAGAATGCTTGTATTGGGAGTAATAATAATAATATCATTTATTGCGAATATAGGTTTTAACAAAGGTGTTACATAATATTCAGAGCTTCTATATTCTGCTATTTAGCATGCAACGTTTTTATAATAGAATATAGTATCTTGGTTTAATTTATTTACTATGTAATTAATCTTGAATAATACGTTATAACGGTCAGTGCATATTTTAATTTAAAAAGAATATAATATCAATACCTCAATGTCAAAACAAATATTTTAAAATGTCCGGTACTTATAATAAGCATTAGAGAATAATGTCAAATTAGGTTATTAATTATTATTAGTCAAAGAGATTTAGTCAAAGAAAATTTATTAGAATATGTCAATATATTTGTACGGATTAATTATGTTTTGTCATTAAGATATTCTGTCACATTATAATATGCTTTCTTTATAAGAAATTGTATAAGTGAATCTTTTAATTTGTCTACATTGCTACATTTCAATATTTCTTTAGGTAGATGGTTATAAATTCGAGGAGTCATACAAAAAACACTTTTACTAAACTGAGCAGTTCTGTTTGCAGGAAAACACACTCTAGTCTTATGACGCTCACTCAAGGGCGATTTAAACAAAGTCTTATTCATGGCAACAAACATAACAATCTCATATATATAAATACATGGCAGGGTTAAGAGCTTTAGGTCAATAAAGACAGATTTACAGCTATCAGTAAAATGAAGTTTACAAATTGCTCTCACGCAGTAAGTTCACGTCGGTAGTGCTATGGATGGGATTCGAACCCGCGATCTCTCGATCGCAAGTCCAATGCCATATCCATTGGGCTACCTACAGTTCCCTATCTAGAGTAGTATCATTAGCCTAACTAATGAAAGTCGAATATGCAAACCTTTATATTGAAAGCAAGAATAGTTCGAAGTTAAATGATAATAGTATATCTTTTTTTAAACAATACAAACATTTATTATCGTGTTACGTTTACGTGAATGTTATACATTGCAATGAGAATACATTATACTGATTTTATCGCGGTTTATTTTTAATAGTTTAATCTTAAATTTGCTTTATTACCTTAATAACTTGACCTAACTTGATATAAAAATAATCTAATGAGTATATAGTAATCAGCAACGATAGTCTAGTGGGAGACCTTGAACTGCCACGCAGAGGTCTCGAGTTCGATCCCAAGGCACGCGTCACTGACTTTTCGAAGTTATGTGCGTATTAAATAGTTATTTATCGCTCGCTTTAACGGTGAAGGAAAACATCGTGAGGAAGCCTGCATGTCTGAGAGTTCTCCATACTGTTCTCGAAGATATGTGATGTCTGCCAACCCGCACTGGGCCAGCGTGGTGGACTATGGGCTAACCGTTTTCACTCTGAGAAGAGGCCCGTGCCCAGCAGTGGGACTCATTATAATAATGAGTAACTATATATGTATACCGGAGTTTAAATACATTATCATTTGTAGAAATATACACAAGAGTAGAGAATTTGAAACAGCGATGGGTGAATTTTTTTTTTAAATTTAATAGTTAATCTTAAACGTATGCAAACCTGAAGTAAATGACCACCTTATGTATACATATAACATTTTCTTATTACACCATTGTCACGATTCGTTGAACTCTGAACCTAGCATAACAGTCGTTGTCTCTAAACCTCTCATTACTCTGCATGACATAAAAACATGTACGTGACAAGTAATCTCTGTATTGAAAGTGAAAGGCGTAGCCTCGACCGTATCGCGTGAGAATATTTATACACAAATCTACGAAACATCAGCAAAAAGCAGTACCCATTGCTGGTTTAAACAATAGTTATTATTCATAGATCATATTCGCACGTCAATGGATTGCGTGCATTGAATACATGTCAAATGTAGGTAGTTTTATAGTAGGTAGCTCAATGAGTACGTGTTCATGTCACAGCATTGGCGAAGAGGATTTATGTTACGTGATGTACAACTGTGCTAAAATGTATTTTATTTGTGAGTCTTATTACGAGCCAGTAAGGTTTAGAATCGTGATAAAATATTAGTCGCAGACGTTATACGTTATTCGTCTAATGGACATAAATTCAAGTAGTCACTCAATATAAGTAATAATTTTGTTTATAGTTTGCTTTTATATAGCGAGTAATAGAAAGGTTGAGTAATATTGAAAAATCGAAGCGTGTTTATGATCTTACTAAAGACCTTAGAACCTTAGAATGAGGGTAGGCAGATTTCACACATCTTCTAAAACTTTGAGGCATCAAGGTTCTTCACGGTATTTTTCTTTACCATTAAATTCGTTTCGTAAATTTCAACTCAAGATGTCTGACTTATTAGATCTATAGTCCAGCCACAAAGTGACTAATCTCTAATACATCGAAAGACAAGTATTTTGTTGGCACTATGGTTATTTTTCTATATGTATAGTACATCTGATTTGGCGTTATTGAAACAAGTTAAAACCTTCAAAGTGCTCCGGAAGTATCTATATAAAGTTATAAATAAACGTAATATAATTAAAATTATTTATGCCAACTTTAATAATACAGATATTTATTCGTTATAAATGGACATTTTCGGAAAAGTCTGGCAGTTTCGACCTTCTCAGGGTTAATTAATTTTATTATGTCATATTTTTAAATTAAGGTTGAGTATTTATTTATCGATAGTAAAAAAGATACGGTAGCAAGGAAACTATATGACATACCACATAGTCCGACATCTATAATATCAACGCTGTATTAAACTATCCCACTGTTGAACACAGGCCTCTTCTCAGAGTGAGAAGGGTTAGGCCATAGTCCACCACGGTGGCCCAGTGTGGGGTGGCAGGCTTCACATAATAATATCTTCGAGAATATTTGGAAGAACTTTCAAACATGCAGGTTTCCTCACGATATTTCCTTCACCGTTGAAGGGAGAGGTAATTTACTTCTCAATACACGTAACTTCGAAAAGTCGGAGATGCGTTAGGCAGTCCTACGGTCTCTCCCTAGGCTATTGCCGCTACAGTCTTTATTTGCCAGTTTTAGGTAGACGTCTACTTGTTCCAAATTTCGCCAGTTAAGCCTAAGTCTTGCTTCAATTCAAGTGAATTGAAGCAAGACTTAGGCTTAGGCTTAAGCAAGTGCCTTCTTTTGGGTCCGACAACCGAATGAAAAAAAATTTTTATACTGTTGTATTACTGCAATCCAGCTATTGTTATACTGCAAACCAGTAGACAGCGCGGTCTGCGGGCGATAGCTCAGTGGGGAGACCAACAGACTGCAATGCAGAGGGTCTCGGGTTCTAGCCCACGTCGCGCACCTCTGACTTTCAGAAGTTATATGACTTTTCGAAATCATGTGCGTATTGATTGATAATTATCGCCTGCTCCGTGCCTCGAAGAGCACGTTAAGCCGTCGGTCCCGGCTGCCATGAACTTCTATGGCAGTCGTTATTGGGAAGTCACTGCCCTATAATATCCTGAGACTGGTCTAGCCTTAGGGTATCGTTAGCCTTCGGGTTGCGGAAGTCAGGTGACAGCCGCACCGTGTAAAAACTGATATCCAGTCAAATCCGGTTAGACTAGAAAAGCCTTTACTTGGGAATAATAAAGGCTAGAGAGAAGAAGAGTAGACAGCGCGGCCGATTGTAAACCGTTAGTATTGCTTATGATCACTTGAAATAATAAGGCTATCACTCGTTGCGGATCTTAGGTAAAAGGCAATAAAGATACGGAGAAAGATTAGTAATGAAAGAGTTTAGATATAAGAGAACCTGAAACTCATACTTATCGGGCGAAAAGGAACAGTTATATAACTCTCGCAATACTACTGAGTCGGTTCATTCGTATCGTCACAGAAGAACTGGTAACATCCCTAGTAATTAGATGACCTGATATCTTACATTTGAATGACGCGTGCCATCATTTCTTTTGTGCAAGGTCAACGGCAACGGTCTATATCAATTAATTTCTATGCTTAAAACTTATTGAAATAAATAACTGTAACAACTACACACGGCAGCTCATATAAGGAAAATAATGATATATTGAATTGTATTGATGTAAATATTTGGCAATTGAAAAGCGTGGCCATGAGTTTCTTGCCTGCTTCTTCTCATGAAAGCTCTAATCCTCGAACAGGCTTTTTCAATGCAAAATTTTTATTTCCTTCTATTTATTTTTATTATTATTCTTTTAATATAATAGTGAATTGACGTGTCCAAGAATTGTTTGCACATTTTTGAAGTTTATATGGAGGAGGAGGGCAGAATCCTAATATTTTTATAAAATATGTACTAGAAATACATTAATACATTAAATTAATGAACAAACACGACATGCACACAACCATGCATTTGACACACGCAGTCGAATCGCGTTCGTAGTATTTCGGCATGGTTCGGCTAATGTCGTATAATTCTTCGTAACTATGGTTACATACCTTATGTACTATTGCAATTTCGCGGTATATAAAATAACGATCAAACTTAAAATTTTAATCATTTATGGTTGAATTTCAACCACTTGGCGTCCGCTAATATAAATAAAAAGATAATCTTCAAGCTATCAGCTAGTTTGCTTGCTTACATTGTACATCAAACCTTCAATTACTAAGGATCTAATTAAGCAGGAAACTTCATATATGTAGTTAATTATTATTGCAGTACGCAAGAAACTCATCAATCACGCATTGAAACTATTGCGGATTGACACATATATTGTAACATCAAACCAGACGTTGAGCAATTGATGGACGCTAAATTTATCGACAAAAGGTGTTGCACTAAATTGTGCAACTGTTTACTAACTGTTTAAAATCCAATGCAACATGATAGAGACAGATTAGAAATCCTGTCTGAGAGCAAAAAAGGGAAAAGTAATCAAGAAATGTTGTCGTGTCTAAACAATTAAAACTGATTATTAATATTATTAGTCTTGTCTGTGCAAAATGAAAGAAAATAAAAGTGAAATTATATCTTCTTCTAAAATATTTAATGTTTAGCCAGATATAAGTAGCAACCAAAAAAATTTAAAGTACTAGTAATGGTGAAATAATGTTGCCAATGTCAACTACGTACCTGTTTACAATAAAATACAATTGTACTAGCAACCCGCCCTAGTTTGGCACGGATATAACAAAACCGTAACAAATTATACACCTAAACCTTCCTCATGAATCACTCTGTCTATTGGTGATAACCGCATGAAAATCCGTTCAGTAGTTATTGAGTTTATCGCAAACAGATAGACAGACACGGGGGACTTTGCTTTATAATATGAAGTAAAAATAAAGGCCTCTTCACACAAGAGTTTCCTAAGCGTAGGTAGCGCTTGACACGATCACTGCATCGTTTTGTTATCAAAATGGATTCTAATAAGGTGGTATGTAACTCAACTTATTCAGGGTACTGTCGTGTACAAGAGTTATTACTCGTAGTACCCAGGAGCTTACATTTCTTAGGTAAAATTAATTTTCATCTTTACTTCGTTTAGCCTATCAACGCAATAACTTAGAGCCTTCCCACAGAGGTCATATGTGGCAAAGTTGCTCAATACTTGCACACCTGACCTTTCGAAATGTTGTAACAGTAACTTTAAATATGTATTTTTGTTATTCAAGTGCTAAAATTGTTGTACTAAATGATCATGTAGCATTTTGTTACTGTTATTTTCATTATTATTATTGTAGCAAATAAGTATACAGCCCGTTGTATAATAAGTAGTTAGCCGGCAACACCAGACTGAAGGTTTTAAAAATGGAACTGTGTTGCCAACGTATAGGACAAAGATTACAGCCTTCTTGTCGGTACTAAAGCATGTTTTTAAAAGCCTGGTATACGTTCTCACTTCATAGTTATAACTTTAGGTTGTGTAGCTACGATAAGGACAAGAGATTATTTTCGGACAAGAAGATATCACTAGAATGTGGTAGCTGATGGCCATTTATATGTGTGCCATACATCTGCTTGAGTGTTTAAATGGAGACGAAAATCTCATGATGCTGTTACATAATACACACTGGAACTAGACTGACTGACGATGGTAGCAACAAGTATGAGGTAAATTAATTTTAATTTAATGTGCATTCATGGTACCATTAACCTTGGTAACTAATGAATGATTGGTATCCGAATTTCAAGATCAAGTTTTAAGGTAACCTTCGATTGTTACTGAATTAAACTTCTAAGAATAAATGTAATTTTGAGTAATTTTACATATTCAGTTTTGCCAAACCAGTTTTATAATTGAAGTTCTTAATCTTAAGCAAAGGGTCCTTATGTGATGATATCGACTACTTTATGAAAGCGTTTTTGAAATCATCTTTAACCTTTAAGAAGTTCAATAATTGGCTAGAAACAAACATTGGTACGATACAGATAAAATCCAATGTTACCAATCGATATCAATTCGTTTTGAAGGTGAAGGAAAGTAAGGCTGCTGGAGCCTTTCTACCTCTTTAAAGGTAAAGACTTAAAAATGAAGCTCTCATGTTTAAAAGTGACCACCACCACTTAAAATGATCAAGATTTCGATAGGAGCAAAAACAAAAATCATTTAACATTGTCTGCAAAACAATTGTTCCGCTGGATTGTATATTAAGGCCAAAATCTTTGCCTTATAAATACGAAATACAAAGAACTGAACCAAAACCAACATACACGAGGAAAGGATCACCCCTCCTCACAATTTCTTCTAATACCACTAGCAAAACGAAAATAGAAACGATGAGTAACGATATTGCGATACCGATATCATAGAATTTGAGAGGGTCCGTCAAATCAGACAAATCTATAATCCGGTAGCTCAGTGATCGAATACAGGGGAATTCTTCTTAAGCCCTTTGATAAAAGGATACTATTCGAATCATTATAGGTCAAGGACTTCGGACTCGTGTTTTGGGTCCTTTAGCAAACTTATTTATCTTGTACAACTATTTTACCCACGGCCTGTATAGAACTTCTATGTGATGGTAATCGTCATCTTTAAACTTGACAGTTTGCATTAATCTACTGAGGACTGCCTTGGTGGTGCAATGGTCGAGAAAAGTGTTAACATTCGGTTCATCCTAACCAATATTATAAATTCGAATGAGTTTGTTTATTTGTTACGCTTTCACGCCTATACTTAAATTGTGCTTACTCGTTGTATGTATGTCCGCTGTTATGGATACAGAAAAGGACACAGGGTACCTTTCATCCAGAAATACATATTATGTTATAAACATTTAACTGAATAAGACAAGGACTACTTCATACTCAAATAAAAAATAGGCTTTTACCAAAATAAGGGCTAAACATTACGCAAATATATCTTTGTGGATCAGCAAATGAGGGGCTTATTACAAATCGTCGTTTGAATAACAATACCTTAAAAATCCATGTATAATCCAAAGCCTACTAATATTATAAATGTAAAAGATTATAAAGCCGTTTACAAGTTTGGATGTTCATGACTCAAACACGCGTAAATGAATTTAGACGAAGAAAAAAGATGGACCATGTCCTTGATAAACACACAGGAAACTTGTATCCTGGTATACGTTCCCGTGTGATTCATGCGGGCAAAGCTTTATGGCCAAGTCACGAGTAGAAACTTGTAAAGTACACATACATAGTCTTATATCCCGAAGAGGAAGGCTGAGGTCTATTACACCATTTCGCCGGCTCTTTTTTTAGGTCCTACGTAATAGGAGGCCTTTTTTTGGTTCCCAGGAGAAATGCTTTGTGCACTGTCCGCCGGCTAGGGGACGGCACCGGCGGGGTGTGTGGGACTCCCAGCATGAATTGCTGGTATACCCATTAAAAAACCTGGGGTGTTCCCTCTCTCACCTAAACGGGGGACCAGCTGGGAGCTCTTAAAAGATTCAACCATAGCAGGCCCGTACGTAACAGGAGGCCTAGCATAACCTATTATGGTCTACCCTTCAGTCCTAGACTCCATATTGCTAATAAGTAAAACTTGACTTAGAATTTGATCCTGAGACCTTCATCTCAGGGTCAAATTCTGAGTCAAGTTATACAATAAGCACCGCAGTCGGATACACTAGCGTTGCGCCACCAAATCAAGGCGTAAAGTATAAGCTGTATCAAAATCTTAAAATACCTTTTATATAAAGAATTATAGAAGATTTCTTCAATGGCATTGAGTACGATTACATTTGCCAGTAGAAGCGAGCTCTTGCATAATAGGTATTATATATTTTTAAATCGTAATTGGTTTCTAACTTATATGTTATTCATTCATCAACAAATTCGCTATTGTTATATATAATTATATCTATAGTTACAAGTCAAGTTTGACCTACTTATAGACGTCTGATTGATAGGATGACTTAGTTAATTTGTATGTAACAGTGACGATATAAATATAAATTGCGTAAATCTTTTTGTGTTTCTCCAACTAAATAGAAAGGATTTTTTTAATTCTTAGCTATTGATTGGTCTGAATGTAAGTATTTGGATATCTTATTAAATTCCCTGTGATTTATTACATGACAATTTTTCTCTCCTTCTGGCTACGTACCACACGTGGCATTATGTGGCACTTTAAAAGATTTTAAAGAGATACATGACCCATAGAGGCTTCTTAAGTACCTGTGTATTCAGCTGACGCTCATGTTACGAGGGTCAAGAGTTTAAATAATTAGCAGCATTGACAAAAAACACAACTTATCAAAATTACCAAATCATTATGTTACTATAGAAATAACTTCTGCGTACATTCGAATGTAGGATTTTATCCGTGGCAATTTATATTTGATGCCGTAGTGAATGTAAGTGCTCTTTTTGAAAGCCTTTGAGATATTTTTATCTATACTCAGGCAATATAAAGCGACTTGAAGGGTTGCCTTCTGTAATACAGAATTACAGTGTATGACTTCTGATGATGATAAATTTTCATCTAGCTATCGAGCCGTGCTAGTCACACTTTACCGATTTCTAAGTAGGCATTTTCAGTCGATTGACGCGACATGACAGGTTTTAGCCTTATTTTTCAGATTAAGAAGCAATGACTGAATCTCCGAAATAACGTCACTTGAACAGAAGTTAGATCGCAATCTTAGTTACATCACATTATGACGTATACCTAATTGAACTATTAATTAAATGACTAAATAAAATACTTGTATTGGGTTGGTTATGATATTATCGACTATAAAAAAAAAATTGCTGAAGTGCAAAGGAGTTAGAGGTGGTTTTGAGCTCAAGAGGCCACCGTTGTCAGTTTATTTGGTAATGTTAGGAATTAGCTGGCTTCTCTAGGAAAGTACCTCCTTGCAGGACTCAGTAAACTGTGTAAAATAAGTGACACTATTACTGCGTTTGGCCCGGTAAGTAAAAGTGCCCAAGGCTCATATTCCTACCTCTTTCATATCATATATTTTCTCTACAATTGGAAACTTACAAATGATAGCGAGCAAAGGTTTCAAAAACCGGTTACCATTAGGTAGGCCGTATGGTTGGTTGTTAGTCAATCCCAAGGCACGCAACTTAGACTTTTCGAAGTTATGTGCGTATTCAATAGTTAATTATCGCTTGCACCCTCACCGTTAAAGGTGAAGAAAATCATGGTGACGAAACCTGCATCTCTGAGAGTTCTCTATAATACTCTAAAGGTGGGCATTCACGGTCACGCCATCGCGTCAGATGGCGTGATATATAGCCAAATTTTGATCGTGAATGTTGGAATCCATTGGCATGATGTAAAACTCTGGATTTCCAATCGCGCCAAAATCCATCCATTTGACATAAGTCGTTTGGAGGCACGCCGAATGGCCTAACCGTGAATGTTCACCTTAAAAGATACGTAAAGTCTGCCAATCCGCATGAGGCCAGAGTCCTGGACCATGGATTAAGGCTTCTCAACAAAGAGGTAGTTTATATACAGACCTGATATTATTATACAAGAGATAGGTGATAGCAAAGCTTCAGTCCTAGGAACAAGAGCCGTAACAGCTTTGTTAAATGTGTCCATGCACTGACCCTGGAGACATCAAAGGCGAGATGCAACCTGTGGTCAGAAAAATATTTCTACCTACACCTTTCGTGTCACCTGCTGAGAGCCTTCCAATTGGACATCGATTGTCATAGTCGGTCTGGAAGTCTCTAAATAGAGTCCGAACCCAGGGTCACCCTCGGTGCATTGAATACATGTTTAGGTGGAAACTCTCAGACGGTATCGATCTAGCTTGCGCGTGCGGTGCAAGACAAACGATGTCCCACCTTACATCGTGCCCTGCGTGCCCGACAACTTGCACGCTGAAGGATCTGATGGCTGCCTCTGACATCGCAGCTAGCGTAGCTGCTTTTTGAAAGGCAAATATATAATTTAAAAGTGTTTGTCAACGATACGCTAAGAAGAAGTCCTAGGAACTTGCGTAACTAGAAAATATTTTCTGGTTATTTAGTTTCGGACTGTACTACTTTAGATATGGCTATTTCGTTGCCCTACTTTTAATATTATGACTAATCTAAAATTTTAATTTCACCGTCTCTTGTGATTGCGACAATCCGACGTGAGTCGCTCTGATATTTAGTATATATCTGGTTAGACTAGAGAACCTTGATACACTTATTAATAACTAACTCTCACAATACCACTGTGAAGAAATTCAAGAAATTCACTAAGATAAAACTGATTGTATAACGTTTCTAAATCTATAACTATATAAAAAACAGAGAGTATTTTTGTTTGTAAAGAAACGTGGTGGTTCCGGATCATTTATTATTAATTATGTTATCGTATTCTTTCCACAGAAATAGTCATGATTTGTGCGGAAGCGTGCACATTACCATAGCATAGGCTTCCGGTGTATCGTCTACGGAGAATTATAGAAACTTCTGTGCTTAAACTTATGCTGTTGTAGGCTATTTAAATTGAAGCTGTTGTCGGTACGTGTGATTAAGTATACCCACAACACGTGTAGACACTGGATTTAATTCCTGCTTGAAAGAGTATTATCTAGTTTTTCTGGTAGGCTATTCTCGGTCTCAATAACTACTCGCAGTACGAGGTCTAGAAATGCGCATTTCTAGATTAATAAAATAGACTTAAAAATAGAAGGTGATATTGGATGTAGCACAATATAATATTAATTCAAAAAGTTCTGTCCAGTTTTAAAATTATTTGTCTATGAGGAAGCTTCTTTATCCAGAAAAAACAAAGACCATACTCATAATATAATAGCACGTTACGGGCTTGGGGAGTAGTAATCATAAATGTAGGTGAAACCGCGGCGGACATCGCTTGCTTTTTCTTTCTCGTTATCTTTAAAGGTAACTCTTGCACTAGGAATCTTTCCTGTCTCGTGGTGGCGTTTACGAATATTCAAATAACAAACACAAAGAAGAATAAACTCGGAATAACTATAAGATTAATAATAAGATTTATGGATCTAACTATTTGTGGACCACACAAATGTTTGTACCACATGAGATATGTATATACATACATAGTATAAGTACAACTGCCTCCGTGGCGTAGTGAATGCGACTGTTGTGCATGAGGTCTCGGAATCGAATCCTGGGTCGGGCCAACAAAAAAAAGTTATTGGGTTTCTCTGTTAAGAAATCTCAATATGAGCCCGGAGTTAGAAAGTTGGCGGTGTTAGACACCCCCGTGCCTCGGAAAGCAAGTAAAGCCGTTGGTCCTACGTTTGATCTCTCCGGTCATGTCGGGTTATTCGTCCCATCGGATCATGAGAGTTAGGGAACAGAGAGTGCACTTGTGTTTACGCACAAACTTGTGCACTATAATATCTCCTGCGCTGATGGCCAGTCTCCGTTAAGATTGGCCGCCGTGACCGAAATTCGGTCAGGAGTACATTATATGTACAACCATGTATGCATAGTACAGATTAAACTGATATCTGATAAAAATCCCTTAACCTTTTGAGCGTCAACCTTTGCCGAACACCATGTGTCCTCCAGCGCCAATCTTTAAATCTATAACAGTTAAAAAGATGGCAACTTCAATTTTGCTGTTTTTAAAATAAACAAAACTCCTATTGAAATAAAATGAAACTAGAGTCTTAGGTAGTAGTAGAATTACGCACAAAATAAAACAAACATATTTTATGTATTTTAAGGTACCGTTCCTCAAAACGAAAAAACGGAGCCCTTATAGGACCACTTTATTGTCCGTCCATCCGTCTGTCTGTCCCATGGGTCACACAACACTCGACGCAATGGCTGAATGGGGACTACATACAGCAAGACGCCATCCTAGCAGTCAAATACATTATCTCATATGTGTCTAGGGATACATTTATTAAAATAATCTTATATACATATTATCTTATTTATTTAAGTCCGTACTATACTATACTGAAGTATTGACGGCCTCGATGGCGTAGTGGTTAGTGTAACCCACTGCCACGCCTGAGATCGCGGCTTCGATTCCCGCACGAGTCAAACATTTGTGCGCATGAACATGGATGTTTGTCTTGGTCTGGGTGTTTCTATGTATAATATGTATGTATTTACAAAAAAGAAGTATATTTGTATGTTTATCCATTGTCTAGTACCCATAGTACAACCTCTGCTTAGTTTGGGCTCGATGGTGTTGTGTGTATGTGATAGAATATATTATATTATATTATATTGTAGCTAAATAAATCGTTCTTTTCGCATAACCTATTTGTCCTAATAAACTATTTTGGTATTATAATACTTTGCCATAATATTTTTGGTATACAGTTTATTTCGATTTTTATTTATGTTGATATAATTATCGTAGCGACAACTCGAAAAACAGGTTTAGGTTGCCGACGGCTGGCCCTTGCTTGGGCCACCCTAAACGGCCAGTAGCAATAATATAAAATTCAACTATATGCTTAAAAATATGCATAACCTGCGTTATATGCGTAAATAATATTATGCGTAAATTTAATTAAGACAAACAAATATATGTCATATTATATTATGTCTTTAAATCTTATGCAAAATAATAGAAGACCCTCTATAGATTGTATGGTGTAGTTTTTAAACCATTTATTTTCCTTACACATATATAGTTGTTATATATTTATAGAATTAAGATAGCATTTACAAGATTACACATACAAAATAAATATAAACTGGCATACATGGATAACAAAGGGCTCCAGCTACCTATGCCTATAATATTCATTAGCCATCGAAGTTGGACGGCCATTAGATTTAACAAAAAATAATCAACAGCGTATAGTTGATTTCACATAAAACCTTAATGATGACCAACAAGTGAATGCAACAATTTGTTAATGGCGCAAAGGCTATTACAATTAAATAAATGATCGTAATAAGGTAATATCTTTTAATTAGTAAATTTAAATTAACTGCTAAATTAACTAATTATCAGATATTTGTTATAATTTTATAGTGAATAAAATTTATAAGCGTACATAATTGTTGCAAATAACATATTAATTTGTATTACCATCGAAAATACACTCTTACTTTCTTTACCGTATTGAATAATATTGCTATTATTCATTCCTGCCACAGATAAAAACGCACACAGTTCAAGACTATTCCAATATGCAGCACCATATTTAGAACTAGCAACAACCTTAAATCACACAATACAATAGTCTTAGTACTGGCAATAATTAAATCCTACAGCAAAAAAAACCCTTACACTATATATTTCCTAAAAATAATTCGTAATTATTTTAGAACAAACCGCAGTCTTCAAATGCTGGCAATAATTAATTCACACTTCGAATGCAAACACTTTGAATATTTTTAAATATGGAACACTAAAGAATGCATAAAACATGGATGTCATAAAAAAAAACAAATTAAAAAATACAATTTATATTGAAAACCTACCGCAACAGAAATATCCACTTGGCACCGTTCACTTCACTACACGTCACGGCGTTATTAACACTACTGAACAACTCTTACCATCACCAGTTACTGTTGCAACACGCTTCAACGACCATCGCGATGACCCCACTGTTTGTGTGCTAATGTTTATTATCGTTATGTCATCGCCTCGTCTTCAATTACGTCATAAGCGACTATCATCATTCAAAATTGGAATGACTCAACTCGACATTGTAAGTAACGACTCAAAATGCATTTAAGATATCAAAACCCGAATATCAACAGCCAAAAATGCATTTAATGACAAAAAAAATCTTCGCCAGTCTAAAGTAGAAAAAAACACATAAGAAAACATCTTATAAAAACATACATCTGGAGCATTGTTCTATACGGAAGTGAAACATGGACAATGACCCAACAAGACCAAGCAAGACTGGAAGCATTTGAAATGTGGTGCTGGAGGCGCATGGAAAGAATTAGCTGGACAGAAAAGAAAGGCAACGTGGAAGTACTGAACCTTGTCCAAGAAGAACGCAACAATTGAAAACAGAAGAGAAAAGGTGTTTGGCCACCATATAAGACATGATGACTTCGTAAGAAACATCATAGAAGGAAAAGTGAAAGGAAAGAGAGGAAGGAACAGACCCAGAAGGACATTCACTGACCAAATAAAAGAAAAGGCGAAGGTCATGTCTTATAAGGAGGTCAAGAAATTGGGCGTAAATCGATAAAGATGGCGTATACTTCACCGACAAGAGCAAAGCTCTCAAATATGAAGAAGAAGAAATGTAAATGTATTGCCGATCGAAAGATATTATGTTTGAAATCCGGGTCGGATGATAGGGGTACTGAGTAATCTAAAAAGGCTGTTACATTGCTTTTCCTTTCACTTGCTATTTTATTTTTTTATGTTAATGATTTTACAACCATTCAAACAACAAACAGAAGTAATACTCTACCTTGGTACAACTGATATGCAATTTAAATACATTTGTGTGGGGATTGAAACTACAAGACTTGGCGCAGTATTAAATATCAGTCCCGTATTTTAACTATCCCACTGCCATCCGCTGGGTACGGGCCTCTTCTCAGTGTAAGAAGGTTTAGGCCTTAGTCAACCACGCTGGCCTGATGCGTGTAGCTAGACTTCACATATCTTCGAGAACATTATAAAGAACTCTTAGACATGCTAGTTTTCTCACAATGCTTTTCTTCACCGTTGAAGTAATCGATAATAATTAACTATTAAAATAATACGCACATATTTGAAAATGTCAGAGGTGCGTGCTTTGGGATTGAACTTGAGCCCTTTGAGTGGCAGTCCAACGATCCCACTAGGCTATCGCTGCTTTCAGCGCAGAAGCGAGATTTATATTTCGTGTGATAGTTTTGTGTTAGTTTGGCTTATTTTTCAGTTACATATTTAAAGCTAGTTTGAGTTCGACATTTTAGAATATATGCGTTAAAAAAGCCTCGTGGTGTGTGCTGTTACGGTGAGTAGGCCTTACACATGGTTGATATTTCGTCACACGTCTGAGTTAACACACGATCGAATTTATATCGAAAATAGTGTATTTTTCTTTATATAATCGAACTAGATTTTGCACGCGTATGTAGGTTAAGTTAATTTTTTTATCCCAGAAACAGTACTTTTATCTGCATAAAAGGCACCCTATGTCCTTTTCTGTAGCCTTGACTACGTGTATGTGTAATTTTAT
This sequence comes from Catocala nupta, assembly GCA_963675205.1. Lineage (NCBI taxonomy): Eukaryota > Metazoa > Arthropoda > Insecta > Lepidoptera > Erebidae > Catocala > Catocala nupta. The sequence goes on along the minus strand of OY776091.1, from coordinate 28,063,173 downwards.
GATGATCGGTTGAGTTGTTGAGGCGTGAATGCGTAACAAAGAAACATTCGCTTTTATAATATTAGTTGGGATATAAATGACGCGAAAATTAATTATTATCTGATTTAAGCAAAGGTGTAACACCACCAATTTTCTTTTTAAAGTTTGGGTTAGAAATTTAGTATTCCATTTAAGCCCTTCAGCCAAGCTAATATAGTTAATATTTACTAGTTGGCCTCGGTATAGCATGGTTAGTTAACGCGATTGCTGTGCATGAGACTTTGGATTTGAGTCTCGAGTTAGGTAAAGTGTTGGATTTTACTGTCAAGAAATTTTAATAGGCTGTAGGCTCTTTTTCTATAAGTATATAGATCTCACGATTGACCTAATATCATCAAAATGTGGGTGGGGTGGGTTGCCTAGGGGTAGGTAGAGCAGAAACCATAGCCGGCAAAATGTAGGTGTAATAGGTGCGGCGTACCCATTTTTACGAACTAGTTTAAGCCATGGTATGGGGCAAGCTTAATGCCAACTAACGGGAAAATTCTAAACCCGTGATGCTACAAAGAATTGCCTTAATATATAACCCTAAACATTTAATATTTACGGATATATTTCGGAGAGTGTGCAAAGAAACTGCATAATTTGATTCCTCCGTCCCCATTCTACCATCGGACGACCAGACAATCAGACCAGCGACACAGGTACATGGTGGATATACCATATTTACGCATGCAGCGCTTTGCTTCCACTTTTATAATGCGTACCACAAAGGAGTGGCACTCGCTACCTTAGTCTGTGTTGCCCGATGAGTACAATCTGGGTGTCTTCAAGTCGCGAGTGAATAGGTATCTTCGAGGCAAGCGTGCTCCATCGTCGACTGCATCGTCACTTTACAATAGGTGAGATCGCAGTCAAACGCAAGTCTAGAAAGGAATTAAAAAAAAGAATTTACACCGACACGGGAGTCGTACCAGAAAGCTCATGTACACCAGTCATATTCAGCAGCTTATACAAAGGCGTCGTCATATAAAGCTAAAATATTTTTTTGCTATCGAGCCTGAGGCATCATGTATAGCGGTCATTTACTACCACTGTGCCATGAGGCAATCTTTTGAGGATAAAATGCACGTGGAACTATTTATTCGCTCTGTTCACCTTCACAATCCGAAATAAATGGAGAATATAATATGGTAATGTATATAATATTAGCATATTGTACGAGTTGAAACGAGGCCACTCCTTTCTTGAGCCTTATATAATATATTTTATATTTTCGTAAAATAATAAAGTTTTTATATGGACTGCACGGATGCCGGAGTGGTTTATGTGGTCACCTCGCCATTGCTTCTACGCCGAGTTCGATTCCCACACGAGACAAAAATTGTGTGATCCACAAATTGTTGTTACGCGTCTGGGTGTTATTTGTGTCCATTGTATGAATATTTGTAAAGTACCCCGCAACACAAGAATTATTCCTAGTGCGGGAGTTGTACTACATACGGGAAAAATAAAAAATAGGTTTCGAATTCGAGACAGCAGGCTGCGTTCACTACCGCTGCGACACCAAGGCAGTGTCTTCTGTGTTTATCTTATATAGACAGTATGATTAATCTAAAAAATGTTACCGGTACGTCCACATTCAGTTTATAGGTATTTTAAGATGATCATATCTCTTATCTCTGTATTATCTTTAATATCTTAATGGTATATCATTAGTACCAGTGTATTATATATTTTTACTCTGTTATCGAAGTATAAACCTCCTTATTCTATGCTTTTCAAAACTATTTTTACTCCCAGTACATTTAGAGTTTGAATATTTTGGGCAGTGTAACAAAATTTTCGCATTAACAACTTTAAAATGAATAGCTGATATCAGTATCAGTAGTATCATTTTAATTTCTAAAAATAACATATTTAAAATGAGTAATAGTCCTTAAAATCAAATCTATAAATGAGCTTTAATTCCTTAATGTTATGTCATTGTTAATTACCTATACTTCTGTGTTGCCAACCAAACAATACTTCAAAAAAAGCAAATCACAGAAAGTTTGTCGACGATATAATGTTGTCAACGTATAAATTCGAACATCCGAATTCTTTTCAAATTATTTCGAGCTCACTTTCGCTGCTGCGTTTGTTTTCTCTATGTAAATATAATATCAACAAATGTTTATTGATGCATGTTTATATCACCGATTTAACTATTATGTATTATCAATGCTGTTTGTCAACTTTTTAATGAGGCAGACGGTTTGTGTTTTACAAATTTTGAGTTAATTTCAATTGCAAACTACTGTTAATTTTTTTATAAGTTAAATACTTGTCTCAGCATGAGTACATTGGTGGAGCAATTAATTCGTGGGCATAAAACATATGACTTTTCGTTTACAAGCCCGTGGGTAAACTATTGACTATCGTTGATTAATGATTTGATTTCCTGCCTCATTTTTTACGGCTGATCTTAGAACAGTCGATCTATGTTTTTGTCCGAAGGTAAAATAGAACTGAAGGCCTTTCTTAGGTTGTATTGAGATATTACTAAAAGACAATATTTTATGACACTTTTGCTCTCTTATCGTCAAGCATTGTGATTGCATAGTAGTATGAGACAGCGCGTTGCAGAGTGTGTACCTTTTCATGCAATTCCTTTAGCACTTTGGCTTATAAATAAATAAATAGTAATCTTGTAAGCCCGTCAGTTAAGCTAGTATGGTATAAGGGTATGGTATATGGTAATATGAGTATAAGGCGTAGATATCCAAAGGCTACCATAGTGCAACGAGTGGATTCGAACCGACGACCTCTCGTGCAATGCCTTATCCATTGGGCTGCTAAACTTCTTTAAGATCGAAAATATGCCTGTATACGTCTAACCGTCTACCGACAGCAGTCAAACTCATTCTTAGATCGGAACTACATACATAAATAGATTTACGCCTGATTCCCAGAGGGGAAGGCAGAGACTACGGATTTCCATTTGTTACGATCCTGACACACTTCTCTGGCTTCATTCAATTTCATCACAATCCTCATACACGCTCGCCGGTTTAACGTGCTCTTAACCTGGCCTTTGTCCAGAAGGTTTTCAATCTGATCTGAAACGTTCGCCTAGCTCTTCCTCTTTTGCCTGTTCCATACTAAAGTAAACCAAGCAAAATGTGAAAGTATAATAAATTTACAGACATATCCTTGTATACGTAAATACGATTTACAGATCAGTGAACCTTATAAAAGGTAGTACGTATAAAGTAAAGCGATATAACTTATATAATCTTGCATTACCTGTTCAGTTTATACCGAGTACAGTCGGCAGAGAAAGTTGTCCGGTTGCAATGTCAATAACACCGCGACACGGACGGAAGTGCTCGCGTAATGATTACGACACTTGCTTCCATTTGAGTAAAGCGCCTATTTAGTAATGAGGATTTGATTATAGTGATTATAATTGAGTATTCTTATGAATTGGATTTTAGATGTGTCGGTGATTAGTAGCAATTTTAATTATTGAAATTAAACTACGGATTTAACTAAATAACTTAACTAAATACGGATTTTATCGCGTTGTTTATTTATCACTGTATTACATAATTTTGAAACTATTACACTACTACTACTATTGAATTTTACTAATTTATAAGCTAATAAAATTTATTTAAACTATTAAATCTATTTATATTTAGGTTTACATTTTCCCCGACGTTTCGGTTGCTTTTCAGTAGCCATGGTCACGGGGAGACTAAGATGATATTTGTCTCAATGTTCCAGTGTAGTTATTTCAAAGTACCCGAACATAATTTAGTCATTGGTGTTTCTATTTACGCAGAATGAGCTCAAAGTATCATGAAGTCTAGCTGTGGTTTTTCTCTTTGGGTTTGACTATTTGAAGTACTGGATCCCAAGCTGGTGGTACATTCCAACTATCTTCTCTGTTGAAATTGGGATGTTGTTTGATTTCAATAGCAATATTACAAAACCAAATAGCGATGACGCGAAAGTTCTGTTCAAATTCATTTCGGGTGTATTAAAATAGTTTGATATGTGTGTAGCATTATGTTTAGGTATGCAGTGCGGAAAAGTTAAAAACAAAGGGGAAAAGGTAGTTATATTTTTCATGCGGTTTCACACAAATTTTATTACAAGCTGGCAATGTTAATTAGTAGTTGTTTATGTATTAAATCCGCGGTAGGTATGGTTATCTGGGATAAAATTCAATGTGATATAATCCGGGATATAATTCAATATTCATATGATAAAATCATAAATACGGGGTCCCCGTGACCATGGCTGTTGAAAAGCAACCGAAACGTCGGGGAAAGTGTAAACTTAAATATAAATAAATAGTTTTAATAATGTGATTAGCTTCACAATTAGTAAAGTTTAATAGTAGTAGTATGTAGTGTAATAGTTTCTATATTGTCAAATTCTAAAGTGTCAAATAAACAACGCGATAAAATTCGTATATAGTAGTTTAATTGCTATTAATAATATAATTCTAATTTTTTAAGGAGCCTAATTCCTTCTAATGTTTTCGAAATATCTTCCTACGAAATGTCATCAAAATATCAATATCAATGTACTTACGAATAGCCGAACAGAGAATAATTTCGCACTTATAATATTAGTTATAAAGGAAACGTAAGATACACAGCTCATGCTGACACAACAAGTTATGAAAAGGTGTATCAAGTTCCACATAATGGCGACTGACACACACAGGTATAAATAAACAAATATAATCAAGACACACGAATACATAACCAGCCTCTTCCGATCCAAAATCATATTAGGGATAGGAACACACAACCTATATAGAAAACCAAGAATTGCAAAGTCAAACCTTCCTGGCATAACAGATTTATTACCTATTAGGAAGGATACGTAGCTGACCACAGCCGAGTCGACCCGATTAACTTAATCGACCACGTTGAGTCCTCAGAGAAGGGGCCTCACTGAAGGTATTAACTCATGAAACACGGCCACGTGGACCGAATAGATAATAGCCAGTGAGGAGTCACACGAAGTTGTAGGGTCCCCATGCTTTCTAATAAGGGATTAAAACTTATTTATTAGACCACCGATCGTATATCTTATAGAGAACGGATATCTCTGGTAAATAAAAGTAGGGTTACCTTTCCTATTATTTTTCTTAAGATTAGTAGCAATAATTTTTGAATCCCAATCACTTATAGGGTTTACTCTTACGAGCACACGATTAATCCGTAAAACAAAACACAGGTATTGTTTAATATAAAATCGAAATCTGAAAGATCTGAGTTGGCTTAAAATCAACTATAAGATCAAACATTTCCTAATGAAAATTTTGTATGTTTAATATTTCATTACAAGTAAATCGTTAAACATATTTTGAAAAAAATAGACTTTCTTCTGAATTAACAAAAATAATATCATCTCGGTATAGTGGTTACGCGGGCGCAGCCGCTGGCAGATACTAGTGGTCCAATTACCTAATAGACTAAATCACGTTGTTAAAACTAATCAGCAACGTCTACAAATTCAATTCATGTTTAAGTAATTTGATTGGCAGTCGATAATTTAACCTGCCAACAAATCGCAATAGATAAATTAGCATGTGACATGCATTTGATACTACGTCTGCCAATAATTACTTTGATTGTCCTGCAGAAATCGAGTGTAAGTGTTTAAAACAAGTTCACTTTGAACAGAATAGAAAGAATCTTGTATTCATAACATTTATTGTTATCTATTATATTATAGACAGAGACATTTATTGCAAAAAACTGTGTTACAAAAATGTTTGTAGTTGGTTGAACAGTTGCCCAATCGGGCATTGTAATTGTAAAATACATAATATATATAAAAAAAGATTAGAATAAATTTTACAATATCTCTTAGGGATAGTTAACGTGCCAATCATTTTGTGACAATATAATCTTGTAAATTATAAAATACATTAACCATTTTTAGAGCGTTTTTAAAACTTTTTTCTAATTTCTTTATTTCTAGCGGAAGCTTATTAAATACTCTTATTGCTGGTATATTATTATTATTTTTTAAATATGTACCGTAACAGACAACAGATTAAATATTTACACATTACTCAATTGAACATTAAATAGTTGCCAACCTAAAGTCCATGTAAAACTATACACATCATTCAGTATATATTTAAAAGTTTAGTGAGCTAAGGTAAATAATGGTAAAATAATTATTAAAAAAAATTTGATATAGAGCACAATATTTCAAATAATTTTCTTTAAAAAACATTTTTAAACACGTTATAACTATCGTGGCAGATATTCGATTCAGAGCAAAGAATTGTATTGTCTGAACATTCGTGAAATTGGGTTGTTAAATCAACCATTATTATTACTATGGCTTATAGTAAAAAATTTGTGCTTTTATAATAAATCATATCTATTATCATTATCTATTATTAATATTAGGTAGTTTTATATTGAACTTATATTTATTACGTATAATACGCATCGAGTCGCATTTAATACATATTCCAATTTGTTGTTTGTTAAACAGGTAATTCCAGGCTTATTTGTGATGCATACATATATTTTTCCATTTAATCCTAAAACTTCAGAATATAGAGAGCACCTAACATGAAGTCATTGCGTTAACTCTGGTTACAGAGAGACGTATCGAGGATCTCTTATCAGTGCTATACGAACTAGCCATGCTAATCCGATAACGGAACCTGTTAATTCACAGAGCAATAACACGGTTGTAAGATTTCTTGCTATTTTTATTCTGTAGGCGTTTCATACATCAATGGTTTACTCACGTAACTTATAATAATAATAATCATATTCTATCACATACACACAACACCGTCTAGCCCGAACTAGAGCAGAGCATGTACTATGGGTACTAGACAATAGATAAATATACATACTTACTTTTTTTGTAAATACATATCTACATAATTATACACAGAAACACCCAGACCAAGACAAACATTCATGTCCACGCACACAAATGTTTGATTTGTGCGGGATTCGAATCCGCTACCTTAGGTTTGGCAGTCGGTTACACTAATTACTACGACATCGAGGCCGCCAATATAATAATAATAATAAATACTTATTATTGGGCGTTTTAATTTGGAAAAGATTATAAAGATATAATAAAGATAAAGATATAATATAATACATGTTTAGTCTCACGCCTATGTCTCTAAAGGATAGGCATAGGAAAGGTGTTACATTCACACTTCGACAGGAATGGTTTTAGTTTCTATGTAACCATGAACCGTATATTTAATTTTATTAGTTAAGCAACTTAAGTATAGTATCGTATGGTTACACGATATAATCCTCGAAATTAGTGCGCCTTCCCCTTTCCTACCCAGAACAACGCGTGCTGGGCTCAGATATGGCATCTGAGCTTACACGGTGGAGTCGACTAGAGTGCGTACCAACAAGTTTGGGTCCTCATACCTCTGCCGAACGATCAAGGCATGGAATTCTCTGCCAAGGCACGTGTTTCCTTCTTCCTTCAATCCTGGGTCCTTTAAGCGGGGCGTGAAAAAGCACCTTCTCAGGCCGTCAAAGTAGAGACCTTAACATCGCCTCGGCTGCTATGAGGACGATGTGGAGGCCACGGCTCTTAGACCACACGAATGCTTACCATCAGATGGAATGCGGTCATTATAACGAGCAAAACAAAAAGAAAAAAAAAATATGTGTATCAATCGGTCACAGTATTATATTTCAAGCTGCTAAGAATTTTTTTAACATAATAACCACACAAGTCCTTATGCACAGAAGTTACATTCACAACCGTTACGTCAGTGAGGTTCAAAGTAATTTCACTTCGATTAGCTAAAATTAATTGCAGAGAAATTTACATAGGATCTAATAGTCTTTGTGCGTGTTTCGATGAAGTTTAAGTACGCATTAATGTTTTATAAATCGATTGATTAGAATGCCTTGCTAGTCCTGCGATTGCAAGTTTACGCCTATACTTACGTTCTGAGCTCGACTCCCAGGTAGAGTGTTATTCAGTTTTTCTGTTAGGCGCTTCGCTGGTCTTTCAAACATATCTATTCAAATCTGTAGTTAATAACAGACGTCTGCCAAAACCTTAGTTAATTTTCTTGTGGTTTTTGGAGTAGAGTTTTAGAATTCTCTTTCTCTGCAATAATTATGATAATAATTCTCTGGAATATTTATGATGATAATTTCAAATGTCGCGCCTAGAATTGTTACAAAACACAGTCCCAGTTTTCAAATGTTACAATGGGACTGGAATATTGCAATAGAAATAAAAGTCCCTAAATTAATAAAAAAAAGGATTACAATGAATAAACATAAAATACTGTCCTATTCGGGGACCTAAGTCATTGTGATCGAATACACAATTATTAGAACAAGCTAAGGAGAAAATTTCAAAATATTTTGGTTCGAAATTATATACATAGCTACGTCAAGTTTAATCATATTTCCCTTTGTTTTCTGTCAAAGTTTGTGTCCTCTAACCGACGATCCGTTGACAGAGAATGCGGCGGTATTCCTCAGGGACTTCCTTGTTGGAACTATAACTAAAAATCGGTAAGTATAACTTTTTTTTACGCAAACAGGAAAACTGATAGGAATGGCTGTAAACATAGGGATAATGTAATGTTATGAAAAGCAAAAGGGATATTTTTATAACTATGCTAATATTATCAAAATGGAATATATTTGTAAAGGTTTCGTTCAAATCGATTGCCTTTATGCCCAGTAGTGAATAAATAAATGTGTATGTATGTCTTTATAAGAATTTGTTATCCTTACTAATACTATAAAATCGAAAGTAGCTCTGTCTGTCTGTTACCTTTTAACAGCTAAACCACTCTAAGGACATACTTTTTATTGATGTATGTATCACGCGAGCGGAGCCACGTGCAAAAGCTAGTTTATTATATTTGACTGCATGGATGGCGTACTAGCTTAAGTGATTATCTTAGCGTTACCACTGCGCCGAGTGTTATGGGTTCGATCCCCTGACGACACAAAAAATATTGTCTTCCATAAATGGTTGTTCTGAGTATGGGTGTTCTTTGTGTCCCTTGTCTCTAGTCCTCCGCGACACTGGACTTATTCCTCGTGCGGGAGTTGTCTCATACGACTGTTTAACTGATAGAAATGGTAATGTGAGTGATAGGAATGACGTCTTGGTTTCGATTTTCGAGTCGAGCGAAGTTTTATTGGGTTGTTCCGGCGTCATCCGATGACGTTACATCCTACACTGTTTTTTTCCTAACCCAACCTATTTACATTCCTTACTCAACCGACAGCAAATATTTAATTTTCAATTCTTTATTCATCCTGTAAGCGTGTTGTGTAAGTGACTAAGAGGTTTTAAAAAAAATCCGCCATTAGATAGCTTAGTTATCACCGAGTAGGTACATAACATAGGCTATATATTTTTTTTAAAGTACTTTTACTAATCTTACCTAACCTACTTTTACGAAGCCAAAGATTGTTTTGCTATCCATACTTTTTTCGGTAATATTTGCCACGGGTAGAGTAAGGAACATGATCATGAGGGTAAGGGAACAGAGAGTGCACTTGTGTTTGCGCACATACTTGAGCACTATAATATCTCCTGCGCAGATGGCCAGTCTCCGTTAAGATTGGCCGCCGTGAACGAAAATTGGTCTGGAGGACATTACTAGTTTAGGATGAGTAAAGAAATAGGATGAGATCTCATAGGACGAATACGGAACAACACTTATTACTAAAAAAATATTAAAAAAGGAAACATTGTGAAGCATAGGTTCTCCGTTCGGCGTTCGAAACTGTGGCCTGTAGACGTAATAGGCCTGTACAATAGACCTTAATCCAGAGCTGATGAAATGTAGAAATGTAATACATCTCCGCATTACCTTCCTCTTATACTTCATCAAATACATACGTACCACATTATATAGATATATGTATTATGTACCGTTAAAAAAAAAGGTATTGGATAATGCGCAATACTCCATTTTCGCCACAATATTACCACGATTATCAGACGAGAGATTAACAGCTCGCTCAGTTAACATGTTCAAGTCGATAAACGTTACGGGAGTACAAACGTCGTGTAACCGCACAACCTCACACGAGTTGCCACATCTTTAACAACTTAATATTATAATCACTAATAAATACATATATTGCTATACAGCGTGTCCGGTAATTAATGGATAACCTGGAAATGTCTTATATATGGAACTGATGGCCGTTCAGAAAAAAAAATTAAAAGAAATCTATCTTAACTACTACCTGAGATATGTGTTTTTTTTTTAATTACTATGTATAACTTTCTTGTATACTACGACCATAAATGAATGAAATCCATCGGTTTTTTGTTGTTTTATTATTAAACACTAATTATGCTAATAGATAGACAGTCAAAAGTATGCTATGCTAATATAGCTTGCACTTTTTAATATATATATATTTTTTTTTTTTTCTGATCGGCCTTTAGTTCTACTAGAAGACATTTCAAGGTTATCTATTAATTACCGGACACCCTGTATAAATTTGATTTTTGTTTGGGATTGAACTCAAAAGCTACTCCACCGATTTAAAAAACCCTTTATTCATTAGAAAGCTCTATGACCAAGTAACACAGGCAATATTTTTTTTAAATAGGTACTGGTACGAACATAACTACCTAATACTTATTTTTTTACCTGCTATTACGCGAGGGAAGCCGCGGGCAAAAGCTAGTTTCCTATACAGTGTATATAATAAACCCTGTCCGATCCTTAAAGGTGTTATACAGTAGCTTATTATGAGTACGTAAGTGACATTCTTTTATAAAAAGCGATCAATAAATTTACCCCAGTAAATTTAATTTTAGTTTTAGTAAATTTATTTTTAGGTAGTTTAAAATAATATATTAATAGATTACCCATGGCAACGCCGAGAACTTATTAATCATAATACCTAGGTATCACTAAAGTTCATAAAGGTTCACCGATGCCGCGCCGCGCTACGCCGCGCCTACCTACCTACGCCTTAGAAAAATGCCACTAAAAGTATGCCACGCTCCGCGTCCTTGTCAAGTCTAGTGGAGTGTTGCTAGACTGTACGAAATTTCAGTAACATAAGGGTAAAAATGCTGATCAATACTGTACATAATAATATTATGAAGACGTTTTACGATAATATAGATTTTGTTTATTATTTTTCTTAGCATGTTTGTTAAGAGAGAAACAAGACCTTAATGGATCAGACAGGGTTTATTATACACATTGTATAGGAATATATAGAGGTGTTACTACTCCTGTGTCACTGAGACAGTATACAGTATACATATTACATTGTCGTGCTGACGCAGCAGTATTTAATGCGACTGCAGTGCACGAGATCTCGTGTTGGGCTTTTAAAACTCTTTAGAATTTTCTGTCAAAAATCCTTATTACCAACCCGGATTTAGGAAGGTAGCGGCGGGAAGCTCGTACAGCCGTTGGTTCTGCGCTTGATCTCTCTCTGGCCATGTTGGCGTACCATCCCATCAGACTATAACAGGAGTGCTATCACTCTTATAGTGTATGCGTAAATACGAGTGCACTCTCTATCGTCATAGAGAGTACACCTTTATTTACGCTTATATTTGTGCGTTGTAACAAACTCCGTTGGGATTGGTCACCGTAAACGAAATCGATCCGCAGTACATTATTGTTTTTATATATTCCCGAAAGTTATTCCTACCAATAAATTCTTAGTGGCAGTACGGAGTCTGCAACCACATTCACTAGATGGCAATACGCTTATTTAGTAAATAAGACTTAGAAGAGAATACGTACATTACAAAAATTGTAACAACGGACACAAAAATCACTCATAATCGTAACAATTGTGTATCACACAAATTGTATTCCTTTTAGGATCCAATCCACATCACTTCACGGTGCCTTGGCAGAGAAGAGTCGTCTTATCCCACTACGATATCCATGCAATTATGTTTAGTCTTAAATATAGCTTTTTTTTTGACTATATAATATCCATAATGAAAGACTTAGGTCCTTTACCTCTCTGCTACCAATATGTTCTCTGTAAATCGAATCCTTTCGTACAAACTTCTCTACGTAGGTACTAGAATTACTAAACCTTGATAAAGTGTACTGAAACTTGTGTATAATCGTGGGGTATCAGTATCTAACTCAGTTGAAGTTGGTAACCTAATATTCTGGCAACGGTTAACATCAATCAACTTCGACGTTCGGGTTGTAGGAATAGTGCTGAGTCAGCCGATTTGGCAATTGTCTGGATCTGTTCATAGTTGGTATGGATTAATTGGGATAATGGACCGTTTACAAGTTGTAATAAGTTTATCTTTTTTTAAACGCAGCTAACTAATATTATTAATGCGAATGTGAGTTTGTTTGTTACGCTTTCACGTGAAAACTATTCAACCGATCGTCATGAAATTTCGCATACATGTTGTCAGGGGACCAAAATAGGACATAGGGTACTTTTCTTCCAGAAAAACGTACTGTTACTAATCTAATCTAACCTACATTTACGCGAGCGAAGCCGCGGGCAAAATATAATATTTAAATAATAACCTCGATGGTATCAATCTCGATTGCAAGGTCAATTCCTTATGCGTTGTTGCAACTTAGGAAGAAAAGCTAACACCTCTGTACGTTGGATTTTTGAATGGGATATAGAAAAATTTTACATTTGTGAGGGCGCAGATTAATTCACGGTGATGCTATTGTCGTCTTTATAAGTTGCATGATCATTTACAAAACATTACAACCTTCTATGCCTTAGAGAGCAAGTTAAGCTATCGCCTCGGCTGTCAAGAACATCAATAACAGACAGTTTGATGTCATCTCTTTTAACATTTAAATATTATTTTTATTTTGTTTCATGGAGACGATACTACTATCATTGCTTGTCATAATCTATAATAATATCAGCCATGTATATGTTCCACTGCTAGGTTTGACTCTCTTCTTTGTTTGAAAAGTATTAGGCTAAAGTCCAAAACGTCTAGCCCCGTATAGGCTGGCAGACTCCGCACATCCTCAAGAATAGACATACAGGTTGTTTTTCCCTTTACCGTTATAACAATACCTAACTAATAAAATTTGATAAGACAATAAAGCCCATCTCGATGTTTGTAAGTAAAATAAAAAAGAATGTACTCTAAAAGGGGCAGAGTAAATAGAAGTTTATCAAACACACATTTTGTTAGCTATGTTTTAGTGCCCTCGTATACTGTTACACAAGTTGCCTTTCAGAAGGCACATTTCCAAACTTCATGAGGCTACCAAGAATATTCTAACAAAATAATCCAATCAAATTTTGTTAGACCCAGAAACAGGCGTGTACTCGAGAACTCCCACAAGTACTTTGCAACGACGCAGTACAAATTCCAGGTATTTTAAAACTATACCAAACCCTTGAGCATTACCGGTAACATGATCGTCACTGGCGGTGCTAATGCAGAGTGAAATTACAATATCAAATTATAGGTTCCGTATCAAATTGGTACGATGAGGAGTGGGTATTATGTATTGCTTTCATAGTACCTACATAAAGGTATGTAAATCATATACGATTTCAATTTTGGCAGTCAGATATGTTTTCTGATCTTTGACTCCTTTCTCTAGACTGATTACAGTCATGGTAGTCAATCTTAACGGAGGTTGACATGCGCAGGATGTTATTATGTGTACTCTTATAATCTAATAGGACAGCAATCCCTAACACCTAGAGAAAGATCGGGCGCGATACCAATGGTATTAGAGGCTTTCTTTTTTTTCTTTTTTGCCCGATTCCCATGGAATGGCAAAGGCCTATTTGTGGGGTCTAAAACTATAATAAGCGAAACTTTGGTGTAATATAGCTCTATCAACTTGGGGAATATAGAGTGGGGCTATATAGATATTACAATGAACAGCTTAGTTGTAAATGTGTTTGTAGGCGGTAATGTATAAAACATCAGATGCGATTTGGTTTTTGATTTCATTGATTGACTAATTAGAATAAAATGTTGATGCCCAGTGACAACAAGATACCTTAATAATTTCGTGAAATACGTAAAATCTCAACGAAATTTGGGTGTCAACCCATTCAGGGACATACAATATAAATATATTTAAACTCTTCAATAAAACTTCGTTTATTTCTTCTAGTTTTAATGGTGGAAATTTGTAACTTTGTACAAAGACAGGCCATAAGCATGTCCTATTACAAGTTTGTAATGTGGCCTAACGGTAACGCTTCGTGAACTTCATTGTAAATTACTTCTCTGTGCTGTCGTGCTTAGGTGAATGCACGTTATGGAGTACTGCCAATTATTTTTATTACTGACTTTCCTTAAACTTTATGGGATTAGTTACTGTTTATTCTATAAATTTACTGGCATTGTTTTATAATACGGTATAACGTACTTGGAGGCATCGACTGCACGGATGGCGTACTGATTTAAGTAGACGGATTCGAATCCCACATGTGTACATTTTTGATGGGTGTTCTGAATTTCGATGTTCTTTGAGCACGTTGTGTAAATGTTTGTGAAGTACCCCGCGATATAGGAATTATTATTTCTAGTGCGGGCGCTATCTTTATAATAAGTAAATGAAATGACGATGCAAATTTGTTGATTTGTTTTGTCTTAATAGGGTTGGATCTTCACAATAGAGGCTTGCGTAGTTTGAAAACCACAAAAGTGTTTCTGTTCTAAATTCTGCCAACGTAAAGCAAGATGCCTTTATTATTTAAAATGCTATTGATTATAAGTTTTCCAATTTGTTGAATGTTGAGATTTCTTTTTTATTTACCTGTTAATATTGAACTACCTGTTCAAACCAATTCCATTTTTTTTCACATCGTCACATTAACATCGTCGACTTTATCGTGCTAGTACAATAAAAAGTACTCATAAAAGCGCCAATAAAAATATTCTACGTTTGAATATTTCTCTGAATTATACTCAAAACAGCTTGTGTGTAACTATGTGTACTTGTGTTTACTTATCGGAAACGAATACAATTTTATTTCTTCGCACATTATACAGACTCATGTGGTCTTTTATATGTATAAAGACGTCACGAGGGGCTGTAATGACTCTCACTAGAGGGTGATTTTGATAATCAAAGAGGTCACATTTCTCTAGACAATTTTATGTCAGTTGTGAAACTCAGTTCATCGAATACATCGTTGTCGTCAGCGGTAATAAGTTAGTGAGAAGATTATTAGTAGAACGTAAAAGATATAATGGTTGCAAATCCTTATACATACATATTATATAATTTGTAAAATAAATAGCATTGTAAACTTTATGAAATAATTAAAAAGAATAGCCGTGAGATTTTCTTGCTATGCTGAACATGACAACAAGTATGTAAATACATATAAATATAAATTCATACTGCAGTTCAGTTATGGCCAGTCCCACAACTAACAAGTAAAAGTTATCTGAAAGATAAATCACATGCTGTCCCACTCTTGTTAGGCTAAAGAAGAGAGATGGCGAGAATTTTATCTTTTAGATAGAGCCCGGAGTGTTACTTAGTGACCTTTATGTATAAATATATTTTATTTGACTATAACATAATTACTGGGTTGATAATAGGACTTCTTAATTAGTTTTATAAGGCCAGTGATAGGTTAATAAGATTTTTTTTAAAAGTTAACTAGAATTTCGTCTCCCTCGATGGCGGTGTAACCGACTGCCACGCTTGAGGTCGCGAGTTCGATCCCCGCACAAGTCAAACATTTGTGTGCATGAACATGGATGTTTATCTTGGTCTGGGTGTTTCTATGTATAATATGCACGTATTTACAAAAAATAAAATAAAAAAGTATATACAGGTTGTCCGGTAATTAATGGATAACCTTGAAATGTCTTAAAGTAGAACTGAAGGCCGTTCAGAAAAAAATTAAAAAAATTATAAAAAAATATATTAAAAAGTGCAAGCTATTATAGCAAAGCATACTTTTGACTGTATATTTATTAGCATAATTAGTGTTTAATAATAAAACAACAAAAAACCGATGGATTTCATTCATTTATGGTCGTAGTATACAAGAAAGTTATACATGGTAATTAAAAAAAAAACACATATACAGGTAATAATTTGGATAGATTTTGTATCATATTTTTTCTGAACGGCCATCAGTTCCACTATAAGACATTTCCAGGTTATCCATTAATTACCGGACATCCTGTATGTATATTTATCCATTGTCTAGTAGTATCCATAGTACAATTTCTGCTTAGTTTGGGCTAGATTGTGTTGTGTGTATGTGGTAGAATATTATTATTATTATAATTTATAGTCCGACTAAAATTTGAATTTTAATATCCTTATTACTAGCTGAGTAATATCGAAACATTTAGATTGTGGGCTGCATATTTCAAGTAATAATAATAATGTCGAATTTCCGTCACGGCAGCCAATCTTAATGGAGATTGGCCATCTGTGCAGGAGGTGTAATAGTGCACAAGTGTACTCGCAAATACAAGTGCACTCTCTTTGAAATTAAACTACTATATACGTATTTTATCGCGTTGTTTATTTATCAACTTTCCCCGACGTTTCGGTTGCTTTTCAGCAGCCATGGTCACGGGGAGTCTCTCTCATGATCACTCTCTGTTCTCTAACTCTCATGATCTGATGGGGCGGTAATCCGTCACGACCGGAGAGAGATCAGACGCAGGACCAACAGCTTTACGTGCTTTTAGCAGCACGAGGGTCTGTAACACCGCCAGCTTCCTAACTTCGGGCTGCTATTGAGATTTTTTAACAGAAAACCCAATAACTTTTTGATTAGCAGACCTTGGATTCGAACCGGTGACCTTATTTCCATAAAATGTATAAACTATTAATGGATACGTCAACTATATATAACTAGTTTGGCGTTATAAAACTTTGCCATACAGTTTATGTTGATATAACTATTTTAGTGACAAGCCGAAAAATAGGTTTAGTTTACTGCGGGGTGGCCCTTCGGCTACCCCAAGTCGCCAGTCGTGATAATACACAATTCAGCTTTATGATTATGCTTTAAAAAATCATGCGTAAGGTTTTATGCGTAAATATAAACAAAAGTATGCCATCTTATATTATGTAAAATTGTACGCTAATGGATAGGGAACTGAGGCGATCAATTAGGTCACTACACCGTCCGTACAGTCAGTGTAGTAGGATCAAGGAGGTGCTCATAGCCAGTTGCACTCACTGATCGGTAAAAGATTAGCAAAGTTAAGCAACGTTGGGTGCGATCAGTCTATAGATGGGTGACCGCTTAGTGGTATTTCATCTGAGCGTCTCTGTGCTTGGAAGGGCACGTAAGAGGTCGGTCCTGGTTGTTGCCAAATTGTCAGCAGTCGTTAAGCCATGTCAGAGCCTGCCTACGGGCAAGTACAACTCTTGACAATAGGTTGGCTACTAACCAAACGAAAAAAAAGTAGGATCAAAATTGTTGATTTTACCTCACGTTGACGACACAAGTTGCTGAGTCAGTCACCATCATAACATATAGAAAACATTAATTCTATTCATTATTAACATTTTCTGTCACTACTAAATTCTAGTCATAGCCAAATACTGTGTTGTATTTATCAATTGTCAGACTTTGTAAAATAACCACTTGAACAATTGTAATATTGTCTTATGTTTACGCGAATGTTATGTTTACATTGAAATTAAACACTTTATACGGATTTTGTTGCGTTGTTAATTTTACTTTAAAACACTTTTATTACATAATGATGAAGTGTACCTAGTTATTTTCAGAACATTGAGACAACTACCATCTTAGTATCCAGGTGAACATGGCTGCTGTAAAGCAATCGAAACGTCGGGGCAAATTGTAAACTTAAATATAAATAGTTTTATTTAATTTAAATAGCTTAAATTGTAGTAAAGTTCAATAATAGTAGTGTTAGAGTTTTAAAATACGCGACAAAATCCGTATAAAGTGTTTTATTTCATCGTACAATGTGGATGAAAGATATGAAATAAAAAAGGAAAAAGAAGCATAAGGACTAATTAGCCGTACCTGCTTTGGAAAACAAGGTACTCGTAAGCGAACAGGTCTCGGCAGTCAAGAACGGCAGTGACGGACAATTATGAAACGTCAATCACTGACAAACTGAGTGTGGAAAACGTTCACCAGAGGGCAGCACAGTCACTCTTAAACGATAATTGCAACAATTGGTTTCACCTTTAAACAATGTTATCTTGTTAAATTGTAAACGTCACTCAGTGTCTTCCGGACTTTTATTTAAATGGTATTTTATACATAGGTACTTAGCGTCTGGCGGCCTCGATGGCGTAGTGGTTTGTGTAACCGACTGCCACGTCTGCGGTCGCGGGTTTGAATCCCGCATAAGTCAAATATTTGTGTGCATGGACATGGATGTTTGTCTTAGGCTGGGTGTTTCTAAGTATAATACGTATGTAACTATGTACAAAAAAAAATATGTAAGTGTATGTATGTTTATCCATTGTCTAGTACCCATAGTACAAGCTCTGCTTAGTTTGGGCTAGATGGTGTTGTGTGTATGTGGTAGAATATTATTATTATCATATCTATATTCGCGAAGGAGTTGGCACAGCCGTATTATACCCCTACGTGGCTATTGTGAGCTAATTGCCGTCAATCGAGTGCAGTATCAAAATCTGTGCGGGTAATCCAATATTGCCTGGGCCGGGCAACGCGCAATCCCATCCTAACTTTGGAAGGCAGGGATTCCTTATTTAAAATGTTAGGTATGATGCTTATTGGTTAGTTATTTTATGTTCGCTTACTATTATTTATATATGGATATATCGGCACATACTAATTTAACTAATGTTGTCTTATAAATCTATTAGATGCAATTGTCATTTCTCTTAGTGATTTATTAATATAGTAGATATTGCCCGCAGCTTTGATCGTGTAAATGTAGGTCAAGTCAATTTTCTTTCCTTCGGAAACAGTTCTTTTTTCTGGGTATGAGGTACCCTATGTCCTTGTCCGTACACCTGACAACTTGTATGCGAAATACCATGATGATCGGTCCGGTAGTTAAGGCATGAAAGCGTAAAAAAGATAAAGAAAGAAAACGCACATTCGCATTTATAATATTAGTAAAGATTTTGTTTGAAAAGAAAGTTCGAACAAAACAGAAAATATTTTCATATCAACGAGGCACAGAACACGTTGAAAAAAGGACTGTACTATATTTCGTGGTACGCAGTTAGCATAGACGTGACGGCGCGCGGCGGTGTTACTGAAAAAAGAGCGAACAATCAATCGTCGAGGTCTGTTCGAAACACTACGCTACTATCATGGGTTTTAGGCCCTTGTATTTAGTTAAATAATAATAAATTAAGTCATATTGACGCATTAGGCTGTTCCCTTCAGCGCTTTAAACACCAGCAGCCTTACTTATAAACCACTCTCAAATATTAAGAGGTAATTAAGTATCAGTACTAGTGAACGTTAAATTTAATAATTAAATTGATCAAGGTAAGCTCCTTATCAAAAAAAATATTATTATTTGTTTGTTATTTGTGTAAATGTGTTCTCCCTGATTAGACACTCGTTTTAATACTTAAGTACCTCTCAAATTTGATAGTATAGGTAAGAGCATAAGTGTTTTAACAATTACTTAGCATAAACTTAGTCTGCGATAGGTTTAATTCTTTGTGTAATACACATATAACACTTGTCATCATCTACCTTTCAATATATTTTTATTTAAATAATATACCACACAAAAATTGTGTCTGGTTGGTTATGTTTTCCTTTGATTTTATTTTTATTTATCTGCTAATATTGTGTAGCATGTAGTGTTTACCGCCTTATATTGTACATCTAGTCTATGTTACGTGCTGTATTTAACTTATGCGTTTATGTAGCAATTCTTGTGTGGATCACACAAAGTTTAAATCCCACACGGGAGAAAAGTTTGTGTGATCCACAAAGGGTTGTTCCGAGTCTGGGTGTTCTTTGTGTCCGTTGTTTGAATGTTTGTAAAGACCCCCGCCACACAGGAATTAAAATAAATGTGTTTGGTAAAAATGAAATAAATGTGTGTAAGCATTTATCCAGATCTCTCCTGAAGTCGAATAAACATTAGCTTAACCAAAAAGAGTTCTTAAATGTGATAAATTCTCGCAAAGGAATAACGTTTGATGGTGTGATTTAAAAATGACTATCGTATAAAAAACTGTTATTACATCATGTGTTTATAATGGCTAGAATAAATGTACCATGTTTGCACACGACGCAAGTTGGTGCGAACTGCTGTGGTAGCGAATATTACTGATGTCCTTGGTTTGAATCTAAATTCAGCCAACAAAAAGTGATTGTATTTTCTGCCAAGAAATTGTCAATAGCAGCCCGGAGTTAGTAAGTTGGCGGCGTTGCATTCTCCCATGCCTCACGTAAAAAAAAAGCACGTAAAAGGTTATTAGTGACCAAAATTAAAGCAAAGAATTAATATTCTGTATACAGAAAAAATAAAAATATTATTAATATTTTGTATATTATTGTCGGCGTCGATGTGAGACCCCTACGCAGTGGTTAGTGTAACCGACTGTCACGCCTGAGGTCGCGGGTTCGATTCCCACACAAGTTAAACATTTGTGTGCATGAACACGGATGTTTGTCTTGGTCTGGGTGTTTCTATGTATAATATATTGTATGTATTTACAAAAAAGAAAGTATATATGTATGTTTATCCATTGTCTAGTACCCATAGTACAAGCTCCGCTTAGTTTGGGCTAGATGGTGTTGTGTATGTGATAGAATATTATTATTATTTATTATTATTATTATTCTGTGTCTGATCTCTCCAGTCGTCTCGGATTGCTGTCCAATCGAACTATAAGAGCGTGGGAATAGCGAGTGCACTTGTGTTTGAGCATACATTTATGCACTATAATATCTCTATCTAGGGCGCCATGACCGAAATACGGAAGGAATAAAATAAATACAACTTAAACTATTTATAGGAAGTATGTTCATATAAAGCCCATGTGAGTGTACTTGTGTCGCTAATGTGAATTCTTAACCATGTTCTGTTGTGAGTCGACGTCTTGTTGTTTAGTTACACGGAACCGTGCACTCTGAATAATGAGAAAAGTTTCTGTATATTGTACTGAACCAGCGGACGCATCAACTAGTACCAACTCCACTATAGCTGGAAAACTACTAAAATTAGTCGTATTCATTTCTTCGTTATGTTTCAATATACCACGCCTATATTATCTCATGCTGTAAATAATCCTAAAGTCAAAGTCAAGAAAAGTCAAAAATCATTTATTCATTTAAGTCACAAAGTAACACTTATGAACGTCAAAATATATAGGTTACTGAGTTTAAGTTACTGAAGCTATATATATATGAAGATATTACAAATGTGAATGTGCGTTTGTTTGGTTGTTACGAACACCTTAGCTACTCAACCGATCACCATGAAATTTTATATACACGTTGTCAGGATGCAGATAAGGACATGGGTATCTTTTATTCAGAAAAAAACACTATTTCTAATCTAAGCTAACCTACATTTAGGCGAGCGGAGCCGCGGATAATATCTAGTAATATTATATTTATTTGCCTATTAAGGCAATACACATTTTAATATCAGCCTTGTATAAAGGGTGTCCGATAATTAATGGATAACCTTGAAATGACTTATAGTAGAACTGAAAGCCGTACAGAAAAAAATATGAACATTTTTTAAAAAATAATTTCCGTAGCTGGTCATACTTTTGACTGTCTATCTATTAGCATAATTAGTGTTTAATAATAAAACAACAAAAAACTGATGGAATTCATTAATTTATGGTCGTAGTGTACAAGAAAGTTAAATATGGTAATTAAAAAAAACTATACTACGATACTACGAACTATATAACGATTTTATTCATATTTTTTTCTGAATGGCCATCAGTTCTACTATAAGACATTTCAAGGTAATCCATTAATTACCGGACATCCTGTATAAACTGTCCCACTGCTGGACACTGGGCCTCTACTTAGGGTGTGAAGGGTTAGACTATAGTCTACAATGCTGCCTAGTGTGGGTTGGCAGACTGCACACATCTTCAAGAATACTATAGAGAACTCTCAGGCTTGCAGATTGCCTTACGATGTTTTCTTTCACCATAAATACACAGCGTCAGACATAAATTAATAATATTACTAAAGAATATAGATTTTGGTTTTCGTCCAGATCTGGCGAACACACCACCAATGCGCCATTCGCGAGCTGCGTGCGTGCAGTTGCTGCAATTGTTTGGTGCATCTCTTTGGTCCAACTCACGCAAGGCTTGGACAGTAGGACATGCAGTTCCGTTAGTTTTCATACTGTATATGTATGTCAGTAGTTGCGGGAGGAAGTACGTGAAGCGCGCGGGCCGCACGCGCGCGGCTCTTGCGCCGTTCACGCACGGTGCGTAGATGGCGCACGAGCGGCGTTCGAGCAGCGCAAGAACGGCGCAAGAACCTGAAATGCATGCACGCAACTCGCGAACGGCGCATTCGTAGTGTGTTCGCCAGATCTGGACACACCCTTATGTTACCCACAACAGTCGCATTTACTGCTACTGCGTCATAGAGGCTTATATTAGAAATACTAATTAAAAATCTTAATGAACTTTTAACAATGTAGTTATTGCAGCAGTTTACTTTGCTAAGTTGATTAATGGAAGAAACTTCGATAAAAGATTAGTTTACTCAATCTTTGCTAACGGTACTAATAAACTTGAAGTTACCAAAAGCAATTACTGAATTATTTTTAATTATACCCAGTATCAATTTAAGTGCGATTGGTATTCAATTAAGAAAGCAATTTGAAAAAGTTCGCGTTCAAAGCAATACTTTTCAAAAGTTTAGTAATTAATTCGGTTAATTTAGAGTACAAATAAAAAGAGTAATAAATTGAAAGTTTTTTTAAGCC
This sequence comes from Catocala nupta, assembly GCA_963675205.1. NCBI lineage: Eukaryota > Metazoa > Arthropoda > Insecta > Lepidoptera > Erebidae > Catocala > Catocala nupta. The sequence goes on along the minus strand of OY776091.1, from coordinate 28,040,298 downwards.
ACTATAGTCTGTCTTTTTGCGCGTATATGTACTCATGGCTACTATATATCACAAGGCTCTGGATTTGATTCATGGGTCGGGTAAAGTGATATTGAGTTATAAAAATTATTAGAGTAAATCCTATCTAATATTTAATAATAATAATAATATTCTATCACATACACACAACACTATCTAGCCCAAACTAAGCAGAGCTTGTACTATGAGTACTAGACAATGGATAAACATACATATATACTTTCTTTTTGGAAATACATCCACATTATACATAGAAACACCCAGACCAAGACAAACATCCATGTTCATGCACACAAATGTTTGACTTGTGCGGGAATCGAACCCATGACCTCAGGCGTGGCAGTCGGTTACAATAACCACTACGCCTAGAGGCCGTTATATATTATAAATGCGAATGTGAGTTTGTTTGTTTGTTACGCATTCACGCCTAACTACTCGACTGATCACCATGAAATTTCGCATACACGTTGTCAGGGGAACAGAAAAAGGACATAGAATTGCATCCAAAAACTACTGTTTCTAATCTAACGTAACCTACATTTATGCGAGCAAAGCCGTGGTTAAAATCTAGTACAGTTATAATTTAATGAAATTGCTTATTAAACGAAACTAATAGACCGATTTTCTTCTATCTTAAGTATGTATTATCTCGTAAAGTAATTACATCACACTAGTAGTAGCCCGCGGCCTTGTTCCTTCGGGAACAGTACATGTTAAGGCATAAAAGCATACAAATTCACATTTTCATTTATATGATACTAGCTGACTCACGCAACTTCGACAGCTTCACATAAGAGATTTTTTACCGTTCCTGCAACAATTTTCATTGCTGCTCTGCTGCTATTGGTCGTAGCGTGATATTATATACCATATAGCCTTCCTCGATAAATGCGCTATCTAATACTAAAATAATTTTTCAATTCAAACCAGTCATTCTTGAGATTAGCGCGTTCAAGCAAACAAACAAACAAACTCTTCAGCTTTATAATATTAAGTATAGATTTGTTCGGTTTAAATACAAAACACCCGGGAAAAGTGATTATTTCAAACACCCGGTGTTGCGTGATGTAAAATGTTTTCAGGGTGCCGAGTGCGAGTTGTTTTGACGTTAACGCGATCGACACGTTTATGACGTCCGGCGCTCCGACTGGCCCGCTCGTAGCTTTAAACCAGAGGTACTCAGACTTTTTTTCTCATAGACCACTTTCAAAATTTAGCTCGTTCCGGTGGACCCCTGCAGCAAAATTTCTACAATATTCCTTGACTAAAATAAAAATTCTCCGGACTGAACCTACCACGGTAGGAGGGCTGACTTTTTGACTCAGCGATTGCTATTCCTCAAAATAATTTTCGTGGACCCCCACTTAAGAATTGTGAACCCCCATTGTTTTGTCACGCCAACGTAGACCCCCGTTGAGTCTCCCGTGGACCCCTGGAGGTCCATCTGGACCACTTTGGGAACTACTACTCTAAACCAATCAGAGAGCCAAACGCGATGAACTAAACGATTAACGTAAAAAAAATTCACACTCGGTACCCAGATGTGTCTATTGCACATTATATCGTAAATAACTAATATTATAAAAGCATATGTGAATTTGTTTGTAATACATGCACGCCTTAACGATCATCATGAAATTTCGCATACACGTTGTTAGGGGATCAGAAGAGGCCATAGAGTGCCTTTCACCCAGATACAAGTTCTGTTACTAATCTAACCTATATAATAACCAATAAATGGATTTGAAACGTAATATCTGAATTTTGATAAAATAAAATACATTCAATATATACAAGCGAGCGGTGGTTGTCAGAACTATTTATGTTTTGTGTGTGTATATTATCTTAAACCTAATCTAGGACACTCTGAAATAATAATAATCATGGTCTCCAGAGCGATTTTTTTTTTGCTCGTCCAAATGGCCACACTCCGCCTGATGGTAAGCAGTCGAGTGGTCTAAGAGCAGTGGCCTCCACATCGTCCTCATAGCAGCCGAGGCGATGTTGAGGTCTCTACTTTGACGGCCTGAGAAGGTGCTTTTTCACGCCCCACTTAAAGGCGGCCAATCTTAACGGAGACTGGCCATCTACGCAGGAGATATTGCTCAAGTATGTGCGCAAACACAAGTGCAGTCTCTGTTTCCTAATCCTCATGATCCCATGGGACGGGTAATCCGATTTGACCGCAGAGAGAATAGGCGTCGGACCAATGGCTTTACGTGCTTTCCGAGGCACGGGGTGTCTAACACCGCCAACTTCCTAACTCCGGGTTCGTGTTTTTATTTTTAACAGACGAACCCAATATTTTTTACTGGTCCGACCTGGGATTCTTATCCGAGACCTCATGCGCAGCAGTCGCATTTACTACCGCTGCGCCACGGAGGCAGTTCATGACATTCTGAAATATTGTAGCTGACAACCAGTGGAAACATAATCTCAGTCATAATATTGTCTTCTGTTTACGCGAATGTTATTCATTGAAATTAAACTACTGTATACGGATTTTATCGCGTTGTTTATTTATCACTGTATTACAAAATTTTGAAAATATTACACTACTACTACTATTGATTTTATTTGACTAATTTATAAGCTAATAAAATTATTTAAACTATTAAATCTATTTATGTTTATAAAATGTAAACCAAAAATTTTAGTTTTAAAAGGGTTTTAGTTTTCTTTTTTATTTCTCTGTTTCATAATATTTTAGGTATAAGTTAGTTTTAAAGAATTGTTTATATTATGTATATAATTAATAATTTGTATTCTTATCAAATAAATAAAGTAGTAGTAGTGTAATATTTTCAAAATTTTGTAATACAGTGATAAATAAACAACGCGATAAAATCCGTATATAGTAGTTTAATTTCAATAATCTCAATCAGTTTTGCAATTCCAGGGATTACCACCTACAAACAAACTTACAAAACTCTTGTTATAATGATAGTATGGTTAGTATATCATTCGAATTTTGTTTAATGCAGCCTACATTTATGTACAACGATGGACAAACAGGAGTATATGTTTGCGAAAGCCTTTCAGGTGTATTGTAAAATGTATGCGCAGAGCGAACTACACATGAGAAATTCTGATAGGCCGGCCAGCGAACATAGCTTTATTCTGGTCGTTTATGCAACTTTAATTTCAGCTGCAATATTGGTGCATTAAAAAGTTTGGATAACGCTTGCTGGAAATTGTAATAAACAGTGATTGAAATACTGAAATGTATTAAAAAAGAAATAAATCCAAGCTAATATTAATATTAATCTATATATACAAAAATCAATGCCACTTTTCGTTGTAATTAAACGCCTCCTAAACGGCTGGACTAATTTGAATGAATTTTTTTGTGTGTGTTCAAGTGGATTCGAGGATGGTTTAGATATGGTTATTTTTTTATATTTTTTTTTTCGCCTGTACTGGACAATGTCTGTCGGGACAGCTAGTAATTTTATAAATGCGAATGAGAGTTCGTTTGTAACGCATTCACGTCTTAACTACTCGACCGATTATCATGAAATTTCGCATACATGTTGTCTGGTGTACAGAAAAGCATATCTCTTCTTCCTCTCTCTTTGTGGCAATCCAACGGTCCTATACCTCGCAATTATTATTAATAACTAGCTGACCCGGCAAACGTTGTTTTGCCATAAAAAATTTATTTGGCCAATAAATTAAAAAAAAATGTTAGTGGTGGACAACCCTCATCACTAAGGGGTATGAAAAATAGATAGTAGCTCATTCTCAGGGTTATTCTATATCACCAGTAGAATGTGTGGTTAAAAGGAATTACACGATTTCAAAATAACCCTGTATATATTCGTCGAATGGTTTCTGGCAGTAGAAACATACAATGGAACTCCGAAACGATAATTCTTATTATACGTATAAAAAAATATACAAAAAGTAATATCACTAATCGGATTAACAACTTGTGAAGTTTTTCTTCCACATAATATTTGAGCTTACAATTTGGCTTAGCGGTCATTGTACACGATGTTTTTTTATTTAGTTTAGTCCTAAAGGTGTTGCCGAAGCTGAGCTGAGAACCCCGAAAATACATTCCCTTTGCCTTTAGAACGAAAGTAATTTACAAAGTTGCCATCATCCAGTATAATTTAGGTATGTTTACTATATCTTTCTCTTAGCAAAGCAATAACAGTGTTTTAAAAGTTTATACTTTTCATAAAGTTATTAAGAAATGTGATCCTCGCGGTTTTACAAGCGCTTATATTATTCCTGTTTATTATTTTTGAGTTCATATATTGTTTTTATTTATGGTTATTGCTAAAATTTTAAGGAATTAAGTTTATATCCAAATTATTATTTCTTTAAGCAGTGTTCAAAACGAAGACTAGGCGACACGATAATGTGCAATGATAATGCTCACCTGTAAAATAATTGACCAAGAGATCATAGTAAAATAGGTCATCGATTTATGACTTTCTCTACAATGCCTTAGGTAACAAACATTGAAAAAACATTTTAAAAGCATCCAGACTAATAACTAAAAAGAAGAAAACTTAGAAAAAGAAGTTTGAATTTCAATATCGAAGTTCGTCTGTCGATAAATCGAGAGGGTATCACTATCATTCCTTTGCCGCGAACCATAACTTTGCAGTATAAATTAGTACACGGCTATCAGTAAAGCAAAAAGCGACCCAGTAGTACCACTTACTTATTCTAATTATACAGATAAAAAGTTATATGAGTCTCAAAAGAGTTTTGCTGGTTTTATTGTATTTCTATTAAATTTTTGGACATGGAAGGTTTTAACTGCCTTGGTGGTGCAGTTATACTAAATTTTGGTTTGGTTTAATCACTGACCCGGGCAAAGTGTTACTTGATTTATCTGTCAAGAAATTTACTGAATCAGTGTTTAGAACTATACCTGGTAGACGGCACTAGGCTCATTCTCTATTCCATGAGTTGAGCTGGTTTGGCATGTAGAACGATTGGACCAGAAAATACTGATTAATAAAGTTTATAAGGCTAGTGTGAATGGAACAGTCGCAAGAGGCAGACCTAGGCGAACGTTTCTTGATCAGATTGGAGACGTTCTGGACAAAGGTCAGGTTAACAGCACTTTAAACCAGCGAGCGTGTATGAGGAATGTTATGAAAGTGAATGAAACCAGAGAAGTGTGTCAGGACCGTAGCAAATGGAAATCCGTAGTCTCTGCCTACTCCTCTGGCAAACAGGCGTGAAACTATGTATGTATGTTTTACATGAGATTTATTACCACTTCTTATATTATCTTTGCTCCAAGCTAGGGTAAGCACGTACTTGCTTAAACTTGACTTGATTAGTTTATTTCACGTTGCTTTCTTTTTATGTATGTAGAAAGTCTTTTATATTTATTGCTATTCCTGTTAATTTGTATTTCTTTCTACATATATTTATGACTGACTGCACAGATGGCGTAGTATTTTAAGAAGTCACCTCGCCACTGCTATTGCGCTGGGAGTAGTAGGTTCAAATCCCACACAGAAGAAAAATTGTGTGGGTCATAAATATAGGTCAAAGGTGTTCCGAGTCTGGAACAGGAGTCATCCTTTATAGTGAAAATAAAAGCTGAGATTAGAGGTACTTACTTGTTTTTGGTAGCTGCGTAGCAATCATCGGTTTTTCACTAGGTTCTCGCTGCTTTTTAGACTAGGTATATATGTAAATTGCCGCATATCTCAGGTAGTAGTTAGGATAGATTTTTTTTCATTTTTTTTTCTGAACGGCCATCAGTTCCACTATAAGACATTTCCAAGTTATCCATTAATTACCGGACACCCTGTATGTTATACAATCACAATTGTTTTTTCTTTAGTTTGCTACGCTTTCAAGTCTTAACTACTCGACCGATTATTATAAAATTTCGCATACATGTCAAGGATGAAGAAAGAAGAAGGTTACAGAAATGGATATTAATTACCATTCATCCAAAAAAGAAGTACTGTTTCCAGGTGTAGTGTGTTACGCATCGCCCCTTATATGTAATTGTACCGTAGGAAGTTAGATCATTAATTATACACCATCATCCTCCTGCCCTCATCCCAAACTATTTGGGGTCGGCGCAACATGTCTCTCTCTTCTATAAATCTCTATCGCTCGTCATCTCAGTACTCACACCCTTCCTGGCCATATCATCTTTTATGCAGTCCATCCATCTTTTCTTGGGTCTTCCTCTACTGGATAATCCTTGCACCTCCATACTCAGAGCTCTCCTAACAATATTTCTTTCATCTCTTCTCATCACGTGTCCATACCATGACAAACGTTCACTCCTCAATTTTTCCGTCACAGGTGCCACTTTCAAACTTCCTCTAATATACTCATTCCTTACTTTATCCATCCTGGTTACACCACACATCCATCTTAACATTCGCATCTCTGTTACATGCAAACGTCTCTCATCCATCACTCTTGTAGCCCAACATGACGATCCATACATGACGGCAGGCCTTATCATGGTCTTATAGATTTTTCCCTTGAGCTTAAGGGGGACTTGGGTGTGTTATACACCAATCATTAGACTAAACAACATCTTTTATTTGACGAACCTAACGCTCAACATTGCATGGCGATCCTGCCAGGATGCCTGTAGGTTGCATGGCGACCCTGCCAGTGCTGCCTTTCGTTAGTGCTGGGCATGTGGTTTTGTAAAGTGAATGTAGTTAAACGAAGGGTTCCTTATATCCGCAAAATTTTGTTGAGCCACATTATTATTTTGGCGTATATTTGTTATTTGGACGGCGCATGAGTTGAGGCTACCAAGGTGATGCAGCCGGGAACCATGGAGAGACACCAAAGCGCTGGTGCCTGCAAAGGCATCTGCAACGGAGATGCCGACGCGACGACGTCGGAATGCCAAAGCGAATCGGAAATCGTGCTATGGTGATGGTGACTATGTGACATTTTTTTATAAATATTGACGCGGACAATTGCTATTATTTTTGTGCACATTAGATATATTATAAAGTTTAATTTTAATTAAAACATAATACTAGATAATTATATATAACATAACTATCATAGATAAGATTTTAGACAAATATGCCTGTTGACAATAAACAAATATAACTTAAAGAAATATATGTATATAACAATTGGATATATACATAATAATTTGCCGATTCTTAAAGAAGATAATATATGTACATACATTTTATGCATTAATGTTGTTTATATGTCTTTGAACATGACTATGTTCTAAGATAGCATGGAAATATATACAAATTCGGTTTGTGTTTTTCTAATTTGGCATATATCATAGTAATTTTCTAAGGTATATTAAGTAACTTATTTAAAACATAAGCCATTATCATTTTAAGTTATATTGTTCAATTGTTTATATATGTGCATTCCATTGTTGTGTCGCAATAGGTATCCGATGTGCAGTCATGTTATCTGACCCGTTACGCATACTATAGATGCTCGCGATTTCACTCTTTATTTAATTACACATTTATATGGTTAATATTAGATTCAAATTATAATCTTTTCAATGAAATATCTTCTTATATTATAATATGGTCAATGTGACATATATTTGGGCATTATTCTGACTTTTGTAGTAGTGTCTGCGTTACAGTGTTTTATTAATATTATTTATATTTATTGTTATTTTGGATTATAAATTTGATCATTTTATTATTATTTGATAATTTAATCATTATGAAGCTACTTTATTTTGTATAAAAGCATTTATTAATTATAGCTGCATAGTCTAGTCTATTTTTCTTACAAAGGTATTGTTTTAAAATTTGGAACCGATATTAGAAATGTAATGCTATCGGTTTCATTGGAACCTTATCATTGTATCATGTTTCATTGTTACCTTAGAACGTCAACAGATCATAAAATTTATAATAATGGATATTTATATCTTTATAAATTTTTAATAATTCAATTTTTTTGAAATTTTAAATGTAAGTAATAATTTTAGATATTTAAAAAAACATGTCCTTTTTATTTTTAAAAGGGGGGATATGAAAAATATTCACAAATCTAGATTGATGCAAGCGAAACTGGAAGCAAAATCCGAATTTAAAATTTTTTCACCATTAGAAAGCTATAATTATGTCCTCCAGACCGAATTTCGGTCACGGCGGCCAGTCTTAACGGAGACTAGCCATCTACGCAGGAGATATTATAGTGCACAAGCGTGTGCGCAAATAGAAATGCACTCTCTGTTACCTAACTCTCATGATCCGATGGGACGGTAATCCGACACGACCGGAGAGAAATCAGGCGCAGGACCGTCTTTTACGTGCTTTCCGAGGCACGGGGGTGTCTAACACCACCAACTGCCTAACTTCGGGCTGCTATTGAGATTTATTAACAGAAAACCCAATAACTTTTTTTTAGCCCGACCCGGGATTCGAACCCGGGACCTCATGCCACGGAGGCAGTTAGAAAGTTATATTATCCCCGAGTAACACAGACCCAATTTTATTAAAAAGAAACTACTGTTACACCTAACCTAACATAACTTACTTTTATTCGAGCGACGCCGCGAGCAAAATCTGCTGTATTATAATTATTGCACTATAGTTTGTCCTCTTTTCTACCACGGTGAACGTACCGAGGTGTACATATAAAGTAAAAGCGTCATTTGGCGAAGACGATAGCGTAGTGGTTAGTGTAACCGACAGTTACGCCTGAGGTCATGGGTTCGATTCCCGCACAAGTCAAACATTTGTGTGTGTCTGGGTGTTACTATATATAATATGTACGTATTTACAAAAAAAAAGTATATTATGTATGTTTATCCATTGTCTAGTACCCATAGTACACACAGCGACACGTCAACCTAGACTGTTTGGACTTTGAACTATTAGAAGTTGAACGCTGCGAATCGTGCGATAGAGTGCGTTATATTTTTATGACGCTCTATTCTTACCATTACATCGTGCACCTATGCACTGTCCCTTTCCGACAATTCTCTATTTTGTATGAAGCGTAGTTATGCGTATATAGGGTGTCTAACTTGACGTGTAGCCGTGTGTACAAGCTCTGCTAAGTTTGGGCTAGATGGTGTTCTGTGTATGTGATAGAATATTTTAAACAACTATTATAAATCATTAAACCTTCAGATTGACGTAGTTAGGTAACTTCAGTTAACTGTTCACTCTCGCGAGTATTTTGCATTTCCCTTCTTTAAAAAGATGACAGGAACACTAGTTGCTTATCATTTGATATGGCATCATCAGTTTGTTATAAGAAAGTGAAATGCCATAAGTTTTCATAAAAAACATCTTTGCCAATATTAGGAATAATATGAGTTGTAGTTAGTCTCTAGACTAGCGATTTATATAATTACTGAATCGAAGTAGGATTTACTTGCCGCAAGTCCATTGTAACGTGGTAGCTTTTCCTATTCAGAAGAGTTCGGTATTGACAACCTTTTTCTATTGCAATAGTTGGGATGGGGAATCCGGGGGTGCGTGGCGGGTTCATCTCTTCGCAATAATTTTATTAATGATTAATAATAATATCAGCTCTGTATCAAAATGTTCCACTGCTAAGCACGGGTCTATTCTCGGTGTGAGAAGGCTTAGGCAGCAGTTCACCATGCTGGCCCAGTGCCGATTGGCAGACTTCACATATCTTTGAGGACATTATGGAGAACCGTGAGAGAGCCACGCTTCGGCACGAATGGGCCGGCTCGATCGGAGTGTTACCATGGCCTCACAGAAAACAGGCGTGAAATAGCGCTTGCGTTCTGATTTGTCGAGTAAGTAGTACCGGAGGCCCAACCCAGGGGGAATTAGGCCTCTTCTCTCATCTGGTGGGGCAAATTTAGGAGGGCAGCAATGCACTAGTGGCTCCTATGGTATGTACGGGCGGCAGTAAACCCTTAGCATCAGGCGATCCGTCCGCTCGTTTGGTTGGCTACAATCCAATTTAAAAAAAATGCATTTTTCCTCACGATGTTTTCCTTCACCGGTAGTAATAAATTTAATTATACATTTATAAAATGTTTCGCTAGTATATTTTAAGAGAGTTAGAGATAATCACACTTATTGCCATCCACAGTACTGTTACTAATAATTTCGTGACAGCTAAAGTAATACCATACCCCACTCAAGAACCTTTTTATTATATATGATATTTTCAAAAGAATTCCTCCCTTTGCATAAGGAATAATTTATGCGTCGCGGCAGACTTTACAAATATTGAAACAACGGACACAAGGAATACTCTTGTAACAACAAAATGTTATGTTTTGTAGGCATCAAACTGATGACGTACACTTGGCTCAGGCACTACGTCAGCCATACAGTCATACAAACCCAAAAGCCTTACGAAATTCAGCTGCCAAATTGTCCAACGTAACTGAATGAACCAACAACTCAAAACTCCGAACATTTAACGTCAAAAACATTTCACAAACGGTTACATCAACTGATATAACTTCGGAAAATTTCAACTCCAAACTGCACTATGAATAGAACACAATCAAACGACAATTCACCTGCAATTCTCTAGTGATTGTTGATGTCACACCTCCCGTGTACGTATGAGCACACACAAGGCGTCCTTTTCATCGAACAAGCCCGTATCGGTGTAGGTTTTTCCACCTGCATACAATCATTACAAAGAATCTCAGTCGATATTTCCCAACGTATGGACTATGAATACTGTGGTTTGATAACATTTTTACCTGGAAAAGATTTATGTACTCTATTCGGTCATATTTATTTATTTCACGTTTATATCCCTTTGAGGGTAGATAGACAAATGTAACACCTACAGCTCATTAGCTTTAAGATTCCACGAAGTAGTAGACAAGCCTTTTAGTATAGTATTCTTAGTAAACTCATAAATACATAAACAAAAATTACTTTGATCGCAGGAGAATTTATATCATTCATAGAAACATAGTCTTACGTCAATATTTTTTTTAGTCTGAGATGGATTATGCTTAAATTTCTCATCTTGTAATAATAATAATAATTTTTATTTTCAGAATAACATTCCATAGTAGGTTAGTAACAGTTGAACTTACATCTAGTGTTAGTGGTACCTACATCTAATACCTGACCGGTTCGGACTGTCCGACCCAAAGAAGCCATCTACTTGACTGCATGCAGTCGTATCCAGCGTTCCAGGATCGGAGAGTCCCACCGGTCAGTTAGCGTTTTCAGGATGATGTTGGGGCTGGCGTGTACCCGACGCAGTAAAGAGGTACATCGCTTGCGCATGATGGCAGAAAAACTATCTATGTTTGCATCCGCAAACATTCCAGACGCGCTGCGAAAACGCGGCAGCCTCACCAGCACCCGGAACGCGTTGTTGTACTGGATGCGCAAGTCGCTGTATGCCTTCAACGTAAAGTTCACCCACAGGCTGCACGTATAGAAGGATTGACAAAAAGCTTTAATCTTAACTATAACTATATTTCTTAACAGAAAAACCAATATAACTCTTCAACCAACCCGAAAAGCTCGAACCTGAGAACTCATGCACAGCATTCTCATTCACTATCGCTGCGTCACTACGGCGGTAACGCAAAAATATGTCTTTATTAGTATGATAAAACATTGACATAATATTGGCGATTTTAATAAAGAACTAAATAATATAATATTATCTAATATATAATAATAGATTGAAATTAAACTACTATATACGGATTTTATCGCGTTGTTTATTAAGCACTGTATTACAAAATTTTGAAAATATTACACTACTACTACTATTGATTTTATTTTACTAATTTATAAGCTAATAAAATTATTTAAACTATTAATGCCATGGTCACGCTCCTCGTGACGGACGTATACGGACCCGTGACCATGGCTGCTGGAAAGCAACCGAAACGCCGGGGAAAGTGTAAACCAAAAATAAATAGATTTAATAGTTTAAATAAGTTTATTAGCTTATAAATTAGTAAAATAAAATCAATAGTAGTAGTAGTGTAATATTTTCAAAATTTTGTAATAAAGTGCTAAATAAACAACGCGATAAAATCCGTATATAGTAGTTTAATTTCAATGAATAACATTCGCGTAAATAGAAGACAATATTATATAATAATAGATATTAATCAGCTCTGTATTAAACTGTCCCACTGGTGGGCACGGGCCTCTTCTCACTGTGAGAAGCGTTAGGCCGCAGTCCACCACGCTGGCCTAGTGTGGGTTGACAGACTTCACATATCTTCGAAAACATTATGGAGAACTCACGATGTTTTCCTTCACGTTAAAGCAAGCGATTCTTGTACATACAACAATAGCTCTTTTATACCAATGTTAATGAACTCTAAGATTCTTGATAACATGCAGAAGCACACGAAGAAGAATGAACAGCTGATACTAAAAATAAGTTGTGTGATTCTGTTTGTGTAATACAATACACTTACTTATCTTAATCGAGAAGACCTTTGACGTGCATTGATAAAAAAATAATATACAAGGTGTTCATTATCTTGCGTTTACGCGGATATTTTTGAAGAGTTCGCTTCATTTCAAGACATTGAGATGACTGCAATCTTAGTATCATGACCATAGCTGCTGAAAAGCAACCGAAACGTTAGGAAAATATTTCTTTGTCGCGAGGTAATTTTAAAACATTCAACAACAAAAATTATTCAGACTTTTTTTAGTTGTTGCTTTTAAAAACGCACCTCCCACACAAGTTACCTATAATTGAGCAGCGATAGCTCAGTGGGGAGACCAACAGACTGCAATGCAGAGGGTTTCGGGTTCGAATCCACGTCGCGCACCTCTGACTTTCGGAAGTTATATGACTTTTCGAAATTACTTGCGTATTGATTGACAATTATCGCCTGCTCCGTGCCTCGGAGAGCACGTTAAGCCGTCGGTCCCGACTGCCATGAACATTTATGGCAGTCGTCATTGGGGAAGTCGACACAAAAGATCCCACTGGGTCGAAGTGTCACCGGTCTGTACTGACTGGCTCCCACACAAGATAAGATAACATACCTATATTTATAGTGTCGCGAGGGACTTCAAAACATTCAAACAATGGATACAATGAACGTTCAGAATCGTAACAACTATTTGTGGATAGCATAATTTTTTATCCCATGCCATCGAAGACACAACACTCGCCGCATTGGCTGTGGCGAGGCGACCTCTTAAACCGCTTCGCTATCGTGCAATATATTGAAATTGTGGGATTCGTATTCACGATCTTTACCGAGCTAACTAAATTTCCTAAGCGAACGTTTCTCGATCAGATCGGAGATGTTCTGGATAAAGGCCAGGCTAAGAGCACCTTAAACCAGCGAGCGTGTATGACGAATGTGATGAAAGTGAATGAAGCCAGAGAAATGTGTCAGGATCGTGACAAATGGAAATCCGTAGTCTCTGCCCACCCCTCTGGGAAACAGGCGTTTAGCTATGTATGTACTAAATTTAACTTACTAAATGAGCTCCCTGTATACTATAAGAAAAATACTATCTAAATGAACTTATACTATTTATAATTTTAGTGTCCTTATATAAGTCAAGATTATATTTTTTATTCTCATTTCGTAACGTTAAATACTAAAAGCAATTATTTATTTGTTTTTCTTGCAATCATGTGTTGTGTTTTAAAGATAATATTTCTATGTGGTGAGTATATGTATATATCTTTATTTATATTAACCAACTGGCAAGGGTCGCGGGAAGCGGTTGGCTTAAGACCGGTCTGTGTAGAAAACCTTGGGGAAAGCCTGGACATATCCAGTAGTGGAAGTCTTTCGATTGAGATGATGATGATGATAATGTATTTACATTAAATAGTAAGGGAAGAAGTTTACGGTGGACTCACTAGCTCTTAATCTATTAGAGTACACATAGCTTTTCTTTTCTTTCATTCTTTATAACCTGTTTTTTTTTTGATCCATGAAAGTCTCACATAACTTGACTGGGGGACCAGTCAAGTTATGTGAGACTTTTGGCTCCCGAAGGGGGTCGGTATACACACTGAAATCCTGGGGTGAGCAGTCCCTCAGCCGACGGGGTGGGGTGAGATGGGGTCGTGTTAGCAGTTACCATCCCGCCCCGGCGGTTGGCCCGGCTGATGGTAACTGGATCTCAGCACCTCTGGAGGGGTAGCCTTGCTCAACAAGGCCACACCCCAGACGTGTGGTGCCGTGCAAGCCGGTAGAGAGTTCCCCGACTCTATACCAGTGACCCCACTATACAGGAGCGAGAAGGCGGGCCAATCGCCTCCTCCTCGCTCCCGTCCGTCTGCGCCGGAGAGGGTCAGCAAGGAGATTGTTCTCCCTGACCCTCTCCGCGGTCTCCTTCTGCGCCATGACAGCTTCGCAGAAGGAGACCACTGCCTGCCACGACCTCTCACCGCCGAGCATGGCGTTGATCAGGCTCGGCAGGGAGAGATCCCCGCCTATTATGTTTCTAACCTAATCTAAGCGGTAGTAAGATGGATAATTGGACTTGCCATCAAGAGGTCGCTGGTTCGAATCCCACCCATGGCAATACCGACGTAAACCTACTTCTAACACAAGCATTCTAGCTTAGCTGGAGGGGTAAAAATACTAGTAATTTGTAACCCAAATTGTTTTCCTAGAGTAGACAACATGAATATGATATTTCTTTTTTTTAGTTTTTTTTTATAAATGGCCACTTCCGCAGTAAGAATAAAGCCTGAATCGCGGTAAACTTTACAAACATTCAAACAACGAACACAAAGAACACCCAGACTCGACACAACCATCTGTGGATCACTTAAACCACTACGCCATGCGCGCAGGCAATATATCCCTGTTATTTTAATTATACATATAAATTCTCGTGTCACATTGTTAGTTACCATACTCTTTCGAAACGGCTTGACCGATTTTTATGAAATTTAAATGCATATTTAGTAGGTCTGAGAATCGGCTACTATCTATTTTTCATACCCCTTAGTGATAAGGGTTGTCCACCTGTAACATTTTTTTAAATCTTTTGGTCAAAACATTTTTTTTATTGCAAAACAACGTTTGCCGTGTCAGTTAGTAGACTATATATTTTTATCTTGCAATCGGTTATAAACCTTTAGCAGATGTTTTGTGCGGATATTGACTGTTGAGGTTCATTCTTCCAGCGAAGAATCTGCCTTTCAAAATCACTAATTATATATATAGACCACAACTGAAACTTTATTAACCTTTCAGTTTTCTTCGAAGAGGTTAATGAAAACACTATGTGGGTCTGTGTGTCTGTCTGTTAGCGACAGTTTGTTAGTGACAGGCATAGCATCGGAACCTCTAGACCGATTAACTTGTTACTTGGGGTGCAGATACCTTGAGGTCATACCTCAGTCGAGTTTGGATATGGGCCCTGTGGGTCAAAATATAGGTCGAGATATAGGGGTCATTTCTTTTCATTACTTTTACATTTAAGACGAAGAGGTTGAATCCTGGATTTTTACACCCATCTCGTTTAATTTAGGACTGCACGGAAGGCTTAGTAATTGAAATGGTAGGAACGCCAAGTCTTGTGGGTTCGATTCGCTCACATGCCAAAAAAACTGTGATCCGTAATAAGTTGTACCCAGTCCAGATATTCTTTGTGTCTGTTGTTTGAATGTTTGTAAAGTCCACGCGATACAGGAATAATTTCTAGTGCGAAAGACGACATTAAAAAAAAAATATAACGCTATTCTTTTGATTTTACTTATGCTTGTAGTTGTCCTAGATGCTTTTATAGCAACAACTAATAATAAGCCTCTCAAAGTACTAAAAAATGATTGTAAAGTCTTCTCTAACGGGACTCCGTTAAAGAAGACTTTACAGTCATTTTTTATGACTATAAAGAAGCAATGCTTTAAATTATACATGTACCGTACTACGTTAAAATGTGCTTGCTGCACGTTGAATTGTCATATGATATACGATACACACATTTTGTTACGCTTACTCATATAGAAATTCATTTATATACTATCGTTCTCTATCTAATGCGTTAGTTCACTCTTCTTAGTATGGACACATCTAAGTACGGTGAAGGCACATCCATGGTTTAAATCTATGTAAAGAAATCATTTGTCTTAAAAAGTCCCGTCACTCAAAGTTCATACATCCGCATTTTTCCCGAGGTTTAGCCCTACCATCTGGAACTGCACTGCTATTTTAGCGAACCCTAGCTTTAGTTTTAAAAGACGTGTATATGAACTGTTCCACTCCTGGGCCCGGGTCCTTCTCAGTGTAAGAAGGGTAAGGTCTGCCACGCTGCCCCAGTGCTGATTGGAAAACTTGACATATCTTCGAAAACATTATGGAGATTTATTAGATATGCAGCTTTCCTCACGATGTTTTCTTCACTGTTGAAGCGAGCGATAATTAACTATTTAATTCGCACATAACCTCGAAAAGTTTGTGGTGCGTGCTTGGGATCGGAATCGAGACCACTACGTAGGTTAACTAAGTTTATTCTGTTTTACAGCTACTTTATTTCCAATTATTGCCTCTCGCCGCGTTCAGTTCTTCCGCAAAGATTATGTTTACATTGAAGAGTTCGATGCGTTTTACAAAGTACATTGGGATCTGTATGGATTATCATGGAGCTCTGCTTTTCTGGCTTGTGACGATGAAGGGACTACGCTTTTCTACCCAAACATCAAGGGCGAGTGGGCTTTGGTCAAGAATTTGACAAGTGTAATGGCAGAACCGCCGAATGTGACTGATATATTTGTCGGTTTACATGACGAATTTGGCGTCGGCGAATTTATTACAATTGATGGTAAGAATATCAGTTATATTAAATTTTAAGATTAATTATATATAATTGTATATAGATCGTGACGTCACAAGCTGTCTCAGCTTGTGACCATGGCCGGTGGCCGTCGAAACTTCAAGCATAAAAAGGAAACCTTATGCAAGATCACGTTAATACCCGTTATGAAATTATATTCAGTTCTTTAAAAGATTTTTTATTTTATCGTCTACAGTCTTTTTATTTTTAAGAGTTTTAGCTTACTAAAATATTTAATAGATTTAAAAGGAGAAGCAGTTAGGCCAATACTTTACGATCTTAAAATATGATACATACCTCACCGTAAACATGCTTTATAAAGTAGTGTGCCTCTGTCATGCAGCGGTAATGTACGCGCCTGCTATGCACGAGGTCTCTTTTTGTTTGACAGCTGGGTAAAGTGCTACAGAATGTTCCAGTTAAGAAACCTTGGCATCTAAAACCAAGCCCGGTCGGTGATAAAAATTCGCCCCATATTACGTGAGAGCTGGACCCAAACTTGGCGAAACATGGGTGTAACACCTCTGCCTAACCTTTTAAGAATATATGTAGGTATGATATAGCCTTGGCAAAAAGTATGGAGTACCCGTATAAAAACTACATTTTGTAAAAAGTTTTGTATACAATGAAATGAAACAACTTGTGTACATTTTAAATGATCTTTACTTTGATATAAAATCAATATTTCGTCGCCCATCCTTTGCCGCTATAACTGCAGCTATTCATCTTGGCATAGAGACTACAAGATTTTTACACTGTTCTTCAGTTATGACATTCCATTCTTGGCGGAGGTATATTTTAGTTCTTCTTTTGTTGTTATTGTGTGGCGCCGAACCTTACGCTTTAAGATTCCCCATAAATGTTCTATAGGATTAAGGTCTGGCGACTGTGCAGGCCATTCTAGGAGCTCAATGGAATTTTCACGAAACCATGACATTGTGCGGGCTTACTTATGGCATGGTGCGTTATCTTCTGGAATTTAACTCCATCCATATTTATGTCACCAAAAGAGTAGAAAACGAAGGCAATAAAGCTGATTCCAAAACATTCGTGTATTTTGTAGAGTCCCTTTGGCCCTTACACACAAACATTCCGCTGACTCTTGTATCATGCAGCTCCAGGTCACCCTGCTACCTCCGCTGTGTTTTACAGTCGGGATGAAACACTCTGGCTTAAATTTTTGCCCTCCATGGCGACGCATGAAGGTAGCACCAGGGGTGGCAAAGAATTAGCAAAAAAAAAATTTTTTTACTCATGATGAAAAGACAACGTTATAGCATTTTAAATTTCAATAATACTTATTTATCCATTTGCATATTCATATTATCTAACTTACCACAAAGTTTGATTCATCTGATTACACAATATTTGACCAGTCTTCTTCGGTGTAATGTTGGTACTTTATTTTGCATGTTTTTCAAAGACTCTCTCACAAATTTTCGATCTTCACGGTCACAGGTAACGCCTTTACGTCCAGTTCTGGGCCTATCGCTATGCGTACTAGTAGCAGCGAATCGCTCAATGATAAGTTGCACCGCTCGGCGCAAACTCTTAACAGTTCTGGATATCACAACTTAAGATTACCCTTATTCATGAAAATGTTGTATTTTCACACATATTTCAAGAGACAGTTCGGATATTTCTAGCTTAAGTATCGAAATTAATATAACTAAATACAAAATAATGCAAGAACTGCGCTAGATCACAGTATGTGTACGCAACGACGCAAAATAGTGAACTGAATAAAACATTGGGAATTACTAAATGGATAAGATGCTTTGCAACAGATGTTTAATTGGCCCTAACTGGGTACAGTATTGTTTTAAATATCTTTTTAGATGCCGCCTAATCCATATTTAAACAAAATGTATTTTTCCCTACTACAAATGATACGCACGTAAAAAATATAATTATGGGGTGCTCCATACTTTTGGCCAAGGCGATATATGTAACGTATGTTATTTATTTATTTGTTGCTTACAGGACATTCAACGCCCTCCCCGTTGGGTCTCGAAGTTTCTGAAAATAAATCAAGAATTCCTGGCGAGAAAAGTTGCGTTCTGATGAACATTGAAACGGGCCTGTACTCAATAGGTTCTTGTATAAATTTTCCTGATACACCATTACCTTTTATTTGTAAGAAGGTTGATAACGAATCATGTCCTACTGTTGACCAAGGTGAGTTTTTCGGATCCTTAACTTATAATTCTTTATTGCTATTTTTGGCAGACGAGCCAGCGGTCCTTCTGGTGGTAAGCGATAACCACCGTATGAAAATAGCTTTGATTTTTTGACAACAAAGTGTTACTGCCAAGGAAACATAATCAAACCGCTATTCTAAATAATATTATAAATGCGTATGTAAGTTTGTTTGTTACGCATTCATGCCTCAACTACTCGACGAATCATCATGAAATTTCGCATAAACGTTGTCAGGGGTACAAAAAAGCATATAAAATATCCTTCATCCAGAAAAAGTTCTGTTTTCGAGGGACTAAAAGTTTACTAAATTAACATAATATTTACGCGAGTGAAGCCGCGGGGAAAACTTAATCTATTATAAACAATACTAAAGGCGAATAAGTACGTGGTCTAGCTGATGATAAGCATACCGTATTTGTTATGTGAGAATGGGTCAAAAAAAGAAGAAGAAGAACAAAGGGACCAAGGGACTGGTGCGAAAGGAGAAGAAGAACGAAGGGACTAAAATACTGGTTGGAAAGCCGATATTTATCAGAAACATATCAGCATCTCAGACACTCACTGCTGGATATAGGCCTTCCAAAGGCTACACCGACCGGTCTTGAGTCGCCCACATATAACCGCTTCTCTCAAGCCTTCACAGGTCGTCGGTCCATCTTGCCTTACATCTGCTGCATACCTAAATATTAGATATCCTATGATTTATCCAGAAGATAGTCTATATGAGTGCCAAGTTACTTCTAAATCCAATTATTGAATAACAATAATTTAAAATCCAAACATCTTCATTAATTTTTATAGTTTTAATATTATATTTGCCTCATGCTTGGTGAGAAGACACTCACAATTTAGATCGCAAAGTAGCATTTGTGATCGTTAAACTTAAGTAGTTAGCGAGTTTACTGATATTACATTTAAGTGAGATACTAGGGTTGCTAGGTTCAGGCAAAGGGTTGAGCCTATGAGAATATGCCTGCAAGAAGAAAAACTCTCATATCCATTCAATCACAGTTTCGCGTATGGGAAATGAAGTGTATTACACCCACATTTTGCCAGCTGTGGTTTTAAGTATCACGTAGGAGGTGAGCTGTCGATCGGGTACAACGCACGTAGATTTATTGACAAAAAAGTTCCTTCTCGAGAATCGATCCTGAAGCATTACGTACAGTCGTATTCACAACCTCTGCTTGACTAAGGCAGCAATTAATTATTTTCTATTCAAGCTATAAATCATCTTTAATTTTAGGCTATAAATATAATAAGTCATTGAAAAAATGCTACAAAATCAACAAGAAACCGAAAATGTGGGATGAAGCTATGCGGACTTGCTATATGGAAGGAGGAATATTGGCAGTGTTAGAAAATAAGGAGAATTCGGATGCGCTCTTTGAAACACTGGACAGAGGATCAAAATATCACATCGGATTTCGTAGGACTTTCTCACAGACCGACTACTATACCGTCAAAGGTATTCATTTTTATATCCTACTTTTGAACCCCGAGCACCTGATTCGATTACTCGGCGTCATCATCATCATCATCTAATTATAGTTCTCTGTTCGAATAGGTAGTTGACTATTTCTGATTTTATATATTATTGTACATACAAGAATAGCAATCAAAATTAATCCTTTTGTGTTAACAGTATAAAAATCGGTTGCAAAATGAGGGAATAATTATTATGTAAGTAGGCTTATGTTGAGAATATCTCGCTATCTCCCTCGGACAGCTGCATTTAAATACCGGTTACGTCTCAGTTTGTATCGTGCCTACTTTTTCTGTCATTTGACATTTACTTCCATTACCAAATGTGAAACGCTTGTTACTTATTTATTCCTGAAAAGATTTAAAAATCTTTGTATTAAAGTGTTTGGGTATAGTAACTTTTTGACTAAATAATAAAAAATGGTAAGACTATTCAGTCCTTAAAACTTATTACAATTAAGTGAATGTTATATAGAGATCAATTAATCGGGACTAAAAATTAGATTAGCCGTGCTCAATTTATTCAGATGACACGGCTTATCGTGATGAATTTTAATCGGATCATCTTCACATCATTATCACTGCTTATCTTCATCCGTTGAGACAATCTTCGGCCCGCTTTCTCATCCCTGCAGTACCATGAATATGTATATCGAAATAGGCCTAGCCTAGCGGGAGAGCATTGAACAACCACGCAGGGGATTCGAGTTCAATGCCGAGAAACGCACCTCTGACTTTTGGTAGTGATGTGCATATTTATTATAAAATCGCTTGCTTTAACAGTGAAGGAAAACATCGTGAGCTGCTTGTCTGAGAGTTCCCCATTATGTTCTCAAATATATGTGTTAGCGTGGTGGAATATGGCCTAACTCTTCTTTTATGAGAAGTGAAGGCCCTTGCCTAACAGTAGAAAATTACACAACTCTACAAAAAAAACGGTTGTGTGTGTTCGCAACAGAATCGAGAGAATTGTATCCGGGGTAAAACTGATGTTGAATCTAAATCTGATAACAGAATTTCGCCACCACATCAGAATTTTTAGTTATTGTTATTTATTTATTTCTCTTCTGTTCTACGCAAGTGTTATTGTAAATTGGAAAAATAATTCATATTATAACAAGCTATCTCTAAAGAAACATAAGTACATGAAATATAAAAACAAAACTTGTTTTTTGCAATACATGTTATACAACAGTGATCATTGTTTATGTTCGTGGCCGACGACCAATTATTATTAGTCTTGTATTTTCACATTTTCACTTATAACTCTTTTTTGTTTAGAAGGTGTAAATGTGGCACATCTTATATATAAAATTCTCGTGTCACAATGTTCGTTCCCGTACTCCTCCGAAATGGCTTGACCGATTCTCATGAAATTTTGTGAGCATATTGAGTAGGTCTGAGAATCGGCCAACATCTATTTTTCATACCCCTTAGTGATAAGGGTTGTCCACCACTAAAATTTTTTTTAAATCTTTTGTTCAAAACATTTTTTTATGGCAAAACAACGTTTACCGGGACAGCTAGTATATGTATATTATACATTGAATCAGGAGAATTACCATAACCACGTTTAGCGATTTTATTCATTCTGTACTAGGAAAGTTTATAAAATAGCCAAAAAAAAAAGCAACAAATGATTGCGTAGTTAGTATAAAGTAATAAAACCGAATAGATGACTACAAACATTTAATAACCTATGTACTCTTAAAACCAAATTGCATTGCATGCATTGTATGTAACTTGACCTTATACAACCTGATAGCCAAATTTGCTGATTATGCTAGCAATTAATAATGCCTAATGAATCCAAAAATATACACATATGATTGAAATTAAACACTTTATACGGATTTTGTCGCGAATATTGGGACAACTACTATCTTAGTCTCCCCGTGACCCTGGCTGCTGTAAAGCAACCGAAACGGCGGGGCAAAGTGTAAACTTAAATATAAATAGTTTTAATTAAATTAAATAGCATAGTAAAGTTCAATAATAGTAGTGTTAGAGTATTCAAAATTATGTAATAAAAGGGTTTTAAAGTAAAATAAACAACGCGACAAAATCCGTATAAACTGTTTCATTTCAATGTATAACATTCGTGTAAACATAAGACAACATATGTGATTACTCTGTTACGAATTTATTTTATTATTAATATTACTTACTACTTAGCACCTAATCTAAATGTTGCTAGCTATTTTGACATTAATAAGTTTTACTTTGTGAACATTTATGTTACAAAATTAAAACTTATGAAAAAATGTTTCTTGAATTTGACTTTTATTATATTCATATTTTTCTGTTATCAGGTCAAAAATACGATGACAGGTATATTCAAAACATTGGTTATGAGAACCAGCGTGACTGCGGAGCAGTTTATTTAGACGGAATACTATCAATTACTACCACTGATTGCGGAACCCGTTTGCCCTTTATTTGTGAAATGGAAGTAAAAATTTAATAATACGACTCATTTGTATTTCTTGTGTATATTTAAAGGCAGAATTAAAATATTTTGTATACTGAATTGTCTTTATTTATATCAACATTTAATAAAAATGTACTCCAGATATCAAAACCAGAATATCGGTTACGATGGCCGCTCTTAACGAAGGCTGGTCATCTATATCATAGTGCACAAGTCTCTGCGCACACAACTACATTCTCTGTTTCCTAACTCTCATACTGCGATGAGATGACAATGCGCAAGAGGGAAGAGAGATTAGGCGCTGGACAAACGGCTTCACGTGCTTTCTGAGGCACGGAGATGTGCACCACAGCAGATTTCCAAACTCCGGACTGCTACTGAGAATATTATATAATATACAGTGGGTATTAACGCGATCATGCAACATGCATGATCGCGTTACATACCTTTTTAAAGCTTCGTGTTTCGACCAGGTTACACCGGCCGAGGTCACAAGCTGACTCAGTTTTAAATAGCTTTAAAAAGATAAACATTCATGATCGCGTTGATAACTGCTACATAATATATATGTATCATGCCACGCGAAAGTTATAAGTTATTATTGCTATTGAGAATTTCTTCACAGGATAACTCTATAAAGTTCCGTTGGCTCGACCTGGAATTTGGACCCGAGAATTGAATCCCACAATAGTCGCATACTACCGCTGCGCCATCAAGTACGTGTAATACGATTTATGATTATAACAAAAATACGGGCGGTCGACGTTTGCGGTTTTAACTCAAAGGTTAAGGTATAAATACGACTTGCGATTGAGAGATAGTGAGTTCGAATACCATCTATTGCATTACGACGTGAACCCATTACTAACACACACGTTAGTTGAGCTGGAGGGTTTAACAAGAATATTACTAATTTAATCTAAATTAAATTAAAAATAAGCAGCAATAGCTTAGAGGGAGACCGTTCAACTGCCACGCGAAAGGCCTCAAATTCAAACAAGAGATGCGCATCTCTGAGTTTTCGAAATTATCTGCGTATTAAATAGTTAATTATCGCTCTGTCTCGTAACGGTGAAGGAGAACATCGTAAGAAAACCTCTGAGAGTTCTCTACAATGTTCTCGAAAATATGTGAAGTCTGCCAACCCGCACTGCCTATCTCACAATGAGAAGAGGCCTGTGCCCCGCAGTGGGAAGTTTAACACAGGGTTGATATTATTATAACTAACTTGTAACCCAAATTGCTATAAAGTGTATTATAAAAATATATGAAGTTTGACTAAATAAATTTTGAAAACCGTCATAATGTTTTTCTTGCAATGACATGTAGTAATGACCACATGCGTTCAGTAAGAGTGGCCTTGGATTGGCAACGATGAAACGCACTGGTTACGTTTGGTTTTAGTGGTCGCCTCGTCACTGTCCCTGCTCTTAATTTTGTGGGTTCGAATCCCACACTGGGCAAAAATTGATTTTGTTTGATCTAAATAAGGTTGTGCCGAGTCTGGGTTTTCTGTGTCTCTTGTTTGAATATTTGTAAAGTACCTAGCAAAACAGAGATTATTCTTAGTGCGGCTTAAATTGTCTTTTTAAAACCCACACTACGTTTGCCGATCCGTGGTCTCCGCAAGAACCATATCAATGTTACTTTCTTTCTGTCTTTCTTATAATATTACTTGGCTTAATTTGTTCGGCAGACTTTATTCAGTCTTTGCCTGTAAGATGGTATACAATGATGGTAAAAACTGACAGTGTGGTCGGTTTGTACCACTAGGATTTTTAGGGTTTCGTACCCGAAGGGTGCCATAGGAATCGTATTACTAACCGTCCGTTGTCCATCCGTCTGTCTAATCGTCCGTCAGTCTGTCACCGGGCTTTATCTCATGAACCATAATTGGTAGAGAGTTAAATTTTTTATAGAGTGTGTATTTCTACTGCAGGTATAACAAATAATAATAATATTCTATCACATACACACAACACCATCTAGCCCAAACTAAGCAGAGCTTGTACTATGGATACTAGACAACGGAAAAACATACATATATACTTTTTTTGAAAATGCATTTATATTATACATAGAAACACCCCGACCTAGACAAACATCCATGTTCATGCACACAAATATTTGAATTGCGCGGGAATCGAACCCGCGATCTCGACAGGCGTGGCAGTCGGTTACACTAACCACTACGACATCGTTACACTACATATAACACTATGTACTTATATCAAAGGAAGTACATAGTGTTATATCATATACGATGTTATGGAACTCTTGTACGATTCCTACTCGCACTTGACTGATATTTTTACTAATTGCACCACACGGAACACATTATAGGTCTTAGAGAGTTATTTATGGTCAGTTTAAACAACTATCAAGTAAAAATTATTTATTTATTTTTATTTATTTATTTATTTATTTATTAACTCATCATCACTATCATTACAGGGATATCCTAATTCAATAGTGTGGCCATAATTACAGTTTTATTATTTATCATAACATATCCTGTACATCGTGGTTTTTGTGAACTCACTCAGAGAACAAGTAAAAAGATCTATGCTGTCCGCTACGTCATTAAGTACAGTCAAGGTACGCGTTATAGGGGCTTTACTCAGTAGATTGGTCCTACTACTGGGCACCGCCAATAGACGTGGCCGTCGCCTTCGTAATACATAATTGTCGGGCACACACAACTTTATTTCTTTTAATATACCTGGGTTTGAAGTCTTGCCACGCAATAATTTAAAAATATAGGTAGCAAGAGCTATGTCCCTCCTTGTTTCCAATTTATTGTATCCCACCATGCCTATGACAAACAAAGTTGGATACATCAATGGATAAAATGGATATACACCATACCACCTTAGATACAGAAACCTAGTAAATTTATTTTGTATACGCTCCAGCATGAGACTGTATTTAGCTTCATGCGGAGCCCATATGATTGCGTTACATTCGAGCTGACTTCTTACCAATGCATTGTATAAAGAAGTCAGCGCGGCGATGCTTTTAAAACCCTCTGCCCTTCTTAGGACGAAACCTAAACTCTTACAAACTTACAAACATTTACGATGTGATTACGATTTGATTTATTAGATTAATAGCATGCTGTCTTACTCTTGTTAGGTTAAAGAAGAGAGTCGGCGAGACTTTAACTTTATAGATGAAATGCTCTTTGGAGGTGGTGGAACAGGCCCTTAGTCTTTGATTGTTCTATATGCAAATCCCGTGATATAGACTTTTTTTACTTTGCTTGTCAATACTACTTCATTCCGTCTGATGGTAAGCAGTCATTTGGTTGTGACGACCCCACTCAGACGAAGAAGTTCCGCCTACATCTAACAGAGGGCGCTACATACAACAAGCGCTCAAATGATGTTATACAATTCTAAATCGCACAAGCAACATTTACACAGCAACTAAGTATACATACAAGCTCCCCACATCAACCGTCGAGCCCCGACCTGCCAGGCACGATCCACCAGCCTGGTCGGAGGATCCTCCCTTTGTGTTGGAGGACATCACGTTCCTCCACATGGTCTAAAAGCAGTGGCCTCCACACCATACTCATAGCAGCTGTGGCGATGTTGAGGTCCCTACTTTGACGTCCTGAGAAGATGCCTTTTCATGCCCCGCTTAAAGGACCCAGGATTGAAGGAAGAAGGAAACTCGTGCCTTGTTTCTACATTAATTAAGTGCTACATTTTTATTTTTATGAAACATATTTTAAAGGAACTGTATTCTAATTTCAAATAATAGTATCCTTGCGTTTTGGTGCCACGGCGCAGTATTCATATGACAACAAGTAAAAAATAAATGTTTTGTATATAAAAATAAAACGGAAGACGGATTATAAGAGATTATTTATTGATTACCATTATGTATTACAATAAAATATTGAATTATTTATTTTGTAGTAAGTTCGCATCCATTTCACAAATAAAGGGCAGGTTATTATTGCAGTCTTGAGTTGTAGTGTATATATTGTCTCTAACAGTGATGGCACCACATTCCATTTGTAAATCTTCAGTTGCAACTCCATTATAATAATTATTAGAATTAAGTTCTCTGTGATATAATTCGTCAAACTGTTTACCTAGAAAAGAAAATATGAAAAGTTTCTGCTCACGGCTTGACTCTGTGGACCCAACAGCCACATATTACCGCGATAAAAAGCAATATGATAATTCAAAGAAATTATAAATCTAAGTGCCCATTGAAATTAAACTACTATATACGGACCCGTGACCATGGCTGCTGAAAAGCAACCGAAACGTCGGGGAAAGTGTAAACCTAAATATAAATGGATTTAATAGATTAAATAATTTTATTAGCTTATAAATTAGTAAAATAAAATCAATAGCAGTAGTAGTGTAATATTTTCAAAATTTTGTAATACAGTGATAAATAAACAACGCGATAAAATCCGTATATAGTAGTTTAATTCCGTATATAGTAGTTTAATTTCAATGGGCACTTAGATTTATAATTTCTTTGAATTATCATATTGCTTTTTATCGCGGTAATATGTGGCTGTTGGGTCCACAGAGTCAAGCCGTGAGCAGAAACTTTTCATATTTTCTTTTCTAGGTAAACAGTTTGACGAATTATATCACAGAGAACTTAATTCTAATAATTATTATAATGGAGTTGCAACTGAAGATTTACAAATGGAATGTGGTGCCATCACTGTTAGAGACAATATATACACTACAACTCAAGACTGCAATAATAACCTGCCCTTTATTTGTGAAATGGATGCGAACTTACTACAAAATAAATAATTCAATATTTTATTGTAATACATAATGGTAATCAATAAATAATCTCTTATAATCCGTCTTCCGTTTTATTTTTATATACAAAACATTTATTTTTTACTTGTTGTCATATGAATACTGCGCCGTGGCACCAAAACGCAAGGATACTATTATTTGAAATTAGAATACAGTTCCTTTAAAATATGTTTCATAAAAATAAAAATGTAGCACTTAATTAATGTAGAAACAAGGCACGAGTTTCCTTCTTCCTTCAATCCTGGGTCCTTTAAGCGGGGCATGAAAAGGCATCTTCTCAGGACGTCAAAGTAGGGACCTCAACATCGCCACAGCTGCTATGAGTATGGTGTGGAGGCCACTGCTTTTAGACCATGTGGAGGAACGTGATGTCCTCCAACACAAAGGGAGGATCCTCCGACCAGGCTGGTGGATCGTGCCTGGCAGGTCGGGGCTCGACGGTTGATGTGGGGAGCTTGTATGTATACTTAGTTGCTGTGTAAATGTTGCTTGTGCGATTTAGAATTGTATAACATCATTTGAGCGCTTGTTGTATGTAGCGCCCTCTGTTAGATGTAGGCGGAACTTCTTCGTCTGAGTGGGGTCGTCACAACCAAATGACTGCTTACCATCAGACGGAATGAAGTAGTATTGACAAGCAAAGTAAAAAAAGTCTATATCACGGGATTTGCATATAGAACAATCAAAGACTAAGGGCCTGTTCCACCACCTCCAAAGAGCATTTCATCTATAAAGTTAAAGTCTCGCCGACTCTCTTCTTTAACCTAACAAGAGTAAGACAGCATGCTATTAATCTAATAAATCAAATCGTAATCACATCGTAAATGTTTGTAAGTTTGTAAGAGTTTAGGTTTCGTCCTAAGAAGGGCAGAGGGTTTTAAAAGCATCGCCGCGCTGACTTCTTTATACAATGCATTGGTAAGAAGTCAGCTCGAATGTAACGCAATCATATGGGCTCCGCATGAAGCTAAATACAGTCTCATGCTGGAGCGTATACAAAATAAATTTACTAGGTTTCTGTATCTAAGGTGGTATGGTGTATATCCATTTTATCCATTGATGTATCCAACTTTGTTTGTCATAGGCATGGTGGGATACAATAAATTGGAAACAAGGAGGGACATAGCTCTTGCTACCTATATTTTTAAATTATTGCGTGGCAAGACTTCAAACCCAGGTATATTAAAAGAAATAAAGTTGTGTGTGCCCGACAATTATGTATTACGAAGGCGACGGCCACGTCTATTGGCGGTGCCCAGTAGTAGGACCAATCTACTGAGTAAAGCCCCTATAACGCGTACCTTGACTGTACTTAATGACGTAGCGGACAGCATAGATCTTTTTACTTGTTCTCTGAGTGAGTTCACAAAAACCACGATGTACAGGATATGTTATGATAAATAATAAAACTGTAATTATGGCCACACTATTGAATTAGGATATCCCTGTAATGATAGTGATGATGAGTTAATAAATAAATAAATAAATAAATAAAAATAAATAAATAATTTTTACTTGATAGTTGTTTAAACTGACCATAAATAACTCTCTAAGACCTATAATGTGTTCCGTGTGGTGCAATTAGTAAAAATATCAGTCAAGTGCGAGTAGGAATCGTACAAGAGTTCCATAACATCGTATATGATATAACACTATGTACTTCCTTTGATATAAGTACATAGTGTTATATGTAGTGTAACGATGTCGTAGTGGTTAGTGTAACCGACTGCCACGCCTGTCGAGATCGCGGGTTCGATTCCCGCGCAATTCAAATATTTGTGTGCATGAACATGGATGTTTGTCTAGGTCGGGGTGTTTCTATGTATAATATAAATGCATTTTCAAAAAAAGTATATATGTATGTTTTTCCGTTGTCTAGTATCCATAGTACAAGCTCTGCTTAGTTTGGGCTAGATGGTGTTGTGTGTATGTGATAGAATATTATTATTATTTGTTATACCTGCAGTAGAAATACACACTCTATAAAAAATTTAACTCTCTACCAATTATGGTTCATGAGATAAAGCCCGGTGACAGACTGACGGACGATTAGACAGACGGATGGACAACGGACGGTTAGTAATACGATTCCTATGGCACCCTTCGGGTACGAAACCCTAAAAATCCTAGTGGTACAAACCGACCACACTGTCAGTTTTTACCATCATTGTATACCATCTTACAGGCAAAGACTGAATAAAGTCTGCCGAACAAATTAAGCCAAGTAATATTATAAGAAAGACAGAAAGAAAGTAACATTGATATGGTTCTTGCGGAGACCACGGATCGGCAAACGTAGTGTGGGTTTTAAAAAGACAATTTAAGCCGCACTAAGAATAATCTCTGTTTTGCTAGGTACTTTACAAATATTCAAACAAGAGACACAGAAAACCCAGACTCGGCACAACCTTATTTAGATCAAACAAAATCAATTTTTGCCCAGTGTGGGATTCGAACCCACAAAATTAAGAGCAGGGACAGTGACGAGGCGACCACTAAAACCAAACGTAACCAGTGCGTTTCATCGTTGCCAATCCAAGGCCACTCTTACTGAACGCATGTGGTCATTACTACATGTCATTGCAAGAAAAACATTATGACGGTTTTCAAAATTTATTTAGTCAAACTTCATATATTTTTATAATACACTTTATAGCAATTTGGGTTACAAGTTAGTTATAATAATATCAACCCTGTGTTAAACTTCCCACTGCGGGGCACAGGCCTCTTCTCATTGTGAGATAGGCAGTGCGGGTTGGCAGACTTCACATATTTTCGAGAACATTGTAGAGAACTCTCAGAGGTTTTCTTACGATGTTCTCCTTCACCGTTACGAGACAGAGCGATAATTAACTATTTAATACGCAGATAATTTCGAAAACTCAGAGATGCGCATCTCTTGTTTGAATTTGAGGCCTTTCGCGTGGCAGTTGAACGGTCTCCCTCTAAGCTATTGCTGCTTATTTTTAATTTAATTTAGATTAAATTAGTAATATTCTTGTTAAACCCTCCAGCTCAACTAACGTGTGTGTTAGTAATGGGTTCACGTCGTAATGCAATAGATGGTATTCGAACTCACTATCTCTCAATCGCAAGTCGTATTTATACCTTAACCTTTGAGTTAAAACCGCAAACGTCGACCGCCCGTATTTTTGTTATAATCATAAATCGTATTACACGTACTTGATGGCGCAGCGGTAGTATGCGACTATTGTGGGATTCAATTCTCGGGTCCAAATTCCAGGTCGAGCCAACGGAACTTTATAGAGTTATCCTGTGAAGAAATTCTCAATAGCAATAATAACTTATAACTTTCGCGTGGCATGATACATATATATTATGTAGCAGTTATCAACGCGATCATGAATGTTTATCTTTTTAAAGCTATTTAAAACTGAGTCAGCTTGTGACCTCGGCCGGTGTAACCTGGTCGAAACACGAAGCTTTAAAAAGGTATGTAACGCGATCATGCATGTTGCATGATCGCGTTAATACCCACTGTATATTATATAATATTCTCAGTAGCAGTCCGGAGTTTGGAAATCTGCTGTGGTGCACATCTCCGTGCCTCAGAAAGCACGTGAAGCCGTTTGTCCAGCGCCTAATCTCTCTTCCCTCTTGCGCATTGTCATCTCATCGCAGTATGAGAGTTAGGAAACAGAGAATGTAGTTGTGTGCGCAGAGACTTGTGCACTATGATATAGATGACCAGCCTTCGTTAAGAGCGGCCATCGTAACCGATATTCTGGTTTTGATATCTGGAGTACATTTTTATTAAATGTTGATATAAATAAAGACAATTCAGTATACAAAATATTTTAATTCTGCCTTTAAATATACACAAGAAATACAAATGAGTCGTATTATTAAATTTTTACTTCCATTTCACAAATAAAGGGCAAACGGGTTCCGCAATCAGTGGTAGTAATTGATAGTATTCCGTCTAAATAAACTGCTCCGCAGTCACGCTGGTTCTCATAACCAATGTTTTGAATATACCTGTCATCGTATTTTTGACCTGATAACAGAAAAATATGAATATAATAAAAGTCAAATTATAAAAATAGTAGTTTCATTTCAATGAATAACATTCGCGTAAACAGAAGACAATATTATCTAAGTGCCCAGTTTTAAGAAATGATATATAGTAGTGTAACTGTACGGGTGTCGTTGTGGTTTAATTAGTCGTTTCGTCTGATTAGAGTTGTGAGTGTTGTGGGCTCGATCCCACACGGAGTAGAGCCTCGCTGATTTCAGAATGAATGGGCCGGCTCGACCGGGGAAGGACTACTCTCTCACAGAATATCGACGTCAAATAGCAGTATTCCTACTGTTGTGTTTTATCCGGTGAGTGAGAGTGCTGCAGGCCCAACCACCCTCTTTCCCCCTTCCCGCTCCTTTTCCTTCCCACTTCCTTTCTTAAAGGGTCGGTAACGCGCAAGTGATGCCTCTGGTGTTGCAGGCTACGGTGACCACTTACCATCAGGTGGACCGTATGCTTGATTACCATATTAGTTGCATAAAAAAAATTACTTTGTGTGATCCACAAATGGTTGTTCCAGATATAGGTATTCTTTGTGTCCATTGTTTGATAATAATGATAATATAATATTTTATCACATATATACAACACCATCTAGCCCAAACTAAGCAGAGCTTGTACTATGGGTACTAGACAATGGATACCATATCTAAATGATAAGCAACTAGTGTACCTGGCATCTTTTTAAAGTAACGAAATGAGAAATACTCGCGTGAGTGAACATTTAACTAAAGTTACCTAACTACGTCGATCTAAGGGTTTAATGATTTATAATAGTTGTTTATAATATTCTATCACATACACAGAACACCATCTAGCCCAAACATAGCAGAGCTTGTAATATGGGTACTAGACAATGGATACCTAAATATACATATATGTATACTTTTTTTTATAAATACATACGTATTATACATAGAAACACCCAGACCATGACAAACATCCATGTTCATGCACACAAATGATTGACTTGTGTGGGATTCGAACCCGCGAGCTCAGGCGTGGCAGTAGGTTACACTGACCACTACGCGGTTACTATGGTTTGAATGTTTGTAAAGCCCTCGTGACACCTGAATCATTCCTACCGCGGACACTACACGCAGACTCGGAACTAATTGTTCCGTTATATTTGCGGATAAGTAACAAGTACGGGTATAATATAAGCTGTGTATGTAGTTAGTCCCACAGCTGGCCACAAGCTTCTTCTCGGTGTAAAAAGTAGTAGTATTACGTGCTTCATAGTATAACACGCAGGCCCAGTGCGAGTTGGCAGGGTTCACATATCTTGGAGAACAGTATAGAGAAGTCTCACACATGAATGTTTTCTATCACCATTAAAGCGGGAGACAAATAATTAATTATCGCTCATATGTAACTTTGAAAAGTTACAAGCATTCTCGCTTAGCTGGAGGGGTTAACAAGAATAAGCTAGTAATAAAAGGTCTGGGCTTGCCCGCCACCCGATCAGCACCAGGTCCGAGAGGCGGCGTGCGTGTTCCCACGCGCGCCTCTGTTTCGAGTCCGTCTCCCCTCTAGGGACAGTAGGGTTTTATCGAGAAGTGACCATGGGTAGGTCTTATCGTGTAGTGGCCTGCCGTTTCATACGGCGGGCTGAAACCTCGGCGGGGTCGCGACCGCATGCGAAAGTGATTCGCGCGGCCCCGTCGATAGCGGTTTTGTCGAGGAACACCGTGGTAGGTTTAGTCGGTATTCCGGGAGGTACATTACTCTTATTCCATCTTTTTCATTTACCCCGGCGAGTCCGACATAATCCCTCTACCCACCCCCGCGGAGAGGTAGGGTTCAATGCATTCCGCAACGTAAAAAAAAAGTAATGAGGTTAACTAGTAACAAGTTGAAACTAATATTCTTAGCAATTCTTTAAAAAAAGAAACTTGCGCGTGTGCGTGTTTTGTCCAACCGTCTGCCACCGGGAATTCGTTGTTATTGTGCGAGAATAGTACTTTTAAAACAAAAATATACGTACCATTGACACTGTAATAGTCACCGTGTAAGGATGTTCTACGAATACCAACGTGGTACATGGTAGAACTCGCCAAAATATCTTGGAGTACGTTCGCTTCTGCTGCATTTTGTAATACAGTAAGGCTCCCCCCTTCCATGAAACAGGTTCGCATGGCTTCATCCCATGATCGTAATCTTCTATTAACTTTGTAACATTTTTTTGAAGACTTGATGTGTTTGTATTCTGAAATTAAATTATCAATGCTATTACTGCCGCCAATTTCCTCCTCAGTGACGAAGCGTCAGTGAATGCGATTGCTGTACTTCAGGATTCGCGTTCGATACCTAAGTTGTGCTTACTATAATTTTTATGACACGAAAGTCTTAACGATACATATGTAAATGACGATGAAGGATGATGTTAAATAAATACCAAAACCATAGAACATGTATTTAAATACGAATAAAATAATGTAAGAAATGCAGAACGATTGTTTGTAAGAATACCCATATAATCTATAACCGCCTTTATCCAGTACATAGTGAAGTCAAATATGTAATCTCATAGTGCTTATGTAAACGTTGGTTGCGGTCAGTCTATAGTTGGGTGGCTGCTTAGTGGTATTTCATCTGAGCGTCTCCGTGCTTCGGAGGGCACGAAAAAGCAGTCGTTAAGCCATGTCAGAGGCCTACGGGCGGCTTGAACAACTCTTGACAACAGGTTGGCCACTAACCACACGAAAAGAAAAGAAACACTAATATTATGAAGAGGAAAGATTTGATGTTATATTTGTTTGTTTGTAAGGATTTAACTCAAAAATTACTCGACGCTTTAACCATTAGAAAGCTATATTATCACTGAGTAACACAGGCTATATTTTTATTAAAAGAAAAAATGCAGTTACTCACATAACTTAACCTACTTTGTCGCGAGTGAAGCCGCAGGCAAAAGCTAGTTATTAATAAACTTACCGCGATCAATCGTTGGGCAGGGTTTGTCGTCGATTCTTTTGCAGACGAATGGCAAAGGCACGTGGGATGGGTTAACACAAGGCCGTATTTTGTACGCTCCAGTTTTAATGTCCATGATAACACAATTACCGTCAGGAAAACCAGATACGCTATCTGGTTCTTCTACAGATAATGGAGACGGCGTCGGGTGTCCTAAAACAATACTTCATTCAGTTCATAATAAAACTGCTTGTACATAATAATAACTAGAGTTAACACAGATATTGATATCCGATACGGCGGCGGGCCAAAAGAAAGAAAGAAAGAAATATTATTTATTTGACACATATCACAAACACATAATAACAAGTATAAAATAAAAAGAAATAAGTACAAATATAAACTTAGCGAAAGGAAATGAAATCAAAAATTTTTTTTTTTGATTTCATTTCCAAGGTACACATAAAGTAAGTGTCAACAGTAGTGTCAAATAGGGCCCGTTCAGTATGTGTCAGACGAAAGCCTGTCGCTGGTTTTCAATATTCAACTTCAACAATTCGAAACGTCGTCGGCGGGGTCGCGGTTGCATGTGAAAGTGATTAGCGCCACTCCGCCGACTCTGGTTATGTCGAGGAACATCGTGGTAAGTTTATTCGGTATTACCGGGATATCTTTACCCAATGAGTCCGACATAACCTCTATCATAACTCTATAAGAAAGATATCCGACGGCATTCATAAAATTTTAAAAGAATATAGCATATATTTTTAGTAAATGTTGGCTTTCTGCACTTCTCCTATTTATAAACTCTAACTATGCCAAAACTCATATTACTCCTTGCGCGCAATATGCTTAAGAAGAAAAAGGAAATAGATTCTTAAAAAAGATTCTTAGAAAAGATGTTAAAATACCTACTTAAATTTTATTACAGTTCAAGGAAATTTGATATAAATAATAATAATAATTATTATTATAATATCAACATATATAATAACAATATTGGTCAGCGCTGTGGACAATGGCCTATAGCGGCCATAGTCCACATATAACACATAGCTCGCTGTCACGTTCGCATTATGATTAATTGTTAAAGATCTATTAATAATTATAAAATGTTGTGTTACATGGATATAAGCGTAAGACTAGCACCGGTTTCTGAATTAATAATTACAATTTGAGAACGATTCAAACTCTGAATAAGTATTAATTAAAAATGTTTTTGTTTCTATATCAAGTTTGAATGCTGCGATAGCCGAGTGGAAGACCGTTATACTGCCACGCAGAGATCTAGAGTACGATCCAACGGCACGCATCTCTGATTTTTGGAATTCCTTATTAAAATAGTCAATTATCGCTTGCTTTAACGGTGAAGGAAAACATCGTGAGGTAACCTGCATATCTGAGAGTTCTACATAATGTTCTCGAAAATATGTGAAGTCTGCCAACCCGCACGGGGCCAGCGTGGTGGACTATGGCCTTACCCTTCTCACAGGGAGAAGAGGCCCATGTCCAGCAGTGGGACAGTTTAATACAGGGCTGATATTATAAGCAACGATAGCCCAATAAAAGAAATCTACCTAATAGTTGCAGATTAAGACCATTCATTGCGTTATCTAGTCAAACACTTTCTTATCACATGTATTAAGCTTAGTGGTAGAGATAAATTATAGAAATAGGAAGCAGCAAATCTTTAAGAGAATATGAGTTGAAAGAGTACAGAAAGAAAATACGAAACGCAGAAAAAGTTTTACTAC
The DNA here is from genome assembly GCA_963675205.1 of Catocala nupta. NCBI lineage: Eukaryota > Metazoa > Arthropoda > Insecta > Lepidoptera > Erebidae > Catocala > Catocala nupta. Next base: position 28,003,936 of record OY776091.1, on the reverse strand, counting down.
TCTTGGTTTTACACCGGTTTTCTACAGGATTCTTCCTTGAACGAATCGGACCACGCACTGTCACTAGATAATTGACAGCGAAATTACCCAATTAAATTTAAAAAAAGTAATAATAAATGAAGGACGAAGACTTACCATCAACTGTGACAAATTGTCCTAACCCAAACTTATCATGCAGCCCAACAAATATATCAGTTACATTTGGCGGCTCTATTAAATCATCTGTGAGGTTCTTTACCAAAGTCCATTCGCCATTGAGTTTCGGATAAAATAACGTAGAGCCTTCATTATCACAAGCTAAAAAGGCAGCGTCCCATGATAGTCCGTGGACGTCCCAATGTACTTTATAATGAGCGTCAAACTCATCAATGTACGTATAATCTTTCCTGAAGAATGGAACGTGCCAAGAGGAAACGAAAGGTAAACATGTTCCTGTAGAAACAAAATATAAGACATGTTATTCGGCACCTGGATAATACAAATTTGTTAACATCGATTATTATATTCATAAGTAGGTATTAGTTGATTTTAATTTAATCATATATTTTGATTTTGAGACTATACACTGAAGAGGCAAAAGTTAGTTTTATAACAAGGAATTTTGCAAAAATGGAATAAAATAAAGAAATTATATCATATAATAAAAAATAATCAAGATTTATATACGTTGTTGGCTATCTATAATTAAAGAGGTTGCCGTCTATTTATATTTTTGATAGTAAACGATAAATTTTTTTTTTTTTTTTTTTTTTTAATGTTATATTTATATTTAATAACAAATGTCTAAACTAAAAATGGGCATAATATATACACAAATTATTTACAAGAAAAATATAAACTAAACACAAAAACAAAACATAGTTTGTATAGTTATGTTACAAGGATTAAAACAAAAACATGATATTAGATTACTTTTACACTGATTGACACAGTCTCAATGCATTACAGAAAACAATATATTCCCAGTATATTATTTACTACAATACTACTCCCAGTGGTAAAATTATTGTACTTATTATGAGGAATAAACTTTTTGAAATCAATAAATTTAAGGCATATTCTGTCGAAATCAAATTACTAATTAAACTTAACATGCCATTGCTACCAATAATCTTTACAAAAAATATGTAATACTACAAAAAATGTGCATAAAACCGCAAAAGCTTAATAATATCAGTTTACTAGCTCCATACATTAAAAAAATATTGAGACAGTTGCATAACTAAAATAGAATGTAATTTAGGTAGTGCAACGCAAGATAGAAATTATTTAAGTGAGAAATTAATTTTTAAACAAATATGGAAACTATTCCTAAAAGTAAATTTATTAAATAAAATTATTAGACTTACCAAATAAACATATTAGTTTAATAACACACTTCATCTTTGCAATGTGTGAAAACTTCTTGTCAGTGTACAATGAGACAGGGACACGAAATGCTGACTTATAAAAGTAGTGCTATGTCTGTGTGTGCAGGTATGGAATATTTATATACAGGCTGTTCGTGGAATGTTATGAGAGGCTCATTATATCTAACGAGATCTATATTAAAAGACAAAACAGTTAGTTAGTTTTCAAGTCTGTTTGATTATCCAATTTTCTATATATTTTTTGTTTGTAGCTATTTTGTTGTTTAATGGGATTATAAAAAAATGGATACAATTAGTACTTTATTATAAACATTAACTTTTATAAAGAGTGCAAGAAATGTTGGAAATATGTGAAATCGTATATACCGCTCAAACCCCGTTGACGCCTTAAGGCGTCATCACTTTTGTACCCGTCAAACCCCGTTGACGCCTTAAGGCGTCAAGCAACAAAAAAAAGAGGGTCGCGCGCTAGTTTTTGCCGTTTTTGTATTGAAAGGCCTGTATTTAAAGTCTTGTATTGTATATCATTGTACTCGGAATGAACTGAGCTTTTCGAACGAACCATTTACTAACTGAATAATAATTGTCTAATATTGTTATTGTTATGTCACGTGACTTCGCGCCGAGCGTTCGTTCGTCGATGTTATTTGTGCCGCTGTTTACTGTCGTTTTTTGTAGGGCAAGTATATAAGTGTAATACATTATTGAAAAGCTTATTCTTTCTATTTTTAGAGACAATAAAAACAATACTGACTTACGTTATTTTTGTATAACAAACTGAAGCCCAAAGTTACCTATTATCATTTATCAGTTTTCCCGCGCTTTTTTATATTTGTTGTTTTTTAGTACAGTATTATATCGTATTTCAGGTTTCAATCACTATAATAGTGTTATTTATTAGTGTTTCTATAAAAATATCTGAAAACAACGCACAAGGTTACGACTAATATTCTGTAAAAAAAAAACAAAATTTACTTTTGCCGCGCTCTAAATGTACTCGTCACGCATGTCAATGCTACTTTCAAATGTCAATATCTTAATTTTTTCTCACAGACATATATAAAAAAAAATGTTTAACTATAAAGAGCATATTTCTATTTTTAGACACAATAAAAACAATACTGACTAATGATAATTTTGTTTGTCAAACTGAAGCCCAAAGTAACCTATTATCATTTATCAGTTTTCCCGCGCTTTTTTATATTTGTTGTTTTTTAGTACAGTATTATATCGTATTTCAGGTTTCAATCACTATAATAGTGTTATTTATTAGTGTTTCTATAGAAATATCTGAATACAACGCACAAAGTTACGACGAATATTTTTTAACAAAAATTTCAATATTTACTTTTGCCGCGCTCTAAATGTCCATGACACGCACGGTAGTGCCACTTTCAAATGTCAATATCTTAATTTTTTCTCACAGCCATATATAAATACTTCGTTTTAGTATAAAGAGTATTTATCTAGAAAATAGAAAAAGTAAAAACTCTTCTTATAGCATTTATATTTCTTTAGAAACAAATATTTTCAATAACGAACAATTTGTACAGTTCTGCTTTGTTTATCCAGGCGTATAAACTCAAGTATACACTTCAATGCGATGATTCATAATACTTGTCGTAGCTTACAATGTGTATTTCTAAGAAACACGAGCGATGTTATCATAACTCAGAGCTCAAAAACATAAACATCGATAGGGCGTGTCAAGTGGCGCTTTAAGTGCCGACCGCGCGACGGGTGTCCGATTACCGGGTAATCTGTTATTGTTTACATTAAGTGCGCGCGGGGCCGGAAAGGTTAAGTTATTTTATTAATATATTGTTACAGCCAGTGCCATCTCTCGGCACTGTGGCGTCGCGCCCGGCCTTCTAATAATATATAACAGCGCTATCAATTTACATCTTACTGATGTACATAGCTTGACAGTACGCGAAGTGTTCTAGCACTTTCTTGTATTGTTTTGAGGAACATCCCGGAGCTGGCGCTTCTAGAAAATTCCAGAAACACTTTCAATCACATAAAAACGGGGGCAGCGCACAATTGTGTTTACAAGGCAGTTTACAATTGTAAGCGGTCAAGTTCATCGGAGCGAACGAAAGCGAAAATATCACAGAGTTTGAAGCAGTTAGAATGGAGAAGTATTTAATTAGTGTGTATGGTGTTTTACTGCCTCCGTAGCGCAACGGTAGTGAATGCGACTGCTGTGGCTGAGGTCTCGGATTCGAATCCCGGGTCAGGCCAAAAAGATATTGGGTTTTTCTGTTAAGGAATCTCAATACGAGCCCGGAGTTTAGTGAAGCCCGGAAGTTAGTGGTGTTAGACACCCCCGTGCCTCGGAAAGCACGTAAAGCCGTTGGTTCTGCGCCTGATCTCTCTCCGGACGTGTCGGATTATTCGTCCTATCGGATCATGAGAGTTAGGGAACAGAGAGTGCACTTGTGTTTGCGCACACACTTGTGCACTATAATATCTCCTGTGCCAATGGACAGTATCCGTGAAGATTGGCCGCCGTGACCGAAATTCGGTCAGGAGGACATTATGGTGTTTTAAATTTAGGTAGAATAAAACGCGTTTTAGTGGGTAATATTGTTTACATTCTTGTCCCTCGAACCCACCACGTAACAATATGGTAAAATAAATGTTTGTTTACAATAATTACATATGTATATTACTTACGCGTCTTACGAAGTACTTTTTTTGACTGTACTGGGTGAAAATATAGTCTGTGACGATATTAAACCCTTGGCCATAATCAAGCCGAATTTGTTCAGATTCAATCAAGTATTTATGTTGATGGCAGAAGTTATAAAGAGTGCTGCGAAACGAAGATTAGTTCTTTTCTAATCTACGATGACTATCCCTTGTACGATGTCTTTAGATAACAGGAAATTGTATTATTTATATTTTTATTACTCATTATATCTGTATATATATCTTGTTTGTACATATAAATAAAAAATAAAATAAAAATATATAAATAAACAAAATTTTTAAAAAGTTGACTCTGATTTGACTTGAATATTGCTAATAACCAAACGCTCGTCTCTTTTCAGGTTTTTATTAATTTTAATACTTTAATACATTTCTAATATTGCTCTCTCTCTCTCTCTCTCTGTTATACTATTTCAAAAGATTGAGTTAATTTTAAGCTATAAGCAAAATCGACCTTAAAGAAAAGGGTAATTCATTCATTTGACATGTACACAAGGAATGTAAAATATAATTAACTAGCCGATCGTGCAGATGTTGTTCTGCTAGAATGAACCGATCGCAGCGCTATCTGCAGGATCAATCTTAAATATAAATCATGTAGGGACTCACCAAAACACACAGACAAATTTCATTCAAATCGGTCTAGTCGTTTAGGAGTAGTTCGTCTTTCCAGCGGTATATGTTCTTTAGGCAGCTAAATATCCCTTGAAATTACATAATATTGACATGTAATTGATAGGCTACTTTATGTAAGGTATCTATTTTAAATACTGACAAAGGCAAAATAATTTAGAAGTTCTCTGAATATTTACATTTCTTTAAATAATTATACTATTTGTTAATAAAATTGAGTAGTAGAATCCAATCGCCGTCAATTTCTGTTTACGATGTTAAGATTCGAAATACATTGTTCCATGTTTATTAAAATATAAATCTGGTTTGATTTTTCGTACAAACGCGGTAAAGCAATCAGAACATAGAACTCCGTATCGTCGTATTTGTCTGTTTTTTTTGTTACGCTTTTACGACTAAATTACACTAAGCTAAATTTCGCATACACGTTATCAGGGATACAGTAAAATACATAAGGTATAATAATAATAATAATTACCCCTCTGGGACAGTCGTTATCTCATCATGAGACTAACGCGATATCGGAGGGCACAGTACACTATTAGAATATTCAGAGCAGACGCCGTTTTTCATCCATAGTTAGCAATATACCGGTCCACCAAACACCCATACCTATAGCCCATATATTAGAATTCATACGTAGCAATAGTCCTACGCCTGCTGGGGCTAGTGCCGCTGTAGGTGTTCCATCACACCTTTGATTAAAACTCTCGAAGGGCCTATTCACGTTGGACCCATGTCTCCGTGTAAGCCTCCCAAAGGGCCAGGTATTTTCTAATATAATATGTTAGAAAGTACCTGTGATAAGAGAAACATAATAATAATAACTTTATTTCTTAATTTACAAGACACAAGACATTACATGGTGAACAATAGTGGTAGTGCGGTGCGTGTAACAATGCATAGTAAGTCGCTGGCACCCGAACTAGGTAGAACCTGTATCTCAGGCACCAGACACCTAAAAGATTCGATCTAGCTATGTGCGGTAATTGAGAAATGTCAATAAGTAACATTATATAATATGAATTAAGCGTGTGTGTTGTACGAGTATATAGTACTTTTCTCATTTCAGAAAGTGGGGGATTGTTAGTGTAATTATATTTCTGGCCAGTTATACTTCTGAGAGAAATAAAATCACACTGTAACAATATTTATAAACATAGATACGAGAAAACGCTTTCGTATCATTTTAACCTTAGTATCACATTGCATTGAACACTTTGCTACGTAACCATATTGTTAATTGCTGACACGATAACCTATTATCCCTGCACAGTTCGTGTAAGCTATAAAAGACAAAGTATTTGGTAGGATCCAGAAAATAGTTTATCTAACCCAGTTGTTGCTAAGCGGCAACGTGATAGACCAAAGCGTCGATGGCGGGACGAATTAAAAAGCTACAGGAGAGACTGATGCAAACTAGGGCATAATAGGGATGTGGGAAGCCTTAGCCAAGCAGTGAGATAATACCGGCTGTAATAAATATATAAAACAATATTTACGGTGAAGCAAACCTTCGTGTAAATACTTATGTTATTGCTTGCTTAATGTTGATGAATACCTGATATCTGCCTATACTCTAGCATAAAGATATTATTATATGTACATAGAAATAGAAATATAAATTACATAGAAATTTCATAGAAATTACATAGAAATCTTCGATATAATTCAATGGTAACAGCAATAACATATAAAGTAATACAGAGATATTTTGTATAGCCTGCCTATATGGCCACGAAATTATATTTGATATGGCCAACGCGTTACATTGTTGTGTAAAAGGCTAAATGCTAAATGAGAAATAGCAAATATATACCGCAGTAAAAATATTGCCTATTTTTAAAGCCCTTTCAATTAAAATTACATATTTAAAGATCTAAATAAACAGTATTTTCATAAAAGTAAACGAATGCGTCTTCTACGCGTTAACTTTCCTATAAACGATTTTTCTCTTTTAAATAAGATCATTCTCGCACTAGGCATACATCCTGTGGCACGGAGTTCTATATAAACATACAAACAACAGATACAAAGATCACTTAGACTCGGACCCTAGACATTTTGGTCGAATCGAACCCACAACACCTGGCGGCGAGCAAAATAAAAAAAATTAAAATTAAAAAAGAAAATTATGAAGAAACAATACTTTGGTAGCACCTAGTAGCTACTGCGAATATTAAAAACCGTGAATAATGTTCGCAAACATAAAAATTATGACGTTCTTGTTGCTCATGCTGTCATTTTCAAATGCATTGGTCGACGTACGAAACGTAAGGCAGATTGTACAAGGAACAACAAAAAGAATTTTAACATTAATACCTATTTCATTTACTTACTTTCTGTGCAAATAAATGATTATTATTATTTTGGTTGACTTAATTTGTTTTCTCGAAATTATTATTATTATTATTAGTATTTAATTTGAACCCACAACAGAACACATAAAAAGCCCCTAAAGACTATTGTGGATCACATCTTTTTTTGGCGCGTGTGAGAATCGAAACCACTACACTCGGTGATGTATCGAGGCGGCCACTTTAAAGCACTCCGCCTATCAAAGAAAGAAAGAAGAAAGAAATAATGTTTATTTCGTACAGAGCACACACAATTAATTAAAACAAAATAAACATAAAAAATATTATACATGATAAAACATTGCATTAGCTGGGCACCCAAATTGAGTTCACCAATGCTGGTTTTCAGTTGGTCTCCTTATACAAGTGATGCACGGACGGAGGCAAATGCTGTGCAAAAAGGGGTAGGTACAAATAAAATATGTATGTAAAATATTCCACCATTCACATTTTGCCATATTGTTAATGAGTCAATCAGTACCATGTATTATTATCATCTCAGCAGACGTCCACTGCTGGACATAGGCCTCCCCCAAGGTTTCCCACACAGATCGGTCTTGGGCCACCCGCATCCAACCGCTTGCCGCGACCTTTACCAGGTCGTCAGTCCACCTTGTATAACTATTCCTAAATAAAACCGATATCTATTTTCACAAATTGATAGACGAGCAGTGATCCCATAACCGTAATCGATGCGACACGGTGCTTTCATAGTTTGCAGTACTAAATTCTTAACGCTCTACAATATACGAAATTGGACGTTAACACTATCATAGTAAAGCTCAAAATCGGATGCATTTACAATTACGCATTCTATGTTTAACCTTTTTAAAGTCACTGCTGACTGTACTAAACCTGAACCAAGGAGAAAACTCAGAAGTTGTAGTTAGGTTTAACGTTAATTAGTTCGCGGGTCCAGGTGGCGAGTTTTTAAGCGAGGCAAATTGCTGATACCTTTGAAACTTGTAGTTGCACTTCTTAATCTATTTTTTGTTAGGTACGTCTCATTAAAATTTTCGAAGTGCATTTTTTATCGTTTTCAACAGGTTCTTTTATACAATTATTTTTATAAATTTTAGATTTGTATAGTCTACAGACAAAAAATCTAAAATGTATTACAATATGGTATAATGATTGCAACACCTTCTTGATATGAGTTGTAAAATACTGAAATTATATTTAATTGGTGATTTAAAATAATGGCCGTCAGTTTCTTGCAGGTTTCTTTTCATAGGCTCAACCCTTTGCCTGAAGCTAGCAACTAACCTAAATGTAGCTTCAGTAACTTAGTAAACTCACTAACCTATATATTTTGACGTTCATAAGTGTTACTTTGTGACCTGAATGAATACATGATCTTTACCTTTGACTTTTACTTTGACAACACTAGTTTGATTTAAAATTCATAGGCCGGTTGTGTTACATCAGTCATCTCTTACATTGAAAGTGGCTCGAGTAGAAAGCTCTAGCAATAATTTCTACGTCACGGGAGACTGCACACTTTTGTACAACGGACACTATAAAAGGTCTATATCTTTCACCTAGATAATACAACTAATTGTGGTTCACAATTCTATGGCTGTATGGCTATCGATCCTATTACACTCGGCGCGACGGCGTAGTGACTGATTGCCAGCTTCGCCACCCCCGCGGTCAGTTTTAAAATTAAGGTGTTCTATCTTGCTATACCTTACCGAGTGCTTCAATGGCGCAGCGATAGTAATAATAATATTAATAATATTCTACTATAATAATATTCTACTACATACACACAACACCATCTAGCCCAAACTAAGCAGAGCTTGTACTATGGGTACTAGACAATGGATAAACATACATATATACTTTTTTTTTTGTAAATACATACATATTATACATATAAACACCCAGACCAAGACAAACATCCATGTTCATGCACACAAATGTTTGACTTGAGCGGGAATCGAACCCGCGACCTCAGGCATGGCAGTCGGTTACACTAACCACTACGCCATCGAGGCCGACAAAATACATATAGTGAATACATAAACGTGAATGAGGTCTCGAGTTAGATTACCGAGTTGCGAAAATGTTATTGGTTTATTCTGTCAGTAAATTCTTAGTAGCAACACTGAGTATACATCATTAGATTAAAAGAATTGTCTCATTGTGAGTGTATGTATACAACTGCCTGTCCTTAAGAAAATAACTAAAGCGGGCTCTTTAAAACAAATATATTTTACGACTGGAGCTGTAGAATAAAATCTATGGACAACCTCTCTATGACAAAGAATGACATGTGACAAGCCACGTCTAAACAAACTAATAAAGTAAAGTACCCCATAAAATTCCAAGTATTTAAATATACTAATAAAAATGAATGCAAATCTATCACATGAGCAAATGTCGAAGATAATTTTGCCCATGACTATCCAAAAGATGTTCGTGCGTATAGAAATAACAGAAATGAGTACATTAGGACCAGCAGAACTAGCCTTAACGAAAAAGGCACTTCGATATGGTATTATGTGTATAGCCTGGCTTAAATTAGTAAGTATGGATTCATAAACATTTTAGTAGGAGTGCAACTTATTATATAATTACACAAGCACGAATAGCCCAGTGCAATGGTCGACAACCTTTTTGTCCAAAAGTGCCAAATATATATAATACGCAATTGTAACTTAAGTTTGGTTTCAGCAGGAGACATAACTACGGAAATAATTAGGATTAAAAAAACACTCTCGAGCTTGCCTTTGTCATATAAGTTTTAGTTTAACTAAATTTTAAATAAAATTTGGTATCGTAGTTATAAAACAAGATAATAAGTAACATTCCATATCTGCCTACTAATGTACATTTCGTGGAACAGCCGCGGGTTGCCGACCACTGGCCTGGGAGAACATTGTGCATTGGACTGCTACGCAATGATCTTAGATAGGATCCCAATACGCGCAACCCTGTCTTTTCGAAAATTTTAGTTAATTATCGCTCGCTTTAACGGTGAAGGAAATCACCACGAGGATACCTGCATATCCGAGAGTTCTCCATATTGTTCTCGAAGATATGTGAAGTCTGCCAACCCGTACTGGGCCAGCGTGGTGGATTATAGCGTAACTTTTCTCGCACTAAGAAGCGGCCCGTGTCCAGTAGTGAGACAGTTTAATACAGGACTGATATTATTATACATATACACCTTAATAAATGGGGTAGGTTCTGTGAAAACAACGGCGAATGGTGCGGTCAGACCGTGAGCTACAAACTATTAGCTAGGAATCAATAGCTCATAAAAATACAACTGTAAATAACTTAATAGCTTTTGGTTCACATTGCGAACTTTTAAGATTTCAGCTCAGCTTGTAAAACTAGTGTAGTTGAGCGTCAACATACTCGTTCGTAGATTGAAGTCTAGATAGTGTAATTAACAAATCTATAATATCTTTATTAGCATACTATCCTCATATTTAAACCTAAATTAAAATTAGATTAAGTTATAATCTATCTTATCTTATCTTATCTTGTGTGGGGCCAGTCAGTACAGACCGGTGACACTTCGACCCAGTGGGTTCTTTTGTGTCGACGTCCCCAATAACGACTGCCATACATGTTCATGGCAGCTGGGACCGACGGCTTAACGTGCTCTCCGAGGCACGGAGCAGGCTATAAATGTCAATAAATACGCACATAATTTCGAAAAGTCATATAACGTTCGAAAGTCAGCGGTGCGCGACGTGGGTTCGAACTCGAGATCCTATAGCCCAACACATCATACATATTAATACAATATTCAATTTCGTTACAAAGTATTCTGTCTGATATGTATGTATGTATGTATATTTTTAACCGTGACAGCAATTACACTGATATAACACAATACAGGGATATTTCGTAAAGCCTGCCTATATAGCCACAAAATTATGTTTGATATAGCCGACGCGACGCGTTACAATGTTGTTGAAAAGGCTAAATGGGGGGAACCCTTTGTTTCGACAATTTTTTTGGTCCTAATTTAATTTGGCATAACGAGTTAGGCATATTTTTTTGTCATAATAATACTTTGATATAATTGTTTTTTGGCATACCTACTATTTCAGTAGGCATAAACATCATTTAGGCTAAAGCTTTTTGCCCTCATTTTGATTGGCATAAAGTTATAAGGCATATATAATGTGGGTACCATAGTGTAACAATAGGTTAGGGTGCGGCGGGAGTGGCCATTGGGCCACCCCTAAGCCGCCAACATGCTTATTTTATATTCGTAAAGTATTTTATTAAATGCAATCACAAAATTTACAAATCTTCATATTTATGCTTTAAAATAGTATGCTTATAATTATTATACCTATAGTAATTAGGTATGCTTAAGCAATTATGCCTAAACAGTTATGCCAAATGAATATTGTGCGTAACTATTATTAGGATAAATAAAAGTATGCCTAGTTAAATTATGACATGTCATTTTATGCGAATAAATAGAGAACCCTAAATGGGACATTGCAACCATATGGTGCAGTAAAAATATTGCCCGTTTAAAGCCCTTTCAATAAAAATGACATATTTAAAGATCTAAATAAACAGTTTTTTCATAAAAGTAAACGAATGCGTCTTTTAATTTTCCTATAAAGGATTTTTTCTCTTTTAAATAAGATCATTCTCGCACTAGGCATACATCCTGTGGCGCGGAGTTCTATATAAAAATACAAACAACGGATACAAAGATCACCTAGACTCGGACCCAAGACATTTTGGTCGAATCGAACCCACACCACTTGGCGGCAGTCGCAAGGCGTCCACTTAAACCACTACACCATAGGTGCAGTCAAGTTGTATTTGATGTTTTTGAAACTGAGCGCTAAAACTATTTCTATACACGGCAATCTCAGTGTGTGAAGCATGGATCTGACTGACGACGTATAGCGAATAGACTCATACAGGAGCCACGACGCCTACGTAATTTTAATCAATTATCAATTCGTTACAATAGTTGTGAAATACACTTCTGTACTCACGGAGGCAGAACCTTCCGTGGCGCAGCGGTAGTGAACGTGACTGCAGTGCATGAGGTTTCGGGTTTGAATTCCGGGTCGGGCCAAGAAAAAGTTATTCGGTTCTTCTGTTAAGAAATCTCAAAACCATCCCGGAGTTAGGAAGTTGGCGGTGTCAGGCATTCCCGTGATTCGGAAAGCACATTGGTCGTACGCCTGATCTCTTTCCGGTCGTGTCGGTTTACGTCCCATCGGATTATGAGAGTTAGGTAACAGAGTGTGTTTGTGCACACACATGTGCACTATAATATTTCCTGCGCAGATGGCCAGTCTCCGTTAAGATTGGGCGACGTGATCGAAATTTTGTCTAGACGACATTCATATTATGTAGGTAAACAACTTATGCTTGCCATAGTTCTCTGTTTTTCTTGAAGCCAGTAGGCAGTTCAGTTCGGTCTGTATGCCTAAAAATAGGCTTTAGTTTCACCCAATTAAAGGAGAAGAAACAAAGAAAATCATTTATTCAACATATGCACACTTGGTTACAAATATTTATAAAGGTAAAGGTAATAACGCTTGGGCTGAGTTTCAGGCAAGTTGTCAAATCCCAACTCAAGTAAGCATTACAAGGTATCACAGCATGTATTGCTAAAAAGGTTAGGTTTTATGTAAGTATATATTTCAAGACCATCAAAAAAAATAATGCTCTGCTTTGAAATACTGTTTAATAAAGAAACAACTGCCGCACTAAGATAATAATAATAATAATAGATTTCATCCATAGTTACGAATATACCAGCTGATCAAACACACACACCCATTGCCCATATATTAGAATTAAAACTCTCGAAGGGCCTCTTCATGTTGAACCTATGTCTCCATGTAAGCCTCCCAAAGGGCCAGGTATTTTCTAATATAATACTTATAATATAATATTTTTTTTTATAATATTTTTTTTTTTACGTGGGGATTTTCTAATATAATATTTTTTTTTTTTACGTGGGGAAATGCGCCTGATGCATACCCTCTCGCCACAAGGGGAGGCGAGAGGGTTATGTCCGGCTCTCCCGTACTTCGGGCCTACGGACCAAAACCCCACGGTGTGCACGCTCGCTGCCTTGTATAGTGGATGGGCCGCTGGCAACAATTACTACCTCAGCGACCCATCCAGCAGTCTACAGCTCCTCGGTGACGCCCCGGCACTACATAGGGCGTCGGACCGGCTCAATGGCTGGCGGACGGGAGATCCCCGTTCTCCCGCCCGCAGCCTTCATTATGGCGGCATAAGGCGCGCGTAAGCGCGCCTGCGCCGCCCGGTTCGCCGGCGACGGCTCGGATCCGCAAGGATACTTTCTTCACGGATCCGCTCCGCCGCCTCCTTCTGCGAGATGACGTCCTCGCAGAAGGACGCGACCGCTGCCCACTTCCTCTCGCTGTCGACCATGGCTTTGATCACGGCCAGCAGCGAGAGATCTTCACCCACTACCTCAATGAGTTCACGGCGCTGCACCGCCCAAGCAGGACATTGCTCGAGCGTGTGCTGCGCCGTGTCCTCCTCACAGTCGCAGTGGTGGCAGATGGGACTCGGTTCCCTCCTAGCGACCGTGTGCAGGTATTTGCCAAAGCAACCGTGCCCTGACAACACCTGCACTAGCTGGAAGGAAAGGGTCCCATGCTGCCGCCCTGCCCACCGCTCCAATACCGGCTGGAGGGCCCCAACGGTTCTGAAACCGGCCAGGGGCGCCTCCAGCCGCGCCTTCCACTTTAAAATCATGCCCTGGTGGGCTCGATTGCGCGCGCACTCAATAGCTGTCGGGAGGGGACGACAACCCGTCTCCTCCCGCACCGCCTCACTCACTGCAAACACTTCGGCGAGCACTTCAGCCTCCAAATCCCACGGGGGTGCTCCGGCCAACGCGCAAGCTGCGTCGGCCGACACCGTGCGGTATCCACGTATTACCCTGACCGCTATGACTCTCTGCGGTCTCCGCAAGAGAGTCCTGCACTGAGCGGTCAGGGAGTCCGCCCACACCGGTGCGCCGTAAAGCGCCATCGACCGGATAACCCCCGTGTAGAGTCGCCGGCAACCAGCACTGGGCCCGCCCAAATTTGGTAATAACCGCCCAAGGGCGGACGCAGTGCCTAGAAGCTTCGGAGTGAGCTGTCTGAAATGCTCGCCGAAGTGCCACCTTCCGTCCAGCACCAAGCCCAGATATTTCATGTAAGCCTGGACGGGAACGCGCGTCGAGCCCACCATTATCGAGGCGCCGCGGGGTGGACTGCGACGAGGCCCATGAAAGACCAGGGCCTCCGTCTTGTTAATAGCCACCCGTAAACCCAGCGCCTCGATACGCCCGACCACCTTGGAAACCCCCACGGTAGCCAAACGGGCCGCCTCCTCGAAGGTACCCCCACGGGCTGTGACGAGGGTGTCGTCAGCGTAGCTGATGACACTCAGCCCGGGGGGTAGGGCAGCACGTAGGACCCAGTCGTACCCCATGTCCCACAGGAGCGGACCAAGAACCGATCCCTGCGGGACACCGCACGACATGGGCCGCCGCCAAACCTCGCCTCGAACCTCGAGGAGGACACTCCTGCCTCTCAGATAGTCTGCCACCAGCCGCTCCAGGTAAAAAGGTACCCCGTGATATCGGAGCGCCCCCTGGACACAGCTGTATGGCAGACTATTAAACGCGTTGGCGATGTCTAAAGACACCGCCAACAGAACACCGCCGCCGGCGACCGCCTCCTCGGCCGCGGCCTTCAGGCGCATAATGGCCCCGACCGTCGAACGTCCTTCCCGGAATCCGAACTGAGCGTCCGACAGGTCGGGACCGACCGTGCTCAGGTGCCGGACGATGCGGGTGGCGAGAATTTTCTCAAACATCTTCCCCGCCTCGTCCAGCAGCACTATGGGCCTGTACGCCGCGGCCGACTCTGGAGGCCGTCCCGGCTTGGCCAGCAGTACCAACTTCCCCTCCTTCCAGCACTCAGGGAATCGTCCCGACACCAGGCTCGCGTCGAAAAGTTCCCTGAGGCGAACATCCAGGTGATCGAGGGCCAGCGCGAGAGCTCGCGCCGGCACACCGTCAGGTCCGGGGGCGGTCGTCTTGGAGCGGATCCGCAAGACAGCCACCCCCATCTCCGCGTCTGTAACCGGGGGAGCACTGAGGTCC
Source organism: Catocala nupta (assembly GCA_963675205.1). Taxonomy (NCBI): domain Eukaryota; kingdom Metazoa; phylum Arthropoda; class Insecta; order Lepidoptera; family Erebidae; genus Catocala; species Catocala nupta. The sequence goes on along the minus strand of OY776091.1, from coordinate 27,988,721 downwards.
GCCTCCCGATGGGGCCATTGTCGGGGGCACGTGCTCTGCCCGGTCAGGAAATAACTCCTCGACCACCTCGGAGAGGAAGTTGGGCTGGAGGGTCTCCGTAAGGGGGGGGCCCCGCGCACGGAGCTTGTTCAGCGCCGCGCGATATGGGCGCCCCCAGGGGTCATGGTCTAGACCCTCCAACATCTCACTTTTCGCCCGTTCCTTGGCGCGGCAGATGGCCGACTGCAGAGACACCTTCGCTTCGCCATACGCGTCATACAGTCGGCTCTCCTCTCGCTCATCGCGGTGGCGACGGCTTCGGCTGCGTGTGTACAACCTCCGGGCACGAATGCAGGCCGCACGGAGGTCCGCCAGCTCCTGGGACCACCAGTAGACCCCCGTTGGGGTCCAGTGTCGCACTCGGGGCATGGCCGCGTCGCAAACAGCTTGAATGCTGTCGCGAAAGCGTACAGCCCCGGCGTCTACCTCCCCAGACGGGGGTGCAGGAAACAGCCAAGCTTGAACTATGGCTGCCTCTTCCAGTAGGTCCCGGTTCAGCCTCTTCACAGCCCACCGCGGAAAGCGAGGTGTTCTGCCCGCCGACGGGCGCTGACCCCTGCTAGGGTCCCGGAGCAGGAAGACCTCCAGACGGATATACCGATGGTCCGAAAGGGTCTCTACCTCCTCCAGGACACGCCATCCCCTTACGCGTGCGGCGAGGGCCGGGGTAGCAAACGAAAGGTCCACTATCGACCCCCCCTGCCGTCGCACGCACGTGTTGACGGCGCCCCTGTTCAGCAAACAGAGGCCCGCCGCATCAGCCCACTCTTCGACCGCCCTTCCTCGGACATCCGTGCGGGGGGACCCCCACGCAGTAGACTTTGCGTTAAAGTCCCCCATCACAAGGATGCGGCTAGATGATATCCGCCGTATCGAGGCCTCCAAGTTGTTGAGAAAGGCCTCGAAGTCTGCCAGACTCCTGTTGGGGGAGAAGTACACACCAACGACTGTGACCTCTCCCCACGCGGCCGCAACGTATCCCGCTCCCCTCTCCTTAACTGAGAGGGAGGGTGAACGAGGCACCGTAGAGCCGACGACTGCCACGGAGCTGTCCCGGTCACCTGCCCAATTGGGGCTGGGAGGAACGTAATATGGCTCCGCGGCTACGACTACACCGATCGACCACTCCGCCATAGACTGCAGGAAAAGGTCCTGCGCTCGGGCGGAGTGGTTGAGATTCGCCTGGAGGAGGAGATAGTCACGGTCCTGGTCCATGACTAGGTCGACATCCCCTCCTCCACCGCTGAGGGCGGTTTTATTTCAGCAGGTAGGGCGGCAGCCGGGGTCGATGGGCTACCCCCTTCTACGCGCTTTGTGGGCGGGGATTTGCACCCCCTGTCGCCACGAAAGTGGGCAGCTACTCGACCAGCTGCCGCGCACGCCGGGCAGTGCGGGGTCGTCTTGCACGCTCCAGCGACGTGCCCAGGCTGGCCGCAGCGATAACAGGCGTCGCTGCGGTCCTCGGGGCTAGGGCACTTAATACGAGCGTGCCCAGCTCCCCCACACCTAAAACATCTCATGGGCCGAGGGGCCAGGATGTGGACCCTGGCCGAACTCCAGCCCACGAGCAGACGCCCGGCGTCAGCCAGCAGCTTGGCCGCGGCGACAGGGCATTGCACCGACACAGCACCGACCCCTCCAGGGCCAGGACGGATGGTGCTAATCCGTATGGCATCCGCAGCACAACCAGTTCTGGCGCTAATGGCGCCAGAGACATCCTCCGCGGACACCGAATCATCGAGGCCGGTAATGCGCATCTCTGCACACTTTACCGGCCTCGTAATCTTCACCCCATCCGTCTCAGGAAACAGACTCCTGAGCTTAGTGGCAATGTTGTCTGCCGCTTTGCCTCCGTCAGCTCCGGGGAACTCCAGGATGCGGCCTCCTGTATGAGCTTGGCGGACCCTGGCTCCGAGGTGCGTAATGTCCTTGGAGTGCCGCCTCGCAGTGGAGAGCACGGCCTGATACGTCAGGCCGCGCTCAGCCGCCTCCGGTAGCACCGTGATAACCACGGCAGCTGACTTTGGCGCTCGGAGTCTGTTTCTCCTCCGCCTCTTTTTCTTGGCCCCACCTTGGTTCACGGGGCTTGCTGTTACTGTGGCTGCCGTAGCAGCAGCCATAGCAGCAGCCGCAGCAGCAGCCGCAGCGGCCTTTTTGGCCTTCTTGCGGCGAGCCTTGCCCATATTCCCCACCATCTGCCAACCCTCACCCTGGGTGATGGAAAGCGCGGGGGTTGACGGCGTACGGGGCGCGGGCCTAGTGGGGCCTCGCTGCAAGCTCTGAGGCGGAGGAGCCCTAGGTGCTGGAAGGGGCGGGAAGTCGTTGGCAGACTTCCTTCCGCCAGATTTCTTACTGCCTACTGGGGGCGTGGGACCAGACCTTAATGACGGCGCCGGCGGCGCCGGCAATGTCATTTTAGAGGCCACAGCAGTAGCCGCAGGAGGCGCGGCTTGCAGCCGCGACCGATAGCTTGGTGACGGCAGCAGCCGGTCGCCGAGACCTTCTATGCGGGCGTCCACATATTTAAAGAAGGACGCCTGCATGTCCAGTTCTTTACCGGACGGCTGAGGCGCCCCCTTAGGTGCTTGCCCTCGGGTCTCGGCCCTGAGCCGCACCATCTCCCGGCGCAGCTCCGCCACTTCCGCCTCCAGCCGCACGAATTTGTCAGCCAGATAATCGACCGACGCCTTCGTTGCGGCCGCCGCCTCCTTGAGGTGCTTTTGGAAGGTCCCTTTGAGGTTCCGAGACTTGGACGCCACCTTCGTCACAATCTCGGAACCGTCAAGGACCCTCTGCACCGCCTCCGCTACCGACTTCGGGGTGGGGCTGCTCCCCTGCGGACGTATTTTCCGCGCGAGCAGCGCCACCTCCTCCTCTGCGCACAGCTCTGCCGCCGCGCGTTTAGCTGTGACCTCTTCAGCCGCCTTCGCATGGCTGAAAGGCCCCGGTGTGCCAGGCCGATCCCTGCCTCTTCGGGCTGAGCCAATTTTCGGAGTCGGCACCGCGCTCGACTCCCCTTCGGAACCCGAGTGGGTCCGACGGGGGCGGCGCTTGCGCTTCCGCACCAGAGTCGCCTTGTCCGGGACTAGCCCCAAGGCGACACTCATCGCGGAGTCAGTATCCGACTCCGCGGGGGTTTCGGTGCCTGAGATTTCGCGCGGCACGGCGCTGCGATGTGGGTTGCCCCCCCCAGAATACGAGGGGCAGACGGAGCCAGCAGACTCCGTGAGGGATTCTCCGGGCGCGGCGCACCCGGTACCCTCCTGGGGTAGTTTAAAACCTTGAGCCGACATCATTATTAAGTTTTTTGTGGCCCTAATGGCTGGGTTCCCCCCAGTCATACAGCCCCTCGCCGGGCCACTGAAAACTTGGGCTTTGGGTAATTTTTATAGAGGTTTTCTTCCTCGCAGCCTGAAGGCCCTGGTCCTGTCAGTTCAGGATTACGGGTTGGGCCAGAAGGGGGTCCATACTGGACCGGTCCAACCGCCCCAAGACCGCCCACCTGGGCAGAAACCTGAGCTTCAAACCCTGGCCTAACGGCCACCACTAGTGATTTTTTAGAGAGGTTGTCTTCCTCTATCCCCCCGTGTTGGGCCGGATGGGGGTCCATGTTGGACCGATCCACCCGCCCCAAAGCCGCTCGACGGGGCAGGACGCACACGCCACCCGCCCGGGCCTTACGGCCCCCACTGGTAATTTTTTAGAGAGGTTATCTTCCTCTATCCCCCCGTGTTGGGCCAGATGGGGGTCCATGTTGGACCGATCCACCCGCCCCAAGGCCGCTCGACGGGGCAGGACGCCACGCGACCCGCACCGGCCTTACGGCCCCCACTGGTGATTTTTTAAAGACGTTGTCTTCCTCTATGCCCCCTTGTTGGGCCGGATGGGGGTCCATGCTGGACCGATCCACCCGCCCCAAGACCGCCCGACTGGGCAGGACGCCTACGCTCCCCACCCCGGCCTGACGGCCCCCACTGGTAATTTTTTATAGAGGTTTTCTTCCTCTAACTCCCCCATCTCATCCACGTGTCCTCTGCTAATCAGAGGAACACGTGGAGAGACCCCAAACGCGGCCCTCGCGGGCCGATAACCCCGAGACAAACTGCCTCGGGTTCCCTACGCGCGTGCCAGAGTATTAGCCACGAGTAATAATGCCCCCGAAAGGACATTATTACCCGTGTTGCCCGGGGTGTACCGGCCCAACGACTGCCGTTCCAATCCACGAGAAATGTAGAAAGGACCAGCAGCCGTCGAGCACACGGGGAGGTTCTCTGGCCACACACCCCCGTTAGAAAATACCTGTGATAAGAGAAACATAATAGGTAATAATATTCTGCCACAAACACACAACACCATATAGCCCAAACTAAGCAAAGTTTGTACTATGGTTACTAGGCAATGGATAAACATACATATATACAATTTTTTTTGTAAATACATACATATTATATATAGAAACACCCAGAACAAGACAAACATTCATGTTTATGCACACAAATGTTTGATTTGTGAGTGAATCGAACCCGCGACCTCAGGCGTGGCAGTCGGTTACACTAACCACTACGCCATCGAAGCCAATTTATTACCTACTTAATTACTGCGTCGCGGAGGACTTTACAAACAAAGGACACAATGAACACCCAGACTCGGAACAATCATTTATTAATCAAATTTTGCCTCGAGTGGGATTCGAACTCACAACATTCGCCATCGTGACTACTTAAATCACTATTCGTGCAGTCAAAGTTCGTTCAATTCATTCGTCTAAATATGTATATTTTAATGAAAGTATTTTCTTTACTAACTTTCGATGATAAAACACCAAACTAATTACTTACCATATTCATAATGATAGTCAGTAAGTTGCGTAATATTAATAAGCATTAAACAATAATTCAAATATGTATACAATGCATTATCATGTTTATCGAAAGACAAACATTTAAAATAGGACATGAATCGGGGAATACCCCAATCGAATGATACGTACGTCAAAGCGACTAAAATTGTGTGCACACATGTTGATTCCCATTTTTACGATCATTCTTTTTAAAGTCGAATTCAAAATAGTTGACGATGACGGGGAAGACCTAAACGGGATGACTTAGATCCCTTTCAGAGGGATGACTCGGAGGTAGATAGCAACGCCATTGCCCACCAGTGGGACATACCAAAAGGATAATGGAAAAAAAGTGTAGATTCTGGAGTAAATTGCCCTGGTGTTCGCCAAGCGCTATGACTTATATATCTTTAAAAGAGGCTTATAAGAAGTTCTAGGCAGAGGCTTAGCCATGTAGACTCCTGACACAGAGTGCTAACTCCTCTTTACCTGGCTGCGCACCTAGGTTGAACCGAATCAGATCTAAATTAGAGTATGTATACTCCCCTTAAGTTATTAATTGTAAACAATGATAAATTACTTAAGAGCGGAATTTTACCACTGGAGTCTAATTAGTAGGGTATTACCCGCCGTAAAGGAAACGGTATTGCCAACTTTTGCCAAGATATCATAACAGTGTTGCCATGGTTTATTTTAGCTGACTTCTAAATGACAATATTCTCTATTCAACATTTCTATTTGTACAAAAGCATTTTAAAAATAGCATTAATTGACAGTAAATTGTATATTCTTTGTATTTTAAAAAGACAACTTCAGACAGACAAATGGCATCAGGAATAAGTCCTGTGTCACGGGGGAAAACATACAAACAACGGACTCAAAGAAGACTTTGTTATTTATTTAATGTAAATAAATAAAAATCTTTACTAATATTATTAATGCGAATGTGAGTTTGTTTATTTGTAACATTTTCATGCGTTAACTACTCGCAAACACGTTGTCAGTGAAACAGAAGAGGACATAGCACTTTTCATCCAGAAAATAGTACTGTTCCCGAGCAAAATCTAGTAACTAATAAACGGGAAAATTGTTCGTACAAGTACTTTTTTTTCAAATAATATATAGCCCATAATACTCGGTGATGAATTGATGACATAGCATTCTAATGGTGAATTTTAAAATCGGTTCTGTAATTTTTTATTTCAATTCTTACAAACAAACAAACAAATTACTAAGTACTAAGCAAACAGCTAGTAACTTATATTTCAGCCCCAGCGAAGCTACCCTTGACTTAGGAGAAGGTTCACGTCGGTAGTGCAATGGGTGGACTTAGAATTTACGACTTCTTAATGGAAGTCCGATGCTTTATCCATTGGGTTTCCACCGCTTATGGTAGCAGGGGCCTTATTACAAACTCTTATTTCCAGGCAATATAGGCCGAAAAGTAAACTGCCTTACAATTTCGTATTATAAACGTGCTAACTCCAGCCAGTCAGCGGTCACGTGACAGGTGATCGAGTATTGCCTAGCAAATAACGTATTACGAGCTTTCATTTGACATTTCATTTCATTTTAAAGTCGCCATATTGTAAACAAAATAAACCATTCAGTATACGCTAAGCTAGAGTAACTCTTTTTGAATAGGTAGCTACATTAATTATTGCTTTTATTTTTATGTAATATACCTAGTTCTTAGTTAATTTCTGAAATATGTGAAGATGAACTATTATTATTTGAGTTAACTATGTTTTTCAGGATTTTCAGTCATTATTGGATGATAGGTACCTACCAGAAGGAATTTCATTTACTCTTCGTGTCACCGATTGCAATTTTAATGTGACGCCATGATATTATATCCTCTACTTACATTACATAATAAAAATTATAAAATAAAATACAAAAATCTTATATATATTTACATGTGTTATGTACATTTTGTATTGCTTTATTTATGTATAAAATCGTTATGATATGGTCGTTTTTCTATGGTAAGTCAATAAAATTCAGTCAATTTATGATTATGACCCGTAGTACAACGGTGGTACCACGGGTACTAGGCACCAAAATAAATAAGTCAGAAAATAAATTGTGTATAAAATGACAAACGAATGAACGTGTCTACAAAATAAATGAACGTCTGAAAAACAAATGACTATCAGAAAGTGATCAGCCCGCGATATTGCTTACAAAAACAGGTGCATGCGATTTTTGACCTTATTGACAATTCGTGACAGACGTTTTTTTATATAGTTTCTTGCTTTCTGGCATTAATACGTTAATAAAATGATAAATTCTACATAATGTCAATAAGGTGTTTTTCCTAAGCATTATCGATGGCTGATTAGTGATCAACTGGTCACTGGTGATAGTCATTTGTTTTGTTGGGAAAATGCGGGGGTTTTGAAATCTTCGTGTTTTTATTAATACATACATATTATAAATTGTAATAAATATAAAAAATATTAAAGAAAGAATACTTTGGTAGCACCTAGTAGCTACTGTGACTATTAAAAACGGTGAATAATGTTCGCAAACATAAAAATTATAACGTTCTTGTTGCTCATGCTGTCATTTTCAAATGGTCGACGTAAAAATAATAATAAAAAGAGTTATAACGTTTTTCATTGTTTAATTTGTAGGGAATCAGCAGATATTTGTCCCCAAATTTGGGGAATTAAATTTGGATTTTTGGGAATTACGTACATTGGCATTGGCAACCCTGGTCACAAATTGGCCAGCGACAATCTAGCCAGCATGAAGACGATCAACTATTCACATGTCATAATATGAAACAAAACCAAGCAGTTATTTGAATTGCCTGGAACTTGACAGGTTTTATAAAAGTTTGTAATAGGGCCCCAGTACGGAGCCATCCATAAAGAACGTCACACGTTAAGGGGGAGGGAGCGGGTCGATAAAGTGTGATAACCTGTGACAAAGGGTGGGATGACTCCTGAATTTTGTGATATTACGTTTCAAAATGTAATAAGTATATCTAAGAAGTACAGTAACACGCTTTACGCGAATGATATTAGGAATTCTTAAATGGAAATAAAACTAATATTGAAAATGCTGTTTTAATAATTTCTATATTTAAAATTGCAAAATATGTGACGTCACCTAGAGAGAGTCTCACAAATATAGCCGGGGAAATTTGTTTGACGTAATTTATGGATGACCAATAATGCCATTACATTATCGAGACGAATCCAGGTCAATTACAATCGCAAGTCTGATAACTTAAGCATTGCGCTCTCGCCTATATTAGATCTACCGTACGATCGGCGTGGGATTAAAAAATACTTCCTTTACTGATATCGGTAGAAAATTGGGGTCTGATTATTGCTTTGTAAAATTACGTCATCCGCACTACCAATCGTTCCTTCGAAAGTTTTAGGAAATACCGTCAAACAACGGAAAACCCAACACACAGACTTGTACTGACACTGCTGACAATTTAATTTTGTGTAGTCAGGTGCATGTATACAGTAGCGCCGCGTTGCAAACGTCTCCCCGCAAACACTGAGTTAGATCATAGTTTAATATGTATTTATTTTATTAATAACTGGTACCAGTCAATATATATCCATATCTATCGTGAAGTATCGAAGGCCCTACCAGAAATCAATACAAAAATAATATATTATGTTGCATACAGGTGGCTATAATACTGCACTACTTAGGAAAAATGTGTTTGGCATGGGCCCAGTTATATACAGAATGTCCGGTAATTAATGGATAACCTGGAAATGTCTTATAGTGGAACTGATGGCCGTTCAGAAGTTGTAGTAGTTTTTTTCTTAATAATTGGATTGATAATTTTTAAATGTTAGTTTTTAATTGACATTGATGATAATATTTTTAACGACATTTTTACTACACGTTTTAATTTTATTTATTATTAATTCTTGTTATCATTTATTCAAATTGTATTTGTCCGTAGTATGTTTTTATTGTTTGTTTTTTATTCCGTTTTACATTTATTTTAATTTTACTTCTCAATGTTTGCATGCCTAACGTAAGGCAGATTGTACAAAGAACAACAAAAATAATTTTATCATCAATATTTCATGTACCTACTTTCTGTGCAAATAAATGATTATTATTATTATTATTTTGGTTGACTTAATTTGTTTTTTCTCGAAATAATTACTTATTATTATTATTAGTATTTAATTTGAACCCACAACAGAAAACATAAAAAGCCCCTGCAGACTATTGTGGATCACCTATTTTTTTGGCGCGTGTGAGAATCGAAACCACTACACTCGGTGATGTATCGAGGCGGCCACTTAAAGCGGAGTGCTTTAAGTGCTTTGCCTATGAAAGAAAGAAGTAAGAAATCATGTTTATTTCGTACACACAATTAATTAAAACAAAATAAACATAAAAAATATTATACATGATAAAACAAAAATGTGTATCGCCGAAAAGGGTTACCACCTAAGCATTAGCTGGGCACCCAAATTGAGTGCACCAGCGCTGGTTTTCAGTTGGTCACACGAAACAAGTGATGCACGGACGGAGGCAAATGCTTCACATTACAACAAAAATACAATAAATGTGGTTCTGCTACATACACACACACAAGGAAAACGTATAGTGCATATTACATAATGTTTATAAATTTGGTACATTTTAAAAATATAAGAACAGAGGTAGAAATAAAATACGTCAATATGAAATAAATACATTTAAAGGGGGTAGGTACAAATAAAATATGTATGTAAAATATTCCACAATTCACATTTTTTCATATTGTGGATGAGTCAATCAGTACCATGTATTATCATCATCTCAGCAGACGTCCACTGCTGGACATAGGCCTCCCCCAAGGTTTAGGTAGCCAGGTCACAAATAAATCACAGTCGCAAGAATAAGTACTGGTTTATTAACGTTCACTGCGCACGAGTGCAAAGTCAACACGAATGTAACTTGTTGCTATTTTTGACAGCTTTAGGTATTGTTCGTTATTGTCATCCCGGTTCTGTTAATGAATATAAACCTTTTGACCTAACATAAAAAAAAATATTAGAAGAAGCGCACGTATAAACATAAAGTCAAACGCCAGTAATTATAGTCAAACATACCTTACCGTGATTGATATTTATTTAAACTATTATAACTGTTCAAACTGACAATCGAGACCATGTACTGTATATTAAAAACATTAATTTAAAAATAATAAATAGTGCCCTTATCTATTTTTAAGGCTGGCAACATTAGAAACTCGAAAAAGCAACTGTTTCCAGTTTTACAGTATGTTTATTACCTTTTTCCGTGATATTTATATCTAAACCATAGATTTTTCTGTTTACAGTAATTAAAAATCAATAAAAATAAGTACTTTTTTTCTGTATACATTTAACTTCTGTCCGTTGTTTTTGTGAGGGCCGATATTCGCCGATGTCCTTTTGTTTATAAATTAGGTACATTTAAAAAATATAAGAACAGAAGTAGAAATAAAATACGTCAATATAAAATAAATACATTTTAAGGGGGTAGATACAAATAAAATATGTATGTAAAATATTCCACCATTCACATTTTGCCATATTGTGGATGAGTCAATCAGTACCATGTATTATCATCATCTCAGCAGACATCCACTGCTGGACATAGGCCTCCCCCAAGGTTTCTCACATAGACCTTGGCCAAGACCAAGTCTTGGGCCACCCGCATCCAACCGCTTGCCGCGTCCTTTACCAGGTCGACAGTCCACCTTGTATAACTATTCCTAAATAAAACCGATATCTAGTTTCACAAATTGATAGACGAGCAGTGATCCCATAACCGTAATCGATTCAACACGGTGCTTTCATAGTTTGCAGTACTAAATTCTTAACGCTCTACAATATACGAAATTGGACGTTAAAGCTCAAAATCGGATGCATTTACAATTTCGCATTCTATGTTTAACCTTTTTAAAGTCACTGCTGACTGTACTAAACCTGAACCAAGGAGAAAAATCAGAAGTTGTAGTTAAGTTTAACTTTAATTAGTTCGCGGGTCCAGGTGGCGAGTTTTTAAGCGAGGCAAATTGCTGATACCTTTGAAACTTGTAGTTGCACTTCTTATTCTATTTTTTGTTAGGTACGTTTCATTGAAATTTTCGAAGTGCATTTTTTACGTTTTCAACGGGTTCTTCTATACAATTATTGTTATAAATTTTAGATTTGTGTAGTCTACAGACTAAAAAACTAAAATGTATTACAATATGGTATAATGGTTGCAACGCCTTCTTGATATGAGTCGTAAAATACTGAAATTATATTTAATTTGTGATTTAAAATAGTGGCCGTCAGTTTCTTGCAGGTTTCTTTTCATAGGCTCAACCCTTTGCCTGAACCTAGCAACTAACCTAAATGTAGCTTCAGTAACTTAGTAAACTCACTAACCTATATATTTTGACGTTCATAAGTGTTACATTGTGACCTGAATGAATAAATGATTTTTCACTTTGACTTTAACTTTGACAACACAAGTTTGATTTAAAATTCATAGGCCGGTTGTGTTACATCAGTCATCTCTTACATTGAAAGTGGCTCGACTAGAAAAGTTGTCCTTTTAAACAGACACTCCCGCTCTAGCAATAATTCCTACGTCACGGGAGACTGCACACTTTCGTACAACGGACACTATAAAAGGTCTATATCGTTCACCTAGATAATACAACTAATTGTGGTTCACAATTCTTTTATCCCGTATGGCTATCGATCCTATTACACTCGGCGCGACGGCGTAGTGACTGATTGCCAGCTTCGCCACCCGCGCAGTTAGTTTTAAAATTAAGGTGTTCTATCTTGCTATACCTTACCGAGTGCTTCAATGGCGCAGCGATAGTGAATACATGAACGTGAATGAGGTCGCAATTTAGGTTCCCGAGTTGCGTAAAATGTTATTGGTTTATTCTGTCAGTAAATTCTTAGTAGCAACACTGAGTGTACAGCATAAGATTAAAAGAATTGTCTCATTGTGATTGTATGTATACAACTGCCTGTCCTTAAGAAAATAACTAAAGCGGGCTCTTTAAAACAAATATATTTTACAACTTGAGCTGTAGAATAAAATCTATGGACAACCTCTCTATGACAAAGAATGACATGTGACAAGCCACGTCTAAACAAACTAATAAAGTACCCCTTAAAATTCCAAGTATTTACATATACTAATAAAAATGAATGCAAATCTATCACATGAGCAAATGCCGAAGATAATTTTGCCCATGACTATCCAAAAGATGTTCGTGCGTATAGAAATAACAGAAATGAGTACATTAGGACCAGCAGAACTAGCCTTAACGAAAAAGGCACTTCGATATGGTATTATGTGTATAGCCTGGCTTAAATTAGTAAGTATGGATTCATAAACATTTTAGTAGGAGTGCAACTTATTATATAATTATACAAGCAGCAATAGCCCAGTGCAATGGTCGACAACCTTCTTGTCCAAAAGTGCCAAATATATATAATACGCATTTATAACTTAAGTTCGGTTTTAGCAGGAGACATAACTACGGAAATAATTAGAATTAAAAAACCACTTTCGAGCTTGCCTTTGTCATATAAATTTTAGTTTAACTAAATTTTAAATAAAATTTGGTATCGTAGTTATAAAACAAGATAATAAGTAACTCCATATCTGCCTACTAATGTACATTTCGTGGAACAGCCGCGGGTTGCCGACCACTGGCCTGGGAGAACATTGTGCATTGGACTGCTACGCAATGATCTTAGATAGGATCCCAATACGCGCAACCCTGTCTTTTCGAAAATTTTAGTTAATTATCGCTCGCTTTAACGGTGAAGGAAAACACCACGAGGATACCTGCATATCCGAGAGTTCTCCATATTGTTCTCGAAGATATGTGAAGTCTGCCAACCCGCACTGGGCCAGCGTGGTGGACTATAGCGTAACTCTTCTCGCACTAAGAAGCGGCCCGTGTCCAGTAGTGAGACAGTTTAATACAGGACTGATATTATTATACATATACAACTTAATAAATGGGGTAGGTTCTGTGAAAACAACGGCGAATGGTGCGGTCAGACCGTGAGCTACAAACTATTAGCTAGGAATCAATAGCTCATAAAAATACAACTGTAAATAACTTAATAGCTTTTGGTTCACATTGCGAACTTTTAAGATTTCAGCTCAGCTTGTAAAACTAGTGTAGTTGAGCGCCAACATACTCGTTCGTAGATTGAAGTCTAGATAGTGTAATTAACAAATCTATAATATCTTTATTAGCATACTATCCTCATATTTAAACCTAAATTAAAATTAGATTAAGTTATAATCTATCTTATCTTATCTTATCTTGTGTGGGGCCAGTCAGTACAGACCGGTGACACTTCGACCCAGTGGGTTCTTTTGTGTCGACGTTCCCAATAACGACTGCCATACATGTTCATGGCAGCTGGGACCGACGGCTTAACGTGCTCTCCGAGGCACGGAGCAGGCTATAAATGTCAATAAATACGCACATAATTTCGAAAAGTCATATAACTTCCCAAAGTCAGCGGTGCGCGACGTGGGTTCGAACCCGAGAACCTATAGCCCAACACATCATACATATTAATACAATATTCAATTTCGTTACAAAGTATTCTGTCTGATATGTATGTATGTATGTATATTTTCAACCGTGACAGCAATTACACTGATATAACACAATACAGGGATATTTCGTAAAGCCTGCCTATATAGCCACAAAATTATGTTTGATATAGCCGACGCGACGCGTTACAATGTTGTTGAAAAGGCTAAATGGGGAACCCTTTGTTTCGACTATTTTTTTTTGTCCTAATTTAATTTGGCATAACGAGTTAGGCATATTTTTCTTGTCATAATAATACTTTGACATAATTGTTTTTTGGCATACTGTTTCAGTAGGCATAAATATCATTTAGGCTATAGCTTTTTGCCCTATTTTTGATTGGCATAAAGTTATAAGGCATATATAACTTGGGTACCATAGTGTAACAATAGGTTAGGGTGCGGCGGCGCGCGGTGGCCATTGGGCTACCTCTAAGCCGCCAACATGTTTATTTTATATTCGTAAAGTATTTTATTAAATGCAATCACAAAATTTACAAATCTTCATATTTATGCTTTAAAATAGTATGCTTATAATTATTATACCTATAGTAATTAGGTATGCTTAAAAAAATTGTGCCTAAACAGTTATGCCAAATGAATATTGTGCGTAACTATTATTAGGAAAAATAAAAGTATGCCTAGTTAAATTATGATATGTAATTTTATGCGAATAAATAGAGAACCCTAAATGGGACATTGCAACCATATGGTGCAGTAAAAATATTGCCCGTTTAAAGCCCTTTCAATAAAAATTACATATTTAAATATCTAAATAAACAGTATTTTCATAAAAGTAAACGAATGTTTAAATTTTCCTATAAACGAATTTTTATCTTTTAAATAAGATCATTCTCGCACTAGGCATACATCCTGTGGCGCGGAGTTCTATACAGTGTGAGTTTTCATAAAGTGCACATATGAAAATGAGTGAAACTAGATCAAAACTGAGATTCGTGCAATGTTTTTTGAAACATTGTTAAAAAACTCAGGAAAACATCGACATTGCCCCTAGTTTTATTAATTGACGTTAATCTGTATCTATTAATTAAGCTTTAAAAAAACATAGAAACCACAACTCTATTCCAAACAAAACAGTTTTTATGAAGGGCTAAACAAAGAGCTTGCCGCCACCACGTGCTTTTTTTTTCGATAATTGCATTATCTATCTCAGGTAGTTTGGGGTGGGATTAAGGTGCAAAGTAAGAGATAAATTGCGGGCCAGGTCTACAGAAATAATCAGTCGCTCCGAATCATTTTTAGGAGAGAACTCGACGCTAAACGCACGCACGCCGTCTCGAAGGAGACGGTGCGGTACGCCCGCGATACCCTGATCGCCATCGTTCTCTGAGGTCTCCTTAGGAGGGCGACGTTTTGGCGATTGAGGGCGCCAGCCCAAATAGGCGCCCCGTAAAGGGCCATCGACCGCACCACCCCCAAAAAGAGGCGGTGGCAGACAAGACTCGGCCCCCCGATATTCGGCAGCAGAGAGCTAAGCGCTCCCGCCACCGACATCAGCCGGGGGGCCAGGCGAATAAAATGGACGTGAAAGTTCCAGCGGCCGTCGAGGTGGAGCCCCAAGTATTTCATACTCGGCTCCACCCAGATGCGGACCCCTCCAACGATGATGTGGGCATCTGGTGGCGGCGCCCGCCGAGGCCCGTAAAATAACAGGGCCTCGGACTTTTTCAGCGCCATCTCCAGTCCCAACATCCTAATTCTGCCGACAACCAGGGCCACTCCAGCCGTAACAAGACGGGCAGCTGCCCGGTAATTCTCTCCCCGGGCGTTAACCAGCGTGTCATCGGCGTAATAAGTTACGCTGACGCCCGAGGACAGAGCGCCCCGCAGCACCCAGTCATAGCCGATGTGCCACAGTATCGGTCCGAGAACTGAACCCTGTGGAACACCGCACGACACCTCCCTCCGGAACGTTTCTCCGTTCCGCCCCACACAAAATACACTCTTTTGGTGCAGGTACTCCCCGACTATTTGGCGCAGGTAGGGGGGGGAAGCCCCATGAAATCGGAGCGCCTCCCTAATAGTCGCTCACGGCAGAGTGTTGAACGCGTTGGCGATGTCCAAGGACCCCGCCAATAGCACCCCGCGCGAGGTGACCGCCTCTTCCGAGAGGGCCTTGACGCGACTAATCGCGTCAATCGTCGGTCGGCTCTCCCAGAATTCGAACTGAAGTTAGGATAAGTCGGGGCCCACCCACACCAGGTGCCTAAAGAGGCGGGCAGCCATCACACGCTCAAAGCGCTTGCCCACCTCATCCAACAGCACTATGGGGTGGTACGCGGAGAAGGAGTCCGCGGGGCGGCCTTCCTTTCTCAGGAGGACCAGCTTGCCCGTGTTCCATATGGAAGGGAACCGTCCCGACTCCAAACAGGCGCTAAACAGCCTGAGGAGCCGGTCCCCTAGGGCGTCGTAGGCCAAAACCCAGGCGCGGCCAGGAATCCCGTCCGGCCCCAGGGCGGTGTTTTTGCCCCGGAGCCGCATCATTGCCGCGCCGAGCTCCGCCATTGTTAACTCTGGCGCCCCGGCGTCGGCACCGCCCTCCTTAATTTCGGGCGGCGCTATTACGGGAGGCGTGTGCTCCGCTCTCAAAGGAAAGAGAGCGGAGACCACCTCCTCCAATTGCCGGGGCTGGAGACTCTCGGTGACCGGCGGAGCCCAGGGGCGCAACTTGCCCCTGACCGCCTTGTACGGACGGCCCCACGGATCTGCCTCGAGGGTCCCCAGGAACTCTTTCCATCTTTGGGCTTTGGCCTCGCTGATGGCGGACTGCAGGACGTACATCCGCTGTTTGTATTCGCCCCGCAGCCGTGCTTCCACGGTCGGGCCACGGTACCGCCTGCATCGGCGGTAACTAGTGTACTGGCGACGCGCCGCAATGTACGCGGCGCGTTTTTGACTGATGTCGTCAGACCACCAGTACACCTGACGCCTCTGAGGTTGAGCACTGGCCCGGGGCATCGACGCGTTGCAAATCCGCGTCATCGCGCCCCGGAACCACTCCGCCTCTAGCTCAGCCTCTACAGGCCCTTCGCCCATCGGGGTCCAGGCCTGGACGATGGAGGCTTCCACCAGCACGTCTACGTCGAGACGTTTCAATGCCCATCGTGGGGCCGACGGGATGTGCACTGTCCTCGGGCGATCGTCCGGGATCGCCGGCGAGGCGGAGATGTCGAACCGCACGTAACGGTGGTCCAACAGTGACTCCACCTCGACCAGCACTTGACAGTCCCGGATACGGCGCGCTACGGCAGGGCTTGCGAATGAGATGTCCACAATGGACTCGCCCTGCCAGCGAACGCACGTGGCGACCGACCCCCGGTTAAGAACCATGAGGCCGGTCGCAATCGCCCACTCCTCCAGCGCGTCGCCGCGAGCGTCGGTGACAGGGGATCCCCAAGCCGTTAATTTAGCATTGAAGTCCCCCGCCACCACGACCGGACGCGATGGGTACCGATTAATCACGGCCCCCACCGCGCCCAAAAATTGCTCAAATTCGGCGAGATGCCGGTTCGGAGAAAAGTACACCCCGACCAGGATGGTTCCCTCCTAATCAACACATATATACCCCTCGCCCCTGTCTGTCATCACCAGGAGCGAGGATCCGGACGAAACAATGGCCGCCGAGCCCTCGAGGTCCCCAAACCAGTTGTGTCGGCTAGGGACGCAGTAAGGCTCGGCGACCACGGCGATGTCTATTGACCACTCCGCCGTGTGTTGCAGTAAAATATCCTGCGCCCTGGTGGAGTGGTTAACGTTCACCTGTAGGAGGCGATGGGCCATAATTAATTACGTGTCCATCGCCTCCTTACTGCTCCCTGCTTAGGACGGGGCCGGGGCGGCCGGAGTCCTGGCGACCGTTCCTCTTCTGGCTTTACGTCTTTTTGGTGGGGAGCAAGATTTGCTCCCCATCCGGTACTCCGCCGGCTTTCCTGCAGCCAAACAGATGCTGCAGGAAAATTTTGCAGCGGAGCAGGCGGCGGCCTTGTGGCCGGGCTGGCCGCAGCGATAGCAAAGGTCGCTGCGATCAATTTCGGCGGTACATTGCTGCCTCGCGTGCCCCGGTTCGAGGCAGCGGTAGCACCGCCTGGGCTCCGGCTCCGGGAGATGGGGCTGGGTGGCGGGGCGCGGTGGCGCCACAGTGGCGGTCGTTTTTCTCTTGCCCTTCCCTTTCCCCTTAGAAGAGGAAGCCGACGGTGTGTGGGCAGATTTCTGTCGTGCCACCGGCTGGCCGGAGGGCGCCGAACCAGCCGGCGCACCCCCGACCATCCGTGGGTGGCCACCGAGCGGAGAGCCAGGGGTCGAGACGGGCGCGAGGCCATAGTTGGCCAGGCACGCATCAACCACGTTGCGTGCCTGAGCTACCGTGGCCCGCATCAAGTCATCCGCCCAGGCGGGATGCTGTTCCTCCACGGAAGTGAGAGGCCGCGCTGTGCGCCGCGGGAGGGGTGGGAACTCCTCCCGTGGCCTCCCGGTGGCGGCCGAGGGCGTCTTTGCGGCCTTGGCCCGAGTGGCAGTGGCAGCGGCCGCCTTCATGGCCGTCACCTCCGCCCGGAGCTCTGCCAGCTGCCTATGCAGCCCCTCATTCTCCGATCTCTAGCACCTCTGTAGGTCGGAGGAAGTCCGTCCCCACAGATGAAAAAGGCCTCTCTCATGTCCTCCGTCGCATTTTTTAGGTCCCGGATGAACCCCCTCTTTAGGTTACCGGACCGGGCCGCTACCCTCAAGAGGGTCTCGACGCCAGCTTTGAACCGTTGCCTGAGGTCGGCAACCGAGTCCTCCCCGAGGGGGACGCATCCGCGACCCCAGCCGTCTTTAGGAAGTCGCGACGGGCAGGCAAAGGCTGCCCGAGGAGCTTCCCTGTGGAGGGAGGCGGCATCGGGGAACCAGACCTTCCACCACAGTGCGTCCCCTCCACTATCTCCACCTCCGTATCCGAGCCGGAATCGAACGGCGCGTGGTGCGACGTCTTCCGGCGCACTGTGGGCTGAAAATCGACCTCCATAGACATAGAAATGAAAGTTGCTAGATGTTCGTTTTGTTGACGGATATGGCTTCTATTAGCTATTATACACATAACAATGTCATCTGAGCTAACTCCGCACAAAAATGAATTTATTATAAGGTTTTTTCGAAAAAAATGTATGGAGCTAGCATGAAAAATCTGAATATCTCTGAACTTGCAAGGAAAACCGTAATATCCTCAGAGATGGTTATAGGACTAATTATTTGTGATTTTTTGACATACTTCATATAACGGTACCTGCTGCAGAATTTTTTTTAAAAATCATCTTATTTTTAATTAATTTTTTTTAACATTAAACGATTTGTTTTGGTGTATAAGTAAAGAAACAACACGTTATATGCATATAATACTAAATCTTCGCCAGTTATTTGTTAAAATATCAAGAAAATTATTTTTGCCTAACATAGTGTATATGTTTTAAAACAGTTAATTGGATACCATTACTGAACTTTGCATACAGGTAAACTACTGAATAATAAATTAGCCTTCTAATGAGTTCTGAATAAGAGATTAAGTGATTTGCAATGTCGCACAATGGTAACTACGGATTACACTAATTAAAATCTTACAGGTAAGTACATAAGTAACTTAAATAGTTAATTAGATATGTTACGAGTTCTAAGAAATATTTTCGACAACTGTCTAATGAGGTCGTTAACTAATGTTGGACTGAAATATAAAATGGTTAACATTTTGCATCATAATTTAGTTTATTCTAAGCTTTGTTACCCCTAACATATCACTGTGAAATTTTATAATGGAAAGTTTAAATATCAATTTAGACCTATTCGTTCTTCTAAAATGTAAGAGTACTTCATTTGATCATGAGGTATTGTTTAGTGAAGTTATATCCCGCCTAGACGTTTGTCTTTCCGTTGAAGATCAAGTGACTCTAAAAGAATTTTGTCGGAGATTTGTACGAGCTGCATCACAAAGGTGGCAAAAATCTCACCGAATTCTTGATACTTTTAGAAAACAATACGAAATTTGGCTGCAAGCAACTATCGATTGGCCAAGTTGTATAAATTTAGTCGCTCAAGAACCAACTGTTGCTGAGGGATCAAGATCAATCTCTCCAGAACCCTCAACATCATACTCTGTTTATTTATTTATTTATTTATTTATTTATTAAAGGTTATCCCACAGCATATACATATATACATATATTAGGTAATTATATCAATACACAGTCCTATGCATATGCCAATTACGGGCTAACACAGCTTACACAAAAAGAATACAACGACATTGAAGAGTTTAACATAAGCTAAATTGACAATTCAAATAAAATACAAAAAACAAAAACAAAAATAACACAATAAAAGTAAGAAGCACATTATCAAAACAATAAATATTGCTTAAAATTACTTAAAAAACTATGATGTAGTGGTAATCCCTAGTGACTCCAGGTACCTATTTCTAAATTTATTTTCGGTGTCATGAAATATGTCAGCATCGAAAACACTTTTTGTGTGAGCATTTAAATCACTACACATTCTATTTATAGGTGAATTAAGTCCAATATTAGTTCTAGACCTAGAAGATGAAAGGATATTTGTGAGAGCATATCGCGGTAACCTGCTAGGGACGTTAAAAGATATTTTAGATATCAAATTGATACAATCCATTTCATTTCTTAAGATTTTTCTTATAAACAACAAGCCATGCATCGTCCTTCTATCACGCAACGAGTACATATTATAATGCTCGAGTCTTGCTGTATATGGGCAGCGTGAAGAAATACTGCGTGATGTAAAGGCAAGGTGCCTAGTGAATGCGCGCTGTACGCTTTCCACACGCTGGGAGTGATTAGCGTAATAAGGGTTCCAGACTACACTCGCATATTCCAGACGACTGCGAACCAACGAATTATATAACAAAATTTTGGTCTTATGCAACTTAAAACCTTTTGTGGCACGTTTTAAAAAACCTAACATTTGCGCTGATTTCTTAACAACGGCATCAATGTGTAGACCAAAATTCAACCGCTCATCCATCATGACACCAAGATCCCGAACTGCATTTTGCTTAACGACAATGTTGTCACTTATACTATAGGTAGTCGTTGTAGAATTATTTTTCCTACTGAACTTTATGTGGTAACATTTTTTAACATTAAGTGACATGCCATTATTATTACACCAATCCTGAACATTATTAAGATCTTGTTGAATTAGACAATTATCATCATTAGCAATTAGCGTTCTGTAAATTTTTAGATCATCAGCAAACAATAAATATTTACTGTGATTAATTTGAGCTGTAATGTCATTTATAAATAATGAAAATAATATAGGACCTAGGTGGGACCCCTGTGGTACGCCAGAAAGAGTATGGTAGGGTTTGGATTCATATCCATGGGTCACAACAACTTGCGATCTGCCTGTCAAATAACACGCAAACCATCGAAGCAGAGATCCTTGTATACCACAATATTCCAACTTTGATAAAAGTAACGAATGATCCACTCCATCAAACGCACTGCTGAAGTCAGTATATATAGCATCAACCTCCAGTCCTTTATCTAGCGCTTCTGCTATGTCAGTAACAAATTCAACAAGATTCGTTTGAACATTGCGACCTTTTTTGAAGCCATGCTGTGACACTGATATAATAGGATCGAGATGTCTGGTTACAATTGGACATATAAGTGATTCGAAGACTTTAGCAAAGCATGACAAAATTGAAATCGGACGATAGTTCTTAATATCAACCGGATCGCCTCTTTTAAAAACTGGCACAATTCTGGCCTTTTTCCAAATCTGAGGAAACATTCCCTGTTGCAAAGAACAATTAATTATTTTACCAAGTGGGAACGACAGAACATTACTGCACAGTTTGATAAATACCGATGGGATGGCATCAGGTCCCGCGCCAATATTAACATTTAGCTGCTGAAGTTTCCTGCGGACTTCTATCTCCGTAAATTGCACATCAGCTAGTGTATTATTAGAACTACTTTTATGAGCCCTGAAACATGTAGAACTGCTGTTGCTGAAGACCGAGGAAAAATGATCCGCGAACAGATCCGCTATGTCTGATCCTACGTTGGCAACAGAGTCGTTCAATTGCATACTAGCAGGAAGATTCGATTTACCATTTCGTTTATTTTTAATGTATCTCCAAAATGCTTTCGGATTCTTTTGAATCTCATTTTCTATTCTGAATTTGTACATGCTATAACATTGACTAATTAATTTATGAGCGCGACTTCTAAGTAACTCATAGGTTAAGAGATCTCGAGGATTATGAAACTTACGATATTTCTGTCTATATTTATTTTTTTCACGTATGAGTTTAATAAGTGACATAGAGAACCAGGGTGGATATTTAGAAGACTTTGTATTATACACTGGCACATATTTATTAATTATATCTTGTAATACTGCATTAAATACTTCAGTCAATTCGTTTACATCAACAATGTCTGAAAAACGTTCATCCCAGTTAACATTTTTTAGTTCCGCAATAATAGACCCATAATCTGCCTTATAGAAATTCAAACCAGCACGCTGTTTTGGCTTCAACATTTCAAAATTATATAAAGACAATGATATAGATAGACCAGGATGATGTGCGTCTAATTTGCTAATTTGATCACAGGATTCGGTAACAGATATATTAGGAATGTTACTTAAGACGAGGTCAAGAATCCTACCAGCCGCATTCTTAGTGTTGTTGTATTGGTAAAGATTATTAGTGGTAATAAAGTCAGTAAACAAATATCCAACAGAGCAGTCGTAATTAGATGGTGACATATGCATGCAGCCGTTATTAAAAGGAGACCATTCAATAAAACCCAAATTAAAGTCACCCAGGATAACCACATTATCAACATTTTCGATAACAGAATTCACATGTTCAAGAAACTGTGAAAGGGTCTCCAAACTGACAGGGGGTGGTATATATATAACACATATAGCAATTTTCTTTGGAAAGTTATCAACATTAATCTCGACTAAAACCCATAGATCTTCAAATTTACTTTCCTAATTTGCGATTCTCCTTGATTGTATACTATTACATACCGCTAGCAGAACGCCGCCACCGTCCCTTTTGGAATTCCCCGAACATATGCGATCTTTACGAAACACCGTATACCGTGGATCCATAAATTCAGAATTGGATATACTGGCGTTTAACCAAGTCTCTGTAAGAGCAAT
The DNA here is from genome assembly GCA_963675205.1 of Catocala nupta. Lineage (NCBI taxonomy): Eukaryota > Metazoa > Arthropoda > Insecta > Lepidoptera > Erebidae > Catocala > Catocala nupta. Next base: position 27,966,040 of record OY776091.1, on the reverse strand, counting down.
TATCTTAAAGTTAGTAAGTAATATATTCCTATAAATGTTTTCGGTTTTCGTCCTCATCCCCCTGACATTTTGATAATATAAATCAAGCATTACTAAGAGAACAACGCCAAATTTTACATTGGTATTATTATTACAACAAACATTAAATACTAAAATTTATCTTGTTTCATACGACATAGGCTATCGAAACTACGGATACAAAAAGCCTGAGAAATTTCGTCTTTTCGAACGAAAATACGACCATTTCGTACCCAAACGAACTTATAAGAAGTCTGCTTTGCCATTTTTCGAGTCTCTGCGTGCAATTTCTTGTTCGTAGGACTTAGATGTTCGGCGACATACACGGCACTACTTTTGCCGCCAATTCCCAAATGATGAGTGCCTAGTTTATCATCGGGATGTTTTCTATTAAAAGTGCTAACAGCAGCCAAAATGGTATCACGCTGACGAGGAGTCCGGAGTTTTGCTATTACAGAGCGAGGTCTCTCGCTATTTACGTCCATTTTAGCAATTCTGGTCACATGTACTATATCGCTGTCAGTAATCAGACTTCCTATAGTCTTTGTTAGTTGCATTAAGGTAGTGGACAGATTCTCGTTTTTATATTCCGGTATGCCATTAATCTCGATATTACTCTCGCGCAGATGCTGTTCGACTAAATTAATACGTGACGATAAGTCACTGACATTGTTAAGCAGTCGCGTATTATCAGTCTTTAATTGATCAATTATGGCATCCCTCTCCTTCAGGTTCTTTTTCATTTCCTCATAGCTTTCACTGATAAAGGCGACAGATTCTTGAAACAAGACGATTTGGTTATTAATACTAAGCAACTCGTTCGTTACTAGTTCCTTTATTACTATTTTCAAACTGGAATTCAACTCTTGCTTTATAATGTCACGTAAGCGACATTCACTCAGTTGTAGATCGCATATTTTGCTGTCGGGAGAAGAGTAGACAGGCTTTTTTCGCATCGTAACATTGTCAACATTAGATGCATGCTCCTGAGACAGTTTAGGGCTGACAATAGCTGCACTTGACCGCGCTGGGGTATTAGTATTATCAGTTTTGGGCGCTTTGCTAGAGCATTCGGGACACTCCCATGAACTTCTGTGGGCCTGAGACATGGACTTAAACCTGTTTTCGTGAATGTTCGCACAAGCCAAATCATACTTTGATTTACACACGCAGCATATCAATAACTCCTTATTGAATATCACTTTTAGACAACCCGCACATTTATTTCCACCAGGAGCCATTTTTATAAAATATCAACTTTAATAATAAATATATTACTCGTGCGTCTAACGGCCAAAGCTGTAAAGCGATGAAGCGCTTAAAGGTGCATGCAACGAGTGCTTCTGTGTGCGTAGCAGCGGGCGATTTGCGGGTTGCCCTAGATCAGGGACGCTAACGTGAGTTGACAGTTATTAAAAAGTTTTTTGCACTTTACTCACGGTTACAGTAAAATCCAGGAATGTTATAATAACCACTGTGTAGCTTGCGTCAACAGCTTTGCACAAATACCACTCACTTATAAGAATACTTTAAAATACTACAAGAATTGAATAATAAATCAGAACGAAAAACAAACAGTGTTGTCGGTTGTCGTATCCGAAAGATCCTCTGTTGGTACAATGACAAAGAGGTCACGAAAACCATTCGAAGATCTGGAAAGCAAACAGAAGAAGAGAAGATCTGATGAGCATAAAACTGACAATCCCAGTGAATTGGCATATACAGCAGCAGCGCGTTTTAAGGAAGAAGGTTGTGAGGATATCGCATCTGTAATCGAATATATGCTGAAACATCCTGAAGCAGCCTCTAAAATTAAGGAAACGCTTAAGCAACCGGTGAAAACTATCTTATTTACACCAGAAAAAGCACTTGGATTACTCCTTTCATTAAAATTATCAAAGTGGCAATACATCACTTTACGAGTCAGCTATTCGGGAAGGTAGAAAGGATATTTATCCATCCTACTATAATCTTATCTTATCTTATCTTGTGTAGGGGCCAGTCAGTTCAGACCGGCGACACTTCGACCCAGTGGGATCTTTTGTGTCGACTTCCCCAATAACGACTGCCATAGGTCTTCATGGCAGTCGGGCCCGACAGCTTAACGTGCTCTCCGAGGCACGGAGCAGGCGATAATTGTCAATCAATACGCACATAATTTCGAAAAGTCATATGACTTCCGAAAGTCAGAGGTGCGCGACGTGGGTTCGAACCCGAGACCCTCTGCATTGCAGTCTGTTGGTCTCCCCACTGAGCTATCGCTGCTCTATCCTACTATAAAGTGCAACAAACCAAGCTGGCATACTATCCTCCGAAGCAATCAGTGTTAGTGACCGATTCATCGGCAAGAATAACCCTTCAAGCTTTACTCGACATTACGGTCAAAAGAATCCTCCAAAGTTTTCCTAACGATGATGTGCAAAATAAGGATTTAAAATTGATATCTAAATGGGGTTTCGATGGTGCGTCAAACCAAAGCCGATACAAGCAGAAAATGGATAGCGATCAAGATGATTCAAGTATTTTCATGACTTCCTTGGTGCCACTAAAACTGACTGATGGAGACAATACTTTGTGGATGAACCCAAAACCATGCTCAGCAATGTATTGTCGTCTAGTTCAATTTACTTTTGTGAAGGAAAGCGAAGCAGTAGTCATCGAACACAAACGACGAATGGATGAAGAAATTAAGGCTCTCATTCCTACAGAGTGCAATAATAGAAACAGGGTGAATCATCACCTAATGATGACAATGATCGATGGTAAAGTCTGCACGTATTTGTCTCAAGCCAGATCAAGTTCATCATGCTATTTGTGTCTGGCAAAACCGACAGAAATGAACCGTTTGAGTGTAGTAACAGCAAAGACCGTATCTTCTGATATATACGAGTTTGGATTGTCATCTCTACACGCCCGTATAAATTGTATGGAATGTTTACTACATATTTCTTATAGACTAGATTTTAAAGAGTGGGCTGCGAGAGGTAACGAGCACAAAGAAATGCTAAGTAAGAGAAAAAAGATTATTCAAGACAAATTTAAAGACGAATTAAATCTATTGATTGACATTGTTAAACAAGGTTCCGGAACTACTAATGACGGCAACACTGCAAGAAAGTTTTTCAAAATTTCCCCATAAAACTGCAGCCATTACTGGGTTGGACGAAGAACTAATAAGAAGATTTGCTGTGATTTTACAGGCAATAACTTCCGGGGAAAAAGTAGATATAATTAAATTTAAAGATTATGCCTTCAAAACAGCAGAGAGGTACGTGGAATTATATGACTGGTACTATATGTCATCAACCGTCCACAAATTACTTATACACGGGGCAGACATAATCGAGAAGAATGATGTTGTACCCATAGGAAGTCTCTCGGAAGAAGCATCCGAGTCTCGCAATAAAGATTTTAGGAGGTTTCGGGAACATCATTCGCAGAAAAAGAGCAGGCAAGATTCGAATCATGATATCCTTAATATGTTAGTTGTTTCTTCGGATCCTTTTATAAATGTACAAAGGCCCAAGTTAGATGCCAAGAAAAAGGAGGATTTATTTCCTGAAACCCTCAATTTAATTCAGTTTCAAGAAACTGACTTTGAGTTTCTAGGCAATCTAGATTCTGATTCAGAAATCGACGAGAGTGATAAGGAAAACTAGAAACTTTTTGTGCTTTTAATTATAATTCTATTCAATGTAATTTTTTCATGATCTTTCGTTATTTAGCTTTGGTACGTAACTATGTTTTGCAATTGATTTATTTTTAAATATTTTATATTACTATTCTTGTACCTATTTATATTTTTGCATACTTTTGTACCTATGTTTTGTTTTATATAAATTTTATCAACTATTAAAAAATACCTTTTTAATTTATTTTTCTTTTTATTTAATGCCTATTATTAGCGTTAATAAAATAACTAACTTATCGATTGATCTTTACTTTGACATTAGTAGAATTTAATGATTTAAAAAAATACCTTCATTTAGACATAATAATAAAATAATTAGACAGTTGTCGAAAATATTTCTTAGAACTCGTAACATGTCTAATTAACTAATTAATTTACTTATGTACTTACCTGTAAGAATTTAATTAGTGTACTCCGTAGTTACCATTGTGCGATATTGCAAATCACTTAATCTCTTATTCAGAACTCATTAGAAGGCTAATTTAATATGCAGTGGTTTACCTGTATGCAAAGTTTAGTAATGGTATCCAATTACCTGTTTTAAAACATATATACTATGTAAGGCAAAAATAATTTTCTTGATATTTTAACAAATAACTGGCGAAGATTTAGTATTATATGCATATAACGTGTTGTTTCTTTACTTTTACAATAAAACAAATCGTTTAATGTTAAAAAAAATTAATTAAAAATTAGATGATTTTTAAAAAAAATTCTGCAGCAGGTACCGTTATATGAAGTATGTCAAAAAATCACAAATAATTAGTCCTATAACCATCTCTGAGGATATTACGGTTTTCCTTGCAAGTTCAGAGATATTCAGATTTTTCATGCTAGCTCCATACATTTTTTTCGAAAAAACCTTATAATAAATTCATTTCTGTGCGGAGTTAGCTCAGACGACATTGTTATGTGTATAATAGCTAATAGAAGCCATATCTGTCAACAAAACGAACATCTAGCAACTTTCATTTCTATGTCTATGGAGGTCGATTTTCAGCCCACAGTGCGGCGCTTCGCGGAGGCGAACTTGAAGGGGAGGGAAGCAGGGCTATCCCTCCCTCCTCCCTCTTCCGTCGAGTCGCCGACGAGCACCGGCTCTGAGGCCGGCTGGCCTCCGAGCCCAAGCCCGGTGCCGTCAGTGCCGGTGCCGGCGCCGGCGCCGGACATGCTTGACACGGAATCGCTGCGTGCCAGCGCCACTGCCCGACACCTCGACCGTGTCCTTGGCACGGCCGGGACGCTATTCCCGAATTTCGGCGGGGGCATACCCTCCCCCAACCTTCCCCTTTTTGGGGCCCTCTGTCCTCACCTTGCCCGGGCTCGAACCCAAGGTGACTCCCACCGCGGAACTGATTAGAGAGAGTAACTGATTCCGCAAACCTCTCTGTGCCAGATATATCGCACGGCGCTACGCTGGAAAGATGTTGGTTTCGCCCCCCCCGGAGCACGAGGGGCAGACGGAGCCCGAAGGCTCCGTAAGGGATTCTCCAGACGGTACCCTACCAGGCGCTCCGCGCCTGGAGAATCCCTGGGGTAAAATCTGGAGTAGTTTGTTGCATTGGACCGACATCTCATAGTTTTTAAGTTTGGGTGGCCCCAATGACTGGATTCCCTCCAGCGATACGGCCCCTCGCCAGGCCACCAAAAACTTAGGCTTTGGATAATTTTTAAAGAGGTTTTCTTCCTCGCAGTCCGAGGGCCCCCGGTCCTGTCAGTTCAAGATTACGGGTTGGGCCGGATGGGGTCTATGCTGGACCGATCCACCCGCCCCCCAGACCACCTGACTGGGCAGGAAGCCTAAGCTTCCCGCCCCGGCCTAACGGCCCCCACTGGTGTTTTTATAGAGAGGTTGTCTTCCTCTATCCCTCCCCTGTATTGGGCCGGATGGGAGTCCATGCTGAACCAATCCACCCGCCCCAAGACCGCTCGACGGGGCAGGACGCCCACGCAACTTGCCCCGGCCTTACGGCCCCCATTGGTGATTTTTTAGAGAGGTTGTCTTCCTCTATCTCCCCCCTCCGTGGTGGGCCGGATGGGAGTCCATGCTGGACCGATCCACCCGCCCCAAGACCGCTCGACTGGGCAGAACGCCCACGCAACCCGCTCCGGTCTTACGGCCCCCACTGGTGATTTTTTAAAGAGGTTTCTTTCTCTTTACTCCCCGTCTCATCCACGTGTCCTCTGCTTATCAGAGGAACACGTGGAGTGACCCCCAAACGTGGCCCTCGCGGGCCGATAACCCCGGGACAAAATGCCTCGGGTTCCCTATGCGTGCCAGAGTATTAGCCACGAGTAATAATGACCCCGAAAGAACATTATTACCCGACTTGTTCGGGGTGTACCGGCCCAACGTCTGCCGTTCCCACCCACGAGAAATGTAGAGAGGACCAGCAGCCGTCAGGCACACTGGGAGGTTCTCTGGCCACACACCCCAACTCCTCTTTACCTGGCTGCGCACCTAGTTTGAACCGAATCAGATCTAAATTAGAGTATGTATACTCCCCTTAAGTTATTAATTGTAAACAATGATAAATTACATATGAGCGGTATTTTACCACTGGAGTCTAATTAGTAGGGTATTACCCGCTGTAAAGGAAACGGTATTGCCAACTTTTGCCAAGATATCATAACAGGGTTGCCATGGTTTATTTTAGCTGACTTCTAAATGACAATATTCTTAATTCAACATATCTATTTGTACAAAAGCATTTTAAAAATTGCATTAATTGACAGTAAATTTTGTATTCTTTGTATTTTAAAAAGACAACTTCAGACAGACAAAAGGTATCAGGAATAAGTCCTGTGTCACGGGGGACAAACATACGAACAACGGACTCAAAGAAGACTTTGTTATTTATTTAATGTAAATTTTACTTCTTAATGTTTGCATGCCTAACGTAAGGCAGATTGTACAAGGAACAACAAAAATAATTTTATCATTAATATTTCATGTACTTACTTTCTGTGCAAATAAATGATTATTATTATTTTGGTTGACTTAATTGGTTTTTCTCGAAATTATTATTATTATTATTAGTGTTTAATTTGAACCCACAACAGAATACATAAAAAGCCCCTAAAGACTATTGTGATTCACATATTTTTTTGGCGCGTGTGAGAATCGAAACCACTACACTCGGTGATGTATCGAGGCGGCCACTTAAAGCACTCCGTCTATGAAAGAAAGAAAGAAGAAATAAATAATGTTTATTTCGTACAGAGCACACACAATTAATTAAAACAAAATAAACATAAAAAAATATTATACATGATAAAACAAAAATGTGTATCGCCGAAAAGGGTCACCACCTAAGCATTAGCTGGGCACCCAAATTGAGTGCACCAGCGCTAGTTTTCAGTTGGCCACACGATACAAGTGATGCACGGACGGAGGCAAATGCTTCACATTACAACAAAAATGTAATTTAAGTGGTTCTGCTACATACATACACAAGGAAAACGTATAGGACATATTAAATGTTGTTTATAAATTAGGTACATTTAAAAAATATAAGAACAAAGGTAGAAATAAAATACGTCAATATGAAATAAATACATTTTAAGGGGATAGGTACAAATAAAATATGTATGTAAAATATTCCACCATTCACATTTTGCCATATTGTGGATGAGTCAATCAGTACCATGTATTATCATCATCTCAGCAGACATCCACTGCTGGACATAGGCCTCCCCCAAGGTTTCCCACATTCACCGGTCTTGGGCCACCCGCATCCAACCGCTTGCCGTGACCTTTACCAGGTCGTCAGTCCACCTTGTATAACTATTCCTAAATAAAACCGATATCTAGTTTCACAAATTGATAGACGAGCAGTGATCCCATAACCGTAATCGATTCGACACGGTGCTTTCATAGTTTGCAGTACTAAATTCTTAACGCTCTACAATATACGAAATTGGACTTTAACACTATCATAGTAAAGCTCAAAATCGGATGCGTTTACAATTTAGCATTCTATGTTTAACCTTTTTAAAGTCACTGCTGACTGTACTAAACATGAACCAAGGAGAAAACTCAGAAGTTGTAGTTAGGTTTAACTTTAATTAGTTCGCGGGTCCAGGTGGCGAGTTTTTAAGCGAGGCAAATTGCTGATACCTTCGAAACTTGTAGTTGCACTTCTTAATCTACTTTTTGTTAGGTACGTCTCATCAAAATTTTCAAAGTGCATTTTTTATCGTTTTCAACAGGTTCTTTTATACAATTATTTTTATAAATTTTAGATTTGTATAGTCTACAGACAAAAAATCTAAAATGTATTACAATATGGTATAATGATTGCAACACCTTCTTGATATGAGTTGTAAAATACTGAAATTATATTTAATTGGTGATTTAAAATAATGGCCGTCAGTTTCTTGCAGGTTTCTTTTCATAGGCTCAACCCTTTGCCTGAAGCTAGCAACTAACCTAAATGTAGCTTCAGTAACTTAGTATACCCACTAACCTATGTATTTTGACGTTCATAAGTGTTACTTTGTGACCCGAATGAATAAATGATTTTTCACTTTGACTTTAACTTTGACAACATTACTTTGATTTAAAATCCATAGGCTGGTTGTGTTACATCAGTCATCTCTTATATTGAAAGTGGCTCGACTAGAAAAGTTCTCCTTTTAAACAGACACTCCCGCTCTAGCAATAATTCCTACGTCACGGGAGACTGCACACTTTCGTACAACGGACACTATAAAAGGTCTATATCTTTCACCTAAATAATACAACTAATTGTGGATCACAATTCTTTTGTCCCGTATGGCTATCGATCCTATTACACGCAGCGCGACGGCGAAATGACTGATAGCCAGCTTCGCCATCCGCGCAGTCAGTTTTAAAATTACGGTGTTCTATCTTGCTATACCTTACCGAGTGCTTCAATGGCGCAGCGATAGTGAATACATAAACGTGAATGAGGTCTCAATTTAGGTTCCCGAGTTGCGAAAATGTTATTGGTTTATTCTGTCAGTAAATTCTTAGTAACAACACTGAGTGTAAATCATAAGATTAAAATAATTGTCTCATTGTGAGTGTATGTATACAACTGCCTGTTCTTAAGAAAATAACTAAAGCGGGCTCTTTAAAACAAATATATTTTACGACTGTTTTGAGCTTTAGAATAAAATCTATGGACAACCTCTCTATGACAAAGAATGACATGTGACAAGCCACGTCTAAACAAACTAATAAAGTAAAGTACCCCATAAAATTCCAAGTACTTAAATATACTAATGAAAATGAATGCAAATCAAGCACGTGAGCAAATGAAGAAAATTTTGCCCATGACTATCCAAAAGAGGTTCGTGTGTAGAGAATTATCAGAAATAAGGACATTAGGACCAGCAGAACTAGCCTTAGAGAAAAAGACAATTCGAGATGGTATTATGGGTATAGCCTGGCTTAAATTAGTAAGTATGGATTCATAAACATTTTAGTAGGAGTGCAACTTATTATATAATTACACAAGCACGAATAGCCCAGTGCAATGGTCGACAACCTTCTTGTCCAAAAGTGCCAAATATATATAATACGCAATTGTAACTTAAGTTTGGTTTCAGCAGGAGACATAACTACGGAAATAATTAGGATTAAAAAAACATTCTCGAGCTTGCCTTTGTCATATAAGTTTTAGTTTAACTAAATTTTAAATAAAATTTAGTATCGTAGTTATAAAACAAGATAATAAGTAACATTCCATATCTGCCTACTAATGTACATTTCGTGGAACAGCCGCGGGTTGCCGACCACTGGCCTGGGAGAACATTCTGCATTGGACTGCCACGCAATGGTCTTAGATAGGATCCCAATACGCGCAACCCTGTCTTTTCGAAAATTTTAGTTAATTATCGCTCGCTTTAACGGTGAAGGAAAACACCATGAGGATACCTGCATATCCGAGAGTTCTCCATATTGTTCTCGAAGATATGTGAAGTCTGCCAACCCGCACTGGGCCAGCGTGGTGGACTTTAGCGTAACTCTTCTCGCACTGAGAAGCGGCCCGTGTCCAGTAGTGAGACAGTTTAATACAGGACTGATATTATTATACATATACAACTTAATAAATGGGGTAGGTTCTGTGAAAACAACGGCGAATGGTGCGGTCAGACCGTGAGCTACAAACTATTAGCTAGGAATCAATAGCTCATAAAAATACAACTGTAAATAACTTAATAGCTTTTGGTTCACATTGCGAACTTTTAAGATTTCAGCTCAGCTTGTAAAACTAGTGTAGTTGAGCGCCAACATACTCGTTCGTAGATTGAAGTCTAGATAGTGTAATTAACAAATCTATAATATCTTTATTAGCATACTATCCTCATATTAAACCTAAATTAAAATTAGATTAAGTTATAATCTATCTTATCTTATCTTATCTTGTGTGGGGCCAGTCAGTACAGACCGGTGACACTTCGACCCAGTGGGTTCTTTTGTGTCGACGTCCCCAATAACGACTGCCATACATGTTCATGGCAGCTGGGACCGACGGCTTAACGTGCTCTCCGAGGCACGGAGCAGGCTATTAATGTCAATAAATAGGAACATAATTTCGAAAAGTCATATAACGTTCGAAAGTCAGCGGTGCGCGACGTGGGTTCGAACTCGAGATCCTATAGCCCAACACATCATACATATTAATACAATATTCAATTTCGTTACAAAGTATTCTGTCTGATATGTATGTATGTATGTATATTTTCAACCGTGACAGCAATTACACTGATATAACACAATACAGGGATATTTCGTGAAGCCTGCCTATATAGCCACAAAATTATGTTTGATATAGCCGACGCGACGCGTTACAATATTGTTGAAAAGGCTAAATGGGAGGAACCCTTTGTTTCGACTATTCTTCTTGTCCTAATTTAATTTGGCATAACGAGTTAGGCATATTTTTTTGTCATAATAATACTTTGACATAATTGTTTTTTTGGCATACCTACTATTTCAGTAGGCATAAACATCATTTAGGCTACAGCTTTTTGCCCTAATTTTGATTGATATAAAGTTATAAGGCATATATAACTTGGGTACCATAGTGTAACAATAGGTTAGGGTGCGGCGGGGGTGGCCAGCCATTGGGCCACCCCTAATCCGCCAACATGTTTATTTTATATTCGAAAAGTATTTTATTAAATGCAATCACAAAATTTACAAATCATCATATTTATGCTTTAAAATAGTATGCTTATAATTATTATACCTATAGTAATTAGGTATGCTTAAAAAAATTGTGCCTAAACAGTTATGCCAAATGAATATTGTGCGTAACTATTATTAGGATAAATAAAAGTATGCCTAGTTAAATTATGACATGTAATTTTATGCGAATAAATAGAGAACCCTAAATGAGACATTGCAACCATATGGTGCAGTAAAAATATTGCCCGTTTAAAGCTCTTTCAATTAAAATTACCTATTTAAAGATCTAAATAAACAATATTTTAATAAAAGTAAACGAATGCGTCTTCTACGCGTTAATTTACCTATAAACGATTTTTCTCTTTTAAATATGATCATTCTCGCACTAGGCATACATCCTGTGATATAGAACTCCGCGCGGAGTTCTATACAGTGTGAGTTTTCATAAAGTGCACATATGAAAATGAGTGAAACTAGATCAAAACTGAGATTCGTGCAATGTTTTTTGAAACATTCTTAAAAAACTCAGGAAAACATCGACATTGGCCCTAGTTTTTTATTAATTGACGTTAATCTGTATCTAATAAGCTTTAAAAAAACATAAAAACCACACCTCTATTCCAAATAAAACAGTTTTTATGAAGGGCTAAACAAAGAGCTTGCCGCCACCACGTGCTTTTTTTTTCGAAAATTGCGTTATCTGTCTTAGGTAAAAAATTAGGTCTTGTCTAATCCTTTGCCATAAATTACCAAATATACACTTGGGCTGCAAGTGCCTCTTATTTTTCTGTAAAGGTACGAAAGGTATAAGTAATAAATAAAAAATATCAAGTAGAAATCATCACGTTTATTTAGTTTCATCAACCTACAATAATTTTTACTGTAGCATGTTTTCAAAACGACTACCACGTTGTTGTAAACACATAGTACTTCGCAGCAAAATCTGTTGCGTTGCTCGTCTTATCATTGTTGGATCTTCCTTTATGGCACTGGCGCAGTTTAAAATCTTCTCCTGCAGTTTTGCCTCACTATTGATGGGAGAGTTATAAATTTTCTGCTTCATTGTCCCCCACAGAAAATAAACAAGGGGTGTCAGATCGGGTGAACACGCAGGCCACCCGACAGGCCCTTGCCTACCAATCCATCAATTGGCATAGCTTTCATTTAAATAATTGCGAACTATTCTTGCATAATGTGCAGGGCATCCGTCCATTTGCAATAACATTCTACGTCGTGTTCGTAGGGGTACATCTTCCAAAAGTAATGGGAGATCATCCCTTAAAAGTTGGAGAAATCTGTTTGCAGTTAATGTTCTTGGGAGTATTAATGGGCCAATCAACATATCATCAATAAGAGCTGCCCAAACATTGATCGAAAACTTCACTTGATAAGTGGAAACTCTTTTTAGCGTCGGGTTCTCTCCTTTAGGACTCCAAAAATGTAAATTTCTGCAGTTTGTAATACCATCTCTTGTAAATTGGGCTTCATCCATCCAAAGAATAGTTTTTGCAAACACTGGGTTATCTCTGGTTTGTCTCTGAATCCATCCGGACATAACACACCTTGGGATTGCGTCAGTTCCTTCATTCAAATGTTGCATTCGCTGATAGTAATAGGGATGTAGACCTTCTTTCTTTAAAATTCGCCACACAGAAGTTTACGATATGCCATGTGCCATTGCTAATCGTCTTGTACTGATATTTGGATCAGCAAACAAATAACGCAGTACAGCTTCTTCAATAGAGTCGTCGATAATGGCACTAGCCTCGCGAAGATCTCTACTTGGTCCAAGTCCAGTAGTAGCCAATCTTCTATGAACATCTTGAAAGTTACGAGAAGATGGTACTGGTCGTCTCGTTGGAAACGTAGCTGAATAAGTTGTACGAGCACCGCTTGCACTTCCATTATACAGTCCATAATAAAAAATGCATATCGGCGATATGCGCCGGAGGAAAATCACTCAAACGGGGCATCACAAAACAAGAACACACAAGTAGCAGCGGCGAATGATTCGGAGCGACTGATTATTTCTGTAGACCTGGCCTGCAATTTATCCCTTACTTTGCACCTCAATCCCGCCCCAAACTACCTGAGATAGATAATGCAATTTTTTAACAAAGATGCACGTGGTGGCGTGGTCTCTGTTTGGCCTTCATAAAAACTGTTTTGTTTTTGATACAGATGTGGTTTTTATGTTGTTTTAAAGCTTATTAGATAAAGATTAACCTCAATTAATAAAAACTAGGGGCAATGTTGACGTTTTCCTGAGTTTTTTAACAATGTTTCAAAAAACATTGCACGAAACTCAGTTTTGATCTAGTTTCACTCCGCACGCCGCCTCGAAGGCGACGGTGTGGTACGCCCGCGACACCCTGATCGCCATCGCCCTCTGAGGTCTCCTTAGGAGGGCGACGTTTTGGCGATTGAGGGCGTCAGACAAAATAGGCGCCCCGTAAAGGGCCATCGACCGCACCACCCCCAAAAAGAGGCGGCGGCAGACGAGACTCGGCCCCCCGATATTCGGCAGCAGAGAACTAAGCGCTCCCGCCGCCGACATCAGCCGGGGGGCCAGGCGACTAAAATGGACGTGAAAGTTCCAGCGGCCGTCGAGGTGGAGCCCCAAGTATTTCATACTCGGCTCCACCCAGATGCGGACCCCTCCAACTATGATGTGGGCATCTAGTGGCGGCGCCCGCCGAGGCCCGTGAAATAACAGGGCCTCGGACTTTTCCAGCGCCACCTCCAGTCCCAATATCCTAATCCCGCCGACAACCAGGGCCACTCCAGCCGTGGCAAGACGGGCAGCTGCCCGGTAATCCTCTCCCCGGGCCGTAACCAGCGTGTCATCGGCGTAACAAGTTACGCTGACACCCGGGGGCAGGGCGCCCCGCAGCACCCAGTCATAGCCGATGTTCCACAGGATCGGTCCGAGAACTGAACCCTGTGGAACACCGCACGACACCTCCCTCCGGAACGTTTCTCCGTTCCGCCCCACACAAAATACACTCCTTTGGTGCAGGTACTTTCCGACTATTCGGCGCAGGTAGGGAGGCACCCCATGAAATCGGAGCGCCTCCCTAATAGTCGCCCACGGCAGGGTGTTGAACGCGTTGGCGATGTCCAAGGACCCCGCCAATAGCACCCCGCGCGAGGTGACCGCTTCTTTCGAGAGGGCCTTGACGCGACTAATCGCGTCAATCGTCGATCGGCTCTCCCAGAATCCGAACTGAAGTTAGGATAAGTCGGGGCCCACCCGCACCAGGTGCCTGGAGAGACGGGTAGCCACCACACGCTCAAAGAGCTTGCCTACCTCATCCAACAGCACTATGGGCGGTACGCGGTGGGGGAGTCCGTGGGGTGGCCTTCCTTTCTCAGGAGGACCAGCTTTCCCGTGTTCCACATGGAAGGGAACCGTCCCGACTCCAAACAGGAGCTAAACAGCCTGAGGAGCTGGTCTCCTAGGGCGTCGTGGGCCAAAACCCAGGCGCGGCCAGGAATCCCGTCCGGCCTCGGGGCGGTGTTTTTGCGCCGGAGCCGCATCATTGCCGCGCCGAGCTCCGCCATTGTTAACTCTGGCGCCCCGGCATCGGCACCGCCCTCCTCAATTTTGGGCGGCGCCATTACGGGAGGCGTGTGCTCCGCTCTCGAAGGAAAGAGATCGGGGACCATCTCCTCCAATTGCCGGGGCTAGAGACTCTCGGCGACCGGCGGAGCCCAGGGGCGCAACTTGCCCCTGACCGCCTTGTACGGACGGCCCCACGGATCTGCCTCGAGAGTCCCCAGGAACTCTTCCTATCTTTGGGCTTTGGCCTCGCTGATAGTGGACTGCAGGACGTACATCCGCTGTTTGTATTCGCCCCGCAGCCGTGCTTCCACGGTCGGGTCACGGTACCGCCTGCATCGGCAGTACCTAGTTTACTGGTGACGCGCTGCGATGCACGCGGCGCGTTTTTGACTGATGTCGTCAGACCACCAGTACACCTGACGCCTCGGAGGTTGAGCACTGGCCCGGGGCATCGACGCGTCGCAAATCCGCGTCATCGCGGCACGGAACCACTCGGCCTCTAGCTCAGCCTCTACAGGACCTTCGCCCATCGGGGTCCAGGTCTGGATGATGGAGGCTTCCACCAGCACGTCTACGTCGAGACGTTTCAACGCCCATCGTGGGGACGACGGGATGTGCACTGTCCTCGGGCGACCGTCCGGGATCGCCGGCGAGGCGGAGATGTCGAACCGCACGTAACAGTGGTCCGACAGTGACTCCGCCTCGACCAGCACTTGCCAGTCCCGGGTGCCTTGCGAACGAGATGTCCACAATGGACTCGCCCTGCCAGCGCACGCACGTGGCGACCGACCCCCGGTTAAGGACACCAGGCCGGTCGCAATCGCCCACTCCTCCAGCGCGTCGCCGCGAGCGTCGGTGACAGGGGATCCCCAAGCCGTTGATTTGGCAATGAAGTCCCCCGCCACCACGACCGGACGCGATGGGTACCGATTAATCACGGCCCCCACCGCGTCCAAAAATTGCTCAAACTCGGCGAGGCACCGGTTCGGAGAAAAGTTCATAATTCATAATTCATAATTCATAATTCATAATTCATAATTCATAATTCATAATTCATAATTCATAATTCATAATTCATTTATTTCTTGCGAATATGGGTATACATTTCTGTGCAGATCTTAATGCTAGTACAATTAATCGTTCTTAGACCATATCCAGCCATAGGGCATGCAAATTTGGCTGTCATCTAATTCTATGAAATAATAACATGTCTTAATATACGTAAATATGTCAAAGAATAATATTGAAATGTCAAACAACTATGTAAATATGTCAAATAATAATAAATGTTATTTTCAAAATTAATTGATTGACATTACAATTGACATTAAATTGAGTTCATAAATTTTCAATATTCTTATCCTCTAAAAACTCCTTCAGCGAATAATAGCATTTAGAGATGAGTAGTTTTTGAAGACGCCTTTTAAATATCGAATTACCTTTAGTATTAACTATATACCTCGGCAGTTTATTATATATATGCGTCGAAATGCAGAAAAAGCTTTTGTGCATTAGAGCGGTTTTACTTTCTACCACACACATTTTATCAGCGTGGCGAATTCTCGACCTTTTTTTAAATAGATCAATGTTTTGTTTTATAAACATGGCACACTCATAGATATAAATACACGGTAACGTCATTAAATTATACTTGATTAAATATGGTTTACAGCTGTCTGGAATTTTTATATTAAATATTGTTCTGATGCACCGTTTTTGAACTTTAAATGCTAAAGGCCAGTCAGTGGAGTTCCCCCAAAATATGATGCCGTATCGTAATGTAGATGAAACAACGCCATGATATGCTGTTATCAATGTCGATACATTCGCTACGTTTCTTAGTTTATATAAGCCATATGCGTATTGACTTACTTTAGTACAAACTTTTTCAATATGAGCTTTCCAATTTAACTTATGATCTATTTCTAATCCTAAGAACTTTGTAGTATCATTTTCTTCAAATTTATAATTGTTAAAATTAATATCTAAATGTAAGTCAGTATTTTTATGTCTTTGCTTAAAATTTAATACCTTCGTTTTATCCAAATTAATTTTAAGGTTATTCTTTTTTAGCCATTCTATAATTAGCCTAATGGAGTTATTGATGTCCATTTCCACAAAGTACACCCCAATCAGGACGGTTCCCTCCTAATCAACACATATATACCCCTCGCCCCTGTCTGTCATCACCAGGAGCGAGGGTCCGGACGAAACAATGGCCGCCGAGCCTTCAAGGTCCCCAAACCAGTTATGTCGGCTAGGAACGCAGTAAGGCTCGGCGACCACAGCGATGTCTATTGACCACTCCGCCATGTGCTGCAGAAAAATATCCTGCGTCCTGGCTGCTTAACCATAACGTTCACCTGTAGGAGGCGATGGGCCATAATTAATTACGTGTCCATCGCCTCCTTACTGCTCCCTGCTTGGGACGGGGCCGGGGCGGCCGGAGTTCCGGCGACCGTCCCTCTGGCTTTACGTCTTTTTGGTGGAAAGCAAGATTTGCTCCCCACCAAAAACCACCTGATTTTGCAGCGGAGCAAGCGGCGGCCTTGTGGCCGGGCTGGCCGCAGCGATAGCAAACGTCGCTGCGATCAGTTTAAGCGGTACATTGCTGCCTCACGTGCCCCGGTTCGAGGCAGCGGTAGCACCGCCTGGGCCCCGGCTCCAGGAGATGGGGCTGGGTGGCGGGGCGCGGTGGCGCCACAGTGGTGGTCGTTTTTCTTTTGCCCTTCCCTTTCCCCTTGGAAGAGGAAGCCGACAGTGTGGGGGCAGATTTCTGCCGTGCCACCGGCTGGCCGGCGCGCCCCCGACCATCCGGGGATGGCCGGGCCAGGGGTCGAGACGGGCGCGAGGCCATAGTTGGCCAGGCACGCATCAACCACGTTGCGTGCCTGAGCTACCGTGGCCCGCATCAAGTCATCCGCCCAGGCGGGACGCTGGTCCTCCACGGAAGTGAGAGGCCGCGCTGTGCGCCGCGGGAGGGGTGGGAACTCCTCCTGTGGCCTGCCGGTGGCGGCCGAGGGCGTATTTGCGGCCTTGGCCCGAGCGGCAGTGGCAGCGGCCGCCTTCATGGCCGTCACCTCCGCCCGGAGCTCCGCCAGCTGCCTATGCAGCCCCTCATTCTCCGACCTCCAGCACCTCTGTAGGTCGGAGGAAGTCCATCCCCACAGATGGAAAAAGGCCTCTCTCATGTCCTCCGTTGCATTTTTTAGGTCCCGGATGAACCCCCCCTTTAGGCTACCGGACCGGGCCGCTACCCTCAAGAGGGTCTCGACGCCAGCTTCGAACCTTTGCCTGTGGTCGGCAACCGAGTCCTCTCCCGAGGGGGACGCATCCGCGACCCCAGCCGTCTTTAGGAAGTCGCGACGGGCAGGCAAAGGCTGCCCGAGGAGCTTCCCTGTGGAGGGAGGCGGCATCGGGGAACTAGACCTTCCTCCACAGTGCGTCCCCTCCACTATCTCCACCTCCGTATCCGAGCCGGAATCGAACGGCGCGTGGTGCGACGTCTTCCGGCACTTCGCGGAGGCGAACTTGAAGGGGAGGGAAGCAGGGCTATCCCTCCCTCCTCCCTCTTCCGTCGAGCCGCCAACGAGCACCGGCTCTAAGGCCGACTGGCCTCCGAGCCCAAGCCCGCCCGCGACTCGACGTCCATGTCAGTGTCGGTGCCGGCGCCGGACATGCTTGACACGGAGTCGCTGCGTGCCAGCGCCGCTGCCCGACACCTCGACCGTGTCCTTGGCACGGCCGGGACACTATTCCCGAATTTCGGCGGGGGCATACCCCCCCCTAACCTTCCCCTTTTTGGGGCCCTCTATCCTCACCTTGCCCGGGCCCGAGCCCAAGGTGACTCCCACCGCGGAGTCAGTAACTGATTCCGCGAACCTCTCTGTGCCCGATATATCGCGCGGCACTACGCTGGAAAGACGTTGCAGAATCTGGATTCTCCAGGCGCTCCGCGCCTGGTACCCTCCTGGGGTAGATTATTGCATTGGACCGACATCTCATAGTTTTTAAGTTTGGGTGGCCCTAATGACTGGATTCCCTCCAGCGATACAGCCCCTCACCGGGCCACCAAAAACTTAGACTTTGGGTAATTTTTATAGAGGTTTTCTTCCTCGCAGCCCGAAGGCAACCGGTCCTGTGAAAACAAAAATGTATCAAGTTTACATTGCCAAATGTAAAGAGTCCTAACATAAATATAAATTTAAATAATGAAATTATTGCTTTCGTACAATCAACAGTTTTTCTAGGTTTGACTTTAGATCATAAAGTTCAGTGGGGCGCTCATATATCGTGTCTTGCAGGGAAACTTAGCTCAGCCGCATATGCAGTTCGGAAAATAAGACAGCTTACTGATGTAGATACCGCGATACTAGTATACTTCAGTTACTTTCACAGTGTCATGTCCTACGGTATATTATTGTGGGGCAAGGCAGCTGATATCGAGACAATTTTTATTCTTCAAAAGCGTGCAGTACGTAGCATTTATAATTTAGGACCACGAGTTTCCCTGAAAGATCGATTTAAAGAAATAGGCATACTTACTGTTGCGTCGCAATATATATTTGCTAACATTATGTTTATTAAACATAATATTCACTTATATAATAAGAATAGTGATATCCATAACGTAAATACTAGAAATAAGCATAAGTTATTAGGCCCATATCATCGTTTACATAAAGTTCACAATACATTTGCGGGACTCGGTATACGTTTTTTTAATTTAAACTATCTATTAATATAATAAATTTACCATTACTTAAGTTTAAAAGCGCCGTTAAAATACAACTTATTCGGAAGGGTTATTATTCAGTCAACGACTACTTAAATGACAAAAACTCATGGAACTAGTTGCTTGTTGCATACAGGATTTAAAGATCTGTATTACTTTTAAGTCAATTTAGTAATGTAGAGGTACCTCGTGATTATTTGTAATGATAACAAGTAACTTGTTTCTTGATTTGATCATTATTGAAGAATATAAATGCAAAACCGCATTTAGTCACGGACTGCCTTTGCATTGTCACAAAGTGTAAGTGTATGCGCCATCATGCCATCTTACTGCCTATTTTAGATTAATATTAAAACATATACTTTAGCCCAAATTATTTAATCTCTATAATATTATTAAGTTATTACTGTTTTTATCTTTAGTTTTGTTATAGTCTGTAGTATATGGCATAATGGCTGCAACACCTTGTTAATCTGAGTTGTAAAATACTGAAATTCTATTTAATTGGCGATTTAAAAGAGTGGCCGTGAGTTTCTTGCAGGTTTCTTCTCATAGGCTCAACCCTTTGCCTGAACCTAGCAACTAACCTAAATGTAGCTTCAGTAACTTAGTAAACTCACTAACCCATATATTTTGACGTTCATAAGTGTTACTTTGTGACCTAAATGAATAAATGATTTTTGACTTTGACTTTGACTTTGCCTGTCAGTTCAGGATTACGGGTTGGGCCGGATCGGGGTCCATGCTGGACCGATCCACCCGCCCCCAGACCGCCCGACTGGGCAGCAAGCCTAAGCTTCCCGCCCGGGCCTAACGGCCCCCACTAGTGTTTTTTTAGAGAGGTTGTCTTCCTCTATCCCTCCCCTGTATTGGGCCGGATGGGAGTCCATGCTGAACCAATCCACCCGCCCCAAGACCGCTCGACGGGGCAGGATGCCCACACAAGTCGCCCCGGCCTTACGGCCCCCATTGGTGATTTTTTAGAGAGGTTGTCTTCCTCTATCTCCCCCCTCCGTGGTGGGCCGGATGGGAGTCCATGCTGGACCGATCCACCCGCCCCAAGACCGCTCGACTGGGCAGGACGCCCACGCAACCTGCCCCGGTCTTACGACCCCCACTGGTGATTTTTTAAAGAGGTTTTCTTTCTCTTTCCTCCCCGTCTCATCCACGTATCCTCTGCTTATCAGAGGAACACGTGGAGAGACCCCCAAACGCGGCTCTCGTGAGCCGATAACCCCGGGACAAAATGCCTCGGGTTCCCTATGCGTGCCAGAGTATTAGCCCCGAGTAATAATGCCCCCAAAGAACATTATTACCCGAGTTGTTCGGGGTGTACCAGCCCAACGTCTGCCGTTCCCATCCACGAGAATTGTAGAAAGGACCAGCAGCCGTCAGGCACACTGGGAGGTTCTCTGGCCACACATCCCAACTCCTCTTTACCTGGCTGCGCACCTAGGTTGAACCGAATCAGATCTAAATTAGAGTATGTATACTCCCCTTAAGTTATTAATTGTAAACAATGATACATTACATATGAGCGGTATTTTACCACTGAAGTCTAATTAGTAGGGTATTACCCGCCGTATAGGAAACGGTATTGCCAACTTTTGCCAAGATATCATAACAGTGTTGCCATGGTTTATTTTAGCTGACTTCTAAATGACAATATTCTCAATTCAACATATCTATTTGTACAAAAGCATTTTAAAAATTGCATTAATTGACAGTAAATTTTATATTCTTTGTATTTTAAAAAGACAACTTCAGACAGACAAAAGGCATCAGGAATAAGTCCTGTGTCACGGGGGACAAACATACGAACAACGGACTCAAAGAAGACTTAAATAAAAATCTTTCTAATATTATTAATGCGAATGTGAGTTTGTTTATTTGTAACATTTTCATGCGTTAACAACTCGACCGATCATCATAATAAAAAAGTACTAAGTACTAAGCAAACAGCTAGTTACTTATATTTCAGCCCCAGCGAAGCTACCCTTGACTTAGGAAAAGGTTCACGTCGGTAGTGCAATGGGTGGACTTAGAACTTACGACTTCTTAATGGAAGTCCGATGCTTTATCCGTTGGGTACCCGCCGCTTATGGTAGCAGGGGCCTTATTACAAACTCTTATTTTCAGGCAATATACGGCGTAAAGTAAACTGCCTTGCAATTTCGTATTATAAACGCGCTAACTCCAGCCAGTCAGCGGTCACGTGACAGGTGATCGAGTATTGCCTAGCAAATAACGTATTACGAGCTTTCATTTGACATTTCGTTTCATTTTAAAGTCGCCATATTATAAACAAAATAAACCATTCAGTTTACGCTAAGCTAGAGTAACTTTTTTTGAATAGCTACATTAATTATTGCTTTTATTTTTATGTAACATACCTAGTTCTTAGTTAATTTCTGAAATATGTGAAGATGAACTATTATTATTTGAGTTAACTGTTTTTCAGGATTTTCAGTCATTATGGGATGATAGGTACCAGAAGGAATTTCATTTACTCTTCGTGCCTACGATTGAAATTTTAATGTGACGCCATGATATTATATGCTCTACATAATAAAAATTATAAAATAAAATACAAAAATCTTATATGTATTTACATGTGTTATGTACATTTTGTATTGCTTTATTTATGTATAAAATAACGTTTTTCTATGGTAAGTCAATAAAATTCAATCAATAAGATGATTATTATACCCGTAGTACATCGATGAAATTATGTCCAATTAGTTGTACCGCGGGTACTAGGTACCGAAAATAAGTTAGAAAAAGAATTGTGTACAAAATGACAAACAAATCAACGTGTCTATAAAATAAATGAACGTCTACAAAACAAAAGAATATCTATAAAACAAATGACGATCAGAAAGTGATCAGCCAGCGATAGTGCTTACAAAAACAGGTGCATGCGATTTTCGACCTTATTGACAATTCATGACAGACTTTTTTTGGTAGTTTCTTGCTTTCTGACATTAATACGTTAATAAAATGATAATGCATGAATATGCATAATGTCAATAAGGTGTTTTTTCAAAGCATTATCGATGGCTGATCAACTGGTCACTTTCTAATAGTCATTTGTTTTGTTGGAAGAATGCGGGGTTATGAAATCTTCGTGTTTTTATTAATACATACATACATATTGGGTCCTCATACTTCTGCCGAACGATCAAAGCATGGAATCCTCTGCCAAGGCACGTGTTTCCTTCTTCCTTCAATCCTGGGTCCTTTAAGCGGGGCGTGAAAAAGCACCTTCTCAGGCCGTCAAAGTAGAGACCTCAACATCGCCTCGGCTGCTATGAGGACGATGTGGAGGCCACTGCTCTTCGACCACACGACTGCTTACCATCAGGCGGAGTGTGGTCATTTAGACGAGCAAAATAAAAAAATTTAAATTAAAAAAAAATGTTTGTAAAGAAAGAATACTTTGGCAGCACCTAGTAGCTACTGCGAATATTACAAACCGTGAATAATGTTCGCAAACATAAAAATTATGACGTTCTTGTTGCTCATGCTGTCATTTTCAAATGCATTGGTCGACTTAAAAATAAGAATAAAAAGAGTTAAAACGTTTTTCATTGTTTAAAATGTTATTGACGGGAATTTGTGGGGAATCAGCTGATTTTGTCCCCAAATTTGGGAAATTCAATTTGGATTTTCGGGTATTACGTACATTGGTATTGGCAACCCTGGTCACAAATCGGTCAGCGACAATCTAGCCAGCATGAAGACGATCAACTATTCACATGTCATAATACGAAACAAAGTTATTTGAATTGCCTGGAACTTGACAGGTTTTATAAAAGTTTATAATAGGGCTCCAGTACGGAGCCATCCATAAAGAACGTCACACGTTAAGGGGAGGGAGCGGGTTGATAAAGTATGACAACGTGTGACAAAGGGTGGGAGGAGTCCTGAATTTTGTGATATTACGTTTCAAAATGGAATAAGTATATCTAAGAAGTACAGTAACACGCTTTACGCGAATGATATTAGGAATTCTTAAATGGAAATAAAACTACTATTGAAAATGCTGTTTTAATAATTTCTAGATTTAAAATTGCAAAATATGTGACGTCACCTAGAGAGAGCCTCACAAATATAGCGGGGGAGGTGGGGTAGGAGGTTAGAAGACATGGAATTTGTTTGACGTAATTTATGGATGACCAATAATGCCATTACATTATGGAGACGAATCCAGGTCAATTACAATCGCAAGTCGGATAACTTAAGCATTGCGCTCTCGCCTATATTAGATCTACCGTATGATCGGCGTGGGATTAAAAAATACTTCCTTTACTGATATCGGTAGAAAATTGGGGTCTGATTATTGCTTTGTAAAATTACGTCATCCGCACTACCAATCGTTCCTTCGAAAGTCCAAGGACATACCGTAAAACAACGGAAAAACCCAACACTCAGACTTGTACCGACACTGCTGACAATTTAATTTTGTGTAATCAGGCGCAAGTATACAGTAGCGCCGCGTTGCAAACGTCTCCCCGCAAACACTGAGTTAGATCATAGTTTAATATGTATTTATTTTATTTATAACTGGTACCAGTCAATATATATCCATATCTATCATGAAGTATCGAAGGCCCTATCAGAAATCAATACAAAAAATGTTGCATACAGGTGGCTACAATACTGCAATACTTAGGAAAAATGTGTTTGGCATGAGCCCAGTTAAATATAATAAAATGCCTGATACTATTAAAAATGAAACAATCCAATTATTCAAAAATAAACTAACAGGACTATTAATTACAAAATGCTATTACTCTATTGATGATTTTTAAATGATAATTTTTAATTGACATTGATGATAATATTTTTAAATTTTTGTTTATGTACTTAATTTTATTTTTATTAATTCTTGTTATCATTTATTCAAATTGTCCATAGTATGTTTTTATTGTTTGTTTTTTATTTTGTTTTACATTTATTTTAATTTTACTTCTTAATGTTTGCATGCCTTTTTTTTTTTTTTTTTTTTTAACGTAAGGCAGATTGTACAAGGAACAATAAAAATAATTTTATCATTAATATTTCATGTACTTACTTTCTGTGCAAATAAATGATTATTATTATTTTGGTTGACTTAATTTGTTTTTCTCGAAATTATTATTATTATTCACATTTATTCAGTAATTATAAATAAAAATTACATTTTTAAATATATAATTATAAAAAAACACATATAAAAATATAAAAATTATGGTTGCCCACCGACATCGAGACAAGGTCCAAGCTGTCGATGGTTAGGGGTCCAGAGAGAGGAATCTCCTCACTATGCGTGCCGTATCGAGGAGAACCGCATTCTGCATCTGACCCTTGACCCAAGCACCTAACGCGAGCCTCTTAAGATGTTGGTCGAGGCTCTTGGCTATTAGACCGTTTACCATAACGACTATCGGTACAATGATTGCCGAGTCCACATCCCACATATCGACAACCTCGTGTGCTAAGTCCAGGTATTTTAGTTCTTTTTCCTTCTCAGCTTTCACGAGGTTGCCATCATGAGGGATGGTAATATCGACAATCATTGCACGGCGCTCTGATCGATCTATTACCACAATATCAGGCTTGTTGGCAACAACAGTCCTGTCTGTGATAATAGATCGATCCCAATACAGTGTGATATGGTCCTTTTCGAGAACTGGTTCCGCTACATACCTGTAGTAAGGCACCTCGACCTCTACAAGTTTGTACTTCAGAGCAAGTTGCTGATGGATAATTTTGGCTACTTGGTTATGTCTGTGCAAGTACTCGCCGTTAGCAAGACGAGAACAACCGGAAACTATATGCCTGAGGGATTCACCGGGTTGGTGGCACGCCCGACATATGTCAATCGTACCATCCCTCAGGATATATTTCCGGTAGTTATTCGTCTTGATAACTTCGTCCATAATTGCACAGACAAACCCTTTGGTTCCCCCAAAGAGGTCACCGAAGCGTAGCCAGTTCACGGAGGCGAGAGCGTCTACATCAGGTCCACATAGGGCCTTGTAGAACCTACCGTGAAGCTCCTTGCTCTGCCATACACTCTTGCGGTCGTCAATGCTTAGTACTATAGGGATGCGCCAGTTCTCTTTAGCCTGATTAAGCGGGGTGAGTCCGTTATCCACTGCGATAACATCACGACGCATATCCACGTTCGCTTGAAGGAAATATTCTGTAAGGTTGCACACCTCACAATTATGGAGGGTTTTGGCATTTAGAAAACCTCGACCCCCACATTTCCGCGGGATGTACAACCTCATCACAGACGAACGAGGATGATGTATTCGGTATGCCGTCAACAGTGTACGGACCTTCCTGTCCAGGGCATCTAACTCAGTCTGAGTCCACTGAAGTATGCCAAAGGAGTATAAAAGAAGCGGCATGACCCAACCGTTAAAAGCGCGTACCTTGTTGCCGCCTGATAAAAGACTGTTAAGTATTTTTCTCAGGCGACCAAAAAAGCGCTCCTTCAACGATTGTTTTATGTCCGCTTCATTTATACCTAAGGCTTGTGACATACCCAAGTATTTAAAGGTATCAGTAATGAGAAGCGATCTTAGGTTAATGGAATCTGAAAGTTCAATGCTCTCAGATTCCACCATCCTTCCTTCCTTTACATGCATGACTGCACATTTATCCACACCAAACTCCATGTTGATAGATTTACTAAAGCAATCAATTACTCTTAGTAAGTCTATCAAATGTGAATCAGTGCGGGCAAACAGCTTTAAATCATCCATGTATAGCAAGTGTGATACGACCTAACCTCTCTTTAACCTGTAACCTAGCCCTGAACCCTCTAGTAATGTACTGAGAGGGTTCAACGCTAGGCAAAACCAAAGAGGACTCAGACTGTCGCCCTGAAATATACCTCCCTTAATCTGTATTAGCTCGCTGGTCGCCTGGGTCTGTCGACACCCTGGATAGTAAAGAGCCGTTTTCCATTGCCCCATACATAACTTCAAGAAGGTGCATAGAGTTGTAATTACTTTATACAGCTCCAGCACCCTCAAGAGCCATGTATGCGGCACCGAATCGAACGCTTTCTTGTAATCTATCCAACATGTCGCCAGACTCTTGTGATTACGGCGAACCTGTTGGCTAATGGCCATATCAATGAGGAGGAGTTCTTTCGTACCACGAGCCCCCTTCCTACAACCATTCTGAGAGGCCGACATAATAGAATTGATTTCAATATGTTTTGAAATTTTGGCTCTCAGAATAGACGTAAGAAGCTTATAGACCGAAGGTAAGCAGGTGATCGGTCTATAATTTCTAGGCTCGTGAGTGCTACCTGCTTTGTGGAGCAGGTGCGTAACTCCTGTCA
Source organism: Catocala nupta (assembly GCA_963675205.1). Taxonomy (NCBI): domain Eukaryota; kingdom Metazoa; phylum Arthropoda; class Insecta; order Lepidoptera; family Erebidae; genus Catocala; species Catocala nupta. Next base: position 27,939,524 of record OY776091.1, on the reverse strand, counting down.
TAAAATTTGGCAACGACCCAGATTCTACGGTTGATTGAAACTGCGATGCCAAGCAAGCATGCGAACTACGTAGCCACTTCAACCAGAAGTTATGCAGCCCGTCCGGACCTGGAGACTTCCAATTTGATAACGAACGGACTGCACTAGTAACATCCTGGTCTTCAATGACTACGTCTGCCATCTCTGGAATTTGTTCAACCACTCGCTCGACATCACGGATCCAATCGCCCTCTGTGTGGCCCATGGGCACCGACCAGATGCTACGCCAAAAGGTATTTGTGGTATCAGCATCCGGCAGCCGCCCACCAGTCACACATTGATCCGGTCGTTCCCAGCTTCTATAAACACGTCTCTGGTCTCTTTGAAATGTGTAATTCACGGTATACCGGTTCACGCGTTTTTTGTATCTGCGCAAACGGTTTGCCCACGCATAAACTTTCTGCTTCAGGAAGTCAATGCGCTCTGTGACCCGAGATGTATAGTCTTGTGGGCTGGTGTCAGTTCCCAAGAAAGCTCGACTCACAAAGCGCATCACTCTAGGGCGAGTATTGCCCTCCCTGAAGCAGACTAGTTTACCAATAAGTGCCCTTGCCTCAGCGATACGACGCTCAATCCTGCATTGCCATGCCGGAGCAGCTTTTCACCATACAGCAGTGTCGTTCAAAGGGAACTTGACGCCTGCTGTACGACATGCCGCTACAGCAGCACAATACAGGATTGAATGGGTATCACTGAGATTCTCGCTATTCTCTAAATAACTAGGCAGTAGCGAGTCAAGGGCACCTACCAATGCCATATTTATTATTATTATTATTAGTATTTAATTTAAACCCACAACAGAACACATAAAAAGCCCCTAAAGACTATTGTGGATCACATATTTTTTTGGCGCGTGTGAGAATCGAAACCACTACACTCGGTGATGTATCGAGGCGGCCACTTAAAGCACTCCGCCTATGAAAGAAAGAAAGAAGAAAGAAATAATGTTTATTTCGTACAGAGCACACACAATTAATTAAAACAAAATAAACATAAAAAATATTATACATGATAAAACATTGCATTAGCTGGGCACCCAAATTGAGTGCACCAACGCTGGTTTTCAGTTGGTCACACGATACAAGTGATGCACGGACAGAGGCAAATGCGTCACATTACAACAAAAATATAATTTAAGTGGTTCTGCTACATACATACACAAGGAAAACGTATAGGGCATATTAAATGTTGTTTATAAATTAGGTACATTTAAAAAATATAAGAACAAAGGTAGAAATAAAATACGTCAATATGAAATAAATACATTTTAAGGGGTAGGTACAAATAAAATATGTATGTAAAATATTCCATGCCGTGACCTTTACCAGGTCGTCAGTCCACCTTGTATAACTATTCCTAAATAAAACCGATATCTAGTTTCACAAATTGATAGACGAGCAGTGATCCCATAACCGTAATCGATTCGACACGGTGCTTTCATAGTTTGCAGTACTAAATTCTTAACGCTCTACAATATACGAAATTGGACTTTAACACTATCATAGTAAAGCTCAAAATCGGATGCGTTTACAATTTCGCATTCTATGTTTAACCTTTTTAAAGTCACTGCTGACTGTACTAAACATGAACCAAGGAGAAAACTCAGAAGTTGTAGTTAGGTTTAACTTTAATTAGTTCGCGGGTCCAGGTGGCGAGTTTTTAAGCGAGGCAAATTGCTGATACCTTCAAAACTTGTAGTTGCACTTCTTAATCTATTTTTTGTTAGGTACGTCTCATTAAAATTTTCAAAGTGCATTTTTTATCGTTTTCAACAGGTTCTTTTATACAATTATTGTTATAAATTTTAGATTTGTATAGTCTACAGATTAAAAGTCTAAAATGTATTACAATATGGTATAATGGTTGCAACACCTTCTTGATATGAGTTGTAAAATACTGAAATTATATTTAATTGGTGATTAAAAATAGTGGCCGTCAGTTTCTTGCAGGTTTCTTCTCATAGGCTCAACTCTTTGCCTGAACCTAGCAACTAACCTAAATGTAGCTTCATTAACTTAGTAAACTCACTAACCTATATATTTTGACGTTCATACGTGTTACTTTGTGACTCGAATGAATAAATGATTTTTCACTTTGACTTTAACTTTGACAACATTAGTTTGATTTAAAATCCATAGGCTGGTTGTGTTACATCAGTCATCTCTTATATTGAAAGTGGCTCGACTAGAAAAGTTCTCCTTTTAAACAGACACTCCCGCTCTAGCAATAATTCCTACGTCACGGGACACTGCACACTTTCGTACAACGGACACTATAAAAGGTCTATATTCTTCATCTAGATAATACAACTAATTGTGGTTCACAATTCTTTTGTCCCGTATGGCTATCGAACCTATTACACTCGGCGCAACGGCGTAGTGACTGATTGCCAGCTTCGCCACCCGCGCAGTCAGTTTTAAAATTAAGGTGTTCTATCTTGCTATACTTTACCGAGTGCTTCAATGGCGCAGCGATAGTGAATACATGAACGTGAATGAGGTCTCGAGTTAGATTCCCGAGTTGCGAAAATATTATTGGTTTATTCTGTCCGTAAATTTTTAGTAGCAACACTGAATGTAGATCATAAGATTAAAAGAACTCATTGTGAGTGTATGTATACAACTGCCTGTCCTTAAGAAAATAAAGAGGGCTCTTTAAAACAAATATATTTTACGACTCTTTTGAGCTGTAGAATAAAATCTATGGGCAACCTCTCTATGACAAAGAATGACATGTGACAAGCCACGTCTTAACAAACTAATAAAGTGAAGTACCCCATAAAAATTCCAAGTATTTAAATATACTAATAAAAATGAATGCAAATCAAGCACGTGAGCGAATGCTGAAAATGTTGCCCCCGGCAATGCAAAGGTTGTTCGTGCATCCAGAAATAACAGAAATGAGCACATTAGGACCAGTAGAACTAGCCGTAAAGAAAAAGGCAATTCGAAATGGTGTTATGGGTATAGCCTGGCTTAAATTAGTAAGTACGGATTCATAAACATTTTAGTAGGAGTGCAACTTATTATATAATTACAAAAGCACCAATAGCCCAGTGCAATGGTCGGCAACCTTCTTGTCCAAAAGGTAACTTAAGTTTGGTTTTAGCAGGAGACATAACTACGGAAATAATTAGGATTAAAAAAACACTCTCGAGCTTGCATTTGTCATATATGTTTTAGTTTAACTAAATTTTAAATAAAATTTGGTATCGTAGTTATAAAACAAGATAATAAGTAACATTCCATATCTGCCTACTAATGTACATTTGGGAGAACATTGTGCATTGGACTGCCACGCAATGGTCTTAGATAGGATCCCAATACGCACAACCCTGTCTTTTCGAAAATTTTAGTTAATTATCGCTCGCTTTAACGGTGAAGGAAAACACCATGAGGATACCTGCATATCCGAGAGTTCTCCATATTGTTCTCGAACATATGTGAAGTCTGCCAACCCGCACTGGGCCGGCGTGGTGGACTTTAGCGTAACTCTTCTCGCACTGAGAAGCGGCCCGTGTCCAGTAGTGAGACAGTTTAATACAGGACTGGAATTATTATACATATACAACTTAATAAATGGGGTAGGTTCTGTGAAAACAACGGCGAATGGTGCGGTCAGACCGTGAGCTACAGACTATTAGCTAGGAATCAATAGCTCATAAAAATACAACTGTAAATAACTTAATAGCTTTTGGTTCACATTGCGAATTATTAAGATATCTTGTAAAACTAGTGTAGTTGAGCGGCAACATACTCGTTCGCACATTGAAGTCTGAAGAGGGATCTTTTGTGTCGACTTCCCCAATAACGACTGCCATACATGTTCATGGCAGCTGGGGCCGACAGCTTAACGTGTTCTCCGAGGCACGGAGCAGGCGATCGTTGTCAATCAATACGCACGTAATTTCGAAAATTCATATAGTTTCTGAAAGTAAGGGGTGCGCAACGTGGGTTCGAACCTGAGACCCTCTGCATTGTAGTCTGTTGGTCTCCCCACTGAGATATCGCTGCTCTTAAGTTATAATCTATTCTAATACTAGCTAACCCGGCAAACGTTGTTTTGCCATAAAAAGAATGTTTTGACCATAACATTAAAAAAAAATGTTAGGGGTGGACAACCCTTATCACTCGTCATCATCGTATGAAAAGTAAATAGTAGCCGATTCTCAGACCTACTTAATATGCATATAAAATTTCATAAAAATCGGTCAAGCCGTTTCGGAGGAGTATGGTAACTAACATTGTGACACGAGAATTTTATATATAAGATTATAAAGCTGAAGAGTTTGTTAGTTTGTTTGGTTGAACGCGCTAATCTTAGGAACTACCGATATAATTAAAGAATATTTTAATGTTGAATAGCCCATTTATCGAGGAATGCTATTATATAGGCTATATAACATCACGCTATGACCAATAGGAGCGAAGCAAAAATTAAAAATGTTGCATAAGCGGGGAAATTTCTCTTATGTGAAGCAGGCGAAGTTGCGTAGGACAGCTGGTAGTTATAAAAAATGTAAACATCTTACTTATTTAGTTAGTTAGTTAGTTGGACGTGTGTTATCCGTACTTAGCCACACAATTGGGCCATTGTGCGTAAGTGACCGACGCGAAAAGTTGTTCGGTTACTCATACCACCTCAGCTCCGTCCAGAAAGACAATAGGGGACCGGTGTTGCACAGTACTTCCTTCATCGTTTCTGGACTGTTTATCTTACTTATTTATAACCAGCCAATATTATGTACACCGTAAGTGTTATAAATATCAGACAGAATACTTGTAACAAAATTGAATATTGTATTAATATGTATGATGTTGGGCTATAGCAGCAATAGCTCAGTGGGGAGACCAATAGACTGCAATGCAGAGGATCTCGGTTTCGAACCCACGTCGCGCACCTCTGACTTTCGGAAGTTATATGACTTTTCGAAATTATGTGCGTATTGATTGACAATTATCGCCTGCTCCGTGCCTCGGAGAGCACGTTAAGCCATCGCTCCCGGCTGCCATGAACATCTATGGCAGTCGTTATTGGTAAGTTAGTGCCCTATAATATACTGACGTTGGTCTAGCCTTACGGTATCGTTAGCTTTCGGATTGCGGAGGTCACGGGAGGAGGAGCCGCTCCGTGTAAAAACTGATATCCAGTCAAATCCGGTTAGACCAGAAAAGCCGACTCCAAGTGACTTGGGAATAATAAAGGCTATGGGGTTGTGTTGGGTTATTAAATAAATAAATTAAGCTTATGGATGTGATCGCTATGGCCTTTTACAGGTAGGCTAGGTACACTAGTTTCTAGCTCGCGAGACCTTAGCCTATTCTGTACAGCTTTATGTCCAAATATATCCTAATTTCCTTACTAATAGCATAAATGTGAATGTTTGTCGGCCTCGATGGCGTAGTGGTTAGTGTAACCGACTGCCACAACCTTAGGTTGTGGGTCCGATTTACGCACAACACAAACATTTGTGTGCATGGACATGGATGTTTGTCTTGGTCTAGGTGTTTCCATGTATAATATGAATGTATTTACAAAAAAAAGTATTATGTATGTTTATCCATTGCCTAGAACCCATAGTACAAGCTCTGCTTAGTTTGGGCTAAACGGTGTTGTGTGTATGTGATAGAATATTATATAGAATTATAATATTATATATTTTGTTTGTTACGCTTCACGCCTTAACTACAAAACCGATTATCATAAAATTTTGCATATACGTTTTCAAGAGAACAGAATAGGATGTACGGTTTCATCCAGGAAGAAGTACTGATACTGCACTAATCTTACCTACACTTACACGAGCAAAGACGCGGATAGATCTAGTAATTCGAAACTATTGCAATATACAGGTTGTCCGGTAATTAATGGATAACCTTGAAATGTCTTATAGTAGAACTGAAGGCCGTTCAGAAAAAAATAAAAAGAAAAACTTGAGAGGTGTCAAGGGACACTCAGATGGAACGAAGTTCCTTTCGATTAATTAGTGAAGGAATTGTAATAAAAAAAATGTATTTAATTAATTTATAAATTTCCGAAAATCTAAAAAAATGCATAAAAGATACACACCCTACATGGCGCGTGCATAATAATAAGAAGTCTGTTAGCTCGCAGCTGACCACAAGGTCACGCGTTTTTTCCATAATTAAGTAATCTGCTGGCGCATGAATGAACAGTGCGAGCGAGATAGCGTAACTACTTACGCACGCCGCACAGCTTACAATAGCTTACTATAGCAAAAAGTGTCGTGACAACTTTTCGTAAGAATTTTTCCGTCTAGCCCCCTTGCACAACGTGCGATAAGGAACTTCGTTCCAAAAAGATATATATATATATATTAAAAAGTGCAAGCTATATAAGCATAGCATACTTTTGACTATCTATCTATTAGCATAATTAGTGTTTAATAATAAAACAACAAAAACCGATGGATTTCATTCATTTATGGTCGTAGTATACAAGAAAGTTATACATGGTAATTAAAAAAAACACATATCTCAGGTAGTAGTTAGGATAGATCTTTTTTAATATTTTTTCTGAACGGCCATCAGTTCCACTATAAGACATTTCCAGGTTATCCATTAATTAGCGGACACCCTGTATATAATTCCAAAAGTGTTAATGTGATATCTCTGTAGTGAATACGACTTAATATAAACTAACCAATGACTTATTCACAAAGTTATACAAAGAACTAGCCGTCGAGACAGACGTTGTCTTGTTCACACGAAAAAGAAAATAACAAATCTTAACCATTCTCAAATTCACTTGAATACACGCAAAAAATTACATCAAAATCGGTCCAGCCTTTTAGGAGGAGTTTAATTACAAACACACGCACAGAAGATGTATATATATATAGAGATATAGTCAGAATGATTAACAAACGAATCTGTTATGTAGGTAAGACTATGATGATTAACACATTTTATTTTCTATATTTTTACAGTTGGCATTACTCTATTACATATTATTGTTAATATTAACAACTAAGAATGGCAAAGGATTTATGTCAAAGTTCATTAACCTGATGATTTTTCTTGTAATGCTGGCACAGATAGCCAACGCAGTGTTTTTATTATTGGCAGCCTTCGAGGTTAGTAGCAAATATATTTTCTATTATTATGATAGACTTAAGAATGTAAAGATAAACAACATCGCACGAAATGTGTAACAAAAAATAAATGCAGATGTGTAAGTGCAACAGTGTTGTCACAAATCAGTTTAATAATTACGTCGACAAACTAGTGTCCCTGATGGCTTCGCTCTCATTAATTTCGATTAAATAATCATTTATTTTTAGAAGTAATAAATTAATGTTATTAATCATAACATGATATTGTATTAATGTACCAAAATAGCCATTGCCGTTAATATCGAATATCGATACTTATGACATAGTATATTCCTAAAACAAACTAACTTATTTAGTAATAAAATATAATATATAATGCCTAAATTACATAAAACATTTAATGTATAATTTAAATATAATGGCAATCATTTTTAAATGTAAATTTTAATATGTATCATTACTCATTACATATCGCCGATGAAGAGTCAATAAATACTAACTGCAAAAATGCAACTTTACAGGCGGCGAAAAAAACGTTTCACGGCCATTTTTTTTATAGTATATTTTATTTATATAAATTATATTTATTTATTATTTCTAATTTTATTATTATTAAAAAAAAAAAATTGTGTATGCGATTGAGCATAGTTTGTATCTATTGCCATCATAAATGACGTAACAACACTTAGTATATATTGCAATAACTATTTATCTTTCTGCGAGGAAGTGATTTCCATCAAGGAGGTGGCGGAGCGGGAGAGGGAGCGTTTAAACCCTCTCCCCAACCGCAGAACCGGGTGCCGGAGGGCGCGCGATGACCTCCAGCCACCCTGAGGTTTGACCTGGGGGTGGCGGGCTTTGTGGGCCTGCCCGCCATCCGTTCAGCACCAGGTCCGAGAGGCGGCGTGCGTGTTTCCACGCGCGCCTCTGTATCGAGTCCGTCTCCCCTCTAGGGGGGAGACAGTAGGGTATTTATAGAAGTGAGTCCTTTGGGTAGGTCTCTTCGTGTAGTGGCCTGCCGTTTCATACGGCGGGCCGTAACCTCGGCGGGGTCGCGTTCGTCGCTATTTATCTTGCAAAATTAATAAGAAACGGACCCCTCTAGGGGGGAGACAGTAGGGTATTTATAGAAGTGAGTCCTTTGGGTAGGTCTCTTCGTGTAGTGGCCTGCCGTTTCATACGGCGGGCCGTAACCTCGGCGGGGTCGCGTCCGTCGCTATTTATCTTGCAAAATTAATAAGAAACGGACCCAAAATGTTTGTCAGCATGTGTATTACTATATTTTACAATGAATAATTCAATAAAACAAAAATGGCCAATACGTCAGTTACATTATATTGACTCTTCATCGGCGATATACAAGATAGACACGCAATGCTGTAAATGTACACACAGCGACGCATCAACCTAGACTGATTAGACTAGACTATTAAAAGTCTTACGCTGCGAATCGGGCCAGAGAGTGCGTTATATTTTTGTTACGCTCTATCCTTACTATTACATCGACACCACTATGCACTGTCCCTTTCCGACAATTCTATATTTTGTATGTAGCGTAGTTATGCGTATATATGGTGTCTAACTTGACGTGTAGCCGTGTGTACAAGGAGTAAAGTAAAAGACATTAATAATTGTATAATTGTTTTACTGCCTTTCTCTTATAAAAATCTTAAATAAACGAGCTCAAAAAATTAGGCTGAGCTAAACAAGATTTTCCACAATTTAAGGCAACATTTATAATTTAATTAAAATGATGTATGGATGCCTTTGTTGGATCATGAACTCCATATAGACCCAAACCATCGGAAAATATTAGAACAAGAATAATAATATTATTAAAAGTTAATTATCGGTTGCTTTAACGGTGAAAGAAAACATCGTGAGGAAACCTATATGTCTGAGAGTTTTCCACAATGCTCTCGAAAATATGTGAAGCCTGCCGACCCGCACTGGGCCAGCGTGGTGGACAATTTGTTTTTTTTTTTTACGTGCTATAATGCTTTGATGCATACCCCTCCGCGGGGGCGGGTGGAGTGGTTAAGTCGGACTCACCGGGGTAAAAGAGACAGATGGAATAAATAGTAATGTACCTCCCGGAATACCGACTAAACCTACTACGGTGTTCCTCGACAAAACCGCTATCGCCAGGGCCGCGCGAATTACTTTCGCATGCGGTCGCGACCCCGACGAGGTTTCGGCCCGCCGTATGAAACGGCAGGCCACTACAATACAGACTTACCCAATAGGCACTTCTCACTTAATCCCTACTGTCCCTTCCGTAGAGGGGGTGGGAACACGCACGCCTCCTCTCGGACAGCGTCGTGGACTATGGCTTAACCCATGTGGCATGTAGCAGTGGAACAATTTAATACAGGGCTGATATTGGTGCCAATTCTGTTGTCACAAAATTCTCTTATCTTAGCTAAAAATCTCTAAAATTTTGTTTAGTCTTGTCACTTTTAGCAATTTCAGAATACGAAATGTCGTTTGACAGGACTAAACTAAATTTTTGAGATTTTTAGCTAAGATAAGAGAATTTTGTGACAACAGAATTGGCACCATTGTAGCATTATTGATATTTTTTTATAAAATCAATTCGCTTGATTGGCTATTGGGCTAGGTTAGAGTGAGAATTAACCGGTCTTATTAACATTTACAATATAGCTATAGGTACTTCAGCATACGTAGCTACCATATACAATGTTGTAGAACATATTATATTAAATAAATGGTGATACATTTTTAGAAACTACTAGGGCGTTACACAGGCCCGCCTAATATGGTGTACAATATAGAACATGAAATATTATGTCCTATATTGTCAACAACAATCGAATCGAACCAATCGAATCGAAGCGATTGTGATATGCCTCTTTATATCTTATTTTATCAATTTCCATAAATACTTTTACCGAATTTTTGTCCAGTTAATTATTAATCCAATTCTATTGCGTGTTTAAACGTCTTCACGTTTGCGGCTCACCAACGCTCTTAGAAAAATATTTCTCGTAAAACATCACAAAACCCAAGCACTTGTTTCAAATTGTATCCTTAACAATCTTTTCCAAGAATTTCAGGCCTATTTATCTTCATCTTTTTTATTCCCGGAACAATTTAAAAGGAAGATATGACAATAAAACCAAGGACTTCGTCATCGAACTCAAGATCAACAAAAGACATTTAAGGGATTTTGATTTTATCATAAACCAACCTTTCAATCCCGCCCGCGGCACCTTGCAGGTTACACAAAAGAAAATATGTGTAAGGTTCCTTTGAACGGCTCCAATTTGCCTCCAGGCATAAGGTCGTTAACAATACAATATCAACAGGCAAACTTACCTGAAATATCGCCAAAGTTTTTATCTCTTAGGATTTAGGAAACGATTTTTGATGACCCTGCTCAAAGGATTTTGGTTACATTCAAAATTGCTACTTGGATAGTGAGGCATTGTTGAATTTATAAAAGACTACGAGTAGATTATACCGGCCCAGCGGCTTTGCTCGCGTAAGTGTAGGTTAGCAACAGATTTTTTGCTGGATGAAAGTTACTCTAAGTCCTTATCTGTTACCCTGACTGTAATGTTCTCGAAGGTTCTGTTTGGAAGCTGAGAGAAACAACCGTTTGTGGCAAGAATTTATTCTGAACTGTCGCCATAACGCTTACTTCTCTATATATAATAATAATAAATTTATTTGCATAAAATATGGTGGATACAAAAGATGACAAAAAAACAAAGAGCACAAAACACATTTCACCATATTATAATAGCATGCAAATGTTGAATGAGTACAATAAATCTATAGAATTAAAGGTTTAATTTACACAACTTTAAAGATTTATTCACACAATGTATTTCTAAAATGATAAAACTGTGAGGCAAATTTGATTAGAAATTCATTAACAGAATAAAAACTTTCTTCAATCAGCCATTTTTTTAGTGCAGGGTGATATTTATTGTACGGTAATTTTACTATATGCTCATGCCATCATGCCATTCATAAATTAGAATTACCCACTACCTACAATATATTTACATTATACGAATACTTAAATTACACGCTTAAACACAAACTATCACGCATATATACAACGAAAAAAATACACATCTTAACAAATAAGGTAATATTTTTTTTTAATTTTTTATATGTTTCAGAAACATAAAAATGCGCTCAAGATTTCCTTGATGTTAATGTATGGTATTGGTGCCTACCATGTACTACTAGGCGTGATTGGCGGTATTTATTTCATACGCAATGGACACCTGACTATAAATTTTTTCACGGCAATATTATTTGCATTATTGGCGTGTTCTATTATAAGTAAGTAGGTTTTTTTAGTCTACCATATATCATGTTTGTTATGTGATTTGTCACACATGGAATAAACTCAAACATGTCCAGTCTTTTTAAAAGTAGAACGGACATTAGAACCTTCAAAGACAATGTTTTATTTAAAAATAATTGCCGTATTATAAGCTCCAATCGAATAACAAAAACGGATATGACTGTTTTTACACTGTGTTTATTCATATTTTATACCAGTTTTTATATCATATATTTTAATTTACAGTTGTGTTGTGCCACGACATAGTAGTGATATATACATTTCAAGATATATTACAAGAGCAAGAAGCGCCTATTCAGCCAGAAAGTCCGAGAGGAGACCGTCCGAGTGCAGACAGTCCGAGAGTAAACACTCCGAGAGTAGCCAGTCCGAGAGTAGACACTCCGAGAGTAGACAGTCCGAGAGTAGACACTCCGAGAGTAGACACTCCGAGAGTAGACACTCCGAGAGCAGACAGTCTGACTCCAAAAAACATGAGTCCACCACCCAACAAAACACATTGAGATAGTCATGATATAAGTGAAATAAATCATGTGAACAGTGCCAGTTTTCTTTACATCATCACGAGAGTTTAGCTGTGGCAAAAAAGAATACACTCTGCTTAGTGGTGATCAGTAACCGCGACCTATGAATGTGTGATATCATTTTTCGATTCTCACCAATCGAACTATTATCGTAAACTGACTTTGTAAAGTTTCTAACATAATAAGACGTTAGTTTAGCTGAAGAACTTATTAAGAACATCAGCTATTTACAATACTAATAATGAGATGAAATCAAAATTTTAGTGTTGAACTCGGTTCTCTTCTTAGTGTTTAAAGATTTAGGTCATTTTCCAGCACGTCACACATCTTACGAGAACAATATGGACAAGTATAAGACATGCAAGTTTTCTAATAAATTTTACCTCCATCGTCGAAGGTAGCGATAATGAACTTTTTTAAAATCATAAGGAAAATCGTACAACGTGAACTTTGCAAAAAATAATTCGACTAAGATTGGTACCTTATGAACATATAGAACTTCTACTCATTGCGAGAACAGCACGAAGTTTTTTGGTGATGGTCTTCGGCAAGGTGAAGTTTTCCCAATCGGACTGTTTCAGTTTTGCACCAGAAGGCCATTGTGCCGGCGTCCTCACTTTGCATAATCTGCTATGTGTTTACGTCAGTGTGTGTGTTCAGAACGAACAACTATCGTTGTTAGTTATACGTGAATATTTGCTTAGACATATTTTATCCTGACATTTAACAAGCAACACGAAACGAGGCAGTCGTAGTTAATACCTCTGCCAGACACACGTTTAAAGAGGAATATGCAAAATTAAGACACCCTAACGAGTAAATATTTCCCCCAGACATATTGGCGTATGTGATATTATTAAAATGATTGAATTTGTGTAAATTTTGCCAAATTGCCTGCCACGTTTTAGTGAGATGAGATTTTATTTATTAAATAAATATGATTTTTCGTGTGTTGATGGAAAAGTAGTGAATATTTTTATTGTGTTTATTATTTCAGTTACAATTTTATGTAAATGTTATGAAGATTAGCTCTATGGTATACAGTAAGTGCTCTTTGAGAATGCATATTTGTATTGTGAAGACGGTTCATTAGTAACACAAAAACTTTTTTTTGATGTCATATAGACTTTCGCATTAGACATTGAGCGCTGAGACGGGGACTCAAAAGACTTTAAATTAATGGATACAGCGATACCCTTGTTGGTAGACCGTAGACTGCTACATAGAGGTCTCAAGTAACTATTGCTCGCTTTAATAGTGGAGAATAATATCGTGACCTGCTTGGCTAAGAGTTCCACATCATGTTTTTGAAGATATATGATGTCTGCCAACCCGCATGGGCCTGCGCTGTGATCTATGTCTTAATTTCTTAACCCTTCTTAAAACGATAACCTAGCAGTAAGGCAGCTTATATATAGTGCTGATATTATTATAAAAATGGACAAAAATGCATCCAGACATAAAACAATTATTTGGGAAGTACACATATATTTGGAAATTGCAACAAATATGTCTTTACTTCATGCATAGCAGTCGCAAACACTACTGTACCACCGCCAAGATAGTCATGTCATCGATTACGTCATTATTAATATAAATAATAATATCATAACATTTATACAATCGTTTTTATCCATTGAATCGCAGCGGCACACCGGCGGCCATACACGATAGATCTTTTATTATGTCTGGCCTTCCAAGTTTGCCAGGTTAAGCAAGTTTATGATGGTCGTTGTAGGTAAATTAGTTCTAGGGATATTGCGAATATTCGCATCCGCATCTGTAATTGCCGAGCTTCCGCATCGATTTGGACATCTTCATCCGCATCTGCATCTGCAATAATCATCGCGGAAGTTTATCCAGATGTAGCGCAAGTTGCGACAAGAAAGACAATGGGTGGGCCGATGAATGGCGCAATGATTCTTCAAGTGAAGATGAGAATCAAGAAACACCAGAAAATGGTTCAGCTGAATTTATGAACATTTGCATAACAGGCTTGCACCTGCAAAAGTGATATTAGATACTTTTTATTAAATAAGATTAACAATTTTCATCAACATCCACATCCGCATCTGCATTTGCATTCGCGGGTGTCAAAAAATCTGCATCCGCAACATCCCCGATTAGTTCACTAGTGAAATGATTCTACCATATAACTAATACAGAGATTACCCAATTAACTGAGTCAAAGAGCTTTAGTGTTCACAAAGTCAAGCAGTAATTTATTAAGATTATTGTAGGCAGAGGATTTTAGGATTGCAGCGATAGATACTTTAATACTAGAGGCTTGGCTTGATGTGTCTTTAACGGGCCATCAAGGCTTTGTCGCTCGCGCGGATAAGCTTGCTGAACAATGAAACCGTTTGTAATGGATTTATTTTGAGATTTATGTTTTATTTACTTAGGTACCTCGTTTTAAGACCTAGATTCTGTATTCTTGTTAAGGATTTTGCACGTTCAAATATAGCCTCATGATATTCCAAAATATGTGTTACTTTCATAGTAATGGATATCTAATATTATGCCTAATTTGTTTGGTGACTAAATTATTGTATTGTACTGATAATTTGTATTTTTAAAAAGACTACTCCTGCACTATTATACGACGAACACATATTATGACAGTATAACACTCAGACTCAGTACAATCAATTATGTGGATCACTCAAATTTGGTCCTGTGTGGGATTCGAACCCACAATACTCGTCGCAATGATAGTGGCGAGGCAACTACTGAAATTACTAAACCATCTGTGCAGTCAGCATATATTTGACTAGAAAATCTATCTAAAAAAATATGTATCTTTTAAATTAAGTAATATAGTAAAACGTTGGTCTGCTAAGCGGTGGTCTGTATACCTCTACCTTTGACGTTTAAGTCTTGACAAATGAAGTCATGCCTGACTGTTGGCTTGCAACCCGATGTGAGTGTGTCCTACTAAGTCCAATTGTAAATCGAAAGCATCTGGGCACGCACTCAACTATTAAAATTGATCCAACCTTTTAGGAGGAGTGCAGCGAAACACGTTCAGGAGAATTAGGTATGTATATAATAATGAATGATATATAATGATAAAGAACCCTAATGGTTATCCTATAAATTCGAATGTGAGTTTATATGTTTCTTACGCTTTCACACCCTTAGTCAACCAATCATCATGATATTTCGCATACAAGTTGTCAGGGGTACAAAAAAGGACATTGGGTACCTTTCATCCAGAAAATAAAAATACCTATGACTGACTGACGCGGGCAAAACCTAATATAATTAAGAAGACATCGCTTTTAGTACTCGCGTTTCCAGCTTAAGTAACTTGCAAGTGCATTCAACGCTTGTACATTCTGGTCTAATATAAGTTGCAATCCTGGAGTACATTTCCACTAGGCTGTTGTCACTATATATCACTGGAGGACTGGGCATTCGGCCAAGGCGTTGCATACCATTAGCTAAAGGTACCTACATACATAAACGTTATACATAGGTAAGCTCACGGCCATATCCTCGATCAAATAGAACAGTAGTGTATTTTGTATGTCATCACAAATCTACTGCCTGTATTAAATCTAAGGAATTAATAAAGTGGAATTTGAAAATAATATTTAGTAATTATTAAGCGCCTAATTGATAATAGCAAATTTGATACAATTAAGAAATGCTATTTAAAAGCATGTTAGCTTCCTTAAATATTTGGTAAGTAAATTTCCTTCTGCATAAATAAAATAGAACATTTATAATATTGTGCTTATTTATTTACCTACACATCAGTCAAAGTCAAAGTCAAATATCATTTATCCTTTATTTAGATCACAAAGTAACACTTATGAACGTCAAAATATATGGGTTAGTGAGTTTACTAAGTTACTGAAGCTACATTTAGGTTAGTTGCTAGGTTCAGGCAAAGGGTTGAGCCTATGAGAAGAAACCTGCAAGAAACTCACCGCCACTCTTTTAAATCGCCAATTAAATATAATTTCAGTATTTTACAACTCAGATTAACAAGGTGTTGCAGCCATTATGCCATATACTACAGACTATAAAAAAACTAAAGATAAAAACAGTAATAACTTAATAATATTATAGAGATTAAATAATTTGGGCTAAGGTATATGTTTTAATATTAATCTAAAATAGGCAGTAAGATGGCATGATGGCGCATACACTTACACTTTGTGACAATGCAAAGGCAGTCCGTGACTAAATGCGGTTATGCATTTATATTCTTCAATAATAATCAAATTAAGAAACAAGTTACTTGTTAACATCACAAATAATCACGAGGTACCTCTACATTACTAAATTGACTTAAAAGTAATACAGATCTTTAAATCCTGTATGCAACAAGCAACTAGTTCTATGAGTTTTTGTCATTTAAGTAGTCGTTGACTGAATAATAACCCTTCCGAATAAGTTGTATTTTAACGGCGCTTTTAAATTTAAGTAATGGTAAATTTATTATATTAATAGGTAGTTTATTAAAAAAACGTATACCGAGTCCCGCAAATGTATTGTGAACTTTATCTAAACGATGATATGGGCCTACTAACTTATGCTTATTTCTAGTGTTTACGTTATGGATATCACTATTCTTATTATATAAGTGAATATTATGTTTAATAAACATAATATTAGCAAATATATATTGCGACGCAACAGTAAGTATGCCTATTTCTTTAAATCGATCATCGTATACCTACTTGTTTTTACGTTGAGAAGATGTGATCATAATTCTATTTTGGTATTTGAGGGTATGTATGAAAATGTAGGGAAATAGAATAACCTATCATTTTCCTTTACTTATTTCGATATAAGATATTTAATTAGGTTGATTTATTAAGTTGTTTGTGCTGCTGTAAATAAATTGTGATTGTTGCGTATTATAATGAAGAGACAAGCAGGAAAACAAAGTGTAGTTCCATTGACAGTTTATATTTCTTTTTCAATTGAATTTACCACGTTCTAACGTTTGCTATTGCCAATTTGCCAGGCGCTTAATATCCTCTATCCATTTTTTTCAAATTCCGCTTCATTAATTCCGTAGATTTAATATTTGTTTGTAAAATTATTGTAAGGTAGTATACAGGTAGATTTATATGGAAGTGAATCCATACTAAAACAATTGGTATTTCGTTCAGAAACAGAAATACACCCGCGAACCTGACGTCAGGTTGGCGGCTCACTTTCTTTTTGAGCTATCTCTGAACATAAAGAGGTAGAACTGCTTTCTTTATAGGTAGATTTAGGTAGATTCGAGGTAGATTTGATACATTCTTATTTCATGCTGATTCGTAACATAACACCCGCTATTCTGATGCGCACGTTTTATTGCGTCTTTAATATCTGCTGCAGGTTCAAGAATTTTTAACTTGTCTGCCAGCAATTTCCATGCTTTACTTTTTTTTAATTTCTATAATCATCAGAACTTAAGGCCCACAAACAGGGAAGATCTCTGTATAGTTCTAAAAATTCCGACAATGTTGCACACTCGCTCGCCATTATGCGTCCATTTCGCGTAACGACATGATCGAAATAAATACGCGCGGTCGGGCAACAACACGTTTGGTTTGTCAACTCAACGCCTGCTATTCGCCCTTTTTTGCGAGCGCAGCGCTGTTAATCAAGGTCGTTTGGATGTCAACTAAATTTGGTTGTCCAACCAACGACCACATGATCAATGGCGTCAACTCAACCAAGTTCGACGTGACCGTAGTTGACTTGGGCGGTTGACCCGACCGTGTAGAAGGCGTTTTATTTGGCGGCCTCGATGGCGTAGTGGTTAGTGCAACCAACTGCCACCTCTGAGGTCGCGGGTTTGATTCCCGCACAAATCAAACATTTGTGTTCATGGACATGGATGTTTGTCTTGGTCTGGGTGTTTCTATGTATAATATATATATATATATTTACAAAAAAAAAGTATATAATATGTATGTTTAGCGCGCACTGGAATCGAACTCGAGACCTCTGCGTGGCAGTCCAACGGTTTCCAACTAGGCTATACTTATATAATCCTTAAATAAACTATATAAAATTTCTTCTAAAAAGTCCAAAGTATGGTGGGAGGTCATTCAAAGTCTATGTAGTGCCGAATTTGCTTCAAGCGTTCATAGTATGTTTCTTTTAATATAAATACTATAATTTAAATGATTGACAAAAGTATCATGAACTTTTATTCTACAAAAGTATGACCTCTATTATTTATACGTATTAGTCTTCTATATAATATTAAAGTAGTCCCATAAAAAACTATAAATCACAATGACAAAAAAAATCTTCATCGGGCGAAGAATGATATGAAAAAGAGTAAAGCGCTTAGTTGTTTTGCGCATTGATTAGTATCACTGTGTTATTAAAATATAGCAGATATATTTAAATATATACTAAGTGAAACACGTGTCGACGTATATTTTGTGCTCGTAAAGGAATACTGCAAGTTGGAGTACGCCCGTCTCCCACGTCGTGGCTGTCTCTATCCAGAGGAGTTCGGTATTGTCAACATTTTTCTATAGCGATAGTTGGGGTGGGCAATCCGAGGGTGCGTGGCGAGTTCCTCTCTTTCCAATAAATTTATTACTTAAATTGTGTTCACTGGCTTAATCATGCAGTGGTAGTTAATTTGATTGCAGTACGTGAGGTATAAGGTTCGACTTTCATATTCGATATTTATGGAAGATACGACAATGTGGCAATACTACTTTAGTTCCCTAGGGATCATGAAAGAGAAATATGGTCGCTGACTTTACAAAACAAATAAATCTACACAAACATCTAGCCAAAAACTATTTGTAAATTTTATTTCACATACAGTTTATTAGCAGTAGCTTGTTGTAATTCTACACTAAAGAAAGAACTCTTATCGTGGGAATTGGTAGTTAAAATCAGAAAATATCCAGATCACATGCAAAATGTATAAATGCAAATCATATGTCTATAATGATGAGCATAACATTTCAACCAATAAACCGTTGTTGCTCATACAGTACATTATTGGCCCAACAAGGGGCCTAGAACAAGGGCCATAGGCTCAATCTTAGTGCACTGACTAACTAAGCAGCACACGTTTAAGTATTTTAGCTCATGTTCTCCGGATCTGCAAGATTCGTTCGTATTGTAAAATTAGACGCATAAAACATTGGTGACCTTTATAAACGATGAGTTCTGTAGTTATTCCTGGGAGAAAAAATTAATTATTGACCTTTTTCCTGAATAACTTGACGATAAAATTGCTTATATTTAATTTAAAACTAAATTTAAATAAAGTGTCAACACTTTAGTTTTAAAGTAGTGAAGAGAGGAAAGGATTTCTTTTTAGATCTCCAGATAAACTGATGAATGTGTTGTTTATGACAGCGGTTAAATAGTAAATCTGTAGTCAGAGTCAAGGTCAAAAGTAAAAAACCATTTATTCACTTAGGTCACAAAGTAACACTTATGAACGTCAAAGGGATTAGTGAGTTTATTCCATTGACTGAATTTACATTTATGTTAGTTGCAAGGTTCAGGCAAAAGGTTGAGCCTATAAGAAGATATCTACAAGAATCTTTTCAATCGCCATCAACTTATAATTTCAGTATTTTACAACTCATTTATGTACTAGGTGTTGCAGTCATTATGCCATATGTCCATATAAAACTAAATACTAAAAATAAAGAAAAGGTTAATAATATTATGTAAGAAGCATTTAAGGTTTGAAATAATATTAATCAGTAGGTAGCCATTTGTAATAGATAGTAGTATGGCATGATGACGCATACACTTACACTTTGTGACATGAAAAGGTAGTTCGTGACTAAATGTAGTTAAAACAAAATTTACGTTAATACTTATAACGTTGGTTTAATTGAAAATTTAAAATTTATAGTTAGGTATTGAAAATCAAACGAAGTCAAATTTGGAATACTCTGGAAGTTAAGCATCCACGGTATAGACCCTGTGTGATAAATGTAAAAGAACTTAAAAATAAAGTAATACCTTTTGTATTTTTTATTTTTATTAACTAAGCTGGCAAATAAGTATACGGCCCACCTGATGGCAAGTGGTCACCGTAGCCCATAGACGCCTGCAACACCAGAGGCATCACTTGTGCGTTGCCAACCCTTTAGGAAAGGGAGTGGGATTGAGAAAGAGCGGAAAGGGGGAAAGAGGGCGATCGGGCCTTCATT
Source organism: Catocala nupta (assembly GCA_963675205.1). Lineage (NCBI taxonomy): Eukaryota > Metazoa > Arthropoda > Insecta > Lepidoptera > Erebidae > Catocala > Catocala nupta. Next base: position 27,919,382 of record OY776091.1, on the reverse strand, counting down.
TTTATTTTTAAGTATGTATTCCGGGACTGCATTTTGCCGTGATATCAAAAATCCCCTTTCGACGTTAGAAGGCGCGCGGGAACACCGCGCGCGCCCTCTATGGGTTCTTAACTCACGGGTGGCAGGATCCCCTGAGGTCTTGCCACCCAGAAACCTTAGGTGGGGGGCAGGAGAGCGACATAAGCGCGTCTCCTGCGCCCTCTCCTCCGGCGGCGGACGTCGGGGGCGTAAGGATCTTCCTCACGCCCCCGCTCCGCCGCCTCCTTCTGTGAGATGACAGCCTCACAGAAGGACCTCATTGCACCCCAGCACCTGTCGTCGCCGACCATCATGGATACGATGGTCGGCAACGAGAGGTCGGGGCCAATCACGGCGACCAGACTGTTTTGATATTGGCATTTTAGATTCTACTTCAAATAAAATATATCAAGAGAAAGACAAGGGTGAAACAAATAATCTTGTCGAAAAATATATAAAATACATAAGAGCTTTAAGTACGTCATTATAGGTTTTGTCCAAATGCATAAGGTCTAGTGTCATTTCCTCAATCCAAATCATGCGTGACAAAAGAATCATGAACATTATTTCAGTAAATGGGTCCAAAAATCTTTTCTTCTCAAAAGAGTTGATGAAGACATTGAATGTTTCCGAATACGATTTGAACACCTTTCCCTTACTTATTGTTCACAAAGATAAGATGACATTCAGCTTGTGCTCAAAGACTTTTTGAATCCTATTATATTCACTGGGCTTTTGTTTTGTTTATGCTACAACAACTGGTTGTTGGTTTTGTTTACCGAAAATTAGATTTAAAAGCAGTTTACATAAAGACCGTCGGACAACAAATCTTCAAGGCATAAGCAATGCCTTCTAGTGCAACTTCACCGTTGTTTATTTTTAGGTAAGATGTACGTAACCTATGTAGTCTGCGGTTTATTTAATCATATTCGTTGGAAATTGCGTCGTTACGTCGTCACTCATCAACGTAGAAAAAGAAGAATACCTAACTTTGATTAGGTACTATTTTTTGCGAGTTACTAATAGATTACTGTAATAATATTTTTCGAGAGGTATTAAATTAAAAAGAGAAACTTTGTGATGATGTTCATATGTGTAATGTTTAGTACACAGGATTTTTCTAAAGAGTCCGATAATTTACGCATATTTAAAATAAAAGAACTGTGCGTTACATTATTAGCTCTTTTATCACGAATTGACTAACAATATTTGAAAAGTGCTACTCATGTCTTAACTAATACTATAAATACAAATATGATTTTGTTTGTTTGTTACGCTTTGAAGCCTTAACTACTCGACCGATCATCATGGAATTTCGCATACATGTTGTCAGGGGGAAGGAAAAGGAAAACGGGCACTGTGCATCTAGAAAAAAGTACTGGTATCGACTGATAGAAAATTGACATAACCTACATTTACACTAAGTTTTATATAAAGGAACAATCGATCATTGTACACTTATTTACTTTCGATTATTTTGATGTGTGATTTAAAAATAGATTTAAACTAATCCCAGTGAAACCCAATTGCATGTTAGGTGATTTACGAGGCTTTTAATGAAAAATAAACGAATAATATAGGGTTTACAATAGAATAAGAAAGTATCTGCACCTTCGATCAAACCTTGTGCTGTGTTGCCGTAATGAGGATATCAGAAGTCATTAAGGATTCTCTATATTGTTTTTTTTTTTTATTTTTTTTTTTTAATCTTTCTTTAAAAGAGGACTTGGTACACAAACAAAAAGCGACCATGTCGTCCTCGTAAGACTACCTAAAATAAATAGTACTTAGCTTAGGTAACAAAAGAGCGATAACAAAATTAGGATCTACTTTTACTAGCAAATTGTACTAATTTGTACAGTGCTTTGGCATCTTCTGAGTTAGGCTCAGTCAATACACTGTTACAGTAACCAACATTAACATAATAACTATTATTAAACAACCTCTTCCTTAAGTCTCCATACCGGACACACTCCATAATAACGTGGTAAACATCTTCAGCTACACCGCATTCAGAACAGTTTGGAGATAAAACAAGTTTCATTAAGAAAGCAAACTTATTAAACGGAATGTGACCGGACCGAATCCTTAAAGCTGTTACAATTGAATTTCTGTCTAGCCTACTGGTCTCGAACCAAGGGTAACGGAAAGGTTCAGCACGGATTGTCCTATACCAGATGCCTTTACTCAATGATTTGCGCTCTAGGTGCTTAGACCAAAGTTTGAAGATGTTGTCTTTTAGAATAGGTAATATGTCGCTGTAAAATGGCATTACTGCACTAGGAATTCCGTCTGAAACTGCCAGTCTTGCAAGACGATCGGCCTCCTCGTTACCACACAACCCCACGTGAGACGGGATCCATTGCAAAACCACCTTCCCATTGCCTGACTCAAATTGCCTAATTGCATCTAAGATAGTGTAAGCTATCGGTACTCCTCGAAAATTCGAGGTGCACCGAGCCACATGTTGCAACGCACTCTTGGCATCCGTAAAAATAACAAACTTATGATAAGTAACACTTTTAATATATGAAATAGCTTCGGCAAGCGCATATAGCTCTGCGTACATGATGGACACTTTAGCCTCTATTTTATATTTGGCATGTGCTTGTAATTGAGGGTCATAAATTGCAGCTCCTATGTCGTCCCCAACTTTGGAGCCATCTGTATATACTTTGTAATAGTCGCAATATGTATTGTTAATTAAATTATTACACTTATCATTCAGAGTTGGCACCCCTAATGCTTTTTTAGACCCAGATACGCCCTCTATATGACAAAAAATATTATTATTTATATTAATGTTTTGCACCCATGTATTTAAGGAAAACATTTCCAGGCTATTAGATGAATGAATATTGATGTTCTTCATAGACTCGTGTATGGTAGCCAGCAATGGTTTCTTTTTTCGATTCCAATAACCCTCTTGACAACATTGATCAGACAACTCATCAATTAGCTTTAGATTGTCACTTTGTATTGAATAGCCCTTCAACCAGTACCTACCTCCTAGATAATGCCTACGGAGATACAGAGGACTTAGGCACAACTCGTTTTCCATTACGTGGATAGGGGTGCTTTTAATGAAACCACCGATAACGCGCATACACTGATTCTGCACCTTATCCAGCTTGTACAAATGGTTTTTAGTGCTGGAGTCATATAGGAAGCTGCCGTAGTCCATTCGACTTCGTATGATAGTTATGTACAAACTCCTTATATGTTTCGGATGTAAGCCCCAATTGGATCCAGCTAGTATCTTAAGAATTTTCATGAAGTTTATTGTCTTTTTAGTTATTTCGTTAATGTGTTTACCCTATTTTAGTGACCTATCAAACCACATTCCCAGATATTTAACATTTTCCACTACCCGTAAGGGATGTCCATTGAGATTAACATTTACTGCATCTTGCCTATTACTGAAGCCCTTCCGGAATACACAAACACTTGTCTTTCTCTCTGATATTTTAAGCCCTATATTCTCAACCAATTTGCACACCATATCCAACGCTACTTGTAGACTTGCACAGCCTTCTCTAATTGTTTTGAACGACCCATACAACACAAAATCATCAGCATATTGTGAGATGTTACTCACGTTGCCTAGATCACCACATATTTGTATTGTAGCCACATTAAATAATAACGGCGACAATGGATCCCCCTGCGCTAGACCACGACCAGTTACTCTCGTGTTACTAGTATCAATACTTTTCAGACTTATTTGTCGAGCTCTCAGAAATTCCCACAAATATTTGCATATGCTAGCTCCGATCCCAAGTTTATCTAATATGCTTAACAGTACAGTAATGTCTACATTATTGTATGCGCTCTATGTCAACGAAACATCCCAAGGTAAGTAAGTTTTTGGCAAATCCAGATTGTACTTGCGATACTAATCGAACCAGGCTGTCCATACACGAGTGAGATCTTCTGAAGCCAAAAGTATTCGTTGAAAAGTAGTGTTTCGATTCTAAAAACCATTCTAGTCTGTGTTTTACAATGATGTGAAAAACCTTACATGGGCACGACATAAGAGCTATAGGACGCACAGCTTGCGTATTAGCACCAGATTTTGGGATAGGCACAATCTTTATATTTCTCCATTGTTCTGGTACAAACCCGGTCTCAAGAAATTTGTTAAAGATACTAATTAAAATCTGCTTACCAACAATAGGAAGGTGTTTTAACATAGAAAAGGAGATTCCGTCGTCACCTGGGGCCGTGTCCTTGTCCTTAATAGCATGATTTAACTCTTGCAACGAAATACCACTAATCAGTTTAATATTTACAGAAGAAAATGAAGGCTCTTCCGGAGAAGCATAGTCTGGAGATAAGCTGCGTAAGAGCTCGTTGGCTATAGCTTCATCAACGTTCCAATTCGTAGTACGATATCCTTTCAGCCATTTCATACGATGCCACATTTCACCAATTGTCGTGGTCTCATCGACACTAGTGCAAAATTCCCGCCAGGCTTTCCGTTTCGATTTACGAATAATTTTTTGTGCTGCGCTAACTTTTATTTGGAGGTCAATAAGGTTCTGAGGCGTAGGGTTCCGCCTAAACTTTGACAATGCTAGGCGTCTTTCTGCTACTGTCCGCGAGATTTCAGCGTTCCAGTATGGTTTTGGAGTAAATTTTTGAATGCGTATGGGATCCTGACACACTCTTATAGCAGGTATATGAAGGTTAGTAGCAGAACTGAGCACAGCAATAAATTGGTCATAAGCGGTCTGAGGGTCACATGCTAACTGTAGATTAGAAAACAAATCCTGTAGGTGCTTGATATACTCCGGCCAGTTAGCTTTCTTGAAATTAAGTTTTTTAAATTAAGTTTTTAGTTTGTTTTTTTCGTGCATGTTGAAGTATATGTTGATAGCTTGATCACTTGATGATCGCTTCCAAGATTTTCATTTGTGACCTTCCAGTCGAAAGATAGTGCAATGTCTCTGGTGACAAAGGTGATGTCAGGGGATGATTTCTGTAACCTGCCATTCACTAGCTTTAATCTCGTGGGTGAACCATGGTTTAACGTTACATAATTTTTGTCAACCGTTAAGTCAAAAAGCTGTGATCCTCTAACATCTGTCTTATATGACCAACTGTAATGGTGACCATTAAAGTCTCCAGTTATTAGAGTTTTCTTGTCACTCAAACCAAAAATCGTATTCCAGTCATGCACTGAGCATTGCACTGTCGAAGGGCAGTATAGTGAAATAATATTTTCAATGTTTGTGCAGTTGAGAACTTTGACATGCACAATTTGAATTCCGGAGTTGATATTTAGTGTACGACGTAATTGGTATTTGATTGATGAGTGAATAACTATAGCAGCTCCACCATAGCCATCGTCACGATCATGGCGCAAAACGCTGTATCCAGAAATTCTTAAAGGGCTGTCAGGCTCGAGCCATGTTTCGCTTAAAAAACCTATGTGAATTTTTTCTTGAGATAGCAACTGTTCTAAATCTATCAATTTTGGGCGTAAGCTCTGACAATTCCACTGTATCATATTAATCCGGTGATAGTCCATTTTGAATGAATGTTTTGAAAAAGGTCCATTCCGAAAAATAATCAGTAATCAATTTAACAATCCAGTCATATATTATCGAACCACAAGCTTTAAATTTTTCAATAAAATTAGTTTTTTCATAAAATATAATGTCTCTTATTTTCTCTACTAAATGTTGAAACCCACTTTTGAAACTATTCTTTCTCTGCGAGCGCTCGTTTGCCTCCCCTATCTCCTCAGTATCTGTACTGTCTTCACACTCTACACATTCTTCTCGTCTGATATCCTCTTGACTAGTCTGACGCTTCTTAGAATGCTTCTTAGATTTTTTCTTAGGAGTAGTATCGCGATCAACAGGGGTGGAAGTGGTGTGCTTTGGGGCTTTTAATATTTCAGCATACGAAGGACTGCGATTAGGTTGTGAAGGTCTTGTATCGCTCGTCTGTTCTACATCTACTTCACTCAATATAGAAGCTTCTGGATCAACTTGAGGGGATGGCGGTACATACAGTGTAAGGGCGCGCTTATACGTACAATTAAATTCGGACATTAATTCCCTTATCCTCTTTTCTTTGAGATAGATGGGGCAAGATTTTGCCAGAGCCATGTGTTTGCCTTTACAATTCACGCATTTGAATACAGTGGTCTCGCAATTGGCATGATGTTTGCCACATTTAGGACATAAGTTTACTGTTAATGAACAAGTTTTAAAATTATGACCATATTTCCAACACTTCGAGCACTGCGTCACCGGAAAAGTATAGGGGTCCACTTTGACTCGTATACCATACGTTGATATATAAGGAGGCAAGGACGCACCCTTAAAACATATCCGGACGCACTCGCTATCCTCAAATAGGTCATTGTCAAAATTACGACGTTGCAAGCGTTTAACATTTAGGATAGGTATATCGCTGTCCAGTTCTTTAATTAGATCATCTTCGCTTAATTCTCGCTCAATATCTTTCACAATTCCATAAGACACATCTACCTCAAATGTTTTTTGGCATCTAAACCCTTTATCCAGCAAATACTTACAGTTTAACAGTTCGTCTGCACTTTCCTGGTCACTAAAATTTATCAAAACTTTATAATCGTTTACATATTTAATTTTCGTAATATTTAGAATGTTTTCATTTTTCAGAATTCGCGCTAATCCTATCTGTTTTGGTAGCTTATCTGTTTTAGACGTCATGCTAATTTCAATCTGCTCGGTAGGCACCCTAGTTCGATCGTTGTTAACGCTTCTCGCCATAATCTTCACTCTTCTCCCCACTTCTGTCCATATCTCCTCCTCATCAATACAGCGATCCCGTTTCCCTGATCGGCTGTTGTCCGTCTGCTCAACCTCCATACTCATCAAAAAGTTAGTCTTCGCACTCACGCTCATTACGTTGTTTACATCAATGCATCGATCGTCGTCACTAAATTGTACATTGCTATCTATAATAGACATATTTATACCGCATTGTTATTAGATTCCAAGAATCCTAGGTAGCCGCGCGACCCGCGCTATAGATAAAACTGGTTTCAAAGGACACAATAACACAACCGTACGATTCCGCACTCTGGCGTTCTCTCTATATTGTTATGTCCAATAACTTAGATAACTCAATGAAGGCCATATACTTTCACATGAGCTTTTCAGAAAATTGTTTACACCTTGTATTTCGGTACGTTTGACAAGTGGTATTTTAGATCAGCACCACTTTGTTTTGTAACTATACAGCTCATCTGATAGTGGTTATCGCTAGCAATGCCAAAAAAATCCCTCGAGTGTTGCAGATACTAGGAAAAGCAATTAATGATAGAAATAAAGGAATGGGGGACGCAGATGAGCCTCGGTATTCTTACCCATCTTGTAGAACACAGTAAGAGTGTAACTATGTATATGTTCAAGTGTAGATTCACGGTTGGTACGTATCTGTAACTCAAATGATGTCCACATTACATCGTGCCCTCCATAACCCAACACTGCACGCAGGAGGACTTTATGGCTGCCTCCGACGATGCGGTCAAGTTCTAGGCTAATTGTCAACAACGCAATTTGTAGCAATGCTAAAAGGAATTGTAACTGCTCTTACTCCGTTTACAGTATTCAACCAAACATAAGATCTAACAATACTCCAAAACATTAATGTTTATAAAATATCGACCATTTTTATTTCCCAATAGATATCAAAGTTATTGTACTTTAATTTTTAAATAAGAAATGTATTACTGTGAAGAATGGCAATTGAAATATTCTCGCTGAAGTTCAATTCCTTCAGGACAAGAGCTCAAACTTGTCGACGAAAATAAATTAAGGAAATCATAATACCTAGCGTATTGCGAAGAAGAAAAGTATTTTATAATAATCCAGCTTTGTAAAATGAGACCATTATAAAAAGCGCTCATAAGGCCTTACAATGTGGAACAGAAGGTCTTGGTCATATTTAAGGTTCGAGGAAGTTTTTTTATGTGAAGAAGTTATTAATTGATTATTTGTTTCTTTATAAACACTATTTATATATTATTAATTACACTTATATTGAGCTTCATTCGTACGAGCTTTATGGTCCTACCTCAAACGTCTCAAAAACGTAATTACTGACTAAATTACAGTATTATTGCCGATTGATGGTTTCCACGGTCGAAGCAGCAGTGCCGGTATATGTTTGGTAGGAAGATATGACGGCGTAAAAAGAAAGCTTGTTTTCTTATGGCATAGATAGCCTTGTGGGAGACCGTTAGACTGCCGCACAGAGGTCTCGAGTTCGATTCCAAGCCCCGCATCTGTGACTTTTGGAAATTGTGTGCGTATTAAATAGTTAATTATTCTCTTAGAAGAGGCTTGCGTCCAGCAGTGGAACAGCTTATATACATGACTTATGTTATTATACAGGGTGTCCGGTAATTAATGGATAACCTGAAAATGTCTTATAGTGTAACTGATGGCAGTTCAGAAAAAAATATGAAAAGAATCTATCCTAATCAGGTAGGTAACCTGAGATATGTGTTTTTTTTTAATTACCATGTATAACTTTCTTGTATACTACGACCATAAATGAATGAAATCCATCGGATTTTTGTTGTTTTATTATTGAACACTAATTATGCTAATAGATAGACAGTCAAAATGCTATAATAGCTTGCACTTTTTAATATATTGTATTTTTTATTTTTTTATTATTTTCTTTTTATTTTTTCTGTTTTTTTTTTGCCCTCAGTTCTACTATAAGACATTTCAAGGTTATCCATTAATTACCGGACAACCTGTATAATATGATATTTGTATTCCTAATTAAAAATGGCATGTGGTCGAATAAGCAAATAGGAATAATCCACAGCAAGTTGTTTTTTTGTTTGTTGTTAAAACCCCTGACTCAATACCGTACCAACCACTCAATGTGGCCAAGACACCTTTAGCCATTTTTAATCAGTCGTGTGAGTCTGCTCGACTGGCAGTGAGTTATCAATCCTCATCCTGGACATCCCGTTTTCTCTCCGCCTGTTGCCTTTGAACGCATGGTGCAGGCATTTCGAATTTATCTTTCTATTTATTTATACATCTCGTAGTATATAGTTTGTTCGGGCCTAAGGTATTAGGGCTGAACGCTGTAGGTACTTTAGGGTTCCGTAGGTTCTTGTCATTTTATTATAATTGTGTGCTTACAGTCCGTTACTACTAAGATGTCAAGTGCACAACCTCCATATAAAGAATTTCATATTATGACAGAAACACTACCTATCGTATACTATGAGTGTTTTTGCCTCAGCTGCATGACATCAAAGGGTTATATTATAAGTTTCAAATGCTATATCTTTATATATATAATTCTTCTGTACGTGTGTTGACAGTGAACTCCTCCTAAACGGCTGGACCAATTTGAATGATTTTTTTTGTGTGTGTTCAAGTGGATTCGAGAGTGGTATAGATTTGTTTTTTTTTTCTTTGTCTATACAATACAGCCGTCTGTCTGGACAGCTAGTGTAAGTATATTTTGTTTCCTCGCTGATCCTCCAAAGGGTTGACGGACTTAAATATTTGAAAATATGTCTTAAGATTCGCCTCTATCCCGTGAGTGACGTGCGAAAAATAAAAGATGTCAGTTTATTTTATTATTTTAGTTGTTGTACATACATAATTGTAACGACGATTGCCTATTGGGAGATCGTTGGACTGCCACGTAAAGGTCTATTGTAGCAACGATAGCATGTTGGGAAATCATTGGACTGCCACGTAAAGGTCTATTGTAGCAACGATAGCCTGTTGGGAGATCGTTGGAATGCCACGTAAAGGTCTATTGTAGCAACGATAGCCTGTTGAGAGATCGTTGGACTGCCACGTAAAGGTCTCTAGTTCAAACACAAGGCAGCTCTATCTATTCGTATTAGTTAATTATCGCTCGCATTAAAGAAGCAGTGATAGAGTGGGGAGACCAATAGACTGTAATGCAAGGGGTCTCGGGTTCGAACCCACGTCGCGCGCCGCTGACTTTCGGAAGTTATATGACTTTTCGAAATTATGTGCATATTAATTGACAATTATCGCCTGCCCCGTGCCTTGGAGATCACGTTAAGCCGTCGGTCCCGGCTGCCATGAACATCTATGGCAGTCGTTACTGGGGAAGTCGACACAAAAGATCCCACTGGGTCGAAGTGTCGCCGGTCTGTACTGACTGGCCCTCACATCCTATCTTCAGGACCCGAGTAGACAGGGTTTCGGGGGGAGAACTACGGGTCTCCCCCTTTGGACCAGGGTACTGCGGGGTCAGGAAGCCCACTGCGCCTCGAAAGGCGTGTTCTATCGACCGCTGACTAGAGTGCGCGGTGCCTGATATTGGTGTTGGACTCGCAGGGGTATGTGGTTGGCCGCTGAGGTTGACATGTTCGTTTGCTCGGCAAGCACGTTGCGTTCGAGCGTCGGACTCAGGCGCGGCCAGTGCGAACCAGTCGGTCGCATGAGGCACGGAGTTGCCTTTAGCGAAGTGGCAGTGTGGTTTCACTGCCGCAACGCATCTCAGGAGCTTGCCTGCTCAGCAAGTAAGAGTCATAGCTGGAGAGACTCGGGCCACACCCGGCTTGTAGGCCTATTTGGGTAGGCGTACGGATGTATGTCGGGAAGTGAGCGTGCCTTACACAGCTCCGGTACCATACTGGAGATATGGGAGGCGGCTTTTCCGTCGGCTTCAGCGAGGTTATCGTTAGCAACTCCTTGAGTTGCGAGTAGTGAGCGGCTTTATTGCTCCGGTACCTATCTGGCGAATAGGTAGTGTCACTTGGGCACGAGGTAGCTCGCTTACGAGAACCGGATCTCTGAGGTTAGGGTTGAGAGTCGGGATTTGGGGACAAGACCTGTCTATAACTGGTCCCGGAAGGTGCTCTCGGGCACTGGAAGGTACAGCGGCTCCTCTATTATAACCTAACGGTTGGTGTAGGGGAACGCTATATCATAAACTGGGATAGTCGGAGAGAAAAGGGGATGGCCCTCACACAAGATAAGATAAGATCGCTCGCATTAACGGTTAAGAAAAAAAATATCGTGAAGAAATCTGCATGTCTTAGAATTCCCCATAATATTCTTAAAGACAATGACATGTGAAGATTACCAACCCGCACTGGGCCAGCGTGGTGGACTACGGCTTAACCTTTCTCAGACTGAGTAGACGCCCGTGTTCAGCTGTGGGTCAGTTTATATACATGGCTATATTATATACATACATAATTTGAATATATACATAGATGGCAAACTGGTTTAAGTGTTCGCCAGGCCACTGGCCTTGCGCCGAGTGTCGTGGGTTCGAGCCCCATACAAAATGTTTGATAATCCACAAATAGTTGTTCCGTGTCTTGGTATTCATTATTACCCCGTGCTATAGAAATCAAAAGCCGCCGGTGTCTTTTTAAATAGTGAATAATAGACAATTATCTCTAGCTTTGACGGCAAAGAAAATGTATCTATTATCGAAAATGGTTTTTTCGAAGATATGAGGCGCAGCGATAGTGAATGCGACTGCTGTGCATGAGGTCTCGGGTTCGAATCCCGGGTCGGGCCAATATAAAGGTATCGGGTTTTTCTGTTAAGAAATCTCAATACGAGCCCGGAGTTAGGAAGTTAGCGGTGTTAGACACCCCCGTGCCTCGGAAAGCACGTAAAGCCGTTGGTCCTGCGCCTGATCTCTCTCCGGTCGTGTCGGATTATCCGTCCCATCGGATCATGAGGGTAAGGGAACAGACAGTGCACTTGTGTTTGCGCACATACTTGTGCACTATAATATCTCCTGCGCAGATGGCCAGTCTCCGTTAAGATTAGCCGCCGTGACCGAAAATCGGTCTGGAGGACTTATGAGGAAGTCTGTGCCTATGAGTTTATAAATAATATAAAAAGGAAATCGCCGACGTGGCTGCATGTTTTATGTTAGTTTTCTGATAGTATTCTTCAGAGAATATGTATTTCCCTAAAAAACTGGTATTACAAGCTTTTGTAGGCTATGGCTACCATCAAGCTGGCGTTATTTGGATTCGTAATAGTCGGATAAATCCCAGCCAGTAAACATAGGCCAATTGACCATTGTTTGTTAAATAGTATTTCTAGTTTATTGAGGTTTTCTGTAGTAAATGACTTACTAAATGTTGTACCTGTTAATTCTAGTATGGATATACTGATGGAACACAGAAATATTTTTCTGTTTCGTGGATATATCTCCCCATTTGATTCCATAAACCCGATGCGTTGCCAGATATTGACATCATCAGCCGAAGTAAGTTGATGTCCTTGGCTTATATTTTTGTCTTTCTTCTTCGCCTTCTATATTGTTCTTATTTTATTATCTGTACAGATCAGCGTCAATTTAAGCTATTACCTCGCCGGTACTGGCAATTACTGCTCTGTGGTTTCGATCCAGAGCAGATTTTGAGGTACATATTTGCTTCAGCTGCATATAAATGCGTGATATTTATATTTGGCAAGTCCTCAATACAAAAAAAGCCGTTAAAACGATACATGTATTTATTATCGTTTAATAAGACAAAGTCAGCAGGTGACAATTTACACATATTATTAAATAAATCCAAAATATGGTATAGAATACAGCACATATGTTAGACACGACTACGTAGCCAACACCTTTTGATTCGAAACACGTTGTTACAAACAAACAATAAATGAACACACACAAATTTGTTAACCATATTACCACCAAATGTGACAATATTCCATATATATGTATTAGTAATAGTAATTCATCATCTAAATAAACTCCAAGTAAGAGCATTAGACTTACAAAAAATACCACTATAAGTGCAATGAAGATTACGAACAGGTATGTAAACATATCCAGTTTATTCGCGTAGACAGCTTTGTACTCTTTAAAATGAATGGTCATTGAGAAGAAAAAGAACAATCCAATAAAACCATATAGGAATCCAAAGATGCCTATGATTACCGATCCTGTCTTCAAGGGTATACATACTAAAAACTTTCTGGTAAACTTTATATCTCTCCATTCTAAAATCAGTGATGGTACTTTAAACTTTCGCCTTACACTTTCGTTTGCGTCTTCAAGACGTTCCAAGAAATCTGACCATACTCTTAGCATTTTATATGTTTATATTTACAACAAATAATATTATATTTATAATTTGCGGTTGTCATTATTTGTTGTGACATAAGTTGTCAAAACGTTTTTTTATGTAATAGGTAACGAGCAAAGATAAATGTTTGAAATTTAATGATACTTCATTAGTTGGATTTAAAGTATAAATTGGTAAGTGTTACCCACATTAAAGTTTGTGTGATATACAAATGAGTGTTCTTTGTGTCCGTTCTCTGAGTGTTTGTAAGTTCTCTGCGTCATAGAAATTATTCCTACTGAATCCTCCCACTAGAATAATACCTATTTCAAAAAGCTACTGTATGGGAGCCCTAGCGGCTTAAGTTGTCGCCTTGCTGCTGGCATTTCGCGAAATGTGTATTTTTATGTAATCTACAAAAAGTTGCTCTTTGTGTCCATTGTTCTGTAAGGACGAAGGTATTTGGGAGAGAAATGGTACGAATGACTGCTCAAGTAATACTCTCTATATTTTAAGATTACACATGATTATATAGGATTAGTTACATGCATAGGTATACATCTTAATACTATTACACTCTACACTACACCTCCTACGGTAAGATGAAATAAAATAAAATTATAAGTTTTATTTTATTTTAATATAGGTACATAACAATTTTCTAAATATGTACATACATACATACATAAATTCACGCCTGTTGCCCAGAGGGGTAGGCAGAGATTACGGATTTCCATTTGCTACGATCCTGACACACTTCTCTGGCTTCATTCACTTTCATAACATTCCTCATACACGCTCGCCGGTTTAAGGTGCACTTCACCTGGCCTTTATCCAGAACGTCTCAGATCTGATCAGGAAACGTTCGCCTAGGTCTTCCCCTTGCGACTGTTCCATTCACACTAGCCTTATAAACTTTCTTAGTCAGTCTGTTCTCGTCCATTCTTTCTACATTCCCAAACCAACTTAACATACCCTTTTCTATTCTCGTCACTATATCCACTTTTATGCCGCATCTCTCTCTAATCACACTATTCCTTATTCTATCTTTCAGAGTCACACCACATATATTAAATATGTATAGGTAAAATAACATAACATGAGAGAAAAGAACATTACACTATATAAATGTTACTGGCTATGATACACTATTGTCCTATTTTTGTGAATAATATCCACTTTACAATTATTCAGTTGTATTTTGACATTTGGTGACTCATCAGAAATAACTCTGCATGGTCCCGTATACACGCTACTTAACTTATTTTATTACACATATTATTTTTAACTAAAATTAAATCATTAGGATGGTATTGTGGAAGAACAGGGTGTGAAGTCCCTCCAACACAAAGGGAGGATCCTCCGACCAGGCTGGTTGATCGTGCCTGGCGGGCTGCGGCAATATACGAAGCAATCAAGCACTTTCGGCATATGGTCGAGGCAAGGGATTTTGTGGTTTACACGGACCATAAACCGCTATGTTACGCTTTCCACTCTCGCAAAGAGAACTGTTCACCTCGACAGTTCAGACATTTCGATTTCATATCCCAGTTCACCACGGATATCAGGCACATCTCCGGTAAGGACAACGTCGTTGCTGACACACTGTCAAGAATTGACGAGATTGCCAGACCTGTAGATGTTAAGTTGTTGGCAAGACTGCAAAACTCTGACAGTGAGTTGAGCAAACTACTGAATAGCAACACATCCTTGTGCTTTAAGAAGGTGGTGATTCCGGGTACGGATGCTGAACTGTTCTGTGACATAAGCGGAAACACCAGCCGACCATATGTTCCGAAAGATCTTCGGTATCAAGTGTTTGAGGGCCTGCATTCCCTAAGCCATCCCGGTGCCAACGCAACTGCCAAACTTGTAGCAGGACGGTACGTGTGGCCAGGTGTAAGGAAGGACTGCAGAACGTGGACACAATCATGTCTAGCATGTCAGCGGTCCAAGGTTAGTCGTCATGCTTCTCCTCCCGTCGGCATATTCAAAATGCTACGATCAAGGTTCGCGCATATCCATATAGACTTAGTTGGCCCGTTGCCACTGTCTCATGGATATAAGTATTGTCTCACTGCCGTCGATCGGTTTACTCGTTGGCCTGAGGCAATACCTATTCGCGACATTACTGCTGAGACGGTGGCTAACGCACTTCTATATGGATGGATCGCACGTTTTGGATGTCCATCTGACATTGTGACTGATCGCGGCGCGCAATTTGAATGTGCCTTATTTAAGCGCTTGTCGGACGTTATCGGGTTCAAACATAAAAGGACTACAGCATATCACCCAGCTTGTAATGGCATGGTGGAACGATTTCACCGGCAGTTGAAAGCTGCAATCACCTGCCATGGCAATGACAACTGGGTGGAAACGCTGCCATTAGTCCTCCTAGGTATACGCAGGGCCTACAAGGAAGACATTCGCGCATCTTCAGCTGAACTCGTATACGGCGAGACACTGAGATTGCCCGGTGAGTTCTTCCACCCACAGGATGACGACTTTAGTGATGTGACGGATTATTTATCACGTCGGGGTCACCAATGTGGAGGAACAGGGTGTGAAGTCCCTCCAACACAAAGGGAGGATCCTCCGACCAGGCTGGTTGATCGTGCCTGGCGGGCTGCGGCCCGACGGTTGATGTCGGGAGCTTGTATATATACTCAGTCGCTGTGTAAACTTCACTTGTGCGATGCAGAATAGTATGACGTCATGTGAAATGCGATTGTATCGCCATCTGTTGAATGTAGGCTGAACTTCTTCGCCTGTGCGGAGTCGCCACAGGTATGTTACAGGATTAAAATTACTACCATATTGTCCTTTTTGAACTAATTTGCTTTTGAGGTTGTCTCGTGCATCTTTTAGTGACTTTTGTAATCTAAATTTTAACTCAAATGGGTAAGAGTCATGATTATAAAGAGGATCAATAACTATATTTGTTAATATTGTCTTCTGTTTACGCGAATGTTATTCATTGAAATTAAACTACTATATACGGATTTTATCGCGTTGTTTATTTATCACTGTATTACAAAATTTTTTAAATATTACTCTACTACTACTATTGATTTTATTTGACTAATTTATAAGCTAATAAAATTATTTAAACTATTAAATCTATTTATTTTTGGTTTACACTTTCCCCGACGTTTCGGGTGCTTTTCAGCAGCCATGGTCACGGGGAGACTAAGATGGTAGTTGTCTCAATGTTCCAGTGTAGTTATTTCAAAGTACCTGAACATAATTTAATTATTGGTGTTTCTATTTACGCAGAATGAGCTCAAAATATCATGAAGTCTAGCTGTGGTTTACTAACACTATCTGTTGGTAATATTGTAAAATATCTCACCACCATCCTAAACAGTTAGCTACTGTGGGAATGTCTTTGTTTCAGAGAGCCCACGGGATCTGTGACAAGAAACACCTGGACGCCGAGCTTCAACATGTCAAGCAAGTACTGCAAGACAACAAGTTCCAACAGCCGCGCCGCTGTCACAGATCCCGAGAAAAGCCAGCCACAGTCGAGCGCCAGCCTGCTATACTGCCTTATGTAAGGGGTGTCACTGACAAGATTGGCTACATCTTGAAGCGAGCTTCAATCAACACATACTTCAAGCCGCCAACGAAGATAAGTCAATTTTTACCATCCGTCAAGTGCCAATTACCTTTACAAGATGCAGGGGTCTATAAAATAGATTGTGACTGCGGACTCTCATACATTGGTCAAACCAAGAGAAGCATAGGCACCCGCATAAAAGAACACATAGCTGACGTAAAACACAAACGCTCGTTGAAGTCTGCTGTGTGTGAACACGTACAACAGGGGACCAACCACTACCTGAGATTTGACAAACCACAGATTCTCGCTAAAGAACACCGATTCCTGCCAAGGATGCTTCGCGAAGCTATTGAAATTAAAAAACATCCCAATTTCAATAGAGAAGATGGTTGGAATGTACCACCAGCTTGGGATCCAGTACTTCAAATAGTCAAACCCAAGAAGAAACAAACCACAGCTAGACTTCATGATACTTTGAGCTCATTCTGCGTAAATAGAAACACCAATAATTAAATTATGTTCAGGTACTTTGAAATAACTACACTGGAACATTGAGACAACTACCATCTTAGTCTCCCCATGACCATGGCTGCTGAAAAGCACCCGAAACGTCGGGGAAAGTGTAAACCAAAAATAAATAGATTTAATAGTTTAAATAATTGTATTAGCTTATAAATTAGTCAAATAAAATCAATAGTAGTAGTAGAGTAATATTTTCAAAATTTTGTAATACAGTGATAAATAAACAACGCGATAAAATCCGTATATAGTAGTTTAATTTCAATGATATATTTGTTAAGTTATACGGCAAAGTGCACTTTTTACCGAAAACTAATTCATAGGGAGTGTATTTAGTAGCTGAATGAACTGAAGTATTATATGAAAATGACCAAAATGAGAGCCATTTATTCCATGAGTCAGGATGATTATCTGTTTGGATACGAAGATATGAGTTTAAATGTTTGTGGGTGTTTTCCAAAGCACCGATACTTTGGTGATGGTAAGCTATCTAGTTAAGTTTTTTAATGTTTAAAAGTCTACATACCTCTTTGAATGTGGACGAGAGAAACTCTGTTCCACGATCCGTTGCTATCACCTGAGGTACGCCATACTTTAATATAAAATTATGTAATATTGTCTTCTGTTTACGCGAATGTTATTTATTGAACTAAAACTACTATATACGGATTTTATCGCGTTGTTTATTTAACACTCTATTACATAATTTTGAAAACTGTAACACTACTATACTACTCTTAAACTTTACTAATTTTAAGCTAATTAAATTATTAAAACTATTAAATGTATTTGTATTTAAGTTTACACTTTCCCCGACGTTTCGGTTGCTTTTCAGCAGCCATGGTCACGTAGAGACTAAGATGGTAGTTGTCTCAATGTTCCAGTGTAGTTATTTCAAAGTACCCGAACATAATTTAGTCATTGGTGTTTCTATTTACGCATAATGAGCTCAAAGTATCATGAAGTAAAATTAATAGTAAAATTAGTAAAGTTTAAGAGTAGTATAGTAGTGTAACAGTTTTCAAAATTATGTAATAGAGTGTTAAATAAACAACGCGATAAAATCCGTATATAGTAGTTTAATTTCAATAAAATTATGTTCTAATACTTTCGCTACCTCGTCCGTTATTTTTGTAACTAAAGGATATGCCTTAATATATTTAGTGAGTTCACATAATAATGTGAGAATGTAACTATAATTATAATTATCCCTATCTAGGGATCCTACTACTAAGTCAATAAACCTTTTTCAAATGCGCTGTGCGCTGTCGTTGTAACTTCCATAGGTTGCTTATTATAATATATATTTTTGTTTCTGACTTTAGTCACACCGCTTTATAAATTGTTTTATATCATTTTCTAAACCTGTCCAATAATAATATGTTTTGATGTTGTTGAACATTCGTCTCACACCCGCATGGCCACTTGTGGGTAAAAGATGAAAATCGTTCCATATAACGCGTCTATCGTCTTTATTTTCTATTCTCTGGACTTTGTTTATAACATGTACATAAGTGTGGTCCGGACTACTTCTGTACTTTATTTATCTCATTTAATAGTTTTTCTATAAAAATATGATTCCTATGACTTTTAATTAAATATATTTCATTTACTTTTATATGTCTACAAAAATATTGTAACTCTTTCACAAATTCAGCTCGCGAGATTTGCGATGAAGATGATACATATTTAATATAGATCTTCCTTTCACTAGGAATATAAATAAATGTATCACTTTCTTTTCTTATTACGCCACTCTTTATCAATGTCTCTATCTTGCCTGCATCAATGAAACGTAACTCCACTGACTCGTCTGACGTATTAGAAATGTTACTAGAGTCTGGTTGATCAGTCCAAACTTTAGTCATCTCCGTCATAGTTGTACTGTCAGTCAAGTTTCTTTTCTGTGCTCGAGTCATAACTGAAACACACATATCATGCATATGTTTTAAGTCATTAGATGTTATAGAAATTCGGGATAATGCGTCTGCAGCACCATTATCCGAACCCTTAACATGTTCTATAGTGAAGTCATACTCTTCTAATAATAGTCTGAACTTAAATAATCTACTCAACGGGTCTTTCATATTTAATGAGGAAATTAAAGGTCTATGGTCTGTTAAAATTTTAAAATGTTTTCCTTAATTAAGGCCATATAATTATGGCCGAAAATGTTTGATTGGCCATACTATAGTTAACAATTCTTTATTTATTGCTGGATAGTTAATTTCAGATTTATTAAGTGTCCTACTAGCGAAAGATACTGGTCTTCTATTTTTATTTGACAAAATTGCACCATTTGCTTAATTAGATGCGTCTGTCTGAACAATAAACTCGTTAACTACAGAAAAATTTAAATATTGCAAAACTGGTGGAGATAATATTTTTTCTTTCAACTTTTCAAATGCCGATTGACACTTTTTATCCCATTTAAAAGTAGCTTTTTTACCACATAATTTATTTAATGGATAAGCTAGCTCTGCAAAGTTTGGAATAAATTTCCTATACAAGTTAAGAAAAATGCTACAAATCTCCTAGTTTCCTCTACGTTTGTTGGACACGGATAATTTTGTACAACTTTTATTTTATCCGGGTCAGGTAATATTCCATTACCAGAAACTTGAATGAACTAAATATAACAATTCCTTCTTTAAAAAGTTACACTTGTGAGGATTAATTTTGAAATTGACTTTTCGACGGCGTTTTACTAAAAATTATTTAGTCATAATAAAAATCTACAGGTGTATTAGACCTGTAGATTTTTATTATGACTAAATAATTTTTCCCGAATACAATTAAATCGTCTTGATATCTCGTATCGTCTCGTCTTGATCGTATTTTTCTAAAGCTAGGCTATGGCATGTCTGCATAGTCAAGGACTTTTGAGACCCATTGGCATACGTGTCATTTGAAATTGTCTCGAGCAAAATGCAGTATATTTTCTGCTACTTTGTTCAAGTTCAATATTGTAATAACCTTGATATATATCAATATGTGAAAAATTAATAGAACCAGATAGAGAATCAAGCACTACGGTAATATTGGGGAGAGGAAATTTATCGTCCTCTATACAATTATATAATTTTCGACGGTCGATAACAAGTCGCCATCTTTTCTGTCCTGTATCATCAGGCTTTTTAGGCACTAGCAATACGGGACTAGACAATGCACTACGACATGGCTCTATGATCCCCTCTTTTAACATTATATCAATTTGTTGCTTAATTTCCCCTTTTTGTGAATGTAGCAAACGGTATGGTTTAGTATAAATAGGAGTAACATTTGGTTTTACAGTAACTGAATGCTTATAAATACTAGATGTAGTTAAGCTTTCCCCTGGCAAATAAAAAATATCTGAATACTTCGCACATAAGTTTTCTATGCCTACTTGCTCTTCCTAAGATATTTAAGTTCTAAGATATTTAAGTTTTAAAACTGAAAATAATTGTTTTACTCGATTTGCATAATTCTCTGATTTACCAAAATTACAAATATTGTAGTTACATAATTTTTCAATACGTGGTTTAATGTTAGATATTGTGTAGGACTTTTCTGTAGTATTTAATATCTTGGTAGGTATAAGTCCATTTACTGTTGTTGCTATGTAACTAGCTAAAAATATTCCCTCATCGATTTCCTTAGAATGCACGACACACTCCGTAAAATCCGTCTGAATATAATGAATAGTCTCACACCTTGGTGAAATTTTATATGATTTATTATATCTAAGCAAAGTTTAAAGTAATGTGAAGTTATTATGTGCCATTAACGTAAAAGTATGTTTGCTAAAATGTAATATTGAATTATATTTATCAATAAAATCTTGACCGATGATGCCATTAGCCCTACATGGTAAGGAATTAAAAACATAAAACTTAACCATTGCGTGGACTTTGCCACCAATTCTATTTACGACAATGTTTTCCTTTTGTAAGGAATGTTTTGTTCTAGAACATATTTGTACTTTAAAGCTGAAATTGTAGCACCAGAATCAACTAACCATGAATATATCTCATTTTTATAAGCTAAATTAATATAAAAATTAGAATCTGTTGCTAAAATAGTCTTATTCACGAAAAAACTAGTTTTCCGTTTCGCGATGTTCCGTTACGCTATCATCCGAATTTGTCACGACATGAACAGCCCGATTATTTGTATGGCGTATCCCTTGGTTACTGCGATTACTAAAATATGACCGACCTCTACCTTGCGCTGGCAAGCCGCGACCACGCTGCACTGCCCCGCGGCTCTGCTGGTGCAACGGCATGCCACCTTGGGATATCCTTGATGATAGCTGAAATCATGTTTATGTCCTCTATTAAAATATGTTCTATTATAATAACTACTCTGATAGCCTGCGCGATTATTTTGCTGATGTCGTCTAAAAGAATACATACCTAAAATTTCACTGGAATCCGAAGACGTCCCAGCCGTGGATGTCTCCTCATCCTTTGTAGCCTGTATTGCATCCTTTATCGACTCGTAGTTCCTAGCTTCTATGATAGTAGAAAGACGCCGGTTTCGCAAGTCATCGTCAAATTTTTTTATTATAATATTTTCATTCATAAGTTTAATCGCTTTGTAAGTCTCTAAATTCCCATTGGTTTGTGATACTTAAGATCAACAAAAAGTTTTGAAAGTTCATTACCATAGTCCTGAATGGTCATATCATTTTGTTTTAACTGGTATATTTTATTTTGAATCGCAATAGGTGACTTTTGAGGTGTTTTGTTTTTCTTTTTATTTTTTTATTTTGCTCGTCAAAATGACCACACTCCACCTGATGGTAAGCAGTCGTGTGGTCTAAGAGCTGTGGCCTCCTTTTCGTCCTCATAGTAGCCGAGGCGATGTTGAGGTCTCTACTTTGACGGCCTGAAAAGGTGCTTTTTCACGCCCCGCTTAAAGGACCCAGGATTGAAGGAAGAAGGAAACACGTGCCTTAGCAGAGAATTCCATGCCTTGATCGTTCGGCAGAGGTTTGAGGACCCAAACTTGTTGGTACGCACTCTAGTCGATTCCACCGTGTAAGGATGGCATCTCAGCCCAGCACGCGTTGTTCTGGATAGGAAAGGGGCGGGATAAGGTGGAATAACTCTTCAGAGCACTCTACCCCTACACCCTACGCATATCTGTTATCAACTCGTCAATTGAAGAGTAATCCGATTTTAATTGCAATTTACTGTGCTGAGACAATCTGCTCTTTGAAACAAACTGCACTAATTTCTTTTTACAGTCAACACTATCCAATAACGAGCAATAATATTTTATGGTGTTAATTAATTACTTATACGAACATTTGTTATCAGTTGTTATCATTGGTAATAAACTAAGAGCTACCTTTAAATTAAAAGACCCCATCAAGCTATCTTTACTCCAACGTTAGAATCTGATATCGAAGATAAGTCTAAAATTTGATTATACAACGAATCAAAATCGATACAAAATTGATCAATCAATATTGTTTCCTTTAGGCCCACTCTTTCTTTCTTTATATCATTAGATACAGTATGTATAACATTAGAATATTTTTCAAAAATTATCTTTTCTTCACACAGCTTCTTATCTAATATTTAACATTTTCTACGAAGAGGGCCACTTTTAATCAAGTATGTTGTCACGCGGACCGCTCGCACCGTGACGGCTGCGCGCGAGTCGGAGTGGTGGCTGACGCCCCTCTTCCCCTCCTACCCGGCAGTAGCGGATATATAAGCCGATCGCGTCCTGGATCGTGACCTCTTCCGGCCGGCTTCACTTCTCAGCTAAGGGTCCTGATTCCTGAAGGACCACGAAGCAAGCCTTTGGACGAACCACGCCCTGATTATTGTCGCGTAGGAAAGTTATTATTGTCTATACTTGTTCCTTAGAAATATATTAAAAGTGTTAATCGTCATCTCATCTTTGATTAATCTCTAAACAATTTTACCTTAAGACACCACGCCCCTACGGCGTGGCCTGTTCTATTTCGGGATCGAACAGAGCCCTAATTATTAATAACCACACTAAAATATTGTCTTCTGTTTACGCGAATGTTATTCATTGAAATTAAACTAATATATACGGATTTTATCGCGTTGTTTATTTACGGGGAGACTGTCTCCCCGTGACCATGGCTGCTGAAAAGCACCCGAAACGTCGGGGAAAGTGAAACCAAAAATAAATAGATTTAATAGTTTAAATAATTTTATTAGCTTATAAATTAGTCAAATAAAATCAATAGTAGTAGTAGAGTAATATTTTTAAAATTTTGTAATACAGTGATAAATAAACAACGCGATAAAATCCGTATATATTAGTTTAATTTCAATGAACCACACTAAAAGTTACAATGTTCTAATCTTTTTCAATTCCTTATACAATAAATCTAAGATATATTCCATAACTTACCATGCTTAATACGTTTAGTACACACTACTTTGTAACCGTTACAATATTACATATTACTATGTTAAGGACATAGTATTAAGTAATATTGTAACGGTATTAAAAATACGATTATACACTTAGTTCATAATGTTCATTATACACGCCCTTTTTTGCTTAATATGAGTTTAATTTTATAGCCGCACACTTTGTATTTTTCATGAGGTAATTGACCAAAATCAAAGTCAAAAATTATTTATTCATTTAGGTCACAAAGTAACACTTATGAATGTCAAAATATATAGGTTAGCGAGTTTACTAAGTTATTGAAGCAACATTTAGGTTAGTTGCTAGGTTCAGGCAAAGGATTGAGCCTATGAGAAGATACCTGCAAGAAACTCACGGCCACTCTTTTACATCTCCAATTAAATATAATTTCAGTATTTTACAACTCAGATTACCAAGGTGTTGCAGCCATTATGCCATATATTACTGACTATAAAAATACTAAAGATAAAAACAATAATAACTTAATAATATTATAGAGATGAAATAATTTGGGCTAAGGTATATGTTTAAATATAAATCTAAAATAGACAGTAAGATGGCATGATGGCGCATACACTTACACTTTGTGACAATGCAAAGGTAGTCCGTGACGAAATGCGGTTGTGCATTTATATTCTTCAATAATAATCAAATTAAGAAAAAAGTTACTTGTTAAAATCACAAATAATCACGAGGTACCTCTACATTACTAAATTGATTTAAAAGTAATACAGATGTTTTAATCCTTTATGTAACAAATCTCTTTGCGGCCATCTCCCGAATCGATGACTGCGGTTCGCAGCCGCCTAACATTATCAACTGCGGCTACACCATGCCTGATATACGTATCAGGCAACGTGACGTTCGTGCGATACTGCAGTCTCTCGATGTTCGGAAAGCCAGTGGACCTGACGGCATCCCAGCTGTGGTCCTCCAAAAATGTGCAGTGGAGTTGTCTCTCACACTTACGCGCCTATACCGGACGTCTTACGCCGCAGGCACTGTGCCTGAGGCTTGGAAGGAGGCGAACATTCAACCGATTCCCAAAAACCGTTCTGAGCCAGGCGACTATCGACCCATAGCTATCACCTCGGTGCTCTCCAAGGTGTTCGAGCGGATTATAAACACCCAAATTGTCCGCTATCTGGAGCATCACTCGTTGATCAATGATCGCCAATACGGCTTTCGGGCTAAACGATCAACGGGTGATCTTCTAGCGTTCGTCACGCACCTCTGGGATGTGGCTATGGACAAGCACGGCGAGTCTTTGGCTGTGAGCCTAGACATAGCCAAAGCTTTCGATAGAGTCTGGCACCGGTCTCTTCTTTCCAAGCTTCCGGCCTATGGCTTGCCCCCTCAACTGTGCACCTGGATTGCAAGTTTCCTGCAAAAGCGTCGTAGTCGGGACCTTTGCGACGGTCGCGCTTCCAAATGTATGCAGGTCAATGCAGGAGTGCCTCAAGGGTCCGTCTTATCCCCTACGCTCTTTCTTCTGCATATCAATGATATGTTGAATCTCGGTAACATCCATTGTTATGCAGACGACAGTACCGTGCATGGGCGATATCTCGGACATCCTGGGGCCAAACAGGCTGAGGTTGAGGGGAAAAGGCAGGATCTTGTCGTAAAACTTGACCAGACCTTGAACCGCATCTCTGAATGGGGTGCCAAGAACTTGGTGCAGTTCAACGACAAGAAGACCCAGGCATGCGCATTCTCAACAAAAAAGTCTCCGTTCCTTCCCCTCCCTTCTCTGAAGAATACTCCACTGGTGATACGTGACAGCCTCTCCATCTTAGGTATGGATCTTTGCCGCTCCCTTAATCCCAAAACCTACATCGAGAGCGTTATTAAGCAAGCTTCGCGAAAACTCGGAATTCTGAACAGGGTGAGGTGGTTCTTCGCACCTGGGCGGCTGTGCCTATTGTATAAAGCACAAGTGCGCCCTTGCATCTCCACGCAAGGGCGCACTTGTGCCTTATACAATAGGCAGATGAGAACAGTACTCCTACTGTTCTCATCTTTGGGATGGCTCCGCGCAGTACTTGCTAGAGGCTCTTGAGAGGTTACAGCGGCGGGCTGTCCGTATCATCGGAGATCCAGAGGTAAAGAGTTCACTGGAACCTATGCAACTCCGTAGGGATATTGCCTCTTTGGCATGTTTCTACAGAATATACCACGGGGAGTGCTCTGAAGAGTTATTCCACCTTATCCCGCCTTCCCCTTTCCTAACCAGAACAACGCGTGCTGGGCTCAGATGCATATCCTTACACGGTGGAGTCGATTAGAGTGCGTACCAACAAGTTTGGGTCCTCATACCTCTGCCGAACGATCAAGGCATGGAATTCTCTGCCAAGGCACGTGTTTCCTTCTTCCTTCAATCCTGGGTCCTTTAAGCGGGGCGTGAAAAAGCACCTTCTCAGGCCGTCAAAGTAGAGACCTCAACATCGCCTCGGCTGCTATGAGGACGATGTGGAGGCCACTGCTCTTAGACTACACGACTGCTTATCATCAGGCGGAGTGTGGTCATTTTGACGAGCAAAATAAAAAAATAAAAACATCTAGTTCCATGAGTTTTTGTAATTTAAGTAAATTATTAAAAAAACGTATACCGAGTCCCGCAAATGTATTGTGAACTTTATGTAAACAATGATATGGGCCTACTAACTTATGCTTATTTCTAGTGTTTACGTTATGAATATCACTATTCTTTTTATATAAGTGAATATTATGTATAATAAACATGATGTTAGCAAATATATATTGCGACGCAATAGTAAGTATGCCTATTTCTTTAAATCGATCTTTCAGCCAAAACCAGAACGTCTATATGTAAACACTACTAATCACTTGCATTTATATATTTTGCACTCTCACTATGGCCGTAATAAATACGTAATTTTTTGTCAAACGATGTCGCATTTAGACCTTTCCTTCTCTGGCGCAATATCAGGATTTCTACGACCCGACTACCTAGATATTGTTCTCCTGTAAATTTCCTGGTTTATCCACTGCATATGACAGCGTCGATACATTCATAACATAATGTAGATCAGACTGAGACCCAGAACTAGCACGATAATTGACATTAATATGGTAATGGTAGATATATGAAATTCTACCACTTTTGTAATATTATTGCCATCCGTATTCTGTATTATTCCTTAGTTTGCGATCCACCCATTCTTGCGATTTATCACAAAACTACGAATTCGACGTAGTGCAAGTGCGAGTGTACTCAGATAATGATTTAAATAAAACATCTTAACAAGTGTTCAATTCAGTTCGATTGTTTGAAGCCCTTATATGGCACAGAGATGTCGGTAACTAGATAGCGCGCGCGTGACGGTGCCCCTAGGCAGGGTCGCCATGTAAGGGCGAAGGTATTTGGGAGAGAAATGATACAAATGACTGCTCGAATAATACTCTCTATATTTTAAGATTACACATGATTATATAGGATTGGTTACATACATAGGTACACATCTTAATACTATTACACTTTACACTACAATTCAGGTGTTTGCTCTCGTATCTTAGGAATAACTCAAATGCGGCCGTTATCTTTATAAAGACAATTGTCACTATGATTAACAGCAAAGAAAACCATCGCAAAGAATGTTTCTATTAGCGTAAAATTTGATTATTCCGAAGATATATGGAAGTCTGTGACTATCAGTAGGACGGTTTATAAATAATAATAAAAGTAAGTTTCCGTCAGGGTGTTGCATGTTATTTATTATTTTTTGCATGTTTTATGTTATTTTTAATGCTGTTTTTTTAGGAACATGGACTGGAACTGGCCTTGCAAACTTTTGTAGGTTACGGCTACCATCAAGTGGGCCATAGATAATGTATAATAATTGCTGGATAGTCCTGTAATAGTCGGATAAATCCCAGCCAAGCACCTATGACTACCTACATTTATGTAGGTACCTATATCGAATGTTTGGAAAATCAAAAGGAATTAAAACTAAATAAAGTCTGTCAAAAAGAAGAGAAGCTGGTTAAGGGCTCTGGCCCTGGCTACATAGCTGCCGTTTAGTAAGCACATGGTAAAACTACTTTGTCAGTATTAGTGTAAGTTCTGGCAGGACTACACCCCCACTACGGTCCTCGCTATGCGCTTGACATGTGTGTTAGCTGCCAGTTTGTTTTTTGTATCAAATTATTTTGTATATAATTTTTTGTAAATATCTTTAGTAGGTAGTGTAATATTTTTGTTTGCAAAATAATTGTGACGGCATTGGTGATGAGTAAGTGAGTGCAAGTCAGCCTACCACCTCTCTAAGTGGTTTGGTACGCTGCCCCCATTGTTCCCAGGTTCGTTTTTTCAAAAGTAAGCGGGAATTGAAAGTACATTTTGGAAAAGTATATAAAAGCCCAGATGTACTTTCGAATCCCACAATATCATCACCTTGTCCTTCAACAAGCTTTACTGAAATTCTTTTTTGGCAAAGGCTATATATTCTAAAATAAAAATTCTAATAAGTTACTAAAAGGAGTTCCCCGAGGCGCTAGACCTTCAGTGGCCAAAAAATTGGCAGACAGGTCTTGTCATCCGGAAGAACTCCAAAATGGCTTGGGTACAATTTATTGACAGGCATCCAAAAATTCACTCACTGCACAAATTAATCACAATTGTTATGTTTCGGCCAAAACATTCGATACAAAACTTACATACAATAAAAATAAATCCATATATCACTATATATCAGATATCAGGGGTGCGTCTAGGCTTTTATTTAGTTGTGATATGGTGGCGCCTTGCTCTCCGGACACACTTGCAAGTCTGAAGAGCAAGCATTCAGCGCCGGTTGATGGTCTCTCCTTTCCGGATGCTCCTGGCAGGGAGTCAGAATACCTGATCACAGCCAAGGACGTGTTCGCAGCGGTATGCTCTTTTCGTAGTGGCTCAGCAGGCAGACTCGACACTCTGATACCATAGCATCTTAAGGATTCGTCCGAGGAGGCTGAGGCCGGGGAGGCTGGCGATGTGCTGTTAAAGGAGCTTACCGCTCTGATGAATTTAATGCTCTCCGGCAATGTAGACGTGCCCAAAGTTTAGTACGTCCTCGCAAGCATGACAATCCTTTCATCATTGCGGTTGTCATAGAAAATCCTCGAAGATTAATTAATGAATCTACTTGTTTGCCCCACTCTTCTACAGTCAGTCGACAATCATCTGGGTCAAAATCAGGTAAGTAGATCTCACTTAACTTTTGGTTCGCCGTCGTTGTCCGTGGTGATTTATCTTGTCCAAGAAGTTGTTGCAATAATCGAACTTACAGTCGTAGAAGTGAAAGCTCATTGTGTCTTCATTGTCGACGTTGCGTGTATTCAATGGTGGTTGCGTAGACCCACATTGTAGGATGGGCGAGTGTCTGCCAGGATTCAGGCGTTGGTATCCCACTTCTGACGTTGGAGTACGAGGGTGATCCGTAATAAAATACGTTGATATTTTAAAATGATGTTTACTCAACCAACGTTCAAACACGAATGAATCAGCACTCACATGGTCTTCTCACCTCCCTGAGAGGAGGGTCGAGGAGCCTTTGGGAGAGGGTCTCCTTAAGGCGGCCAGTCCACGCGGCCCATTACTATGGGCCGGTCGTTGTTGTTATCCGCCCTCGAGGCCGGCCAGCCGGGTGAGTCTCCCTTGGGAGAGGCCCAGCTAGTCGCTTGCGAGAGGGTGGAGGTTCGCCTTCTATGTGGATAAGGGGTGCCGGCGGTGAGGGAACTGGAATCAGCTCCCGAGCGGGGTGTTTCCGTCTTCTCCTTATCCACGTTGTAGTTTCGGGATGGGGGAGGGGAGCGATGTTGGTCAGGTGGGTGTGAGCTGAGCAGTCCGCCCGTTTGAACATCCGCCCGGCCAACCCGCTCACGATTCCCTCGATCGGCTGCCACTTGAGATCCCTGTAGATGGTGGCGTTCCGGAGGTACCTGGGCGCGTCGACCGCCCAGCGAAGGCAGATATTCTCCACAGCCTGGAGGCGCTCCCGCGTCGATCCCGCTGTCAGACTGTACCAGGCCGGCCCCGCATATGTGAGGCGCGACCTGACGTAAGTCTTATATATTGCGAAGTACCGTTGCCGTTACCGTGCAATCTAGAGGACAGCAGGAGACGCAGCTTCGCCCGCGCTACCTTGGTCTTCGCGGCGGTCGAACGTACGTGTTGCACCATTGTCAGATTTCTGTCGATGGTGACGCCCAGGTACTTTACCGTTGGCGACCAGGGGATTTCCTCCCCCATCAGCTGGAGTGGCGGTGGTTGGACTACCCGTCCAGTCACCATCGCCTGAGTTTTCGACACGTTGCACTTGACTCTACTTCTTCAGCCAGCCCGGAAGCGGTTCAAGTGCCCGGCTCATCTTCAGTGCAGCGTGTCTGGCGTTCCTGGAACTGGACAGGTAGGCGGCATCGTCAGCGAAGAGCGCCAGCTTGACTTCGCCCACCACCGGGATGTCATCGGTGTAGAGGGCGTAAAAGGTGGGGGAAAGGCAGCTCCCCTGCGGGACCCCGGCCTGGATAGTCTTCTCCTCTGACGTGGCGTCCTCGACGGCCACGTGGAATGTTCTTCCTCGAAGGAAGGAGTCGATGACCGTGACGAGTCGTCGCGGCAGCGAGGATGTCAACAGTTTGTGGATGAGGCCGTCATGCCACACCCTGTCAAAGGCCTCCTCCATGTCGAGCATCACGGTAACCGTATACCCGCACTTATTCATCCACGTGGCCATCTCGCCCAGTACTCGAGTCAGCTGCAGCGTGGTGGAATGCTGGGCCCTAAACCCGAACTGTTCGGGCCTTGGCTTCAGGTGGGGGTTCATCTTCACCAGCAGCAGCCGCTCGAAGACTTTGGACGTCGTCGAGAGGAGAGTTATCGGCCGGTAGTTCTCCGGCCTCCTGAGGTCCTTGCCGGGTTTTGGGAGTACAATAACCCGGCCTCGCTTCCAGATGGTCGGGAAGTGGCCGGTCCTCAGGATGCCGTTGAAGAGTTGGGTCGTTGCTAATAGTGCCTTCCGGGGAAGTCGATGCAGTGCCGTGTTCGGGATACCGTCCTCACCAGGCGCCTTCCGCGGGTTGGTGCATTGGATCACCGCGGCAACCTCTTGCGGGGTCACCAGCAGCTCATCCTCCGATGGGACGAGGGGAGTCGAGCGGTAGGTCCGAACTGAGTCCTCTACCTCTCGTGAGTGTTCCTCGTCCTGGGCCTCGTGTGGAGTGAACTGCTGTTCGAGGCTGCACGCGATGATCTCTGCCCTGTCCGCGGCCTTGTAGCGCAGGAGGCCGTCCTGCCCGAACAGGGGGCGCGTGGGGTTGGGCTCCACTGATAGCTGCCTACAAAGGCAATCAGTGAAGCCTGGCTGTCTTAAATGTGGATAAGATGGTTCTCCCACGCGTCTCCCCTGTGTTCCCACAGGGCGGCCTTGAGGTGGTTGGTGAGGCGGTTGTATGCGGTCTTGTCTCGGGGGTGGCGAGTTCTTTTCCAGGTCCACATGGCCCCGCGCTTCTCCTCAAGCAGTCTCCGGAGCGGTGCGGGAAGGGGGTCCCTCCGCCCGGAGTATGGTTTGGTGCTTGAGGTGCACCAAAGCGCGGCCCGGATGGACCTGGCGAGATCCTCGGCGGCAGCGTCGACTTTCTCTGGGGTGTGGATTACGGCTGGCCGGTTGTAGTGTTGCAACTCTGAGACGTAGGCGTCCCAGTTGGTGGTGGTCTTCGGTCTGCGAGGGTTGACCATCGCCGCGGGTTCCCTGAACACCAGCAGCACCATCGGTGGTCGGATGGTAGGTCTGGCAGGACCTCTTGCGTGGGGGGAGCCCTCAGTACCCTGTATATCACAACGTCCAGCACGTTGTCGGCTTGGCGCCCCGAAGGATCCAGCCTGGTAGGCTCTCGGGGCCGGCTATGTCGTACTGAAACGTGCTGGCGTCTTGGAATAGAAGCTCCCCCGCGCGGTCGCTGCTAGCGCAGTTCCATGGCGGGTGCTTGGCGTTCAGGTCTCCCGCGATGATGGTGGGTGTGTGAGGAAGAAGAAGCCCACGAATTTCTTCCACCCGGAAATTCGTGGGGCCTGCAGATCCTGGAGGGCGATAGGCCGCGTAGAGGCGCATCTCCTGTCCGCCGACTTGGACATCAACACCGTGGGCGTAAACGGTGTTGAGTCCTTTCGGCTCGACGAGTTGATGCACCACCGACCTCTTCACCAGAACAGCAAGTCCCCGGTAGACCATGCCCGCCGGCGAGACCTCATCTTGCCGGTACACAAAGTACCCCGGGATCTTGAGGGCGACAGATGCTTTTAGAATGGTCTCGCTTATCAGCACGACATCGACTTGCTGCTCCTTGACGAAGAGGCGTAGCAAGCCTATCTTCCCTGCTAAGGATTGGGCGTTCCAATGAACCACCCTCAACGGCTTATCCATTGAAGAGGATGGACTGTAGCATACCTGTGGTATCTATTTTGCCTGCCCTCACTCGCTGTGCGAACAGCGAGAGTAGGGCAGCGAGCTGGTTCCACTCCTCGTCACTGCTGACGGTGGTGGAGGTGGCTGCAGTCACCCTTGCTTTGGTCACCGGAGGAGGATCCTGCTTCTTCTTCCTTCTTCGCCTCGGGTGCTTTGTGGTATTTGCGCTCTTGTCCGCCGGGCTGTTGGCTTTCGCCATCAGCGTGGTCGTTGCCGACTCGGACACCTGGTTGGGGTGGGCAATCAGCTGTGAAGGGCCTGTCTTGGGAGGTAGGCCCGTCCTGCGGTTGCGCACCTCCCGCTTGTACACGGGGCATGCGGGGCTGCTGGCAGTATGCTGCCCCTGGCAGTTGGCGCAGGACGGGAGTTGCTCCCTCGGCCTTGGGCACTCGTGCGCACGGTGACCGCCACCGCACCGCACGCAGGCCACCGGCCTGTGGCAGTTCTGCGAGCTGTGGCGGAACCCCTGGCATCGGTGGCACTGCGATGGGCCCTTCTTGCCCCTCCAGGGCTCAACGACTACTCCGGGCATGAGAAGCACCTCACTGACGGCATACGCGGCCTGTGTGGTGGCTGGTGACTTCTCCACCTCCGCAAAGAAGATGCACCCCAGTCTGCCCGTTCGGGCCCGGATGTGCTTGGCGCACTTGACCGGCACTCCCTTGTCGGTCAAGCCCTGCGTTATCTCCTCTGCGGTCGGTGGGAAGGCCACGAATGGCCACCTTCAGTGGTCTCTGGTTGGGCGGTGCGATGGCGTAGTACGGCGCCTTCTCCTGCCCGAGGTCGTAAGATATGTCTGGATGACCTGGAACTCCTGGTCATCCTTAGGCATAAATTGGAAGCCCTTACCATAGGGCCGTCCGTTGGAGACGTGGCCAAGTTTGGCAGCCAGCTCTTTGAAGTGGGCCGTCCAGTTCTCTAAACGATCCACCACGAACACCGGCTGCTTCTTGGCGGCGCTGTTGGCGGTTGATGCAGTTGCCGGAGTCGCCTTCGGCTTCGGCTTCGGTGTCGGCGCTGCTACCAGTACGGCGGCTGCTGTCATTGGTCTTGGTGGTAGTGCGGGAGCGGTGGGTATCTCCTTTTACTTCAGTGCAGTGGTTGTTGGTTGAGTTGCCTGGGCGGGTGCGGTTGTGCTTCCCCTGAGAGGAAGTGGGGAGGGAGTTCCCCTATAGGCGGCTCGTTTGGGGGGCAGGGAATCGCAGGAGGATGAAAGGTCCTCCTGTACGTCCTTCCTCCCATACTGAGATGTGGCTGTCCACCCGTTTGCTCGGCGGGCTGTTCCCTCGGTCTTCCTCGCGTGCCCTTTTCTTGGGGGTGGTGATGCTGAGGGATGGTTCGGCAGTGGTGGCGGTGGTGGTGGCGGTGCATGTGGGTGTCTGCGGCGTTTCTTCTATGAATAGGTCCGGCCACATAGCCTGCACTGCGTGTAGTTTGGCGAGGTCTTCCTGGGACACGTCTTCCCTCCTCCTCGCTCCCAGGAGGACGTCCATCACCCGGAAGTAGGCCTCAACCCAGCGCTGCTCTCCCTGCGTCAGGGCGCCCTCCTTACGAAGGGTCTCGAACACGTGGGCATCCCCCTCGTGTTTCCTTCGCTGGGACTGCAGATCCAGACGATCCTCCACTTCCTTGGGTGGTGGTGATGGTGGTGGTCGTGGTGGTGGCGGCGGCTTAGGCGTCATCTTATAGGGTAGGCTGTCACGTGGCGCCTAGACGTGGTGGTTGATGCCAGTCCCCGAGCAGTCAGAGTCGGGGCTTGGCGCTGGTGCCAGACCGACTCTTTCCACTCGACGAGGGCACCACCACGTCGGCTTTCTGATAAAGACAATCCCCTCACGAAGTTAACCTACGCGGTCGACACAATTAAAATGTATTAAGGTGCGGTCAAACAGCCGGCGTGCGCGGGGCGTGCGCGTGTCCCGCCTGTGTTGTAATGTACCGAATTGTATGAGAGCGTTCACACAGCCGGCGGCAGCGGGGCGGGCACGCGCTGCCGCCGGCGGGTGTCAAGCTCCGCTTTGCTGACGCATGCGTGATACGAACGACATTATATAAAAAACCGCGGTCACAGGCATAGAAATTTGTACGCGTCTTGATGGCCGTTACGACAACCAGTGACGACTTTCTACTAGACTATCGGCACATAGATATTTCTAGAGCAATTGAAATAAAGATGAGATTTATTTTCCATATAATAGGCACGAGCAATGTGTTATCACTATTGCACAAGGCTATTGCAAGTGATCGTAAGTTTCAATGGCCAGTTACCATAAGGCGCGCCATATGCTTGCTAGCCATCATAGTAGCTAGCCAAATAATAGTGAGTTTGAAGAGAAGTTGAGTTTTGTGTAGAGTAAAGAGATTGCCGTGTTCTAATAGAATTGAGTGAAGTATTAATAAGCTCTATTTTAGTATTAATTTCATTCTTTAATTCAATATTATTATTCGGTGATTATGAATACTTTGTTATTATAAGTTTAGCTTATGTTTTACGAGATCTATTATATGCCATAAAATTTATTTCCAATGTTAATTGGATATGCCTACTAATGTTTTAAAGCCATAACAACTACTCTGTAGTATACTAACCATAGAACACATATTTACATAAATAAGCATATATTTCTTTATAGAAATTGACATTCAGAATACGTCACATTGAGGTTAAAAAAAAAAATATAAAAATATGTCAAATATAATATAATACATACCTATATACTTAAATATGTCGCTCTATAGATGGAGCGTTTCGGTTACGCGTCTGGAATTCAAAGGTGCAAACAGTTGACATACAATATCACAGTGTCAGAAAAATATATAAAGAACTATTTTCTTATTTATTGCTAAACAGTCTTGAGGATGCTTTATGTGGAGGCGAACACAGTTCAATGCATATTGTTTGTTTAAAGCCTATGTCGAGTTGGAGTACTATTTTGTAATTATTTTATTATTCTACTATAATATAATATAAAATTCTACACATACACACAACACCATCTAGCCCAAACTAAGCAGAGCTTGTACTATGGGTACTAGACAATGGATAAACATATTTACATATATACATATATACTATATTTTTTTGTAAATACATACATATTATACATAGAAACAACCAGACCAAGTCAAACATCCATGTTCATACACACAAATGTTTGACTTGTGCGGGAATCGAACCCGCGACCTCAGGCAGTCGGTTACACATACCACTACATCATCGAGGCTATACTATATTGTATTAGGTTCTTACAAAGATGTGTCAAGCCTTTTGCGTTAATTAAGCTGTTATATTTAGAATTAACTTATTTTTTTATTGTAAATATTATTATTAAAATGTCTTAGCTCAGACAAATTGCCAGCCTTTCTCTTGAACCAATAGCGTCTCCAATTTGTGTCAAGTTTATTTATTTTCGCTTCTATTAAGCCATATATATGCTCAAAACAATGTTGAAATATCCCAAAATAGGCATAAAATGTGTCCTCGTGTGTTTATAACTCTTGACACAGCGTATGATATTTTCCTTACATACGACGTGATTGATTCAATACTGAATCCATATCCATTTGCGCTTTTTAAAATTAGCTATTGCAAACATAAGCAGAGCCGCGTCCACGTCTGAATCGCTCGACATCAATAATTAAAATAGG
The DNA here is from genome assembly GCA_963675205.1 of Catocala nupta. NCBI lineage: Eukaryota > Metazoa > Arthropoda > Insecta > Lepidoptera > Erebidae > Catocala > Catocala nupta. Next base: position 27,883,696 of record OY776091.1, on the reverse strand, counting down.
CACTAGGCTTTCTATCGCTGTCCTTTCTCACGCTCACTTAGGCTCTCGCGCTGTGATAATTATGTGTTTCTGGACTAAAAGTCTTGCCTGGATTTTGAGTAGGTCAGCGCGACGTGTATACACTTCGATGACTGTGACAGCGGCTTTATATTATAGTATTCTAGGTCGTACTGCGCATGCGTTAAACCACGCCGAGCATGGCGTGAGCGGGGCGGGAGTGACGTCACCAAAACGCGGCGGGCCGGCGGCGTGCCTGCCGCCGGCTCGACGCGTTTTGGTGACGTCACGCGTGTGCGTTAAATAAATATAAAGCTACCAACCCACAGCGACCACGATTACTGAAATAATATCTTTAATGATAATATTATGTAATGAAGGCCGAAATAGAAATATAGATAAAATAGAGTTTATTGATCAAATTTTAACTTAAATATATATGTTTGTTAAATTATGCTCATCATCTCATTTTGTCTGGGCCGGGAATATGTTCGGTTTATTAACCTCATAAGTTACCGCGTCAGCAACATACTGCGCCCGCGTCAGCGCATTACAATACATGTACATTTATTTGTTTGAATTATTCTCTTTTTAATAAGTCATTATCAAGATAAACCCGTGAATCAAGAAAGTCATATTCAAAATCATCAAGGATTTTTCATTTAACAAGATATCAGGTTTGCCGTTCGGCAACAACAAGGCAACCGCACGACACTCTTTTTCTATGAGTGTAAATATCTAATACATATATATAAATGTATGGCTGTAGGCCATATTGGTTCAAATGGGTTATCTGGACACTCACATACCTAACTTTTGCATCCCTGTTCCTTTGTTTCATAAATACATTGTAGTCCAATAATTCCAAAGTACAAAATAAGTAAATTTACTGATATTTAAACAGTTGCGAATGATGATCATGGGGAAAAAACAGGAAGCATTAAAAATAATACTTCTTTTTAATTCATAATACTGCTATATAACCGACAGTATAATACGACCCTCACACATTAATGTTACATGCTATGTTTCATACAATATAAAAGTATACATTTCATATTAATATATGTATATTTTATGGAGGTAATATTTCTTTATTTGTGTATAAATCTCATAGTAGTAACTAATGAAAAATGTCAAATAAAATGTTATTATTTTCAATTGACACGGTATGTTATTTTCATTTCATACTATTTTCAATTAGCTTATAGCGATACAGTGTGTTGAAAGCTTTATACCACGCATGCGTAATACGCGCGCCGAACGTGCGCCCGCACCGCGCCGCGCTGCGCCGGTCCCGCGCCCGCCCCGCGCCCGCTCTAGCGCTGGCTGTGTGAACGCTTTCATATAGTTCAGTACATTACAACACGGCGAGACACGCGCACGCCCCGCGCACGCCGGCTGTTTGACTGCACCTTTATTATTTAATAATAAACTATTGAGTCTATAGTTTACGGCGCCCGAATGTTGGCGGTTGGTCGCGCGATGGGTCCGTCTGCCTCGACAGTCGTAGCCGTCTGAATGAATCAGCAATACAGAGAATGGGTATTTATAAGACAATCCGTCCAAAGGTCAAAACAATCAGTCCGAGTGGTGGGGGTTAGAACACGTGTTCTTTTGATCGTTCGATTGCACGTGTTGCTTTGATCGTCACATAGTACTTACAAGTAATTCTTAAAATAATTAATTTATAATAGTTAATTATTCTCTTAGAAGAGGCTTGCGTCCAGCAGTGGAACAGCTTATATACAGGACTTATGTTATTATACAGGGTGTCCGGTAATTAATGGATAACCTGGAAATGTCTTATAGTGGAACTGATGGCCGTTCAGGAAAAAATATGAAAAAAATTCTATCCTAACTACTACCTTTTTATTATGTCGGACTCGCCGGGGTAAAAGACAGATGGAATAATAAAGTAAAGTACCTCCCGGAATACCGACTAAACCTATCACGGTTTTCCTTAACTCAACCACTATCGACGGGGCCGCGCGAATCGCTTTCGCATGCGGTCGCGACCCCGCCGAGGTTACGGCCCGCCGTGTGAAACGGCAGGCCACTACACAAAGAGACCTACCCAAAGGACTCACTCTAAAAATTCCCTACTGTCTCCCCCCTAGAGGGGAGACGGACTCGAAACAGAGGCGCGCGTGGGAACACGCACGCCGCTTCTCGGACCTGGTGCTGAACGGATGGCGGGCATGCCCACAAAGCCCGCCACCCGCCACCTCAGGGTGGCTGGAGGTCATCGCGCGCCGTCCGGCGCCCGGCTCTGCGGTTGGGGAGAGGGTTTGAACGCTCCCTCTCCCGCTCCGCCACCTCCTTGATGGAAATCACTTCCTCGCAGAAGGAGGCGACGGCGTTCCACGACCTCTCACTCCGGACCATAGATTGAACTACGGCCGGGAGCAAGAGGGCAACCGATCCGACTGCCGCGATCAAATCATGGCGCTGCGATGCTCAGGCGGGGTAAACCGCCAAAGTGTGCAGCGCCGTGTCCTCTACAACGTCACGGCAGTCGCCGCAGTGGTGACAACCGGGCGTCTCATGCCGGCGTATACGACACAGGAACCGGCCAAAACAACCGTGGCCAGTCAGTACCTGTGTCAGCTGTAAGGTGAGGGCGCCATGCCGCCTCTCCAGCCACTCCTCAAACACGGGACTTACCGCCACCATCGTGGCGTGCCCGATCCTAACTACTACCTGAGATATGTGTTTTTTTAATTATCATGTATAACTTTCTTGTATACTACGACCATATATAAATGAAATTCATTGGTTTTTTGTTGTTTTATTATTAAAAACTAATTATGCTAATAGATAGACAGTCAAAAGTTTAATATAAACTTTTTAATGTATATATATTTTTATTAATATTTTAATTTTTTTTTTTCTGAACGGCCTTCAGTTCTAATATAAGACATTTCAAGGTTATCCATTAATTACCGGACATCCTGTATATAAAATATAATATAATAATATCAATAAAATAACTAAATAGTATAAATTAATTATTGATTAATAATTTAAATTAAATTAAAATATTATTATTAATAATCAATAATAATAATTATTAAAAATAATATTTTAATATATATAATAATTTTTTTTTTCTCCTCTGGGACAGTCGTTATCTCATCATGAGACTAACGCGATATCGGAGGGTACAGTACACTAGCTTTAAAACTATCACCTTCGCCTTGTGATATAAACAAAAAATGTATCACCAGGTTAAATTAAAGCGCACAAACCGCAGGGCAGCTTGTGGCGAGCTGAATGTGAGTGGCGACACTGCGGTCCTGAATGCCTCAGAGAGTTTGTTAGGGCCTCATCCCCGGCTTGCCGTTAGTGGTTGGCTGGGGTGGAACTTCAACAGCGCCCGTAGGACTCTCAACTCTGGCTTGCCTTGGTCGGCCGGTCGGAGGGGGGCCGCTAGAGCTATATGCTTGGGGGTGGAAGTGTCATTTTCAAGGGCATAACTACGGGGAAACCCGCTCCGGGTCTCCGTTGTCACGAGACCCGTGATGGTGAAACCGGCGCCGCACCGCTCGACACCCCTAGCCACTCGCACCGGTGTTGCCCTCTGCTGCTGGCTTGTATACCTATAGTGGCTATTCAGGGGGCCCATCTAGTGAGTTGGCGAGTCACCGTCTGCCCATTGCATTGATGCTATAAGAGTATTCAGGGCAGACGCCGTTTTTCATCCATAGTTAGCAATATACCGGTCCACCAAACACCCATACATATAGCCCATATATTAGAATCCATACGTAGCAATAGTCCTACGCCTGCTGCGGCTAGTGCCGCTGTAGGTGTTCCATCACACTTTTGATTAAAACTCTCGAAGGGCCTCTTCACGTTGGACCCATGTCTCCGTGTAAGCCTCCCAAAGGGCCAGGTATTTTCTAATATAATATGTTAGAAAGTACCTGTGATAAGAGAAATATAATAATAATATATTATATATTGTAAATAATGATATGTAAAATAAATTGTATTTTATAATATGTGTAAACAATTATTTTCATATATTTTCACAAAGCTCAAAAATATTATAATATATATTTATTTTTGTGGTCAGTCTTTGACATTTATTTGATTATGTAGTATTAAGTATTTTTAGTACCGGTATCAGTGCCTCAGTTCAATTTAGGATTGTCATAATCGAATTTGGTGCTGTCTAAACGAAATCTAAATTTACTTCGATGAATCAGCAGAAACACGAAATTTCTTTTGCCACAAACGCACCGTTTGCGTTGAACAATAATTTGACGCTATGCCACCATCGCACCGTTTGCGTTCAGGTAGTCGATTTCTTTTTAAAAGAAGTACTAAAAATGGCAGTAGGTTAGGGTAGGTTAGGTTTTCTTTTCACGTGTAGAAACACTGATGGTTCGTGACTGTCAAATTCATATCAAGTGTAAAAAAGGGTAAATATGTACGGTGATTTTACCTGAAATTTTTTGGACGTTATACTCGTTTATATTCTAACTCAATTTGTAAGCAAAAGTAATAGTTCATAATACAATATATCCTACTTTACATAGTGTTTTGATGGGGGAACAGCATGGTTTTGTACGAAATAGATCATGTATCAGTAATCTTTTAGTTTTTACCTCTTACTTGTTCGAAGGTATTGATAATAACCAACAAATTGACGCGGTATATACTGATTTCCAAAAAGCTTTTGATAAAGTGGATCATGAACTTCTTTTGAATAAGATTGCGTACAACGGCATTAGAGGTGAACTTCTCCGGTGGTTTATTTTATATATATCAAATAGGACACAGAAGGTCGTAATTAATGGCTTTGAATCTGCATACATTTCCGTTACTTCCGGAGCCCCGCAAGGCTCAATTCTGGGTCCTTTGTTATTTATTTTATTTATCAATGACATCAAAGATTGTTTTAAACATTCCAATATTCTTTTATATGCTGACGATTTGAAAATCTACAATAATAACGTTATGGGTAGTGTATTTTTTAGTTTTAAATGTATTTTTAAGCATCGATTGTTAATACATAATATACTACTGTTTGTTTTCCTTAATAAAATAAAATAAAATAAAATAAAATATTTTATTGTATCTACTATTATATTTAAATAGAAATATATCACATGAACGCAAGCAGTGCGTTCAGTGGCACAGGAGTGCGGGTCTTGGTTGGTACGGTTTATGCATGACTAACAAAAGCAAATACAACATTTGAATATTCTTGCAGAGGACGTCTGTTATTATTATATAATATTTATTATCACTGCAATCATAATATTTATAATTTTTGACTATTTCAAAATAGTATAGTGTGTGTATAATACACCTCTCCCTTCCGGGAAAGAGATGTATTTATATTATTACGAAAGTTATTTTATCTTTAAAGATATTTACAGGCATACATTCCAGAAAAAGGGGGAAAATTCAGACTGAAAGAGACACGTTTATTTGATCACACAATTACAATTAATTTACGGCGAAATCAGTGTTGGACATTTATGGAAAAGCTGCCATGATGAGTTTAACGGTAGCATATGTATATAGAATTGGACTGAAATTTCCTCCTTTTAGCTTCGTCTGAGGATCTCATAGACAAAAGTGAATAGGTACGTGCATCATGCTTGGCACGTATTTTTTCTTTTATGATTTTTATGTAACGCTTGACATACGACGGGGATATATGAATACTCAAAATACAATTTCAAAAGCAAGTTCTGATGTCTCCTCAGCCTAGGAGAGATAACAAGACTGAAAAAATCCTGATGTTTCTCCTAGGGGGACCATCAGGGGAGACACGAGACCAAAGGGCATTACACAAAGTAGGTATGGAGCCAAATGTAAGATTTGAAACTCTCCATCCACTTTGCATTAGGTGAATGTTTGTGTACCAGGCTATTGATAGGTGCAATTGAATCTCGTCTATTTGTAATAGAAAAAGATCTGGCCATCTACGTTCTATTCGTACGAAAAAGGCGATCAAAGCAGTGAAGGAAAAACTCGAAGAAATCCTGTCCGAGAGCAAAAGATTTTATCTCGGGAAATAAATATAGCACCTAGAATCATGTCGCGTATTTTAAAAGATTACTGAGGACTTGTAGTCTATTTGAGACGCACTGGTCATTATTTAACTGATAATTTAAAAGTGAATAGGGTGGTGCAATTTTGGTTATGAGGCTTCCTAAGCCTGTTAGCAGGACGCAACTAAGTTAAACATGTAGTGCATCTCTTTCGCTCTTAGCGAGTTTTTGAATCATAAATGAAGAAAGTTGTGATTACATATCTTTTATTATTTTCTCTATATATACATACAGAAAATAACGATCACTAAATTATTGAGGTTTCATTTAGATTTTTATTAGCCCATATGACTTAAATAGCCTGACCTGTTGGTCGTCGTGAGTTCGATTTTCAACTTGGGTATACGTTTGTGTAATGAACATAATATCTAGATGTTTGCCTTGAGTTTGGATGTCCGCGTGTTGTATGTATGTATTTACGAGAAACAGTTAGATGGTCAAGTATGATAATATGTTCAGAAAATTTGTTTATTATTACATACATACATAATAACTTCACGTCTATATTACCGTGAAGGGTGAAGGCAGAAGAGTGATTACCATATTTGTCAGCAAAGTGTGGTCTTAATGTAATAGGGGGCATTAGGGGGTGAGCCAATAGCCATGTACCGGGCACAAGTCCACACTCCGTCTTGCTACTACTTACAATTTATTATGAATATAATAGTAACACTTTAGCGGACCCAGGAATCGAACCCGAGACCTGATGATTAGCTGTCGCATATAGTTACCACTGGACCAACCAAGCAGTTATTTGTTATTTTTTTTTCTGTATTTTTCAGCAACGTCTGAGTCAGAATCGTCTAATTTGAGTGAAAATTTAGAAGCCAGTAATCCAGAATGCAGAACTGGAAATATAGTCATTGTAAAGGGTGTTATCTGGAGTTTTGTTGAAGTAGTGTTAAGTCAGAAAGAGTTATTATTTTTTTTGGTATATTATATGCTATGACTCTTCAGGAACTTCCAGAACGATGATCCTACTGGAATACTACTTCTGATGGAATATATCCTCCTGAAAATTTCGGACAAAGGTTTGGAATGAGTCGTCAAAGATTTGAGACAATTCTCATGGCACTGCACTTCACTCAACCTTCAGATCTTGATGATTCTGACAAATGGCGTAACGTCAGGACTTTAGTAACAATGTTGAACGATAAACTAAAACATATCATCCGACCTGGCTCAAAAATTACTGTAGATGAGTCCATGTTCGCCTGGTACGGAAGAGGCGCGTATTTCAAAGAAGGTATGCCGGCAGTTATGAAAATTAAAAGCAAACCGAAAGGAGTTAGTTGGGTGTGAAGTAAAAACAGCGTGTGACAGCGGCACAAATATTATGATCAGGATGGGAATAAATGAAGACAAAGAATCAATGAGTGCAAAGAAATGGCAAAGGAAACTCGGCACAGGGACTCTGAGATTAACTGAGCCATGGCACGGTTCAGGGAGAATAATAGTTGAAGGCTCATGGTTTGTTGCGGTCAAAAGAGCTGTGGAATTATTCAAAGTCGGAATGTATTTCATTGGATTAGTAAATACAGCACACAGTTTTTATCCTGCGTCTGAGATGGCTGTAAAGTGTCCACCAAGTAAAGGAGCGTATATTGTAAATACAACAGAAAAAGACTCGGTGCAGCTCATTGTCTGTGCATGGAGAGACAAAAATATTCATAAGTTTATTGACTATTGTGAAATGACATTGCCTGGTCAGCCATCACGCAAAAGAAGATGGGTTGATGATGGAAATAAATTTTCAAAGAAGTCGATGGGCATAAATTAGTAGAGAAATATTTTGAAGGTTCTGCGGCTATTGATATTCATAATCATATTAGACGGGACGGATTGGCATTGGAGAAAGCTTGGGGTACATATAAATGGGAACACAGAGTATATGCTTCAGTTCTAGGCATAATCAAATGAATAATATTTAGTTTATAACAATTTCTTTCGCTCGGAATACGACCAAGTGTCTCACAGGTGGTTTACTACCAACTTAGTATTAACTCTGACCGGCGATAACGCTGATGATCAACTACAAAATGAGCCGTCACTTCATGAGAACATCGCTGTTAAGGGAGAACACATTCTTGAGCCCTTGTCAAAATTGGATGAAAGAAAGAGAGTTCAAAGAAAATGAATAGTTTGCTCACGAATTCACAAGAAGCAATAGAAAGCGAACTATTTTTGTAAGACATGTGGTCCACGCTGTGTTTTATGTTCTCCTCAGACAGCAAGAACTTGCTTCACCTACCATATCGTGCATGGAATCCAAGCGTGAGTTACGCTTGTGGCAGTGTGCGTCCTTTTTATATTCCCTAATTATAAAATAACGAGATTTTCATTATTTAGTTTTTTATTTATTTTCCACTTAGCCTCGAAACGCACCAGCATCTATCTTTTAACTATAGTAGAAAATGTTATCCACCCCTGCGTAATTTTATCACGCATGGAAATTAAGTACTGCCAGAAGGACAACCTCTTCTGTTCATACAAATACTGCAACAAAATTAGTACTGCCAGCAGGACACACTTCTGTCGGAACGTCCTTCCAGAAGCTCCTTTCTGTAGGACATGGGTTTGGACGTTCTATCAATAAAGACATAATATGAATAATATTGTGTGGCATTTGTTAACACGGAAAAGTTGCGACTTACAAATTAATATAGATCATGCCTTAAATTGTAGTAAAGTTTGATAATAGTAGTGTTAAAGCTCAAAATTATGTAATAAAAGTTTTAAAACACACAACGCAACAAAATCCGTATAGAGTAGTTTAATTTCAATGTATAACATTCGCATAAACGTAATAATAATGATGTCAGCTCTATATTAAACTGTCCCACTGCTGGGCACGGGCCTCTTCACACTGTGAGAAGGGTTAGGTCATAATCCACCACGCTGGCCTAGTGCGGGTTGGCAAACTTCACATATCTTCAAGAACATTATGGAGAACTCTCAGACATGCAGGAAGAAAAACATCGTGATCGTGAGAAAGACTCTCACGATCACGATGTTTTTCTTCACCGTTAGAGCAAGCGATAACTAACTATTTAATACGCATATAACATCGAAAAGTCAGATATGCGCGCCTTGGGTTCGAACTCGAGACCTCGTAAATACTATTAAACAAACTCACATTCGCATTATCTTAGTTAGGCTATTATGAATATGAAATGTTTATGTTCCTCGAATTCCACTATTACGGAGTTATTTGCCTCAATTTAGATAAATGTAGATAAATTATGCGTAAAATATTTTGATAGCCATGTTTATAAACCTATACTATTGTAATAAGCCTACTGTACGAAAACAATTTATGTTTGTGAAAACAATAATTTCTATATTCGTTATATATATGTGTTTAAAAAGTATATGTGTAAGTATATGTATAATCTATACCAAAAAGAAGCTTTGTCTGTACATTAAACAAATAAAAAAAATCTATTTTAGATAATGTGATTAAGGGTTTCTGTTTTTTTTTGTTATTTACCTTTATTTTACTTTTCTTTTTATATTTGTTTTTACTTTATATCTGTGTGTTTGTTTAATGTTCCCGCAAAATTTATATATTGAATGGATTTTAATGCGGATCTCACAATTTTATAGCTTGGGTCTCAATTTATAATATAAGTAACGTTTCATCTTCTTTGGGCTAGAGTTATAGTGCATAGTGTGATCAGCGTAAATCACATAACATTACTACAGTTATATATTATGTTCTGTGTTATGCGGACTAAGTCGTCGGCTAGCAATAATTTTGTAAACAGTTTATTACTTAATTTTTACTTTTTTATTGAGTTTACCAGCTTTTTCTGTTGAAAATTACTAAGTTACTCGTTAAGGCTATGAGCTTAGCTAAATGCTTGTGTTACAAGTGCACGTATAGCGCATCAGTTTAGGTGGTTAACCTTGCTCCTGACATTGCACTGAGTCTTGTGGGTTCGATCCCTGCACGAAAAAAAAGTTTGTGTGAATAGTTGTTTCGAGTTTGGATGCTCTTTGTGTCTGTTGTTGGAATAGCAGCGATAGACTAGTGTCAGACCGGAATGCCACATAGAGGTTTTAAATTCGATCCCAAGGCAAGCAATTCTGACTTTTCAAAGTTATTGAAGGAAAATATCGTGAGGAAACGTGCGAATCTGAGAGTTCTCCATAATGTTCCAGCCAGCGTAGTGATCTATGATCTAATCCGACCTCGGCAGTCAGACAGCTTACATGCAGGTCAGATATTATTATTATATTATTTTAGCACTAATTTATATTTTTTTCTATTTCAGAGTGTTATAGTGGTACCAGAGCGAGCATCGCTAAAATACGTAAACGAAAAATATTTCTCAAATGCCACCTTTAATGAGCGAAGATCTAGCAAAAGGGGCATATATGTACTAAACATATCTGGATATATAAACATTCAATACGACAATAATGTGATGGTCAGTATATTTTAAACTATATCTATACTAGTCTATACTCATACTTTAATATATTTTTTTTATACAACTAACGCGGCAAGCATGCATACCTGATGGTAAGTGGTCACCGTAGCCAATGGACGCCTGCAATACCAGAGGCATCACTTGCGCGTTGCCGACCCTTTAAGTCAAAGTCAAAGTCAAAAATTATTTGTCATTTAGGTCACAAAGTAACACTTATGAACGTCAAAATATATGGGTATGTGAGTTTACTAAGTTACTGAAGCTACATTTAGGTTAGTTGCTAGGTTCAGGCAAAGGGTTGCACCTATGGGAAGAAACCTGCAAGAAACTCACGGCCACTCTTTTAAATCGCCAATTAAATATAATTTCAGTATTTTACAACTCAGATTAACAAGATGTTTAGGAAAGGAAGGGGCAAGGAGAACGAGCGGGAAGGGAGAAAGAGGGTGATTGGACCTCCGACATTCTCACTCACCGAACGAAACATAACAGTAGGAATACTGCTATTTCACGTCGATATTCTGTGAGAGGGTAGTCCTTCCCCGGTCGAGCCGGCCTATTTGTGCTAAAATCAGCGAGGCTCTACTACTCAAAAATCATTTAATATTATAAAACACCAAGATTAGGAAAATGTGCTATATTTATTTTCTTTTAAAACAGTTTCACATAATAGTCTTCGAGCATAGTTCAAAATACAACCAATACATCCGAACTTTCATCGAGTTTCACTACAAATTGTGTGATATGATCAACAAGGACAAACTATTTGGGAGTATTTTCAGAAAGCTGGATGCGGTACAGTGCCCCATACTACCGGTAAATGTATTTTTATTTATCAACTGTCAACAACAAAGTTGCAGGTATATCTATGAGAGTATCAGTCAACTTAGGCTCAATCACTTAGCTATTACTCATAGGGTCAGCTCAGAATGCCAGCCATGCTTTGATCAGACTTATACTTTGTGTGACCAGGTCTGGTACCGGTCAACAATAATGGCCTCTCCTTCTAAGCTGTATGTTACAACGAAGAATTTTCTGACTCAACATTCGATCATACCGAGGAGTAATACCTAACACAATAACTACAATATTGTATGTGCCATTTGTAAATTAAACTAAGAATTACTCGACAAGAATTTTTTTCGAAGATGATTATCTGCCCTTAGCTATCGCTATTGGCATTGATTGGTTTGCCACAAGAATAAAATACTATTAGACATAATGTAAATATGACAATGGACCATCTAAGTTCTCTAAGTTGTCAAATGAATGGACCAAATTATGACTAGTTTAATTTCATTGACATTAACAAGTTCGTTACTAATTATTTATAATCGAAAAAAGGTAGATTTTACGGTTTGTTACGCATTTGCCCCAACATTACGTCCCACGCTCCAAAATGTTTCTAATTTGCCCGTCTTTTTAAATTATTCCTATTTAGTCCTACCTTTTTGGGTTAGCAAAAAAAACATGTCTTCAAATTATTTAAAAATGTTTCGTTTTCGAGCTCGTGATTTCTTGCAATCATAAGCCAAGAGTTATGCTGAGAGAACAATGAGGTATTTTAAAATAGTTTTCGACAGATGGCACAACAAAAATTTCATACAAAATAAAACAGGGACAGAAAAGGAATATAATATGGGACGAAAAAGGAATGACATTTAGAAATTAATATTTATTTTAATTCAGGGGCATATACGGAACATTTTTGGGATGAATGCTTATTTCTACGTTTGGGATGAAACACGAGGGACGAATGCTGAACAAACTTATTTTACCGGTAATTTTAAGCGACAGATAGCCAATAATTTGGCATAACAGCTTGCCTTTATTGAGCAACAAACTATCAATGACATTTTAATCCTGACACATAATTATTACCATACTGGCAATAATAATCAAGTTTTAAATTTTGTCATGCCATATTCTGATATGAATGTAAAATGTGATAATAAAGAAATTCTTTTGCACTAGCCCTAAATATGAGGAATAGCTTGTGTAGAATTTAATTATTGTTAGATGATTATATACAATTAAAAGAAAATTGTCTTAATGCTGGTATTAAAGTAAATTCGGTATAAGATTAAATAGAAGATAAAAATGCATAGGACTGAACTGCTTTCCCCTCACAGGCTGTTTCTGTATATGCAATATATTTTCATTTGAATGTAAGTTGACGTGTCTGTAATTATTTTTATCGATAAACTATGTAGGTATATTAAATAGTTCATTGTTTCGTTGTTACATGCATTTAGTAACCACGCACACACGATTTCATATACATATTTTACACTATAATACATTGTTATACAATTGGCGATTGAAGAGAGTGTTCATAAGTTTCTTGCCTGCTTCATCTCATGAGACCTCTACTCATTGAACTATTCCTTGTTCATTATTAATTTAATTTTTTTTGAAATTATTGTCCTGTCCTAATAAAAACTAAAATTATTTTATGAAAGTAAAATATTTGAATTTGAACAAATATTTTAATGCTCCATGTTTATATTTCAGGGACCATTATCATGGACAAATGTGACTTTACCAACAGATTTCAACTTCGAAATTCCGTTCGAGAGGGCCAAAGCTGAACTGAAACTCAAAAACGTATTAGAAAATGAACTTATAGGCATAGCGGAACTCTATATCTACATACAAAAAAGAAAACGCACATGATCAGAATAATTTATCTTCTTTCAAATTTTAAGTTTATTTCTTTTCATTATTTTATGCTAGAATTTATATTTGTAAAAAACACATATTCTTCGTGGTCTTAAGACGTAATTCGGGGTCAACACAATAATTGCATATTATTGTGTGGACCCTGAATTACGTCTTAAGACTGCTCACGAAATTTTCCATCAGCGCAAAATTTTAATTTCTATTTTTCAAATGTAAGGTTTATTTCTTGGATTTTTGGAAAGCTTGTGATGGGCTTTCTTGAAAAATATATATTTGTAGTTTTTAGGTTATAATACTAAATGCTGAACAGTATAGTAAGAACTGGACAGAGTATAATCAAGTCAAATAGGTCCACCAGTTTGGGAGATACCAAACCACAGACATATTAGTGTAAAATGTAAAGTTTTGTTTAATTTCTAAGGCCATAATCGTTGATTAGTCTGATAGGGCCTGGTGCTATGTGTTTGGCAACCCAGGCATCGTATTGCTACTGAAAATTTGCTCCTGAAAGAAAGGTCAGTCCTACAATCACAATTAATTTACTTGCTGTATAGCTGACTAGTGACAATTCACCTCATTAATTATGTCTGTGTAAATACCGTGACTCTGCGCCGATTTATACTTAAAAGTTTATGTAAACGTTTATTTAAATGTTTGCTATTTATTATCGAATAAGTCGGTATTATAGACAGAATACATTAAATATCGGTGCGTATATAAATTATTGTTATTATAGAGCCAATTATTATTTCGTCAACATAGTAGTCTATATGCTGGAAATAAGTAAAATTGTTGCTATAATGGATATAGAATGAAAAATATGTCTAACTAAAAGATAAATATTTATTACTTATGTGTGTTTATATGTCGTTTATATGTTTATCTACTAGTTAATACTGAACATAATATATTATAACTATGATTATTTTTGTTTTGCTTACGACAATGGGCGACATTTTACAGTAGACTGTGTTATCTGACTATTATTGATTATTTTATGACCGACCTTCAATAAATTCAGTTTGACTTGATTCCGTCTTTCATTTTTATTTTCTTAGAACTTAGGTTTTTTTAAAATACCTTCTTGGTAAAAGTGGTTCATGTATTATTAAATAAAAGACCTTAACAGGGAGGGAATATTAACTGTTTCAACTTTTTCTTTTGTAACAGAAGTACGAGATCCATTAGCATATAATTAACCATGTTGTGACGCTACTATGTTCGCCTTTATAAGTTGAAACCTATAGATATCTGCCAAAATGTAAGCTTAGCTTAGAGGTTAGCTCACAATGGGATCCTTACTTTAAGATCTAGAATTTGGCTGAAATAGCGTAGCTAAACAACTTTGTATTCTGTTTCCAGGGTTTTGCCCTTTAGAAGAACGCTATGAAGAGAATAGTGGACGAGCAAAGAATCTATATAATACGTGAAGCAAAAACTTTTTACCCCTTTTTAAGAAAATTGCGCGGATGAGTATAAAATTTGGCACAGTTAAAGTTTATATAGAAAAGGAGGGGCGAATCCTAATATTAATATAAAATATGCATTAGAAATACATTAAATTAATGAAAAATCACTACACGCACACAACCATGCATTTGACACACGCTGTTGAAGCGCGTAACTATGGTTACATATATCAATATATCATGATATATATCAGCAATATCTTACAGGCAAACTTTGGTCGAATTTCGAGCACTAGGCGACCGCTAGTAAAGATAATTGTTCTTCTATTCTGTGGGGAGGATTCAGTAACTATAGTCAGGAGATTTATATAAAAAATCTCCATGAATTAAGTTACAACATTTATATAAACTTTATCTCTGCCAAATCTCACATAGCACCGGGCGTGCTATATGCATAAAAAGGGACGCATATTTATATATATACATATATATATATATATATATATATATATATATATATATATATATATATATATATATATATATATATATATATATATATATAGATTTATGGTGGTTTATAGGCCTAGGAAAAGCATTTGATTGTATATTTCAATAATAAATTACTCATGGCACAAAGAAAATACGTCGGTAGGTAGATGGGGGAGTCTTAAAATCAATACAATTAAAAGGTTCGTGTATAACCTTTTAAATTAGTAATTGCTAGTCTCTGGAAAAAAATACTTCCTTTTTATAGGATCCGACCAAAGTGGCGTCTCACAAGGATGTATCTTGTCTCCAATCTTTGAAAACCCTAATAAGAGATGTACAGATGACATAATATTACAGCGTTTTTAAATTAAAATGGGTAAGTGCAATTTGCAGTCTTGCCCTGTTATTGTCTTTTTAAATTAGGTACTTTGTTCTATTTAGCAAACATCAACCCAAAATACAATTACGATTAATTAGTAGTATAATAAATATAAACAAATGTATGATTGAAACTGTGGTAATGATATATTATTGCATGTTGTTAATATCGTTGTTTTAACGGATGTCCAAATAAATATGCAGGTGATATTAATCTACTTTTCGATATCGATCAAGTCACGGTCCAAAACGGCCAATCCGAAAATTAGAAATCAACCACAGCTCAGAACTGTTTATACAAACCTAACAATATTGAACTCAGTATAAGGGAATCCAGTGCATCAAAGCCTACAAATGGAATGTTGCAATTACTTTGTGCATGAATTCACAATAGATCGACCAAATATACGAGTTCGCTGTGAACTGGTAACGATTTACGTTCAATGTCGAAATGAGGTTTAATTAGCATCTATCATTTAAAATCCAGTCTGATTTATGAGCGTTGGCGTGTTATAGTTGCTTAACTGTTTAAGTTACACGATATGAATTATTTATTTTATTCATAAAAATATTTATATCTTGCATTCTTGATTTTAGATGCATTTGTCACAAGATACTATACTACTAAAATGATAGATCAATAGCTATCCCGAAGAAATATTCTTTTTTTAAATAAAAGGTACCCTATATCGTGATCTTTACCTCTCACAGCGTATATGCGAAATTTCATTATGATCGGTCGAGTACTAAAGGTGTGAAAATGCAACAACTAAACAAACTCACAATCGCATTTATAATAATAATAATAATAATAATGGCTTTTGAGGGTGTTAGAGTTGTATAAAGTAAATGCAACTCTGCGCACCTTTTTGAAGTCATGCATGGGGCAATGGAAAACGGTTCTTAGCTATCCAGGATGTCGACAGATCCCTGGGAATGGCGAATTGAAAAAAAAATTGAGCGGGGTATATTTCAGGGCGACAGCCTGAGTCCTCTTTGGTTTTGCCTAGCATTGAATCCTCTTAGTACATTACTAGAGGGTTCAGGGCTAGGTTACAGGTTACATA
Organism: Catocala nupta; assembly: GCA_963675205.1. NCBI lineage: Eukaryota > Metazoa > Arthropoda > Insecta > Lepidoptera > Erebidae > Catocala > Catocala nupta. The sequence goes on along the minus strand of OY776091.1, from coordinate 27,867,161 downwards.
GAGGTGGTGGAGTGATATCCCACTTGTTATATATGGATGACTTAAAGTTGTTTGCCCACACTAAATTACAGTTGATGGATTTACTTAAAGTAACTGAAACTTTTAGTAAGTCTATCAGTATGGATTTTGGTGTGGACAAATGTGCTGTCATCCATGTAAAACAAGGCAGGATAGTGGAATCCGAAGGAACACAACTTTCGGATTCCATTAACCTACGATCACTTCTTGTAACCGATACTTACAAGTACTTGGGTATGTCACAGGCGTTAAGTATCAATGAGGCTGACATGAAGCAATCGTTGCAGGAGCGTTTCTTTGGTCGCCTGAAAAAAGTTTTAAAAAGTCTTTTATCAGGTGGCAACAAGGTGCGCGCTTGTAACGGTTGGGTCATGCCGGTGCTCATGTACTCCTTTGGCATACTTAAATGGACTCAGACTGAACTGGATGCCCTGGACCGGAGGGTCCGTACACTCTTGACGGCATACCGTATGCATCACCCACGTTCGTCTGTGATGAGATTGTATATCCCGCGGAAATGTGGAGGCCGAGGCTTTCTGAATGCCAAGGCCCTTCATAACCGCGAGGTATGCAACCTCAGAGAATACTTTCTTAAGGCAGACGTGGGTATGCATCGGGATGTAGTTGCTGTAGACATCGGACTCACCCCGCTCAGTTTGGCTAAAGAGAACTGGCGCAAGCCTGTAGTACTTAGCACTAACGATCGCAGGGATGTATGGCAGAGCAAGGAGCTTCACGGTAGGTTCTACAAGGCTCTATATGGAGCTGATGTAGACCTGTTAGCCTCCGTGAACTGGCTACGTTTCGGTGACCTCTTTGGGGAAACCGAAGGGTTTGTCTGTGCTATTGCGGACGAAGTTATCAAGACGAATAACTACCAGAGATATATCTTGAGGGATGGTACGGTTGACATTTGTCGGGCGTGCCACCTACCTGGTGAGTCCCTCAGGCATATAGTTTCCGGTTGTTCTCGTCTTGCTAACGGCGAGTACTTGCACAGACATAACCAAGTAGCCAGGATTATTCACCAGCAACTTGCTCTGAAATACAAACTTGTAGATGTTGAAGTGCCGTACTACAGGTATGTAGCTGAATCAGTTCTCGAAAATGGTCATGTCACGTTGTACTGGGATCGAACTATCATCACAGACAGGACTGTTGTGGCCAACAAACCTGACATTGTGGTGATAGATCGATCAGAGCGCCGCGCATTGATTATCGATGTCACCATTCCGCATGACGGCAATCTCGCGAAAGCTGAAAAAGATAAGCAAATTAAATATCTCGATTTGGCTCGCGAGGTTGTCGACATGTGGGACGTTGATTCGGCAATCATTGTGCCGATAGTCATATCTGTCAATGGTCTAATAGCCAAGAGCCTCGATCACCATCTAAAGAGGCTCGCGTTGGGTGCTTGGATCAAGGGTTTGATGCAGAAGGCAGTGCTTTTAGATACAGCACGCATTGTGAGGAGGTTCCTATCTCTGGAATCCTAACCACCGGCAGCTTGGACCCTGTTCCCGATGCCGGTGGGGTACCATATATTTTATATTTTTAAATGATATGTATTTTTATAGATATATGTATATTTAAAAATGAAAAATGTATTGAAAATATTTAAATAAAGAGAATAATAATAATAATATTCTACCACATACACACAACACCATCTAGCCCAAACTAAGCAGAGCTTGTACTATGGATACTAGACAATGGATAAACATACATATATACTTTTTTTTTTGTAAATACATACATATTATGCATAGAAACACCCAGACCAAGACAAACATCCATATTCATGCACACAAATGTTTGACTTGTGCGGGAATCGAACCCGGCGTGGCAGCCGGTTACACTAACCACTACGCCACCGAGGCCGATAATATTGATTAGGATTTATATATTTATTTAAAACATATTTGAGTAAGTAGAGCTATATTGTAGTCATCTATGGGAGCAAACCTATTACCATCTATCGGTGCTAGTATCCAGTGCTCTTACTGATAAAGGATTGACAGAGAAACCTATTGACAAGCAACAGGAAGAATAAAAAAATACATAACCCATTCAATTTAAAAACAAATTCATCCGGAGTTGTATAAGTTTACTGTAACAGTACCGAACTGTATTTCATTGTAATAAATATAAATGAGGTTTAAACCGCATTAAAAACACAAACATAATTTTTATTAGTCGCATTTTTAGGCAGATAGCAACTCTTCTAATCAGGAAACGTTATACACATTTTAGGATAGCTATTTGAGCAGTATTTACTTTAAAGGTTATTTAATTAAAACGAGACTTAAGCCATAATAATTAAACAGGTACAATAATTTTATTAATGTAGTTAGAGAATACATGATCTTACTCCACAGATTGTACTTAAATGCTATACGCTTAACATTATATTACGACGCAAGCCAAGAACACCAGAGAGCGTGCTTGACGGTCGCACCACTTTTTATATCCTCCGGTTGCTCGCCCCACTCCACATTCCTCAGGTGTAGGAGGAAGTGACATCATAATTTGTTCAATTTATTGTTAATAAATCGTGAGGCATAACACAAAATATGCTTCATATATCGGTCTAGGTATGAAATGATTCAATCACCAACAATTAACCATTTATCTATAGCATTTTTAACAATCACCGCTGCCACTGCGCCGAGTGTTGTTGGTTCGAATCCCACACGAGACAAAAATTTGTGTGATTCACAAATGGTTGTTCCGAGTCTGCGCGTTATTTGTGTCCGTTGTTTTAATGTTTGTAAAGTCCCCAGTGACATAGAAATTATTCCTAGTGCGGGAGTTGTCTTTATAATAGATAAAAAATAAAGAATCACTACGTGACCAGTTTACTTTCATAAAATTTTCCTTGACAACTTTAGTTAGTAGAAGATGGATGATGCGATGATGCGACTTGTGCACCTTACATAAAATCGTAAATTTTTCAATGGATGGTAATCTTCTTCAAAATTTATACATTAAAGTACCAACGCGATCTGTGCGTATTCCGCAATTGTTTAGTGTTCCTACAAGCAACAACAATGTATCTCAGAATAACCTATTGTACAGAATGTGTAAAAACTATAATTCTATCTGTTCTCAAACAGATATTTTTTACGTTAAATTCGGCACATTTAAATCTTTACTATTGAATTATAACAAACCGTGACTTTTAGTGTACCCAATTTTGTATATATTTTGTTTTTATTTTTAAATTTATCATATACCATATCTTATGTTTTTTGTATTCTTGTGTTAGTTATTTAAAAGTTTAAGCTAATGTAAACTTACACGTATGTACTGTATATTGCAAATGATGTGTACAAATGTAACTGGATGTCAGATTTACTCATTGTATACTATTAAGACTGTAATTTGAAATATGCTAATCTGTTATCTGTTTTTGTACCTACTGAATAAAATAAAAAAAAAAAAAAGTCTATAATTTTTTTTTATATTATCTTATCAAAAAGTAGAAAAAACAAGTAGAAATCTTATAGCTATATTAAAGTAATAAATAGAACAATATGAAAAGGAAGACAAATTACAAATTTTAACATATAGACACATACTTATATGACTAAAAAAAGTTACATTGGTAAACGTTAAACATATTACCTACTTACATGATAAACGAAAACAACATATGACTTTCAAGGTTTTAGTCTCTATAGACTAGACACATTATTATTATATACACTTAATAGTAAGTTTAGAGAAGAGCAGCGATTGCTCAGTGGGGAGACCAACAGACTGCGACGCAGAGGGTCTCGGGTTCGAACCCATGTCGCGCACCTCTGACTTTTGGAAGTTATATGACTTTTCGAAATTATGTGCGTATTGATTGACAATTATCGCCTGCTTCGTGTCTCGGAGAGCACGTTAAGCCGTCGGTCACGGCTGCCATGAACATCTATGGCAGTCGTTATTGGGAAGTCAGTGCCCTATAATATCTTGACACTGGTCTAGCGTTAGGGTATCGTTAGCTTTCGGGTTGCGGAGGTCAGGTGGCAGCCGCTCCGTGTAAAAACTGATATCCAGTCAAATCCGGTTAGACTATAAAAGCCGGCTCCAAGTGACTTGGGAATAATAAAGGTCATATTTTGGTGCTGACTCTGAAGTATCAGTTGCACAGTATCTTTTTCAATTTAGATATGCTAGAATTAAAAATATTGAATATCAACATCCTGGCAACAATGCAGTGAGCATTGTACGTTCGACGTGCTCTAATTAATAATAAGTTTTGCCTGTATATTATCCTTGTCAAGGGAGTGTACAGCAGGTGAGATCTGCGAAGGAATGCAGATGGTACTTGTAGGCCAATTTTGCTCACCAACTCAGGTATGTTAACAGATCCGTTTATCACTTGACATAGAAAAGAAAGATTTGGAGTTTTACTTCACTGATAAAGAGGAAGAAGGTGAAATATATTGCAACGGTTAAAATAATTAGAAATAATTTTGCTCAATATTGACTTCACCTCAAAAATTATGCTATGGTATCGCGAAACCCGAGTGATGCTTTTCGTATTACAAGCGGTAATAGGTTATAGTTACTGTTGGAAAGCAGTTTCTTTGGTAATCAGGCGTCCGAATCTTTGTTTGCATTCTTTTTGTAAGAATATAACGAACAACACGACTACATGTGTATAAGTGCTGCTGCTGTAGCGGCGGAAAATCTCAAATGGCGCAAATACAGTAATTTAATTGGTAATTACGTTTTTGATCCGTTTGGGGTGGAGACGCTAGGTTCATGGGGTCCGGGCGCTCGTGCGCTTTTTAGAGATATATCTAAGCGGCTAATCGACGTTTCGTGTGACCAGAAGGCTGGACTTTTCTTGGCTCAAAAAATCAGCATTGGCATTCAACGTGGCAATGCTGCCAGTCTTCTGGGCACTTTCCCGGTCGACAGCGATGCTGAGGAATTTTACGACGCTGCCTAAACCAGTAATTCAAATTTTACAGTCCCATATTTTGTTACTTTTCATGTTGTTTTATTTATAAGTGGTTAGGTTTGTTAATATTAGTTAAGTTGTAAATTATGATTGTTGCTTTGTTTATGTAATTAAAGTTATCTGAAAAAAAAGCTAATAAAATATATGTAATTATACAATTTATAATTTGATTTTGTAGTCAGAATAATTTTCATTAGAATAATACAGCAAGGCAAAATGTCTATTGTTTTCTCAACATTACAATTACTTTAAAAAGTTAATTCGCTGAAACTAAACGATATGAGTTTTAAAAATAATGATACCAAATTCTGGTGAATCAGGTCTACAGAATTTTGGATGTAGCATTTTTTAGTCTGTCGAGGGCTGCATAATGTTGTTTTACATAATGCTATATATATCATAGGTTTGATGAGCACTAGCATGATTAGCTGCGCTTTAAAGTATGTTTCAATAAACTCATACTACAAGACAATGAAAGGAAGCAACAAAGGAAAGAATATAATTATCATCAGTCAAGTACTAATTACGTTTACTGCCTCCGTGGCGCAGCGGTAGTGAATGCGACTGCTGTGCATGAGGTCTCGGGTCTATCATCATCTCGGGCATCTAGGGTCGGGCCAAGAAAAAGTATTTAGGTTTTTCTGTTAAGAAATCTCAATGGCAGCTCGGAGTTAGGAAGTTGGTGGTGTTAGACACTCCCGTGCTTCGGGAAGCACGTAAAGCCGTTGGTCCTGCGCCTGATCTCTCTCCGGTCGTGTCGGATTAGCGTCCCATCGGATCATGAGAGTTAAGGAACATTGCAATTGTGTTTGCGCACACACTTTTGCACTATAATATCTCCTGCGCAGATGGCCAGTCTCCGTTAAGATTGGCCGCCGTGACCGAAATTCGGTCTGGAGGCTGAGGTCTGATTATTATTATTATGTTTAAAAATACAAATGTTTAAAATACCTGGCCCTTTGGGAGGCTTACACAGAGAGATGGGTACAACGTGAAGAGGCCTTTAGAGAATTTTAATTAAAGGTGGGATGGAACACCTACAGTGGCACTAGCCACAGCAGGCGGAGGACTATTGCTACGTATGGATTCTAATATATGGTCTATGAGTATGGGTGTTTGGTGGACTGGTATATTGGTAAGTATGGATAAAAAACGGCATCTGCCCTGAATACTCTAATAAGATCAATGCAATGGGCAGACGGTAACTTGTTAACTAACTAGATGGGCCCTCTGAATAGCCACCAAAGGCATACAAGCCAGCAGCAGAGGGCAACAGTGGTGCGAGCGGCTAGGAGTGTCAAGCAGTGCGGCGCCGGTTTCGCCATCAAGGGTCTCTTGACAACGGGAACCCGTAGCATGTTTCCCGTAGTTATGCCCTTGAAAATGACACTTCCACCCCAAAACATATAACTCTAGCGGCTCCCCTTCACTAGCCGACCAAGGCAAGCCAACTTCAAGAGCGCCAGTAGGACCCTCAACTCTTTGAGAGTCCTACTGGCGCTCTTGAAGTTCCACCCGAGCCAACCAGTAACGGCAAAGCTGGGGACGAGGCCCTAACCGACTCTCTGAGGCATTCAGTACCGCAGTGTCGCTACTCACATTCAGCTCGCCACAAGCTGCCCTGCGGTTTGTGCACTTTTAATTAACCCAGTGATACATTTTTTGTTTATATCACAAGGTAAAGGTGGTAGTTTAAAAGCTAGCGTACTGTGCCCTCCAATATCGCGTTAGTCCCATGATGAGATAACGACTGTCCCAGAAGGATTATTATTATTAACTACATCTACCAAAAGCACAGCATATAAATCAACAATGCTGCATTAAGTCTGCTATATGCAACCTCGGCATTCTAGTTACTCGTAGATACCTAATTATAATGTTGTGGTGTTTATAATAATCCGTGATAAAATCTGCATAGAATAGTGTAATTTTGATATACTTACCGAGGTTAAAGAATGATGTAGTAAAGAGACAATATTAAATTTCACAAATATACGTTATGATAAGGCAAATAATTATTATGAGTTAATTAGGTAATAAAAAGAGCATCATTTCGGAGAATAGGTCACAAGAAGGTCAAAGCAAAGCTTAAACATAGCAGGTGCATTAAATTTATATTTTTGATCAATGTATGCTGCAATTTGCTGCCGTCCATGTAAATACTACTGATGTTTAGATAACCTAATGTGATATTGTTTAGATAGTATTGCTTGCGCTAAGAAATTGATTCGACAAAGTATTTCTTGATGTCATCGATATAAGCATTGCTTTACTTTTTTCATAAAATCAGCTCCATTGGAATTTAATCTGCTTATTACTAGAAAAATTGACAATTCTGGTTCGTATGGATCAACGTATCTATCTTTTTATATACAGTGTCTGGAAATAAATGGATAACCTTGAAATGTCTTATAGTAGAACTGATAGCCGTTCAGAAAAAGATGAAAAAATATCTATCCTATCTACTACCTTTTACCTTTTTTTGCCGTTTAACCAACCATAAATGAATGAATTCCATCGGTTTTTTGTTGTTTTATTATTAAACACTAATTATGCTAATAGATATACAGTCAAAAGTTTGACTAGCTATTGCACTTTTTAAATATTTTTCGGTCTACGGTCATCAGATCTACTATAAGACATTCCATTAATTACCGGATACCCTGTATACGTTACATTGGGCTCTTTCTTCTTTCTTCGGATTTCGACTTAATTTTTTAAAACCCTTTGAGTGGTATGATAACATAATGCACATTGTATCGTTATTCCATTTTAAATATAGCTAGTTTTATTTTAATATCTAAAGAGAATTGCAGCAATATCGTCTTTATAGTAGTAATCTTTAGAGCTACAGTTCTAGTATTGGTAACCGATATAAAAAGCCATGATATGATAAAAAGCATGAAAGCAGTTTAATTTGGATGATAATGTAAATGTATATCTGTTACAAATCTAAAACACAGAATTGCGTCTAAAATACATAAGTGATATCATTCATTTTAATCGTTATCTAACGTTTGTTGAAAATGTTTGTGTATACAATCATTTCTATATTCGTAATATGTTACTGTTGCGAAAATATAAATGTAAGAACAATATTGTATTTTAATTTTTATTAATCTATTTTAAGTTTTTAAAATTTTAACTAATGTGTATTAAGCTAAGGTAAAAACTGCTATTTATATAAATTTGGATATATCGCACAAAGACTTCAGGACGTCATTGATTTAATTGCACATTGCAAAGGCAACAATGCAATGCACATACAAGTACTAACATTTTATAATAGCCGTGTATTTAGTTACTAATGATCTATAGTCTCATTTTATATTTTATTTTCTTTTCTTTGTGTTTTATCCGCAGTGTTTCACATTTTTTGTTTTATATAGATAATTCACGTTCATAACGTCATTTCGTCGTTAGCAACATAATCCATCGTGATCATGTAGTGCACACATAGTTAGGAACTTAGTTTAGAACATAACTGTAATATGTATTTATATATAAACCTACTTGTATTTTGTTCTGTTTTGTGTACCTAAAATAAATAAATATAGTAAGTAGTTGCTGCTTAAAATGTTATGCATGGTCAGCTTTGTAGTATTCTGTTTCAAACATTTTTATTATATTATTTATTTATTTATTAACCTACATGCATCAATCTTTTCATTGTCAATATTTTAGTTGATCGGTTTATTTAATTCTCTATTGAGAACGCACCTAATATATGTAACCGTTCCCTCTATTATAACAAAAACTAGTTTCAATTCAATGATTTTGGTTTAATAGCCCAAATCTTTGAAAATTATTACAATATTTCAAGGGTTGGTTTTTAATACAGCTTAGTCCTCAAAAATGAAAAGACAAGCGCGGTCTTACTGTTCCGTAGCTAAGACAGCCGCGATGAGAGTCCATAAGTACTAAAATATGTATGTAGAAGCAATAATGTTTCTTGCAGAGAAGACACGAAGACTCAGTAGTCTTTGTGTATTATAAAAAAGAAAAGTGACGTGATTGTGATAGTCACGTCACTTTTCTTTTTCGTTTTTCTGCTTTAAGGGTCCTTCATCTCGCTTTCACTGTCTCTGCTCTGGTCGCAGAATATTCGTCTAGCTCTCCCTCCTCAGAATATTCCTTTTTCAATAATTAAGATCTGCTGTCATTATTATTTGTTACTTCAGGCTGCAAGTAGAAAAGAGATAATCATTTATTTGCTTTGTTTATTCGTTATTATTAATTTTATTTATTATTAATTTTAGTTGTTATTAATTTGTCGGTCTTGATGGCGTAGTGGTTAGTGTAACAGACTGCCACGCCTGAGGTCGCGGGTTCGATTCCCGCACAAGACAAATATTTGTTTGCATGAACATGTATGTTTGTCTTGGTCTGGGTGTTTCTATGTATAATATGTATGTTATTACAAAAAAAAAAAGTATATATGTTTGTTTATCCATTGTCTAGTACCCATAGTACAAGCTCTGCTTAGTTTGGGGTAGATAGTGTTGTGTGTATGTGGTAGAATATTATTATTATTATTATTAAAAATCGTCGTGACACGGTTACATGTAACATATCTAACAAAACTTTATCGTCTTAGACATTAAATATAAGCATAATGAATTCGATATTACAATCATTGTATTACCTTACTAATCGGTTATGTGTTATACCTATTTTAGAGCGTTTCAGTTATACCAGAACGAACAATAATAACATATGTGAATCAAAAATATATGAGGAACGCCACGTTAAATGTGCGTAGATCCAGTAAAAGAGGCGAGTATGTCTTCAATATCATTGCGACTACCATGGTTCCATTCGGCAATAATGTTACGGTTAGTTTAATATTTAATCTATTTATTTGTACCTAGATAACCTAGTGGGAGGCCGCTGGACTACCACGCAGAAGTCTCGAGTTTGATCTCAAGTCGCGCATTTTTGACTTTTCGAAGTTATTTACGTATTAAATAGTTAATTAGCGTTTGCTTTAACGGTGAAGGACAACATTGTGAGGGAACTTGCATGTCTGAGTGTTCTCCATAATGTTCTCTAAGATATGTCAATTTTGCCAATCCTCACTAGGCCAGCGTGGTGGACTATGGCATAACCCTTCTCACATTGAGAAGAGGCCCGTGCTCAGTAGTGGGACAGTTTAATACAGGGCTGATATTATTATTTTTATTTGTATAATTTATTATTAATATATTATTTATTATGGAATGCGGCTATAACTATCTCTAGTTACTAGATAAATTCATTATACCTATATATTTTAGCTTTATACTAGTAGATATCGACGAGAACGAATGTGTTCGAATGATATTCGAATAAAATTAAACGCAACGAGCCAGGAACAGATTTTGCATGCACTCAGCCTATGTGCAATGTTTAAGTGTTGCACCTAGGGTGGTTGGCTATGTTTGATTTTACACGCAAGAGCAAATAGCAATCAAAAGAAATCTTTTTGTGCAAACAGTATCAAAATTTGTGGCAAATTAAGGGAGAATTATTATTTTAATTTTGGATATAAGAAAAAGAGTAGTGGGGATATCTAGCTGTCTTTTTCCGACAGCTGCGTGTAGTTTAGTGGCTAAGTCAAAGTTTGCTCCGTGCATCTTTTTCTGTCTTTTGACAAGTACCTCAGAACAGATTAAGAACGCTTGTATATTATTTATTTTAGAACAGATATCTATTTAGATTTTAGAGTTTGGATGGAATACATATGAGTCAAGTACTCTATTGTATTCGAATTTAATTTGAATGCCACTGTGTAAATAGCTGATAAGAGGCTGCAACCAAACTTAAACCAGTCTAATGATAACCTATTAAATATCTGTATTAATTATTTTTCCATGTTTAAACAGTTTAACGTGCTGGTGTATGAACACAGTACAAAATACAACCAGTATGTTCGATCTTTCATCGAGTTTCATTTGAAGATTTGTGACATAATCCGCAAGGACCAAATATTTGGATCTGTTCTCAGGAAGATGAATGTTACGCAGTGTCCCATATTGCCGGTAAATAAAATTTATTTTTAAACCATACGTTTGTTATATTGGCTGTTGCAGACCTTTCGAAAGTAATTTGTTTTAAAGTTACCTTGTTATTGCAATGTGATACGCTTAGTGATTATTTTTTGAGTTTGAACATGTACAAAATGAATTAGATATGATTTAAAAATGGCTTATACTGAGAATAATCGCAATAAAAGGCGTAGAAGATTGTTAAAAACGTATGTACATTTGCATGGATTTTCCATGTTAAAGTTATCATGTACATTTATATATTAATACGTGAAGCAAAAACTTTATCCAAAGGTAGGCAAGAGAATTAAGAATCGCCATGATCGCAACAAATTCACGTAAAATTAATATATCTCTCTCTCCTCCTAGCTTTAGTCCTACGTGGTGGTGGGGTCCGCTTTCCTAATGTTTTGCCTCCACTTCGCTCTGTCTTCGACGTCGTCTTCAGTAACTTGGCACTCACTCAAGTACAATATTTCTTTCAGGGACCAATAGAGTGGATGAATGTTTCCTTAACAGCAGACTTCGACTTCCCAATACCGTTTGTAAAAGCCAAAGCTGAAGCTAGTTTAAAAAGTGAATCAGCAAATGAAATGATGGGTAGCGCGGACATTTACTTTCTCATAAAAGAAAATAAAAACAAAGGATAAAAGCAGCAATTAGAGCCTACCTTACAAACTGTGTGTTAATGTTAAGCTATTTATCATAACAACTAAAATGTTAATAACAATTTAATTTCTTGGATTATGTTAATAGATTATCACAACATTGTACATTGTTTGTTTTACAATTAGATTTATTTTCAATATCATCAAGGCTGGACGCCAATAAAATTATAATTTGGATAAAGCTTGGTTTTACACAGCATGTGGCAGCTGTCGTCGTAATGCTTTACTACGTACCCAAGCTTTGGTGGTAGATATTTATTTAATTAAACTAAAGCCATTTAAAATAAAAAAAATATTTGTAACTGTTCCTATCTAAAATCCAAACCTTAAAATATTGGCAATTTATATTTTAGAGATTGTTTTTCGGGTAAGTCGGGTAAGTATTTCAAAATTTGTTTTGTAAGTAAATATTCGTAACAATAAACAATTAATTCGTTTGTATCATTTATTCAATTAACTTACACTATGTAAGTCTTAATTTATATAAAAGGAAAAGACTTTTATTAGTCTTATTTACCAAATCAAACAACTTACAAAATGAACTGTAGTCTAAAATTATATAAAATTGTTTCAATTGCTACTATTATATTAATAAAACATCTACCTCTGTTTAATTTTTTTATAGATTCATACATATAAAAGAAGATACATTTAGAAGAAATTACATATTCACATTCATATACATCGTATTTACATCACAGAAATTAATCTATTTATGTGTATTGGTACGCACATAATTGTGATAAACTATATATTGCCCGCAGCTTTGGTGGCGTAAATGTAGGTTATGTCAATTTATTATCCCTCAGGAACAGTACTATTTTTTTGGATAAAAGGCTTTTCAGTTCTCCTTATAAGTGTTTATTTTATTTTATTTTTATTAAATAGGCACAGTAACAGACAACAGATTAAATATTTACACATTACTCAATTGAACATTGAATAGTTGCCAACCTGAAGTCCAATTAAAACTATACACATCATTCAGTTGATATTTAAAACTTTAGTGAGCTAAGGTAAACAATGGTAAAACGATTATAAAAAAAAGAGGAGACATAGAGCACAATATTTCAAACAATTTTCTTTAAAAGAACATTTTTAAAATTTGTGAAATTTCATGATCATGAATCGAGTAGTAAAGGCGTGAAAGCGTAACAAATAAAAAAATACATTTTATAATATGCTATACTTAAATGGATGAATGGAAATAATAATTAATTAATTAAAATTAAAATAAATATTTAATTTATTTTCTCTTTACAAAGGTTACATGCAAATTTCATAATGCAATGAATTAATCACAATGTTTTGTGAGAGACTGGTGCCTGTGATAGGTATTTAAATACCTAATTTCCATCAAGTAGGCGATGGAGCGGGAGAGGGAGCGCTTAAACCCTCTCTCCAACCGCAGAACCGGGCGCCGGAGGGCGCGAGATGACCTCCAGTCACCCTGAGGTTTGACCTGGGGGTGGCGGGCTTCGAGGGCCTGCCCGCCATCCGATCAGCACCAGGTCCGAGAGGCAGCGTTCGTGTCCCTCTAGTAGTACAGTAGGGATTTTAAAAGTAGTGGTGACCAAAGGGTAGGATTTATCGTGATGTGGCCTGCCGTTTCATACGGTGGGCCGAAACCTCAGCGGGGTCGCAACTGCATGTGAAAATGATTCGCGTGGCCCCGCCGATTGCGGTTTTGTCGAGGAACACCGTGGTAGGTTTAGTCAGTATTACCGGGAGGTCCATTCTTATCATCATTACCATCTCTCTTATATCTCCTCTCCGCGGAAGGGTTCGCGTCGAAGCATTCCACAACGTAAAAAAAAAAAACAAAATTAGATATTTAAATACCTGTGTTACGGGTCACCAACTGCTCAGTCGTGGAAAACAGTTATGTACAATTTAACATACATATAATATTATAATAATAATATAATATTCTACCACATACATACAACACTATCTAGCCCAAACTAAGCAGAGCTTGTACTATAGGTACTAGACAATGGATAAACATACATATATCCTTTTTTTTTGTAAGTAGATACATATTATACATAGAAACACCCAGACCAAGACAAACATCCATGTTCATGCACACAAAATATATTTGTCTTGTGCGGGAATCGAACCCGCGACCTCAGGCGTGGCAGTCGGTTACACTAACCACTACGCCATCAATCGCATATATATATTTAAATTAAATTATTATAATTTGTAATTAGGAAACATAGATTGAACGCAAACTACATACATAACATTTTTTTAAGATTCTATTGAGGAACGAGTGTTGGGGAACGTTCAGATTGTTTTTGTAATATGTGAGTTTTATGAACGTTTTGTGTGTGTATGATTTATGAATGTACAATGTGTAAGTATCGAATTGTAGATGGATAGACGGAAAAAGCACATTGTATTAGTTAATTATTACGTAGTAAATGAATAAAAATTTGATTAATAGATTGTTTTATACACTCTATTGTAATTTTATAATAAGTAGATGATGTTGGCTGTATATACATATTTGCGTATAAGTATTCATTTCATAATATAATTCTGTTATAAAATGGGATAACGTTATCATTAAATATTTCCGTAGGTGTATTATAATAATAATATTAGCCCTATATATATTAATTGTCCCACTGTTGGGCACGTGTTATAAAACGGTGCCGTGACTTATCCAAAAATCAAAACAAAGTCTTCTTTTCCCTAGCTTTTATCATTCCCAAGTCATTTGCGGTCGGCTTTTCCAGTCTAACTGGATTTGACTGGATATCAGTTTTTACACGGAGCGGCTGCCAACTGACCTCCGCAACCCGAAGGCTAACGATATCGTAAGGCTAGATGAGCTAGTGTCAGAATATTATAGGGCACTGACTTCCCAATAACGACTGCCATAGATGTTCATGGCAGCCGGGACCGATGACTTAACGTGCTCTCCGAGGCACGAAGCAGGTGATAATTGTCAATAAATACGCACATAATTTCGAAAAGTCATATATCTTCCGAAAGTCAGGTGTGCGACATGGGTTCGAACCCAAGACCCTCTGCATTGCAGTCTATTGGTCTCCCCACTGAGCTATCGCTTAGAAAAATCAAAACAAAATAAAATAAATAAATGACATATGAATTTCAAACTACAGTTGTTGTTATAAGTAATATAAACATCTCATATAATTTACCACAGTTTTAATAATTTGCCACAATGAAATGATGCAGTGTATCTGAGAGCTTTTAAACGGAAATGGTGGCTGCAATGTTTATAACTATAGCCTGGCCACCGACTATTCCATACATAATTTTTGAATAGATAAGTGCAAATTATCCACAATATGGTTGCCAGTATATTTCAGCCACATATTGTAGAAAATAATACTCATTAAAAGTCCTTTAGGTAGCTGCAAATCAAATGGCAGCATCACATTTGAGAAATTTTATTTTTTTGGAGAGTTTTGAATCGAAATCTTAATAAGTAAAAATATATGTGTATATATATATATACAGGTCAAGGGTTAGAGAACTACATGACATTATTATAAGTAAAGACTCAAGAATCACATTAAAGAAAATGAGTCGTCTCATTTAAGATTGCCATCTTTTGGGCATAGATCTGGATTTTTGATTGCAACTAAATATTGACTAAAATGGATAACCCTGCAACACTGAGACTGATTCGAGGTGTAGCTCGGAGACTCACATGATTGGACCAGCTATACAGTCTGTAACGACTTGCATTTCATGTTAAAGTTAAACGTCCATGTAAAAAATAACGATGAGTAATTTTATTGCCACGCATGGCAGATAAAAATAATGAACGTTGACTAAAAAAGTAATCGTTTGTTTAAAATTATTTTTAGATTTATACTGATGGCCTAACTTCCAAAACACTGTGATTATAATAAAAACATGATCATTTAAATATTATAAAATATTATCTTTTTTCAAGTATTATTTGATTACGCCATTGCTAAGGTTATTTTAAAACAATTGTAGGTTTTGAATATTAGCTGTATATTAAAAAGCAGTTTAAAAATATTGACACTATAGTTCATGACTACTAATATTTGGGCAATGGTCTTATGTATTAGTTAACCTCAATATCTGTCTGTATGTCAGCCCCGGTGGCGTAGTGGTCAGTGTAACCGACTGCCATGCCTAAGGTCGCGAGTTCGAGTCAAACATTTGTGTGCATGAACATGGATTTTTGTCTTGGTCTACATATTAACAAAAAAATAAGTATATAATATGTATGTTTATCCATTGTCTAGTACCTATAGTACAAGCTCTGCTTAGTTTGGGCTAGATGGTGTTGTGTGTATGTGGTAGAAGATAATATATAATAATTATTATAATATCTAAGTATCTTCTTAGGATGTAATTATATGGAGATATTTTTGAGTAAGTCTAATGGCAGTTTATCCGAGAAAAACCGATATTCAGTCAAATATTGTCAGTCCACTAGGTAGCTTCAATATGTTTCTTAACAAACAGGGAAGCAATGACAATATTGTTTTTTTTATAGCCCTACCGCGTTATCTCATTGCGGATTTGTAAGCTTTATGTTGTTTCAAGAATATTACGAAGAACTCTCATAGTTGAAGGTATCGTTAGCGTAGTTCCTTCAACATAAAAGCTGGCGACACTTAATGATTGCGCAACTATTACAAACATAACTTTGAAAAGTCTGAGGTCCTCGTATCGTCATTGAATCTTTTCGTTGTCTAACGGCCTATCTTAAAGGCTATCACTGCTTTGTAAGGAAAGGTTTGTTTATGTATTAACAGTAAGCAATACTACCAGTGCTCCTTTAGAAGGCAGGTAATTTAAAATACAAAAACACTGCTCACAGGTGTGAGCAGTATTTTTGTGTTTTCGTTCATCGATTATATATTTGTGTTCTCGTTTTACTTCAGACAATCCATCTGTTTCTTTGCTACCGTAATGATGTAAAAATAATGTTATTATGTCACATTATTTTTATAATATAATGAGTAGCACATAAATCAGTCAAATTAACAATTTACTTATATTCGATTATAGCGATTCTAGTGATAAGGATTTTATTTTTATTCTGAATGGCCTTAGGAATGATAAAATTCTTTCATAAGACTACAATATTCATGTTTTACGGTATTGTGTTGTCGAAATCTACAACGTTTGTCATTGAATTGATGACACAAATTCATAAGATGATCTTGATCTTGAAGATCTTGTACATGTATGGCCATACATGTAGGCATTTCGATTGACATGCAAGGTTAAGCAGCTTTGAATCGATCATGTCATTATTATTTGTTAACATGTTACTAATAATATAATATAATAATATTCTACTACATACACACAACACCATCTAGCCCAAACTAAGCACAGCTTGTACTATGGATACTAGACAATGGATAAACATACATATATACTTTTTTTTTGTAAATACATACATATTATACGTAGAAACACCCAGACAGATATACACATGATGATGCACACAAATGTTTGACTTGAGCGGGAATTGAACCCGCGACCTCAGACGTCGCAGTCGGTTACACTAACCACTACGCCACCGAAGCCGACTGCTTTGATATTGATTTAACTTTTGTCTTGTCAAAATGCAATTCAATTTATCTTAATACTAGATGTGTCCGCGGTTTCACCCGCGTTTATAGTTACTGCCCTGCTCCCGTGGGTCGTAGCGCTATGTTATATAGTCTTCCTCGATAAATGGGTTATCCACCACTAAAATAATATTTCAATTCGAACCAGTAGTTCCTGAGATTAGCGCGTTCAACCAAATAAATAAACAAACTCTTCAGCTTTATAATATTAGTATAGATGTGCTCATTTATAATCTACATATATTATAATCAATCATTTAATTGGTTACTGATTTTACTAATGTCACTTATTTTGTGTACTTACATGTAATACAACATAAAAACTATTTGGTTTAAATATTGTAAGCTTATACTGTTCCAATAAATAAGTAAATGATGTTAGATGACATCCATTTGATATTGAAAATTGAAAAGGTTATATTAAACTATGTGCCTACATTTAATAGTGTGATGACTATCTATTTGTTAAATACATGGTTAGATGAGATCATGTTGGTAGGTCATATTAACAAAGTACTATGTACTGGTATTTGATATGAATAATAGGATGATGGCTATCGACGATTTATAATAAAACGCTGGAACCATTAATATTGTATTTAAGAAAAATGGTTACAACATTTATATTAAAAATAATTATACTTATTTAAATATAAATGCAGTAGTAATATTTAAACTAATCGATGCTATTTATTTATATGTTACACCGAAGGAGTCACATGCATAATATAATATTATTATTGTACAAAAAACTATAATTGGTACAATTATATTATAATATAGTATTAAATTATAATATAATATTATATGATAGTTTACTTAGATAACAGTGACATGCAAAAATGCTTATATATGTGATAAAAACAATGTCTAATATCTATATGGGTACCAACATATGGTAAACTTCAGTCTAAACTTGGACTCTTATGTATTCTGCCTTACTAATGCATCACTATTAAACACGACAGTTCGCATGAGGTCTCAAGTTCGATTCTTGGATCGGTCAAAGTATTATTGGATTTTTCTGCCAGAAAGGGAATTGTCAGGCATCGAAATTTTGCTGCCACTGCATATCTATGATATGTTGATTGGTGGCAACATTAAATGTACCTGTATTTTGCATTTCGATCGAACTATTTAGACATAGTGATATTGAAAAAGTAAGTAAATATTTGTTTGAGTTCAATGGCCTGAAAGCCCAAGTTAAAGGTGCGCGTTTTAGCTAAGGTATCGTACTCTTCTGGCCTCTTCAAAATATTTCACTACTGACACAGGAGCCTTAATATGCCAAATATGATATTCGTCTGCCGTATGTCAAAAAGGTTTGATCCGGTATACCAGATCAAAACGGCATCATCCAGACAGCTACAAAAATTAATATGGTTATAATATAAATAGTGAACTGTTAGGGGCATACGAGATCCATTGCTCTGTAACATAACATTAATATATAAAATATATTATGATAGCATTGAAAGAGAATCAGAGAGTAACAGAAATTTTAGAAGCGACGATAGTCCTATAGGTATAGCATTTAGACTTGCGATCGAGCGGTTGCGGGTTCAAATCCCACTCATTGCACTATTGACGTGAACCTATTCCTAACACAAGCATTCTAGCTTAACTGGAGGGGTTAACGAGAATACTAGTAATTTGAAACTCAAATTGCAAGTAAATTTTAAATATAATATGTGCATAATTATGTCCTCTACATATTCATTTCCAGGAACCTCAAAAAGCTATGTTGAAAACATTGCGTAGTACGTTATCTTTTAAATGAGACAAAATCTAACAAAGTGGTTATGAGAATTTCCTAATAGTATAAGATCCTCGCATTTAGCCAAACTCCGACCTGTTACTAAGAATTTCTTTGATATTAATGATAATATTTTAATCACATCGGACCCGGGTTTTGATACGTGGATACTGCGACCTTACATAAATATGTGGATCTTGCGATTCTATATAAATACAATTTCATTCTATCCGTATCAAAGGACGCGGTCCTTTATTATTACACAATGTTTTGGTCGGAGGTTAGGTTAATGCGGCGCGGACGGCGGCCAAACGAATCACGCGAGCTCCTCGTCCACCATCGCGATGCCAGACAAGTGAGACACCAATATAAGCAAGCGGGAATCAATATAGGCGAGGAAAAAAATCATTTGATACTGGTGAATGGCAACTATTAGGGGGTGTTATTGAATGTTATATTATGCTATTGCGCCAATTTATTTATTATACATGTTATATTTATTTTAATTTATATATTTATTTATATATGTATATTATATACTTATCGATTATAATGTATATGTATATCTTAGGTATATTTCTGTATATGTGTAGCTGATGTACGTCCGAGCGTCACTTGGGGTTGCCAAATAATATCAGGGTTGGTTTGAGGCATAAGCCGCAAAACGTTAAATTTAATTTCTATTACAATTTTAACGTTTTTCTGGTCAAAGTCAAAGTCAGAATCATTTATTTATTTAGGTAGGTCACAAAGTAACACTTATGAACGTCAAAATATATAGGTTAGTGAATTTACTAAGTTGCTAAAGCTACATTTAGGTTAGTTGCTAGGTTCAGGCAAAGGGTTTAGCCTATGAGAAGAAACCTGCAAGAAACTCATGGCAACTCTTTTAAATTGCCAATTAAATATAATTTCAGTATTTTCCAACTCATATCAAGAAGGTGTTGCAGCCATTACGCCATATATTACTGACTATATAAATGTAAAGTTTATAACAATAATTTTAAATAAATAATTACTGAATAATGTAAAGGAGATGAAATAATAAGGATTTAGTAGAATTATTTAATATTAATCTGTAATAGACAGTAGTATGGCATGAGGGCGCATACACTTACACTTTGTTACAATGCAAAGGAAGTTTATGACTAAATGCGATTGTGCATTCATATGTTTAATTTTATTTTCAATAATAATTGAAATGGGAAGCACGATACTTGAAAACATCACGAATAATCACATTGACTTATAAGTAATACATAACTTTAATCCTGTATGGAATAAGCAACTAGTTTCATGAGTTTTTATCATTCAAGTAGTCGTTGACTAAATAATGATCCTTCCAACTTAGCTGTGTTTTAACGGCACTTTTAAATTGAAGTAAGAGTAAATTCATTATATTAATGGGTAATTTATTAAAAAAACGTATACCAAGTCCCCCAAATGTATTGTGAACTTTAAGTAATCGATGATACGGACCTACTAACTTATGCCTATTCCTAGTATTTAATTTATGTATATCACTATTCTTATTATATAAGTTAATATTATGTTTAATAAACATAATGTTTGCAAATATATACAATTTAAGACATACATTTGGTCTTTTGATTAGTAGTGCATAGGAAAATTGTCAAATCGATGCCATTGGTAATCTTTCTGATATTGTGAAACAGATTTTAATGTGCAGCTATCTTTCAGTTGTATTGTTCAGCAGATAATCGTTATTATCAACTAATCTAGTTGCTGTGTGACAGTATCATATTTAATATTTTTTTAGCATGAATACACAATATGATCAAGTTTATAAATACGTACTACGATGTTGAACTTCGGTTATTTGTCGGTTTAATTACAATGTGTTCACTGGCTTTAAAATTGGTCGGACTCGTTATATTTTTTGGATATTATGATTTTTACCAAGTAAGTATATTGTTACATACTTATTCACTATTGTTAATTATATTTGTTATATTATATATCAGTAAAACGTAATGAATTACATCTAATATTTTTAAATATTTAAAGATAAATTTATTTGTTTTGTATTAAAATACCTTTGTTTGTGCTTTTTCTAAAAAAATTGGTCTTCAAATTCTATTTTAAGTAGAAAGAGGAATGCTTTCGCTTCTCAAGTGGCAGGGCCCAGAATGGACAGTAAAAATCATGAGAAAATTTAGTGTTATATAATCTTAACATGAATAAATATCTAAAAATGTATTTAGAATACCGCCACAATATTTTTTTAGGTTATTTGCTGTATGGAAATGTATCTGACTGTGTGATGATACAAGAATGTAGTTATTTCTGACCATAATATAACAAAAATAATTATCATTCGGTATATAAAAACGAATATTTGATACATTAAATATCTATACTTTCTTTATTTCCATATATAATTAATAAATCGTCTAAAAATGGCGCTGGATATATTTCACTACTATCTTCCCTAGCCTATATACCAAGGTAGACATTTATAAAAATCTGTGACATGATATTTTTTTAGAAGAATGGTGGTTTATTTTCTCCTTGAACATTTGGTTATAATTAGCAATTACAATCAAAATATATTTTTAATTATGTAGTGTGTGAGAATGCTGCAAGTAATCCCTGGGGCGCCATCAATCACGTATGCCGATGCACATTACGTAGAAGATGTTGTAGCCAAAACAAGGAGGAATGGTAGAAGAACTGATTATGTCGTTAATCTTGAATATAATAATAAACAAACCTGGGCGAATAATAATGTATCTGTAAGTACAACGAATAATCGTCTTTTTTACATTTCTAGGATTCTAATATTAAATAATTCTAGTTTTAGTTTCTAGTTTTAAAGAAGACAACTCTCGCACTAGGAACAATTCCTGTATTGCGGGAGACTTTTTGAAAAATTCAAACAACGTACACAAAGAAAATCCAGACTCGGAACAACCATTTGTGGATCACATAAACTTTTGTCCTGTGTGGGATTCGAACCCACAAAACTCGGCGCAGTGGCAGTGGCAAGAACGAACTCTAATCACAATTTCAATTTTTGTGGAATCGATAGCCCTAAAAAGATTTAGGCTTCAAAGTCTTTAATACCTACTGTTAATTTTGTCTATAAGTATAACGTTTGTAAGATGCACGGAAGGTGGAGTTTTAGAGGTATACAACGAATTTCGGGTACCTAGATCAAGCAAATAATGGCATGTATTTCGAATTTTGCTGGTTTAACAATAGTTAAATCAGCAGAAAGATGATGCTCGAGTGAAGATGATGAAACACCTTGTTGTATAAAAATACACGATATTTTATACATTTACTAGGTTTTCATGAGACGCTCATAGCCAATTGCACTCACTGTTCGGTAAACGATTAGCGAGGTTAAGCAACGTTGGGTGCGGTCAGTCTATAGATGGGTGACCGCTTAGTGGTATTTCATCTGAGCATCTCCGTGATTCGGAGGGCACGTAAAAAGTCGGTCCCGGTTGTTGTCAAATTGACAGCAGTCGTTAAGCCATGTTAGAGGCCTACGGGCGGCTTGAAAAACTCTTGACAACAGGTTGGCCACTAACCTCACGAAAAAGAAAAGAAAAAAGACGACTAGGTTTCACCATAGCTTTAAATACGACAGCGCTACCTAGCGACACTAGTTACGATCAAAGTACCTACTTAATCGAATGTCTGCTATAGCTCACAAACTTTCAGATGAATGTTTATTTTTATATTTTATTGCAGAATACATCCATAGTCCTATTTTTAGGTCTACAATATATGCATCCTTATCCAATGGGATAAGGATGCATATATTGTTGACTGTAAATTCTTCTGTTTTACTAATTTTGTTTTACTGCTGTATATGTCTGTAAATTACTAACATAGTTTTAAGTAATCTCGATGTATTAAATCACTTTTTAGAACGAAAAGTCTGAGATAAATGTTTTTAATTTAATTATTTAGATTTACGAATTCTGCCTTGGTCACAATATTTGATTGATCATTACGATGATTATTTTGATAGTTCAAAAATGCATGCTTAGCATACATTTTGAATAAGAAGTCAATGACGACCAAACTAGTATCCATGTCAATTTTGTCCTCTCATATAACACCCTACAACATTTAAAAACCAACAATGTCGTGTAATTTAGGGACTATTCTGTTATGTAGTAGCTATTTTCTTTTAATTACATTAAATTTGTTGTATAATTTTATAGATTCACGTCATTTTCTACGAATATCTTCATAATGAATATAGACCATCTTTCATCGAAATGCACTTCAAGATATGTGACCTGATTCTCAAAGACCCGTACATTGGCCTCATAATTAGAACGGCTGGACTAACTACCTGTCCAGTGCCTCCAGTAAGTAAATTACAATATCTATCTTTGAAATGATTAAAAGCATAGTGTTAGTCCTACATACATATTATTTTTGTAGGCATTATATAGGCAGAGTGCTATTGAGCTTAATGTTACCATAGCGACGGTTCCCCGGCTATTTGATTTAAGCGATATTTTTTGCGAAAATGAGTTATATACATATTTGGAATCGGCGAATTTTTCTGTGTTGATTGAACTGAGTTTCAACTAACTAACTAAGTAACTTTGCCCTCATTTTGATGACCGTGGTATTAACCGACACAAAATTTGACAATTTTTTGTATTACGTAGCTTACAATATTTGAGCTTATTCAGATTTTTCTTGATTAGTCGGTTTAATTGTTTTGCCTACGATGGTTTGACTACGTAATGCGCATTAACTCAATTAGCCTTCAGCTGAAATACTGGATTGTGTCGTTTGAGTCAATTTACTCTACACGAGAATTATGAAATCAGTCGCATGAATCATGCTGCATATTATTTTTTTTTGGGAGTGGAGGCAATCGAGCAGTAGGATCGCCTGATGGTAAGCGATTACCGCCGCCCATGGACACCCACAACAATAGATGAGTCACAAGTGCCTTGCCGGCCTTTTAAAAAGGAGTATGCTCTTTTTTTGATGGTTTGAAGGTCGTATTGGTCCGGAAATACTGCAGGCAACAGACCATTCCACAGTTTTGTTGTGCGAGGCAGAGAATTTCTGGAGAAACGCATAATTATGGACTGCCAACCATCTAAATGATGTGGTTGGCAATGCTGTCGCGTAGGACGATGGCGAAAAGACGCGGCAGGGATCAATCCGAACAATACTTCGGAGGACTGCCTATAGTAAAAGTGATAGAAGATGCATAGCGAGGCTACATCTCTACGCAGCGCCAAGGGGTCTAGCCGATTTGAAACATACTGGCAGTCAACGATTCGAGTCGCTCTCCATAGAATGCGGTCCAGAGGGAAAAGCTGGTACTGGGGTGCCCCTGCCCAAAGATGAGAATAGTATTCCATGTGAGGACGAACCTGCGCCTTATAAAGTAGTAGGCGATGGGTCGGCGTGACATACTGTCTCGATCTATTGAGCAAGCCAAGCTTTTTTGAAGCTGATTTAGTCATACCCTCTAAATGGCTGCAGAACTGGACTGCGCTCGATATATCGACACCAAAAATTCCAATATTGGCGGAGGCATTTATGGTAATGTTCTCAAAACGAGGAGACACGACCAACTGCAGTTTTCTGTGGTGAATGTGCAGACTTTGTGTGATTAAATCGGACCAAATTAAATCTGCGTCAATCCGAGACTTTCTTCAAAGAGGCCTCAATTTCAAACACAAGTTTGTTTCGGCTCTCAATGACGTTTTCTCGAGTGATGTTAGCGCGGCCGGTGTAGAGAGCATCGCTTGTGCTGTCGTTCACATAAAAATTAATGCTGCTTATTTGCAACATGTCATTGATATGAAGGAAGAACAGGCACGAACGATAGCAGACAGCCTTGCGGGACACCAGCATTTACAGACATGGAGTTAGAGCATTCACCGTCGACTATGACCTTAATGCTTCTATCTGCTAAAAAGCTAGTGAACTTTCGCATTATCTCTCGGGTAGCACATATGAAGGAAGCTTCGAAAGAAGCGCTTTGTGCCAGACACGATCGAAGGCCTTCGCTATGTCCAAACTAACCGCCAAGGCTGTGCGATGTGCCAGGTGTACGAGAAGATCTCCAGCCGATCGACCCTTACGGAAGCCATACTGCTGGTTACTAAGCAGCTAAGCAATGCTGTCTTCCATGATGTCGGGACTACGCCAGAAGAGTAAGAGCCGAAATAGTCGCGTTCAGACAGGCGCCAACTACTACAATAGGAGGAATTCCATCAGGCCCACTCGACTTATGGATATGAAGGGAAAGAAATGCTAAGCGCACTGCGCGTTGGCAGAACCGGATATCCGGCATACAACCCTCACACCGCGGTATGGCAGGCGGTTCTTGTCCTCCGTCATCCAAAGTCAAGTTGGACGCAATGAGTTTGCCCGGAAGATCGGCTTTCTCTTTTGCGTCATGGGCCAACGAATCATTTCCCGTGTAGGGGTGGAAAGGTTGGCTTGCAGAAATTTCCTTCGATAGCTTTGGCAAGAGACCAAAATGCACGAGTTCCCGAAGGAAGATGCTCAAGCCTCTCGCCAATTCTACCGATGTGCTCTGACTTCACCCTTGCAATGTCTCTTTTGAAAGACCTGGAGGCAAAGGTATACTCCTTTTTTTAATGCATCCAAAACGAAGTACTCCCTCGCTTGGGACATTTAGACTTAGCCTTTAACAACGTCGAGTTTTTTAAAATTTCCAATCAATTTTGTCGTTTTACTCCTAGACGAGATAATTATGTTTCCAAACAAATAGTCGCAACCACGTACATACTCGCAAACAAATGCTGGCCCTGAGGATGATCCGTCAGAGGTAAAATGAATGTGATATTTTTTTGTCAGTTTATTTAATTTTAATTATACGAAAGTATTGAGACTGAAATAGTTAAGGCGAACTTTAATAAGAATTTTTAAGTAGGTATGTATGAATCTCATAATATTAACAAATTGTCCTAAAGAAATGTTTCTGCTAACCGCTAAGAATAAAACTTTTATAAATATTACTTTTGATTAAAGATTGTTTCCAACCATTTTAGATTCTATTGATTGATTTTAGATTTATTTTAAAATTATTACTAATTACCAAATTATCCATGGATCTACCATTAGAGTTGTATTAGAAATGTGACCTAAATAACTATCTTTAATTTATGATAACAAAAGCCCATTTTACATAAGTAGGGTTGAGCACCGATCGTCGTCTGTATCAAGTTGCACTAGTCTGGTTCAATGCTACATGCTGCTTCGATTCATTTGACTTAGGTAATTCATTGTGAGGTTTGTTGTATATGCCATTTTGTCCATTTTTATTCAATATTGATCAAAGATTTGAACTAATTTACTTTCAATCACTATTCAATACAAAGGTACAATACATACATTTTCATGAGCCATTTTGCTTTACTCCATAAAATAGAGCACAAAACGCATATTGAACTAAGCGACATTTATTTTAGAAAATAATATTCATATATTCGCAATATTAACTCAGAAAGATGCAGTATGTATTTATGGAAATACTATATTAAGTTTACTAAAATCTGCTCAATAGATTTTCTTAATGATTTTTTTTTCCGAATATCAAAACGTAAAGTCTCTCTCCTGTAATTTTTCAAAATGTCGTTTAGCTCAAATAGCCGGTGAACCGTCGATAAAATTCTCAGTAGGAGCTAAGAGCCTGATATTGTTTTCGATGGAAATCAATAGGCTCACTTCATATTACGTGGAATCTAAAATGATAGATAGGAGTGTAAAGCACTTCTGCAAAACTCTTCGGAATGGTGGTTTATATGTTTAATATTTTTCATTTATTATTATATTTCTTTCACGTCTATGCCATATGCAGGTGGCTCCTAAAGCATATAGGTATAATTAGATTTTGGCCATGCAAGACAGTCGAAGACCTCAAAGATATCAATAATACCGTCAGGAATTATATATAAATATATCATACAATGCGACATTTTGTTAGTTATTATTACTTTGAATCTCCAATGTCACTGGACTTCGTTATTGGTAGATTAGTAGTTTGAAGATGGCTTCATGTTTATTACAAACTTATTTAGATCTCTTGACTCTGGCTATATTCACTTTTATTATTTTATACATGCCCACTTGTTGCTCAGGGTTATCATAACCTTTCTCCGAAATGCTTCCAATGTGATCAGAGAATATTCGCCGAGGCTTTACCTATCTAGCTTTTATATTTACAATTGCCTTATATCGTAGATCAATTGTTATATAATAATAATAATAATAATAATATTTTCTACTACATACACACAACACCATCTAGCCCAAACTAAGCAGAGCTTGTACTATGGATACTAGACAATGGATAAACATACATATATACTTTTTTTTTTTTGTAAATACATACATATTATATATGAAACACCCAGACCAAGACAAACATCCATGTTCATGCACACAAATGTTTGACTTGAGCGGGAATCGAACCCGCGACCCCAGGCGTCGCAGTCGGTTACACTAACCACTACGCCACCGAGGCCGACATTCTGATCTACGATATAAGGCATAAAGTCTACTTTGAATCGTAGATGATCATTTACAAATAATAATCAATCAGTTTTTAATTCCAGAATCTCATAATTATATAAACATTATATGTATAATGTTGTGTTATGTTTCAGGGTAAAAAATATTTGTCGAATATGACATTCAACTACGAGTTCCCTTCAATCTTACCGTTTGAAAAAGGAAAAGGCGAACTTACTGTAAAACTACAACCTTCAGGCAAAATGATTGCTAGAGGTGACCTAGTCTTGACATTTAAAATGAAAGAAACCTAATTATCGACCGAGATATCTAATAAAGCTGACATGCATAAAATAGATTCTCATTTACAAGTTTTTGAGATTTTCAGGTGTGTAAAACATGCAATTTTAACAAGATCTCTTAAGTCTTCGACATCGTCGAAAGTTGCTGACAATTTCTAAAAGGTAGGGTTCATCTGAAACAACTGAAACGAAAAGAAACGATTTTTATTTTTGACAACATGACATGCATCATCAATTATTATTAAAATGTTAGTACAACAAAAAGTAATTAAATAAAAATATTAAGAAACTTTAAATACAAATAAAATGTTGTTTATTATATGTAGATGCACGTCCCAACTGACGGCACAAAAATAACGGAGATACGCTCAGCATAATGCTGTGGCACTTGCATTGTTGCAAGCACTACACAGTTTGATCAAACTGTAGCGATCTAGTTGTAAAATAACCTTCATCCTGCAAAGTTAGTCACTAAATAACCTTGTGTTTCTGCGATAGGTAAGGTATACAGGTAGAGACGCTGTAATGATTAGTAGAAAGGTTTTTTAGTAGCGGCCACGCACTGCAAGTCGCAGCAGGGGTAGACCCTCCACAAGGTGAACCGCTGACCTGTTAAGGGTCGCAGGAAGCGGTTGGATGCGGCCGGCCCAAGACCGGTCTATGTAGAAAACCTTAGAATAGACCTATATCTAGCAGTGGTTGGAGTCTATCGGTTGAGATGATATCGAAAATACATAGCTGAATAAATGGGGTTCTAGCACTTCTTTAAACAGAAAGGTCGCAACTTGAGTCTATGTTATGTAAACAAATGTTTTCAACAGATTGTTTAACTCTTCAATTATTTTAAATAAATCACTATCTCTTTATAGGGATTATCTCTGCCCCAAGACATATTACAAATCATGCAACAAAGCGCAGTAAGTTAACACAAACATGGACGTATTATTTGCGAGATGCTTGAACCCCCAATTTACGCTTGCATTAGCGAGTTGATTATTAAAATCTTAATTGCCTGCTAATGTAAAATAAAATAAATGTTTCTAAAATTACGCATTAATTATTATTATTATTAAACATATAATTTGCTGCTTTGTCATACAAAGATTAGGCATATACTTACTACTTTGTAACTAGCGATTTCAGAAGGACCAAGAGGTAAACACGACAAGAGATGGCGCTGTCCTCAATTACCTATTACTCCATAAAATCCTGAATCTTACAAACGAAGTTTACAGCACGAGCTACAACGTACAAGCGCCCAGCCGTTGGGTCACGGCTCGCCAATATTGTATTATTTTACCTACACTCGTTGTAAATGCACTGAAATGGAAACCAATAAAAAATACCACCTACCAAAGATCTGAAATCTACAGATACCAAACGCTACTAAACTAAATAATAGGCAGCCTAGTGTATCAAAGCCTACAAATGGAATGTTGCAATTAGTTTGTGCATGATTTCACAATAGATCGACCAAATATGCGAGCTCGCTGGGAACTGGGTACGATTTGCGTTCGACGCCAAAATGAGGTTTAATTAGCATCAGTCATTTGAAATATAGTTTGATTTACGGACCACGGTCTATAACTGTTACTTCGTGTAACAAATATGGTATAAGTAAGTATATTATGCGTCTCTATTGAGTAGGTATTTTAATTAATATTGCTTTACAATTTTACTAATAGGTAGTTTGCGTCATCGGGTAGGTTAAAACTCAAATTCAAATTTAAATTACGTTTATTTGCTAAACACAGGTTTAAAATATGTTACAAAACAATAAAAAGTTCAGTTCTGTGCCTTGCCAATATTGGCGTACAAATATTTACATATTAATAATAAAATGTAAGTAAATTTAAAAACACAAATAATAAAAGATCTACAAAATAACAAAACATAATCTAACTAATTAAAAGATATCAAATAGTTTTTTTTAATTGTGTCGTTAAGAAATTCTGTGATGGAACAGTATCACTTGTCAGCCAACAATATTCTTAATTTCTTTCTAAAAAGGCTTATGATTAATGTTTTTGCTGTCTCTAGCAGTTTGTTAAATATTTTTGGCGCTAAAAAAAAGACACTTTTCCACAAAAGCGCCGTATTAAACTTACGAATACATAATTTGTTTTTACTTCTATTGCGTATGACAACATCTAATAAATTATTAAATATATGCGGATTCGTTTTGACAAATAACGCCACTTCAAATATAAATAAAGATGGAAGTGTCAAAACTTTATATTTAGTAAAATACGGTCTAAAGCTATCCTTAACTTCAAGGCCAAACATAGCTCTGACACATATTTTTTTAAATTTAAAAGCTATATTCTTGTGCGTGGAGTTGCTCCACAAATGATCCATGATAGGTAGTTATTAGCGCTTCTGTATTAACTGCTCGAGATAGGTTTTGTAAAGCATAGAACAAACTGCTTATTCTTTTACAAAGTACCTCTATATGATGTTTCCAATTTAACTGACTGTCAATGGTCAAACCAAGAAATTTAGCGTGAGTTGTAGTGCATATATAATTGGTCTGGTAATTAATTCTCATTTTGTAATCAATAGATTGTCTTTGACTGAAGTGCATTATTTGAGTCTTGTTCAAATTTAACTTTAAATTATTATTTTCTAGCCATGATATAATCGAACAAAGTGTATCATTAATGTCAGATTCGTACGCTTCAGATTTGTTGCAAGCTATAGTAACTGTACTGTCATCAGCGAATAATGTTAGGGGATGTTTTACTGCTTTAGGTAATTTATTTATATATACAATGAACAAAAGCGGACCCAATACACAGCTTTGGGGTATCCCGAATGATATATTACGCTTTCTAGACATACCTGTTTCTTCTCTTTTAGTTCTGTTTTATTTTTTATTATTGCGACCATTTGTTTGCTGTCTTTTAAATATGATTTTATTAAGTTAAGGACATTACCCCTTATACCGTAATCATCAAGCTTATTTATCAGAATATTGTGATCAACATAATCAAACGCTTGTGTCATATCATAATATACAGCAGAAATCGGTATTCTATTACCAACGCTAGTCATTACTATATTTAAAAAGTCATAAATAGCCATGTTTATAGTTTCTTCTTTACGATAGCCTTTATGTTCCTCACATAACATATTGTTTAATACTAGATATTTATATATTCTATTATAAATATATTTCTCAAATATTTTTGAGAAAATTGACAGAAGTGAGATTGGTCTGTAATTTTGCATAAGATCCTTATCATCTTATTTATGTAACGGCTTAACAATAGAAGTCTTAAGCGATTCAAGAAATACACCATGGCTAATGCAGAAGTTTAAGATATAGCTAAGGTGATCACATATTAAGTCTGCTACATATTTTATAATTTTTGTAGGGATTTCGTCATTGCCTACACTGTTTTATTTTTCAAATCATTAATAATTTTAAAATATAATTTCTTGTACCAGCAACCATAAATTTTGAATTTAAATTGTTAACTATATTCCTATTAGTTTTTTTTTCGATGTTCAGAAATTGGTATAATTTTGTCTACTAAGTAATCATTAAATTTATTCGCTATGATTTGTGGCTCATGAAAAGTTTTGTCATTAATGACAATTTTATTTTTAGTATGGTTAGGGACATTAGTTTCTGAAGAATTTATTATATGCCACGTGGTTTTATTTTTATTGATAGAATTTTTGATACTGTATATATTTTGAGAACGTTTAGTTAGGTTTATAATTTTCTAAATAAATTGTGTGTCTATTGTACTTTAATTTATTACTAAGTGTAGGTTTAAGTCTAGCTTGCCATAACGATTCCCTTTTTCTTAAACTACATAGTTTAATGTCTCGAGATATCCACTTACATTTTTTATTCACTCTTATAGTAACAACTTTAAGTGGGAAACAAGTCATAAAATAATTTGAATGTTTCAAAAAAGGAGTTATATGCTTTCTTTGGGCTATGACATTCATAAATCTCAGAAAAATTAAGGTACTTAAGTAATATCAAAATTTTTAATATTTCCATTAGAATAATCTCTCTGCAGAGGGAAGCATTGATGGATTATAATTTTATGATCCACAGGGCATTTAATTATTCGTGTAGTATGATAAGACAGGGCCAATTCGATAACATCTGTCTTACAATGTACTTTATGACAATTATGAGCAATGTTGTCCTCCAGACAAGTCTGACTTTATAATCTAGTTGGCTGCTCTATGGATAATGCTAAACTAAAACTTTGTAATAAACGCTTCAGTTCAAGCGTAATACTGTTGTTTTTTAAAACATCGATATTTAATTCTCCTGCTAAAATTATATGTTCATATTTAATCCTATTTATTTTAATTAATAATTGTTCTAACCTACTAAAAATATATATTTGCTGTGTTTTGATTGGACAGCATTTTATCGTCACACAAGTTCAAATAAAAATTAACGAACAGTATTTTCACAAAGTAGTTTTCACTGATTTTAAGTTGTTTTACACAGTCAAATTATTGAGTTATTTCACTGTCACAATTTGAAACATTATTTCAATGAAGTATTGACTTTTAAATTCATTTTTATTCATAGCATCACTGATTTGGTACCTAGCAAGATTTATGCTTGTATTTTGAATTTAACTATAATTACACTTTCACAAACGATGGACGATAAACTTTGGGTAAGTATAGACGTATATCTATCATAAAGTGGTACTATTGTCACTATTTAATATTTTTTAAACTTGAAATTTCCCGGTGCTGTTGTTTACATGGCAACTAGCGCCTATTCTCCCTAGGTTGCCCAAGATACCACTGGAAAGTTTTTTTTTTAATTGTATATGAAACAAACGAGCAGACGTATCGCCTGATGGTAAGCGATTACCGCTACCCATGTACACTCGCAACACCAGAGAAGTCACAAGTGCGTTCCCGGCCTTTTAAATTTGCCCTCACCAGAATAGCGGACGGTTGGGCTAGCGGTACCCTCACTCAAACGACGAAACACAATGCAAGCGCTATTTCACGCCGGTTTTCTGTGAGGCCGTGATATCACTCCGGTCGAGCCAGCCCATTCGTGCCGAAGCGTGGCTCTCCCACGGATGAACTAGCTAAACATCTAAAGGAGATGGATGTGCTCGACTTGTCTGACTTGGCACAAAATAGGAAAGAATGGCGTACTTTAATGTCGGAGGCCAAGATCTATACCATACCAGCTAGACTACTATCCTTGTGTTAGGACGTTGACGTCGATAATGCAATCGCTGGCGTCACGGATGGCGTAGCAGTGCAGCTACGCCACTGCTACTGCATCGAGTGTTGTGGGTTTGAGACCCATAATATACATTAAGAGTGTAAAAAGTGATGATAATATCTACTAATAATTATAAATTCAATTATACTTACTAAAGAGTGTGTTAAGATGTTTAGTTGTTAGTTACTTAATTACACGTAAACCACTCAACGCTCTTAGATAATACTTGACATCATATCCGCGTTTAAATTAAACTATTTTCTTATAATTTACTGCTATATTAATATACAGGTTGTCACATATCTCAGGTTAGGATAGATTTTTTTTCATATTTTTTTCTGAACGGCCGTCAATTCCACTGTAAGACATTTCCAGGCTATCCATTAATTACCGGACAAGCTGTATATAAATACAAAAAAATATGCACGTAGCGCAAGCGTGGCGTGTATAAGAATAGGCGAGCGAGTCAGTGGCGAGCAGGCCGGCCGGGCCGACCGAGGTTCGGTCGCTGTGACGTAGTAGCCCGTGGAACCGATTCCGGCCGCCGGCGCGCGCGCCCGATGAGACGTAGGAGCAGTGGCCGTGAGTTCCTTGCCAGTTTTGTCATTGGTTCTCCGCCCTTGCTTTGCTGAATATAGCAAAAGATAAATGTAAATATAATTACATTGATAAGTTTAACTTTGACATTCATAAGTGGTACTATGTGATCTACATGAATAAACATATTTTTGATTTTGATTTTGGTCTAGTGTACTGGTTTATCCCTCCAGCTTAGCTTGAATACTTGTGCTCGAACCAGAGATCTCCAGCACAACATTTGAATTCACTATTGCTGTGCCACCGAAGCAGTTCTACGAAGAGTGTATAACGTACGTTGACTTACACCGTCATATCCCACAGGGTAAATAGAAGTGAAAAGCCTACATTTAGCTAGTTTTGTATTTAGATCTAAAGTTAAAGGAATCGAGCCATTGCCGTCTACCGGGTATGTTTGAAAATGTCTTGAAGCTATGTACAATTTCCTAACTGTAAAAACGACACAACTCTTGATCATGCGCAAAATCAGCGAAAACTTATCCCGTGAGACCAATGGAGCAGTGTTAGATATGCGCAATACACATAGTTGCAATTCACAGCGACTGCTGTCCATGAGGTCTTAGGTTAAAATCCCGGGTCGGGCCAAAAAATAGTTATTGGATCTTTTTGATGAAAAATTCTCAATAACAACCTGGAGTTAGAAAGATGGTAGTGTTACACACCCCGTGCTTCGGAAAACACGTAATATCGTGGGTTTTGCCTGATCTGTTTCCAGTTGTTCCGGATTGCTGACCGTTTAAAGAGTTATGAGAGTGAGCTGATTGAGAGTACACTTGTCTTTGTGCACCATAATCCTGTGCAGAAAGCTAATCTCTCAAAAAATAGTCCAAAATTCAAAAAAAGAAGTCAATAATTTATTTGCTAAGTATTTGATGAAAAGGAACTTTTATCCGATATCATAGGTTTCCAAATCAGCCTAAATATCAAAACAAGCGCTAACATGCAGGCAGCATAGCGAAATTCACGTTTATTCATTTCCGAATGTGTGTACTGTATACACGCTCTCAAATCGTTTCAGTAATGTCATTGGTTGAGCGATGAATACAATTCGATATTGGACACAAAATATCTGCACGTGTATGTACGAAATTTCAGCTGGGCTGGTCTAAATCGTTCATAGTTGTTAGTACATTCATTGGAGTTTTGGATATCAGTACGTAGTGTATTACGCACGCATTTCGTTTACTATGTTTTCAGTACCATGTAATAGGGGCAACCCTATTGCTATTTTCTGGCCACAGTTCCAGATACCGTGACTGAGAATTTCTTGCAAGAAAACTCAATGATTAATCTGTGTCAGAGTGTTCCTTGGCCCCTGAATCGAGCCCCACACCATATGGACAGCAATCGCTGATAATTTCTTGACAGAAAAACCCGATTACATTGCCCGAGCCCAGAATCAAACTTTAAACTAAACACACAGCAATCGCATTGATGTTTTGATTGTTGGAATGGTGCTAAGATACTAAGTGAATAAATTTTAGATCATATTCTTTCATATACAGTTAAATAATCCTTAGCATTAAACCATAATATTGTCTATTGAAATTAAACTACTATATACGGATTTTATCGCGTTGTTTCCCCGTGACCATGGCTGCTGAAAAGCAACCGAAACGTCGGAGAAAGTGTAAACCTAAATATAAATAGATTTAACAGATTAAATAATTTTATTAGCTTATAAATTAGTAAAATTCAATAGTAGTAGTAGTGTAATAGTTTCAAAATTTTGTAATACAGTGATAAATAAACAACGCGATAAAATCCGTATATAGTAGTTTAATTTCAATAGACAATATTATGGTTTAATGCTAAGGATTATTTAACTGTATATGAAAGAATATGATCTAAAATTTAAAAACAGACAAACACACAGACAAACAGAACGTAATATTGTCTTCTGTTTACGCGAATGTTATTCATTGAAATTAAACTACTATATACGGATTTTATCGCGTTGTTTATTTATCACTGTATTACATAATTTTTAAACTGTTGCACTACTACTACTACTATTGAATATTACTAATTTATAAGCAAATAAAATTATTTAAACTATTAAAACTATTTTTATTTAGGTTTACATTTTCCCCAGCGTTTCGGTTGCTTTTCAGCAAATCATTCAGGTAATCATAAAATAGGTAACGGAGTGGACCTCTTTGCATTAGTTATAAAGAGATGTAAAAAAGGGTTATGAGACAAAAAACCATGAGAAAGGATCTTAGTAGGTTAACATGTTCGAAAAGAGCAAATTAAGGGACACTTAGTTTTTAACTCTGGGAGAGAAAGGTCTTCGGAGGAATAGTTGAGTAAAGACAGCAAGAATCGAGTGGTGATAATGGGTAAGATAAAGGCAGTGTAGTTGTGTGGCGGTCCTACCTAATCCGGTGAGTGCTTAATATTCATATTATTATGTTCGCGGCGTTATAGGTGTATAATATGCTAAATATATATGCATTAATACCCCAGACTGAGTAAAGTATTATATTTATAATAATATATCCAGCAGTAAATTCGTGCAACGTTTGTCGCGTACGCATTAGTATTGGTCCGGTACCTTAGTCAGGGATGAATGAAAGGATGTCCTGAGGATCGGGAAACAGGCGGTAGACCAGGTGCAGGCTTTGTAGGCTAAGTGCTGAAGCCATCCCGATAGCATAGTGGGCTATGCACCCGTCATACCCTCGACGAGTTATTGGGTTTCGATTCCCCGTTGGGTGAGGCGTAAACCCTGTGACCCTGTAATCTATGCGCGGTGGCCCTATACGAAGGACGACGCTCGCGTGAACATCAATTATCGGGATGTAGACCAAGGTGGTAAACTGAGGCTTTGATTCCACGTCGTATAATGCTCAATACAACCGTCATCATGCGTGGTAGACGCAATCTGGCCGTGGGCCTCGTTCATGAGTGTGATACGGCAGATAGCGGACATGACATCCGTAGGATGGCGGAAGATGCGGGTTTAATTCCCTGCCGTGGTAATTGTAGGCTATTGCAGTACGCGACCTTGCAACCTCTTTTCGGTATGCGATTGTATGAAAGAGTGATCACAAACCAAAACTAATGTATCGTCGTTCTAAAGTAGATATCTGTATTTCATCCTCAAATGTGTTATTTCGATTTCCTCTCATAATTCAAGTATTTACACTTTGTAAATACCATCGGTGGGAGGGTGTCGGATAAGGTTTCGGAGAAAATAGACGGAGCGGTAAACCCCCTTCACTGGGGGAGGGCTGATCATTAGTATAAATCCCAGTTATAGGGAAATGTAAAATTTTAATCAGCCTGGGGTTGTCGGAAAACGCTTACAGTATCGCAGAAGCCATTCGAAATAAACTTATCTAAACATTGCCTACTTTGAACCATGTAGGTGGCAAAGACAAACCTATCAAAATGTGAGTAACACACAGATCTTGTCAGCTATGTTTGCCTAATATACCTGTGCTTACCCCTTGTATTCTATATGTTGTATGACACTAAAGATCGCGACTTATGATAACTACTGCCGTCAAATTAATTTCGGTACTTCCTCTTGTGACGTTAATCGCCTAGGCGCCGGTCGAGCGTGAGCGCACGTCACTAGCCACCACCCGCGATCGGCGCCGGACCAAGCTATAAGCGGAGGACGGTGTCAGATGCTCTCTCTTCCAGCTGGCTTCAATATCAGCTAAGTGTCCTTGCTTCTGAGAAACCACGGAGCAAATCCTTCTGACGAACCACGCCCTGTCTACTGTTCGAGTAGGATTGTGAACCTATCTAGTGAATATTGTTAAATACATATAACTGATTATTCATTACTAGTCAATTAAAAGTATTGATTGTTGATCAATCTTTAATTAATCTCTGCACAACTTAACCTCAAGACACCACGCCCCTACGGCGTGGCCTGTCCTACTTTTGGATCGATCAGATCCCTAGTGAATAACCACATAACAGGTTATACTCTGATATATGATTAGTGATAGAATAGCATCCCTGCTATTCTATCAGCCTCGTTGGAAACCGTTGGACTGCCACGCAGAGTTCTTGAATTCGATACCAAGGCGCGCACGTCTGACTTTTCAAAGTTATGTACGCATTAATCACTTAATTATCGCTTGCTTTAATAGTGAAGGTTAACATCTTGTGGAAACCTGCATGTCTGAAAGTTCTTCATAACGTTCTCGCAGATTTGTGTAATCTGCCATCCACACTGGCCTAACAACTTGGAGTATGGCCTTATTCTTCTCAGCAGTGGGAAAGTTAATATATAGGGCTGATATTATGTACGGTAAAACGGCTACGCGACAGAAATTCATTCACCGAATTTAACCTTTCAGAGTTAATCATAAGTTACGAAGTTTTGGTATTTGTAACTTTCAAAGTTTCGAATACCAATACCTACCTACTTGAATGCTTTTGGCGATGATGTAGTAGCCGAGCTTCCCTATTGCCGTTTAGATTTGTCAATGTCTAAGACAAGATATGCTGCAACCTACTTCGAGGACACAATCTTGTAACATCCATAAATTATTATGGAAGAGTAATCGTGAAGTAGATGCACTATAATAACTCCAGTGTCAGAGCTTGGTATTGCTAAAGTTGACTTCAATTTCTATACTTCACATCATATGTTGAACAAGTTGGGTAACATTCAGATGATTTATCGAGTTTCGGTGGAACGTTTGGCAAAATGATTCTTATATTCTAATATTTTGATAATTAGTTTATTTTTTATTGAAATTGATTATTCTATTAAGTACACAATTTACTTGAAAGGTAGGTGCACGGCTAGTGTAGTGGTTTAAGTGGTCGCCTTGCCACTGCCACTGCGCCGAGTGTTGTGGGTTCGAATCCCATACGGGTCAAAACTTTGTGTGATCCACAAATGATTGTTCCGAGTCTGGGTGTTCTTTGAGTCCGTTGTTTGAATGTTTGTAAAATACCCCACGATACAGGATCCTTATTTTAATAATAATAATATTCTATCACATACACACAACACCATCTAGCCCAAACAAAGCAGAGCTTGTACTATGGGTACTAGACAATGGATAAACATACATACCTATATACCTTTTTTTGTAAATTCATGCATATTATACATATAAATACTCAGACCAAGACAAACATCCATGTTCATGCACACAAATGTTTGAATTGTGCGGGAATCGAACGCATGACCTCA
Organism: Catocala nupta; assembly: GCA_963675205.1. Taxonomy (NCBI): domain Eukaryota; kingdom Metazoa; phylum Arthropoda; class Insecta; order Lepidoptera; family Erebidae; genus Catocala; species Catocala nupta. Next base: position 27,828,326 of record OY776091.1, on the reverse strand, counting down.
GGCGTGGCAGTCGGGTACACTAACCACTACGCCATCGAGGCCGACGAATTCAAGCCTAGAGCGGAAGCTGTATTAAAAAAAAAGTTGTTAATTTAAATATGTATGTATATGTACATACATACTGAAATTAACAACTTTAAAATTAAAAATTTACTAAGATTTATAGTATAACGCCAAACTTATATTGAAACTAAAAGTTCAAATGCATGTTAGAGATGTGTAATTACAGTCAGCCTCATAAGTCGATTAACACTCCCGAGATTTTGAAGTGGTCTATCATTCACAATAGTGGTAATTTCTCAATTTTTACAGCATTAACAAGTAAAGGATAGTTATTTTAGTCACAATTTATTACTCTTGGAAAATAATAAGTATTTATAATATGAACTACGATGCTCAAGTAGGTTTGTTTTATTTCAATAGCAATACAAATTATTAATTATATACATAATATAAACAATTCTTTAAAACTAACTTATACCTAAAATATTATGAAACAGAGAAATAAAAAAGAAAACTAAAACCCTTAATAGGCGTCATAGAATTCCTCCGCATCACAGTCAACTGGTAGTGTGCCCAGAAGACTGGCAGCATTGCCACGTTGAATGGCGAATACTACAAGTACAAACGAATAATAAGTAGATTTTAATTTATCAAATACTGTTACAAAATTATGTAATGTTCAGCTACTTATGTAACTGACCGTACATAATGAGTATTTCTTTTAGCGTTATTCCATTTCTTCAATACATTTACGACGAACTAAAAGTTGATAAAAAAAATTATATTGATAAACGCTTTTATGGTGATACGTAGTTGAATATTGAAATGCGTAACTTCGGCCACTATCAGTAACGTCAACGATGAACTAACTTGGTCTATAAAAGCAACCGACTTTTTATGAATATATTCAATTTGATGCACGACTAAACTTCGATCTAAGAGATGGGCCTCCAATATCGATAAAATATTATTGCTGAGTTCGACGCGCGGACGAAAACTATAAATTGGGCTCTAGATAATATAATTTTTGGTTGATGGTAGATTGAATTGTAAGTAGATATGGTTGTTCTGTGTTATCGAGTTAACAGAACGTTTTGTATGGCTTTTATTTAAAACAATGTGAGCATAATTTAAATAAAAATAAATAAAACAGCCAAAGAATCTAATTATCTATTTAATTTCCAAAACTCTGCTCATACAATTATAAGCAGAGTTCTAAACATTAAATACCTAACATATTTAAGATCAAGAGAGCAGAGTCACCTAAATTAGAAATCCAATACTTTGATGCCTACTATTAGTTCCAAAATAGATGTTCAACGAGTGGAATGGACGCCTCTTATATTTACACGTGTCTCATTTTATCGATAAATTTGTAAGTATTAATTTATTATAGACATCATGTATATTTCGATTCCCGCACAAGTCAAACATTTGTGTGCGTGAACATGGATGTTTGTCTTGGTCTGGTTGTTTCTATGTATAATATGTATGTATTTACAAAAAAAAGTATATATGTATGTCTATCCATTGTCTAGTACCCATAGTACAAGCTCTGCTTAGTTTGGGCTAGATGGTGTTGTGTGTATGTGATAGAATATTATATTATTATTATTTATAGTTCGTAAATTGTATTAAAATAGAAAGTTTGTAAAATGATGATATTGCCAATAATTAAAAAAGTTGAGGCGGGTGCATCTCTACTTAGGTCGTGGAACGCCGTCGCCTCCTTTTGCGAGGAAGTGATTTCCATCAAGGAGGCGGCGGAGCGGGAGAGGGAGCGTTTAAACCCTCTCCCCAACCGCAGAGCCGGGCGCCGGAGGGCGCGAGATGACCTCCAGCCACCCTGAGGTTTGACCTGGGGGTGGCGGGCTTTGTGGGCCTGCCCGCCATCCGTTCAGCACCAGGTCCGAGAGGCGGCGTGCGTGTTCCCACGCGCGCATCTGTTTCGTGTCCGTCTCCCCCTTTAGGGGGAGACAGTAGGGCTTTTTATTTTGAGTAAGTACCTATCTTGGGTAGGTCTTATTGCGTAGGGGCCTGCCGTTTCATACGGCGGGCCGGAACCTCGGCGGGGTCGCGACCGTATGCGAAAGTGATTCGCGCGGCCCCGTCGATAGTGGTTTTGTCGGGGAACACCGTGGTAGGTTTAGTCGGTATTCCGGGAGGTACATTATCTTTTTAACATCTTATTTTACCCCGGCGAGTCCGACATAATCCCTCCGCCCGCCCCCGCGGAGGGATATGCGTAATAGCATTCCCCCACGTAAAAAAAAAAAAAAGGGTGCATCTCTACTTATTTGATTGTACTAATGATCCCGTAAAACTTAGGGGAAACTGTGGGATCAGTTTATCAGAGTCTAAAATATGGTAATTCGAGCAACGCAACTTGCATCAATCCAAACTAGTATTATATTTGCGAATGCGACTTTGTTTATTTGTTACGCATCGAGGCCTTAACTAATCGACCGATCACCATAAAAATCTGCATACATGTTGTCAGAGATAAATAATGGTGTGCATTATGCGGTATGACTACCATTTAAAAAAGATAAACATCATTTTTAAAACCCTTTCCTTCATAAATTGAGTTGCTCCTAAAATACTAATCATCAGATATCAAGTCGTAAGTCGTAAGTTCTTTCGATATAGAGCATAGAGCTCAAAAAACCAACTGTGACATAAAATACATAAGTGTAATATGCGTTAGAGAGGACAATTAACGAATTCAATATACAGTGAAAGCTTTTTTATAAGCTCTCTACAGCCGACGTAATCTTTGATTACAGAATTATAAGTTCTACAGTACAACTTGGCTGTGGAAGACTGTGAATTTCTAAACACATCGTAACAAATATACATGAAACATTTCTGATGACACATATTAGAAAATCACTCGCAGTCTCATAACATTATGAAAACATAATCGTATTAATTTCATATCAACATCACCTGCCTCCAAAACAACATACGCTTTGATATTTCAACCCATGTCATACTGAAAGCTATAGCATAATACAAATATATGCATAATTATGCATGAGACAAAGGCTTAGCAAAGGCGTACAATTGATTTACATATCATTTGCATATAAAGCTGAAACATAATCTGGTTTTTCATCGCCAATTAGTCAGAAATAATGTTCTCATTAATTCGGACCACTGTGATGGATTTATTGAAAAGATTAGTGTTGTATTAATAGATTGAGGGTTTGGCTAAATGCCACGATAAAATGAATAGCGGCTTTGCTTCGCTATTAACTGTTCAATGTATATACAACCATCACACAGTATCATTCACGCATTATCGAACCTGCCAATAAAGTATTCTGCACTGGTAGCTCAGGGTCGCCATTTCAGCACAGCAGTCTTAATACCTACCAAAGAATTCTGTTCCATCTGCTGATTTAACAGCGTATTCTTAAGAAATTTTGAAACTATTACACGTGTCAGATAATTTGAAATGCTACAATACTTTCTTAAAATCTTAAAGGTTACAGGTAATACATATTTTGATGTGTGATTACACAATAGATTTTAAATTACGTCTGGTGCCGACAATTGACAGGTTAAGAGATTGAGCAATATAAACAATGATAAAATAAGTAGGTAAGTGATATAAGTGTTGAAGTGCCCGTGCACCTAACTTTTAGATAAGTATTTATTTGTCATGTGTGTTCAACTCAGCTAGAATTAAGAATGAGTTCGTACTGTTCTTAATTTTCTTGGCACGAGGAAAAGTTCTCTTCACTTATCAGACTCCGTATTTTAGTTAAGGTTTTAAAAACGAACATTTAGAATTCAAGAGATCGATATTGGTTCACAACATTCGCATCGTGAGGTAGATAGAACGTAGTTACATATCGTTTATAACTCCCTCGATGACTGCGGTATAAGCGTATATGTAACTCATGTATCGACGCTGAAAATACAGAACAAATACGTATGTATATTGTATGCTAAGCATATATATATTGTCGTAAATGATTCCTGCCAACCTTTTATCACCATGTTTGGACAATCACAAAAGTATCGATATCGATAAAAATAGTCGTGAGAGTGAGCTCACTACGCTTAGTAATTTTCATCTACAAGATGTGCACCGCGGGAGTGCCGTAATGGTATTGTTTGTGTCATGATATTTTTTTACTAGGAAATAAATACTTTACGAGCTTTTTTATGTAATACCGGTTGTAAATTATTGCGAAAACCAGGCGAAGTGTTATCGAGTCAAAAGTAAAGTATAATCATGGTATGTACTTACGGGTTTCATGTGCATGATTTGTTATGTATAATAATAATAATAATGTCCTCCAGACCGATTTTCGGTCACGGCGGCCAATCTTAACGGAGACTGGCCATCTGCGCAGGATATTATAGTGCACAAGTATGTGCGCAAACACAAGTCCACTCTCTGTTCCCTTACCCTCATGATCCGATGGGATGAATAATCCGACACGACCGGAGAGAGATCAGGCGCAGGACCAACGGCTTTACGTGCTTTCCGAGGCACGGGGGTGTCTAACACCGCCAACTTCCTAACTCCGGGCTCGTATTGAGATTTCTTAACAGAAAAACCCAATACCTTTATGTTGGCCCGACCCGGGATTCGAATCCGAGACCTCATGCACAGCAGTCGCATTTACTACCGCTGCACCACAGAGGCTATGTATTGAAGGTAGATAAAAGTTATAGCATAAAAAAGCTAAAAACATTCTATCCTAGGATTAGTTTCTGTGCCGCGGCAAACTCAACACAAAGATTGTTCTTTATGTTGAGTTTGCCGTGGCACTTGGTTGTCCAAGGCTCGGCACAACTATTTGTGGGTCACACAATATTTTGTCCCGTGTAGGGATTGAATCCACAACACATAACGTATGTCAGTGGCGAGGCGGCCACTTAAATCACTGCGTCATCTGTGTAGTCAAGTATTTTTAATCATCTTTTTAATCATCGTTGGTCTTTGTAAAACTAGTAATTAACGATCTGATTAAAAGAGTTATAATATTAAAAGTCCAATATTATAAGAACCATAGTATATATGCTATGTTGATGCTATACAATTTACCTAGTCAAAACTAGCACATAACAGGGACATGAAAAACAACGGCCTTTGTCCTTCATTACGACAATACAGGCTGAAAATAAAAACAAAAATAGCTAGACGTCGTTGGTCGTGGATATACATATATCCCGGGCATCGGACAATGTGTTGCTAAGGTTTTCTCTTAAAAATGTTATCAGAAAAATACTTCATACTAATATTATGTGAATAGTAGTGAAGATGTTTAGATGTTTGATACTCAACACGCGTAAATCGGTGCACGGATTTGGATGAAACTTAACATACAGCTATCTGAGTGTCACCGAGGCATAGTCTAGAACTTGGTACCATAGTGACTACTCTTGAACCTATTTTATTAGGTACCATATCTTTTTTATTACAATATTTTCAATTTGTTTACCACCTTTCCATATTGTAGCGAAGCATTGTAGTAAATGCGATTGCTGTAGTTCTTCTCCCTAGCCTTTATTATTCCCAAGTCACTTAAGGTCGGCTTTCTAGTCTAACCGGATTTGACTGGGTATCAGTTTTTACACGGAGCGACTGCCATCTGACCTCTGCAACCCGAAGGCTAACGATACCCTAAGGCTAGACCAGTGTCAGGATATTAGAAGGCACTGACTTCCCAATAACGACTGCCATAGATATTCATGGCAGCCGGGACCGACGGCTTAACGTGCTCTCCGAGGCACGGAGCAGGCGATAATTGTCAATCAATACGCGCATAATTTCGAAAAGTCATATAACTTCCGAAAGTCAGAGGTGCGCGACGTGGGTTCGAACCCGAGACCCTCTGCATTGAAGTCTATTGGTCTCTCCACTGAGATATCGCTGTACATGAGGTTTAAATTTAATTCCCGGATCAGACAAAATTTTATTGGGTTTTACTATAACACCTCGTAGTCTGGAACTGCGCCCGCTAGGCCGCAATAGATTCGAGGGGGTGAGTCGATTGCCACGAGAGACTTCGTGATGCTACTTAATAATTTGTGGACAGGAAAACCAATAACATTTTACCTGACTCGGCAGTCGAACTTAGTGCCTCTTACACCGTAGACGGCAATAGATTCGAGGCATAACGTAAAACCTAAAACGTAGTTGGTGAAATGTGGGTGTAATTCACCTTTGCTACGACTACTATATTTATATATATACTATATTTGCATACTCTATGTAATATGAAATAAGCAAAATAAATAAGTCTAGAATTAGGTTATGCAATACAAGAAGGGTGGTGCCATTTACCCAAATAAACTGGCAAAAAAAAACAGTTCCAAAACACAAAAAAATGGTTTTGCCATGTTACGTTTGGTTACTACTCTACGCACAAGAGTCATCACTTTGATTCCATTTAATCAATAACTTATAACACAAGAATAACATTATCATACTTTTTATTATTTAAGTTTCCGTCGTTTAAAGAAAAAAGATAAGATTAGTAAAACAATTAGAGCGACTTAAAAACTTTTCAGAATTTTACTTTTGCAAGAAATTTGACTTATTCGAAAAGTTTCTAACTAATTTTCCTTAATTCAAATTGAAGAGATCGAAGTTTTTGTCGACAATTATTATAAAAGTCAAGTTAATTTCCATATTAGGTGAGTTTACCTTCTGGAATTAACTTTTAGAAATGTGGGATAAGTAAATATTTAATCATTCTTAATATTCTGCTTTACTTCGAAGTGCTTTGTTGTTCATTCTATGTAAGTTTTAGTTGTTATTAGAAGGAAGGTTAGAATAAATAATTGTTCTGACTTAGAAATTAGACCTAACGCGGCTATAGTATTGTTACGACTAGTGCCATCTGACGGCACTGTGGGGAAGACTCGGCAGTCACTTCTAATAATTTATTACAGCACCATCTATTGATATCTTACGAAACTACATATTTGTCGGTACGAGTCGTGTAGAGAGAACGCTGGCATATTTTCAAATCATCGCGCTGTTACGTACCGTGTATGACGTTTCCTAGAAAACTCCAGAAACGCTTTACCCGCGTATAAATAGAGCGGTGCGCGTGGCATCGCCGAGTTAGTTTACAACCTAAGCGGTCAAGTGTACATCGAAGCGAACAGAAGTGAAAATGCTACGGAGTTTGAAGCAGGTAAAGTGGCAAAGTGTAGTATAGTGTTGTGTATTAAAGTTAATTGTGTGCTAGAATAAAACGTGTTTTAGTCGGTAATATTGTCTTGTATTCTTATCCGTCGAACCCAGCACGTAACAGTATTCTTAAAATAAAAACGTGCGATAGAACGCAGTAATTATGAGTTGGACTTATATTATGGGAGAAAGGTTTGATATTTGTAATATTAAGATTTAACAACGTTGGTAGCGCAGAGGTCTTGTATGCGACCGCTGTGCTGAAGTGTTATTCGGTTTTCTGTCGAGAAATTCTCAGTAGCATCACAAAGTCTAGCATAGCAATAGGCTCATCCCCTATTTCGTGGTACCTAAAACATAGCTCGTGATGACGAAAGATTTATAGAGACGATGTGAACTTCAGATTTTTGAAATTAATTATCAATAACAATTTTAATTTTCGTTTAACAATTATTTAATTTTGTAATAGCCTTGCGTTTGACCAAAATCTCAGCTGTTGTAAAGTGACGATGCAGTCGACGATGGAGTACACTTGCGTAGAAGATACCTATTCACTCGTGACTCGAAGACACCCAGATTATACGGGAAACACAGGTAGCGAATTCCACTTCTTTGCGGTACGCATTATAAAAGTGGAAGCAAAGCGCTTTGTGCGTGTATATAGTATATCCACCATTTACCTGTGGCACTGGTCTGATTGGGTATATTCGATATAACATCGTAATTATCCAAGTGAAGCTTCTCTGTTTACTTCTTTAATCACTTTCCCTATACGATGTGACATCATCAACGTCTTTATAATCAGCCTGTGTTACTCCACTTTAGCAATGGAGTCTATTAAGGCACGCTATTGATCTCTTGTGGCTCTCCATTTCCAACTACTACAGCTATTTTGTGTGTATCGTCACGCCAACTAGCCGCTAGATACGTTTACCAAATTAGGATCCATTGGAGAGAGTCCCATCGCTAGTCGATACTGTAATATGACTAGAAATTAATGTTTTGTTCCGTCTTTACAACCCACCTGAGTGCCGAGTGCGAATATGTTTTACGTTAACGCGATCGACACGCTTATGACGTTCGGCGCTCCGATTGGCCCGCTCTAAGCTCTTAACCAATCAGAGAGCCAAACGCGGTAACCGTTTCGGTCGCGTTAACGTAAAAACAACTCGCACTCGGCACCCTGATCCATCGCTATTTTCGAGGTACCAACAAAAAAGAATTTACACATTTTTACAATTAAACCCGACATACGTATATTCTGCCAGGCTCAGGGAGCAGTAAAGCATTTAAAATAGGAACGTAAATATGTCACCGAGTTTCCTTTACAAAAAGATTTATTTCATTTGTAAAAATTAAACCTAGGACTACAATAAAAATGTTTACAGCCACGGAGCTGGGTAGGCGAGCGAAAAGAGAGAACAAAGGCATAAAACAAAAAAAAATCATACCTATATATGTATATAATAACCACATCACGTGCCAAGTATACATTTAACAACACTAAAAAAGCAAAGTACACAAAGCAAAAAAATCAACAACGGAATATAAGAGGATAATGAAAATCACGGCGCACACTTATTCTGTCTACTGTACGTGACATGGGTCGTGAAATTTGAACGTCCATTGCGGTTCAATCGATTGGTCGATCCGGGTCAAATATGTCACCCCTGTACACGGCCGATCATAAAAATGGATGATATTATTTCATGATACGGAACACAGGCTTATTGAATGTTTATAGTTTTATGAAGTCCATTGATTTATTTAGTCGCTGTGGTCAGATGGAATTTTCGAGAATGTAGTGTCTTTTTTTTGTTCCGAAATAATTCTTAGTCGAAGAATAAATGGAATGTTTTATTACTGAAAATGAATTTAGCACCGTAGGTATACAGGTATAGAGTTGTTTTTAGAAAATACTACTTCAGATAATGATTCCGAATCTTCTGTATTTCATACTATATTTGATAGCATTATATTTTCTTTGTAATAGACAAGAAAAACGGCGATTATAGGGTACCGTAGGTATGTATGCCTCATTTGATCATCTTGTCTGGCGATATGCCGATCTTTTGAGAGCCTTTTTCTAAAGAATGATTAGATATCTAAATCTGCGAGCTCATAGAAGGTGCTTTAAATCTTAAAGCTCTAACTTAATATGAATATATGTTTTGTGTTGATGTTTTCAAATGCGTACTGTTATTAAGCCTCATGTCACTGAATATTATATTGTACTCCTAGTCGACCTAGAATCTTAAAAATAAATAAAAAGTAGAATATTTTCTTTTCAATAGAGTTACTCCCGTACAAGGATATTAACTTTCCGTAAATCACTTAACTTTTTATAGCGAGCGGGAATAAAAGTTTTTGCTACTCGGCGCATAGACAACGTGCAGCTCGAACATTCTGAGAATTACATTATTTTAACGCAACGACAGAGAATAGTTAAGTTCACCATGAAGGAACTATTTGCTTTGAATATAATACATAGAACAGAGCAGAACAGTATATACTAGAACAGAAAAGAGTAGAATAAAATATAATAAAATAGAATATAATATTAGCTAGAAACTTTTGACATCTTTGTATTGATATTCTTGTGGAACTATAACGAGAGTGTATCTGTTCATATATGAATGTTTGATAAACTACTCGGGATTGGTTATTATAAGCCATTGCCATACGTGCAGTCACACATTTGAGTATTATTTATAGTAGATCCTCGTTAGTTTCAGCATGAATGGGCCGGATCGACCGGGGTAGTAGTAGTATTCTGTGAGAAGGTAGCCTCTCACAGAATACCGGCGTGAAGTAACGGCACCCGTACTGTTGCGTTTCGTATTGGTGAGTGAGAGAGCCGGAGGCCCAGTTACCCCGAACCTTTTCCTATCCTTTCCTTTGTCCTTTCCCTCCTTCATTCCTTTTTAACCTCTCAAATGCCGTTGACGCCTCACGCATAAATGAAATAAAAAAAAAAGCGAAAAGGGAGTCCAATTACAATTACAATTACAATTACCGTTGACGCCGATCGACGTCTTCAGATTTGTACTCGTCAAACCCCGGTGACGCGATAGGGCGTCGAGCACACTCGATTGTGTATGGTTTATGTTTTCAACGGCTGAGAGGTTAAAGGGCTGGCAACGCACTTGCAATTCCTTTGGGGTTGCGGGTGTCCATGGGCGGCGGTAATCGCTTACCATCAGGCGACCAGTCTGCTTGTTTGCAAACTTAAAAAAAAAAAGGTCAACTTCAACCCTATATTTCATCAGATTCTGTTTAGTAGATCTGGAGTTATGGCGTAGAATGCGCTTCTTATATAAAAGATGTCTTTGGCGAACTATTGTTAACGTGGTAAAAGATTTGACTGCATGTATGTTGTAGTGGTCGAAGTGGTCGTCTCGCCGATGCCACTGCGCCGAGTGTTGTGGGTTCGAATCCCACACGGGAAAAAAATTTGTGTGATTCTCAAATGATTGTGCCCAGTCTGGGTGATCTTTGTGTCCTTTGTTTGAATGCCTGTTAAGTACTTCGTGACACAGACATTACTAGAAGTGCGAAAGTTGTCTTCTTAAAATAAAAAAATGTTAATAATATTAAGGTCGCTGCATATTTCTCTGATGTATGATTATGAAAACTAAACTAAACGATTTTTCTCATGACAATATATTTTTGGTTCTAGAATCCGTAAGATATCTGGACTGATAACTCCAATAACACTGCCCGATTAAGGAATCGAATCAGAGACCTCATTCACAGCAGTCGCATTCACTTCGAGGCATTTTTACTAGAATTTAGTATTTATATCCATTTATAAAGCTATTTCAATCAATATATGACGTTATTGAGCCAAAGCGACGCGTGACGCCCCGGCAGCCAGATTTAAAAGGTTTATGCTTCATTATTATTGTATATGTACATATACAATAACAAACGGTACAGTAATTTTAGTCAAGCGTTTGGCAGCGAATGCATCAATAATTCCCGCAGTATCGAATATCTTAATTGACAGGTTCATATTATCATTTCATATATCTGTATTCATACTGAATATACATACAATCAATATCATTGGATGATATTGTTTCATTAACATTGATGTGTAGTGTACGAGTAATTTCGATTCACATGATAAATTCATTGTACATTTTGATTCACATGAAAATTCGTGTATTACATCTATGAAATGATAGATTATTAGGAATACTATTGGACTGATACGCAGTGGTCTTAACTACATTAGAATTTATAAATGTATGTTTTTTTTATACAACTAATTTTGTAAACAAGCATATGGCCCGGCCCGTCTGATGGTAAGTGGTCACCGTAGCCTATGGACGCCTGCAACGCCAGAGGCATCACTAGCGCATTGCCGACCCTTTAGGAAAGGAAGTGGGAAGCAGATGGAACGGGAAGGGGGAAGGAGAGTGATTGGGCCTCCGGCAGTCTCACTCACCGAACGAAACACAACAGTAGGAATACTGATATTTCACGTCGATATTCTGTGAGAGGGTAGTCCTTCCCCGGTCGAGCCGGCCCATTTATGCTGAAATCAGCGAGGCTCTGCTACTATGTGCGTAATAAACAGTTAATAATACATATCCTCATGCCTCTTTCCCCAAAGGTGTGGGCGATGGTATAGTGAAGTCATATTTTGCTTTAGGTTCCAAGCCTATACCAACTTCAGTTTTAGACATCTTACTGCTGTCAAACAAGCCTAATTTTGGACTCTGTATCGTGTCTCTGTGCTGCTGAGAATTTCTAGACAAAAAACTCGATAACCGGCTGGCTTCGGCATCGAATACTCTTAACTTTAATTCGAAAGAAGAGTATCGTGAGATAACCTGCATATTTAAGAATTCGCTATGATAAAGAGATGTATAAAATCTGACAGCCTGCGAGCCTGTATGGTGGATTATGGCTATATAGTCAAACTATGTATTATAACATTTTTCATACTAAGAAGAGGCCCATGCCTAGCAATGGGATAGTTTAAACAGGGCTAGTATGGCTAGTGGACTGTATGTAAGACATATCAATAACAGTCTCTTTAGTGAGCTTACGGTTACACTAACTACTGTAATGCAATTCATGTTTTATAGAAGAAATACATGAGTAATATGAAGTGAACATGATTTTAGCGATTGCGATTGGTGGCAGTGGATTAGCTTCCGATGAATCAAAGCTAACAGGTGAACTATATGTATTTGTCTGCCCATACCTTTGGGATTACATACATACCGTTGCGCCACGGAGGCGTGGCGCAACGGTAGTAAATGCGACTACTGTGCATGAGGTCTCGGGTTTGAATCCCGGGTGGACCAACAAATAATTATTGGGTTTTTCAGTTAAGAAATCTCAATAGCAGCTCGGAGTTAGGCAGTTGGTGGTGTATGACACCCCCGTGCCTCGGAGAGCACCTAAAGCCGTTGATCCTGCGCCTGATCTCTCTCTGGTCGTGTTGGATTACCGTCCTATCAGATCATGAGAGTTAGGGAACAGAGAGTGCACTTTTGTTTGCGCACACACTTGTGCACTATAATATCTCCAGCGTAGTTGGCCAGTTTCCGTTAAGACTGGCCGCCGTGGCCGAAATTCGGCCTGGAGGATATTATTATTACTTGTCTTTGAATGGTATAAAGTTTTTGGTTAGTTAAAGCCTCACATAAGGCATATGGCAGGCTTTTAAATATGAGGTGAGAATTGCTGATGTCAATAACGATGCATTCTAAAAGAAATGGTCTCATAATTATTCCATATATTATTTATAAAGAATTATCGCCTTATAAATCAGCTGTATTGTATATAAAATAAGACCAAGACATTTAACTAATATTATTTAAAAATTTCTCTAATTAAGCTGCTGCATTTTGGGTAGGAATTATATTTAACTATACTTGTTAATAAATTATTTTTCCTCTAAGTCTAACCACTGCAAATTTTCAACCCAATACCAGATTCAAATGATTCTCACACTGGTTTAACTGAAATAAATACGACTCTCATAGTTTCCTCTCTAACAAAAGATTTACTTTAGTATTACCGAACTTTGAAAAATGAACCAATTGACCCACTCATGACGAATGGCAGCCATCCAAAGAGTTCGAACAAAATTTTTCGTCCGAACATCATAGTCACAATAGAACTGGATATATTGATAAATGTTTAAAGGTTAACTTAACTTACTACCATATTATGTAGCAGAGAATCACTCCTATCTATACTAATATGATGACGACCTCGATGGTTAGTGTAACCGACTGCCACGCCTGAGGTCGCGGGTTTGATTCCCGCATAAGTCAAACATTTGTGTGCATGAACATGGATGTTTGTCTTGGTATGGGTGTTTCTATGTATAATATATATGCATCTACAAAAAAAAAAGTATATATGTATGTTTATCCATTGTCTAGTAGCCATAGTACAAGCTCTGCTTAGTTTGGGCTAGATGGTGTTGTGTGTATGTGATAGAATATTATTGATTTATTTAAAAATATATATATATAGAGGGAAGATTTGTTTTTCTTATCGTTTCTTTGTTTATAAGAAATTAAAATAAAAAACTAAACAACTGATTTCAAAAAATATTTTTCATTTATAAATCTATATTATCATCGAGTAACATAGGGTAAATTTTATTTAAAATACAAATATCATAAAGAGAATCGATTTGATTTTTAGTTGTTTGTTTGTAAGGATTTAACTCAAAAAGTACTCAACCTATTTTATAAATTCTTTCACAATTAGAAAGCTTTATTATCACCGAGTGACATATGGTATATTTTATTTAAAAAACAAAGTACTGTTACTGTTTTTTTTAGCTGGCGAATGCATTGACGCGTACCTCTCCGCAGGGCGACGGAGAGATAAAGATATCCCGGTAATACCGACCAAACCTACCACGGTGTTCTTCAATATAACGAGAGTCCGCGGGGCCGCGCGAATCACTTTCACATGCAATCGCGACCCCGCCGAAGTTTCGGCCCACTGTATGAAACGGCAGGACACCACACTATAAAAAGACTCCCTCTACTGTCCTCTTGTGAAGGAATAAATACAAAACGACACAGGCGCGCGTTGGAACATGCATGTCGCCTCTCGGATCTGGTGCTGATCGGTTGGCGGGCAGGCCCTCGAAGCCCACCACAACTAGGTTGAATCTCAGGGTGGCTGAAGGTCATCTCGCGCCTACCGGCGCCCAGTTCTGGGATTTAGGAGAGGGTTCAAGCGCTCCTTCTCCCGCTCCGCCGCCCCTTAGTGGAAATTACTACCACACAGAAGGAGGCGACAGCGTACCACGACCTCTCGCTCCGGACCATAGCCTGAACCATGGCCGGGAGCGAGAGGGCAATCAATTCGACTGCCGCGAGCAAGTCATGATGCTGCGATGCCCAGGCAATTCACCAAAGTTTGCAGCACCGTGTCTTCAACAAACCGTTAGAAAGCTGTATTATCACCAAGTGACGTCGGGTACATTTTATTTAAAAATCAAAGTACTGTTATTAAGATAACCGAACCTAACCTACTCTTGCGCGAGTGAAGCCGCGGGCAAATGCTAGTGTACATATATACCTATCGGAATGTATAAGCAGAGATGATACATGACCATTTAGCATGCTGTTTCTTTAAATATATATTCTACACTACATCCTTGTATCTCGAACGACTGTTAAACATTTAAATAGTAGCTAAGTAACTTAATACCTAAGCTCGAAACAACCTGGTATTCGAACCAACAACACTTGGCGCAGTAGCGAGGCAATCACATAAACTCCTACACTATCAGTGCAGTCGTAATATGCAATTAGGAAGTTTATTCCCATCTGCAGCACAACATTCTAATTAATCCTACAAATATTATAATGTGAATGTTTGTGAGGATGGATGGATGGATGTTTGGATAGATGGATGGATGGATGGATGGATAAATCGATGGATGAATGGATGAATGGATGGATCGATGGGTGGATGGATGGATGGATGGATGGATGGATGGCTGGATGGATTGATGGATGGATGGATGGATATATGTATGTTTCTTATTCTTTCACGATAAAACTACTAACGGATTTTGATGAAACTTTACAGTATTACTGTTTATGTGTACATACATCAGAATAACATATAGGCTACTAAATACTAAAAATCGATCCTAATATAAATCTACATTAACGTGAGCGAAGCCGCGGGCAAAATCTACTATTATAAATGCGAATAAGAGTTTGTTTGTTTGTGACGCTTTCACGATTTAACTACTCGACCGATCATCGTGAAATTTTACATACACGTTGTCCAGTGGTACAGAAGAGTACATAGGAAGCATAATAGTAAATTTTGTTAATTAATTTATGGCATTCGGGAACAATATCCTCCGGAAGATGGAAATTTACTAACAAAATCTACATCACCGCAAGCGACGTCGCGGCAAAATCTAGATTTATTATAAATTTCTTAGTAGGTATTATATACTGAAACTTCATAGTAGGAATTTTATAACAAAGGAATCTTCAAATACTTTGCACGTCCGGAGAAGTGAACTCTTCGGTATTGTAGTTACCGATAACTCAAGTCACTAGAACTGGTGAAGCTCAACCTAAAACGTTTACGCGAAAATTATGTATAAGAAACGGCATTCTTATACCTTTTTCTCTAGACACGGGCATTTTCTTAATACGGGCAGTAGTTATTGTATAAACTTATTTAAAAAACGTGCAAAAGCCTACTTCGAATCTTTACCTACATGTAAAAACATAATTACTTAGGTACAATAAATTTCCCAAGGAATGGAAGCAGAAAAATTTACTATTGTTTAAAAAACAAATTAGGGGTTTCCTAGCTAACGAGGCTTATTATACTGTAACGGAATTTTTGAATGACCAATTTTAATGTTATTTATATAATTGTTCTTCTTTTTACCATATTATTATACCTATTGTTATTGCATTCATTGATTAGATTTGACATTTTAGTATACTGCATGACATTTTATTACTGTATTATTTGACATAATTATGTACCTTTATTATTTTAATTTTAAACTTTTAATTTTGATTGCAATGAAATATTGATATGACTGAATAAATTATTGGTATTAATTAAATTTCATGTGTAATACTTTTTACTTAATATAAACTAATATTTGTATGCCTTAAAGGCAAAACATGATGAACGTGTATTTCTTTTAAAACCATGCATTGTATGCTTTATTACTCATGCTTGTGACAAATAAACAGATTTTTATCTTTATCTTTATGAACTAAAAATAGAAAATGTAAAACTTTTGCTGAAGGTAACTACAAAAAACCAAAACGTCATCAAAGTATAATGTCTTTGATACTGCTGATGTTTGAAAAGGCGTTGCGTCAAATTCGATATAATTTATATGGGCTCTAAAGAAAACCAAAAACTCTACCAGAAAAAAGAATCATCAAAAACAATTCATAATTGGCGGAGTAATCGCGTAAAAAACATAACCTCCCCGTGACCATGGCTGCTGAAAAGCAACCGAAACGTCGGGTAAAGTGTAAACTTAAATATAAATATTTTTAATAATTTAATATATAATTTATTTAATTAGCGAAAAATTAGTAAAGTTTTATAGTAGTATATAAAGTGTAACAGTTTCTAAATAATGTAATAGAGTGTTAAATAAACAACGCGATAAAAGCCGTATATAGTAGTTTAATTTCAATGAATAACATTTGCGTAAACAGAAGACAATATTATAAAAAATCATACAGTAGAAGTAAGTTCCCTCCTTCTTTTTACGAAGTCAGTTAAAAAGACTTCTTTCATTAAGTCTATTCAGTACACGTATCATAGCCGAAAATATAGAAAACATATTGCAATAAATCCTTTTTAGTATTCTTGTGACATTTTACCGCAATCAATAGTGTAGCATCAATAGCTACAGCTTAATAAGGGCGCAAATAAATATTAGTATGCTCACATGTTTACCTACTATATAATATGAGATCTTTAGATTGCTTAGTTAGAGCTCTTAGGTTTAACGGATACGCATTTTAACTTTCATAAAAATCTATTTAAGCTTTTTAGTCAATGTTTGCACATTGGTTGAAATTCAACTATATTCTTTATTAAACATTTTAGGAAGTCATATTTGAATATACCTGTGTATATAAAAATATGGCGTCCATTATTTTAAATTGGTGATCACTGAAGGACTTCAATAGCAACTAAACGAAAAATATTAACCGGTTGTCATATAGAGGTGAAAATGGTACCGAACTGTTGTGTCTTTTTCTATATATATACTCATACAGACAGAAATTATAAGAGGATTGTGCCCAGTAGCGGATCCGTTTATAAACAAGGATAATGCTATATATATATATATATATATATACATACAATGCTTGAGCCCTACTCCACCACACTGATACCGTGCAGTTTAGCAGTCTTCATACTCCTTGAATAATATAATACCATAGACATGCAAGTTTCTTCACAGTATTTTCCTTAGTTGTTAAAGCGAGCGATAATAATTAACTGTTTAAAACGCACATAGCTTCGCAAAGTATGTGCCATAGGGTCTCCAGACCTCTGTAAAGCCATTCAACGTTCTCCACACTAGGCAAACACTGCTTATTTTAATAAACAATGCTGTATTTTATTACCAATATTGAATTTTGTGAGCTTGTGGTATCACTCGCGAAGCTTATAAAAATGAAATGTTATTTATAAACTGACATCAACATGATGATTGACATCATTATTTGTGACGTATTAGCGGTCTACATGTCCTACTAGGTTTACGACCTATGATTGGAATATGGGTGTGTAAATTTTGCACTTTGATTACAAAGGACCGTGCACCATCCGGGTAGCGCTGCGGAAAAGCGGTCACTTTGCTTCTGCCGCCTTGCTGAGTGCTGTGCGTTTGAATCCCCAAAACAATTATTTGTGTGATCCGTTAATAATTATTCTGAATGCTATATATCTGGCATACAGAGCTGTAAAATTTTTCTTAAACGTAGAGGAATGCATTTACGCTTCGATATGGGTGAGTCTAATATACATAAATTCTTTGCACCCTTTACCATAGAGAGGTTATGTCAGACTTATCCGGGGAAAGGTGGCAGTCACGAATCCTACCGACTAAACTTACCTGAAACCTGCCTACAATCGCCTTGAGTATTAAGTGGGTCACTGACAATCAAACGACTTCAGTGAAAGCTTGAACACTAGTGCAAGACCTCCGAAAAAAAGGACATATTGTCGATAATTCTCTACAGGCAGCTTTGAATAACAGCTATTAAAACTAAGGAGCAAAGTCTAACACTACTGATTACGACACACAATCGGGCCGAATAAATACATAAACTTATTTACCGCCTTCCGTACTCAGAAAGGGGCAGCCCCAAAAATAGTCAGAGATTGAATGTTATGTTAACAATGGAATTTTTCATCCCGTTCCTCGTCTCTTAAATAGGGTAAGCGCGACAGTTCCTGACTGATACAAATTGCGGCTTAATCCAACGATTGAGCGTGAACTATGAGAGTCGTTACGCGGATCCAGCCGTCGTAATAGTCCTTCTTTGTCGCTAATGTGCCATAAAAGGAACGCTGTCTTCACGGCAAACGCTTTTGACGGTCAATCGGGTTTAGGACGACGAATGGAGATTGCACCCTATTTCGTTGTGTTGGAATATTAAGCTGTTAACAACATTGTTGTGATACATTTCGACTGCATGTACTCATAAATTAAATTGGATTGACGTCTGTCATATGTCGAAGGAGCTGTAAAAGCAACTTTATAAGCCCGGTTCCTATATCAAGAAACGGGTCGTTTTACCCACGGACAGATAATTTTTGACACATATCCTATAAAAAGTATATCAATTACTAACTGTCAGTAGCTAAAACGAGTCGTTTCTTAACATAAGACCCGGGCCATAGTGAATTACTTATAAAAAGTAGTGACTTTTTGACTACACGGATAGTGTTGTGGTTTAATGGATCGCCTCGCCACTGTTATGGCGCGAGCGTTGTGGGTTCAAATCCCACACGAGTCAATAATTTGTGAGCTCAACAAATAATTGTTTTATGTTTGAATGTTCAAAGAACATCCAAATATAGAACAATTATTTGTTGAGCTTGTTTGAATGTTTGTAAAGTTCCACGCGATACAAGAATCAAGCCAAGCGGGATGTTCTTAACAAACCTATGATGTGAAATAGGACTGGGAAAGTTTTATGCTTATATTAAGATTTTTACAGCAATAACAGTATTAAACGCGGCTGCTATGCATATGTTATTTGATTCGAGCAAAGTGTCTTTTTATTTTAAAACAAAAACTGCCGTATTGTGAATAATCCACGTTTCACGGCCTTTACAGACATTCAAGCAACAGACACAATGGACACCCAGACTCCGGACATCTATTTATAGGCCACACGCTGCTCAAAGTTTTGTCGCGTTTAGGAATCGAAACTATTGGCGCAGAGCATGCGTGCAGTCGTAAAGTTGTATATTCAAATTAAAATGGCGGACGTAATTATCACAATTTACGAATTTAAGATGAATAATACGAATTTGTAGCGATTTATAATTGGTTTACAGTAGACATGAACCTCCCACGGCTTGTCATACATTCTTAATACTTACCTAATAGTAATTACAACTGAAAACTTAATGAAAAGCAAGCCAACAATATCATTTTCAAGTTCGCAACATAAAGTTTGTTAATTTTGCCACGTTATTTGGAAATAATCCGATTTCGCCTGTCTCGGTGCTACGAAGTTTTTCGCTGTGCCATGCATTTTGAAAGTAATTACTAGTAGGCATTTTAATAGTATAATTACTAAGTTCATTTTTTGCTGAAATTGCAAAGCAATTGCTACTGTGATTTTATATTAAACCTTTGATTTTGAATATTGAATTGAAGAGTTTATATTATGAGTGCGTTATGATTAGTTTATTAGTGGCTAGTATGTCTATTGTATAGCCTTGATATTATAATCGAAGGCGGAGTGATAGTGACCGCGACTACTGTGTTTAAGGTCTTGGATTCGATTCTCGATTTGATACAGTGTTATTAGGTTTTTCTGACAAGAGTATTTCAGAAGGAAAGAGTCTCTGAGTTTTTCAGTCGATAAAGACTCATTCCTTATTACGTGGATCTAATATCTGACAAAGTGTAGGAGTAGCTATATGACTCTGTCTTTCTCTTTGGGGATGTAGGCGTATGAATGTATTGAAATTATGCAAATTGTTATAAATTACACATTTTTTGAACAAATAAAATTAATTATTTATATTTATAGAACGGTGAAGAAAAGCATAGTGTGGAACCATTCACATCCGCATTGAATCATCGTGGCAAACTATGGCGTAACCATGAGCAGTGATAGCTCAGTGGAGAGACCAATAGACTGCAATGCGTCTCGTCATGGGTCTCGGGTTCGAACCCACGTCACGCACTTCGGAAGTTATATGACTTTTCGAAATTATGTGCGTATTGATTGACAGTTATCGCCTGCTCTGTGCCTCGGAGAGCACGTTAAGCCGTCGGTCCCAACTGCCATGAACATCTATGACAGTCGTTATTGGGGAAGTCGACACCAAAGATCCCACTGGGTCGAAGTGTCGCCGGTCTGTACTGACTGGCCCCTGCACAAGATAAGATAAGATAAGATGGCATAACCATTCTCACCCTGAGATGAAGCCCGTGCCTAAACAGTGGAACACTTTTATATACAGGTTAAAGCCTTCTTCCTTCAATCCTGGGTCCTTTAAGCGGGGCGTGAAAAAGCACCTTCTCAGGCCGTCAAAGTAGAGACCTCAACATCGCCTCGGCTGCTATGAGGACGATGTGGAGGCCACTGCTCTTAGACCACACGACTGCTTACCATCAGGCGGGGTGTGGTCACTTTGACGAGCAAAATTAAAAAAAATTAATAAAAAAAGCCCTCGTTAATAGTCCGAGTAGTAAACTATTACCAAGGGCCAAAAATTTAAACAAGAAATTTCAAATACTGCTATTAGCCACTCTATATCACTAGCCTTACAACAGATGAAATAAGCATAATACACTGTCATTCAGCTATGAGCACCTTTATAGTCGAATGTTAAAATGGCAGCATATTAAAAGCCATTATTGTCAGGTAGAGCTCTTTTATTTAAACTACTCAGCGAAATGACCCTTGCATATATTATATGGAGCAGAAAATTGCCCCCCGTTTTGTGTAAAGTGTTATGGGTCATGGTTTTACAGCTTTATGTATATACATACATACTTCCGTGCATATTATGCTGTCATTGAACTTGGATAGAAGATAATAAGGCTTCCATTATAATACGCTGTGTTTATTAATTCTAGTTGAAATAAATAGTTTAATCTACGTATGATTAAACAAAATGTTGTATTTATGTGGTGGTTATGAAAAATTATGCTTCCATTTATTCTAATGCCATGTTTTGGATACATATATTTATGTATTGAATTGATAAATGCCCATTATATATATAGTATGTTATAGATCATATCACTTTTGCTCATGGGTCTCTGCGTATCAGAAGTGAAAACTTACAGTCCTCATACATCTTTTAGGACGTTTTATTAAAAATCATCGGACAAGCAGGCTTCATCGTGACATAAATTTTTTATCAACGTTAATAGCAATTATCAATGTAATATGAACATAATTTCGCCAGTAGTGTGTGTGTGTCTGTGTGTGTATGTGTGTCTGTGTGTGTATGTGTGTCTGTGTGTGTATGTGTGTCTGTGTGTGTATGTGTGTCTCTGTGTGTGTGTGTGTGTGTGTGTGTGACTGTGTGTGTGTGTGTGTGTGTGTATGAACGATCTTACCACAGGAATCGTACCTTTGAGTGGCAAACCAATACCAACTACCCACAAGCTATCACTGCTTATGTTCCAATTGTCTTAGATCGAATACGCCATGCAAACTGCATGGCGTATTCTTTGATTTTATTAAGTATGCCTTGCCATGTTAAGAATGCGGACTTTATGCACATTAGCATATTGTATCCTTACCCACGGCTATTACTGACTAAGTTGTATAAAAAAAATCATTTCACGCAACAATGAAATTTTCCTCACCACCCACAGATGTTTGCACGTAAAAGTACTTACGGCCGTGCAAATGATCCAGCCCTACGCAAGACATCTCTATTTCTTAGGACAATTCCTGTGTTCCGAGATGCTTTATTACAAACACTCGTATACAATGAAAGCGAGTAAAACAAAGGTTTTGTTTTACTCGATATACTTAAATACAGAGTAAGCTCTCGTTTTATAAATGACAACTCGTTTCACCGATGTAGTTTCTAGGGCTGTCAAACAAAGAACAATTGTAGATATGTTCGAGAGCTCCCATTCTCACCAAAACTATAATCACCCTTATTCACCATAGGAGGTTAAAAAACAAGTCTGAACTATGTCAAAACGATTGTTCTGAATACGTTGTTTACAAACAAATAATGAAAAATGTAGACAACAGGAAAAACAAAAAGCCGGTCTATTTATTTTCTTATTTATTAAACCGAAACTTTTCTTTTAATGCATTTTATTGCTGAAGTTTCTTTGGTCCTGTTTTACATGTAATCTAATGTACGTACAATTCCGGGCCATTTGTCCACAGTTGGGAGGCTGTGAGGCTGGCACGTGTAGTACTGCCTACTAAGTTATGCATCCATGTTTATTCAGTTGTACAAAAAGTACTAATAGAACGTTTTATTCTACCGTTTATTTATACAGAACACGCACTCTCTGGGATAGGAAACTCGAAGTGGTTTGAAGAGTAGGTAAGTAGTAATGGTAGACATAAGTGGACGTGTTTTCTTTCCATTGACCTTTTTAGGGCCGTAAACAATGTCGATACTAGTTGAGCTTGTGTGCATAGGTAGTTCTTTTATTTATGTAGAGAGAAAATAATCTGACAGATCAAAGCATTTATTTTTTATTAGGTCATATTTTAGACCACAACCTGTCTATTAATCGGGCCATCATAGAAATAAGAAGAAAGAAAGAAAGAAAAATATTTATTTTGGCACACAAGGGCACACGCAAAACACGAAGAAATGAAAAAATCTAAGAATAAAAACAGAATAATAATAAAAATAAAAAAATAAAAACAAATACCAGCACTAAAAATTAAATCTCTGCTCACTGGCAACACCACACCTTCCGCTTAACCAAACGGAAACTGCCTCCATTCAGGTCAAGGTCACGTCAAATTGTCAGTGTGCAGCGATACAAACAATAATAAAATAAAAGTATTAAAATTATAGTTCAACACAAATTGAAACAATGCAAAAATGTGTGTCCCATCAGTGCCAAAATTTGGACATCGCTCAGCTTACGTTGCGATTGTAAAATCGCAACACTGGTATTCTGCGAAATCCAATTTGGTGACGCCGGCGCCTAGTGTCTAAACATATAATAATAAAATATACTTAAATAAGTAAATATGCGTGTAAATAAGATATAAACATAATTACTAAATATTGTAAAAAAGTGTGGAGTAAGATAATATGACATGAACATTTGAGTGTATTTTTTAAAGCATCATCAAATTAAGTTTCGAATACTAGTATAGATTATGATTTGAATTATAATGTGACAGTGACAACGGCTTAATTCAAATTTCGAATGTCGATTTTTGTAGCCTTTGCTTATCGGCCTAGCATTGCATCGTACCGTACAGACGGTACTATGGCAGTCATCTTTTAAAACCATATTCCATAAATGTATAAGTGCTAGCTGGCGTTATATATTGATTATCAATCAAACCAATAACTTGTGATATCAAGCACCATCTTCCTTATGCAAATAATTAATGTTTGTTATCTAAACCAATCTCAGTGAAGTGCTGAACTGTTTGTTTAACTGGTTAGGTTAATCTCAAGTAGTTGTAAGTTCTCTATAGGATTTGGATATTGTCGCTTCAAATCAAGGCCAGTGTGTTTGCTCAAGGCTTCAGTTAGGAGACTAGAATAGCTTGTTGATTTGTGTCTACTGTACGGGCAGATTTGGATTCGACTATCAGATTGTAGTAAATAGTTTGTGGTATATTATTTGACAGAAAATCCATTTTTGTTAAAGAAACGCTTCTATGTGTTAATTAATTCCTATATAGCCGGGCTTTTACAAATATACAAGCAACAAACACAAATAACCTAACCTTAATGTCCAAAGATATATTTGTGGAGACACACATATACTTATCATATGACGTAGTTGAGTTGCGAGTTGATCACTTAAACTACCATCCACGCAATCACATGTACGAGGTTACTGGTAACTCGACGTATTCCCGACAATAATAGATAGAGGAGCTTAAATTCAATAAATTTAACCCCTATATGTATGGGGGCAAGTTAACCGTTTTAGAGATATGCAGAATATAACGATTTTTTAAAAAATTGTCCTGTTTATGTCTTTTTACATTATTTTAATTTATAAAGAACCTAGTAATAAAGCTTAATAAGTTAAAAAATACGCATAAATGCGTAATAAACAATAACCATGACTAAAAATGTTTTTAATCTAATTTATAATTATAACATTGCTCGAGTTAAAGTGCTTCGTATATTATTATATTTCTCGAAAACGGTTAACTTTCCGCCATACTTATGTGGAGTTAAATTTATTGCATTTTAGCTCTTCTATCTATTATTGCCGGGAATACGTCGAGTTACCAGTAACCCTGTGTATTTTTTGTGAAACTATAGGTCAAAGTCAAAGTCAAAGTCAAAAATAATTTATTCACTTAGTTCACAAAGTAACACTTATGAACGTCAAATGGGTTAGTGAGTTTATTATATTTACTGAATTTACATTTATGTTAGTTGCAAGGTTCAGGCAAAAGGTTGAGCCTATGAGAAGATACCTGCAAGAAACTCAAGGCCACTCTTTTAAATCGCCATCAACTTATAATTTCAGTATTTTACAACTCATTTATGTACCAGGTGTTGCAGTCATTGTGCCATATGTCACTGTCCATATAAAACTAAATTCTAAAATAAAGAAAAGTTGGTAATATTATGTAAAAAGCATTTGAGATTTGAAATAATATTTATCAGTACGTAGCCATTTGTAATAGACAGTAGTATGGCATGAGGATGCATACACTTACACTTTGTGACATGAAAAGGTAGTTCGTGACTAAATGTAGTTAAAACAAAATTTACGTTAATACTTATAAAGTTTGTTTAAAAGAAAAGAAAGATACTTTAACACCACCAAATAAACACGAAGTACCTTCACATAACTAAATTGACTTATATAATACATACATTGTTTGAATCCTGTATGAAACAAGCAACTAGTTCCATGAGTTTTTATCATTTAAGTAATCATTGATTGAATAATAGGCCTTCATTTTTTTTTTTTCTTTTTTTTTTTAGGCATGCTATATTGTCTTAATTTGCTTATTGAAAATGATTATTATATATTATTTTGTAAATGTATCATCTATATACCTATTGAGTGAGATAAATGTCAAAATCTCAGCTCTATAACTAGTTTTAAAATATGTAAAGTAATTTAAACAGATGTTATTGAAAGTGCTAAATTATATTTCTTCTATGCTAGCATCAAACACACACACGGGATAATCACTAAACCTTCTATGCTATCCATGTAGTCAATACAAACATGTGATGTAACAAAGCTCATTAATTAACGCTTATCTCTTATACAGCGATTTTCATTATTTAAGTTCAGTAAACGATACCCTACCGTATCTATAGCATCATTTCTCAGTTAATGCAGTAATGGAAAGCTGTTGCACACACAGAAAAGGTTCGTAGGAGGAAGCTGCTAATGGATATCTTCGAAAAGATGCGGACGTTATACCTTTCCTTTTTTTTCTTTTTAACGTGGGGGAATGCTTTAACGCTTACCTCCGTTGAAAAGGGGAGCGGAGAGGTTATATCGGACTCAACAGGGAAAGATGGAACGTCCCGGATACTACCGACTATATACAATAGTTACATAAGATATAAACACATAAGTGGTAGATTATCATGAACTATACAGAACTTATAAAGTATAAGTGCGATCTAAAATCGAAGTATAAATAGGCTGAAAGCCTAACTTACATCTGATAATTCTCTAGACTCCAGACTAGCCCGACTGGAAAGGTTCTCAGTTTACAAAAGATCACCGTTAAATAACCTTATGTTATTAACCTGCATCAAGTAAAGTTTGAGGCGGTCTCAACAAGAAAGCGCTAAGCTACAAGTCGATAATTGTGATCATGGTATCTAGAAACAGGTTCATCCTGCATTTTGCTTTTAAGAATTTATTGATAGAATGCTTAATATAACAGCCCGAGTTCGAAGTAGAACCCAAGAGAGACCTCATGCACAGCAATCGCTAAGCTGCGGGCGAAACCTAGATATATCTAGAGAGTTTTAGGCAATAAATTTTGATACTTTGGAGCAGCATTTTCTCTGAATGTCTATGTCCTATTTTGTACCGCTGACAATGTGTGTCAGCGGTACAAAATAGGATATGCGAAATTTCGTAATGATCGGTCGAGTAGCTAAGGCGTGAAAGCGTAACGAACAAACAAATTAACTTTTGCGTTTATAATCTCAGGCCGTCAAAGTAGAGACCTCAACATCGCCTCGGCTGCTATGAGGACGATGTGGAGGCCACTGCTCTTAGACCACACGACTGCTTACCATCAAGCGGAGTGCGGTCATTTTGTCGAGCAAAATAAAAAAAATAAAAAAATTTAGAGCAATCGTATTGCATATTGTCAATAGTATTAACGTATCTAAAATTAATACTTGTTGTATATATTATATAAGACTATATAATAATAACCTCCAGACCAAATTTCGATCACGGCGGCCAATCTTAACGGAGACTGGCCATCTGCGCAGGAGATATTATAGTGCACAAGTATGTGCAAACACAGGTGCACTCTCTGTACTCTGGCCCTCATGATCCGATGAGACGGATAATCCGACACGACCGTAGGGATATCAGGCGCAGGACCAACGGTTTTACGTGCTTTCTGAGGCACGGGGGTGTGTAACACCACCAATTTCCTAACTCCGGGCTCGTATTGAGATTTCTTAACTGAAAAACCCAATACGTTTTTTTGGTTGGTCCGATCCGGGATTCGAACCAGAGACCTCATGCACAGCAGTCGCATTCACTAGTGCTGCGCCGCGGAGGCAGTTGAACTATATAGTCTTGTAGTAGTTGTGCCTTTCATATGACATCATTTGTGACAGGAATGGTTGGTCTCAATACTTTGCTACTAAGAAGGGAATTAATGCACCTAATTCATTATTACTTGTTTCTAAATATTAAACTTGATAATCCATCAGTGCGGGAGTGCATTTATTTGTATGTGCCCAATAATTATTTTCGAGGCACTGGACGTCGGACGTCCTCTTCAATTTATTTATTTACTTTTTTACTATGGGGAGTGCTCCGAGGAACTGGTCGGACAGATCCCTGCCGCCGCCTTTCGCCATCGTCCTATGCGACAGCATTTTCATCCCCATCATTTAGATGGTTGGCAGGCCACAATTGTGCGTTTTCCCAAACATTTTCTGCCTTGCTGTGGAATGCAAAACTGTGGAATGAGCTGTCGCCTGCGGTATTTTCGGACCAGTACGACAAACAAAACTTTAAGAAAAGAGCGTACTCCTTTTTAAAAGGCCAGCAACCCACTTGTATCTCCTCTGGTCATATCATCATATAGTTAAAATTTAAACTTGCTCACTATACAAACGTCTTTTTAGCTCATATATAAACGATCCCATTGCAAAACAATGGCTTTATACAAAATGAGAAAGGTTAGGCCTTAGTCTACCACGGTAGCCCAGTGCGGGTTATGTGACTTCACATATCTTCAAGAGCATCATTTAGAACTCTAAGATATGCAGGTTTCTCACGATGTTTTTCTTCGCCATTAAAGCAAGCGATAGTTACTTATTACAACTATAATAAATATACTCGTAATACGACCATTAATTCAAAAAGTCCGAAATGCGAGTGTCAAATTTTGCATGGCAATCCAACGATATCCCACAAGGCTATCACTATACATATTGCTTTTTCTAAACGCAGCGTTAAATAAATAAAATAAATAATACTTTATTTGCAAATTTTTACAAAAGTTACATGTGCTTAAATACACTAATTCTAAATTAAATACTATATCATTACCATTATATTGCTATTTACATATCCTCCTAACCTTTATAAGACATATATTCGGCTACTGTGTAAAAAAATTTATCTGTGAGCCATTTCTTAAAAGTGTTTACAAATCTTGAAAGGGTTAATTCTCGTATGTATATATATCGTATATATATCGTATCTCGTATTTTGGAATTTTATTGTATATTTATATACACATACAACTACTATTTTTTATGTAGGATGGTTAACATCAATTGGACTTGTAATTTACTAGGGTCTCTAGAAGAATATTTTTTATATTTGTTGGCTTTTTAAAAATATCCGAATGTTTTTTGATATTTCATAAATATATATATATAGATATTAATGTTAACAATTGTAATCGCTTAAATAAAGACCTGCATGACTCTAATAGACTGGATTATTAAAAACTATAGTTAAATATGGCTGAATAAAAATAAATTAGGCACCCACGTTACATCAGTGACTCTTACAATGATATGTCAACTAAACCAAGAGAATAGGGGACGCTTCACTCGACCTGCCCTCAAGGCGCTCAACACTAGTCAAGGGGCACTTAGCAACCCAGTTTCCATTCGTTGATTAAAACTTTACATTTATTCCAATTAGCATGAAAGGCGTACGCTGAAATTGGGCTCATTCGTTTAATTAATGCTCGACAGCCCGTGGATGGCGCACGGCAGTGGCGCCAAGCTTCGATTGAATTTAACTAGCATATAAAAAACACCGCTTACAATATTTATTATTGAAATTAGTTTCTTCAGCCTTTATTATTCCCATGTCACTTGGGGTCGGCTTTTCTCGTCTAACCGGATTTGTCTGGATATCAGTTATTACACGGAGCGGCTGCCACCTGACCTCCGTAACCCGAAGGTTAACGATACCCTAAGGCAAGACCAGTGTCAGTATATTATAGGGCACTGACTTCCCAATAACGACTGCCATAGATGTTCATGGCAGCCGGGACCAACGGCTTAACGTGCTCTCCGAGGCACGGAGCAGGCGATAATTGTCAATCAATACGCACATAATTTCGAAAATTCATATAACTTCCGAAAGTCAGAGGACGCACCTCTGACGTGGGTTC
Source organism: Catocala nupta (assembly GCA_963675205.1). Lineage (NCBI taxonomy): Eukaryota > Metazoa > Arthropoda > Insecta > Lepidoptera > Erebidae > Catocala > Catocala nupta. Next base: position 27,798,902 of record OY776091.1, on the reverse strand, counting down.
GAACTCGAAACCCTCTGCATTGCAGTTTGTTGTTCTCCCCACTGAGCTATCGCTATTGAAATTAGTTAATAGACGTAAATTAGCTGCTTGTTTAAAACAGTCTTGGTTGTATAGCAGTAGGACTGCTGTGCTGTCGAATCCCGGGATGGCAAAGTGTTATTAGGATATTCTGACAAGAAAATGATAAAACTTAGCATCGGCATGAAATCTCAATGTGCCCAGTAAACAACAATATACTTGCACTCTTTAAGAAAGCATCTAAAAGCGTAGCTAGCAAAATCTGGGTTAATACACCTTTGCTTCCCTTCGGAGATAAGAGACTATATAATTATGTATGTAGTACTGATCGTGATGGAGTGATTACTTGCTCGTCCAAAGTGTTATTAGATTATTCTCTCAGACATATGTCTTGTGTTGATTACAACATAATTAGTATTAACTAATAGGAGGCTTAATGTTCGTTCCAAAACCTCCAAATCTATGAGATAAAAGTCTCGCCATCTCTCTTACCTAATAAGAGAGAGACAGCATACGATTTATATTTCGGATAACTTTTACTTGATAGGTGTGAAACTGGTCATAAGAGTCTTGAATCGAGTCTAACATAATCGATAATCTGCAGTAATGTCTAGGCTCTCATAGCCAGTTGCACTCACTGATCGGTAAACGATTAGCAAGGTTAAGCAACTTGTGTGCGGTCAGTCTATAGATGGGTGACCGCTTAGTGGTATTTCATCTGCGCGTCTCCGTGCTTCAGAGGGCACGTAAAAGGTCGTTCCCAGTTGTTGCCATATTGACAGCAGTCGTTAAGCCATGTCAGAGACCTACGGGTGGGTTGAACAACTCTTGACAACAGGTTGGCCACTAACCACACGAAAAGAAAGAAGAAGTAATGTCTAGCTTGTAGACGATTTGATCTAAATACATATTTTCTTATTGCGCTTGTACGTAGGCTTGCAGATTAATTGTATCATTGCTCGTTCTAAAAAAAAAGTAACATTATTCAATAATAACAACTATGTAAAAACATCTGACTCACGTAGCAGTACAACTGGCAGTATTGGGGTACTGGCGTCATTCAGTTGCCATCGATCGCGCATTACCTAGAAGTTCTAATACGCTTATATATAGCGTGTCCTTGTCCTACTTGGACTACGGACTACGAATTTAAGCGCTTAAGTAGTATGTCTTAAAATTACTTCACTTGTACAGTATCGAGGGTGTTCTATTACGCTTCAAGTATTCTTCTCCATAGCCTTTATTATTCCCAATTCACTTGGGATCGGCTTTTCCGGTCTAACCGGATTTGACTGGATATCAGTATCTATTCGGCCTCGATGGCGTAGTGGTTAGCGTAACCGACTGCCACGCCTGAGGTCGCGGGTTCGATCGCCGCACAAGACAACTATTTGTGTGCATGAACATGGATGTTTGTATTGGTCTGGGTGTTTCTATGTGTAATATGTATGTATTTACAAAAAATAGTATATATGTATGTTTATCCATTGCCTAGTACCCATAGTACAAGCTCTGCTTAGTTTGGGCTAGATAGTGTTGTGTGTATGTGGTAGAATATTATTATTATTATTATTACGCTTCAAGTACAAGAGATAATTACCACTGATCTTGCTATGGTAACCGCTTTGTACCAAAGTGAAGTAAAATAGATTGAAGTGCCACAAAGAATTGGATAACTTCGAACCATTTCAAGCATGGAATACTTACAGCTGCTTTTATTGTAAACCTGTTTCTATTTCCATCTTTGGATTATCAAGACTAAAGTACAGATTGCCTGTTTACAATCACTACATAATAACAGTAAATATTGTGACAATTTTTTTAGTTTAACCAGGCAGTTGTTGGAATGTCAGCCATAATTGAAAACCTATTGTGTGGCCGCTGGTGTACCGCTGCCTCTCGATAGATTAATTAATTAAATATGTGTTCCTAGTTAATTATATATATTTGCCTTAAAATGGACATAATATATTGAGATAACATTTATTAATTCTAATATTACCACTTAATGTACAACTATTTGAGATATCAGATCATGCACCATTAAAGTATACGGACGGTAGCACTTATTCAATTAAGAGTACAACATATCACATACATATCAAATTAAACACCTAATAATGCTTATAAACTGTTTCACTGCACGGGCCTCCTCTTGGTATGAGAAGGATTTGACCATAGACCACTACGCTGGCTTAGTGCGGGTTGTCAGTCTTCACATGTCTTGAAGAACAATGTCTAGAACTCGCCGACATACAGTTATCCACGTGATCTTTTCCTTCATCGGTAAAGCAAGTGATAATTATGTATTTCATATGCAAATAGCTTCGAAAAGATAGTGATGCATGCCTTGGGATGAAATAAGAGACCTCTGAATAGCAATTCAACGGTCTCCCACAAGGTTTTAGCTGCTTTCATACAAATATTGAAACAAATAAGAAATCCTTATCTTTTCTATTCCGCGATATTAAATCGTAACTGCTATACGATGAACGCGATAGGCAACAAAAAGAACATATAATATTGATTTTATCAAAGGTTGCTTATCCTTTCTGAACATTTACCTATCTTATTTACCTTTGACGGCCTCTTGTAATAAAAAAGCGGGTTAGGTACAGAGCTTGGCTTAATTTCAACAATAAAGGTTTTGTGGGATGTATTTTTTCCGACTGAAGCGGAAAGATGTAAAATTATTATACCCGGGCATCTCAGGTGTGAATTTTATTTATGAATTCTAGTGGTTTTAGGTGGAATATTTTTCAGGGATTAAGCTCTTTTAAAAGCAAAATTATGTGATAGAATTTCGGATTTCTAGAAAAGGATTCCGATTTTCTATTTTAACCTATTGTTTTATTCTCACCTTGGCCTGCAAAAATAATTACAAACTTTACTTTTTGAAGTTAAGATATTTTTGTTTATATTCATGAATTAAATGTCTACCTCGGTGGCATAGTTCTAGTGAATGTGACTGCTGTGCATGAAATCTTGAGTCTGATCGAAACGAGTCAAGCAAAATTTTATTGAGTTTTCCAAATGGAAAATTATCAACTCCAGAACATATATGGCAATATAGTAAAGTATAATTGACTTTTACATAATTATCCCTTCGAGAATATAGGCATAAGTCTATGTTACGTTACGAATTTTCTAAAATGGAGATGGCTTAGTTCTCGAAATGTTATTCAAATTATTAATCAAACATGTATGATCAGACTGTACTGATTCAGATAGCAAATATCTATTCCAATTTAAGCTCTAGATTAAGATATTCTGTCTACAATATGTATGACATAATTTATTATTACGGAGTACATTCATATATACAAATTATACACTGAAAGCCGTATAATCATAATTCACGTTGTAATAATCGAATGTAACATTATGAGGATTTACCTACAATATAATTTGGATATCTGTTACTAACTAATGACGTCATAGCCTTGTGTGATATGCCTAGAGTGACTACATAATGTATGTAATTATTTATTATATTTACTTAAGAGATTCATCATTTATGTATTCCAGAGCTGTTGATATTACTTTCAGTAAGAGACAATTTTAGTGATATTTGCTTTTTGCCTTTATCATGGACGAGCAGGGATGGGCAGGTCTCGATAAAAATATCAAATTTTCTAGTACATCGAAGTATTCTAAAGTCTCACAAATATTCGAATGCATTAAAGTTTAATATTGATTAATTATTCGATCACGTGTTAGCCCTATGCAATTACGAATGTAGGTATTGCTAGTTGGATATTCACGTGTAATGACGCGGGCATGCAAATAAAAAAACCGTCACTATGCGAAAGTTCGTAAAGTAGAATCGTTCGGCCACGACTCTTCTGACTCGCCACTCCATTCACTGTAACACCTATTTAGCCAGATCCAACAGAGGTGACCATAGAAAATTACCGAGATTTGACACTCGTGAAGTGTGAGAAGGTCTTGGGACCCGAGTATAATATATAGTTGGAAAATAATTCCATTTACCTCCTTAATAACGAATATTAAATTAATACCAGAAAAAGAAAGCGTCAATCGAATGTTCGATTATCATTCAAATGAAAATCACACCGAATTGATCAATATTCGAGTGCTAGCGAACAAAAACTGAAAATATAATAAACATATAAACAGTACAAAAAGATATATATATATATATATATATATATATATATATATATATATATATATATATATATATATATATATATATATATATATGAATTCAGTGACTCTAAAATCTAATCACAGAGTATATAAATATAACTATATATTTAAGTGTCATTGTATTGTGAAAAATCAAATCGTGTCGAATTGGTAAATGTACGTCCGGCAAATGCTTACTGCAAAAAAATTGTTGCACACATCTGTCGTCTATAAATAGTAACAAGAATAAGATAAACTTAAGTATTTAAATTCAGAAATAAATGTATTTAAATTTAGAATGCCAAGCAATTGATAATTCAAAGCAAATTTAAAGACATCAGATTCATGTTATCGTGTTAAAAGAGAGCTCGCAACTATCACTAAGGTTAATATGCCACTCGCACAACTTTCAAACTTTTGCTTCAATGCTATATTCGAACAAAGCAATAATACGTTCGAGCTCCAGAACGCACACGAGTAATCACACTCGGCTGCTATCAAGCATCTGCAGCACGTCCCGACTACAAACTTTAAATAAACCTTATCCGTTCGAGTTTAAAAGAAGTCGAATTTTTCACCCGGAACTTCCACCATTCACAATTGTCAAAGTTTTACATTCAAAACTAAAGCGACGTTTCTTTTTTACGAACAACTAATAAAATATTTATGGGCTTAATAAAAAAAAGTTAAATAAAAAGGAAAGGACGGCGTTGTACTGTGTTAACTCTTTAAGGGATTGTGCTCGTGGGCTTTGGAATAATTTAGAAGTTTTCGATTTTAAGGTGAAGTCAATTCGAATTGATTTAGATTTGCATAGTTATTGGAGTCCAGTCGTCCAATTGCTTGCATTAATAATTACTTTATCAATGGTGAGGCTTAGAAACTGTTATTGAGTTCTGTTTTAGGCAATTTCTAGAAGTAGCGCTAGTGGACACAGGAGCGCCGATTATATTTGGTAGCGCAGTATGATTTATAGGTTGTACAATAATTTACCTATTGTTAGCACATTACGATTCATGCATTCAAACAACGACCAATATTATTCGAATGCATTCGAATTACATGTACATTCGAATAATTAGATTTTTTGTTAAATTATACTTATGTATATCATTCGATATAGGTGTTTAACTTTTCGAACTATATAAATATATTAATTATATACAACATGTAACATAATAAACGCACATCCTGAAAGTAGTTTGTGCAAAATCGGCTACTGAATTAATTCCAGCAATTTTTAATATAGATAATTTTTTATTCCTAAAATAATTAAAACAAATTAAATTATAGTCACCCATTTATTAAACAGCTGAAATAAACGAAAATGTATAATTCAAGGCAATAAGGTTTTGGATGCAATAAAGGCAATAATGTTAGATTTATTGTAATATACTCATACTATCCGCGCACAATAAGGAGAACTAATTCGTTAAATTAAAATATTTAAGCACATAAAATAACATTGTAATGATTATATTATTATTACGATTTAATTTGTAATCTAATAGGGGTATTTGACGTTGTGCGTTATATCTATCACATGTATATTAAATTACTTACCTACCTAAAATAAAATAATTGAAATATATTTATTTTATCTAACCTTGTAATAACTTACTAGGTTACATAAAATGAATACATTGATACAATCGTTACATCGAAATAAAAAAATTCAAACAAACATTGTATGAAAGTAAAACACAATATTCCGTTTGAGTGGCATTAATGATAAGATATTGACATACTGTGGGCGTTATCGTATATTTTGGACATATTATGATTTGAATATAACACAAAAGTGCTACAGAAATATCAATACAGGTGCTATATTTACAAGGTAAAATAAAATGGAATATTCTTTCCGAAAATAACATTGAAATTTCAATAACTAAATATACCTTTTTTACTATAATTACATATTTTCTTGCCACGCTTAGACTATGTAGGCTATTTTAGACAGTTTAGGCAGCTAAACAGCCTCAAATGTAAATGAAAAAACATAAACGGCTTAGACTGGATCACCGCATGCGGATTTCTGATAAAAAAATCACTGAGCTTATCGTGTAAACAAATTAAAAAACTAATTAATTATTATAGTGAACGCTATAAATTAACAGACTGAAAGTACATCAATCCTACTTGGAAAGCGCAGCCAACTCACTATGTATTGTAATCCTGTTAAGAATAGAGCTTGTTAAAGAAAAAGAAAGAAGAAGCTTGTTAGCGACAAGACTTTCTTCTCAACACTGGCAGATTAGCAACAATAGAGCGAGGCGTGGGGCGACTTTTGCCTTGTTATTAAAATGTATGTGAATGTGTTTACAGGGGCCGACCGCTGTAGCTACCTACGCCTTGCGTGACATGTAAGTATCACCGTGGTATGGGCGTTGTACGAGCGGGACAAGGCCGTGTCGCTGGCGTTGTATAGAACTGGAATTTTTATTAGTATATTTATGGTCTTCTTCATCGATTTTGATGAAGTTGTTCCTTGGCAGGCAGATTATATTTATGATTTGACTGCATGGACGACGTGGTCGATTAGTGGTTGTTTCGATACTGCCACTGCGTCGAGTGTTATGGGTTCGATCTGATATATGCGGAACAAAAAATTGTATGATCTTCTCTGTTTCTTGTCTCTGTCGATTGAATCTTATATGGCTGGCTAGACAGAATTTTTTCTTAAATTGTATGACATGTTGTAGTGGAGTTGGCCTTCGGTTTTGTATGTCGTATACGTAAGAGAGTTTACCTCTTTCTTTTTTTTTACATAGGCAGCGGTGTGTGTACTTATGATTTATATCTGCAAACAACCTCCCACAGTTCCGTATCGCGCATTTAGAGGCCTTCCAGAGAAAATTCAAGTTTACGCTTCGTCAACGGCCCGCAACCATCCCGCAACCATCCCGCAACTATTTCGAACCCGTGAAGCATCCGTACCGTTTACACGAAACCTTTAAGTGGAATTTAAAACTATAAATCTATTTGTTGAACCAAATATTTCTAGTAAACATCTTTATCACCGCAGTATCCTTTGTATACAAGTTTAAATTTTATGAGATTTGAAGTGCATGTGTTGTAGAGCACAGAAACGTCACGTGTCGTTAGGTAAGCCTCACATCGTCAATAACAAAAGACGGTGTAAAAACAAATACCAAGCCGATGCTGGTAGACCGATATCGGTTTTTTAGGGAGCGTTTCCACTGACGTGGAGCTGGATGGAGTGGAGCGGAGAAGTGCAGTGAAAAGTAGCAAGTGTTTCCATTGAAGCGGGGCGAAGCAGAGCGGAGCGAGGTGGAGTGGAGCAGAGCAGACCAGAGCTGCAATTATCTTTTTTATCCGGTGTCTTTCACTATGATTTCCCACACAATATCTTTGATTTCATTGCATTTGTATGATATCAGTCGTGTATCTCAAAGAAGTGAAAAAAAAATTACGCTTTCAATTAGTTTCTCATCCATTTTGATTCATATACAATGTCGATGACGTGTGAAGTGTATGATGTAATATCGCTAACTAAACTAAAATGCAGCGCACGAGTCCTTTCCTGATAACACCTACACTACAACTCCACACTAGCCATCGCGCCGCACCGTTCCGCTACCCTCCGTTCTGTCCGGCTCGGGGCCGCATGTTCATTTGTTTTATTTGAAAGTCCACTTAACTCCGCTCCGCTCCACTTGCACTGTTTCCACTGATGCGGAGTGGAGATATCGAGTACTGAGATCGGCCAGTTCACGGTCCGCTCCTCTCCACTCCGCCTAGCTCCCCATCAGTGGAAACGCACCCTTACACTCGCTTTGTGGTTTCTCAGAGCTGATGTTATTTACTGTCTTATTGGATAGGCAAAATTACGCTTATACGTGAGTTTTACGTTCGAACTGTGTGTACTGTGATCGGTGGTCCTTCGGGCACACATAGACCCACGTCTACGCACGGTATGACTGCATGTATGGTGTAGTGGTTCACTGCCACTGCGCATTGTGAGTTCAATCCTCACACGGATGGTCACGGTGTGTTCCACAAATGGTTGTTCCGAGTCGGGTAGTTCTTTGAGTCTCTTGTGACATAGGAAATACTCCGAGGGCGGTATCTTTTTTAAAAATTATACCCATATTTTGCCTGTGAAGGTGTAGACGACATGAAGGTGTAGTACTACGTAATAAGGGAGCGAGACTATAATTGTCGTCTACTGAACACAGCTCCAAACTCCATGGTTTCTGCAGATAATTCCAAGAACTTAATACAAGACCTCATACACAGCAGTCGCTGTCGCTGCTGCACCATAGACGCAGACCTAAAATTAATCTACATTGTACACATCATTATCTAAATACGTACCTAAGCATACAGTATTCTTTAGTCTATACGGCACACACGGATCGTATTGGGGCAGCGCGTGAAACGGTTCGTATCGTTTGGGAGCAGTAAATGCACAAAGTGATCTCCCATGATACATAGCCTAAGGGTATGTGTGGTCAACCATTCGTTGTGCCTCGCGATGTTTGTACACAGGTTTAAACAAACTGCGACTGTTCAAAGCGAAGCATAACGTTTTGTCTAGATAACATTTCTGGTTGTTCATCGTTGGTTCTTTATACTGTAGGCTTTTTACCTAGCTTGGAAGTCTCCGAGTACACAAGGTATAGGAAGACTTCCGAGCTTAGTGAATATGACAAAATATACACCTTGTGTTTGTGATGTAGGGGTAATAAATAAATAAATAATTAGTATTATAAAATAATGATAAATAATTTAAAGTAGTTAGTTCTTAATTATAAATAGCAGTTGGTATTTTTAATGATAATAAAAATATCATTTCAATTTTTTTACATATCTCAGCTGTAGTCCCAAAAATATGTGAAAATAAAATAATAATTATTAATAAATCTTTATTTGTATTTTTATTGAGTGAGATTATGATATTAGGCGTTGCTGACAACTTATACATATCCTGTATCATATATATGTCGGAGGAAGCTATGAGTCGGGTTGATTGTTGTTTGCACGTATAATTCACAATATAAATTGTCTACATTTTAATTACTTTTAAAATTCTTAATTTAAATTAATTTGATTTGTTAAATTATTCTATAGCTCAAAAACCTTATTAATATAATAAAAGTTATGAATATTGTAATTCACGTAACGACCAATCAGAGCGGAGCGTGTGCTTGAGTGGGGTCGAGGCGCCATCTATACTTTAGGAAGGCCGACAGTTATTGAGACACATTTCTCACATTTCACATGAGAAATCAAGTCGGATCGTTGAGTTGTGAGTTGTTCAAAAAAAGTAAGATCAGTGCCCTGAACCCAATGCTCGGTCTTAACTGTTATTTTTCATTCGATATTATTGTGAAGTGAAAATATAATTTATTCTAAAAAATAGTGTAAAACCGCCATCGTTGTGTTTTGTGCTTGCATATTACCCAGATGACGCCCACTAAACCCGCAACCACTAATAACGTTGCCATAAAGAACAATACTTCTCCGACATATATACATATGTATATGCATATATAAAATACAAAAACCAGATTCACAAAACAACACAAATTCCAGTGTTCCTGTTCTGTAAACGTAGCGAGAAAACTGATCGATGCTTTCCGTAACCAAAAGGCCTGGCCAATCTTTATTTCACAAAAAAGTAAGAACTGTCATTCAAACTGGCAATCCACGTCAAAATACAATGCTTACTTTTTGCTGCCAGATTTCTGAGCGCTCTACCAGTCGACTGTGATGCGAAAGTATTCTTTAATGCTTATTAGAAAGTTGAACATTACTTTAATATTGAATATTTTTCTGTTTGGTATTATATTCGATGTGAGTTAGTTATAATATATACAGCGTGTAACAGAAAGGTGTGGTCATATTTTAAGGCCGTGATATATCTAATAAATAAACCTATGTGCCCTATTCCAAGATAAAAATCAATTTTAAATTTATTGAAACATCACATATATTTTTTATTAAAACATCGAAACACGAATTATATAACTATCCAAATAGCGTATGATCATTTTCGGGATCACAGAGATCCCCTGAGTCAGCTGTTTGTGTTTTTAAGTATCGATTATGGTGCGTTTCAAATACGAAGCCTCATTTGACAGATGATCGTTGAACAGTGATAGTGAAGAGACCGTTTCAATCGACACATCACGAAATCGATTACCGATTAGTTTTTCAAACAAACTGTAATCGTGGGTTTACAATCGAAACAAAAATGATAGAAACAAAAAACAAAAAAAGGAGTCCATCTAAGCTGGACATATCGAAAGAATGGAAAAGTCACAGTTATTATAATGTGTTAAATTGTTAAAATAAATCTGGACTCATCCTTGATAAATTCATAGTATCACATACTTACTCCATACTTAGTTTAAGGGTATGTGGTATAACAGATTTTGATTTTCTAGACGACTACTCTTTAAAAACTATGGGATATTTAAACCATATGTCCAATATCGCATCTTCAAATCCATTATTAGGGTTCCGTACCTCAAAGGAAAAACGCAACCCTTATAAAATCACTTTGTTGTCCGTCTGACTGTCAAGACCCTTTATCACGGGAACGCGTGGAGGTATCGAGTTGACATTAAAACGTTATACTCAGGTTAACAGTCTCTTGAAGCTGTGAAAAAATCAAACTTCTAAGCTAACGGTAAAAAAAAGATACGGCCGTTTATGCCGCAAAAAACGTATATTTTGACACTCAAGGGAATCAAAATTTATAGGGTATTTTCCGTTGACCTAGAACTATGAAATTTGGCAAGTAATATCGTCTTATACTACAAGTATCGGGAAAAATCTGAAAACTATATATTTGTAATTAAATCATAAAAAAACAGGGTCTTTACGCAAGGACAAATTTTTTTTATAATATGTACCTAAAATTGTACGAAACCCTCGGTGGGCGAGTGCGACTCGCACTTGTCCGGTTTTTTTATAAAAAACATATATAAAGGATTTGTAGAATAGGATTTAAGGTACATTGTAACGTAATATTAATTAATACCAAATAGAAATTTACGAAAGTATTTCTCAAATAATTGTTTTTACCTCGAATTAGTTCAATTTTATCAGATTCAAATTGTCACGTCACTATGACTGAAAGTAAAAAAAATACCGTAATCCATGGTTTTGTAATGATATGTTATTTTATTTTGATGTTTAAATTATTTAAGACTAATATCGATAGAAATTGTTAGTTGAATAAGTTTGTAAAACAATTATAATTATCATGTTTTGTATAAGTAGTCTTTAGTACCATAAGTAATCATTGTTTATTTTAGAAATTTATATGAAATGTGCAGAGTTACGTGCTATGGAGTGTCAAAAGGGGCTTTGTATTTGAAACAAACAATAGAATATGTAATATGGATAAGTCGATATAAAGAAAATACTGTATCCTAGTGAAAATAATGTATATGGATTTTGGTTTTCCATTGCACTGGGGCTATTATTTGCTTAAATATGACCACACCTTTCTGTTACACGCTGTATATATTTGTTAAACTAACACTTATATTCTCGAAGAGGTATGCAAACGTGTATTTCACCAGATATGCATTTAAGCCAGGCTGCACAGATGAAGTAGTAGATTAAGTGGTCGCCTCGCCAATGATGCTACGTTGAGTATTGTGGGCTCGAACCCCAAACGGGACAAAAATCTGTGTGATCCACATATAGTTGTTCCGAGTCTGGATGTTCTTTGTGTCCGTTGTTTGAATGTTTGCAAAGTACCCCGCGACACAGGAATTATTAACCTCTGAGTCTTCTTCGAAGAGGTTAATGAAAACATTATGTGGGTCTGTGTGTCTGTCTGTTAGTAACAGTTTGTTAGTGACAGACATAGCTCCGGAACCACTGGACCGATTGTAACTTGGTGTACAGGAGTCATCACCCCAAGGTGTCTGTACAGTCAGGGCCCAAACTCGACCGAAGGATGCCTCGGTCGAGTTTGGGCCCTGTGGGTCAAAAGACCCCCGAGATATAGGGGTCACAATGTCATAAGGTCAGGGGATATCCACAAACAGAGTGATTTGGAAGTCCAAGGGAGAAGCCTTTGCCCAGCAGAGGGATATTAAAAAAAAGAGATGAAAAATAAAAATGTTCACATAAAGACGAAGAGGTTGAATCCTGGGTATTTACGCCCATCTCGATCCTAGTGTGGGCGTTGTCTTTTTACTAGAAGATGTCGTAAATAATAGGGAGCAACCCTATTGTTGTCTAACGCGCATAGTTTCATTATCCGTATTGCTATTGAGATTTTTATAAAGAAAATCGATATCGCATTTTGTCCAACCCGGGTGCTGAACCTGAGGTCTTATGCACAACAGTCGCATTCAATATCGCTGTGCCATCGAAGCAGTTATTATTGATCTAAACAGTCAAAACCAGTAATCGCGCCGAAGAAACATACGTATAACATACTACAATAGTAGTAAAGTTTAGCAATGTCAAAATTATGTAATAATAATCTCAGTACCTGTAATAAACTGAGCCACTGCTGGGCACAGACCTTCTCTCAATGTATGCTTAAACTGAGAAGAGGCCCATGCCCAGCAGTAGGTCAATGACGGCATAATCCTTTTGAATTAGAACCTAGTTTACCACGCAACCCCAGTGGGCTTTGGTAGACTTCATATATCTTTGAGAAAATGATGAGGAAATCTCAAATATGCAGGTTTTCTTACGATGTTTTCATTCACCGTTAGAGCGAGCGATACTATTTAATACTCACATAACTTCGAAAAGACAGAGTAACGCGCATTGGGATCCAATTCAAGACCATTGCGTACGTCTCCCACTGAGCTATCGTTGCTGTAATAAAGGTGTTTTAAAATAAACAACGCGAAAAAAGCCGTATAAAGTAGTTAAATTCAATGTATAACATTCGCGTACCCGAAAGGTAATATTACATGCATATATAACATATTTTATACTTTATACCCAAACTTTACACAAAAAATCCCTCTATTTCTAACTTCAACACATTAACTGCGGTGAAAAACCAAACAGCTGGTGTTAATATTTCTATTATTTTCAGTTCAGCGAGATGAAAACATTATAACAGTTTTTTCATGTTTTCACGACGAAAAAATTGGCCGTAAAACGTAAGTACCTGTACTAATTTGTTTGTAATTTGACTAATACCGGTAAGCTTTGTCCCGGGCAAAAAGTCCCGAAATAACCGAGCTTCATATTATTTAAATTTCTGTCTGTAATTTAAGTAATAAGAGGATTAGACGGCTAAGTGAATGGTTAGATAGCGTTTGATGCAGCCGGACTTTATCAGTCCGTTCCACAGGGAAGGGGATTCGAACTGGGTGTTTAAACAGTTATGTTTTATGCATGCATCATGGTTATTACTAACGAAATGTAGGCATACCAATGCTCATCCCACGGAGGGATAGGCACTGCTGTGATTTAATGTTGTGTCCATTAAATATATATTATTATGCTTTGTTCTATATAATGTGTATCTCAACAATTTGTTTAGTAATATTATAATTTTATGTAATGGAAAAAACTCACTGTTATTTAAGGAAACCTGGATATCTGCGATTACTCTATAGAAATGCAGGAATCACATCATTGAGAACATGTGTGATATGGCAAATTATGGCCAAACCCTTCGCATACATTCTTCTCTGGCCCGCGCCTAGCAGATTGTCGATTTATAAGCAGAATTTATATTCTCAAGATACTTCAATAAGATTCTCATTTTAAAAAAATATTTAAATATGTGCTCAGTTCGTTGAGAGCAGGAGCTAGACAGCCTGTCAGTTTATCGATGAAATTGTCCATTGAATGTTGTATATGAAACGTCCATTCATTGATTATTTGAATTCATGTTATATATTTTAATGAAAGATAAATTTCTGCATGAACATTGATTTCAAGCTTTGTTAATGCTTAAATAATTACCAGAGTTGCCAGTGTCGTGTGAAGAACGGTGAGAAGTGAGAGAAGAAGTGTTCTTCTTTACCGGTCGTAAGTGATCACTCACAATTCTATTGTGTCTACTACATGAGAATTATTAATATGTTGAATAGCTTGTTTGTTTCCTTGAACAAACGAGGCTATACTTACATTATTCCCTTGAATGCAATGTATTCATATTAAGGCATTCATGGGAATAAAAATGCCATTGCATCTACCCGCGACTTTGGCTGCGTGAACTTCACGGGTATACCGGGGTAAAAAGTATCCTATATATTGGTCAAGGATATGGTCTATCTATATATCCAGTCTTATTCAAAAACCTTGAAACTATTTACGCACATAAGACCGATAAAAAAAAATGCATAAACTTTCACATTTATAAAGTTATTACGATATTAACATCATTAATTTACTGCTTGTAAGTACATTACGCAAGTAGCTGGCACGCATGCGATTACTTAGGTAGTAGTTACGCGACTACATGCTTGAGCTACTTGCGCGCTACATGCGCAAGATAAACATGCAGCCTCGCCTAGACCATTTACAAGATGCATGTAATCACGTGCAAGTACTTTAACTTGTGTATTTTACCTGCTACAACCCATTACTTCGAGATCCTTGCGTCTCCTACGTGATTTACTTTCATAGACTAATTCCAATGAAAGCGAGTTTCAAAAACAGAATAAATTCTACAAAAACACCTTCCCTTTCTTCCATCAAATCAAATTGTCATTGTTTGATATATTAATTTAGATAAGGAACCATTGCGAATGTTACGACTTTATTCATATAGGTATTTAATGCTAAATGTATTTATGATAGGACGTTATTTACGATCTGTTTGCTAGCAAGTTGAGTCCTTGATATATTTGCTCCTGGAGGTGTAATTTCGGGAACCGAATCAATATTTTATGATTAAGTTATTTTTAGTTCTAGCTAGCAGTATGTTTGTAGACGTATAAGCAGCTAAAGATTTTCTCTCGAGAATTTGATGGTAGTAGATGAGTATTAACCGCTTTGCTTTCGATTAAATAACCGGCACCCACGTGTAAGTCTGTACCTAATTTTAATGCTTGAACTTTGATATTGTAGGTAATTATTCCGTCTGTGTATTTATTTTTGTATTATATTCGGAGGAACATCAAAATAGATGTTTCATTCACAGGCACCTATTTATGTGCCCTGTTTACAGCTGATGATTTTGTTAATAAATTGTATTAATTTGAGTCTTGAGTTGGTAGCAACGAAATGACGTAATATTTTAAATTATTAGACCTCGTGTTACCTAAAAATATCTTATGTAAATAATATGACAATAGCATACATACTATATAGTTTCAAGACTATATTTTCGAAGGAGTGTATTACGCCCATATTTCGCCTGCAATGTTTTTAGGTCCGTCCCAATAAAGGGCAAACCCATTACCCCTACTGAAAATTTTAACTCCGTGCTATTGCTGAGAATATCTTGACTGAGAAACGGACCCGAAAATCGAAACGGTGATTTCGTGCACAGCAGTCGTGCATAGAAAGAAAGAAAGAAAGAAGAGCCTCGCTGATTTCAGCATGAATGGGCCGGCTCGACCGGGGAAGGACTACCCTCTCACAGAATATCGACGTGAAATAGCAGTATTTATACTGTTGTGTTTCGTTCGGTGAGTGAGAGTGCCGGAGGCCCAATGACCCTTTCCCCTTTTCCTGCTCCTTTTCCTTTATCTCTCCTAAAGGGTCGGCGGTTGCCTTTGGTATTGCAGGCTCCCATAGGCTACGGTGACCATTTACCATCAGGTGGGCCGTATGCTTGTTTGCAACCTTAGTAGTATAAAAAAAGACGCATTCATGACTAAATATTCTGCAAATCTAAATCCAACTAAGTCAGATCGATCTCTATATTAATAAACAGTCCTTTGATTACGAGTTTAGTTTGCATTCCCGATGAACAATTTAATGTTTGGTATATTTCGTCGAAGCTTTGAACACTACTCAAGCACACGAAGCACCCAGGCCAAGTTTCCAATGAACGATCGAGTACTGAACAATATACACAAAACAGTTCGAGGCTTTGGACTATTCTCTATTTACAGAAATAGGTCGAGAGTTAACCACGAAGTAGATTACTGATAGACTCACCTGGTTTGACTTAAATTTCGTCTTCGTACATCATCATCGTTTTTTTTCCTACAAAGATTTTGCTGAATTGTCTTGGGTATGAGTTGTAATGTTCTTTGTGTACATTATCTAAATGTTTGTAAGGATCTCTGCGACACATCTCTATTGCCAGAGTTGAATTTAAAAAATACTCTATCATCCAATGAATAGCCGTAAACAATAATTCTACCAAAATATAAAAGCAGATCAAATTCTCACAATATATGTGTGTATACACAGCGACACATTAACCTAGACTGTTCGGACTTTGAACTATTAGAGGTTGAACGCTGCGAATCGTGCGAGATAGTTCGTTATTTTTTTGTTATTTTGTCTCATTCACGCTGAACGGGACGCGACGTTCTATCCTTACCATTACATCGACACCACTATGCACTGTTCCTTTGCGTATATAGGGTGTTTAACTTGATGTGTAGCCGTGTGTACAAAATAAATATACTTATAACAGAAATGTAGAATTATAATAATAATAATATTCTATCACATACACACAACACGATCTAGCCCAAACTAAGCAGAGCTTGTACTATGGGTACTAGACAATGGATAAACATACATGTATACTTTTTTTTTGTAAATACATACATATTATACATAGAAACACCCAGACCAAGATAAACATCCATGTTCATGCACACAAATGTTTGACTTGTGCGGGAATCGAACCCGCGACCTCAGCCGTGGCAGTCTGTTACACTGATCACTACGCCATCGAGGCGGACCGGACCGACCGATTGATTGAGTAACAAACAAACAAACTCACATTCCCATTTATATTATTAGTTAGACCTAGCTATCCATCAACAGCAGTACTGTTTTCTGAATGAAAATTACCTTATGTCCTTTTCTATCACCTCTGACGACGTGTATGCGAAATTTCATGATCATCAGTAAAGCAGTTAAGGCGTGAAAGCGTAATAAACAAACAAACAAACAGATTCACATTTGCATTTATAATATTAGTAAAGATTTCAATGTATTCTATTGAATACCCTAAAATATCATAAAATTATTTTCTTGTAGGTATATTAATAAAGTCTACTCACGCACAAGAAATAATTCCAAAATTTAAATAAAAAAAAAAAAACTAAATTTAGCATACACATTGTCAGGGGTAAAGGACATATCTTTCATGTAGGAAAAAAACTGTTCCCGTGGCTAGTACCTAATATATAAATTTGTAATCCGAACATTCTAGAAACAGAAACAATGAAGATCGCATCGCAATGTATACGTTACAAATAAAATATTGTAGCACCTGTACCCGACGTACGATGAACAAAAGGCTCAAATCACCTGGCACAAAGAAGCACATACCGCTATAGATGTTTCAAAGAAAGGGATTTAACGAACCGACGTTGGTACCGATTGTAACACAAGTTTGTTTCCTCCTTCCCTTGCAGTAACAATACTTGAATTAAAGATCTTAATGACTGGACTGCAGGCTCCAGATTTATTAATAATTTTACTTTTAAATTAACTTTCGCTTCGTTTTATTTTGTCTGGTTACGTTCGTTTGGAAAATGTTCTTTTACATTTTAGCTGCGGCCCGTATAATAATTGGAAAAGTTCATAGATTGAATAATGTTTTCTTTAGTTAACATGAATGATGGTGTATTAGTGATAAGGAATGGTAAATACTCCTCCTAAAATTTAAAAGAGATGAGATGATTTTTTTTTTTTTTTTTAAC
The DNA here is from genome assembly GCA_963675205.1 of Catocala nupta. Lineage (NCBI taxonomy): Eukaryota > Metazoa > Arthropoda > Insecta > Lepidoptera > Erebidae > Catocala > Catocala nupta. Next base: position 27,780,924 of record OY776091.1, on the reverse strand, counting down.
AGAATTCCTCTAAAAGTTTTACAAATATATTATGCGTGAAGTAAGAGCAGCGATAGCTCAGTGGGGAGACCAACAGACTGCAATGCAGAGGGTCGCGGGTTCGAACCCACGTCGCGCACCTCTGACTTTCGTAAGTTATATGACTTTTCGAAATTATGTGCGTATTGATTGACAATTATCGCCTGCTCCGTGCCTCGGAGAGCACGTTAAGCCGTCGGTCCCGACTGCCATGAACATCTATGGCAGTCGTTATTGGGGAAGTCGACACAAAAGATCCCACTGGGTCGAAGTGTCGCCGGTCTGTGCTGACTGGCCCCCACACAAGATAAGATAAGATGCGTGAAGTAGAAGTAGCATGATACTTGTAATATAGAAGAATGTCAATTAATTTAATTTAGCAGGTGATTGGGGCTATGTGTACTGTAATGGTTCTCTAACCAAATAAATAAGAAAATTGTACTCTTAGTAGATACCTAATCATATACATATATACTTCTTTTTTGTAAATACGTACATATTATACATAGAAACACCCAGACCAAGACAAACATCCATGTTCATACATACAAATGTTTGACTTGTACGGGAATCGAACCCGCAACCTCAGGCGTGGCAGTCGGATACACTAACCGCTACGCCATCGAGGCCAACATAAAATTAGGACTATCACTCTTGCTGGACACGAGCCATTATAAGAAGGGGTATGCTCGTTTACTAATTGTATATTATCGTCTACTCCACTGGCCCGTTGAGTCCGACTTCTCATATCTTCAAGAACATTTTAGGGAACGTCTAAACGTGTATATTTAATAGACGACGCTTTTATTTAAAGATAACGCAAGCAATAATTAACTATTAAATACGAATGTTGCTCTAAAATTCAATGTATCTTGGGATAAAAGTCAAAACCTTTGCTTGACAGTCCAACGGTCACCATTAAGATATCAGTTTTTTTAAATGTCGTAACTATTAACTAATGAATATCATTTGAAGCTGTACTATCGTGTATATATAATGCAGCAATTTCAGCCGTAATCGATTTTTGTACAATTTGTATCACAGAAATTACTCTTAAAAGGTCTTTATCTATGCTCGTAGTTATTTAATGATTAAAGTATTTACTTTAAATTCAATTTTACGGTCTAAACAAAGTCTGTACCATCTGTATGCTAATCAGCTGAATCACTGAACTGTTTCAAATAAGATTCCAACCTATTTTGCTTTAGTAAGACTTAAAACTAGCGAAATTTGCTATTTAATTTTAAATTATCCTTTGAAAGGACATTGCAGTAATATGCGATTAAGGCTTTAATTTAAAGGTGGCTGTTTTGTTTAAAACTTTGAATTTTGTGTTAGGTTAAGCTTAAGGCGTAGTCATTGGAGTGGTCACCATGCTATTGATAACTCACCGAGTTTTGTAAGTTTGGTTCCCTTAAGGGACAAACAAAACCATAAACAAAAATTTTCTTCTTCTTTAAAAATCTTCGTAAAAATGACAACGTCCCGCACTAGGAATAATTCTTTTGTCGCGGGGGACTTTACAAGCATTCAAACAGAAACAGATCAGCCATTTGTGAACCACACAAATTTTTGTTTCATGTGGGATTCGAACCCACAACACTCGGCGCATTGGCAGCGGCGAGGCGACTATTTAGATCACTATTCCATCCGTGCAGTCAGTAAAATTGTATGCGAATGTGATCTACAAACATTTTTCAGATACTGATAGAGATGTTTTTTGTTTATGGGTTATGTTTACTAACAATTTGTCGCTTCAATACCTCCTCGTCTGACTTCTTATCAGTCAAACTCATTTTCTCCGATTTGCCTCCAAAACATAATATTTCTAGGGATTAAATATAATGACCATCAAAAATACTAATTGCTCAGCAAATATTGCACAGCATAACGAGTACCTATACGCTTCAAATCACTGCATTCCGTTTCGAAAGGGTTAGGTTATGTTAGGTTCCTTCTTAAACCCACCCAAAAATAGGAGCCTCGCAAAGAGGGGCTCTGTCGACTTAGTTTGATCTCTTTAAATATATTTTGCAATTAGTATTTTTGGTGAGCATATTTTGCTGTGCAATTAGTATTTTTTTGCTGTGCAGTTAAATCTACCCATATTTCTATACAATTAAATTATTAATTAGACTGTATACAATTAAAACGAATTTTGAAATAAAATAAATTTATAGACCACTAGAATTCCATAAGGCAGATAAAATTGGCAATAAAATCTTAATCTAAATATTATTTGGTTACGTTTCTATAGCCTCATTAAAACCACAATTGCTGAGGTCAATGCCTCCCAAATAGTAACCACAATGACCTGCAAAAGTTTTAAAGTTAGTAATGGTTGAGATACTTGTAATGGCCAATAATAACAAACAGCGGTTTCAAAGTCGTAATTCGTTTGACCCTTTGACTGTGTCTTTAGGTGAATATTATAAATTCTAAAGTTTACACAGATATTCTTAAGGTCCCTGAGGTCCCGTAGTATAAGTTTGCCTTTACGCTTATTGGTCGTAGTAAAATATACATAAGGGATATATTGTCCTTTATATGTCCTACTGTGACTACTTCGTAGTAGAGCCTCGCTGATTTCAGCATGAATGGGCCGGCTCGACCAGGGATGGACTACCCTCTCACAGAATATCGACGTGAGATAGCAATATTCCTATTGTTGTGTTTCGTTCGGTGAGTGAGAATGCCGGAGGCCCAATCACCCTCTTCCCCCCTTCCCGCTCCTTCTCCGTCCCACTCCCTTTCCTAAAGGGTTGGTAACGCACAGGTGATGCCTCTGGTATTGCAGGGGTCTTTAGGCTACGATGACCACTTACCATCAGGTGGGCCGTATGCTTGCTTGCCAGCTTAGTTAATTAAAAAAAAAAGAAACAATATATGAAGTAGTATATAGGACGACAGGCACAATTATACCAATAAACTTGAAGTATAGCGGCTGCGGCTTGCTTTAAGATCTTTATAGAAGTTTCGATTCACCTAAAATTATTCGTATTTACAATTTTATATTTTAAAGCAGTCTACATATATGGTGTAATAGTTTACGTGGTCGTCTCGCCACTGTCATTACGCCGAGTGTTGTGGGTTCGATTCCCACACGGGACAAAAAATTGTGTGATACTCAAATAGTTGTTCCGAGTCTGGGTGTGCTTTGTGTCCGCTGTATGAATGTATTTTTTTAAAATTCATAGTTCATTTATGCATTTGCGAATATGGGTATACATTTGCAGATGTTACGGCTAATATATTTATAGGTTCTCCACATTCCACCATTCGGCATGCAAGATCAAGTACTTATTATCGATTAATTAATTATTACATTTCATTCAACATAATAATTATATATATCTAGATGCACATAAAGTAGTAAATTTATTTAGAATGTCAGAAAAGTTAATTATGATTCAATTAAGAAATACCAATAATATATTATTTCTGTTATGAAATGCTAAGATAAAATATTAATAATTATAACTAATTAAATGTCAAAGAATATTGTAAGTAATAGACATTACTTCCAATATTCTTTGAAGGAATAATAATAATAACAACATGTCACAAAAGAAATATAAAATGCGTCAAACGTCACATCTGCATACACCGCGCTTAAGCCACACATACAGATAGCGGAGGCGGAGCGGTGGCTTCCATGTTGTATTGCTTTTATTTTATTTTATTTTGTAAAAGTACTACTCGTGCACTTATATATTATCTTTCATTAAATATAATCTGCATAAATAGTGCTTTAAGCATTCCTTTCTAAATATTTCCAATTTTCTTATCCTCCAGGAACTCTTGAAGTGAATAAAAACTGCTCTTAGCTAAGTGCTACACTTAGCTAAAAGCCATTTTTGAATAAGCCTTTTGAATATATCTACAGTATTAGTAATATCTTTTGGCAGTTTATTGTACATGTGAGTTGCTATGTAGAAAAAGCTTTTGTGCATTAGAATCGTTCTACTGTGTATCATGGCGGACCCTTGATATTTTTTTGGTTTATTCCGCATTCGACCCTCATGTTTCGTCCCAAATGTAAAAATACGCATTCGCCCCAAAAATTGTTCCTTATATGCCCCGAAATTTAGATAAATATTAATTGCTTAACGTCATTCCTATTTCGTCCCGAATTATGTTCTTTTTGACCCTGTTTTTTTTGTATAGTAGAGTTTGATGTATCGTCAGCCAAAAAATATTTTAAAATACCTCCTTGATCAACGGCGAAACTTTGGGCTTATGATTGCATGACATCACGAGCCTGACAATGAAGACTTAAATTAGTTTTAAATATGTTTTGTTTTGCTAACCATATGCACAAAAATGTAGGATGAAAAAGGAATAATTAAAAAAGAGGGGCGAATGAGGAACATTTTTGAATGTGGGACGTAATGTAGGGCCGAATGCGGAACAAACCATTTTTTAAACAAGTCTATATTTTGTTTTATAAAAATAGTACACTCGTTAATGTATATGCATGGCAAAGCCATTAGCTTATACTTTATAAAGTAAGCTAGTAGGGTATGTTTGTAGAGTAGAATTAATCCTAGAGTTGAAGATGACCATTTAAAAAAATAATATTCCCTTACTACATAATATATGAAGTAGGTCCTATATACTACTCGACGGCAGGTAAAATTGTACCAAGAAACTTTCGCTTCAAGACCTTTATAAAAGTATCCAGTACCAGGAAATATCAAATACCAATGTATATCAGCGATAATTTAGACGAAACACATTTGAAAGAAACATTATTTTGAAATAATGTTTGCTTAAAATTGAATGCCTATCTGAACGGTAAAACATTGTGAGGATACCTGAATTTCTAAAAGTTGGAACAGCTTTCAGTGTGGTAGTTCCTAAAGTGCATGGTAAATTGAATATTTTGGTAACAAAGTAATATTATTATTATTAATGACGAAAACGATAATGACAGGCTACTTAAAACAAAGTGAATAGCCGAAGCCAGGGTGACATGCGAAATGTAATCGATCGGGCTATACACATGGGCTATGCTCCTTTGCTCATTCAATTAGTTCAAGCGACTTTGCACGGTTCGTTCCGTAGATGTCTTACGGAGATAATCTATACTAATTCATCATCGGCGGCGTTATATGTAAATGTGTAAAACGCTTAGTTCGTAAGAGTGGAATATGAAACATACATGAAAACGTATCCCAATGGAAACATTATCAATTGAGAAGAACTCTTTTTTTATTTATGTATGTTATTAAAGGCATTAAGATTTTTACAACAAATTTTAACCATAATGCGTTCGATTGGGCAAAGTGTTGCGGGCTGTTCGCCATTTGGGTCGTTGTTGTTCTAAGAGAGTCAGTGGTTGTGGGTTGATTAGACTTGTTGTGTCCCGTTGTGGGATGGACAGGGACATCTCAACCTTTAACCACGGTCGTGGTAAGGCAACCGGAAAAGTTCGGCAATTAAATATAATAGAGCCTTTAAAATGCGTAACTTACATTTTAAAAGAGATTAAAACACAGGGTATAGTAATTTCAAAAAAAATAAGGGTATCTAGCAGCGTGTATGTTTTACATGTAAAAAGAAAATGCATGTAAGTATAAAAATAGTAACGGAGGACTCTAAATTTCTTTCACTTTTCACATTCGCTATTTTTACGTGGAATGTCCACTTCATTTTATATCACGATTGATTGATAATTAACTATTAATTAAATTGGAAATCTTACTTTTATAAGTTTAGTTAAATGGTGTCTTCCAGAAATATCAATCTGTTCGTAAATTAATTTATTTTTGAAAAGCTTCATAATCATAATGAATTTTAATATTTAATATATTAATACTGTAATTATATAAACATCATCATATTATAGTAAAATTGATTGATCAAACGAAAGTTGAAAAAGATGACAAACTGAAGTACCAAGAAAATTTTACAAAATTAAGAAATACTAATCTACAAAGTAAAATATAACTGATACTAATTACTCTATCACTATAGGTTCGATTTCTGGGTCGGTAAAAGTCTTATTGACTCCTTTTGCCGTAAAATTCTCTTCAGTAGCATCACGAATCCACCATCTGGAAATGGACCCTGTTAATGGCTGAAGGCTGGGAAGGGACCAAAGACATATATGTTGAGTGTGGTACCTCTGCCTATATCTTAAAAGTGATATAGGTCTGAGAATAAGTATACAGGGTGTCCGGTATTTAATGGATAACCTGGCAATGTCTTATAGTGGAACTGAAGGCCGTTCAGAAAAAAATATGAAAAATATCTATCCTAACTACTACCTGAGATATGTGTTTTTTTTTAATTACCATGTATAACTTTCTTGTATACTACGACCATAATGAATGAAATCCATCGGTATTTTGTTGTTTTATTATTAAACACTAATTATGCTACTCGTAATAGATACACAGGCAAAAGTATGCTATGCTAATATAGCTTGCACTTTTTAATATATATATATATATATTTTCTTTTTCTGTACTGCCTTCAGTTCTTCTATGAGACATTTCAAGGTTATCCATTAATTACCGGACACGCTGTATAAATTAAAAGTAAAATAAAGTTATATGTATAATCGGCCAAAAATGCAGTGTACCACCCTACGGTTGAGGTTCATTTAAATGTCATGAAACAACAAGGTCGATTTCCCCTTGCAATAATATTATGAGAGTGACCATTGCTCTCTTTAATAATCTATGTATTATACGTCATGCCATGTGTCAAGTTTGAATTATCACAGCTAACAATAACTCACCTCATTTACTCATCTCCGTTAGAAAAGTCTACCATAGCAATAATTAGATGTCAAATAAATTTTTACCAAAACTGGTAGACCTTTTTCTTGGCCGACTGTACGTGCTAAGCCATTTTATAAATACTAAAAGAGTATTATAATAGTTGTAATCGTAATGGGTCTGAATTTTTTATCAGTTACTCGGCTCAGCGTCTTTTAAAGATAATGTCACTGAAAATAATTAATCTGTCAGCAACCTAAGCTTACAAAGTCAAAGTTTAAAACATTATAAAGTTATTAGTTGTACAAAGTAAAATCTTGCTGCTTTCGGTAAAGATATTCCACTTAATATTTAAGCAGGTGGAGCTTATTACTCCATGCGAAGTTTAAGAGACATAAGATAAGGGAGTGGGTTAAAAGACGCGTAATCCGTTTTTTGACTATAATAATAATAATTTAGAATAATAATTTTCTACCACATACACACAACACCATCTAGCCCAAACTAAGCAGAGCTTGTACTATGGGTACTAGACAATGGATAAACATACATATATACCTTTGTTTTGTAAATACATACATATTATACATAGAAACACCCAGACCAAGACAAACATCCATGTTCAAGCACACAAATGTTTGGCTTGTGCGGGAATCGAACCCGCGACCACAGGCGCGGCAGTCGGTTACACTAACCACTACGCCATCGAGGCCGACGATTCTATCATATCAATTTTCCTAAGTTTTCGTTCTATAATCTACAAAGTATTAGAAAACTAAAAAAGAATAATGCTTGAAATCGTCAGTCAGCTTGTGACCACGCCCGGTGTAACCTGGTCGAAACGTCAAGCATATAAAAGGTAAGCATTATGCATGATCGCGTAAATACCCGTTACATATTATATATACGAGTATATATATCATGCAACGCGAAAGTTTAAAAGTTATTATGCTTGAAATCGGTTTAGTCGTTCTCAAGTTATGGGGTGACCAAGGGAAGCAGGCATTCATTTATATATATATAGATTTCACATAAAATATATGCACAGAAAAACAATAGAAGACTATTAATTTATATATGACTAGCTGTCTGTCGCAGTTTCATCTACGTTTATGATTACTGTTCCAGTCCTCAAGAATTAGGCTATCAAACACAAACATATCTTTCTACTGTTACTGTTAATTCAACTGGGCTTGTACAACCAATAAACAAACAAATTCTTCAGCTTCATTATATTATATTAAGTATAGGTCTAATTTATTGATTAATATTGATAAGGCAGGGCTATAAAATGTCGTGATTTCTTCTCAGTACTTTGCCTGAATATTTTGTTATAGCGTTGATATTATTAAACAAACTTTTAGAGCGATAAGTAAGCTCTTGTACACGACGAGTAAAATATGTAAATTGAGGCATTTGCGCGGTTTGTCTGCATCTTATAAACCCGCGCCATCATGCAAGTAACCCGTATAATAAACTAGTAGTCTGCGCGAGTATCTTGCGCATGAACCCCGTGCGATACCTTGCGAATGTAGTCAGCACGAATAGCTTGCAAATGTACCCTGCGCGAAGTGCTTGTGCATGTAGACCCACACGAGTAGCTTGCGCATGTAGCCCACGCGACTCTACAAGCATAATATGTATATAAAGTCTAATCTCTAAGTAGCAACTTGATCGCTCCGACTTTTATTTATTAGTATGTGTGCCAAGTGGAACTTCTAATCGATACATCAAATTGACAGAATCAAACAATTTGATCTGCCGTACTTTTACGAGTTGCATCTCTGCAACAGTCCACCTACATTAAGTGCTTGCTGTCTTTAGCACTATTGTTTTACCTTAAGTAATAATTTTATATATGCTGAGTTTTTTAAGGTATATTATTAATAATTTAAAAATAGACTGAGTAAAAAACGAAACTATGTTTATGCTAAGTAACGTTCTGTTTATTTTTGAAAACACATAATTGATTACTCGTAAAGACAAAGTAGGTTTTAGAGTAAACAAAATCTACTTTATAAAGTCAGTATGAACTAAGTGAGTTTTTTAGGTAGATCTATTTGGATAATTTTATCATCATAAGAGGAATAAAGTTGTCTTACAATATATTCAGGTGTCATTCATACAACACATCTGATTAGAATCTTGAAATATTGTTCTTCTTCACGAGTACATAGCCAAGATTGTAAAGACAAAAAACAAAAATATGTACACATTCACTAATACTCAATAAATAAACTACATTGTATTTCACAGAATATACCAAATAATTTAGAAAGATATGCACTTTATCATTACATCAAATGATTTAGTATACAAATGTATTATCGAAATCAAATTAAAATCATGAATATGTTTGTTTATAAAAAAATGTATTTTCTAATTAAAACTATGAATATGTTTATTCAAATAGGTCACAAAGTAATAATTACAATTAGATTTGTTGCCATGTTCAGCTAAGAAAGTTTGTAGAACCAATGAGAAGAACTGCCAAGAAACTCAAGGCCAGTCTTTTTAATCACCAAATATACAACACAAGTAAACAAAAATTCTAGTCTTTCCTCTTTATTATATTAGGTAGTATAGATATGACTGACTGGCATAATACACTAACCCAAAATGCACAACTATTTAATATTGTCTTCTGTTTACGCGAATGTTATTCATTGAAATTAAACTACTATATAAGGATTTTATCGCGTTGTTCATTTAACAGTCTATTATGTAATAGACTTATATATTAATTTTGAAACTATTACACTACTACTACTATTGAATTTTACTCATTTATAAGCTAAAAAAATAATTTATAAATTTGCTTTTCAGCAGTTTTTAGTCTCCCCGTGACCATGGCTGCTGAAAAGCAACCGAAACGTCAGGGAAAGTGGAAACCTAAATATAAATAGTTTCAATAGATTAAATAATTTTATTAGCTTATAAATGAGTAAAATTCAATAGTAGTAGTGTAATAGTTTCAAAATTATGTAATACAGTGATTAATAAACAACGCGATAAAATCCGTATATAGTAGTTTAATTTCAATGCACAACTATTGTTAAGAATAAAAACTATGTAGGCAAGTACCATCTTCTTTGTTTTACTGTTACTTGTAAAGTCTCACGTATTATAGTCCTGTTGCACTAATTGCGATACAGCTCTTGAGCTGAGCGGTGTATTGTGACGCACACACAATACTTATGTTAATTGCTTTGTCGTTCCATCTTTTATTCTTTCTTCTTTACGATCTGCATGCCTGCGTTATGGCGTTTAGTTTTAAGTATTTTCAGCATTATATTTTGAAATAGCAGCAATATCAGAAAATTTACTGTTTTCTTACAAGTTAAATAATAAATGCTAGCTTTTGCTCGCTCACTCGCTTAAATGTAGGTTAGGTTAGACAAGGTGGCGAGAGGGTATGCATCAGGCGCATTTCCAAAAGTAAAAAAAAAAAAAAATTAGTAACGGTACCTTTTCCTGGATGAAAGAAACCCTATGTACTTCTCTGTACTCCTGACAACGTGTATGCAAAATTTCATGATGATCGGTAAAGTAATTAAGACGTGAAAGCATTAGAAACAAACAAATAAAGAAAAGCACTCATATTCGCATTTATAATATCTACAAAGATTTATTCTTTATGTGTATAAAGAATAAATCTTTGTCGTATGTCGTTATGTATATAAGCAGAGGTCTTCCTTCAAATAACTTCGTTTCAATCTTTAGTAAGTAACTTATTGTTATAAGACTTTCTTTTGTTCTCGCTGTGGCTCGTGGCGGCCTTGTTTCATGAAAATAACAAAGACGAAACAACTTTACGTTTTAGCAAAATTATTATCAACTACACGTGTTTTGATTTCTATATATTTCGTTAATATTACATTTGGAAAAGTTTACGTTTTCACGCTTTAACTACACGACCGATCATCATGATTTTCATATACACGTTGTCAGGGGTAAAGAAAAGGACACAAGATATCTTTCACCTAGAAAAAGTACTGTACCAAGGTGTAGAAAATTGACATAACCTAGATTTAAGTGAGCAAAACCGCGAGCAAACGCTAATCTAATATAAATTAAAATGTACAAATTTCAAACAACACATTCTAGTCATTATCAGCTACCTTACATGTTCCATTTTTATTGTTCAGCAATATTATTTTAAAAGCATCTCAGAGTTATCCTATCTGTAGTTATGGGGCGTATACTCAGCGTCGTCGTTCTGCAGTCACAAAAGTTTATGTTTGTTGTCGGGTGGAGTGAGCGTGTTGTGCCGCAGTGAGGAGCGGACACGTTTGTGAAAATTGACAGGCGGACTGCAGTAAACATTGAGTGCAAAAATTCTTTATTTATCCTGTTTTATAAACTGGCGATAAACTGGTTAGTTATCGTACTAGCTTTTGCTCGCAGCTTCGTCTGATGGAATTAAGCTGTTGGGTGCTTATTGTCCATTTCTGGAACAATTTCTCAAAACTCGTAAAATATTTATCTATGTATAATATGGATGTATTTACAAAAAAAGAAGTATATAGATAATGTTTATCCATTGTCTAGTACCCATAGTACAAGCTCTGCTTAGTTTGGGCTAGATGATGTTATGTGTATGTGGTAGAATATTATTATATTATTGATTAGTTATTATGGCAAATATGAAGTCTCTAGTTATGATATATAACACGATATATACTTTAACTTTAAAGCTATAACGATTCAAAGTAATCAAATAAATTTATTTTTTGTGCCTTGATGTCATACTTGATACCTGGGAGTGCCCTTTGCAACAAACCGCTTGGATTGCGTTGAAATAAGCGTGCCAGTATTATTTTCTTTGAAGGCTTTCTAAAATATTGTGAAATACCAAAGGATCTTTTATTTCAATAACCTATAAAATATATCTACATACCTATCTTAAGAATCGTATACCTACTTCAAAATTGTTTTCACGGTTGGATTAGTTATTAGCAATAATTTTTTAATATATTTTACACCAAATTGTATACGACGTTCTATACATAGGCTAGATAAGGCTTGTGTGAGCTTGTTTTATCGTATGGATAAAAGATCGACACGACGCGATGCAAGCCCACGTGCATTATACCCAGTATGATTAGAACAACATTAGAACCCACGCCAGCTTCTTGCGTCGTTACAAATATTATATGTCAATGAACAATATATTGCAAATAATGTTAAGAATATGTTAATTTAAAAATCATTTATTAATTACGTCACAAAGCAACACTTATGTTCGTCAAAGTATACAGGTTAGTGAGTTTTCTAAGCAACTAAAGCTACATTTAAGTTAGTTACTAAGTTCAGGCAAAGAGTTGAGCCTGTGACAAGATAATTTATTCAAGAAACTCACGGCCACTTTTTTTAATCAGTATACATAGGTACATATAACCAAAATATGAGTACAGTAACAAAATGTCCGTTGAATACAAAAGTATTTCGGTCGTAATGTTCAACAACAAATAAGACATACTTTATTTTATGCAACATGAAATCTGACAGATACCAGAATCAAAGCAGCTGTAATAAACATCTCAACCTTAGTAGCATTTACAATAAATTTGCATTGAAAATAGAGAAGCCGAGTGCCTCTGTTGATCTTTCATTTCCTGGTAAGCTCGTAAATTAATTAGTTTTAAGTACAAACTCCAATATTCCGTTCTGGTACATTTAAAATAAATTTTAAAGCTTCTCGGTAAAGTGTAAAACTAGAAAACAATTAAAATTTCCTTACATCTATATACCTTAGGTTTTTGTAAGCAACGATTATTTATAATAATTATATAATATCAGCCGTCCCACTACTGGCCACGGGCCTCTACTCAGTATGAGAACCATATTCCACTACGTTAGACCAGTGCGGGTAGGCAGACTGACTTTCTGAAGATTACCTTATTTTATTGATAATACCTTAAAGGTTATTTCAAAAACAAATTTAAATTATCACCATCAATATTCAGAGACAAACGGGCCAAACGTAGACATCAAAGAAACTCCGACTTACATTACAAAACTTGTCTTAAATGCTAATAAAAGAGATCGTGGCCCGCTCTCGGGAACATTCTACATTGAATATTTCATGATGGGTCTATTGATGACCAGTATAAAGATCTCCAACATCAGCCTCTATCTATGAAACATTCTCAAAATTTTCAGCACCGCCACACATTTGAGGGACCAAGAAAAATTGGTCGTGATACCGAAGCAGTGACGCAGATGTTGTGCGTTTATTTTCTCATTAATTTTTCATCCTCGTGTTCGGTTTCGTTTGTGTTAACTACAGTTTGACAGGACGTTGAGATCTTTTCTTCCTTTTTTTATTTGGATCATGAAGTTTACGGGTGAATTAAGGAGTATACATGTATGTTAGACAAAGGTTTTTTATGATCTTATTGTTTTTGTTATATCAGAAACCTGAGCGAGATATTGAGTGGATTTATTATTTATATTTTTGTAAAGACTGCCGTGCTATGGAAGACCTGAGATGTTTGGTGCTTACGGAATACATAAAAGCCAATCCTGAATAATAAGTATATCACTAACAACCTTTTTTATTTAGACTATGAAATCGCAAGATATAATGCGGTGTTAACTGTAAATAAACTATTATGTTATCAGTATAGACCTCATAATGAAAAGAAGATTCTACGCAACCAACGCAAACACAAGGTGTGTCTGAAAGAGGTGTACGAAAGAGAGTTAACTGTTTTGACCTAATAATTTGCCGTGCAAACTTGAAATTTAAATGTAATAACTTTCTAAAACGAAGTGAAGTCCGTTAATCAGACTGGCATCTACTTTCGTTTACGGCGCACCCGAAGCACGCAACGGTTATGCGTTCGTTTGGGATGAATACTGTGTTGTGCTTTTTAGCGATACAATATAATTAAAATTTTATATATTATATTATTTAAGCCAATTGTATTGAAGTATTGCAGGTCATTAAATTGGTATTTGTACAAATTGAATGTTACTTCAAAGTACAATTATTCAGTTACAAGCATAATTTTGAATTAACATAGTAAACGAAACAACTTGTTACGAATTCATGTTTAACCAAAGTCACTGTTTTACTATCGAATGAAATGGAAATTAGGAACCGAAGTATCTGAATGTAACGGCAACAGTTAAAAACTTTGTGATGTTAAAGGCATAACATAACTGCTGTATAACTTTGAAGGAGAAGACAGTGGTGTATCTCATCATAATTATTATCTCGTTCTTTGACAGTCTTGTGGCTAGTATATATGGCTGAAGATTTTGAGATCTCGGGTATAATCCTGGATTTGGCCAGCAAAACGTTATTGAGTAGTACTGTAAAGAAATTCTTATCCGCAGTTCGCAGTTCAAAAAGTGGCGTGGTCATCCCTGTTTCTTAAAAGTATGGCAAGCTATTGATCCAGCGTTTAATCTGATGCTGGTCGTTTTAGACTGATGTGCCATCGAGCTGAGACAGTAAGAAATGCATTTGTATTTAATACGGATTGGCTTTACTTAAATAAAGCAATAATTAAGACTGCGCCGAGCTTAAGACGCGGTTGGACTGAATGACAGAACTCAATAATCAAATCAGCACACGGCCGCCATAGTAAAATTGTATGAAGGATTTGAGGGAATTTTGATAAGTATGTATCTTTATTGTTAACCAATAACTTAAATATTTGGGACGGACAAATTGTAATGGCTGTTGCTAGTCGTCCACTAAACGGACATATAAAATAAGTTAGTCGTCCACTAATCGGACGAATAATTTATACGTCCGCTAAGCGGACGATTAATATATTTCATTCATCCGTATAGTGGACGACTAATATATGTTATTTGTCCGTTTAGTGGATGACTAGACACTTTGAATTGTAATATAACTATTTATGTTTCCTTTACGCTGTAAAATAGAATAGATTTCTACTGTTATAATCTAAAATCACGTAACATGAGCTTACGTTTTTGCATTTTTCGTAATAATTATTAATTTAAATTTTTTACACGTAGTAATTGTAAATACATTAATTGTCATGGTAAATGTATATTTTATATTTGTATTAAACAACAAAAAGTGTTGATTTTATCAACTTAACTGTGACCGCCTGTTTTGGCACATTTAGCTCGGCGCAGTCTTAAGTATAGCATACGCATATAATTGCAATCGATGTATACCGGGACGAAACTTCATAATAATATATGTGCTCATAAACGTCATGGTCCATCTGTGTGACAAGATTCACCGTAAACTGTTTGATGGTTGTCGCGTGATTGAGTAGGTGACATCCAAACATTTTGACTGTAGGAGCCAGTTAGTATTCCGACACTCGAAGATATATGTAAGTTGTAGGAGTACACAGAAAGAACCACAAGTTACGTTTAAAAGTTATATTGGTAAAAGTTAAAGTAAAATGTTTACAAGTTAATTAATAAGTGTGATCTTTCTCTCAGCAAGTGTATTGGTTTATAGTTATAAATGTACTCGAATCTTATTATGAATTACATCATTATATACAGCAATATGAGGTAAATTGCAACGCTCTTGTGTATACATTTTAGTATTGCTGCGTCGGCAGAATAAGTACGAGTATGTCCGGTAACGAAACCGTACATGTTGGCAAACCCAAAAGAAGCCTAAAATACACATTGCCAAAAAAGATACACCATTACAAAAAAATAAATAATAAATAATTTAAATAAATCAATCAAAATTAAACGCAAAGTTGTCTGTAGTAGGAAGTCCCAGTGGAGAACTTGTTGGTAGCTGTTTCGACTGGGTTGTCACTGCTTTTCCCTCATTTCAGTCCCTTCTCCGTATTTCTTGCAGTTCAATCTCTTCTGGTTTGTTAGTCGTTGCGGAAACATTTCCCTATTTAAAAGGCACCATACTGTATCTATGACAATTACTACCACGATCGTATAGGAGATGGCATATTGGTGTATGTCATGCGAAGTAATACTGGATGGCAGCTGATGTTCTCATATTGTCTAACTGTTTCTCGATACTATTTACTTACGAGCTTTCGGAGAGCATTACATGTGTCACATTATGATGCGTGATATTCACTATGTTGTTCACTACAGAATCAAGTGACGTCTCAGTCCATTCCAAGTCTGCCTTCATACTGCTACTGTACTGGTTATGTGAATAGATAGTCAATTCCTTTGATTGGAGTAAACATCCCTGTGCTAAATTCACTACCCCAGTAGTCATAGTGTGTGAAGTGACGTCATTCTCACATATAGTTCGTAAAGTGCAAGTACAAATTGCCAGCCAGGTGTTTGTTGAATGTAACGCGATCCATTCGTCTTTGCAACGCGTCCCTCTTACGTCACACGACGAGTTCGTTTGATGACTTAATAATTTTGCTTCGCAGGGCGCATTGCTATTGTGTAAGTTATAATTAGGCATATTTTTGTTGCATATCAAGGTTGCCAGGTGAAAGTGGAATGCACGTTTTAATGTCATCTTCGTTTATAGAATCGTTGGTGTTCTGTCTGAAATTTACTGCTATGTACTGTGCGCCTAGTTTTGCTATGACTGTTCCATTGCTGGTTTGTATGGGTAACGGAATAACTCTGTGTAAAGTGAAGTCTTCGTCGGCAATCAGTGGAACATGTATTTCGAACCGAAAGTAGTTTGTTGTTACTGTTTGTGCTTTCACATATAAGAGCTTGTATATATCTTTCATATCTTCCCTGATATTTCGAATGTGTAAAGATGAGGTGCTTGACAGCTTGCCGGCGATCACAGTCAGTTGTTCCACTAAGTTTGCAGGAGTCAGCAAATGAATATCAATATGCCCTTTATAAACGTCTGTTAACGTTTTAAACAGCATCTCTTGTATCCTGTTTAAGTTGGTTGTCAGTAAATAAGAAGAAAGCGACAAAGAGTTAAAATAATTTGTGGCCATCATAATTTCCATGGCAGACTCAACATGGTGTAAATTGGTGTTAGTTTGTTCCATATATTCATTTATCATATTAAATTGTCGCTTGATGTTATCTTCATTTTTCTTTAGGGCACCATTTTGAAGTTCCATTATGGAAGTTTGATTTTTCATTAACTCCAGCAAATAGTTGTCATTATTCTGTAAGACCTGTATGTCGTCTTGATATTTATTTGCGAATTTCTGATCCAAGATACCTTAGAGGCTGTTTGCGACGTATCCTACCCCAGTCAATCAGACCAAGTTTCTTACTTTCACTCAAATGTTTGTGAGGGGTAAGCGGTACATTGTTGTAGTTTTGAAGCATTTCCATTTTATGATTAAGCTGCTCTAATATCGTCTTACAATACCTTGAATCCGTTTTTGACATAGTTCATTCAGTTTGTTCAGATAAGCGTCGATGTGTTTGACTCCATTCCAATAATCAGTTAGGTTATAATACATAAGTAGTGTCCACTCATAATGTATAACATGAACACTACCTTGTGTGTCATAATACACCGACCGCTCACGTTCCAAGTTCGTAATATATGCTTGATGACCTGAGTTTGTGACCCAGATATTAATGTTAACAAGGTTATTTATATTGTAATACATGTGTAAAAACATCTGTATCCTTGTGTTTTGTTATTGATCGGCACGTTTCTTTTTAATTGGTCTTGAGAGTTTTCTTCGGTAGGCAACGGCGTAAGTTTGACGATAGGTCGTATCGGCCGCATAATACCAGGCTGTGTTTTCACGGTAGTTAATCAAACATAGCAATTAGAACCAGGGTGAAGTTCAAGTATGCGCTCCATTGCCCACTTTCCAGGAGGTAAGTTATTATCCTTGACCAAAACGATGTCCCCTTCCTGTTACCTGTTACTTCCTGTTTCCCATTTACTCCTGATCTGGAGCTGTGACAGGTAATCATTTGACCAGTTCTTCCAAAACTGTTGCAGCATATGTTCAGTTAGCTGCCAGCGTTGACGTAAGTCCACCTTATTGACGTCATTGTAGTTCGATAATGGGAGAGACATGGTAGGACTGCCAGAAAGAAAATGACCAGGAGGTAAATATGTAGTTCTGGAATTCTTCGGGGTCTTCAGTAAGTGGACAGAGGGGTCGGGAGTTCATAGGTTAGTAGCGTTGTGAATTCCTCATAAGTAAGTCTCTGGTTGTCGAACACGCGATGTAGATGGTGATTTATGGACTTGACAGCTGCTTCCCACAGCCCACCTGCACTCGGCCACGCGGGTGCGTTGAAGTGCCATTCGATTTCCATTTTCCCAATATCAATGAAGAATTGTTGTGATAGTTCTGTTTGAAGCAGCGATAAAGTTAGTACCGCTATCAGAGTACACGTGTTTGGATGTACTGCGTGTGGCGCACATTCTTTGGAAGGCAGCAATAAACATTACAGTGCTCAAATCCGGTACAAGTTCTATGTGTACAGCTTTTGTAGCCGTATACACAAATATAGCGATGTACCCCTTTGTTGTTTTCACGCCTCTGCCTTTGTTTAGTTTCACGTCCACATGACCAGTGAAGTCAACACCAGTATGGGTGAAAGGTCGTGATAGAGTAGCTCTTGAGTTAGATCTGCTATAAGTTGATGGGTGTTGGTCGGCCTATAGCGCTGAAACCGTACGCAGTGCCGAAGTTTCGTTTTTACAGCTCTGTTGCCAACAAAAATCCAATACCGCTGTCGTATCTGAGCCAATATCAAACGTGCTTCGCCATGAAGAGTCGTCATATGTGCTTGGTCCATAATAAGTTTTGATAGACGACAGGTTCGCGAGGGAATTATGGTATGTCTCATCTCAAATAGTAAGTTAGAATTACTTAGCCGCCCGCCGACGCGTATGATACCATTTCTGTCCAAAAATGGGTTTAGTTTGTAGATAGAGCTCTTATTAGTTATAGGTTTGTTGAACAAAAGTTATTTATATTCATTTCCGTATTCTATTCGCTGCACATAAATTATTATTTGTTTAGTAGCTAGCGACAGGTCATTTGCAGTTAGGTACTTGGTTTTAGGTTGCATCTTGAAATTTGCAAGTTTGCACGGCAACATTCCTCTAGATGTACAGTCCGCTGGATTCTGTTCTGAATTAACATAATTCCAACTGTCGGAAGGTATAATATTTTTTATCTTGTGCACTCTATTGGCAACGTATTTGTCCCATCTTGATGCATCTTCTTGTAGTCATGCTAACTCAACTTGAGAGTCGCACCAAGCCCTGACTATTAAATTATAGCCACCAAAAGTCTCCATGGTTTTTTCCATAAGTGTAGACAGCAATAGTGCACCACACAGTTCGAGTCTGGGTAGAGTAATTTTTGCGACAGCGGAGCAACCCTAGTTTTCGCAACAAGTAATGATATCGTTAGTTTTTATTGTTCATCGATAACTCGGCTGTATATTACGCAGGAATATGCTACTACACTAGCGTAGCTAAATCCAAGCAATTCTATTGATTGTTTTGATCCAATCCACCGGTAAAGTTTTATCTTTTTAACATCTGAAATTCCATTCTTCAGTTTGACCCAATCGTTTCGAATGTTACTCGGTAGTTCTTCATCCCAGGCAAGTTTATAAGTCCATACACTTTGAAATAGAAGCTTGGCGAGTATAGTTTTCGGAGATAGCCAACATAACGAATTGTATACTTCGCTTTGTTAGGCGACCTTTCGACTTTTCTAGCAGAGTCCAGTTAAACAGAAATGAGTCAGTGCAAGGGTTCCAGCCAAGACCAAGAGGTTTTGATGACTCATCAATTTTAAAATCAAATACTCCCTTGCTTGATTTTTGATCCTGTAGTAAAACTGTTCACGGAGTCCAAACGCTCATGGCGTTTGGACTCCATGAACAGTTTTACTTAATGTTAAAATACGGCAAGATTTTAAATATTAATTAAACACGTTATTTATTCATTCAATGTTATTTTCATTGAAGTTGCCTTTACCCTATATCTATTCCGGTCTTATCCGGTTAATCTGTTTAACTGAATGAAGGACATTTCAATGAACACAAAAGTAATCAAGGACTGTATTCATTTATATCAATGATTCTTATTTTTAACTGTTTATTTATCTGATAGTAACAAAGTTAGCGTAGGCAACAAAATTACCACCAGATGGTGGGCTGTTACCATAGTTATATATAATAAGTAAAGGGTATTAACGCGATCATGCATAATACCGTTTACCTTTTATATGCTTGACGTTTCGACCAGGTTACACCGGCCGTGGTCACAAGCTGACTAGTGCTGCGATGTCATGTCTCCGTTTGTGAGGCAGAAGAATCTTGATTCACCTTCACTTTTGGCATATTTTTGTTTGTCCATGTACCGTCACAAACTACACTCACGGTATCCCTATTACGTATGCTAACCGTCGTGTCCGTATTCCGTTAATTACCTGACTGTGCAAAACAGCGAAGTTGCGTATTATTAATCACGGGATTACACGTCATGGATAATTTAAAACCATCTTCCCTATGGAATTTTCTATGTTTTTTGATTTCAATAGCTTCTCGCACTACTCTTGGATAAAAGTGGCGATCGGTGGAGAGGACTTCCGGACGATGAAATTCTATCCAATGATTAGTACCCGATTCCAGTATATGTTCTGCAATTGCTGATTTGCTAGTCTGCCGGTTTTTTACAGCGGCGATGTGTTCTTTGACCCTCTCAGCAATAGTACGTTTGTTACTTAAAGATGCTTGCAATATGATAAGGTGAAGATGAATAATAAAAATTGTTTGTTACAGCTGTTACAAATAACTCAGTGACATTGGCACAAAATATAATTATTTGCACGGACTTGCTCGTTCAGGAACAGTACCTTTTTTCTGGATTCAAAGCACCGTTTGTCCTTTTCTGTACACTGAACCCTTTTTTAGACTTTCGCGGTTTATACACATACTTAATGTAACGCTAGGTAACGGGTCTTACTCTCGATAAAGTATTGTCGCGGGTTGACAATCTGTGACCACGATCAATGCAAGTCGGTTGAAACGTCGAGCAATCAATAGGTATTTTTTTTTACCCTTTACCTAGCATTTTATCAAGTACTAGTTATGTGCCCGCGGTTTGACCCGCGTTTATAATTACTGTGCTTCTCCCGTAGGCCAAAGCGTGATGTTATGTATCTTATAAACTGCCTCGGTAAATAGGCAATCCAACACTAAAAGAATTTTTCAAATTGAGCTAGTAGTTCCTGAGATTAGCGCGTTCAACCAAATAAACAAGCAAACAAACTCTTCAGATTTATAATATTAGTATAGATGTGTATTCATGATGATCGGTCAAATAGTTAAGGCAACAAACAAACAAACTAACATTTGCATTTATAATATTAGTTAGGCTTTAGTATTTTACTGAACATTAGCACCCAATACGAGATGCATATTACTAGGCAATCCTATTTACCCCTCCAATGAAGCTTAATGCTTGTGTTAGGAACATTAAATTTATAGTTTGTAATGTGCGATATCGATTAAATGGTCTACATAATCAATCGTTATAGCCGTTTTCAATTCAATTTGTAAATTTAACTGACTAAAGGACGCATATTCGGTAATAAGCAATCGGAAACTGTATTGATTTACACGGTTTAGTGATACGTAAAATAGCATTGATACTGAAGCTCAGTGATTTAATAAGAAAATGTGTAACGGCACTTTAGTATAAGCTTTGGATAGACCAGCTAAAGGAAGGTCTATATATATGGCGTAGTGATTAGTGTAACCGACTGCTACGCCTGAGATCGTGGGTTCGAATCCCGCACATGACAAACATTTGTGTGCATGAACATGGCTGTTTGTCGTACGTTTTACAAAATATATATATATATATATATATATATATATATATATATATATATGTGTGTCGGAGCGTCAAGAAAATAATTATTGGAATGTAATTTATTTCTGTAATTGGAGTTGAATAAAGCGCCATCTATTAGTTTGTTTCGGAACGTCAAGCGTAAGCTTGAGTGACGTCGTCACAGAGCCAATGTGTCAGTTGGAGTGACAGTTATAACTGTCAGTGTCATATTGACGTTATATAAGCGCCGGAGACTCGTGCGCGGACACATTCGGGTGACGTACTGGCTGCGTTACGGATCAAATCACAGATGATCACAGTCAACCTTTATTGTTTTATTTCTCTTGTATTTGCCTATCATTAGGATACGTACGAAATATAATACCACGCCTATATTTTGTTGCTTCATCATGTCAAAAGCGAGTTGCCGTCCTACTCTCCGACATATGTATGTTTGTCCATTGTCTAGTACCCATAGTACAAGCTCTGCTTAGTTTGGGCTAGATGGTGTAGTGTGTATAAGACAGAATATTATATTATTATATAAAGAGAAATAGAGTGAGTAAGGATTTTTCCGGACAGTACTGATATATCGACAGCTCACCAACTATGGTTTTAGGAGCCGCGTAATAGCTAGAGAATGAGTTCTCAGTAGCAGCATGGAGTCTGGAACGGTGCTCAGTAGATGCCAAATGACTCTATTACACACGTGACGTACACTTTTTACAGCGTGAGTCTATATAATAATGTAGTAGATAAATAATATAGTAGATAAATAAATGTCACTGCTGGAAATGGGCCTCTTCTAAATGTGAGAAAAGTTAAATAATAGTTCACCACACTGGCCTAGTGCGGGTTGGCAGACTTCGTTACTTCAACTTTTGGAAATTCCTCAATGGTGTAATAGTAGTAATTACAACCGCTGTGCAAATTAAATATCCTGGTCGGGTACAGCGTTTTTGTTTTTAAAGAATTTCTTAGCATCGACACGGTGTTTAGAACTAGGCTTGGTGAACGAAACAAGGCTCGTCCGCTATTGCCTTCGATCTAAAACATGGCTGGCAAAATGGTTGTTCCACATTTTTATTCATTTTCTTTTTTTTTATTAATTTCTCGCGCTATAAATTATTCCTGTGTCGCGGGAGACTTTACAAACATTTGAACAACGGACACAAAGAACACCCAGACTCGGAACGAACAGTTGTGGATCACACAAAGTTCTGTACTGTGAGGGATTTGAACTCACAACACTTGGTGCAATGGCAGTGGCGAGGCGACGACACTATTTGTCATCTCTGACTACCCTCCGAGAATATAGGAGACGCATGTATATACGCTTTAAAGAGATATTCTACGCCTGATGTTCTGCTCGTCTAACAACACGTACAGCTTCGCTCGCTCATAATATTATATTGTGTCCAATTACTCCGACACGCTTACCTCGCGAAGGTACAATCGTAAATACGAGGTGTTTACACCATTTGTCAATTTGTATCATTACTTATAACAAGTTTTGCTCGTAGGTAAGACGGGAGAGTGTTGTTAGTGAATATACTAATATTTGTTGTGTTTTTGAGTATCGACGTATTTCTCTAAAGTAGTTATATAGGGACTTGTTTTCAGTTGCATGCACCTTACGTTTCTAACCTCTCAACTAAGGCTAAGAAGCCGGCATCTGAGCTTAACCAGACTTTTAAAACGTATTTTTTTATGATAGTCTTTTCTTTTAATAGATTTAATGTATTTTCGTATTTTTGATCACTGAATTGGTTGAGAGGTTACGTCTAGGAGAAAATATTTTTTTTTTTTTTTTTTTTTTATTTATTTGGGTAACAAACAATATCACAATGTGTTTTTATTTTATAGTATCAGTTCATACAATATTTGTAAATGTGATATCCACATCGTTTACCACCAATAAACAAATAAATGGACATTAGTACAGTGTTGGAGGTATATGCAAGGTTAGTTATATTAACATTTAAATAAATCAATTCAAACATAAGTTAAATAGAAAAAAGAAATAAAAAATAAAATTTAAATTTAAAATTTAGCGTGCTATGCTTGGATCACTTAATTTCTCAAGCAACAATTTTTTATAAATGCTCACGCCATTCGCGTTGATATCAATGTGACCAAAATAATTGTTGTAAGTACAAAGCACACGACGAATGGGCGAGCGAGTTCCTGCATTAGTACGCGATGTAGACAATTCAAATATTTTAGTTCTACGACATGATCTTGTGGATGACCTGATAGGCACACTATAACTAATTTTATTTATAATTTCGATACAATCATATCTGCCATGACAGACATCATATAGAAACATGGCTTGAAGTTGTAACCTCCTTGATCTTAAATCTAAGACCTTATATTTATGTAACAACTGAGAGTAAGGTTCACACCTGCGAAAGCATCTATAATTTACACATCGTAAAAATTTATTTTGCACTCTTTCAAGATTGTTAGAATATTTTATATATAAAGGATCCCAGATACATGTCGCATATTCCAATTGTGAGCGAATCAACGATTTGTATAGATGCATGTATGTACTGGGACGTACAAAATCATTACTGGCTCGCAAAACAAAACCGTACATTTTATAGGCTCTACTACAAATATTATCAACATGTGCATCTAGCGTCAACTTAGCATCCAAAGTGACTCCAAGATCACGAATGGTCTGAACTCTATTGAGGGACCACCCATTTATGGAGTAAGAATACGTTACCACAGAGCGCTTTCTAGTAAACGTTATAACTTTACACTTATCGATACTGAGCTGCATTTTATTAGTTTGACAGTAATGTGTAAATCTATCCAAGTCTTCCTGGAGTTTAATCTTATCGCCGTGGGTATCTATAGTTCGGTACATTTTAAGGTCGTCAGCATAAAGCAGAAAATTAGAATGTCTAAAACAATCATCTAAATCATTAATAAATAAAATGAATAGTAGGGGACCGAGGATAGATCCTTGCGGTACCCCCGAAGTTATGACTGCCGTATTAGATTCGTATCCATTAACAACTACCTTTTGAGTTCTATTCGTTACATATGATTTGAACCATCTCCACAAATTACCACGAATACCATTGAAAGCAATCTTTCCAAGCAATATTTTGTGATCTACCCGATCAAACGCTTTCCGAAAATCTGTGTAGATACAGTCTGTTTGTTTATTAGCATCTAAGTTGTCAAACAAATCTGAAGTATAAACCATGAGATTAGTAATAGTTGAGCGTTTACGGACAAAACCGTGTTGTTGTGGAAGTATAACTTTGTGTAAAAATGGATAAATTTCGTTATGTACTAACCTTTCTAGTAACTTCGATAACGTAGGAAGAATTGAGATTGGTCGATAATTGGTCACATCATTCCTTGAGCCTCCTTTATGTATAGGTGTTATCCTCGCTGACTTCCACACTAAGGGAAATGTGCCCTCCTTCAAGCATTTATTATATATTATCACTAAAGGTTTATGTATAGCGGCAGCCGTATTTTTAAGAAAAATGGGTGGAACGTTATCAAGCCCTGCACTTTTGCTAGAATCGAGCTTTTTCAACTCCTTTAACATGTTTTTGTCTGATATACGAATATCACTAATTACATCACTACTACAAGTATTCCTATCCAAATTACTTATATTGTTAATGTCAAAAGAGTCAGGTATCTCTGATGGCTGGTAAACGGAATTGAAGAAGAGAGAGAATAAGTCGCACACTTTCTCAGGGCTTTTCGACTCGCTGCCGTTATAATAAACACTAATGGGTATGTCCGATTGATTTTTACGATTATGTATATAACACCAAAAGTATTTGACATTTTCCATTATGCTATCCTCCACTGAATTCATATATTTTTTATAACATATTGACGATTCCTTTCTGAAAGTGTCGCGCAGCGTGGAAAATACATAATAGTCAGATTGATTTTTGTAAACTTTCCACTTAATCCAAGCTTTCTTTTTGTCCTTAAATATTTGTATCAAAGCAGGTGTAAACCACACGGGAAAATTGGATTTTGATAGACGTTTCGTGGAGACATGCTTACGTATAATATCAAATATGTACTCATAAAATAACTCAACACAGCCCTCAGCGTTTCTATTTTGAAATAAGTCACACCAATTGATATCCGATATCTTGCTATTAATTAGTTCATAATTAGCTTTATTAAAACAATACTTTGTATGTGGTCTAATCGGCATACGTTTGGTTGAATTAGTCACAGTTGGTATTAGAATATAATAAGGCGGGTGGTGTAAGTCGGGTGGTACCAGGGTGATAGGCGCTGAAAAAGCTTTACTGTCATATAAGTTTGTTAAGCACAAGTCTAGTATTCTATTCATATAGTTTTTAAAAATGTTTATTTGTACGCAGTCCAGTATGAGCATAAAATTAATTAAATAGGTATATGGCGGCTGTAGGTTTTCTGGATTGTGAAGTTTAGCATGAGTCCCATTAACGAGCCAATCAAGTTGTGGCAAGTTGTAGTCACCTATTAAATAATAACTATCATAACCTTTTATTTGTATAAACTCTTGTAAACTGTTAAAAAACGATAAATATATGTCGTTATCTGTGTTTGGTGCAATATAGGAGGCGCTTAATAGGTAAGTATACCTATCTATGCGTAATTCCAATAGAATATTGTCTATTTGACGCGGTATATCGAGTGGGGCAGCCGGTGGCGCGGGCTCACAGCGCACGACACACAAGGAGCTTGACACGGCCACTAACACACCGCCACCGTCCCGACGATTAGTAGCGATGCGGTCGCGATCGCATCTAAATACATTGTAACGAGCGTCAATAAACTCATTATTCAGTATGCCATCATGTAACCAAGTTTCGGTCAATATTATAACATCATAATTATGTGACAAAATGTTCATATAAATTGTATTTAATTTCGTTCGCAACCCACGACAGTTTTGATAGTAGATTGATATTGCGTTAATACTGTTGAACTTTATCAGAAAAAATATAATATGTTGCGCTCAAGTATATTAGATAGGTAACAATAGATAATGTCATGTTGTTGATAATAGATGCACACGTAATGGTATAATGACATAGCAATAATTGCTTACAAGTTATAACGAGGTAGTTGCCCAGGCAGGTGAGAATCACTGTCTTATTGTGATTATTAATATGCATTTGTTTGCAGTAGCTGCATGTATTTGCACATAAAAATGGAATATAAATATAAGGAAGGTAATTGAAAAATAAATTTATATTACTAGAAAACATAAGGCTTAAGCATACAAATAAGTTTATATAAGCTAGGTAGGGTGTTTCTAAATAAGTCCGTACACACCTGTTTTGATTTTTGTAAAGAAGACGTCGTTCATTTGATTTTGGCAATATCATTGATGGAACTGATTGCAAAGGTGGATTTTCCTTCCACTTTACGCACGAGTATGGTTCCGTTTTTGATCCAGACAAATTTATAGTCGTACTTCTTTGCTGCCTCCTTAGTTTGACGAAATAACAGTTTGTTGTTCAATGTTAGGTGTTCGTTAACATAAATAGCTACTTGCTGTCCCGACATGGACAGAGATGATGAGGTTAATCCTTTGGTCCGTCGACTGGCTGCTACCACATTGTCACGTAGTATTCTATTAGCGAATTTGACTATTATGTTCTTAGGACGTCTATCACTTTGATCAGCATGAGGTACGCGATGAACGGATATAATATCAGAAGGCCGTATAGGTGTTTTAATTGCGTCCCCTAAACGTTCTATTATGTTTATGAGATTTTCATCTCGCTTGTCGGGTACATTCGAAATTTCAATGTTACATTGCCGTGCTTGTTGCTCCATGGAACATATCTTAGTTTCAAGCTGATGAATTTGGTTTATAGCACTACTATTTTCTGAAATTTTATGTTCTAATATTTTCAATCGGCTGTCAAACCCATCCTGTCGTTCATGCGCAAAGTGAAGGGATTTCTCCATTTCACACAAACGAGAGTTAACTTCGTTCAGCGATGTGTTAAGATTGATAGTATCAGCGTTCAGTTTCATGACATTAGTGTTCAGTTCTGATAATGCAGAAGTAATTTTGGATAATTCACTGGTCAAAGCTGTATTAACGGCGGCCGCTATGCTGTTTGTAATACACTCGGTAATGCTCTTATTCCATATTTTCATCTGGTCATCAAATTTTTCTTCAAAATTAATCATCTCAACATCTATTTGTTTACGTTTGCGGGTTGTAATGTAGTTGTCGCCGCTTATAGTGTTTGCAGATGCATAAAGGTCGCTGTCCGAAGAAAAAACTTTTGGAGGTGTGCGTTGCAGGGACATCGTAGTTCCAAGTTTTTAATCAACAAAATGTTGTTAGTGTGCAGCGGTGAGAGAGACAAATTTATAGCGCTGTCCTTTCACCTAGCGGTGAGGTAGTGAGGTCCCCGCGCTGTCACGATCCTGAGATGCGGTGCGGAAACGTGATAACAATTATTAGCTAATTGCTTTCTCACTCAGTCCGTTAGCGTCTGTCACAAAGTTTGCACACGATTAACAAAACTAATTATGTTGCACTATGATCGATAATTGCGCGCTCGCGATTTCAAATGTGTAAGACAATTTAGCACAGAGTACCACTCTCAACGGCTGTACGAGACAAACTGAATTAACTGACTAACTGAATTTTATAATAACCTTACCATGTACCGTATGCTACATACATTTTGCCGAAAACATGGCTATGCTATAGTCCCAAATATAGTGTAGCTATATTTTGAGCAACTCTAAGACTGAAGGCTGGGCGATCATTCTCTGACAAGACAGAATAAAGATTTGCTAATAAGTGCTCTAAACGACAAGCGAGCTGAAAGAATTTTATGAGAATGAAAGAAGTAAGAGAGGTATACCAGGATTACGAAAACATTTGAACATCGTGGATACACAAAATCGATAAATAGTTATTTAAACTGTTTTTTTTTTATTTTGCTCGTCAAAATGACCACTCTCCGCCTGATGGTAAGCAGTCGTGTGGTCTAAGAGCAGTGGCCTCCATATCGTCCTCATAGCAGCCGAGGCGATGTTGAGGTCTCTACTTTGACGGCCTGCGAAGGTGCTTTTGCACGCCCCGCTTAAAGGACCCAGGATTAAAGGTAAATTACCCTAAAGGTAATTTGGAAGAAATTTCAACGCAAGCAAGCAAGTTCAGTTTTGAATATTTAAGATTCAATTAGTAGTCACAGTTTGGCTTTTGTATATAAATGACTCAGAATACTATGAAACTAATATTGCTACCGAGAAATTGAATACAGCAAAATTGTGTTTACAAAATGGTGGAACTGTAATAATAATATATAACGGTGAGACGATTTTCAATTCCAAAATATTATATCCGAAGGAACATCAACAATATAGTGTTTGAATTATCACGTTCACAATCTAGTGATACCAATGTGGGGTCACGATCAAATTCAATTGCAAATCTATGCCTCCATTGTGGGTTCACGGTATCCACATAAACTTGATAGCTTAATCTGTCAATTATTGGCACGCCAGACATAATTAAAACCTATTGTGTCTGACTCAATAAGTTAAAATCGTTTGTCTCATTTCAACATTGTTAAGTATTGCTTTTCACAATTATTAACCACGGTGAAATTTATTTGGAGCGGGACTCTTACTTATTGTTATGAGCCGGACCCGAATACAGTGTCCCCACTTACCAGTATGCTTAATTGGTTGAAACATTTCTTCTTTGTGTTTATTATCCTAGATTGTTTACGATTATGCAACTTTATCATATATCGATTATGTAACGTGATCGTGCATCTGTCATTTTATGTAGCGTAAGTGTCATGTCATTAGTGTCAATGTCAGAAAGAAGGTGCGTTCATAAATGTAGCTTTGATATAAAAAGAAAAAATATATCTTTGGATATTCGGTTACTGTAATGTCTGTGTGTGAATGTTCAATGTTATAATGGTATAAGTATTGCTCTCAGGGTCTTGACGTCCGTGTCTATTAAGGAGCCAGTTGAAAACCAGCGTCGGGCACATATGCCCGGCAATATTGCTGAACTGGTCTCCTATTTTTGTACGGACGACGGGCGTGTACATTTATTATTAAGTAGTATAGTTTAATTTTTTTTTTTTACCTACATTGTTTATATCATGTCCTTCGTCTGTTATGAAATAAACGTCTTTATTATTATTATTATTATATTATAAAATAAATGCGCTAATAACACTGCCTTATTTGGCAACGAACATAAGCGCAGATTGATACTAGTAGACGTTTATAGCCTGTTTTTAATATAAATGTAAAGGTACACCAAGAAACAAGAGCAAAGTGAAAAGTCGATATACGCACACTTCGTTTACTTGCCAACTGACCCGTTTAAAGTGTTACAACTCTTGTATAATATTGTAATAAAACACCCGAAGCGCTTCCTCACCAATTTATTCTGACTTACACAATCTACCATGTCTCAGGATTATGTTGTATATAGTCTACGAAAGGGTAGGCAGAGGTGTAGACATTCACATTTTGTCGCGCTGGTCTCAGGTCTCGCGTGATTGGGATCATTATACTATGCCTTCAAGTTCACAGTTGATCAAATAACAGTTCAAGAACCTTTTTTTCTATAATAATATTATATAGCTGAAGAGTTTGTTTGTTTGTTTGGTTGAACGCGCTTATCTAAGAAATTACTAGTTCGAATTGAAAAATTATTTTAGTGTTGAATAGCGCATTTATCAAGGAAAGCTATAAGCTATATATAATATATATAATCCTACGCCCAATATGAGCGGAGATTCAATAAAAAATAGTGCAGAAGCGTTGAAAATTCTCATATGTGACTCAAACGAAGTTGCGCGGGTTAGCTAGTTTTCGGTTTAAAGAGTTTATTTCTCAAAAGAACATTACATAGTTCACTTAAAATATGAGAAAATTTAAACAATTATAATATTACAAGTACATACTAATTTAATTAGCTTAAAAATTTGTAAAGTTTAATAGTAGTAGTATGTAGTGTAAGTGTTTCTTAATTATGTAATAAAGTGCCAAATAAACAACGCGATAAAATCCGTATATATTAGTTTAATTTTAATGAATAACATTCGCGTAAAGAGAGACAATATAGTCAATATTGACAATGTACGATATCTATTATTGTAACTTTTGTATAAGTATATTTAGATGCGATAGCTTAGTGGAAGATCGTTAGACTGCCATGTCTTATAAGATAAATTTCAAGCTCGATCCCAAGGGACGCACCTCCACTCTTCAAAGTTATGTACGAATTAGATAGTTAATTACCGCTCGTTTTAATAGCATTGGGAAACATTGTAAGATAACCTGCATATTTGAGAGCTTGAAGTCTAGAAACCCACACTAGCCCTGTATGGTGCACTATGGTGTAACTCTTCTCGCATTGAAAAGATGCTCGTCCACAGCATTGGTACAGTTTATTATTATATAAACTGTCAAAGTAACTTTAAACTCTTAAACAAATGAAAATGATCCGAAAGTTTGATCCTATAAATATCTATCCGTACTTAAACAGCACACAACGCTTACGTATAACTTCAACCTTACTAACACTAAAAGACGGTAAGATATTGTCTGTACCACACTTTCTGAATCAAAGTTTGTTTTTACAAATAGATTTTTCGCATTCTTAGGGCCTTTTCTTTATAACAAGATAAATAAACAAACAGCTATATATGACCTAAGTTATATAAGATCTGAGGGGATAGTCTGTCGGTACTTACAAATTATGAGGATACTGAAGATTTGTTGATTGTTGTTAAATAAGTAATAACAAGTGCCATGATAATAATTATAATCTTGGCCCTATTTTTGCATATATTTATATAATAAGTATGGTTAATTGTATATAACTTAGTTCCTGGTAGTGTATTGTAAGTGCCCTTAAGGCCTGTGGCACAGGTTTACCCTAGTACAGGCACCCATATTATATTACCTATATTAAGTACTTTATGGACTGTATTCATGTTTTACCACTGTAATCAATAAATAAATAATTATTAATATTATCTATGCGATCTGTAAGTGTATTCGTGTGTGTCGAATGAAAAAATACGTTCTACTTTTTAATACGAATTGAACAAAACCGATTATGAATGGCTCGAAAAATGCTATATTTAAAGTTGTTACAACTTACTAGTAAGTCATTTGATAACTATGTAATAATATGTTAGAAATTATAAAATGTAAGCAATCCATACAATTAATAAATAATTAACTATAATAACTAAGGTCTGATTCAGCATGTAACTAAATACTTATCATCAATATTAAATTGACACATGCCTCTGCTATTCAGGTGTCAATATCTGACTATACCATCATAGGCATATACCGTTCCCCATCTAACACGTGTGCTGATAACTTTATAAACTCTTTAAACCTTCACCTAGAGACTATCAAGACACACAAAAACATTCTAATCGTAGGAGACATAAATATTAACTTAATTGATAAAACAACAGAAACAGCTCAGCAACGCAATAACAGGTTAACATATCTTAACATGCTAGCGGTACACGGACTTCTTCCAGGACATTGTCTACCTACGAGAGAGCAAAACTGCCTAGACCATACTTTCCTAAAAATTGACAAAATCAATAATTTGGCCTTTGTAGCTATATTGAACACATCTATTACAGATCACGCTATGGTATTAACAAACATAACCCATAAAATTAAGTATAAGTTTAAAACCCAAGTTAAATATCAAACCATCCTAGACTTTGATAATTCTTATAAGAGTCTAATAAGCACTGATTTGTCATTTCTTGATATGTCCAAAGATCCGGATTTCATAGCTGATAAACTGGTAGAGGTGATCAAAATGGCACTGCTTTCTAACACTACGACTAGGTTGATTTCTGGTAGTAAGCGAGCACTAAAGCCTTGGATATCCGTAGGGGCATTACGCTGTATTAAACTTCGTAATAAAATGCAATTACGATCAAGGAAAGAACCCCATAATATAATCTTAAAAATTACATTTAGACGTTTTCGCAATTTTTGTGTGAACTTAATTAAGAGATTAAAAAGAAAATATCAAAGAGATCAATTATCGGTATCAATAAAAAACCCTAAACAACTTTGGCTAAAAATTAACGAATTTACTCAATTTAAATCCCCCAAATCCTCTAATGCTTATCTTTTAAATATTTCACCGTACCCTCTAGATTCAATAAATCGTGTCAATCAGTTTTTTGTAAAAATAGGTAAAATCTTAGCTGAAGATATAATTAACAAATCTGGTCCCCCTAACAGAACATTAAACTCGCACTCCCAGGCTGCCTCATTTGTGCTACTTGATACCGACCCACAAGAAGTGGATGGCATACTGATGAATCTTGATTCTGAGAGCTCACCTGGCTGGGACGGTATACCGACTAAGTTCTTGAAAATTTCTAGGGACTTTATTGTACCTTTAATAAGCCAACTAGCTAATTTATGTTTTGCATCCGGAAAATTTCCTACCGCTTTTAAACGATCTCTGGTTACTCCTGTGCACAAGGGGGGGGACATGAACGATGTCAATAACTACCGACCTATATCCGTACTAACATGTATCTCAAAAATATTAGAAAAATTATTAAATAATAGACTGATCAATTACCTAAATAAATATGATATCTTATCCAAGTCACAA
This sequence comes from Catocala nupta, assembly GCA_963675205.1. Taxonomy (NCBI): domain Eukaryota; kingdom Metazoa; phylum Arthropoda; class Insecta; order Lepidoptera; family Erebidae; genus Catocala; species Catocala nupta. Next base: position 27,747,758 of record OY776091.1, on the reverse strand, counting down.
TACGGATTTAGGCGAGGAAGATCTACACAAGATGCTGTTAAGGCCTTGACTAATGAAATCATAACTAATGTGGATAAAGGATACAAATGCCTAACAGTGTTTCTAGATCTTAAAAAAGCGTTTGACACCGTTTCTGTCCCCATCCTTCTGCACAGGCTTGAAACCATTGGCATAAGAGGTGCGGCTTTGTCACTTTTTAAAAGCTATCTGTGTGATCGAAAACAACAAGTCAAAATTGGTAACATGATAAGTGACGAAGAAAACGTAACTTACGGAGTCCCGCAGGGAAGTGTGCTTGGCCCGACACTGTTCTTGATATACATTAATGAGTTATGTAATATTCGGAGCAGTGGCGGGCGGATCTTCTCCTATGCGGATGACACTGCGGTTGTTTTTACTGGGACATCATGGAATGCTTTGCAACTTGCTGCTGAACGTGGTCTGACAGAAATAGCTAGTTGGCTAAATGCAAACCTTTTAACCCTCAATATAAACAAAACTAACTTTATCTGCTTCACACCTAACCAAAGGACACAGCCAGGTGCTGACTTTGGGATCGTGATTCATGAGTGTGCCAACCCACTGCAGGACTCTAATTGTAACTGTCAAAACATCCAACAAGTACGATCCACTAGATATCTAGGTATAACAGTTGACCAAAGATTGTCCTGGCACTCTCACATTGAAATTATTATGACTAGGATTAGAAAACTTATTTGGATTTTCAAAACGTTGCGTCACATAATGCCAGCACAGATACTCAATACAATATATGTTGCCCTGGCACAGTCAGTGATAACATATTGTATACCGATCTGGGGAGGGGCCACAAAAATCAAATTCTTAGATGTAGAAAGAGCCCAGAGGTCTCTTATCAAGGTCATGTATTTCAAACCTTACAGGTACTCCACAGATAATCTTTACAGGATTAGCGGTCTGCTGACTGTTAGAAAATTGTATCTTCTGAACATAATTTTAGACCTGCATAAGTCACTGTGTTTCAATCCAGCAAATCTTGATAGGAGACGGAAAGATATTGTGGCCCACTCCCCAAGGGTTCGTACTGTCTTTGCTAAACGACAGTACACCACACAATCAACATATATATACAATAAACTAAACCTTAAATTGAATATATATCCTATGTTGCTATATGACTGTAAAAAATCGGTAACGGATTGGCTAAAAACGCAAAGTTATAAGGAAATATAATTAATTTTAACCCGAATCTGTTAAGCACTAAAACGCAATACGCAGAATCACTCAAACCCCCTCCACTCATGCTGATACACACACAAACAGACACACACACACACACACAGAGACACACACAGACACACACACACACAAACACACACACACACACACACACACACCTCCTATTCATGCACACTCACGCATGCTGCATACCATATGCACACACTTACACAAACACACACACATACACGCACATTAATGGAGCCGCCGAATTCTCTCTCTTCTATAATAATTCTTTTCATTTTATTTCTTTTATACTGGTTTCTACTCAACATTGTAAAATTAGATAGTAAGTAAGGGAAGTTGCGAGGCGACCCCATCACAAGTATTTTTATAACTTACTGGGAACGTCTCAATTTTGTGATGCATGACAATGTTTGAGAAACAATAAAAACCATTTTTATTTATTTTTTTTTTTTTTTTTAATACTTTTTGTACTAAAATAACAATGCCTATTGGTACAATATACGTTCAGCAAACTTTATTAATTTATTGAAGTTACTTCGTTTCAATTGCGGGTACAACTAGATATCTATAGCGTGTTTCAAATAACAGGAGTGTGAGTAAATTTCACTTGGTATCAAGTAATATAATATTCTGTTTCATATAATTGGAAGCTAATTAGATTTACGAACTGATCTAATATTACTTGTCAAATAAGGGCCTGGCCAGCAATCGTCAAAATGATTTGAAGGTATTGTACTTACTGGTATTGATGCTAACTGATATCCATGACAACCATAACTTTACTCTCATAGCGTGAATTAATCTTATGATCTGTCTTATCAGATTCCATAATCATTCGATTTTTGTAATGAAAACTCAGTAATGTTTTTCTGTCCTGGAAATCAAATCTAAGATGTCAAGTAGGCAGTTATGCATGTATGTACTTCCATTTACGCTAAAGGACTAACGTGACAGCCATATTATAATGTTTTACTCTTTTATAATAGACTAGCTTTTGCCAGTAGGTATAGACCAAAGTACACTAACGACTAAAGTACTAAAGACAGAATATTATGTTAGGATACGCAGTAGGTTTAAAAAAATAACTTGTAGCCTATGTTACTCAGTGATAATGTAGGTTTCTAATAGCGAACGAATTTTTTAAATAGGTTGGTAACTTTTTGTGTTATAAGCTTACAAACAAACAAAAAATCTCCCCTCTTTATAATCTTAGTATAGACGTAATCAAGTGTAGCAAGAATATTCTAAATCAATACCATTTCTGCTAAAATTAAACAAAACAATCGTGTTCCACCTATTTTATGTTGCCCAGTATCTGGGTTCTATTGATAAATGAAATAAGTACTATTTAAAGTAAGCGTATTTTATTTAGAAACAGCCTATATATCGTGATTAGAATCCAAAGAGTCTGGACTTTCTAGATTACGCTGCAAATAAAAGGTATTATCTTAATGCCTTTCTAATACCGATTTCAGTAACCCAATACGAGTATTCGGGTGTTCAGAAGATTGTATTGTAGATTCCATTGTGATTGTATTGTTGTCGATCACGCGTTTTTTGCGAATAAATGCTTGAGTAGACGCCATCTTGGGCTTGTGTAATATACTTAAATTATAATATGTATTGAGCTTGTGTGTATTTTATGATAGTGTGTTATTTTTAGTTTTACGATTAATGATGTTTATGATTGAAATTAAATTATTTTATATGGATTTTGACGCCTTGTTTATTTTATTAACACTGTTATTACATAATTTTGAAACTTTCAAACTACTACTGTTAAAGGCTGTTACTAGTTACTGTTTGATGTGTGTATGTGATAGATTATTATTATTATTATGTTTCTCTTATCACAGGTACTTTCTAACATATTATATTAGAAAATTTTGGGAGGCTTACACGGAGACATGGGTCCAACGTGAAGAGGCCCTTCGAGAGTTTGAATCAAAGGTGTGATGGAACACCTACAGCGGCACTAGCCGCAGCAGGCGTAGGACTATTGCTACGTATGGATTCTAATATATGGGCTATAGGTATGGGTGTTTGGTGGACTGGTATATTACTAACTATGGATGAAAAACGGCGTCTGCCCTGAATACTCTAATAGCATCAATGCAATGGGCAGACGGTGACTCGCCAACTCACTATTATTATTATTATTATTACTGTTTACTCCCCGTGGTCATGGCTGCTGAAAAGCAACTAAAACATCGGGGAGGGTGTTAACGTAAATTGAAATAGTTTTAATAGCTTAAATTGAAGTAATCAGTAACTAGTTACAGTGTTTAATAGTTTCAAAATTATGTATGTAATAATAAATAAAATCCGATAAAATCCATATCAAGTTGTTTAATTTCAATTTATAAAATTCGCGTAAACGTAAAACAATATTATGTAAGTCTATATAAGATTTATTTTTATTTAATAACACAAATTACTGTAATTTGTTTTACAAAATTGTTATTATAACAGTGTAGGATAACTCATTTCTACATAACCGAATTAAAAATTCAGTATAGTACCCTAGTTGAGTTTACTAAGGTTTACCAACTAATAGTAACAGTCTAAGTTAGTTAACGTTGAGCCCCTGTATATGTACATATATTTAAAACATTCCTTAGAGAAATATATTAAAGCATTTTGTCCGCGGCTTCGCATGCGTTAATGTAGGTTTGGATTTTAGTCGGGTGGCTATTAACAAGACGGAGGCCCTGGTCTTTCATAGGCCTCGTCGCAGTCCACCCCGCGGCGCCTCGATAATGGTGGGCTCGACGCGCGTTCCCGTCCAGGCCCACATGAAATATCTGGGCTTGGTGCTGGACGGAAGGTGGCACTTCGGCGAGCATTTCAGACAGCTCGCTCCGAAGCTTCTCGGCACTGCGTCCGCCCTTGGGCGGTTATTGCCAAATTTGGGCGGGCCCAGTGCTGGTTGCCGGCGACTCTACACGGGGGTTATCCGGTCGATGGCGCTTTACGGCGCACCGGTGTGGGCGGACTCCCTGACCGCTCAGTGCAGGACTCTCTTGCGGAGACCGCAGAGAGTCATAGCGGTCAGGGTAATACGTGGATACCGCACGGTGTCGGCCGACGCAGCTTGCGCGTTGGCCGGAGCACCCCCGTGGGATTTGGAGGCTGAAGTGCTCGCCGAAGTGTTTGCAGTGAGTGAGGCGGTGCGGGAGGAGACGGGTTGTCGTCCCCTCCCGACAGCTATTGAGTGCGCGCGCAATCGAGCCCACCAGGGCATGATTTTAAAGTGGAAGGCGCGGCTGGAGGCGCCCCTGGCCGGTTTCAGAACCGTTGGGGCCCTCCAGCCGGTATTGGAGCAGTGGGCAGGGCGGCAGCATGGGACCCTTTCCTTCCGGCTAGTGCAGGTGTTGTCAGGGCACGGTTGCTTTGGCAAATACCTGCACACGGTCGCTAGGAGGGAACCGAGTCCCATCTGCCACCACTGCGACTGTGAGGAGGACACGGCGCAGCACACGCTCGAGCAATGTCCTGCTTGGGCGGTGCAGCGCCGTGAACTCATTGAGGTAGTGGGTGAAGATCTCTCGCTGCCGGCCGTGATCAAAGCCATGGTCGACAGCGAGAGAAAGTGGGCAGCAGTCGCGTCCTTCTGCGAGGACGTCATCTCGCAGAAGGAGGCGGCGGAGCGGATCCGTGAAGAAAGTATCCTTGCGGATCCGAGCCGTCGCCGGCGAACCGGGCGGCGCAGGCGCGCTTACGCGCGCCTTATGCCGCCATAATGAAGGCTGCGGGCGGGAGAACGGGGATCTCCCGTCCGCCAGCCATTGAGTCGGTCCGACGCCCTATGTAGTGCCGGGGCGTCGCCGAGGAGCTGTAGACTGCTGGATGGGTCGCTGAGGTAGTAATTGTTGCCAGCGGCCCATCCACTATACAAGGCAGCGAGCGTGCACACCGTGGGGTTTTGGTCCGTAGGCCCGAAGTACGGGAGAGCCGGACATAACCCTCTCGCCTCCCCTTGTGGCGAGAGGGTATGCATCAGGGGCATTTCCCCAGGTAAAAAAAAAAAAAAAAAGGTTTGGATTTTAGTGGATATACCAGCTGTTCATGTTGGGAGTCCCACACACCCCGCCGGTGCCGTCCCCTAGCCGGCGGACAGTGCATAAACCATATTTCATAGGAAACAAAAAAAAAATGCAATATTTTTCCCTGGATCGAATACCTTTCATTAGTAAAAGATATAGGCTTCCCCCTATGTTCTTTTCTGTACCCCTGACAACGTGTATGCGGAATTTCATGATGATTGGATTGATTATTTAGGATTACCTCAGCTTAACTTCAACCGTTTCATATTAAACTTTCCTAAAAATATTATTCAACAGACATTGTACAAGAACATCGAGAGTTCTCTTTGAAGAAAGTACACAAGATTTGGACACAGCTTAACCCATGTTAAAATTACAATATAACAAATACTTTTGTTAAAACGCGTGCCGACCCTTACGTCTCAGAGGGCCGTATTACTGAATGTCTTTTTATGTGGGTGTCTTCATTCAATAAGGATTTTGTCTTCTTAATGTTTTTTTAGAAGCAAAGGCTAACGATGATTTATGCTGCTGCTTATATTAAATTAAGCGATAAAAATGTTTTCTTTTTTTAGTATTTACACAGAAACTGAGACGAGCTGAGTTTCTGTTAGAGACCGACAAGTCATATTCAATACAAGCTAAGCATCAGTAACAACTACACAGGGAATATAAATATGATACATATATAGTATACGAACTGACGGTATTGCTTGCGCTGGGCACCATCATTATTTCTGTACGAATATTATTATATTATATTGAAGGTGGCATAAAATAAACTGAACCACCAATACTCAATGCGATATAAATATGATACTTAGTCGATCTGACTGTGCTGTGTGCATTAGTAAAGTTGCAACATCTTTCTGCCGACGCTTACAAACCGGCGGCGGCGTATGTATTCTCCTACAAGAGCATATAGAATACATAGAAAGAAGAGATATCACAAATATGTCGATAGAATAATATATTATTGAACTTTGTACAATTGAGCTACTAAAAGAAAAACTTTCATTAATTACCTTATATTGGAATAGAAGGGAGGAAAATATATTCTATATCCGATTAAAAGAAATTCTTAATCTAATAAGTAAAAAATATGCAAAGTACAATGTCATACTAGGAGGAGATTTTAATATCAACATTTTTGACAATAATTCAAAATCAAAACAATGTTTAAATGTTATACTGGTATACAAATTCACTCAACATATAAAGCGACCTACACGTAAAATAGAAACATCATCTTCATGCATAGACTTAATATTCACGAACTTCATAAACAAAACCTAACTACATCGGTTGAGGAATTAGGTTTTCAGATCATAATGCGACTATTGTACATATGCGTTTACCGCATGAGCCTAAAACCACTATCTGGTACACATACAAACGACAATATGGTGACACTAACATTCAACTATTTAAGGAAACTCAGCACGCTGAAATGGAATGAAACAATAACAAAAATAAAAATATTGATATTAAACTACTATATACGGATTTTATCGCGTTGTTTATTTAACACTGTACCTATTACATAATTTTGATAACTGTTACACTTTGTTAGTCTCTCCGTGACCATGGCTGCTGAAAAGCAACCGAAACGTCGGGGAAAGTGTAAACCTAAATACAAATAGTTTTAATAGTTTTAATAATTTCATTAGCTTATAAATTAGAAAAATTCAATAGTAGTAGTAGCAGTAGTGTAACAATTTTCAAAATTATGTAATAGGTACAGTGTTAAATAAACAACGCGATAAAATCCGTATATAGTAGTTTAATTTCAATGAATAACATTCGCGTAAGCAGAAGACAATATTAAATAAAAATATTGATGATAACTATTTGACATTTTATAATATTCTTGTAAATACTCTAAATGAATGCATACCAATAGGCAAAATAAAAATCAAATTAAATCATTAAAATACTGGCTTACTACAGGCATAAAATTATCATGTGTCCTAGGCTGGCGCGTCGTCGAGGAGGTGGAGACGCTGTCGGACCACCGCTATATTCGGTTCGACGTCTCCGCCCAGACCTCCGACCCCCCAGCCCCAAGGGCCCCGATTGGGGGCGGTCCACGTTGGGCTTTGAAGAAGCTAAATCGGGAGGTCCTCCTGGAAGCCTCCATCGTTCAGGCCTGGGTGCCAGCACCAGCCAGGCCTGACAATATCGAGATGGAGGCCGAGTGGTTCCGGGAGGCCGTAACTCAAGCTTGTGATGCGGCGATGCCTAGAGTTCCTCTATCTTTTACGGCTAGGCGCCGGGTGTACTGGTGGTCGGATGATATAGCCGACCTGCGCCACTCCTGCGTGGCGGCCAGACGCCAGTACATCCGGCTTCGTAGGAGGCGTCGCCGCCCTCCCGATTTTGACGCCAGGGAGGCGGAATTGTACGAGGTATACAGAGCGGCCAAGAAGGCTCTTAAAATTGCCATCAAGCGGGCCAAGGATCTGGCCCGCCAAGAGCTGCTGGGGACTCTGGACCTCAATCCCTGGGGGCGTCCATACCTTATGGTAAGGGGCAAGCTTCGCCCCAGGGCGCCCCCCTTGTCCCAGAGTCTCCGGCCACAGTTGGTGGAGGAGGTGGTGGCCGCTCTGTTCCCTTCACGGGCGGAGCACACTCCTCCGTCGATGGTTCCGCCTTCCATGGCGTCCAGCGCGGACTTTGACGACGACGTGGTTCCCGAAGTGACCCAGGTAGAATTGCGAGCGGCGGTGTCAAGACTTCGCTCGAAAAACACCGCCCCAGGGCCCGACGGCATTCCAGGTCGTGCATTGGCCCTGGTCCTCGAGGAGCTCGCGCCCCGACTCAGGGGGCTCCTCAGCGAGTGTCTAGAGCAGGGCCAGTTTCCGCGCCAGTGGAAGGTGGGGAAACTGGTCCTGATCAGGAAGGAAGGGTGCCCGGCGGACAGTTCGTCCGCCTACCGGCCCATCGTGCTGCTGGACGAGGTGGCTAAACTGTTTGAGTTTATCATCGCGGAGCGCCTCGTCCAGCATCTTTCTTCTGTGGGTCCGGACTTGGCGGACAACCAATACGGTTTCCGCCGCGGGCGCTCTACAATTGACGCTGTCCTGCGTGTGAGGAGCCTGGCGGAGGATGCGGTGTCCCGGGGCGAGGTCGTCTTCGCGGTGTCTTTGGACATCGCGAATGCCTTTAATACCTTGCCCTGGAGTTGCATTAGGGAGGCACTCATTTTCCATCGAGTGCCGACCTACCTCCGCCGCATAGTCGGGGCATATTTATCTGAGAGGGTAGTCGTCTACCCGGGTCACGACGGTTGGAGTCGGCGAGAGATGTCGTGCGGTGTTCCGCAGGGGTCGGTTCTGGGTCCGCTCCTGTGGAACATTGGCTACGACTGGGTGCTGCGAGGTGCGCTCCTTCGTGGCGTCGGCGTCATTTGTTACGCCGACGACACGCTTGTCACGGCGAGGGGTAAGTCGCACCGGGCGGCGGCCATACTGGCGACCGCTGGGGTCGCACAAGTCGTTGGTCGTATCCGGCGGTTGGGCCTCGAGGTGGCCCTGTCTAAGTCCGAGGCCGTTTGTTTCCACGGCCCTCGGAAACGGCCACCTCCAGGGGCCCATATTATGGTAGGAGGGGTCCGCATCGGCGTCGAGTCAACCCTGAAGTACTTGGGTCTTCTGCTCGACAGCCGATGGGACTTTACAGCCCATTTTCGTCGTTTGGCCCCCATTCTTCGGGGCGCTGTTGGCGCGCTTTCGCGCCTGCTGCCCAACCTTGGGGGGCCAAACACCTCCTGCCGGAGGCTCTACGAGGGGGTCGTGCGGTCCATGGCTCTATACGGGGCCCCAGTTTGGGCGGACAACCTGACGGCCCGAAACATTTCGGCGCTACGTGCACCACAGCGCGCCATGGCCGTCAGGTTGATTAGAGGATACCGCACGATTTCGTTCGAGGCTGCGAGCCTCCTCGCCGGATCGATGCCATGGGACCTGGAAGCGGCGCTCTTGGCGTCGCTCTATCGTTGGCGCCAGGAGGCGCTAGCTCCGGGAGAGGGAGGAGGGGGGGGATAGCCCTGCTTCCCTCTCCCGCAAGCTTAGGGCGACGCCCGGCGCTTCCGCGAAGCGCCGGAAGACGTCGCATCCCGTGCCAACGCGTTCGTGCTCGGACACGGAGGTGGAGGTAGTGGAGGGGATGCCCTGTCGGGAAAGGGCTGGTTCCCCGATGCCGCCTCCCTCCACGAGGAGGCTCCCCGGGCAGCCTTTGCCTGCCCGTCGAGACATCTCGAAGACGGCTGGGGTCGCGGATGCGTCCCCCTTGGGAGAGGACTCGGTTGCCGACCTCAGGCAACGGTTCGAGGCTGGCGCCGAGACCGTGTTGAGGGTGGCGGCCCGGTCCGGCAACCTAAAGGGGGGATTCGTCCGCGACCTCAAACAGGCTACGGAGGATATGAGGGAGGCCTTCTGCGGCATGTGGGGACGGGCTTCCTCCGACCTCCAGAGGCGCTGGAGGTCGGAGAACGAGGGGCTGCATAGGCAGCTCGCGGAGCTCCGAGCGGAGGTGGCGGCCATGAAGGCGGCCGCTGCCACTGCCGCTCGGGCCAAAGCCGCCAAGACGCCCTCGGCCGCCGCCGGGGCGCCTGCCGGGAGCCCACGGGAGGAGTTCCCACCCCTCCCGCGGCGCACAGCGCGGCCCCTCACCCCCGCGGAGGACCGGCGTCCCGCCTGGGCGGACGAACTGATGCGGGCCACGGTGGCTCAGGCGCGCAACGTAGTTGATGCGTGCCTGGCCAACTATGGCCTCACGCCCGTTCCCACCCTGGGCCCTCCGCTCGGGGGCCGCCCCCGGATGGTCGGAGGCACGCCGGCTGGCCCGGCGCCCTCCAGTCCACCGGCTGCGCGGCAGACATCTGCCCCCACACCATCGGCCTCCTCTTCTAAGGGGAAGGGGAAGGGCAAGGGGAGGGCGACCGCCGCTGTGGCGCCGCGGCGCCCCGCCTCCCAGCCCCAACCCGCCCCGGTGGCCTCTACTTCGGCTGAGCAGCCGTGGACAGAGGTCGTCGGGAAGAAGAGGAGGAAGAAGAAGAAGAAGAAGGCCTCCCAGGCTCCCCCGGTGAGCAAGAAGAAGGGCCTCCGCCCAGCTGTCCTGCGCCCCTCGCGCTCCACCGCCATTGTGGTGGAGCTGACAGAGGAGGGGCTCCGGCAGGGCGGCAGCTATGCGGGCGTCCTCCGGCAGGCCACTCAGGCTATGAGAGACAATCTCGCCGAGATGGGCCTCGCCGGAGGCGTCCAATTCAAGGTTGCCGCCACTGGGGCCAGAATTCTGGAGGTCCCAGGTGCCACCTCCGGCGACAAGGCGGACAGGGTATCGGATAAACTCCGCTCCCTGTTCTCGCCTGAGGAGGTCAAGATCTCCCGCCCGGTGAAGTCCGCAGAAATGCGGATAACCGGGCTGGACGACTCGGCCTCCTCTGAGGATGTCGCCGCTGCGGTGGCACAAGCCGGAGCCTGCCCCCTGGTGCAGGTCAGGGTGGGGGAGATGCGCCGCGGCGATAGTGGCCTGTGCACGGTGGTGGTGCGCTGCCCCATCACCGCGGCGAAAAAGGTGGCGGCCGGCCGTTTGCTGGTCGGGATGGTCTCGGCTCAGGTGAATCTCCTGGAGCCGAGGCCTAGGCGGTGCTACCGCTGCCTCGAACCGGGGCACGTGAGGCAGCAATGCACCGCCGAAACTGACCGCAGCGATCTCTGCTATCGCTGCGGTCAGCCCGGCCACAAGGCCGCCGCCTGCTCCGCCGCAAAACCTTCCTGCAGCCTCTGTTCTGCTGCAGGAAAGCCGGCGGAGCACCGGATGGGGAGCAAATCTTGCTCCCCACCGAAACGACGTAGGGCTAGAGGGGCGGTCGCCGGGACTCCGGCCGCCCCGGCCCCGTCCCAAGCAGGGAGCAGTACGGAGGCGATGGACACATAATTAATTATGGCCCATCGCCTCCTACAGGTGAATATTAACCACTCCGCCAGGGCGCAGGATATCTTGCTGCAGCACATGGCGGAGTGGTCAATAGACATCGCCGTGGTCGCCGAGCCTTACTGCGTCCCCAGCTGACACAACTGGTTTGGGGACCTCGGAGGCTCGGCGGCCATTGTTTCGTCCGGACCCTCGCTCCTGGTGATGACAGACAGGGGTGAGGGTTATATATGTGTTGATTGGGAGGGAACCGTCCTGATCGGGGTGTACTTTTCTCCGAACCGGCGCCTCGCCGAGTTTGAGCAATTTTTGGGCGCGGTGGGGGCCGTTATTAACCGGTACCCATCGCGTCCGATCGTGGTGGCGGGGGACTTCAATGCCAAATCAACGGCTTGGGGATCCCCTGTCACCGACGCTCGCGGCGACGCGCTGGAGGAGTGGGCGATTGCGACCGGTCTCGTGGTCCTTAACCGGGGATCGGTCGCCACGTGCGTGCGCTGGCAGGGCGAGTCCATTGTGGACATTTCGTTCGCAAGCCCTGCCGTAGCGCGCCGCGTCCGGGACTGGCAAGTGCTGGTCGAGGCGGAGTCACTGTCGGACCACCGTTACGTGCGTTTCGACATCTCCGCCTCGCCGGCGATCCCGGACGATCGCCCGAGGAGAGTGCACACCCCGTCGTCCCCACGATGGGCGTTGAAACGTCTCAACGTAGACGTGCTGGTGGAAGCCTCCATCGTCCAGGCCTGGACCCCAATGGGCGAAGGGCCTGTGGAGGTTGAGCTAGAGGCGGAGTGGTTCCGGGGCGCGATGACGCGGATTTGCGACGCGTCGATGCCCCGGGCCAGTGCTCGACCTCCTAGGCGTCAGGTGTACTGGTGGTCTGACGACATTAGTCAGAAACGCGCCGCTTGCATTGCGGCGCGTCGCCAGTACACTAGGTACCGCCGACGCAGGCGGTACCGTGACCCGACCGTGGAGGCACGGCTGCGGGGCGATTACGTACAGCGGAAGCACGCCCTGCAGTCCGCCATCAGTGAGGCCAAAACCCAAAGATGGGAAGAGTTCCTGGGGACTCTCGAGGCAGATCCGTGGGGCCGCCCGTACAAGGCGGTCAGGGGCAAGTTGCGCCCCTGGGCCCCACCGGTCACCGAGAGTCTCCAGCCCCGGCAATTAGAGGAGGTGGTCTCCGCTCTCTTTCCTTCGAGAGCGGAGCACACGCCTCCCGAAATGGCGCCGCCCGATATTGAGGAGGGCGGTGCCGATGCCGGGGCGCCAGAGGTTACAATGGCGGAGCTCGGCGCGGCAATGGTTCGGCTCCGGGGCAAAAACACCGCCCCGGGGCCGGACGGAATTCCTGGCCGCGCCTGGGTTTTGGCCTACGACGCTCTAGAGGACCGGCTCCTCAGGCTGTTTAGCGCCTGTTTGGAGTCGGGACGGTTCCCTGCCATGTGGAAGACGGGTAAGCTGGTCCTCCTGAGAAAGGAGGGCCGCCCCGCGGACTCTCCCTCCGCGTACCGCCCCATAGTGCTGTTGGATGAGGTGGGCAAGCTCTTTGAGCGTGTAGTGGTTGCCCGCCTCTCCAGGCACCTGGTGCGGGTGGGCCCCGACTTGTCCGAACTGCAGTTCGGATTCCGAGAGGGCCGATCGACGATTGACGCGATCAGTCGCGTCAAGGCCCTCTCGGATGAGGCGGTCGCCTCGCGCGGGGTGGTGTTGGCGGTGTCCTTGGACATCGCCAACGCGTTCAACACCCTGCCGTGGGCGACTATTAGGGAGGCGCTCCGATTTCATGGAGTGCCTCCCTACCTGCGCCGAATAGTCGGGGACTACCTGCACCAGAGGAGCGTATTCTGTGTGGGGCGGAACGGAGAGACGTTCCGGAGGGAGGTGTCGTGCGGTGTTCCGCAGGGTTCCGTTCTTGGACCGATCCTGTGGAACATCGGCTACGACTGGGTTCTGCGGGGCGCCCTGCCCCCGGGCGTCGGCGTAACTTGTTACGCCGACGACACGCTGGTCACGGCCCGGGGAGAGGATTACGGGGCAGCTGCCCGTCTTGCCACGGCAGGGGTGGCCCTGGTTGTCGGTAGAATTAGGATGTTGGGACTGGAGGTGGCGCTGGAAAAGTCCGAGGCCCTGTTATTTCATGGGCCTCGGCGGGCGCCGCCACCAGATGCCCACATCATAGTTGGAGGGGTCCGCATCGGGGTGGAGCCGAGTATGAAATACTTGGGGCTCCACCTCGACGGCCGCTGGAACTTTCGCGTCCATTTTAGCCGCCTGGCCCCCCGGCTGATGTCGGCGGCGGGAGCGCTTAGCTCTCTGCTGCCGAATATCGGGGGGGCCGAGTGTCGTCTGCCGCCGCCTCTATTTGGGGGTGGTGCGGTTGATGGCCCTTTACGGGTCGCCCATTTGGGCCGGCGCCCTCGATCGCCGAAACATCGCCCTCTTGAGGAAACCTCAGAGGGCGATGGCGATCAGGGTGTCGCGGGCGTACCGCACCGTCTCCTTTGAGGCGGCGTGCATCCTGGCGGCATCGCCGCCCTGGGATTTGGAGGCGGAGGTCCAAGCGTCGGTGTATCACTGGCGCGTGGACCTCCGGCTCCATGGTGAGGAACCCACTCACGGGGCGGTGGAGACGCGAAGGTCCCAGGCTCGACTGGTCCTCGAGGCCAAGTGGGAGGAAAGGCTGGCCCAGCCCCGCTACGGGGTGAGGACCGTCGAGGCTGTCCGTCCGGTGCTAAGGCAATGGATGGACAGACGGCGCGGACCGCTCACCTACCGGCTTACTCAGGTGCTCTCCGGACACGGCTGTTTCGGAGAGTACCTGTGCAAGATAGCCGGTAGGGAGCCGACAACCAGGTGTCACCACTGCGAGGAGTGCGACCGGGACACGGCGCAGCACACGCTGGAGGAGTGTCCAGCGTGGGCCGAGGAGCGCTGTGCCCTGGTCGCCGTGATTGGCCCCGACCTCTCGTTGCCGACCGTCGTATCCATGATGGTCGGCGACGACAGGTGCTGGGGCGCAATGAGGTCCTTCTGCGAGGCTGTCATCTCGCAGAAGGAGGCGGCGGAGCGGGGGCGTGAGGAAGATCCTTACGCCCCGGACATCCGCCGCCGGAGGAGGGGGCGCAGGAGACGCGCTTATGTCGCTCTCCTGCCCCCCACCTAAGGGTTCTGGGTGGCAAGGCCTCAGGGGACCCTGCCACCCGTGAGTAAGAACCCATAGAGGGCGCGCGCGGTGTTCCCGCGCGCCTTCTAGCGTCGAAAGGGGAGAGCTGTGAAATGCTCTCCCCCGGGGACGAGAGGAGGTCGGGTCCCATTGACCCGGCCGGCACCCACACGGGGAGGCCTGCTATGGATGAATCTTTTTAGACTCCCAACAGGCCCCCCCCATTGGGTGGGAGAGGGAACACCCCAGGTTTTTTTAGTGGGTATCCCAGCACTAGGCTGGTGAGTCCCACACGCCCCGCCGGTGCCGTCCCCTAGCCGGCGGGTAGTGCATCAAGCATTTTTTCCTGGGCAACAAAAAAAAAAAAAAAAAAAAAAGGAGGCGCTAGCTCGGGGCGAGGGACCGGATCTTCCCGCTGTCAAGGCGGCAAGGTCCGAGCTCCGCCAGGTCCTAGTGGCAAATTGGAAGGAGCGACTTGTGCACCCCAGTGCCGGGCACGCCACGATCGTGGCGGTAAGTCCCGTTTTTGAGAAGTGGCTGGAGAGGCGGCATGGCGCCCTCACTTTCCGGCTGACACAGGTACTGACTGGCCACGGTTGTTTTGGCCGGTTCCTGTGTCGTATACGCCGGCAAGAGACGCCCGGTTGTCACCACTGCGGCGACTGCCGCGACGTTGTAGAGGATACGGCGCTGCACACTTTGGCGGTTTGCCCCGCCTGGGCATCGCAGCACCGTGATTTGATCGCGGCAGTCGAATTGGTTGCCCTCTCGCTCCCGGCCGTAGTTCAGTCTATGGTCCGGAGTGAGAGGTCGTGGAACGCCGTCGCCTCCTTCTGCGAGGAGGTGATTTCCATCAAGGAGGCGGCGGAGCGGGAGAGGGAGCGTATGCACCGTCTCCCCAACCGCAGAGCCGGGCGTCGGAGGGCGCGCGATGACCTCCAGCCACCCTGAGGTTTGACCTGGGGGTGGCGGGCTTTGTGGGCCTGCCCGCCATCCATTCAGCACCAGGTCCGAGAGGCGGCGTGCGTGTTCCCACGCGCGCCTCTGTGTCGAGTCCGTCTCCCCTCTAGGGGGGAGACAGTAGGGTTTTTATAGTGTGAAGTAGTGCCTATTTTGGGTAGGTCTCTCGTGTAGTGGCCTGCCGTTTCATACGGCGGGCCGAAACCTCGGCGGGGTCGCGACCGTATGCGAAAGTGATTCGCGCGACCCCGTCGATAGTGGTTTTGTCGAGGAACACCGTGGTAGGTTTAGTCGGTATTCCGGGAGGTATATTATATTTTAACATCTTTACCTTACCCCGGCGAGTCCGACATAATCCCTCCGCCCGCCCCCGCGGAGGGATATGCGTCATTGCATTCCCCCACGTAAAAAAAAAAAAAAAAAGGCATAAAATTATCATGCTCATATAAACGACTTTTAAATAAAATGAATGAAAATGAAAAAAATGAATGAAAAAGTGTTTATTCAGTGTTACTAAAATAAGTTTACAATTATTTTATACTTCTGCCAAACTGCACAGCAGTTTGTTGGCAGACATAGCTCCCAAATATATCATTACATAATAAGTCAACATAATTACATACACTTTTCCACATAATAAGATAAATTAAATTAATAAATTACACTGACAATTATAATATTAACATAATTAAAATAAAATTCTATCTCTAAAATCAACCAGTACTTAAAAACTATTACAAAAAAAACGCAAAAATTTTAAAACGCGCTTTTATAATGCCAAAGAAACAACATTATATTAAAGCATTAAAATAATCTAATAATAAAATTAAAACCACGTGGAAAATAATAAATGAAAGGACAAATAAAATAATAAAGAAAGAAAACTTTATATTACCTTAGAAGTCAATAACGTTGAAATATCTCAGCCTAAGCAAATAGCTGATATTTTCAATAAGTTTTTTCATTTATCGGAGAAGAAACCGCTCAACCAGCTAGTATTAATTGTGACCAGAATGACGCATTCATTTCATACCATAATACAAACTCAATGTATCTCACTCCTGTAGAGCCTCAAGAAGTAAACACATTAATGAAACACTTAAAAAATAAAAATAGTTACACAGTTGATGAACTTTCACCAACCCTAATAAGACAATGTGCAGATGAATTAACGTACGTTTGTATAATTTAGTAAACCAATCTTTCGAGGAGAGCATTTTTGTTAAAACCGCCATTATAAAGCCAATTTATAAAAAGAACTCAAGAACAGATCCCAATAATTATCGTCCTATTGCTCTTTTGCCAACCACATCTAAGATTTTTGAAAAAGCAATGTGTACACGCGTTTATTCCTTTTGTGAAAATTTTGAAATATTTGACAAGTGCCAAATGGTTTTAGGAAAAATCGGTCTACTACCTTAGCCGTCTATAAATATATTCAAGAAGCCCTAGATATAATAAACAATAGAAAATATGGTGTTGGAATTCTGCTAGACATGACCAAAGCGAATGATAAGGTGCAATATAATATATTGTTAAGCAAATTGCATGCTTTTGGCGTCAGACGTACGGCTCATGATTGGTTTAAGTCATACCTAAAGGACAGAGAGCATCAAGTCGAAATCAAATATTTTAACTACCAAACCAATGAAATTCAAAACGTTCGATCTACAAAAAAACTAATTAATGCGTCAATCCCTCAAGGTAGTGTAATAGGATGCCTCTTGTTCCTTATATATATTAATGATCCGCCAAAAAATGTGGTAGCGCCGTGTGTCTTGTTTGCGGATGACGTTTCTTTGCTCTTATCATGTGAAAACAACTTAAACATTAACGCGAAATTGAACACCACCCTAAATCAAACTGTTAACTGGTTAGAAAAACACAATCTTGAGATAAACTATCGTAAAACAAAAATTATTTCATTCCATCCATTGAAATGAAACACTTTATACGGATTTTGTCGCGTTGTTTATTTTACTTTATACACTATTATTACATAATTTTGAAAACTCTAACACTACTATTATTGAACTTTACTACTATTTAAGCTTTATATTTTCTAATTAAAACTATTTATATTTAATAGTGTTTGTTAGAGTTTTCAAAGTTATGTAATAATAGTGTTTAAAGTAAAGTAAACAACGCAACAAAATCCGTATAAAGTGTTAAATTTCAATGTATAACATTCGCGTAAACATAAGACAATATTACATTCTATCCACATCAAAAAAGTCTCTCAATATATCCCTTTCATACAATAACACCAAAATTGATACTGTACATGAATTTAATCTGCTGGGTTTAGTCATAGATACTAATGTAAACTAGAAAGCCCACGAACAAAAAGTTAGAAGTAAAATCTTAAAATGTTCGTATGCTCTTCGCGAAGTTAAAAAATCAACCAATTTTAAAACAACACTTGCCACTTTTCACGCGCACGCATACTCGTGGTTTTGCTACGGATTTACACTATGGGAACATAGCACGGACGCACCTTCACTATTTTTATTACAAAAAAACCTTATACGCATTCTATTCAACATAGAAGTAACCGATAGCTGCAAGCCACACTTTAAAGAACATGAAATCTTAATTCTTCCTTGCATATACATACTGGAATGTTGTAAATTTGTAAGGAAACACCAAGAATTTTACACAAAAACAGAAGATAAACAATTAAAATATTCATAAATAATAAAATCACAATTTTAATAATACAATTTACACACGATTTTAATATACTTAATAATAATAATATTTATGACAATATTCCAATAAAATCTATTTAATTAAGTAAATCCATCATTTAATAATATTTTGTTAAATACTTAAGAATCAAAATGTGCAATTCATTGTATAACTTGGCAATCGACTAAAACTATGAAAATTATGAAATTTAACCTATCTATTGAATATGATATTATTGCATCTGAGTAGTTTATGTTTCCTCTACGTTGCTATGCCCGACAGGGTCCATAATGAACTGTCATATTATTTAAGTTACCACCTAAGCCTACATTGTGGAACGCAATAAACAATTGAGTATAGAAGAAATGGCCTAGAAGAAAAGCAATAAAGAAAGTATCTGTCCCGCAGATATGCAGCAATTTCTATTACTCAAAAAAATACTGAATGCGCAATGTACCCGTGTACAATTCGAGAGACTTCGCTACGGTCATCAGTTCAACCGACAACCAACGTACTTGTGCGATCAGCGTGTGGCGGGAAGGTGTAGGGCCGCTCTCGTGAACCGGAGCTGACGCCCAGTGCAAGCACATCATAGTACCGTACGCTTCGAGATATTGATATACATATGTTTGTTTTCAGGTACTGATTTATCTCACAAAATTCTAAAACTTAAGCGCTTTTAGCCTTTCTCGATGTATACAAATACTTAATATAATTACTTATTTGCGTGGATATTTATTTAAAGGTAATGAAAACCAATAATTTCTTAGATAGATCGTAGTCACGGGTTGAATCGAAGCGTCTTTGATTCAACCCCAAATTGGTCGAAATGACGGCAAATAAATAGGTACATGTTCACCTTTTATAAGATATTAAGGATTTAAACTCCGGATTTAGCACAAATTGCCACAATAATCAGAAATAAGTCCCCAGATTTAGCACAACTGGCCTAAGCGCAAACATATGCTACCGACGGGGCCGCGCGAATCGCTTTCGCATGCGGTCGCGACCCCGCCGAGGTTACGGCCCGCCGTATGAAACGGCAGGCCACTACACGAAAGACCTACCCAAAATAGGCACTACTTCAAATAAAACCCTACTGTCTCCCCCCTAGAGGGAAGACGGACTCGACACAGAGGCGCGCGTGGGAACACGCACGCCGCCTCTCGGACCTGGTGCTGAACGGATGGCGGGCAGGCCCACAAAGCCCGCCACCCCCAGGTCAAACCTCAGGGTGGCTGGAGGTCATCTCGCGCCCTCCGGCGCCCGGCTCTGCGGTTGGGGAGAGGGTTTAAACGCTCCCTCTCCCACTCCGCCGCCTCCTTGATGGAAATCACTTCCTCGCAAAAGGAGGCGACGGCGTTCCACGACCTCTCACTCCGGACCATAGACTGAACTACGGCCGGGAGCGAGAGGGCAACCGATCCGACTGCCGCGATCAAATCACGACGCTGCGATGCCCAGGCGGGGCAAACCGCCAAAGTGTGCAGCGCCGTGTCCTCAATAACGTCGCGGCAGTCGTCGCAGTGGTGACAACCGGGCGTCTCTTGCCGGCGTATACGACACAGGAACCGGCCAAAACATCCGTGGCCAGTCAGAACCTGTGTCAGCCGGAAGGTGAGGGCGCCATGCCGCCTCTCCAGCCACTCCTCAAACACGGGACTTACCGCCACGATCGTGGCGTGCCCGACATACGGTAAACCTAAAACAACCTAAACTAAATAAACCAAAAGACATATAGACTAGCGGTTACTGTAGCAGAGCAAGGAACCGATATAAGCTGAGTTTCTAGAGAAGTTTAGAGAACGATACACGAGTTCCTTGCAATGTGCCGTAGGCTATGGCCACTAGCAATATCATCTGAGTGTTGTTGACCCTAGGAAAAATGGAATAGCTATGCTACCAGTCGAGAATAAAATAGCATGGAGCCTCCTTTAGAAATTCAGCCAACCTTTATCAATTTAGGCTTTATGAGAAATGTTTTATTTTGCTACGGATTATTTGGGCAGACGCTGTTATATGGGAGGGCCGCTCAGGGGAAAAGTAATGTCAAATGATTTCTTGAAACACACACACACTAGTTTTTGCCAACGATTTACTACGGGAACGTAGTACTGAGAGAAAAAGTATTATAATTATGTATAAATACAGGACAAGGACAAATTTAGTTCTTCTCTTTTGTCTAGAAAGACAACTCCCGTACTAGGAATAATAGAGGACTTTACAAACATTCAAACAACGGACATAAGGAACACCCAGACTCGGCGAAGCAGTGACGAGAAGACCACTTGAACCACAATGGCATACGTGCGTTCTATCCAAATGCAAAATAAATATCCTAAACATTCAAACATCTCCAAAACCTTTCAAATTTATAATATTAGTAGAATACATCGTCCTCGCTAACATCTCATTTAAAAATAACAGCAACATTTGTATCAATCATTTGAAAAGTCATGAGTCGAGAGCCATAGTTCATTTATATAAAACCATAAAATAAAGAAGACAAATAAATTATCTGGCCATAGTTCTGTCTTTAATATTGACAGTGTCAAATACTGTCATTCAAGAACAGGCAGTTTTGGCGATCTCTCCTCTCTTCATTATTTTTGTTTATAAGGCACTACCAGGTACACATTGTTTGATTATTTAATTTATCACAAATTTTCGATCACATATATTTTCAATAGTTGTAGTAGGATATTGATAAAATTGTAGTCTTCAACAGGCTAATAAAAATCGTTCTGCATGCTTTGATTTTTAGGATTTCTGCCTAAAGTCTTTAGTATAAAGTTACTATTGTCTCGCGTGTATCTATATAACAGGCGTGTGTTCGCATTTGACAACGAGTCTACGGCCTATCTGATGATACGTGGTCGTTTCAGTTCGCGATCGCTTGTAGTACTAGCGGTATCGCTCACTTGTTGATGACGCTAGAGAAAAGTATTATTATTTTTCTCAAAGCACGGCTTTTAATTGTTGTTTAGTTTTAATATTATGTAATGTTAATTAAGTAAGCTTTATGTTCACATTTCTAATTATGTATTTCATTACTTATTCGTGAAGACCTGTAATTATTGGCCTTGTGTCTCATTGTGTTTGTTTCGAAAGCTTTATGTGCTAAAGCCTTCTAAAGATAAATAATTAAATATAAACCAGTTCTATAAGCTACTAGAAAGTCTAAGTGGAGTACTTGAAGTCTAAGTGGCGCTATGTCTTCCTTTTTCTTTAGGAGCTGAAGGATTTTCGCCAACAAATAAGCTTAAAATTTACTCATTACTATAACATAGGCTAGAATATAACGATATAACATGAGATTGATCAGACTTAAATACTTAAATACGACACGCATATATCTCGAAAGGTTATTCCACTATGTCCAGTTGAACAAAGTGGATTTTTGGTCCCAGGATATCACTTTTAGACGCGACTCTGTTCCCGTTATTCTAAGGATAAATAGATGTCAGAGAGAAACCGTATTTTTTGCGGATAGATAGCTTAATGTTACTGTTCGATTTATGTATACATATATAATTATATATAATCTTATCAGCCCTATATATTATAAATTGCATCGCTGGACATGGGCCTCTTCGCAATGTGAAAAGTATTAGGTCATAGTCTAACACGCTAGCCTAGTGTTGGTTGGCAGAATTTCCATATCTTCAATAATATTAAGGAGAACTCTCAGATGTGCAGGTTTCCTCACGATGTCTTCTTTACCATTAAAGCGCGAGATAATTACCTATTTAATATGCACATAACTTCAAAGAGTCAGAGGTGAGTGGCTTGTGGTCGAACTGAGACCTTTGCATGGCAGTCTAACAGTTTACCACTCGGCTATCTCTGCTACTTCGACCCATGAACTATGCATAAGATCACGTTGGTCTTATACTAAGCAAACAGACTTTCGCAGTTATATACAATGTGAATTTTCATAAAGTGCACATATGAAAATAAGTGAAACAAGACATCATTTTATCGCTAGGAAAAAAATATTTAAACTTATGAGGTACAGATTAACGTCAATTAATAAAAACTAGGGACAATGCGGACGTTTTCTTAAGTTTTTAACAATGTTTAAAAAAACATTGTACGAAACTCAGTTTTGGTCTAAAATGTTCCTTATTTTTATGCCACCGGTATTTTTTTGGAAGTGTATAGTATACCGTCGTTATTGTTTACACATTGCGTATTATTACTGTTTTTGTTTCAACACGATTAACCACCTGGTTTAAAAGTTACAAGGTTTTCTTGGTACAAGGTCCATAACTACTAAAGAAAAATATAAATAGGTATATATCAAAGAATATTTTTTTTTATTTTTTTTATTGTTTTTCCTAGCGGTAAAATGATGTCTAGTTTCACTCATTTTCATATGTGCACTTTATAAAAACTTACACTGTATGAACATATATGATATGACTACTACACAAAAAATCTACAAAATTAACAATTCTTTCAGACCCTCAGAAAATGGTGAGCTCGAGATACAAGTACACGCCATTGTTGGTCTTCCAGATTATCATCATGTGTTTATACATTGTGTTCGTCAGATACGACGGTGCAGAGGACGCAGATCTGAAAGGTATGCATTTTTTATTTCTCGACGTAAAACATTTTTTTTTTTATTTATTGACAGGTTATTCTAATAACACTTTGCCCGGAAATCGAATACAATACCTCAGGCAAGTAATGACTATATGCATGCTTCACCACCGAACATGCAAATAGTTATTATTAGCATTGCCACTTTTCGCTTTCCACTATTTCTCTATTGTAAAGATGAATAATGTTTACTTTTCTATTTTTGCATTTTCTTTGTTCTCTTTTTTATGTTGTGGTTTCTGTGTGGGTGTTTACTTTAAGGCAGGAAGAGGTGGATTATAAAAAAAATTGGTGAGAATCATACATGGTGGTGAGACACCATGTAAGCTTTCACCAATTTTTTTCAATTATGGGTGATACTATACATAAATAACATAAATATATTTTTGGAAAATGCATTTTTCAAAAAAAATAAACTAACAATACAATATTATGAGATCATAAAAATACTGTTTTACTTATGTTACGTAACTATGCTATGCTATTGGAATCCTACATAAAAGCAGCGACACGTTACTAAAAAAAATGGTACCTAATTCCAATATCACGAAAGTTTTAAAGAGAGAAATATGCGAGTATAAATCCTTTAGATTCGAGCTATTTCAATGCATCGTTTGTAAACACTCTGAACGGATTAATCAAAACATGTGAATATACCACACAACGAACCGCAAAAAAATGAACCACCATTTTGAAAAGTAACATATATATGTATTTACACTGCATCTCAATAAAATACAAATACACTTTATATTTTATTTTTCATACAACAGAGTCTCGCGTAATACCTAAAGGCTAGAATTGGTAGTACGAACATTTTATAAAAGAGAAATAAATATGCACGTTTTATTTTTATATACAACATAATTCCGTCTGCCAGTATCAGGTGAAGCGAGCTGTAGTGCATTTGCTTAGGCAGAAGTGTATTACATCTAGATTTGGCCAACTATATTGTACTTGGCAATAAAAAAATATGCCAATAAACTATGCCCATTGCCGTTTACCGGGCACAGCTCCAGACACCGTGATACTACAGATAATTTCTTGACAGATAAACCCAGTAAAATTTTGTCAGGCCCCAGAATTACATAAGCCCGGGACCTAATGCATATAAGTCGCATTCTCTACCGTTGCGCTATCGAGCATGCAAATATGGGCATTCTTGATCACTAGCTCTCGGTTTGCTCGAGTGTGCTTTAGAATATCACAATTATACGTGTCTGCTTGCTCTATGACAGCAGTCATCTGGTGCAATCTGGCCTGATCTGTTTAGTCGAATGATATTGAAGTATGATTGAGTATTACTAATCATATCAGGTTTAGTTTTGATTGCTAATTGTTGCTATCACGTAACCTAAGATCGCTTGGAAGACGGGGGGAATCAAACATAATAGGCTGGGCTCTCACACCATAATTTCGATAGTCATATGTTAATGCCGCTCAACCCGCTCTATCTTAATAACTAAGCAGGAAAAGTCATTAGATATAGGCGCAAGAACTTCTGTAATAATCAATATGGTTCATCAAAATATTAACCGATTCATTTGAGCATCAAACAATAGAACCAAGTCAGAAACTGTTGGGTGCTGGTGTTAAAAATGTTTGTCACTACGATACTAGATACAGTAAGAAGATTAAATGCGATGGAAAATGCATAATTTAATGAGTGGCGAAGCCCGCTGCTCATTTCCAATTTTTGGTGATGGTTGGTATAAATCTGCATGGTCAAAGAAGTACCTACCGTGAATCTACGTTACTACACTATACTCAGTAGATAAGAGTTTCGGGATCTCACATACATAATTATCTTTACTACCCTACATTTCCTTTCGTTGTATATTTTATTCTTTTCTCTAGAACCAGTTACATAATTATGGTTAATATTACTTTTATATTTTGGTAAGGATTCACTAGTATCAATATCATGAGCCTACTATGCTTTATCAAAGAATATATATCAGTGAATCCTTTCCAAAATATAAAAGACACTTCTCCTTCTAAGTGTCTCAGATGTTCTCAGGTGTTTATGTAAGTTTTCCATTAAGTTTCATATTATTTATTTCTTTTGTTAAGTTTATTCCTAACGTGTAGCTTATTTTAAGTAATTATTTTTAAATTTTCTATTTTATGCTTCGTTTTTATTTGTATGTGCATGCTGTGATCTCTTAGAACTGAAGGAGTACACTATACAAAACTTATTTCCATTTATATAATTATGTTTGTGCAACTTTGTGTATCAATATTCTTTGTTGGAGATCCTTAATAAATAAATACCTCCTGTATTGCAAGCTATCATAGGTAAACGTTTTTAACCAAGGAGCCAAGTAGCCACTTCTTCTTCTCTCTAGCCTTTATTATTCCCAAGTCACTTGGGGTTGGCTTTTCTGGTCTAACTGGATTTGACTGAATATCAGTTTTTACACGGAGCGGCTGCCACCTGACCTCCGCAACCCGAAGGCTAACGATACCCTAAGGCTAGACCAGTGTCAGGATATTAGGGGTTTCTGACTTGCCCAATAACGACTGCCATAGATGTTCATGGCAGCCGGGACCGACGGCTTAACGTGCTCTCCGAGGCACGGAGCAGGCGATAATTGTCAATCAATACGCACACAATTTCGAAAAGTCATATATAACTGCCGAAAGTCAGAGGTGCGCGACGTGGGTTCGAACCCGAGACCCTCTGCATTGCAGTCTGTCAGTCCCACTTCTATGTACTGAAAAACAAATCATAACTTATATCATACTATACTGTCATAAAGGTCAGACCTTCGCGTGGGCGAAAGGTCAGATACCCGCTATTAATTCCAAGTATCGATTACTATAATCGGTAGCATGGTAATCTCAATCAATGTTTTGCTAGACTGATATGTTGACAAGAACATAAGCTACCTCATATCTCTATTGGCGATTTTTTCTATACAACTTAGGTGGCAAACAAGCATATGGCCCACCTGATGGTAAGTGGTCACCGTAGCCTATGGACGCCTGCAATACCAGAGGCATCACTTTCCCTGGTATTACTGACAGCTTTATGAATTTAATTTTCTTTTTAATTTGTAAACGATATCTCCTACACTGGGGATTGCTGTATTGCGCGGGTTTTACGAATATTTAATGTTGAATCCCGCAATTTTATGTCTGGTGTCGAATTTTAACTCACAACACGCCGTGCAGCTGCAGTGTCCAGGCGACCACTTAAGACTGCGCCGAACGTAAGACGCGGTTGGACTGAATGACAGAGCTCGATATTCAAATCAGCGCGCGGCCGCCATAGTATAATTGTATGGAGGATTTGAAGTGCTTTTCTGATTTTTCTTTATTGTCAACCAATTACTTAAATATTTGGGATGGACAAATTGTAATATAACTATTTAAGTTTCGTTTAAGCTGTAAAATAGGATAGATTTCTACTTTTATAACCTAAAAATCACGTAACACGAGCTTAGGTTTTTGCATTTCTCGTGCAAGTTTACGAAATTTTGTAAGAGAACATATTAATTATTTTAAGTTTTTTACACGGAGTAATTGTAAATACATTCATTGTTATGGTAAATTTATATTTTATATTTGTATTAAACAAAAAGTTTTGATTTTATCAACTTAACTGTGACCTGTTTTGTGCGCAGTCTTAGGTTACAAGGCCACCCGTGTGGTCATATGTAGCGAAGATCTTGGAATTAGTTCATTTTGAATAAAGCAAAGCACTGTTAGAATTCATTTTTTGTACAACTAATAAAAGTGGGAAACAAGAATTTAACAGTGAGTCAATATTTAGACGCCGCGTGCCGGGCCTAAAGTTTTTTAAGCCCAAGTTATAATACATTATGGACAAACAATTAATAACTTAATATCAGTAAGCATTCTATTTCCTACTTGCCTCAATCTCTCTTTTCACTTTTTGATGGTACAATTGGTAGGACAGCAGCGTAAGTGATTATACTGGCAAATAATGGTAATTGGTACCAAGTTTTCCCAAATGTAATTTGCAACATTTGAAGGGTACTTGAGATAAGACTTTGAATGCCCATCCGAAACCTAATAAATGTATCCATATTATTTTATTGTTTCAGGATTTGAAGACACGCATGTCATGATCTTCATCGGTTTTGGTTTCTTGATGACATTTTTGAAGAAGTACTGCTACAGCGCTCTTGGCTTCAACTGGTTCTTGGCTGCCCTTGTGATACAATGGGCGCTGCTGTGCCAGTCATTCTATCATATGAAGGATAATACTATTTTCGTTACCAAAAAAGTTTTAATAGGTGTGCTTCTTTGTCTTATTTCTGCCAATAATGTGCTATAGCGTTTACTTACATAAATTAAAAATTTAACAAACCCCCGGCACAAAATTAATTTGCTACCCATATTGAGGGAGTTGTAAAAAAAGTTATTAATTCGCCATTTTGTGGTGGCGGCTACCTTGGATTTGAAATTTATCATAGTATATAGTATTCTACTAGTAAAGCCCTTTCATTTAATACCCATACCCAGACACGTCAAACTTATAACACACCGTCGTTTTTGCGTCGGGGGTTAAAAACAAAATCTGTTTAGATGATTTAAGGGCAAATGTTCTTTATAAATTTAATGTCTGTCCAGACCATTTATGGTGTAGGATCCGATAAACAAGAGACATAAGAGTCGGAAAAGACACCATAGACTAGAACTAAATATTGCTAAATCCTCTTGTGGTAGATTATGCAGCGTTTGTATGTTCAGTCACGAAAAGCAGCACATATTATATACCAATACTTAATCACAGAATCTTTTGCAATTTTTCTTGCAGAATGGGTGCCCTAAAATATGTTTCACATAAAATGTTTAGCAAATTATAATTTTCAATAATCCTAACTATCTTAAGTAATATTATGAATGCAAATGTGAGTTTGTTTGTTACGTTTTCACGTCTTATATATTCGACCGATCAACATGAAATTTGATCTTTGTCAAGGATACAGATTTTCTTCTTCTCCTTAGCCTTTATTATTCCCAAGTCACTTGGGGTCGGCTTTTCCTGGTCTAACCGGATTTGACTGGATATCGGTTTTTACACGGAGCGACTGCCACCTGACCTCCGCAACCCGAAGGCTAACGATACCCTAAGGCTAGACCAGTGTCAGGATAATATGATGCCTTAATTAATGGTGCCATCCAGAAAAGCTACTGTTCCCAAAATATAGCTGGTAACCTATAAACCAACGGGTGCGTTGCAAGTAGCAACGCGAAGACTTAAACCACTATACCGTTCGTGTAGTCAACTTAGAATGAATAAAGATAACGATTTCTATGGAGTCTTACTTCATTTTTAGTTCATTTACTCTCATATGCACGTCTATGTACTATGTATGTACAAACACATATTATCATTTACAGAGGCCGATATCATGTCAGCGACTGTTTTGATCACCTTTGGATCGCTGCTAGGGTTGACCAGCGGACCTCAACTGTTGATCATAGCCATCATCGAGACGGCTGTGGGATGTGCCAATTTTTATCTCGTTGAAAGTTTTTATATGGTGAGTATGTTTTAGTTGGTGGTCATTTTAATAAATCTTATAATTGAATCTTTGCAGCATGTTGCCTCTATTGTCAGGTGGACCGCAGGCCAGTCTGCCACCAGCAACTAAAAACAAATTAAATAGCAGGAGGGAATCTGAAGCTGTGCCCAACAGACAACAAGGATTTCTGGGTCCTACACGTAATAGTGGGTTTATATGTAGGACCTAAAACTATATAGGGGTAATACACACCTGGGTAACCATTCGGCAGTAATACATACGTGCGATTCCAAGATTAGAAAAATATTATTGGATTTTACTGTCAACGAATCAGTACAAGTCCAGAATTGTACTCAGTAGACGACAATAAGTTCCATTACTTATGTTCTACAACCATAGTAAGCAAAAACTGAGTATAATACACCCCTGTCTAACCCATTCAGGAGTATAGGGGTGAAACTATGTATGTATGTGATAGGTATTTATTAAAGAACTGTTTTCTGCTACACGAAGTACATTCGGCCTCAAATCGAAATTTGTGGGCGTATTAAACATTATATAAGGTATAGTCTGATTAGAGAGAGATGCGGCATAAAAGTGGAAATGGTGACGAGAATAGAAAAGGGTATGCTAAGCTGGTTTGGGCGTGTAGAAAGAGTGGACGGGAAAAGACTGAGTAAGGAAGTTTATAAGGCTCGTGTGAATGGAACAGTCGCAAGGGGAAGACCTAGGTGAACGTTTCTTGATCAGATCGGAGACATTCTAGATAAAAGCCAAGTTAAGAGCACCTTAAACCGGCGAGCGTGTATGAGGAATGTTATGAAAGTGAATGAAGCCAGAGAAGTGTGTCAGGATCGTAGCAAATGAAAATCTGTAGACTTTGCCTACCCCTCTGGGAAACAGGCTTGAATTTATGTATGTATGTACGTAACAGTATCGTGACGATAACGTTAGGATGTTAGCGCATATAATTATTTATACTGGAACTGTCACATGTTTGCGCAAATAGAGGGACCGCGCTCGAGACGTCTCGACTTGATTACTCGTCACACAATAATTGACATTGCAAATAAATATCCATACGACGTTATAAATATATACTCATATATTTTACTTTAGTATATAGAGATATATAGTATAACAATAATATGAGCCCTGTACTGAACTGTCTCACTGCTTGGTATTGGCCGCTACTCAGTGTAAGAAGAGTTAGGCCATAGTCCACCATGCTGGCCCAGTGCTGGTTGGCAGACTTCACATGACTTCGATAGCATTATGTAGAACTCTCAGACATGCAGGTTTACTCACGATGATTTCCTTCACGATTAAAGCAAGCAATAATTAACAATTTAATACGCACATATCTTTGAAAAGTCGGATGAGCGTTTTCTCTCTGCGTAGCAGGGCCTGATTAGCAGTTCAACGGTTTCCCACTTGGTTATCGCTACATCATTTATTTAATTTATTTATTACAGTATAAATAATAATCGGACAGTCAAACGCATGTCAACGTTAAACGTGGCGGTACAACATTGGAGTGCTTTTATGGGTTCAAATCTTACCCGTTGCAATACTAACATGAACTCTCTCATAACACAAGAATTCTAGATTAGTTGGAGGGCAGCGAAGGCCCTAGTTCCTGTGCAGGGTAGAGCGAGATTATCTTTTGACACCTTGTTTATTCTACCTAGTTGGCACATGTACGGTCAAAGACAAAAGTCGAATAGCATCATAAAATAAATAATCGCATACAGTTCAGAGTTCAGTTTTTGTGTGTGTGATGTTTCAACGCAAACAATGAAATATTATTCAATGTAAATGATAGTAGGTGAAATTCGTCATGCGCATGTGTGCAAGGCGAGACCAAAACGAGTTCTTGTATATATAACTATAATAACTACTATCCCGTATATTTAACAACAGTGGCCGTATTTCCAATTAATGCTTAATTAATTAATTGCTATATGTATCGCAAGTTGCGATAGCGGAGCGAATAACGAGTCTAATCACATTATCACTAAAATATAATAAGTGTGGTTCAAATCCTGGGATCCCCTTGTTTCACTTTTTGTTATTACTGATGTATTAAATATATAAATAAACATTATTTTTATTTACATTTTACCCAAATTTAGAGTATAAAAAACACAAAAAGTTGTTTTTAGGAATCAAACTAAAAATTAAATTATATAATTATTATAATTATAATTTATCAAAATTAGTTTGATTATTAACATAACGTTATGTTTTTATTAAATTCATAAATAAATAATGCAAATTATAATTCATAAACAACATTTTATTTAAGTGACTTATAACAATAATATTTCAGTATAGAAAAATAAAATTCAGAATATAATTACTGAAAATGAACTTTTACTTAATTTTCCTTAATTATTTAAATACTAAATGTATAATAAAAACATCATTAGTCTTGACTATTTGGATTCATTTTACTTATAAATGATATTTTACAATAATTATAATGACAGTTGAAGTTATAGCTTAATTATTCTTTTTCACAAGGGAAAGTGGATTGATACTTAACCTTAATTCTAACATCGTCAACCAGCACGTCCCCTATCTGAAACAAGTTTTTTAAATATTTAGTGTGACCTCCAGCCACCGCTCATCTCGCGCAACCCATATTTGCAATGCCCAAGCAGTGACCAACGAAGTATTGAACTGGTTCACAAAGTGTCTCGTCGGTATGAAATCATTCGATTCATAAGCATTCACCATTAATCTTCGCTGAGTTCGGTTAATAACAAGCGGTCTTTCACTTATCGCCCGAATTTTTAAGCTATCTTCTTCTTCAAATCGTTTTACACAACAAAAATCTCTGAAATAAAATTAAAAAGCTTATGACATAATCTTAGATAACAATTCCTTAACAACCAAATCATAAATCACCATACCGTAACATAATATTTAAAAATAACATACACTTAGTCCAATTTCGTCGGCAATTTGAGATATATTAAGCCCATAATTATGCAATGCGATAATATTTGCATTAGGTTCAATAGTTATACCTATTAAAAAAAGTTTTAGTTAAAAACATGTTATAACCCTCGATATTCCTCATATAAAAAAAAATACAAAACGATTATCACTTCTGCTTGGGATCGAACCAACAAGCGTTTAGATTTAGATCGCACTATTACCAAACGTAGCTATAACATCACTTGCGTATGATCTTGAAATTAATAGTCGCAATCATAATAAGAACAGGCGATAGAATAAGTGAGGCGGGTTTATGTATATGTGTGCGATGATTTCATTGAAAAAGGTCGTGAGTACAACTTGTTGTGATTCTATCGCTTTGTAAAATTGCTACTCGACTTTTGCACCTGACCGTACATTCGATCCGCCTGATGGTAAGCGGTTACCTTAACCCATGAAGGCTTTTAACACCAGGAGAGCTACAAACGTGATGCTATCCTGTCCCCTTCCTCCCAAAGCAGCCTGGATATTCTACTCATTGCAGGAACACAAAGCAAGGTTGCTTGCCTGCGATCTTCTGTGGGTTGGAGGTATATCACCAGTCGGATTACTGCAATTCGAGAGAAATCTAAGATTCCTCTGTTCCTTACCTCTCTTTGGTCAAAGCTTTCACTTTTCCAAATTTGCGTTGGAAATCATTTCTCGCATTTGGCTTTTTGGTGCTACTTGCCATTTGGCGCCTACAGCGACCGCTCTCCTCACTTCATGCCAGGGCCGATGCTGCTGGTTATCAAAAACAAATTATTAGTATAATTTGTAACCCAAATTGCTAGTAATGGTTTTGAATGGCGGACTGAATTAACAACAGCCAATCAAATCACTTGACATGTGTTTGATTTTGACACGTCGTTGGTTAGCCTCAGCTGCCACGGTAGTTTTCAATGGTAATGAATTTGACTGCTGTACACAAGGCCTCGGTAGCAATTTGGTAACAGAAACCAAGTTGGTTGATTGTTCCAGGCTGCTGACGTAGGAGGGTCTATAGCTATTCACGCTTTTGGAGCATACTTCGGTCTTGGCGTCAGTACTGCGTTAAGAATCAAGAAGACTAAGCCACCGCCACCAGGTTCTCATGAACCCGCAATTCCTGTTCTTGGAGTACCAAGCTATAATTCGGATGTTACGGCTATGATTGGTTCGTATCATGTATTTATGTTTAAGTACATAAAGGTTTACATAGGCTTAGGTAAGTATTGCTACGGTACTATTAATAACTTTTGTTTTTGTAACCATCATGTCATCAATTATCAACCAGCCTAAGTGGTGCAACTGTACTGCTGTGCATTAGGTCTTATGTTCGAAACCCGGGTCGGGCCAACAAAACGTTATTGGATTTTTCTGTTATGAAATCTCAATAGCAGCCCGGAGTTAGGAAGTTGGCTGTGATAGACCTCCGTGCCTTGGAGAGCACGTAAAGCCGTTGATCCTGCGCCTGATCTCTCTCCGGTCGTGTTGGATTATCCGTCCTGTCGAATCATGAGGGTTGGGGAACAGAGACTGCACTTGTGTTTGTGCACATACTTGAGCACTATAATATCTCCTGCGCAGATGGCTAGTCTCCGTTAAGATTGGCCACCTTGACCGAAAATCGGTCTGGAGGACATTATTATTATTAAAAACTTTCGCGTTGTATTATGTATATACATACTAGCTTGTGCGCGTGGCTCCACCCGCGTGGTACCTACATCAATAAAAAGTAGCCTATGTCCTTTTGCCAGGTTTTAAACAACCTCTGTATCAAATTTCATTCAAATCTGTTTAGTAGGTTAGTCGTAAATAGGTAACAGACAGAGTTACTTTCGAATTTATAATATTAGTTAGGTTAATTGGTAAGCGGAATTCCCTCATGCTTTCCCTTTGATCACGTGACCTTTAGATACTTACCGTTTCGTAAGGTCGTGGTGGTATACGTCGGCTACCCAATCAGTTGGTGGTCATGTTACAGCTAGCTTGATCGAAATATCAAGCTAAAAAACTTTAACATTATACACGATCTTGTTATTTCCTGTTACATAAAATATTTATTAAGGAAGTTTTAGAAGTACTAATTAAAAAAATAAAACAAAATAAAGTTAAAAAAGTTTTGATCATTAATATACATATAATATATTAAATTAATTCATAAAATATATTAAATACTTCTAAATTTTACCTAAGATTAGCACTGACAATCAATTCTGATTAACTTTTTGTAATCTAAAGAATTTTGTATTATCAATTATCATTGTACATTTATTAGAAGATTTAAAGAAACTCATGCTAGTATGTTTCCTAGAATTAAGTTTACAATCAAAATGTGTAAGCATAATTATTTGGTGTGGTATTTTAAAATGAATATTGCATTATGTTAAAAGTGATCTGTAATTACATCATCCATTTTAATACTATACAAATAAATGAAATTGATGTGTCTGTTTGTAATGTCAAAATAACAGCTTCTTACTAAATGGATATGAAAGTAATATTATATACGGTACTTATACCCAAAAATCTTAAGCCAATATTCAAAATTTTTGTCTGTTTGTTAGTTCGGGCTCTCTGGAACAGCTGGACCGATTTTGACTGGCAGATAGCTGATGTTATAAGGAGTAGCTGAGACTACTTTTATCATCGAAAGTTTTTTGTTTAATTCCTCGCGGACGAAGTCGAAGTAGAAGATAATCCTAAATAATATTATAAATGTGAATGTGAGTTTGTTTGTTATGTTTTCATGCACTAACTCCTAGACAAATCATCATAAAATTTCGCATACACGTTGCCAAGGGCACAAAAAAGGACATAGGGCATCTTTCATCCAGAAAAAAGTACTATTACTAATCTAATGTAACTTTTTTTTTTTATTTACTCAAGCGTAGCCGAGAGCAAAATCTAGTTAGTTTATAAAAACAGGTATTCAACATCCTAAACATCTGTAAAGTTCATCAAAATATAAAATAGAAATATCGAAATTTGTAATTTGAATATACCTAGTGTGACTTATTTTTTGTTCACCAGGTTCAATCTTCTTATGGATCTACTGGCCCTCGTTTAATTCTGCTTTGACTTATTCTGTAACTGAGTACCAAAGGGCTGTTGTCAACACTTATCTATCTCTGGCTGCTGCTACGGTAAATTATAAACAATAATATTATTTTTATTATTTGAGTATTTAATATTGTTTGATTTGGATTGGATATCCATGAAGAGACAGCATTAGACGTACAAACTTACTGATATACAATGCGCAAGTTGCCTTTAAGCCAATACACTGAATACGCCACACTCCAGTGCGATATTGCGGATTTAAATATCGTTATAAACAAAAAATATATATACAACATGTAACAAAATGTTTGTTTTATATTTACTGTCTGGTTTGTGCCACAGCTGTTGTTGTTACGCCCCCACGACCCGAAGAGGCAAGACGACGACTGTGGCACTACTCGTCAGCAGACTGGGTTGGAATGCGGGAGTACTTCGCATCCATCCCTTGGGCTCAACGCTGCTTTGAAAACAGGGATCCATCAGAGAGCGCTACTGCTGTCGCTGGTGAAATCATCCTGGGTATGGAATATTATATTCCATACAGTGATGTCACGAGCGGTGGCAGGAAAAGGCCCTGGTTCGATTGTGAATGCGCTGATGCTGTTGAACGCAAACAGACAGCGTACTGCGCTTGGACCAGGGCTCGCACTCTTCACGACTCTAACGTGGATCACCTGAAGGCAGCGTTCAACCAAGCTACAAAGGTCTGCAAGAGGGATACTTAAGAGCAGATGCCCAGCGCGTCGCACGGTTCGGCCAGGAGCTCATGGCCCATCCTACGGGCAGTCGTAGCTATTGGCGCCTGGCCAAAGCCGTGCAGTCCAACTTCTGCCAGACCTTGGTGTCCCCTCTGAGATATCCAAATGGATCACTGGCTCATCGGCCGCAAGAGAAAGCAGATCTGCTTGCAAATCTCTTTGCGGCCAACTCCCGAATCGATGACTGTGGTTCGCAGCCGCTTAACATTGCCAACTGCGGCTACACCATGCCTGATATACGTATCAGGCAACGTGACGTTCGTGCGATACTGCAGTCTCTCGATGTTCGGAAAGCCAGTGGACCTGATGGCATCCCAGCTGTGATCCTCAAAAAATGTGCAGCGGAGTTGTCTCCTACACTTACGCGCCTATACCGGACGTCTTACGCCGCAGGCACTGTGCTTGAGGCTTGGAAGGAGGCGAACGTCCAACCGATTCCCAAAAAGGGGGACCGTTTCGAGCCAGGCAACTATCGACCCATAGCTATCACCTCGGTGCTCTCTAAGGTGTTCGAGCGGATTATAAACACCCAAATTGTCCGCTACCTGGAGGATCACTCGTTGATCAATGATCGCCAATACGGCTTTCGGGCTAAACGATCAACGGGTGATCTTCTAGCGTTCGTCACGCACCTCTGGGGTGAGGCTATGGACAAGCACGGCGAGTCTTTGGCTGTCAGCCTAGACATAGCCAAAACTTTCGATAGAGTCTGGCACCGGTCTCTTCTTTCCTAGCTGCCGGCCTATGGCTTGCCCCCTCGACTGTGCACTTGGATTGCAAGTTTCCTGCAGAAGCGTCGTATTCGGGTCCTTTGCGACGGTCGCGCTTCTAATATACATATTGATTGCTCGATGTTTCGACCGACTTGCATCGATCGTGGTCACGGGTTGACTGGTGTGCTCACAAAATCTCTCCTAATAGCACGAGACACACATAACTTGTAATAGCACGAGGCACACATAACCTCATAGTAGCACGAGGCACACATAACCTCTATTAATCAAATCACTCTTGTCTTAAGCATGAGGCGCACATAACCTCTTCTAATAGCACGAGGCACACATATCCTCAATTAATCAAATCACACTTAGCTAAAGCATAAGGCATACATCCTCCAAGTCAAGAGGCAATAGCTTCCAAATCAAATGGCAATAGATTCCAAATCAAATGGCAATAGCCTCCAGTCGCGTAGCTTTATAAGCCAGCAGCGATTGTTTAACAAAGAAATTACCTCAATACTACAAAAGCCTTTGTAAGGCTTTTACCCGTCAATCTACGTAATAACACTACATCCTGGCCAAATACTGCTGAAAAGTCGCCTCAACCAAGTATCCAGCAGGAATATAATGCATTTTGAAAGATTCATAATTCATAATAATTTATTTGTGGAATATAGGTTAGTTATTACAGATCTTAAATATTATGTTAGAGTACCACTATATCCTACCACATTACGCGGTGTACAAATAATAAGGAATAATTAATGATTATAATTGATATATATACAACTCATATTCATATATAAATTATGTAATGTCCAGATTAATTGATTTCAAATGATTAAATAATAATTACAAATGTAAATTATTTACAACACATTTCAGATTTTAATAATTATGTACATTACATTATTAATTTATCACTGAAATATTCATCCACAGAATAATATGCTTTATTAATTAAGAATTCTTTCAATACATTTTTGAATGACTGGACATTTTCAGCATCTCGTATAGATTTGGGCAGTTTGTTATAGATTTTAGGTGCCATGACGAATATGCTGTTGTGGTATAGGGTGGTTTTAGCTTGAACCATATGTAACGTACCAGCTCTGCGTTTACTTGTCACTTTTGAAAATTTAGACATGTCTAACAAATAACGCACTTTCAT
Organism: Catocala nupta; assembly: GCA_963675205.1. NCBI lineage: Eukaryota > Metazoa > Arthropoda > Insecta > Lepidoptera > Erebidae > Catocala > Catocala nupta. The sequence goes on along the minus strand of OY776091.1, from coordinate 27,710,944 downwards.
ATATATAGATTGATGGCACTGTAAGTATTTTTAAGTTAATAAAATGCGGTTTACATGTGTCGGTAGTACAAATTTTACATATTGCCCTTATACAGCGTTTTTGAGACTTAAAAACTAATTCTTTACCAGTTGCATTGCCCCAAAATATAATCCCGTATCTTATCGTGGATGCAACTAAGCCGTGATAAGCAGTAAGAAGTGTGTCTTGGTTCACAGTTTTATTTAACATATATAATGCATATGCCTGTTGATTTATTTAACAACAGACCTTTACAATTTGTGTGTTCCACTTTAAATTACTTTCAATCTGCAAACCTAAGAATGATGCTACTTTGATATCGGAGATTATATTATTATTATATTTAATATTTATGTCAATTGTTTTATTTTCCTTTTGTGCAAAATTCATAATTGTCATTTTAGTTAAATTCATTTTAAGATTAAGAGTCAAGCCAACGTATCAGAGACATAATATTGTCTTCAATTACGGAGCTAGTGGTACCAATATTGTCATTATTAAATACGACCGTACTGTCGTCAGTAAACATTACTATTGGAATATTGGTGGCGGATGAAAAGTCATTGATATAAATGATAAACAGGAGAGGACCTAGTGTACTTCCTTGTGGTACTCCGTATTTAATAGATAATGACGCATGATAGGGATATCCCAATCACGCGTCCAAATCACTCAGACTAGGTAAGCGATAAAATTGTTTGTCCGAAAATCACTATCGATAACACGTTTGATATAAACTTCAGTAACAGTAATGTTCAAAAATTCGATATTTTGTTTAATATAATTATTTTACTTCTAAAACTACTTAGTCATAATATCGAGTACTACAATAATTGAATCTCCTAATTTTGCATGAAATAAAGTCATATGTCCTAAGTATTGTATTTAAGTTAAGTTATTGTATATTATGTGACATTAAGTTCGGACAAATGATGATTAGGACAAAAAAATTATGGCTTTTTAGATTATGGATAAAAAATTTAGGTAACACAATTGAGAACCAAGCGTAAGCGTTCTATACCTAAGCAAACAACGGCACTATGCTTCAGCAAAAATACTGACGGAGAGTAGCCTCATCCAAGTATTTTACGCAAGAGCACAATGCACTCTTAGAACTAAAAACAACACTATCAGGGAGTACCCTGACCAAGTATTCTTCAGATCCAATGTAAATGCTAATGTTTAAAAAAAATCATAGGTTATTTTATTTTATCATCTAAGCGCTGCTAGTTTACAAATGCATATTTTAATTATTTACTAAAGAATTATAATGTAGGTACATATGCAATGAAATAAATTATTTACACTCGTGCATGTAAAGTTTTCAACCAATAGGCAGGCGGACCTCTGGTTTATCGGCATGGTTGCCTCCAGAACGTAAAACTTTATTAGCTGAATATGTAGGATACACTGTGGGTATTCCCCAACAGCACTCCAGTTAAAGAGTTACTAAGTGTATTTCAAGGTAACCGTTCAGTTTTAACACTCGAAAATACACCAAGTTGTGATGATTCCTATGGGAATCGCGTATAATGTCATTGTGTGCAATTATGTGGGTAGTTTATTAAATTTGTGTAGTGTATTGTAAAGTGTACTGTACAAGTCCATACATCATGATGGCGAATGACAATAGGTTATACTAAGTAAGTAAGTAAGTAATAAAATATTTATTGAGTCCATACTAAAGTATTATACTAATCAGTTCGCTCACAGTTGAACAATCGAAATAAGTATCTACTAATTTAACTTTTAAGAACAAGAAAAAATAACGCCTTTACAAAAAGATGATTATCGAAAATGTTTGCGTTTACTTACTTATCCCACTTCTGAAATGTGATGATATGAAACACTCCGGTGGATGGATCCAATAAAACGTTTATTCTCCACTATTGCAAACGATCCTTACAATGCTAGCTCACAAATGAGAATGCCGTTTTGCAAGTCAACATCATTATTTTATTCTATTTGCCGGAAATACGTTTTATTTCACGGTTCATAATTTGCGGTAATACGCATACCTCTCCGCGGGGCGACGGAGAGGTTATGTTGGACTCACCGGGGAAAGATGGTGAGTAACATCCCGGTAATACCGACTAAACCTATCGCGGTGTTTCTCGACATAACCGCAATCGTCGGGGCCGCGCGAATCGCTTTCATATGCAATCGCGACCCCGCCGAGGTTTCGGCCTGACGTATGAATTTTATCCCTACTGTCCCTCTGAGAAAGAGATAGACACACGAATCTTGGCTGGCGGAGCGCACAGGGCATACGTGTTACTATTTATTTTAATAAATTCAAAAAAGGTCATTGTCTAACTACGAACCTTACCGGCACCATATTAGGACATATTGTTAAAAGGCGACCGCGAGTGACATACACCGTAATTGTTTTGAGCTTCGAGTGAAGAGCGCGGCATCGACGCGGTATCCGCTCTTCGCCCCCTCGAGTAACAAGGACGGGATATCTACCACTATATTGCCGCACCGTACGCACCCGACAGCGGCGCACGCACAACTCCCACGTGAGTAACTTATTACATAGATCTACAATGAGCATACCACGCTCACCACCTGGAGGAGGCATAGGTGCGGGACGCAGCGGATCTTATCCGAATTTATTAGAACCACATACAGACACTACACCACAAATCACTTTTCGTAATAAACGAAAACTACCTGATGATAAAGAAGCGCTTAAGTCTGATATTGCTGAAATAAAAAAGCAAATGTCTGAGATGATGGAATTATTAAAATCCTGTAAGAACGAGCAAACTGAAAGTATAAATAAGCTTTCTCTGGATGTTGCTGCGATAAAAATTGAAATCAGTAATATTAGCTGTACCATGCAAAATATTATCTTAGAAAATAAAAATTTTGAAAACCAACTTTCAAAATTAACTGTTGTAGCCGAAAATACAGAAAAGAAAGAGAAGGTTCTTGAAGCTGATGTCAATAACTTAAAAAATAAACCACCGTTATCTTCTGTCCAAACAATTACCTCGCATAATGAAATTTTCACTGAAATCGAAGAATGAAATTTGCGAGCCAAAAATGTTATAGTTGTTGGAATACCTGAATCCCAGAATAATACTGCAACCAGTCGGCAAGATTACGACAAGGCAGAAATACTGCGTATAACTGGGCTAATACATAATGGCTGCCCTCAGCCTACTGGAATATTTCGTCTTGAAAAATATAAACCAGAACGAACTCGTGCAATAAAAGTATGTTTCTCGTCTGGAGACATGGCAAAAAATATACTACGTAATAGGAATAAGATTGATACAGGACAAATCAAAATATTTTCGGACCAGACTCCATACCAACGGAAATAATATTCTACCACATACACACAACACCATCTAGCCCAAACTAAGCAGAGCTTGTACTATGGGTACTAGACAATGGATAAACATACATATATACTTTTTTTTTGTAAATACATACATATTATACATAGAAACACCCAGACCAAGACAAACATCCATGTTCATGCACACAAATATTTGTCTTGTGCGGGAATCGAAACCGCGACCTCAGGCGTGGCAGTCGGTTCAAAATTTAAAAGAAGAAGTTCAACAACGCACTTCAGAAGGGGAAATTGGTCTTAACATCAAGTATATCAAGGGCATACAAAAAATAGTCACATCTAAAGAAACGCAAACTGCATCTACAACAAAAGAAATTCCAAAAAACTAACGTCATCCAAAGAGAAAATAACATACCAAATAATCAATAATTATTCAGATATTGTTTTTACAAAAAAGTCTTTGAAATTCTTCTATGCCAACGCTCGTAGTATCGTTAAACCGGGAAAACTTGATGAGCTTAGATGTATTATTGCGTCACTACAAGTAACTATACATAGTATTATTCTATAGGAAACTTGGATCAAGAGTGAAGATGAGGCAAAAATGCTCCAGATACCCTCTTACACTCATTACTGCAATTGTAGACGAAATAAAAGGGGAGATGGAGTGTCAATCTTTGTACACAACAATCTCAGACATCACCTTGTTGAAGAACAATGCGTAGATGACACTCATTTTCTCTGGGTATATGTGAAAAATTCTCTCTTAATATTCGCGCTATATATAAACCTAATAAAATGAATATGGACAACTTTCTCGAGATATATTCGCAACAACTACACAAACTGAAACGAGCAATAGTATTCGGCGATTATAATTTAGACTTACTCAACCGGATTTAGCGACGCGTACCTATAAGACCACTCTGAAAGAAAACAATTATAAAATTTTGAATAAAATAAGTCCAAAACACTGCACCCGTGAAACAACCTCAACCAAGACAATGTTAGATCATGTTTCTTGTAATTTAAGTGAAAATAATTTTCATTTTGTTACTATGGAATCTTCAATGTCTGACCACAAACAGATACTTTTGGAGATAAAGCAATACCAACCACCACCTATCATAAAACAGAGGTACAGCGCAGTGGACTACAATAAACTTTATCGATGCCTAGATGAATGTCCTAAAAATTATGAAGAGCCAGAGTATGAGAAACTGGCAGACAAATTACAGACTTGTTTAAATAAGTGCAGGATCACAAAAGTTAAACTTCTAAATCCTCCACGGCAAGACTGGATAAAGAGAGAACTATTGGAAGAGATAAATAGCAAGAACACACTATGGCAAGAATATAAAAGAAATGCAACAGACACGAAATTAAAAGCAGAGTATGAGCATATAAAGACAGAGTATCACACAACATTAGAAAAGCGAAAAGAGACTACTACTTAAAGAGGTTTGAAGAAAATTGAAGTAAACCACGAAAAATGTGGCAACTCAAAAACGATCTGTCGAAAAACAAGCTACGTGACAGAACTAGACTGGACAAACTCGAAACCGAAGATGGTACAATTACAGACCAAAATGAAATATGCGAAAGTTTCAATTCATACTTTTTGACCATTAGCTCAACCCTGGCAAATATGATTTCTGAAAAATCAAAAGGAAGAGGAAGTCGACTCGTGGAGTAGTGTAGTCTGACTGATAAAACGGAATTACAGGTACTGAAACCAGCAACCACGAAGGAAGTTATTACCATAATTAAACATTTGGACTGTAATACTGCATCTGGCATTGATGGTATTAGTACAAAAACTATTAAAAGCGTAAAAGATATTATTGCCACGGAACTTACAGCCTGCATTAACTATTGTATGGCACGGGGTATTTTTCCTAACGATTTAAAAGTAGCAAAAGTTGTACCAATTCATAAATCTGGCAGTAAATATGACCCATGCAATTACCGCCCTATATCGGTTCTGCCGGTGATTTCCAAAATTTTTGAGAAAATCCTTTATAGCCGATTAGAATCATTCCTTAAATCAAAAAATTTCTTTCACCCTAAACAATATGGATTTAGACCTCAATCGAATACTCTCGCTGCTACAATTGATCTCGTTACCAAAATTAAAAATAAAATTGATAAAAAACAAATTGTCTTAGGTATATTTATTGACCTCAGGAAAGCCTTTGACACTATCAGTCATAACATATTATTACAAAAACTAGAAATTAATGGTGTTACAGACAAAGCACTCAAAATTTTTGGATCATATATGGAGAATCGCAAACAAATTGTAAAAATAGGCGAATATGAAAGCAATCCCAGTGTCCTAAATTTCGGTGTGCCCCAGGGTTCAATACTGGGCCCGCTCATGTTACTTATTTATATTAACAATATCAGTGAACTAGATCTCAAAGGAGACATCTCTCTCTATGCAGACGATACAAGTCTCTTTTACTTTGGACACTCAATCGAAGCTATAATAGCTGACGCTCAGAATGACCTTAATCTGCTAAATGAATGGTTTAAATCAAATCTTCTAACTATTAACATCGAGAAAACAAATTATATTATCTTTGCAGCAAAAAATAAAAGAATAAATAGTAATTTTGAACTTAAAATAGATGGTCAACTACTTGAACGAAAGCCAAAGGAAAAAAAATATCTTGGACTTATCTTAGATAGTAACTTAACTTGGAAACCACACCTAGAAAAATTTAACTTAAAGTAACTTCTCTACGCACGGCGGGGTCGCGACCGCATGCGAAAGCGATTCGCGCGGCCCCGTCGGTAGTGGTTTTGTCGAGGAACACCGTGGTAGGTTTAGTCGGTATTCTGGGAGGTACATTATCTTTTCAACATCTTTCTTTTACCCCGGCGAGTCCGACATAATCCCTCCACCCGCCCCCGCGGAGGGATATGCGTCATTGCATTCCCCAAAGTAAAAAAAAAACGTGGGCACTACGCAACATAACAAATTGTCTCCCTCGACAAGTGCGATATCTAATTTATAATTCTCTGGTTAAGCCTCATATCGACTACCTAATTAAAATCTGGAGTACAGCAGCAAAGTCTAATATAGATCTAATTCAACGGGTTCAGAACAGATTAATTAAAATTTTAATTAATTATAATTTTCGGACACCTACTGAAAAGATATACGAGGAAACAAAAATAATGAATATAAAACAAACGTACGTATACTACACATGTATTGTTATGCGTAAAATATTAAATAAAGAAATTCATTCGAATTTAAAGTTTGTAACAAAACAACAAACACAAAAGATTAATTTAAGACGTACTAGTTACTTGGTAACTCGCCCACCAAGAACTAACTATGGAAAACGAAATTTAAAGTTTGAGGGCATTAAAATTTATAATAAATTACCATCAGAAATAAAATAAGAAAAAGTTATTCCCGATTCAAAAAGCTACTCAAAATTCATACAATTAATACATGCAAATAAGCAGGCAAATAATATTAAAGAAAAGGAACGATATTTATATACTATATTATATATATACAAAACACATAAATAAAATACACATAGAATATATAGATTAAGTAAATACCTCTAAATTAAAAATTAAACATTAGTAGTTTCCTAAACTAAACGCAAACAAATAAATGCAATATCCAAAATGGTCCATAAACTACATATATACTGAAAACATATAAATAGAATAATAAATTAAACATATAATAGTCATATAATAATAAAACCCAAATATTACAAATTTTTTAATGATAGCAGACTATGCCATCAATGCCACATAATAATCGATTCATGCATCCATGTTCTGCTTGGCTAGGATCGAGTGTCATACTGTCAATGTTATTTGTTTACCCACATCGTTATTATATTTTCTCGTTTTGTTTTTATTTTATTTACGTACCTACCTATGTGCGCGCTAAATATTAATCTTAGTTCTAAACATTGTTACTCAGTAAGTGAATTATGTATGCAATTCTTTATGAGAAATAAAGTTATTCCTAAACCTAAACCTAAATACAGAGGCGCGCGTGGGAACACGCACGCCGCCTCTCGGACCTGGTGCTGATCGGGTGGCGGGCAAGCCCACAAAGCCCGCCATCCCCAGGTCAAACCTCAGGGTGGCTGCAGGTCATCTCGCGCCCTCCGGCGCCCGGCTCTGCGGTTGGGGAGAGGGTTTAAACGCTCCCTCTTCCGCTCCGCCGCCTCCTTGATGGAAATCACTTCCTCACAGAAGGAGGCGACGGCGTTCCACGACCTCTCACTCCGGACCATAGACTGAACTACAGCCGGGAGCGAGAGGGCAACCAATCCGACTGCCGGGATCAATTCACGGCGTTGCGATGCCCAGGCGGAGCAATCCGCCAAAGTGTGCAGTGTCGTGTCCTCAACAACGTCGCGGCACTGCCGCGGTGGCAGTCGTCACAGTGGTGACAACCGGGCGTCTCTTGCCGGCCTATACGACACAGGAACTGGCCAAAGCAACCGTGGCCAGTCATTACCTGTGTCAGCCGGAAGGTGAGAGCGCCATGCCGCCTCTCCAGTCACTCCTCAAACACGGGACTTACCACCACGATCATGGCGTGCCCGTTCCTTTTATTAACTTGCATTAACATTTTAAAATGTCAGCCTCGTAACATATCAAACTGCTAAATTGTAAATAATACATTATAATTTATTTCAAAAATAATAGTTAAGTATACAGAATACATTTTACACAAAACATTATAAAATAGATTTATTAAATAAATACATTAGAATAATTATGTAGTCATAATCACAACTAAATGCAGTAACCTAATTTTAATCACAATCATTTTTTCAATAATAAATACAAAAATCATTACACGTGGGACGTGTATTTTTAGTGAAAACAAATGTCACTAAGTTTATTTATTTTGTAATTTTCTTCGTCACTATACTTAAACATAAAGAATGTTTTTAACGCCTAATCTCGTAGGTATAAATTAAGGAGAATCAAAAAATAGTAATACAAAAATAATATAAGTAGGCTTAATAATTCAAAAACCTAAATTAACAAAATGCCATCACAACTTTTAAAGTTACAAAGCTATACTACCTATTGCCCAATCGTTGACAAAATAAAATAAATATTACAGCTAATACCAAATATAAGTGAAAATATGGTTATGTTATGGCCATGGTTACATCTCGGATCGCATTTATATCTCAGAACTGAAAAAATAAATAAAAATAGAGTCCACCGCGATATAAGAAGTACTCCGAGAAAAGGTCTTTGATAAAATTAAGAGAGAGAGAGATTACACAAATCAAATATCCCGAGGAGCGCAATACAAAAGGGACAAACATCGAGGTGTAGACGGCAGCCGCAGGCTGGGTTCGGCCCTACTTTTCAAGAGGCTCCAGCGGCATGCCACGGCCGGTCGCCCACAATTGCAGGCCTGTGCCAATTTCTGCGCGTCGCCCTGCTTTATCCTTTTAAGAACGAGTCTGCGCCCCATCGCAATGCGCAGCTCTGACGGCTGTCAGAATCTTTTAATTTATTATTTTCAATTTTATTTTATGTACTGAATTATTTTTATTTGTAATAACGTGTTTGTAATATAGTTATTATTAGTTTAAGTTTAAACCACATCGCTAAATGGTTTGCTGCGTTGCCCCCACTGTATCCAGGCTCGATATTTCAAAGGTAAGCGGGGTTTGAAAGTACATTTTGGCAAAGTGCATAAATCCCAAGATGTACTTTTTAATCCCTCTACGTCAGTACAGTCATCCACCACCCAAATTCCCTTTTGGCAAGAATTAGCAAACTTAAAAAATTCTATTCCGGTTTTAAAAAGAGTTCCCCGTGGCGCGAGACCTGCAGTGGCGAAAAAACTAGCTGATTGTATAGGTCTTGTCGTACGGGAGAACACAAAAGTAGCTTGGGAACAGTTACTGACCTTCCCTTATAGAACTTTACATGTTGAAAAAAACCAGGCGACGACAAAATCTCTTACAGAACAAATTAAACAATATTGTTATGTTTCGGCTCACACTTTTGGCACAACTTTTACTTACAATAACAGGAAAACTGTTTTTCAATGTGTAGAGTCCAAATTAAGGGAAGGTGATATCAGGGGCGCGTCTAGGCTTCTATTTAGTAATGATGTGGTGGCGCCTTGCTCTCCGGACACCCTCGCGAGTCTGAAGAGCAAACATCCACCGCCGGTTGATGACCTCTGTTTCCCTGATCCGCCAGATAAGGATTCGGAACATCTTGTTACTACAGCCAAGGATGTTTTCACAGCTGTTTGCTCCTTCCGGAGTGGCTCGTCAGCTGGCCTCGACGGCTTGTCTCCTCAACATTTAAAAGACCTTTTATGCCCAAGCGCCGGGGAGGCTGGCGATACACTCTTGAGGGAGCTCACGGCTTTGGTAAACTTAATGCTCTCCGGTGGTGTGAGCGATGCTATCATCGACATCTTGTACGGCGCAAATTTATGTGCCCTCAATAAGAAAGATGGTGGTATTCGTCCCATTGCCGTGGGTTGTACGTACCGGCGTATGGCAGCCAAAATATGCTGTAAATTTTATAGTAAAACTCTTACTAATAAATTTCAGCCCCTGCAATTGGGTTTCGGCTCCAAAGGGGGCTGTGAGGCTGCCATACATGCCTTATCTACGTACCTTGGCTGTGGTAATGGAGAGGTCATCCTAAAGGTTGACTTAAAATATGCTTTTAATTCAGTAAATAGGGACACCTTGTTGACACAAGCAAAATTAGAAACACCTCAAATATTTAAATTCTTGTGGCAATGTTACAGATTTCCAAGTAAATTACTTTATAAACACAACCTTTTAGAATCTTCAGTTGGATGTCAACAAGGTGACCCTCTTGGACCAGTCATTTTCAGTTTAGCTATACACCCCATTATTCAGCAGATATATTCTAAATTTAACATCTGGTATTTAGATGATGGGACGCTTGGAGGCGATGTAGAAACAGTACTACAAGATTTGGCACTACTGAAAAATAAATTTGCATCAATTGGCTTAGATTTAAATACCAATAAATGTGAAATATTTGTAAACAATATTAATAACGTAGACAAACATTTGATACTGATATCAAAATTGTTGAAAAACATTCTCTTCGCCTGCTTGGGTCCCCTGTTTTTGAAGAAGCTTTTGATTCTTTCTTAGAAGAGAAAGTCCAAAATTTTTGTGAAATTTCAGACCGCCTTTTCAAAATTAATATACATTCAGCTTTTACTATAATGCGTTACTGCCTTTTCGTCCCTAAATTTACTCATGCTTTAAGGTCATCTCAGTTTTGGAAACATTTAACACCTTTAGTTAAAATTGACAAAATCATACAGAATACATTAAGGCAAATATTAAATGTGGACTTGAACGACCGAGCTTGGCTTCAAACTTCTCTACCTGTTCGTTTAGGCGGGCTCGGCGTTCGCAAAATTTCAGATGTCAGTTTACCGGCGTTCCTGGCCTCGGTCTACAGCACGGAAGAATTAACCAGGTACATTCTGGCACCCACACTGGTTAGTTCAGAAGTGTTGTGTAAGACTGACGCCGTGAACGCCTGGAAAATGGCTTGTCCAAATACTGATCTGCCTACCAACCCGTTCTCCCAAAGGCAGTGGGATGGGCCGCTATGCAACACGGTAAGAGAAAATCTTTTTACTACATCTGTAAGTGTTGCTGAGCGCACACGTTTGCTGGCTGTGGGAGAATGGGAATCGGGTTTATGGCTTCAGGCACTTCCATCGTCCAACACAGGTACAATGTTGGACGATACAACATTTCGCCTCGCCACCTGTCTTCGTTTAGGTGCCCCGTGTGTTTCTCCGCATCGTTGTCATTGCGGAGAAGCCGTCGACAGCCTCGGACACCATGGGCTGTCCTGCAGCAGAAGCGCTGGTCGTATTTCACGACACGCTCACCTTAATGACATTATCCGTCGTGCTCTTATCACCGCCGGCGTACCAGCAGTATTAGAACCCATAGGCTTGGTACGTGACGATGGGAAGAGACCCGATGGTATGTCTTTGTTACCTTGGAAAATGGGTAGGCCTTTGGTGTGGGACGCCACATGCGTCGACACCCTTGCACCATCACATCTTCCGAACACGGTGAGCTGCGCCAATGCTGCTGCTGTAGCGGCGGAAAACCTCAAACGGCGCAAATACAGTAATTTAATTGGTAATTACGTTTTTGAGCCGTTTGGAGTGGAGACGCTAGGTTCATGGGGTCCGAGCGCTCGTGCGCTTTTTAGAGATATATCTAAGCGGCTAATCGACGCTTCGCGTGACCAGAAGGCTGGACTTTTCTTGGCTCAAAGAATCAGCATTGCCATTCAACGTGGCAATGCTGCCAGTCTCCTGGGCACTTTCCCGGTCGACAGCGATTCTGAGGAATTTTACGACGCTGCCTGAACCAGCCATTTCCTTTCTTTATATTAAATTTATAGACCCATATTTTGTTACTTTCATGTTTTATTTATAAGTGGTTAGGTTTGTTAATATTAGTTAAGTTGTAAATTATAATTGTTGCTTTGTTAAATATAATTATTACATAAAAGTTACTTTGATTATAAAATTTTTGACTTCTATTAAATAGTGAAAATTAACTATTTGTAAGTAATAAAATTTATTAAAAAGCTTTCAAATATATTTTTACATGGATCAGTATACTTGTTTATAATTTATTTATAAATTACATTATATCAGCATAAAAACAGTCTTACTTCACTTTGGTAATTTTTTTTATGATCATCAGCGTATATTAATAATTATAATAATAATAAGGGTAATGTCGGTAAGGGTCTCGTCCCCGGCTTGCCGTTACTGGTTGGCTAGGGTGGAACTTCAAGAGCGCCTGTAGGACTCTCAACTTTGGCTTGCCTTGGTTCAGAGTTGGGTCGCTAGAGCTATATGCTTGGGGGTGGAAATGTCATTTTCAAGGGCATAACTACGAGGAAACTCGCTCCGGGTCTCCGTTGTCACGAGACCCGTGATGGTGAAACCGACGCCGCACCGCTCGATACCCCTAGCCACTCGCACCGGTATTGCTCTCTGCTGCTGGCTTGTATGCCTATTCAAGGGGCCCATCTAGTGAGTTGGCTAGTCACCGCCTGCCCATTGCATTGATGCTATTAGAGTATTCAGGGCAAACGCCTTTTGCCATTTATATTCCACCAAACACCCATACCTGTAACCCATATATCGGAATCCATACGTACCAATAGTCCTACGCCTGCTGCAGCTAGAGCCGCTGTACATAGATGTTACATCCCACCTTTGATTAAAACTCTCGAGGGCCTCTTCACGTGTCCGTGATCCACCAAGTCTCCGTGTAAGCCTCCAAAAGGTATTTTCTAAAGTAATATGTCAGAAAATACCTTTACCTTTACTTTATATAAATACTTTTTTTTTGTAAATACTTACATAGAAACACCCAGACCAAGACAATTAAAATTAATTAAAATTCTTTTCCAGCTTTTCGCAACACATACAGCTGATAAAAACATAATTATATAAAAACATAAAGTACAATTCATTTTGTTTGACGTGAAAATAATGATCAAATAAAAATATCTTTGTGCACACAAAATAACACTTGATGAACATCAAGGTTACACTTACTAAACTACAATATAAATTTACATTTACCTGTTGCCACGTTCAGCAAATCGAGGGCGTAGAACCAATGAGAAGAACGGGCAAGGAACTCACGGCCACTCTCTTTAATCGCCAATTTTACAATGCTGCTTATTTTACAAATATGCCTATATCATACTTGGACAAATGATTTATTGATATTTTGTTCTACAGGTGACAACCTTTATATTATCATCGATGGTGTGCCACAAGAAAGGCAAGTTCGATATGGTTCATATCCAAAACTCTACCCTGGCTGGTGGAGTGGGCGTAGGTTCTGTATGCAATATGTATATCTCTCCAGGAATTGCCATCGCTATTGGAATCGGTGCTGGTCTCCTTAGTGTAATGGGATATCGGTTCTTGACTGTAAGTATATCTTTTAGAAATCACGAATCACCTATTTCAATCTTATTCTTTATTCAGTAGCAGTACGAAGTCTGAAAAACAACTGCTTAAAAATATGTAATACTAAAATTTTTCAAGGTTATGTTAATAACTTTACAAAATGTTGTTTAATTTAATAAGTAACATTTGTGTAAATGTAAGCCAACATATAAAACATTGTAATATTTTTTGACAGCCGGCATTAGAGAAAATTGGTGTACAAGACACGTGTGGAGTCAACAATCTTCACGGCATGCCTGGAGTGTACTCTGGCCTTTTGTCCAGTGTAGTCGCTGCGTTGGCAACTGCTGAAGAATATGGCACAGAGCTACACCATATCTTCGAAGCTATGGAAGTAAGTAATACTATAAAAGTAAATAATTATTTTCTTAAGAGTAGGCGCTGATTAAGTCATCTGCTTTGATGTCCTATGTTAGATCCTTACCTTTAATCTATTTAGTTTAGCTAAAACAGTTATCTAAAATAAGTACCCAATATGGTAGTTGCTTATCCTTGACAAATTTTTTATTAACAGTGTTATACTTCTTATCAAAATTAGTTATATATTACTATTAGGGTCTTACGTTGTAAAAAAAGTTATTACTAATATTGTCTTACATTTATGCAAATGTTATACATTGATAAAAATTAAAGTGTTTTAGAAAAATTATGCGATAAGATTTTAGTACAAGTTGACGTGGCGGTAATAAATATATCTGCTCTCTTGCTCGCATACCCGTTTGCTAATAGCAGTGACGTCACGATATGTATCGTGCCTTCTTTTTCCGTTATTCAACATTATTCTTACTACCAGATTTAAAATTTATCCCTTTTTCATTATCCTACTCTCTCTTCCTTCATCGTCCCCTCTTCTCTTCCCGTCTTCTCTTTATCTCACTTTAATAAAGTTCATTATAATTATTTTAGTGTAGAATAGTTGCCTATTTTTATATTTTACGTTATAAACGCAACACTAAATACCTATTAAATAGACACATTTTTGAGAAAACGTCGTCAGAAATGGTTCAAAATAAAGGAGCACTTAATTTTCAAAATTTTGACTTGACAAAATAGAAGAATAGGGCGGATGTCTCGTGTTCTGGCGATCCCTGCAATTAAATAGAGGGCACGTCGCAAGTTAGTATCAAACATCCTTTTTTAGTATTTGACTGCTACTTCCAGATCCAAAGGTCAAAAAATGATTTGTCTTCTAGTTTATGAGCTCAGTAACTATTTAATTCAAATAAAAATGTCTTCTATGTATACAAAATTTTTATAGTAGTAGTATATCGTTTTTGCCTCCATAGTAGCGCAGCGGTAGTGAATGCGACTGCTTGCATGAGGTCTCGGGCTCGAATCCCGGGTCAGGCTAACAAAAAGTTATTGGGTTTTCTCTTAAAATCTCAATAGCAACCCGGACTTAGAAAGTTGGCGATGTTAGACACCTCCGTGCTTCGGAAAGCACGTAAAGCCGTTGGTCTTGCGCCTGATCTCTCTCCTCATATCAGATTACTGTCCCATTGGATTATGAGAGTTAGGCAACAGAGAATGCACTAGTGTTTGCGCACACACTTGTGCACTATAATATCTACGTCAAGACTGGCCACCGTGACCCAAATTCGGACTGGGAGACATTATTATATCATTTTAAAATAGACTTAGAATAAAGTAGGGTTTGACAATATTAGTTTGAAAACCTAATCAAGTCTCTTAATATTCGAATTCTAATTCAGCTGTGACAGGTGCAAAGTTACAAATTAAAAATTTCTTTGAAGGTCTAAAAGCAATTTCAGTAAATTAACCATAAAATGTTGAATAGCAAGAATATCTTCGGCTTTCTTAAAAGTGCTATCGTCAATTGAATTATTTAGATTACAACGTCATGTTACCATGCTTTTTAAAAATTGATGTCTATCTTAAATTTCATTTTACTTGACTGATTGAAGAGAACATTGACAGTTTATAAGGCAATAAAATTCTAAATAATACTTATATACTAACTAATATTGAAATTTCGCATATCAGGGGTAAGAAATAGGACATAGGATATCTTTTATCCAGCAAAAAGTACTGATTTTAATATAACTTAACCTACATTTAGCGAGCGAAGCGCGAGCAAAATTTAGTAATAATATTATAAATATAATTGTGACTTTGGTTCTTTATTTCGCTTTCACCCCTTAAGACTGCGCCAAGCGTAAGACACGGTTGGACTGAATGACAGAGCTCGATATTCAAATCGGTGCGCGGCCTCCATAGTAAAATTGTATGGAGGATTTGAAGTGCTTTTTTGATTAATATGTATCTTTGTTGTCAATCAGTAACTTAAATATTTGGGACGGACAAATTTTAATATACCTATTTATGTTTCGTTTAAGCTGTAAAATAGGATAGATTTCTACTATTATAATCTAAAAATCACGTAACACAGCATATGTTTTTGCATCTTTCGGCCAAATTTACGTAATTTTGTAGGCGAAAATATCAATTATTTTAAGTTTTTTACACGGAGTAATTGTAAACATATTTATTGTTATGATAAATGTATATTTTATATTTGTATTAAACCAAAAGTGTTGATTTTATCAACTTAACTGTGATCGCCTGTTTTGGCACATTTCACTCGGCGCAGTCTTAACTACTCGACCGATCATCATGAAATTTCGCATACACGTTATTAGGGGTACAAAAAGGGTGTAACGTAGTTCTTTCTTTCTTGTCGACCAGAGAAGTCAAGGTACCGGAGATAAAGTAAACACTATAATTCGAAATTACACGATCTTTAATACGAGTTTTACACAATTGGCAAAAGTACGCGAATTCAATTTCTACACAATATAAGTAACAGGGCGTGGTTCTAATTACAAAGGCTTCGGTGCACAGTGAAACACTTAATTTAGGAAGCGTCGGCCGGCGAAAGAAGGGCGATCATTTTTTTTTTGTGTGTATTAGTTGTTGGCCTCAGATGGCCTTGACAACTTTACGCGGACTATGGGTGAGTGCAGAAGGCTCCCAACCCGTGAAGGGCGATCTAAGTATGGCCGTGTTTTTATTTGCGGCCGCGGGAGGAATAGCCGCTCCCACTCCACCGCGAGCGCAGCCACTGAGGCACGCACGGTCCGCGTGACAAGGGATATCAAAATCTAGCTACTTAAGAAGGACATATATAGTGACTAAAATGCACAACATTTTAAGCTGTCACAGTATACGTAGTATCGGTTTAATACTCGTTTGCCTGCTTTTCCGAGGATATAGGTGTGATACTATGTATTTTTATATTTTATTTTATATTTTATATTTTCAAGGACGGCAAGCGAACAGCTGCAGTACAAGCGCAAGCGCAATTGGCTGCTTTGGGAACGACACTCGTGATATCCTACGTGTCCGGCGGCATTACTGGTACGTACTAATTACCTAGACAGGCTAGAACTATCACGGTGGCGCAGCGATAGTGTATAATACGACAGCTGTGCGTAAGGTTTCGGGTTCAAATCGGACGAGCCAACAAAATGTCATTGAGTTTTTCTATCAAGAAATTCTCAGAGTAGCAGTTTGAAGTTAGGTAGATGTTGCATACCCCCGTGCTTCTTTTACGTCTGATATCTTTCCAGCCGTGTCGGATTACTGACTCATCAGGTTATGAGAGTTAAGGAACAGGGAGTGCACTTGTGTTTGTGCACACACTTGTTAGTGTAATATCTCCTGCGCAGATGGTTAATCTCTGTTAAAATTGGCCGTCTTGACTGAAATTCGGTCTGGAGGACATTATTATCTAGACTTACTTAATACTTTGTTGCATTACACATTGATGTCTTAGATAGCGGCGCTTAATATTTGGTATCATTGTGAAACCTATTGGGCACAGCGATACGACAATAAATCAAGGGATTTTTTTAAATTATTACCATAATATTATCCATATATTGACGGCAGGGATGACAAATTCCTGAGTTGCGGGGGACTTTGCAAACATTTAAGACTGCGCCGAGCGTAAGACGCGTTTGACTGAATGACAGAGCTCGATATTCAAATCGGCGCGCGACCGCCATAGTAAAATTGCATGGAAGATTTGAAGTAGTTTTTTGATAAATATGTATCTTTATTGTCAACCAGTAACATAAATATTTGAGACGGACAAATTGTAATATAACTATTTATGTTTTGTTTAAGCTGTAAAATAGGAAATATTTCTACTGTTATAATCTAAAAATCACGTAACACGGGCTTACGTTTTTGCATTTTTCTTGCAAGTTTACGTAATTTTGTAGGCGAAAATATTAATTATTTTAAGTTTTTTACACGGAGTAATTGTAAACACATTCATTGTTATGGTAAATGTATATTTTATATTTGTATTAAACAAAAAGTGTTGATTTTATCAACTTAACTGGGACCGCCTGTTTTGGCACATTCCGCTCGGCGCAGTCTTAAGGAACGGCAAACCCTTGAAACAACCATTTGCGGATCAAATTTTTTTATTATCTCGTGAGGTTCTCGAACTCTCAACACTCGATGGAGTGGCAGTGGCGAGGCAACCGTCTAAACCACTACAACATCCTAGCTGACAAACAATATAATATGTAAATGTCAAACAATATATATACATAATTTAAAAAAAAAATATAGTGCTGAAGCCGATAGTATTCATTGTTTCATAGCATAATTGTTCCCTATATTTACTTATCAAAATCTTATCCTTGGTGATAGTTGGCTATTAATGTAACCTACTGATGAAATCATAAGCCTTTAATCATTGACTGCACGGATGGCGAAGGGATTTAAGTAGTCATCTCGCTACTGCCACTGTGCCAGGTGTCGTGGATTCGAATCCATCGAAAAAAAAATTGTGTGATCCACAAATGGTTGTTCTGAGTCTGGATGTTCCTTGTGTCCGTTGTTTGAATGTTAGTAAAGTCCCCCGCGATTCAGGAATTATTACTAAGGCGGGAGGTAACTTAAAAAAAACTTTGTCTCAGTGGGGAGACTAACAGACTACAATGCAGAAGGTCTCGGGTTCGAACCCACGTCGCGCACCTCTGACTTTCGGAAGTTATATGACTTTTCGAAATTATATGCGTATTGATTGACAATTATCGCCTGCTCCGTGCCCCGGAGAGCACATTAAGCCGTCGGTCCCGGCTGCCATGAACATCTATGACTGTCGTTATTGGGAAGTCAGTGTCCTATAATATCCTGACACTGGTCTAGCCTTAGAGTATCGTTAGCCTTCGGGTTGCGGAGGTCAGGTGGCAGTCGCTCCGTGTAAAAACTGATATCCAGTCAAATCCGGTTAGACTAGAAAAGCCGACCCAAGTGACTTGGAAATAATAAAGGCTAGGGAGAAGAAGATGATATGAGGATATTATAAGTGAATGTAAGCGTAAGACTATGTAGTCTTATGCCTACAAGATTAGGTAGACAGATATGTATTAAACACCCACATTCCGCGAGTAAGGTTTTTAAGTCCCAAATGATAAGGGCGGCCTCGATGGCGTAGTGGTTAATGTAACCGACGGCCACGCCTGCGGTGGCGGCTTCGATTCCCGCACTGGCCAAACATTTTTTTGCATGGACAAGGATGTTTGTCTTGGTCTGGTTGTTTCTATGTATAATATGTATGTATTTACAAAAAAAAAGTATATACGTATGTTTATCCATTGTCTAGTACCCATAGTACAAGCTCTGCTTAGTTTGGGCTAGATGGTGCTATGTGTATGTGATAGAATATTATTATTATTATTATATTAAGAGAGAGCCTATTCCTGTTGCCCAAGCACAGGTATGAACTTCGTGCAGGTACTGAACATTTCTTGACTGCAACACTCAATAACAGTGGTCGACCAGGGATCGATACCTTATGCACAGCAATCAGTAAAAGATCTGTGTAAACAAAATTACTAGATTGCAGAATGACTGGGTAGGCAAAACGTCTAGGTTGCTAATTTACACATATTTATTTTAAATCATCCAGATAGGCAGAATAACTTCATCGCAAAATGACTTGATTGCATAATCCCTAGTTATGCAAAACGTTATAATTGCAAAATGTCTGGATTGTATAATGACAAGATAATTATATAATTATGTAACCGTAATATATTAACACTAGAAGGGCCGGGCTTCATACTATACCTACAAAGACCGCAGCGGTCAATTTGACGGTACTAGAGATTCAGTCAGAATACTTATGAAATTATTGCGTATATTGCATTAAAATAAAATAAAAATAATATCAATATATCTTTTTATTAATTATAAACAATTCTAGCACTTAAACTGAGTAATATTTGTAACAAGTAATAGATTTTTTAAAATCTTTTATACATTTTCCACAAACAGCTTTTTTACAGATTATGCAGTTTTCACACGTTTTATTTTTTTTACAATTACGATTAACTTGACATTGCCTCCTCTTATTGTTTGTAGTACATCGTTCACTTGTTTCTGAATTATTTTCTTGTCTTTGAGTTGCAGTTCAAGTAGATTTATTTGTCACATACTCTGCACGTAGATCGCTCACTAGTTGAAGGATAAAATCATGGCGAGAAATTGTTATTTCTGTGACTTTTAGGTATAGAATCCACGATTTTATAGCTGCTAAATCAAGTATATGGTAAAAAACGTGAACTTTACTTGCGTGCCATTTGATCGATGATGTCTACACCAAATTTTTCATTATAAAATACAATTGTCTCAGGCAGTTTTTTTTTATCAACGCTCACGTTGGGGTGCAGAGTACTCATAATAATAACATTTTTCCTGTTTTTCCTTGATACACAGTAAGGGTTGTATTGGTCTCAGTATTTCTTAGTCTCTGAGCGAATTTACAATAATACTTCGGAGTTTTCTGATGAAGAAATGACCTGTTCCGGCTGAAATTCTGCGTCACGGGTTTTACAAACACTGTCTGATAAATCGTCACCACTTTCATCACCTGATACATCTAGTTGTATATCGCAATATCGCAACAGTTCTTGTTCTATTTGAAACTACTGAGACGGCGACTCATTTTTTTATAATAAATTACGACTGCTCACTAAACGAAACCAATGTCTATTAACTGTAATGTAAACAAGCTAGACAGTGACAACTTACTCAAAATTCAACATAAGTAAAAACAAAAGTACCTTCATTAGTTTGAAGAAATCGTCGTTGACTATTCTTATCGCTGCCTTTATATGCCGTCACATTGACGGTGTGTGGTCTTAGTACGTATTTGTAAAGGAATCTCATATACAACATATAGTTGTTTTTTTTTTTATCTAGATTTAGCCTAACAATAGCAAATTAGGAAAAGTCATAAAATATGAAAAGAAACATAAACATAGTTTGTAAAATATTTAAGAATGAAATCACCGAGCGGTCAAATTGACGGCCTTGGTCTTCCTAGTGTTAAGGATGGTTATTAAATAATAAAATAATAATGGTTAATGTCTCGCCACCATATAAAGAGGCTCAAGTTAAAAGGGTTACTCTTTCTGCGTGACCTGGATCGAGACCTTGATGCAGAAGGCTTTCTGTTTAACGCGGCAGGCATCGTTAGGAGAGGAACCTCTTTCTCTCTAAACACCTACTAACCAACGGTAAATTGGACCCCGTTCCCGATAGATCTTTTACTTTTAAAATAAGGGTTTTAAAGACGAAAATGTAATGACGATTCAAAAAAAAATACGGAATATAATAATATTATCAGTCCTGTATTAAACTTTCCCTATGCTGGACACGGCTCTGCTTTTCTCAGTGTGAGATGGCTGGACTATGCCATCACGCTGGCCCAGTGCATGTTGGCAGACTTCACATATCTTCTAGAACATTATGTAGAACTCTCAGACATGCAGGTTCCCCCAAAATATTTTCCTTCCCCGTTAAAGCAAGCGATAATTAACTATTTAATACGCATAACTTCGAAAAGTTAGAGATGCGTGCCTTGGGATCGAACTCGAGACCTCTGCGTGCCAGAGCAACGGTCTGCCACTAGGCTAATAGAACTAATAAGTTAGGGTTACCACTTTATAGGTGTTTTTTAATCCCTGGTGGTCCTTATCGCTATCAAGCCATTTTGTTTAAACAGACTCTATGATACTAAGAATTATGCCTATACATTCTGCAACCCAGACTTTGTGCAACTAAGATGTTTTATCTACATAGTCATTCTGCAATCTAGACTTTTTGAAACTTAGACGTTTTGTCTACACGGACATTCTGCAATATAGTCATTTTGTTTATTCAGACCATTTGACCCTAACTTATCCAGAGGAGTTCGATATTGTCAACATTATTCTAATGCAATAGTTGTTGTGGGCATTCCGAGGGTGCGTAGCGAGTTCCTTTCTTCCCAATAACTTTATAACAATGGACTTCCACTAAGTAACACCTACTTCGATTCAATATAAATAATACACTGACCTTGAAAGCAGTTGCCCGTTCAGCGACTGATTCTGAAAAAGAATGTGGACTACTGCGACCAGAAAAATCAATCTATACTTAGTCTATTGCCATCTGGCATAGATTTGCCCCGGTAAATGGCAACAGCTACTCAGCCATTGCCATCTACATGCACTCACATGTGAGTGTAATTAACTCCTTACTCTTAAAGGATATCCTTTGGGAGATTATGTGACACCGTTGGACTGCAACGCAGACATCTCGAGTTCGAGCCCAAGATGCGCATCTCTGACATTTCGAAGATATATATGCGTATTAAATAGTTAATTATCGCTTGCTTTAACGGTGAAGGGAAACATCGCGAGGAAACCTGCCTGTTTAACAGTTTCCCATAATGTTCTCGAAGATATGAGAAGTCTGCCAACCCGCACTAGGCCACCGTGGTGGACTATGGCCTAACCCTTCTCACACTGAGAAAAGGCCCGTGCAGCAGTGGAACAGTTTAATACAGGGCTGATATTATTATTATGTATCTATCTGTACATACAGAATAAGACAATACTCGGTTATAACTGGAATAAATTTGCTGTGCTTACTCATGAATGTATGTAACTTAACGAAAGTCATAAATATGCCGTTGTCTAGTTAAATTGTATTCCCGTCTCATTGTGTCCTTGCTAATGTAGCTATTCAGGAACCCTTATAAACTATTATTAAGTAAACATACATTTATTTGGACGTAGGGTTTCCGACCCAAGAGAATACTTGTAGTCCTATATAGGAATTGTGATTTAGGTATTAATGGTACGGATGTTTTTGTATGTTATTAGTATTTGTCGTTGCCTTGTTAATTATATATCTAGAATTTTGAAAGTTCGAAGTTTCAGTGATATTCTAGACGGATATCGGATAATAATATATAGCTCAACATTCACCCAAGACAGAATGTCCTTGACTCGCGCAGCAATACACAGTCGTCCGTGGTGCCGCCTTTACTGCTAAGTTCGGTATACGCGTCAAGTTAACGTGGATCCAGTAAGATCCACGTTGCACGTTCCATAACAACACCCATAGGTACATAGTAGTCCGCTCTTATTGGTAAACGGAAAAACTCCTAACTTTTTAGAATGTATACTAGATACCTTCTAAAGGGTTAGGAGCTTTTTTTACTCACCCATAGTCCGCGTATAGTTCAACAACTTTCAAAGACACAAAATTACTCGACTGCCTGGTTGATCTCGTAGCATACTTCGCGCTTATGGCAAACTGTATGTACGCATATTATGTTTGTGTCAGAGTGTGTGACTGCGAACTGTTACATCCCTATTTATTTTATTTATTTATTTGCGCCAATTGACGTCAATGCAATTTTGAAAATCATCAATGATTGCATTACAAATATCCGAATATTTTCTATACCAACTGCTCCCTAGCTACGGAACCGGTTCTTGCCTGCCGGCTGGTTTTCAGTAGAACTAGAACTTAACAATAACTCCGGGTCTACTCTGCCCTTTACTAGGGCTGTCGCGCTATACAAATAATGATAATAAATTATAATCCAAGTAAAGTCGAGTGTAGTGTATAGGTGAAAACTCTGTCTGTTTCGTGTTGTGTAAAATATTCAGAAAATAAACAGTCCTAAATATTTAACACTGTGATTTTTTTATAATTGCTCCTCGATCAAGCAGTACGTTTTGTCGTGTTATATTCAGCTTAACGTTTCAATGTAATTTTGTCAATACTCTAAAATTTTAAATGAGAAGGCAGTATTGATAATAGTGGTATCTGATAGCTTGTTCTTATGATGAAACTGTTCAAGATAGAGTTTTAATCTAGTCTCAATGTCCTAAATGCTACAAATAGTGTTCTACTTATTGAAAATAAACGTCAATCGTAAACATGATTTGCATTTCAATTCATATATAACGTTTTTTTAGACTAAAATCGGAACTCTATTTCAAACAGGTTTCGAGAATTTGTCTCTAATTGTTGTTTCATAACATTTACGTAAGCAGTAATCATGAAAACCTAAAACGGATTTGAGATTACACGATGAATTCAAAGTAAAACGCTATATTCTAAATAATAATAGGTACTTAATTATTATTCCGTCGTTCATTTCGGAAGGTTCTTAATTCGATTTTATCATTAGGAATTGCAATTGTAGCAGTATTAGGTAATTATAAGTTGATATTGCCGATTTTGAATCTAGCCAAACCTGAGGTAGCTCGAGCGTTGCTAGAAATTGATATCTGAATAGATTAGGCTTCTGAATTATCTATTAATAAACCTGTTTGGTATACGATCCCTTATCACGTTGACTTGTGTATAATTTGACAAATAGCTTTGTGTCTGTCTATAATTGATTGACTGCGCATGTGGTCTCGGGTTTTCGATTATCGGGTAAGTCATAGCATAATCGGATTCTCTAAATAGTAACACCGAGAAAGCAATTATGTTTGGTAAACAAAAATAACAAAAGCAGCGATAACCTAGTAGGAATCCGTTAGACTGCCACGCAGATGTCTCGAGTTCGATACCAAGGCGCGCATCTCTGACTTTTCGAAGTTCGCATCTCTGACTTTTCGAAGTTATGTGCGTATTAAATAGTTAATTATCGCTTGCTTTAACGGTGAAGGAAAACATCGTGAGGAAACTTGCATGTCTGAGAGTTTTCCATAATGTTCTTGAAAATATGTGAAGTCCGCCTACGGCCTAACCCTTCTTACACTGAGAAGAGGCCCGTGCCCAGCAGTGGGACAGTGTAATACAGGGCTGATATTATTATTATATAAACGGCTTTGGCCTACCATTTTAGGGATACAAGCGTATGACTATATATGTATATAGGTATGTATAAGATTGTATAACTGATTCCTTTATAAAAGATCTGACAATATCAAATTAAACATTTATTGGCATGACCAACTTGTTCAATGAAAAATTCTGGCTATACATCAATCTTAATCTTGGCATACTTATAAGTATGCCAAGTATTTACAAGTAAGTGGCATAAGTATGTTAAAGATCGGTACCCGCGCCTGCATTTTGTCCATTTGTTTTTGTACGTGGAGCTGCATCTATCAAGCCACCTTTTAATGCCTTTGGACTGTCAGATAGCATTCGATCTTTATGTGTTTCTTCTAGTGTATTATGTCTGTAATATTGTCTTCTGTTTACGCGAATGTTATTTATTGAAATTAAACTCATTTATCCGGATTTTATCGCGTTGTTGACCATGGCTGCTGAAAAGCAACCGAAACTTCGGGGAAAGTGTAAACTTAAATATAAAAAGTTTTAATAATTTTATAAGCTTTAAAATTAGTAAAATTCAATATTAGTGTTAAATAAACAACGCGATAAAATCCGTATAAATGAGTTTAATTTCAATGTCTCATGTCTGCTTGATTGTGACAATTTTATAGTGCTTTTGCCAGTCCGTTACTATATCAAATCATTTTTATGTTTAAGTTTTACACTGATCTTTGACTTAGGCCACGAAGTTTATTAAAGGTACTAGTAGTGCTCCTTTGCTTTAGCAAGCCCGGAGTAGTAGGTATGTACAGACTTAATAACTTGTGAGATTAATCAACAGTCTTCCAATCGTTTTAAAATGTCGATCACTTGCTAGTATACAAAACAAAAATTGACACGCATAAACTTAATACATGTATTTTTTTTTAAACCGGGCTTTCTTTTTGTCTGTTGTTTAAATGTTTGTAAAGACTCCGCAACTCACCATTTCGTTCCTAGAGAATGAGTTGTCTTTTCTCAAAACTTGTAATAAAAATATCTTACTATATTTAAAAAATAACGCAGCCAGAACCACGGTATAATACATATTGTGTTTGGAATGTAATAAGTCTCGTTTGGCTCTCGAAAGGTCTTATTACGTAAAACAATTTGATTACAGAAATAGGTTTGATTAAAATCCGTGAGCCGGAATGTGGAAATGCATCGATATTCCTATCGTTCTAAGTTCGTTTCGAATTCTATTTTGGGACTACCATAATTGTATGGGTCTGTTACATACAAGTATTCGCCAATACGAACGATATCGCCTCGGGTTTTAGGGGTAAATTACAAATTTTACCCTCCCTTCACCAAATGTGTTCAATTTAATAATTGTGTGTTTCGTAATTTTGGTAACGGCTGGGTATGGACTGAAAATAGTTTGGGTTTCTGCTAAAGCGGTGACCATATTAATTATGTGTGCTATGTTAAATGCAGTATATAAGTGGTACTACTTTTCTATCTTTTATAACAGTATTTACCGTAGAATAGATCAAATCTCATAGGCCTGCGTGAATGGCATAACGGTTTAACAGATAGCCTTGCTACTACGACGGGTATTGTGCGTTCTACCCACCCGGGACAAAAAATTGTGTGTTCCACAAATTATTGTTCCAAGCCTGGTTGTTCTCTGTATTCGTTGATTGTGTGATTGTTGTTTCTCGCGATACAGGCATCATCCCTAGTGCAACAGTATTCCTAATTAGTTAAACTACTAGGCCATCCACTTAATCATTTTTACTTAATCCAACAAATTTTGCTGAATCATTATAAAATATGTTTAATTTCACAGGTTTGATCGTGAAACTTCCTCTGTTTATGCCCCTGGAGGAATCAAAGAGATACGACGATGAAGTCAACTGGGAACTGCCCTAACTTCACATAGCAGTGACGTCATTATTCTAACAGCCTCAACTTTTAAATCCCATTCCTATATGTCACGTTAACGAAATTTTCGGTAGAGCAAGAAAAATATGCGATGTTAGCATTATTGTTCAAACAAAATCTTAGACTGTTGTAATCCAACTTTAAAATTTGACAAGACTGCTTTGAATGTAAGCTGCTAGAGGGAGAGAGGTATTGTAGTCATGAATAAGATGTAAGAAACATTAGTTATGCTATTCGTAATTTTAATTTTAGTTCTTTGAAGGTCGACTTTTCAATCATTAGATAAATGTTATCAGGAAAGTAATTTTACTGTCTTGACATAATAAAACTGGCTCTCTGTAAATAATATTTTTTAAAAATAGGTGTTCACCAAAGCTTTTTTTAAACAATATTATTATGGTCAGATATATTTTAAGATTTGGAGCTTTATCTATCTGATTATTGCAATGTTTTCTAAGAGACGACATTCACTAATGAAAATTTACAGATTTCCTGCACAATAACAGTCAAAAGCTAGAAGGTAACGCAAGCTACATGCGCAAGCCACTCTCACTGGTTTCATGCGCGAGTAAATCATAGCAATTACTTGCGCGGGTTATATGCGCGAGTAAATCATAGCAATTACTTGCACGGGTTATATGCGCAAGTAAACCTTGCGCATGTAACGAGTGATTTACTTCGTACACGACAACCAATGATTGAAATATCGACCGTAAGTCATGTTATTTTATATTGATATTATGTAAGCTTATTAACACGAATTATTTTAAAGAAAATAATATTAATATGTTTTTAGTATATAAAAAAACGTAACGTGTTAAAGCGAAATAAAAATATTAATGCTTAATTTCTTAATATCTTAGAAAAATGTTTGCCATTTTTTTATATCGTGGTCTAGAAAATGTCCTTCTTTTTGTTGTTACACTTCGCCCATCTAAAGACAATGTAATTATGTAACCGACCAAGAAATGCATATCTTATTAGCAAGGCTTATTCGTATTTCTATATAACGTAAGTCCTTAATAAACTCTTAAAAAATAAAAGGCTTTTATTAAAGTAAATCTAGTAACTCAAATCTAGCAAAGTGGAGAGGTTATGTCGGGTACACCCAGAAAAGGATGAAACGACCCGGGTACTACCGACTTAACCTACCACAGTGTGCCAACTCGTATAGTGGGTTGCTGGATACTCCATCAGCGACCCATCCAGCAGTGTCCAATGCAAGCAAAAAATTCCTGCGGACGACTACTCCTGGGCGACACCCCGGTACTACACAGAACGTCGCTCCGCCTCAATGGCTGGTGGACGGGAGATACTCGTTCTCCAGCCTGCGACCATCAGGCGCGCAAATGCGAGTTTGCGACACTCGTATAACCGGCGGTGGCTCGAACTTATCCGCTCCACCGTCTCCTTCCACGAGATAACGTCTTCGCAAAAGGATGCGACTGCTACCCACTTCTTCCCGCAGTCGACCATAGCTTTGATGACGGCCGGCAGCGAGAGGTCAATATCCATAACGTCTACGACACTCGTATATACACATGGCGCTGCACCGCTCAGGCAGGACATGCCTTGAGCGTGTGCTGCGCCTTGCCTTCAACACATTCGCAGTGGTGGCAGACGAGACACGGGTCCTACCTAACAACCTTGAATAGGTTAAAGCAGTGACAGCGCCTGCACCAGTCGGAAGGAAAGTGTCCCGTGCTGCCGCCCTGCCCATCGCTCCAACACCGGCTGGAGGGCCCCAATGATTTCGAAACCGGCTAAAGGAACAAACAGTCACGCTTTCGATTTTAAAAATACGGTTAGCTCGGCTTTGTGTACCAGTTACCACCTCCGGGAGAGGAAGAGTAACTACCATCACCTAGTTTGCCTGTATACATTGAAATAAAACTGTATTATAATGAAGTTTAAAGTCCATGTAAACAAAATCCTAATTATTTAAATAACTAATTCTCATAACATCCAATTCTATAAATGAATAATCAAT
Source organism: Catocala nupta (assembly GCA_963675205.1). Taxonomy (NCBI): domain Eukaryota; kingdom Metazoa; phylum Arthropoda; class Insecta; order Lepidoptera; family Erebidae; genus Catocala; species Catocala nupta. The sequence continues at coordinate 27,682,527 of OY776091.1, read as the reverse complement.
TTGCAATTACTGGCGATAAAATCTGTAATTTATCGGGGTTCAAACACAAATAGGTATTTAAAATGTGTCATTTCAACAAACCGTATCAATTAGTCCGATTTTGACTGAAATTAGAATTCTCGGAATAGTTAATTTATAGAATTATCCGTTTTGGGAAACTTATTTGAAGAATAAGGATTTCATATAATTACCTTTTTGCCGATTAGCTAAAGCATTACGTGAATTAGTCCGTTATACAATATCATAATCTTAATTATCACTATCACTAAATATTATAAAACAAAGACCCCCGCCGAGTCTGTCTGTCTGTTCGCGATGAATTCAAAAACTATTGAACAGATTTTTATGCGATTTTCACCAATAGACAGAGTAGGTAATTCATCAGGAAGGTTTAGGTGTATAATTTGTTAAGGTTTTGTACTACCCGTACGAAGCCGAGTTGGGTCGCTAGTAATATTGTAAATGCGAATGTGAGTTTGCTTGTTTGATTGCCATGCTTTCACGCCTTAACTACTCGACCGATCATCATGATATTGCGCCTACACGTTTTCAGGGGAACAGAAAGGACATAAGTTATCTTTCATTCAGAAAAAATACAGTTACTAATCTGACCTAATCTGCATTTACGTAAGCCAAGCTGCCTTTGTTCTTTTCTGAATCCGTGACAACGTGTATGCAAAATTTTATGATGATTGGTTGAGTACTCAAACTCACAATTACATTTATAATATACAGACGTTGTCCTGTTCTGGCGAAAAAAAACAAATCTAAGCCATCCTCGAATCCACTTGAACACACACAAAAAAATTCATTCATATCGGTCCAGCCGTTTAGGAGGAATTCACTGTCAACACACGTACAGAATATATTGGGCCTACACAAATTAATTGAATGGAACCTTACACTGCCAAACATATTATATATAAACAATTTCTATATCCCAGTATTGCAGGATTCAGTTTCCCTATGAGATGTTTTAATTAACAACTACGGTGAGCATAGAGGTTTTCCAAACCAAAATATCTTAATCAAACCATAGTATTACATAACGGGGTCAAATAATATTCCGCTTTTACTAATTGGTGTCGTATTTCCCGCGATATTCACTCCGTTACATGTTAGAGTGGTTGTTACAAGGTTCAGTAAATCTGGACTTATATGGCTAGTTATTTATAAACGTATGGGCTTTAGCAGATTTTTGGACTATCTGTCATTGATATTTGTTATCTTTCGTCCAGAAAAAAGTACTGCTCCGTTGTAAACGAAGCTGCAGGCAAAAGTATAATATTATATCAATTATTTTAGAGATCATTTATATATTTAGCATACACAGCAAATCATAGGATAAAAAACGGATTCGTGAGTTTTCATGTTAATTTAATAAATCATTTATTATTTTTCTAATGTACATGTTCGTACGAATTCCGGGGTGCCTTCGATCACCGCAGGGCACATTATTTTATAGAAAATCCATGTTGTGAAAGGCCCATAAAAATAATACATACTTTTAAAATACATTTTAATATATATTTCCTTGTTATGGGCAAATAAGAGGTGAACCAATTAAGACAAAACATGATTTAATTTAAAATGACATTCATTTATTTTGATTAATTGTGTTGTCAATACTAATTATTGCCGGCATCTTTACCCATGTAAAGGAAATCCAGATTCCATGTTTTGTATCTTCTTTTTTACACAGTAAAACGATTAAAACGATGTCTTAAATTTTATCCAAATTCTTTTAGCAGGTTCCAAGTGATTGTGTTACAAACATCTCCAAACATTCGCATATAAAATAATAGAAGAATGAAAATTATGACTTACCAATCTGCTGTTAGACCTTCGATAAAAGCCCTAGTCCTTCATGATTCATGCCCAGCGGTGAGACGCTTTATAAATAGCTCTGTAATGTTTATTTCATTAACCTGATGGTCATTTTTGTACTGTCTACAGATGCTTTAAATTGATGCATCATCCGTGCAATTACTTCGTTGTGTAAAAAAAGCCCGTTTCTTATTCACACTCGTGTGCTCACTTACAACTAAAGTCGTTAAACAGAACGCCTAAGAATTTTATGAACTTTATATGAATGCCTGATAATTTAATTTATTTATTTTAAAAGACAAAGTATAATGACTACACATTTCTGTTTCAACAAAACTAATTTGGGCAACACGATTTAATGTGACATCGAGCTGTACCAAGTCTCTACTTGTATTAATTAATATTTATTATATATGTTTTCCCTTCTATGTATAATTTGTATGTGAAAGCTTTCGTGTTTTTTAGAAATAAAAATATGCTTTCTTTCTTTCTTACTTTCTTTCTTTCTTACTTGTGGTATACTATATCTATAAGAGATTGCACACGGGAAACTGTTTGTTTTGTTTGAAGAAATGCATTTACCACGCGTGATTTACAGTTGTTAATGTCACACTTCGTACCTATTATAATTGAGGGGAGAATATGTCTTGCAATACTTTACTTTTTCTAGACAACTCGCACGAAGAGCAGTTCTTGTATCACAGGGTACTTCACAATCATTCAAACAACGGACACAAAGATCACCCAGACTTCGAACAATAATTTATGGGCACACATTGTCCCGTGTTGGATTTGAATCCGCAACACTCGGCGCAGTGGCGGTGGGTTACCACTTAAACAACTGCGCCATTCGTGCAGTCAAATCACGGCTATAAGTATTTTTGCTTTAAGAAACGCATCTACTATGAGTGTTCTGATGTCACAATTCGTTGTGTTTCCACAAGTGTGGAGGCACCTTTAGAAGTCGTCGTTAAATCGTCTATCGTTTATATCAATCTAATTCCATAAAATTAGATTTGCTTTCCCTGAAAACATTATTTGTGGTATGTAAATGAACTGTTTCAAGTTAATTAGTCAATCTACATTAATTATATTACTATCGATGAAGGTAGCTTGTGATATAGGATAATATAATAATATAATATTCTATCACATACACACAACACCATCTAGCTCAAAATAAGCACAGCTTGTACTATGAGTACTAGACTATGGATGAACATACATATATACCGTTTTTTTTATAAATACTTACATATTATACATAGAAAAACTCAGACCAAAACAAATATATTGACATTTGTGTGCATGAACATGGGTTCATCCACACAAATCTTTGACTTGTGCGAGAATCGAACTCGCGACCTCTGGCGTGGCAGTCGGTTACACTAACCACTACTCCATCGAGGCCGCCAGATGATTGTTTTAATACGAGGTTGAGCAAACCTTGCTGCGACCGGTGTTCTGATGGGTGACCAATATAATGATAAGTGAATGACAAAGCAAGTATAAAGCGCTATAAGCCCCAATACAAAAAATTAAAAACAATTTAATAAAAAGCGGCCCCGTATCTTGTCAACCTATAATTATTCATTTAATGTTGAAATCTCAGCCAAACTGAGGCAATTTTTAGTCTTACAGGTAGTACTTAATTAATTTTACATACCTAAATAGTGTATATCATAAATCAAGCACAAAAATATTATAACTATTTAATATTATTTTTCAATTAATTTGCCTATCGACGTCTGGCGTTTAGAAACAATGTTTTTATAATCACGTCTCGATATGGTTGAGGTAAAGCAGCGAGGGCCAAGTGGGAGACCGTTGGACTGCTAAGCAGAGGTCTCATGATCGATGCCAGGGCACGCAACTTCGACTTTTAGAAGTTATGTGCGTATTAAATAGTTAATTATCGCTCGCTTTAACGGTGAAGGAAAACATTATGAGGAAGGAGTTCTACATAATGTTATCTACATACATACATAAATTCGCGCCTGTTTTCCAGAGGGGTAGGCAGAGACTACGGATTTCCATTTGCTACGATCCTGACACACTTCTCTGGCTTCATTCACTTTCATAACATTCCTCATACACGCTCGCCGGTTTAAGGTGCTCTTAACCTCTTAATAATGTTATCTAAGATATGTAAAGTCTGCCAATCCGCATAGGGCCAGCGTGGTAGACTGTGGTCTGACCCTTTCCACATTGAGAAGAGGCCCGTGCCCAGCAATGGGAATGTTTAATATAGGGTTGATATTATTATATATTATTATCATATGGTTGAGCTGATGACTTTAAAGGCATGGTATAAATGAAATCTTGATAACAGTTAATTTATTAACAATATCTATTAATCGAATCATGAACACGTACGTGATCAACTAATTTCGATACACCGATGCACTGATAAAATATTTATTTTGTATTCAATCAATCAATAATTTTGTGCGTTTGGATGTTGTTAACTCAATCAAAACCGTTGAACCAATTCGGATCAAACTTCAAACACAAATAAATCATTATCTGGATTGACATATAATATTTATCCCGGTATGCATTCCCGTGGGATTGAAGTGGATGAAACTGTGGGCTTATGCCAATGCATAATGCAATGTGCATAAAGTCAATGTGAATTTGTTTGATATGCTTTCATGCCTTAACTGCGCGACCGATAATCATGAAATTTAAAATGCATGTTGTCAGAGGTAAAAGAAAACAAAGAGTCTCCCAAAATAAATTAGGTACTGTTTCCGAGGGTTAGAAAATGGACATAACCTACATTTACACGAGCAAAGCCGCTGGCAAAATCTAGTATTTCATAGCCATCCTGTGGGAATCAGCTAGTATTTCATAAATAATGTCCTCCGGAACGAATTTTTCGGTCACGGTGGCCAGTCTTAACGGTGACTGGCTATCTGCGCAGGAGATATTATAGTGCACAAGTGTGTGCGCAAACACAAGTGCATTCTCTGTTCCCTAACTCTAATGCTCCTATGGGACGGTAAACCAACACGACTGAAGAGAGATCAGGCGCAGGACCAACGGCTTAACGTGCTTTCTGAGGCACGGGGGTGTTTAACACCGCCAACTTCCTAACTCCTGGCTGCTGTTGAATTTTCTTAACAGAAAAACTCAACTTTTTATGGTCCGACACGGAATTCGAACTCGGGACCTAATGCACAGCAGTCGCATTCACGACCGCTGCACCACGGAGGCAATTTCTTTCATATATACACAATTACTAACATAACTAATAAATAACAAAGTACTGGTATTTCAATTTAGTTATGTATTAATAAACAATGGGACTTTAGCTGCAGTTTCTTATAAGTACTCCGTATTCTCATAAATTTTGCTACGCTGCCGCTTCTGGCAGTTTCACTGGAATTTCATATATTTGAGTTATTGTCAGCTGCTATTTAAGACGTCAACCACTGTGTTACGACATAAATAAGTTTTTTTACTATAGAAACCATTGTGTCTCCAGCGACAGTTTTTAGAACTATTTATTCTAAAAAAGAAACATGCGGGCAGTCTTTGGGGACTGCCGATAGAAGTGAAAACTAAGTAACTAGCGTGCGGTAACGATGACGCGAGTTTCACGCTTTTTGTTCACCCAAAAAGTACACATATATACACAGTTTACATATAGCTCATGGAAAGCGTTCGGTGACGATGACGCGAGTTCCATGATTATTGTTAAGCCAAAAAGTGCTCAACGCGCCTAAAGAAGTTTTCACTTCAAAAATAATGAATGCAATTAATTTGCTGGAGCTAATCACTCATCCGTTGTTGCAGATTGACAAACACTTTTTTAACCAATAAATACCTTAATTATTTAAAATTAGTTAACTCTTTACAAACATTTAAAGACTGAACGCAAAGAACATTCAGACTCAAAACAACAATACGTGGGTTACACAAAATTTTGTCACGTGTGGTATTCGAACACATAACACTCAGCGCAGTGCCGTGGCGACCACTTAAGCCATTACGCCATTCGTGGAGTCACGCATGCAGTCTCTATAGCAGCGATAGCTCAGTGGGAAGACCAACAGACTGCAATGTAGAGGGTCTCGGGTTCGAACCACGCCGCGCACCTTAGCCTTTCAGCAGTTATTTGACTTTTCGAAATTATGTGCGTATTGATTGACAATTATCACCTACTCCGTGCCTCGGAGAGCACGTTAAGCCGTCGGTCCCGGCTGCCATGAACATCTATGGCAGTCGTTATTGGGAAAGTCAGTACCCTTTAATATCCCGACACTGGTATCTATATATCTATATATCTAGCCTTAGGGTATCGTTAGCCTTTAGGTTGCGGAGATCAGGTGGCAGCCGCTGTAAAAACTAATATCCAGTCAAATTCGGTTAGATTAGAAACAGCCGACACCGAGTGACTTGGGAATAATAAAGGCTAAGGAGAAGAAGAATTAGTGAACCTAAGCTTGAATCTACTATTTAGGTTCAAGCTTATCTGACTCATTCGAAATTACTATCAATAGGCTTTAATAAAATGTGGATGTAATTTACCTCTGCCTAAACCTTTGGTGATATTCACGCCTTAATTACCCGACCCATCATCATGAAATTCCGCATACACTTTGTCAAGGGTACAGAAAAAGAGGTACAATTCATAAGAAAAATTACTGTCACTAACTTGACCTAACCTAACAAGCAAAGCTAGGGGCAAAGTCTAGTCCACCTATATTTCACTTAATTAGGTTGCCGAAAGAAATATAATAATCCACTTGAACACACACAAAAAAATTCATTCAAATCGGTGCAGCCGTTTAGGAGGAATTCACTGTCAACACACGTACAGAATATATTGGGCCTACACAAATTAATTGAATGGAACCTTACACTGCCAAACATATTATATATAAACAATTTCTATATCCCAGTATTGCAGGATTCAATTTCCCTATGAGATGTTTTAATTAACAACTACGGTGAGCATAGAGGTTTTCCAAACCAAAATATCTTAATCAAACCATAGTATTACATAACGGGGTCAAATAATATTCCGCTTTTACTAATTGGTGTCGTATTTCCCGCGATATTCACTCCGTTACATGTTAGAGTGGTTGTTACAAGGTTCAGTAAATCTGGACTTAAACTGCTTGTTATTTATAAACGTATGGGCTTTAGCAGATTTTTGGACTGTCTGTCATTGATATTTGTTATCTTTCGTCCAGAAAAAAGTACTGCTCCGTTGTAAACGAAGCTGCAGGCAAAAGTATAATATTATATCAATTATTTTAGAGATCATTTATATATTTACCATACACAGCAAATCATAGGATAAAAAAACGGATTCGTGAGTTTTCATGTTAATTTAATAAATCATTTATTATTTTTCTAACGTACATGTTCGTTCGAATCCCGGGGTTCCTTCGATCACCGCCGAACACATTATTTTATAGAAAATCCATGTTGTGAAAGGCCCATAAAAATAATACATACTTTTAAAATACATTTTAATATATATTTCCTTGTTATGGGCAAATAAGAGGTGAACCAATTAAGACAAAACATGATTTAATTTAAAATTACATTCATTTATTTTGATTAATTGTGTTGTCAATACTAATTATTGCCGGCATCTTTACCCATGTAAAGGAAATCCAGATTCCATGTTCCGTATCTGCTTTTTTACACAGTAAACCGATTAAAACGATGTCTTAAATTTTATCCAAATTCTTTTAGCAGGTTCCAAGTGATTGTGTAACAAACATCTCCAAACATTCGCATATAAAATAATAGAGGAATGCAAATTATGACTTACCAATCTACTGTCAGACCTTCGATAAAAGCCCTAGTCCTTCATGATTCATGCCCAGCGGTGAGACACTTTATAAATAGCTCTATAACGTTTATTTTATTACCCTACTGTACCTATTTATTAGGTTACAAGGCTTACCACAATTTACCTGATGGTCATATTTGTACTGTACAGATGCCTTAAATCGATGCACCATCCGTGAAATTACTTCGTTGTGTAGAAGAAAGCCCGTTTCTTATTCACACTCGTGTGTTCACTTACAACTAAAGTCGTTAAACAGAACGCCTAAGAATTTTATGAACTTTCTATGGACGGATGTCAATCCAGTACACTAACCTCGGTTGTTATTGTGATTTTAAAAATAAAAGAAGTTATTATATGTGAACTATTTATTGACAAAAAGTTAACACTTAGTGTTTTGCTATGTGTAAAGCGTTATACAGTGCTAAAGTGAAGTAAAAAAGACAAATAAAGTGTAAATAAAAACTTAAGACTAAAACTACCTTAATCTATAAAAAGTAAACGGAATATTTACATATGCACAGGATCAGTAGGATAAAGTGGCCTAAGCTTATGTACAGTTACCCCAGTCTATTGTGTGCCGACTGGTAGTGCAGTTATACCCATTACACACCCGTAAAACACCATAAATATAAAAGTTTTAGTATCGCGCCATCTGTTGATTCTCCGAGGTGCTTCTAGCTAGATCGATCAAGCTCGTAAATACATCGTGCGATATGCCGCCTACAAAGTGTCGAGCTTGCGCGAGGTTCTTGTCGCCGCAGGAGGCCGCAAGATGTCGTTCGTGCAAAGGATTGTTTCACCGAGCTTGCGTGACCTTATCGCTTACCGGTAATATATCTCCTAATTGGTCATGTCCAGAGTGTAATAAGAAGGAAGGACAACAGAGGTCTCAGGAGGTTACAGGGAAGGATGACAGCTTTGATAGCACTAGGGATATGAGTCCGAATATGTCCAGATGGATAGGCGAGGAGATGCGCAGAATATTGAAAGAGGAACTTCGCACTGAATTCCAGAAAATGCGTGATGATTATCAGGCCGAGTTTCAGGGGTTGCGCGCAGAAATAGTTAAGTTACAAGACGACAAGGATAAGCTTATAGAAAGAGTTGGCGTACTTGAAACCCAATTGAAAATATCTTCACAGATGGCGGACGACGTAGCTCAATTGAAAAATGAAATCAACGAGCGTGACCAACAGCTTTTATGCAACGATATAGAAATCGCCAACCTCCCAGAAACGAACAACGAAAATCTGTCGCATACGGTTAAGCTAATAGCCACGAAGCTCAATGTTGTTTTGGAGGATTACGACTTAATCAGCGTGAACCGTGTCGGCGCTAGACATCTCAACGCGACGAGTGCCGCGGGACCAGTGGAGACCCGCGCGCGTACAGTAGTCGTACGGTTCGCGAGGCGGGATGTACGTAATGAGTTTATTAGATGCGCGCGGGTTCGGCGGGGAGCGGATACCTCTGAGCTCGGTATTGCTGTGCCAACAACAAGATTTTATATAAACGAAAGGCTCACGAAGATAAATCGACAGTTATTTCGGCAAGCGCGGGATACTGCCCACCAACACGGATGGCAATACATTTGGACAAAGAATGGTCGTATCCTTGCCCGTCGCAAACCTGGCGAACCTACAAGCATCATCCGTACTGAAGTGGATCTGTCACGTATCCAATAATATTTATATTATGCTTAGTTCCAAATTATTTACCCGGTATTTATTTATTTTGCATACTGTTTCAACACATATTATATCAGACAATATATTGCAGGTCCTTTCTAGTGTTATTGCATATTGCAAAGGCACTGTTGTAGACTGCCTTCATAAGTATGAGCTGCCTCTCAGTAAATATTACATAAATATTAATTTAGATTATAAAAGTATTGTTGTTACTATAAAATATTTATTTTTATACAATATTATTTATATTATTACATTATGTATTCTATTATGTCTAGCTAATTGCCTGCTACCGAAATATGAAAGGTTGTCTTTGTCACAGATGCCCGTTCCAAGAGACTGGTCTGACCCATTTCATCAATGCCGCGAAATAAAATAATTAAGTTTGGCCTACTAAATGCGGGATCATTAGCGACGAACCATGATGAATTTATTTTAGCAATGACTAATCACTCGGTAGACATTATGGCGATCAATGAGACATGGCTGCGTAGGGGAGAGGAAGGGAGAGCACCTGTGGTTCCAGGTTTTCGATTGCGACATATTGCACGTTCGGAAACGATTCGTGATGGACGCGGTGGGGGTGTCGCATTCTATATTAAAACTGGCATTACTACCCGAATAAGGTCTCACCCTCACCACCCTCTAGTTGAGCAAATGTGGATGACCTTAAACACTGCTTCAAAAAAATTATTAATCGGCACTGCATACCGGCCACCATGGCTGGACGTAAACATCTTTCTAGACGCTATCACAGACAGTATTTATGCATTATCCCCGTTCGACAACGTAATCTTATTAGGTGATTTTAATGTTAACTTGTTAGATGCTCAGAATTATAAAACTAAACAACTCACTGCATTTTTGAGTTATTGTAATCTGAGTCAATTAGTTACTACGGCTACACACTTTATTGGTGACAGTGCAACGTTAATTGATGTGATCTGTACGGACGCACAGTGCCGGAAGGTCGTTGTAGATCACATACCAGAACTCGGTCACCATTCGATTGTTGCTTGCGAACTATTTTTAAAAAAAGATAAACCTGTCAATAGGTATGTTACTTTTCGACCTTTTAAAAACATAATACTGGAGTATTTTGAATTAGATCTGAATGAGATACCGTGGGGACTAATATGCCAATTCAATGATGTAAATGAAATGGTTGATTTTTTTAACTATCACATTAATACACTTTTTGACAAACATGCACCATATAAAACTAAAGCATTTAAGGGTCCACCAACGCCCTGGATAACGGACAATATTAAATTAATGTTTAAATTGCGTAATGAGGCTCGTATTAGATATCGTCAAACCCGGCTTGAAGTACATAAACAATATTATTTAGATCTTAAACACCAGGCCGCGATGGCGTTATACAGCGAAAAGAAAGCCTTTTTTAACAAGTACATAAATGACAACCAAAACAACTCCAAATTGCTATGGTACAACTTAAAAAAACATGTACTTCCAGCAGGTACGGACGATGGTATGCTTATGGGGCAATTTGAGGATCCTGAGGGTTTGAATTCGGCATTCCTTGATGTACCAGGGGAACCTAACGTTACTATTTCGCAACTCACTTTTTTCGAGTTTAACAGGTATAGCACATCAACCTTTTCACTGCTGTCTACAAATAGCCAAACAATTAGTAAAATAATTAACAATATTAATACCAATGCACGAGGAATAGACAATATATCTAAGGAGATGCTATCCCTTACTTTGCCGCAGTCACTTACCGCCATAACAGACATTATAAATAAGTCTATCACATCTTTCTCATTTCCTAAGCTATGGCGGAGTGCCATTGTGCGGCCCATTTTAAAAAATAGTAACCCTCAAAATTACAAAGACCTTCGCCCTATAAGTATTTTGTCCTGTTTGTCAAAGGTGTTGGAGAGGGTGGTGTATGAACAAGTCATGAATTACTTGGAAGGTAACGGTATCCTGCCCGACCTTCAATCAGGGTTTAGAAGAGGACGTAGTACAACAACGGCTTTAGCAGATGTCGTGGGTAATATCCTCGAGGCTCGTGATCGCGGGGAGGGTACGATACTGACCCTGCTCGATTATTCGCGTGCTTTTGAATGTATTAATGTTTCACTGCTGCTTTCTAAACTTTCGTATTACGGTTTTGAGTCGAAAACAATCAAATGGTTTGAAAGTTATCTAACGGGTAGAATGCAGCAGGTCGAAATAGGTAAGAGCGATGGCTCTCTGTTGTTGTCGTCCCCGCGGTTCGTGCCTCGGGGTGTTCCCCAGGGATCCCTTCTCGGTCCGCTCCTGTTCGTTTTATATACTGCTGACGTAACTAACAGCTTCAGGGAATGCTTATACCACATGTACGCCGATGACACGCAAATATATCTATCTTTTAACCCTAATAACACTGCGTCTGCGGTGCGTACCATGAATGAGGAGCTCGACAGAATAGCAGCATGGTCTAGGTGTAACTCACTGGTAATCAATCCAAATAAATCTAAATTCTTGGTTATGGGAAGCAAAAACCAAATTGAATTAATATCATCTCATAATCCAAACATCGAAATAATGGGTGGTAGTGTGGAACAAGTGCAAACAGCACAAAACCTTGGTCTGATGATCGACCCGGAACTGCGTTTTGAGGATCACATCAGTGGCGTTGTAAAAAATTGTTTCTACAGGCTCAAAATTCTCTATAGAGTACGAAATTTTCTTAGTGTCACTTTAAGAAAAAGACTTGTAGACAGTTTAGTGTTATCCAAAATGAACTATTGTGACGCCGTGTATGGTCCCTGCCTCTTAACCAGAACACAACATCTAATACAACGTGTGCAGAATGCGTGTGCCCGGTATTGCTTTGATATACCCCGGAGAAATCATATAACGCCTCACTTAAATAATAATGACATTCTTAAAATGCTAGCGCGGCGTAAACTTCATTTGGCAACATTATTATTCGGAGTGATGAGTACGGGTGAGCCTAAATACCTTTATAATAAAGTAAGTTGGAGACAAGATCACTACAGTTACTCCACTCGCTCCACCGCCAAGCCGCTGTCAATACCTCGATACAAAACCACAGCCTTCAGGGGATGTTACAAGTATGCTGCTACTCACATATGGAATGACCTGCCTCCGCCGATAAGATCCCTGAGAACAAAGGGAACCTTTAAAATACATTTAAAAAAGTATTTATTACATCAACAGAAACTCGATCAGGATAAAAACTACAAATAAATTTAATTCTATTTATAAATATATTCAGTAATAGCTGTACTTACGTTATGTATTATGACCAGAAGGCTTATATACTTAACAAGTATTTAACCATAATCGGGGTAGGTATATCCTACGCGGTACATAGGGTCGCATGGTTGAGATGTTGTCATAGCTATTGTTGAGAGCTGAGCATTGTGAGGGTTTTTGATGTAGAACCTGAAGCAATAACATACGCAATGGATAGTAGATTGGCATTGATTCACTTTTATATTATGTGCCACAATTGTAGTTTATATCAGTTATTATTACATATTATGCATACCTGTATAGTTCTGGGTTGTCATTTGCAGTGATCGTTTCCCCGAGTTGTTGGCTTTGTACAATATCATTCTATCCGTATTAAAGGACGTGGGCCTTTATTATTATTATTATCTTTATTATTGCACAATGTTTTGGTCACGCAACCTCCGTGTCGATGCGGCGCAGCTCGGCCAAATGAATTACGCGAGTGAGATACCATTATGTGCGGACGAGAAACAAGATGGGCGGGATAAGACCGGATTGCAAACCTTGTGAATGGCAACCGTTTAATAGGTTTTATTTGTATACATAAGCTATTGCGCCAATTTATTTATTTATTATACATGTTATTTAATTTACATATCAATTGTGGTTTATATATATATATTACGTATATTCTTGTGTTAGTATAATATTACGGGTGTAACTGATGTGCGTCCGGGCGTCACTTGGGGTTACCAAATAATATCAGAGTTGGTTTGAGGTATAAACCGCAAACCAACAACAAACCTGAGTGGTAACCTCGTTTTTCATTATGTATGTACTTTTTGTTTTTTTTTTTTATGTTACAATGTTTGTTATAGTAACGTGTATGTACCTATGTTTTGAAAAATAAAATACTTACTTACTTACTTACTTACTTACTTACTATAATTTTATTTATTTATTTTAAAAGACAAAGTATAATGACTACACATTTCTGTTTCAACAAAACTAATTTGGGCAACACGATTTAATGTGATATCGAGCTGTACCAAGTCTCTACTTGTATTAATTAATATTTATTATATATGTATGTATTCCCTTCTATGTATAATTTGTATGTGAAAGCTTTCGTGTTTTTTAGAAATAAAAATATGCTTTCTTTCTTTCTTACTTTCTTTCTTTCTTACTTGTGGTATACTATATCTATAAGAGATTGCACACGGGAAACTGTTTGTTTTGTTTGAAGAAACGCATTTACCACGCGTGATTTACAGTTGTTAATGTCACACTTCGTACCTATTATAATTGAGGGGAGAATATGTCTTGCAATACTTTACTTTTTCTAGACAACTCGCACGAAGAGCAGTTCTTGTATCACAGGGTACTTCACAATCATTCAAACAACGGACACAAAGATCACCCAGACTTCGAACAATAATTTATGGGCACACATTGTCCCGTGTTGGATTTGAATCCGCAACACTCGGCGCAGTGGCGGTGGGTTACCACTTAAACAACTGCGCCATTCGTGCAGTCAAATCACGGCTATAAGTATTTTTGCTTTAAGAAACGCATCTACTATGAGTGTTCTGATGTCACAATTCGTTGTGTTTTCCACAAGTGTGGAGGCACCTTTAGAAGTTGTCGTTAAATCGTCTATCGTTTATATCAATCTAATTCCATTAAATTAGATTTGCTTTCCCTGCAAACATTATTTGTGGTATGTAAATGAACTGTTTCAAGTTAATTAGTCAATCTACATTAATTATATTACTATCGATTAAGGTAGCTTGTATATAAGATATTATAATAATATAATATTCCATCACATACACACAACACCATCTAGCTCAAAATAAGCAGAGCTTGTACTATGAGTACTAGACTATGGATGAACATACATATATACTATTTTTTTTATAAATACCTACATATTATACATAGAAAAACTCAGACCAAAACAAATATATGGACATTTGTGTGCAAGAACATGGGTTCATCCACACAAATCTTTGACTTGTGCGTGAATCGAACTCGCGACCTCAGGCGTGGCAGTCGGTTACACTAACCACTACGCCATCGAGGCCGCCAGATGATTGTTTTAACGAGGTTGAGCAAACCTTGCTGCGACCGGTGTTCTGATGGGTGACCAATATTATGAAAAGTGAATGACATAGCAAGTATAAAGCGCTATGAGCCCCAATACGAAAGATTAAAAACAATTTAATAAAAAGCGGCCCCGTATCTTGTTCACCTATAATTATTCATTTAATGTTGAAATCTCAGCCAAACTGAGGCAAGTTTTAGTCTTACAGGTAATACTTAATCAATATTACATACCTATATAGTGTATATAAATCGAGCCCAAAAATATAATAATTATTAAATATTATTCTTCAATTAATTTGCCCATCGACGTCTGGCGTTTAGAAACAATGTTTTTATAATCACGTCTCGATATGGTTGAGGTAAAGCAGCGAGGGCCTAGTGGGAGACCGTTGGACTATTACGCGGAGGTCTCATGATCGATGCCAGGACACACATCTTCGACTTTTAGAAGTTATGTGCGTATTAAATAGTTAATTATCGCTCTCTTTAACGGTGAAGGAAAACATAATGAGGAAGAAGTTCTACATAATGTTATCTAAGATATGTAAAGTCTGCCAACCCGCATAGGGCCAGCGTGGTAGACTGTGGTCTGACCCTTTCCACATTGAGAAGAGGCCCGTGCCAAGCAATGGGAATGTTTAATACAAGGTTGATATTATTATATATTATTATCATATGGTTGAGCTGATGACTTTAAAGGCATGGTATATGTATAAATGAAATCTTGATAACAGTTAATTTATTAACAATATCTATTAATCGACTCATGAACACGTACGTGATCAATTAATTTCGATACACCGATGCACTGATAAAATATTTATTTTGTATTCAATCAATCAATAATTTTGTGCGTTTGGATGTTGTTAACTCAATCAAAACCGTTGAACCAATTCGGATCAAACTTCAAACACAAATAAATCATGATCTGGATTGACATATAATATTTATCCCGGTATGCATTCCCGTGGGATTGAAGTGGATGAAACTGTGGGCTTATGCCAATGCATAATGCAATGTGCATAAAGTCAATGTGAATTTGTTTGATATGCTTTCATGCCTTAACTGTGCGACCGATAATCATGAAATTTAGTATGCACGTTGTCAGAGGTAAAAGAAAACAAAGAGTCTCCCAAAATAAATTAGGTACTGTTTCCGAGGGTTAGAAAATGGATATAACCTACATTTACACGAGCAAAGCCGCTGGCAAAATCTAGGATTTCATTGCCATCCTGTGGGAATCAGCTAGTATTTCATAAATAATGTCCTCCGGAACGAATTTTTCGGTCACGGCGGCCAGTCTTAACGGTGACTGGCTATCTGCGCAGGAGATATCATAGTGCATAAGTGTGTGCGCAAACACAAGTGCATTCTCTGTTCCCTAACTCTAATGCTCCTATGGGACGGTAAACCAACACGACCGAAGAGAGATCAGGCGCAGGACCAATGGCTTAACGTGCTTTCTGAGGCACGGGAGTGTTTAACACCGCCAACTTCCTAACTCCTGCCTGCTGTTGAATTTTCTTAACAGAAAAGCTCAACTTTTTATGGTCCGACACGGAATTCGAACCCGGGACCTAATGCACAGCAGTAGCATTCACGACCGCTGCCACGGAGGCAATTTCTTTCATATATACGCAATTACTAACATAATTAATAAATAACAAAGTACTGGTATTTCAATTTAGTTATGTATTAATAAACAATGGGACTTTAGCTGCAGTTTCTTATAAATACTCCGTATTCTCATAAATATTGCTACGCTGCCGCTTCTGGCAGTTTCACTGGAATTTCATATATTTGAGTTATTGTCAGCTGCTATTTAAGACGTCAACCACTGTGTTACGACATAAATAAGTTTTTTTACAATAGAAACCGTGGTCCAGCGACAGTTTTTACAAGAACTATTTATTCTAAAAAAGAAACATGCGGGCAGTCTTTGGGGACTGCCGATAGAAGTGAAATCTAAGTAACTAGCGTGCGGTAACGATGACGCGAGTTTCACGCTTTTTGTTCATCCAAAAAGTACACATATATACACAGTATACATATAGCTCATGGATAGCGTTCGGTGACGATGACGCGAGTTCCATGATTTTTGTTCAGCCAAAAAGTGCTCAACGAGCCTAAAGAAGATTTTCACTTCAAAAATAATGAATGCAATTAATTTGCTGGAGCTAATCACTCATCCGTTGTTGCAGATTGACAAACACTTTTTTAACCAATAAATACCTTAATTATTTAAAAATAGTTAACTCTTTACAAACATTTAAAGACTGAACGCAAAGATCAACCAGACTCAAAACAACAATACGTGGGTTACATAAAATTTTGTCACGTGTGGTATTCGAAACCATAACACTCGGCGCAGTGCCGTGGCGACCACTTAAGCCATTACGCCATTCGTGGAGTCACGCATGCAGTCTCTATAGCAGCGATAGCTCAGTGGGAAGACCAACAGACTGCAATGTAGAGGGTCTCGGGTTCGAACCCACGCCGCGCACCTCAGCCTTTCAGCAGTTATTTGACTTTTCGAAATTATGTGCGTATTGATTGACAATTATCGCCTGCTCCGTGCCTCGGAGAGCACGTTAAGCTGTCGGTTCCGGCTGCCATGAACATCTATGGCAGTCGTTATTGGGAAAGTCAGTACCATCTAATATCTCGACACTGGTTTAGCCTTAGGGTATCGTTAGCCTTCAGGTTGCGGAGATCAGATGGCAGCCGCTCCGTGTAAAAGCTGATAATCCAGTCAAATCCGGTTAGATTAGAAAAATAGTCCCAAAGTGACTTGGGAATAATAAAGGCTAAGGAGAAGAAGAAGAATTAGTGAACCTAAGCTTAAATCTACTATTTAGGTTTAAGTTTTTTTTTTTTTTTTTTTTTTACTCGGGGGAATGCAGTGACGCATATCCCTCCGCGGGGGCGGGCGGAGGGATTATGTCGGACTCGCCGGGGTAAAAGAAAGATGTTGAAAAGATAATGTACCTCCCGGAATACCGACTAAATCTACCACGGTGTTCCTCGACAAAACCACTATCGACGGGGCCGCGCGAATCGCTTTCGCATGCGGTCGCGACCCCGCCGAGGTTACGGCCCGCCGTGTAAAACGGCAGGCCACTACGCGAAGAGACCTACCCAAAGGACTCACTTCTATAATATACCCTACTGTCCCCCCCCCTAGAGGGGAGACGGACTCGAAACAGAGGCGCGCGTGGGAACACGCACGCCGCCTCTCGGACCTGGTGCTGAACGGATGGCGGGCAGGCCCACAAAGCCCACCACCCCCAGGTCAAACCTCAGGGTGGCTGGAGGTCATCTCGCGCCCTCCGGCGCCCGGCTCTGCGGTTGGGGAGAGGGTTTAAACGCTCCCTCTCCCGCTCCGCCGCCTCCTTGATGGAAATTACTTCCTCGCAGAAGGAGGCGACGGCGTTCCACGACCTCTCACTTCGGACCATAGACTGAACTACGGCCGGGAGCGAGAGGGCAACCGATCCGACTGCCGCGATCAACTCACGGCGCTGCGATGCCCAGGCGGGGCAAACCGCCAAAGTGTGCAGCGCCGTGTCCTCAACAACGTCGCGGCAGTCGCCGCAGTGGTGACAACCGGGCGTCTCTTGCCGGCGTATACGACACAGGAACCGGCCAAAACAACCGTGGCCAGTCAGAACCTGTGTCAGACGGAAGGTGAGGGCGCCATGCCGCCTCTCCAGCCACTCCTGAAACACGGGACTTACCGCCACGATCGTGGCGTGCCCGTTACTAACTTGACCTAACCTAACGATCAAAAGTTGGCGAAAGAAATATAATAATTAACAATTTTATAAGGATAACTAAAAAACTATTGGTTAGATCTTAAAATTTAAATGGGACATGAGAAGCATTAGCTTTCAAATAAAAAAAAAATAATCATCAAAATCGATTTCCCTAAAATAAAGATCTAAGGTAATAAAAATTAAAAAACAGTCGGATTAAAGCCGTCTCCTTTTTTTTTGAAGTCGTTTAAAAATAGCGTCCTGAAACGTTAAAAGGTACTACAAAATTAAGTATTTAATTGGTCTTCGCTTAAGTCTCATCTAAGAATCGAATGAGCTAGCAGCTAAGTATCGAATGAAGAGAGTCTTGTATACATTACAAAACTTCAAAGCTATATTTTATATTTTCTATTATTATATTGTTGAGACTACATATTTTGTAAAGAGAAAATTTTGATGTTATTGATGTTTTAGTTTTGTTGTTGTTAATTTTCAGATCCAATTCATTATGGGTTGTTTCAATAACTGAGAGGAGTTATTGTATAACGGTTATTAAATTTCACATTATATTATATATACGTCATACACACATACTTTCTACGTCAACAAACAGTAATTAGAATTCTAAGTATTCGAATGATTAATCGAACAGCGAATTTTCAAGTACTACTTAAAACATCCAAAGCAATGAAATTAATTTTCTATCTTTGATCATCTTTTTATTAGGTAAAAGGATTTGAATGAATTTTTTTGTGTGTGTTCATGTGGATTCGAGGATGGTTTAGATATGTTTTTTTTTTCCGCCTGTACGGGACTGCTTCTGGACAGCTAGTATACATATATATTTCTTTGTATTCGCAGAACGAATAAGGTAAGAAATACCTTATGTCATTCTCCAACTATTTGTTGTTGTAACAACAGGGCTTGTAAAAGGCGCAACGAAATAAAACACGCTCCAAATTTTAAGTTACATCTCCAGCAATATAACTGTCATAACTGCATTCAATTTTATTTGATAGTTTTTGTGTGATTTGCGTAGAAAAATACAGACAGACAATTCTAAACATAATTGTTTTGCCTTCCAATGGTCTTATAAAGCAACATCACATTATTGTTCATAAGTATCTCTTATGTACAAACATCCAGATCAGTAACAATATTATTATATATATAGATATTCCAGAGAATGAGCTAACAAATAGATTGAGAAGTCCAACCATTGATTACTGCATATTATTTATTAGTGGGTTCGATCCTCGGAGCTTTAGTGTACTAAATGGGATATCCGATGGCCGCCGTTAGAGCAAACATGGCTTGCCTTTGGTCACCCTGAATTATTGCGTTGGTACTTCAGATTTGGGATGTTCTGTACGGCAGTTACGGCCTATATGGTAGGATAATTGATTTAAAGATGTTTGAGGATGCCATCACTTGAACGTTTGTAGGTATTTTGCAATGAAATAATGGTTAAATAATGAATGAATGAACGAACAATTTAATATTTTTTGTAATATTCATTTTGACATTGCATTTTGTATGGATGCATTTCGACACTTGCCTACTATACAATTGCATAGTTTAACTTCAAGCACAGACTTCAAGCCTTTTTTATCATCGGGTGACCAGACGGAGGGCAATGCGTTTATTTATATAATAATAATAAATCTATATGCTCTTTAGGAAAGCTAGAAAGCAAAAATATGATTAACGTTCCACTTTTACGCGTGGAAAGTTTTCTTAATACATTAAACCTTGTGAATCTTATAGAAATTGAACTTCTATTAGAACAAGATCCACCAAACATATATAATTGTAGCAAAACTGCATTTTTACTGTAAATGTGTGATTAACCTGTTAGTTGTTGGAATGCCAGAAATAATTGAAATCTTATTGTATCTGGCCGCCGGTGTGCGCTTCGGCTTAAAAGGTTAAACAGTGTATGTATATTCGCTGCAAATTTTTTATTTTGTTATTTTGTTACATCTGATGGACCTTTTGGATCGAACTATTTGCTTACAAATATGTTTTGAATAGTTACTCAAACAACATAATTATATTATATAAAACTCAGGCTTACAACTATAAAGTAGACTATGAACATAAGAAAAGTTAGAATTTTGTACTAACATGACTTAACGTACGTTATATAGTTCCACATTTGAAGCCTATTTGTAAGCAGACAGAACGATCCTAAGGGCTTATCACTGTCAAGAAAAATACAAAACAAGGCTTCACTTTCAAACTAGCAAATAAAACATACGTTGTTGGCTTACATAATTCACATTTTCTGTAAAAGTTCAGCCTTGATAAAATGAGGCATGTCTGGCGACTGCAGGATCTAAGACTATTACCGATGTGTATCTTGCCGGTCATAAATAGTAAACAGTTTTTGTGTTTATAATATATATAATATTCGGTATCCTTCGCTCTGACATAGCGAGCGCAAACCACTAGATTGAAATAATAAAACGGTGTATTATTTTGAATATTTCTGTAGTGCATATTTAATTCGCATGAAATTTCGGTTGAGATTCTGATTTTCTATTTGTTCAGTAGTCAATAATAAACCGGTGATCGCAAATAACGTGAATTTAGTTGAAATAAATTAAAATATATCATAATAATGTTTATATGTAACATGAATCAAGAATTAATGATTTAAATGTTTATATTGTTCAGTAAATCTGTCAATTGCTGGAATTCAGAATACAATGTTAATCATAATTGATCTAATTCTGCTTTATAAAGCATGTTTCTTTTTAACCGACTTCAAAAAAGGAGGATGTTCTCAATTCGACTGTATGTTTTTTTATGTTTTGTTACCTCATAACTTTTTCCTAGGTGAACCAATTTTGATGATTCATTAATAACAATAATTTAATTATTCACAAGAATACGCATATATCTTTTAACATATTAGTGCATTTTTTTGTTTTAGAATATTATTTTTGAAGTCGGTTTTCTTTTTTGTTAAAATTTTGATTATTCATTATTAAGAAAAAGACAATTACCGCACTATGAATAAATCTTGTGTCGCGGAGGACTTTACAAACATTCAAACAACGGACACAAGAAACACCCAGACTCGGAACAACCATTTGTGGATCACACAAAGTTTTGTTCCGTGTGGGATTCGAAACCACAACAATCGGTGCAGTGTCAGTGGCGAAGCGATCACTTAAATCACTACGTCATCTGTGCAGTCACATTGACTTGGTGGGCGTTTACATTGCTACGTATTTCAGAATTAATTATTGTAATTAAAGATTTAATTTTGAATTTTCCTTCTATATCTACAGGGTGATTTTGAAATCGTGTAATTCCTTTTAACCACGCATTCTACTGGTGATATAGAATAACCCTGACCATATTTTTATTTAATTAGAATAATTTTTTTGAAAAATTATTGTTCCGTTTTTTTTCGTGAAATGGTGTCAGATAGTCAAATGTTAACAAACCGAGGCAATTTTAATTTTTTACTAATTAAAATAAAAAAACATATTAATAATTAATGTCGTAAATAATAACGGGCGGTCCTTTTTATTGCCCCTTATTATTTACGACATCAGTTATTATTATGTTATTATTTTTAAATTAGTAAAATATTAAGATTGTGTCAGGTGGTTAAAATATGACTATTTGAAATCATTTCATGAAAAAAATCTGTACTCTAATTTTGCCGAAACCATTATTCTAATTAAGAAAAAATATGGCCAGGGTTATTCTATATCACCAGTAGAATGCGTGGTTAAAAGGAATTACACGATTTCAAAATCACCCTGTATACTAATATTATAACTGTGGAAGTTTGTAAGGATGTACCGATTGCGATGAAACTTGGTATGTAGATAGCTGGAGACCTGGATTCCCAGATAGGCTACTTGTTATCCCGATATTTTAACGGCAACGGGACTTACGTGGGTGAAACCGCGGGCAAAGTCTAGTATACTATAATGTATATTAATTTATAAGAAATTACTCCACAAGTTATAAGATTTTACACCTTAATACACTATAATTTATATAAATTTCTAAGAAGTATTGCTTTCGCTTTTCTCAAGAAATGAATTTTTTATTTATACATACATATTATTAATTAACAAAATGTCATATTTAAAACCCCACAAAGGCTAGATTTTGCTCGAATCAAGCCTTTTTGTGGGCTTTTAAATATGTACGCCGAAATCCTGAACGGCACTGTAAAGCTGATTAAACTTTGTGTCCGTTGTTATAACAAATATTAACCAGTTTTATAATAAGTTTTTTTTTTATTATTCTATTATTCGCCCTATAACAAAACCAATCAAAATACTTTCCTTCCAGAATAAAGAAAATAGAAAAATAACTAGCCAGAAAGTAGAAATTAAACAATTTTAAGACAGAAATATCATGCCAACGCATTAATTTTCTTTTTTATATTTTTTAGCTTTTGCGCGCGGCTCCGTCCCCGTGGTACCTGTATCAATAAAAAGTAGCCTATGTTTTTCCTAAGTCTTAAACTATCTTTGTGCCAAATTTCATCCAAATCGATTGAGTGGTTTAGCCGTGAAGAGGTAACAGACAGACAGAGTTACTTTCGAATTTATAATATTAGTAAGGAGTAAGGATTAATATCAAAACTTTCTTATATTTAATCGTGCAGTTCTAATTTTCATATACAGTAACGTAAGGCAGTGAGTAACTGAATCAAATACGTACGGTGTGTTCGTTAGTTGTGACTTCACCGCACAGAATGTTGTTAGAAGCCATTAGAATTTAATCTCTCCCGTTGGAACTCGCCGGCGTAAACTTGAAGTTATAGAACTTTAGATATGCAGTATATGTATGATTGCATTGCATACAATAATTTCACTAACAAATAATTAAAAAGAACTCATAAATTAAAAATAGACGATATTGCTGAACCTACAATTTTATTAACGGTTTCCGACTGGAACCGTAAATCGTTAATCCAGCGGTATAAGTTTACATTTATGTTTGCGGACTATCCTGAGCTGATATTGGGATTAAGTCCCTAGTCGAGAAATTGTTTTAAGGTTTTTCTGATAGAAAATCCTCAGTATATATAATACAATATCAGCTGGGCACGTCCAGTCTCAGTGTGAGAATGTTTAGTCCACCACGCTGATCCAGCGCGGGTTGGCAGACTTCTCATATCTTCGAGAACATTATGTAGAACTCTTAGACATTCAGAATTCCTCACGTTGTTATTCTTCACCGTTAAAGTAAATGATGTTTAGATATTTAAAATTCATATAGCTTCGAAAACTCGGAGGTGCGTGCTTTAAAATCGATCTGCCGACCTCTGCGTAGACCAACGGTTACTTAATTGTTGCTATAGAATAAAACGAAACAGCTTTCTAGGTCCAAGGATTTAGGCTCGGTGGTGACAATTCAGGCAAAACTTTTCTCTTTATTTATATAAATATAATAATATAATATTCTATCACATACATATGACACCATCTAGCCCAAGCGAAGCAGAGCTTGTACTATGGGTACTAGACAGTGGATAAACATACTTATGTACTTTTTTCTTGTGAATACATACATATTATACATAGAAACACCCAGACCAAGACAAACATCCATGTTCATGTACATTAATGTTTGATTTGTGCGGGAATCGAACCCGCGACCTCAGGCGTGGCAGTCGGTTACACTAACCAAATCTTATATCAAATATGTAAAAGCGTGTTTTGTCCATCTTTTTCTAAGTAGCTGAGTAATTAATTAACATAATTACCTGTAAAATTATATCTTGATGATGATATGGGTCGGTAAGTGACTGTATGAAGCTGCTTATTTCAGAAAACGGTAGCAAAGCGGCGGAAATAAATAAGTTTTAATTTGTTCTTCTTACTAGAGATTGCAATAAGACTTATTATATTTGTTTAGTGAGCAGCGGCTGAAGTTTATTATACGAGGAGTATATGTCCCGACGGAAATCATAATCTTCAGCCCGCAATATCAAAAAGATAACGGGTTTTGTTTTACCGCAAACTTTGCCTTCAAGTGATGTATTTCTTAAACTTTTCTGACTAAACTAATACATATGAAAGCTGAATATCAATTACTGTCTATCTTAGATGCACAAATAGTGCATTGATTTAAGTAGTTTCTCTACTACCAGTGCTCTAAATGTTGTTGGTGCCCAATATGAAACAAAAATTTGTATTATCTACAAAAAGTTATTGCGGTTCTGGTTCTTTTTTATAAGATTTATATAAGATGGTTTGTTTTGTCAACACTTAGCGATAAAAGAGTATTTAGAAAATAATTTACCTAATAATTTTTATGTAAAATATATTTTATTATATATATATACGATATTTTACATAAAATTTATCTAAGATATTTTGATAACCCCTCCCCCACCCCGTGGGGTGGGGGATGGGTTATCAAAATATGTTAGAATGCACCACACGCTATTTTACATACAAATTAAAAAAACTATTTTCAAATTTTAGTTTGCTTTTTTAATAAAGCGTGTTTTTTAGACTATTTTTTATTTTTAATTTTGTTCAATAGTATATTTTTAAATTTTCTAAATTATTGTATTGTCATCGGTCCTTGTATGCCAAATTTCAAGTTAATTCGACGTTTTAAAGGGGATCAAAATCATGTTCAAAGTTTCCCTTACATACATATTAACATACGTATGAAGCTAACAAAAGCGTGTTAAAAAGTAAAGTTTTTTTCTGTGCAATAGAGCATCTACATATATACAAGTAGTTAATTACCTAAAATGTAACTTTCATAATAATTATTGTCTTACGTTTACGCGAATGTTATACTTTGAAATTAATTGTCGTGTTTTTAATTAGGTTATTAAAATGTTTTATATAAAAAAGAAATAAGCAACACGATCCGTACAAAGTTGTTTAATTTCAATGGACCTTTCATCTTTCGGGCTGATTAAAGTAGTTTTATTAATTTTTCACATTCCAGTACTCGAGTACCAAATTCACAGCAGATCAAAGAAGAAAGACTTTTATAATTTCAGTAACAAAATAATGATCTACTTAAAATTCACTTTACAAAGCAACGACATTCTATACTATAATCTTCTGTTTTACGATTTGAGCAATCCCTCTTGAAGTTTAGCCATGACGCCACGCTAATTGTTTTAACTTAATACTTTATCATGTTTGTACTAGATTTTGCCCGCAGTTTCACTCGCGTAAATCTTGGTTAGGTTAGTATGAAAGGAACCCTAAAGAAGTGATTTCCATCAAGGAGGCTGCGGAACGATAGGGAGAACGCTTAAACCCTCTCCTCAACCGCAGAGCCGGGCACCGGAGAGCGCGAGACGATCTCCAGCCACCCTGAGGTTTGACCTGGGGGTGGTGGGCGTGAGCCTGCCCGCCACCCGATCAGCACCAGGTCCGAGAGACGGCGTGCGTATTCCCACGCGCGCCTCTGTATCGTGTGTCCGTCCCCTCTTCAGCGAGACAGTTGGGATAAAATTAGTGGTGCCTCTTTGGGCATCTTTGGCAGGTCTATTTGTGTAGTGGCCTGCCATTTCATACGGCGGGCCGAAACCTCGCCGGCCCCGCCGATTGCGGTTATGTCGAGGAACACCGTGGTAAACCTACCATGGTGTTCCTTGACATAACTGCAATCGGCAAGTCGATATTACCGGGATGTCGCTCACCATCTTTCCCCGGTGAGTCCGACATAACCTCTCTGTCGCTCAGCGGAGAGGTATGCGTCAAAGCATTACCAAATGTTAAAAAAAAAGGATGAAAGGTACCCTATGTCTTTTTTGTTCCCACGACAACGTGTATACGAAATAGCATGACGATTGGTCGAGTAGTCAGAGGCATGAAAGTGTAACAAACAAACTCACAGTCGCATTTATAATATTAGTCAGGATATAAGAGGCGCTTCTAAAGCTAAACTTGTCTACCCGAATGAGCATTAAAGAATTTGTTATAGTGAACAATTAGCTCGATAACCAGAATCAAGTAAGGTTGCACATACTCGTAGATAAATTACAATTGCACGAAACATACAACATAACAATATCTTTAACTTTTTCAAACAATTTAACTGTTTAATTTCAACTGAAACTTTTGTGCGACGGGTTTTTATATAATATATTTTTGAAGTAAAACTTTGAGAGAGAGAGATAGATATATATGTATAGAAAACTCGGGGAGAAATGGAGAGATGGAGTAATAGGGGAAACAGAGAAACAAGCTCATGTATGTGTATAGGTACCGTCTATATCTATTGTTTTTAAGATATTACCTGCGAAAGTTTCACGTCTTGAGCAACTACATACACTGTGACCAATGTAAAAAAATAACAAAATTATTAAGATTTAAACAAACAAATTGATTGCACAGATGGCGCAACGGGCAAACGGTCGGTTAAAGGTTTGCATTTCAATATTCTAATCGTATGTCCCAAAGTGTAATAAAATCCTAAACGACATGTTGAAAAAGAAAAAAGCCATGGATTGTAAATAGTCTGCATTTATATTTTTTTAAATAAGATACGAATGAGATGTAAATTTCCAAAAACCACGAATTTTCATCTACAATTTTATTATTATTCGCTTCTAACAAGGGTTCATTATGATGTATTCTGAGTATCTTTTTAATAAACTGTCAGGCGAAATCCTATCGATTTGGCGTTTCCCCGCCATCATTATGGGGTATTATTTATTAGCGAGGCCTGTGTGGAGCTCCCGCTCTAAATGGAATATCAAATCGCTTTGCCGTGATGGCAAACACCGACTCAAACGGATACTTGTCTGAGTGACGTTTGATTTGAGACCAGTGTTGATAGTATTGCTGTGATTATGTCGGCGTAATCTGATTAATTTGATGATGACAAGAGGGAGCTCCGATTGTATGTTGGCAGAATTACGTCGAGTGATGCTTAGAGATAAAGTATAATAAATAATAATAGAGTAGTTACCTATGTTTGATATTGTATATTATTTTACACAAAAGTGAAAATAGCAATAAAAATGGCCGCGCAAACGCTGCTTTAACGGTGAAGGAAAACATCGTGAGGAAACCTGCATGTCTGAGAGTTCGCCATAATGTTCTCGAAGATATGTGAAGTCTGCCAACCCACACTAGGCCAGCGTGGTGGACTACGGCCTAACCCTTCTCACACTGAGAAGAGGCCCGTGCCCAGCAGTGGGACAGTTAATACAGGGCTGATTATATAAGTAAAATGTGATCGTAGTGTGAATATGTCGCTATCTCCCTCGTCCAACTTCGGTTGAATAGCGATGATATCAAAGTTTATATCGTGCAACCTTTTCTGTCATTTGACAATAATTTCTACTGCCAGATTTAAAACTCTTGTATTTTATATTTAATAATAAAGTAGATTCATTGAAATTAAACTCATTTATACGGATTTTATCGCGTTGTTTATTAAACACTGTATTACATAATATTGAAACTGTTACACTACTACCATAAAGTAGATTTATAAAAATCATTGTATTTTGCAGTTTGGGTAATGTAACTATTTGTAAAATGTGAGTCACCTACCCTATTTGTCGATATCTGTACATACATAGGAGATATTTAAGAAAGATATTGAAACAATGTTAGGTGTTTTGATAAAAGCGTGTATCTGCCTGTATGTTTGCACGAGGTTCACGCAAACTTTCCACAGTTGTATTGCTGGAGGTATAACGTACTCTGGGGCATGTTTTATCTTGATACGCCACCTAGGAGTCGAGTATTTAGGTTGTGCATTACTTATTTGTAATGATATATGAATATATCTATCTATAGGTACATATATTTTATATGAGTAGATCAATTTTAAGAAAGAAAATATGGATAGGTATATATTACCTACTTCCAAATTCTACGCTTACGAGGTCGCAGGCAAAATCTAGTTCTATATAAACGTTATTTTCTATTACGTAATCATAAAAATATTGTCTCGGTAGTAGTGGCTGCTACTTCTATACATAAGGTATGAAGTCGTGGCAAAGTTATATTATGGTTTTTCTTTTATGAAATTCTTTGAAGTAGCACGGCATCTGAATTTGTGCTATAGACGGCAATACGCTCACCCCCTATAACCGTAAACCATACTTGGCGAAATGTCAGTGTAATATACTTTTACCTACCCTTTCAAGGAAATAGGCGTTGTTCACATTATATATATATGTATTAATATCAGCTCTGTTTATAAACTGTACCAGAGCAAATTTTAATAGAACGTTATGAAATTTTTCTGACATGTATGTTTTGTTACGACATTTTCCCTAGCCGTTTAAACGAGGGATAAATAACGATTTTATAATAATTAGAATACATTTATTTACAAATTATTTCACAAAAATGTACAGTCTCACTAATTAATTTTACAATGTGTGGTTAGATAAAAATAACACTTGATTGACAAAAGACTGTTTTGGTAAATGTATGAGTAATCAATTATTTAATTGTTAAGCCCTGTGGGTGTGCGTGTGCGTGTGATATATAACTTCGAAATATCAGAGGCGCGTGCCTCCGGTAGAACTCAAGGCATCTGCGTAGGAATCAAACAGTCTCACACTAGTCTGCCGTTATAATGATGAGATTGTAAAATACTTTTACAATCACATAATTAGTAGCAGTGTTAAACATTTTCACAAACTTTTATTTAACTTAATGTTTGTATGTTTAAGTTTTCAAAATTAGCAACTGAATTTGGAACGACCAGTTCTCGTAGCCCGAATAGGTTAAATTTGGTATTCATGCATAAACCAATGTTATATCAAAGTGAGCTGGACCCGATGCTGCTGCCAAGGCCGCCTGTAGACGACCCGACTTCTCAATAGCTTACATCAGCCATATAGTATTCAACACATAACATATAATGGTAGTTAATGGTTTGTGTTAATTAACCTAATTAGATTTGTCTTGACATGTAGGTACTATGTATTTATTTATTACGCTAGGACCAGGCCCAGCTTTTTTCTTTTATAGAATATTAAAACAATTTGAGAAATTTTTATGTATTAATTTATATGTAGTTAGCCTGTTTGGTGTGGCCCTCTGCTGAGGAAAAGGCCTCGGATGTCAATCTCCCTCTGATGTTATCTATATCATCTGAGGTATCCAAAGCTTCCAACTCATATCGCCATCTACGTTAAGTTTAACTAATATGACAGACATGTTTAATTGTTTAATCCAGTTCTAGTTGAACTCAATAACTTAATATTAAAAAGGTAATAATTGTGACTACAAATTACCTTTATTTATCAGAGGCCTTTTGAGTCACACGGCCGTTTTTAACGTCAAAACTCAGAGAGAGGGCTCTCTGAGTTTTGACGTTTAACGCTGATGATCAATTCAACGTCTTCGTCTCCTTTCTTTCTCTTCCACTCTCTTTTCCATGTACCTCTTAACCGAAATTGGAGGGTCGAAAGGAGGAAGTAATGCTTTCATTATTGGAAACGCCATATGTATTAGCATCTGTTGACTGACTCGCCTGTCACCAAAAACAATGTAAAACAAAGATGTGGCAAAGGCACATTTTTTTAAATGTGTTTAAATATTATTAGTTTAAAGTTCATAAAAATAATTTATCTATACTTTAAACTATAATTGAGATGTGTCTTTAGATAATAATAGATAAATAGGAAATATTTTTATTTTTACAACATAAACGAACAGAAGGTACAACGTGACAAGTGATCAAAAGTTATTTATTAAATACAAATTCATATTTAAAATAACCGATAATATGAACGATTAAATAACGAATGTTCAAAATAAACTGCGAAATATTTCAAATGCAACAAACAATGTTGCAAATAATATTTCCTCTTGAATTCCATTGTTCGCTCCTCATGACAGCTAGTGAGAAACACTTGGACTATGACAAGCAAAATTGAACCATATCCCATTGTAATAAACGTCATTTGTTATCCCCTTGTCACGGTCTCAGGTGTTTGCCCCAAGCAAGAATTGAAGAATAATTCTGAACACCTTTTTCGAATACGTAAACACTTTATATTCAATAAAACTTACGTATTTAAAGTGTATCTTGCGTAATAAGGTGCTAGGAATGTTTATTTCGATTAAGGAAACCGGGGTAAATACGCCGTGACTTACTGTATATAAAGGATATTAAGGTAAGAAAGGTATTATATGAAATCATATAGGTCATTACGTAGGATTAAAATCATTTAGATGGAATTCATGAAAATCTTGTAAATATTTTTCAAGATTTTAGAATATAAATTAGAGCTGATTTTCAACCACCAGATAATTCTTATAGGCGCTATAAATTTGATGAATCGAAAACGGCCTTTATTTCTCGGCCTATTAAAAAGCAAAAAGAAAATTAAATACATATACGTGTACATATGAGCATCCTGGTTATTGATAGTCAGATTATCTACCTAATCCAGTTCCTTCCATAAATTTAGGTCTAGAGTTAGTCTTCTCCAATTCGGTGGTAGATTGTCCTTTCACCTTTGTGTCACTACTTCGTTCTCTTTGTCCGTTTTTGGGGTACCATTCTGATACGGTATTTGTCCATGTATTTATTATTGTTCTCATCATACCTATATTGCCTTTTAGTAAGGCTTAATTTTATGTATACTACTCGAGTGTTTTTTTTTTAAAACAATATTTGTAACCAGCTTGACCAATAAATATAACCTCCGAAGCAAAACAAAGAAATAATATATTCTATCACATAAATGGTACTGAGATTTCTGAATACTGAATATAATAACATGATGTGTTAATGTGTATCTATAAATTAAAAGTATAACGCGCATCTCTAAATCTAATAAATCTGGGATCTTGTTCCACAAGCAATAATTATGCTTCATGGACGTCAACGACATGCGATTGATAAGTCAACACCAGCAGTATCATTTACGCGTTAATCAACTTCGGAAAAATGAAAAGGTGCAGGCGATATCCCAATAGAAGCATTAAACTTTCGATCGTGAGGTTGTGAGCTAGAATTCCATCTATCTTCTTCGACTTAAACCCACTCTTAACACAAGCATTTTAGTTTAGCTGAGGCTAACAAAAATACTAGTAATTTTATTGATTTAATAACCAATGCAAGTAATAAAAGGGATTGGTCAACTTTTTGACCGCTTAGTGTCTTCTGTAGAATCGTTGGCAAGCTACCTTACCATACATACATAAATTCACGCCTGTTTTCCAGAGGGGTAGGCAGAGACTACGGATTTCCATTTGCTACGATCCTGACACACTTCTCTGGCTTCATTCACTTTCATAACATTCCTCATACACGATCGCCGGTTTAAGGTGCTCTTAACCTGACCTTTATCCAGAATGTCACCAATCTGATCAAGAAACGTTCGCCTAGGTCTTCCCCTTGCGACTGTTCCATTCACACTAGCCTTATAAATTTAACCTTATCAATATCAGCCTATTTTACTAGGATTTTTGGAGTTCAGCCGTTCAGCATTTCAGCCCGATTTTCACGTCTCAATACTCTCGATCTAAATTTCGACAGCTCCAATTACGTTCTGAAATATAGAATGACAGTTATATCAGCTGACAAAAAAGCCATTTCCCAGTATATGTACGTTGGTTTACAACACTTGATTATGAGTTTTCTTTGAACATTAGATCTTGTAATTCCTTCATGGCTATTCTTGTTTTTCAAAGACTCCGTCGTCTATTAAATAACGCTGCTAAGAAGTCATTGACCTTTTCTTCTGAGTGATAGTCTTAGCGAGTTCTTAGATTTTTTATGGCGTGTTTGTTTGCGTTTAACTATAATCGCGCCTGAAGTTATGCGATGTAGACGACGTTAAACGACGCTTGCCTAAATGACTTCTCAATTGCCACTAAAGGCACGTAGGTGAATGAGTTCTTTATTGGAAAACAGACAGTTTTCTATTCATACATACTTCCATACATATAATTGGTAATCAGACTTAACTCGATCAAGCATATTGTTTACCTTAAGATGTTTGACATTTAGACCAACATGCACCGGTCGTGGTCGGGGTACATACCGTCTACCCTTTCGAATAATGTTGTGAGTTCGGAGTAATTATTAGTTCTGGCAGATTTTCGAATTTTCATATCATTTGTATGAAGTGTTTCGATAGCTTATTTGTTAAGTTTTTGAGACGCAGTCTGGAATTAGAATAGTGCTAGTGTTTTTAATATATTGGATTTTTAGTATATTTTTATGGTCATAAATTGGCATGGGCATTAATAAAAAAATAAAAGTAATTTATATATAAATAGATAGTTTCAATATTCGCGAGAAATCTTGTAAACACCTAGGACACCCTAGAAAGGTACTCTATTTATATAAATGAACTAAAATATCAGATGCTGATGGGATTTCACCGAACACTCAACAGTAACGACTCTCTATAAATAGATATATATATTAAAAACGATTTTCTTTTTCTAAATCTTTATTCTTCAATACATTTCTTACATACTATAGAAAATTATACTTTAACCCTGCTAGCGTAGGTACTATTTTTTTTGTTGTTGGTATTATATATTGATGTGTGGAGGCAACGTGTAACAAAAGTGGAAGTCATGTTAGATGCCATACTTCTTAAAATCCTAACCAATAATTATTATAAAGGATGTGAGTTTTTTTGTTTGTTTGTAACGATTTCATGCCTTAGCTTCTCAACCAATCACCATGAAATTTTGCATGCACATGACAAAATGCATCTACATAAATAATATTGTTCCTGAGGGATAAAAATATTGACAAATTCTACATAAACGCGAGAGAAGCCGCGGCCAAAGATTAGGAAAAACGGAAGAAAACACATTACTAGTCTGTTGATACTATAAATTTCCTATTTAAATAACTATTTGTGTATTACAAATCACACTTCAAAATGAAATAGTATCCTCCTTTACCAAAGTAGTACGTCTTTGTTTGTTATATTTAGACTTAATTCAACCGCACAACCAATTTTAAGATAAAATGAAAACTGAAGCAAGTGGTGGATTATATTTTAATGAAACACAAATTAAGTCGCAGCTTACAGCCTGTTAAACATAAATCAACGTTTAAATTCAAGATTTGATACAATCGCTCAAAATAATAATACAAACTAAATTTTAAATGATAATGTAAGTTTGTTTCTTACGTTTTCACACATTGACTGCTTGACCGATCATCATGAAATTTCGCATACACGTTGTCAAAGACACCTCTGGTCAATATGATATTATGATTGCTGGTTTACGTATATGAAGTTTGTCTAGTGACTTAATTTCAGAATCAAGTCATGGTCAGCCATGGCTTTGTCTGTGTGAATCCCTCAGAAACACATATCGGATTGCGAACTTTTATGTGTTTATCCATAATATAGGCTATCAACGTGCTACGTTTCATTAAAATTGGATCTACAGTTTAAGCGTGATTAAGTGACAACCATATAAATATCTTTCCAAATGTTCACATTTATAATATTAGTAGGAATTGGTAGGATAAGGTATAAAGAATGGAAGACCACTTTTGTTACACGTCGTAAATAAACTAGTGCTTTCTTTAGTACCTTTGGTAGAGAGCTATTATTACGAAATAATTATTACTATTTAACAACATTTTATGTATATTCATCTTATTACATATATTATAATAATAGTACTTTATATACGTTTAAACATGAATAATATTTTCATTACGTTTTCCATTTCGTTCCAAACCATAACTGTGATTTTACATAACAAAGAAAAACGACATGCTATATAAAACACTTAAATATTCAGTTTATTATTTTCATCGATTTTAATTATAAAAAATCTATCTTCACTGGAAATAGGGTCCAAGGGATAGTTAAGGCTCTAAGATACAAACACTTTAATCTAATCCTTGCTGACAAGGATTATCGTCTTCTACATTAAACTCTGGACCCTTAAGAGGAAACACCGCGGGTGAGAGAATTGAAAAATAGGTATTTGTAAAATCTATTGCTGTCGCGCAGTGCCCGCAGAGCGTGATAGAGACAACTGCACCTTGGACCGAAAATACCTATAAAAGTACACAAAATCAACGTTTCGTAGTCCCCTGATTCCTTCTCCAACACTTGACCGATTTAACTACTTATTTCATAAAAAATTGAAGAAAGGCTTTGGCCGTGTTTCTATGTTTTTCTTATTTTATATAATCTACTCAAATTTGTTTTCTGGATGTTTGAACACAGCGGAAAATCTGACCAATTTTTGAGGTCTTTGAAGGCTCATATCTCTTTTAATAATTAATTAATGAAAAAAAGGAAAACATAGGGACATGCCGATAGAGGCTATACATGTTATTTTAAAATATTATTGTTCTACTGGCATTATCCAGGGAGGAAACAGGGGACTACATTTGTATGGAAAAACGGCCCTTGTGTTTCCTCTTAACGTCCTACCGAATCGTAGAATTGCATATGCTTTAAAATAATTCGTTTCAATGAGCTTACATAATATCAATTACACTTAACAATATAAAATAACATGACTTACAGAAATAAAACTAAATTTACGTATACTAACTCTACATTTTCATTACAAACATTAGCAATGAAGAAGTGTATTTCTAAAAGTTTAAACGCTAAATGCTTTAATACCTCGATACAACAATATTGAAAAACTTATGAGATTACAACACTCGAAATCAAAATTCAGTTCGTTTCAACCATTTTTTATCGTCTATTTTTCTTATTCTATCAAAATTTTCCTTAGCTTTATGTAGAGGTATATTGCTTACTGGTATTACTTAAGAATCAGGAGGTTTACAATTCGAGGCTTTCAGTATAAAGACGTCATTGTTATGTTAAGTTAGGGCAGTTCCCAGTTGACTTCGTCGTCGTATCTCTCTGATTCCTTCAGGGGCTCAAACAGAGGCAGTTTCGCGAGCAAACCTGCAAAGTAAAACGTTAAAATTGTTCAGTAAATGTATTTCGTATTTAAATTTTCGAATATTGGGGTAACTAACAATGCGAATATGGGGAAAGAATATAATGCCATCAACGTTTTTACAGCTTTAAAAGCCCATGGAGCTTTTAGATAATTTAGCTTTATGTACTACGTAAACATACAGACCCGATGGGCTAGGCAGAGGTGTTCAGCACTTACATTTTGCCATTTGTATGTGTGTTTGCCATACAGTTGGGAGGTCAAAAATAATAGGATGAAATCGCAACCCATTCACCAAACCTATTTTATGGCGTTACGCTGTTATTAAACTCTACACACATACATAGTCTCGCGCTTATATTCCCAATATTTCCCAAAGGGGTAAGCAGAGGTATATCATAACCAAATATTTCCAGCTATAGTTATAGGCACACACCGCACGAATATTAATCAAAGCTACTTATGTCGTCAATTATTTTTATGTAAATCTAAATCCGTTTGAGGGAACCATACGAAACTTATAACATTCCAAATACATGTATTATAATGTGGTTCTGTATGCATCAATTTATAATTATTTCTTAATTATAAATCTTTTATCTAGTGACGACTGGCTGATACTAATTACCGCAGCAGAGGAGTGGCATTGAATGCAACAGTTGTATGAGGTCTCGATTTACAACAACATTTATTTTGTCCAATTCGAGCATCAAACCCAAAACCAAATAACATGCCAGCAGTCGCAAATATACATTAGGCTGTCTGTTAAACTTAACACAGGTTTACATGACAAGAGATCGTGTCACTGGTAATTAATAGGTAATTTCAGATGTCTAAACTATTCAGGTGTCAATTTCCAGTTACACTAGAACTAACGCATACAAGCTGTATTCAAAATTTATTGTGTCAAATCATATTTGATTCTATGTAGTATATAATTTCTGGTTATATAAAGGTATTGAGAATCTTTACAATTGGCCAGGTAACAAACAGGTGTGGTCATATTATAAGGCCCTAATGTGAAAAATAACCTATCTACTCTATCTCCGGATCAAAACAAATTATATTAAATTTTATTAAAATTTCAAGCATTTTATATATTTATTATTAAAACATACCGAAATTGGGCGTGGCCATTTTCGGGTTTACGGAGGTCACTTGAGTCGGTTGTTAGTGTTCTCTAAGTATTGACTAGAATGTATGATATTGATATATAATATAAGCCCTGTTTTAAAATGTCCCACTGCTGGGCACGGGCCTGTTCTCAGTGTGAGTAGTAATTCACATATCTTCGAGAACATTATGGAGAACTCTCAGAGAGACAGGCAGGTTCCCTCACGATGTTTTCCGTCACTGTTAAAGCGAGCGAAAATTAACTATTTAATGCGTACATAACTTCGAAAAGTCGGAGATGCGCATTTGAGATCGAACTCAAGACTTCTGCATGGCAGTCTAAAGGTCTCTCAATAGGCTATCGCCGCCATTGATTTTGGTAAGATAATGAAAAAGGAAAATATGTATTCGTCACGGTGTTCTATTGTAGAGGAGGTGTATAATACGACCACATCTTTCTGTTACACGCTGTATAAG
Organism: Catocala nupta; assembly: GCA_963675205.1. Taxonomy (NCBI): domain Eukaryota; kingdom Metazoa; phylum Arthropoda; class Insecta; order Lepidoptera; family Erebidae; genus Catocala; species Catocala nupta. Next base: position 27,645,674 of record OY776091.1, on the reverse strand, counting down.
TCTAACTAAAATGTCATTGAACCTAGTTCGACCTACGTCCCAATTATTGTCAAGATAACAAGTACATACCGGTAACAAGTCCAGATCCGTAGGACAATAGGAGTGTCACTCCCAAAGCGGCCAGCTGATACAATGCCTGCCCACCGGCCGTTCTGCCTTCCTGCAAATATAAAACATGGTCGTTAGTAACTTGGTATTATAGCAATACAGATATAATTAAGGCTACGATCAGTTTATTATTATTGTTATTATCTTTAGTTATTTATAGTCAGTAGGCACCTTGTTGATATGAGTTTTAAAATACTGAAATTATATTTAATTGGCTATTTAAAAGAGTGGCTGTGAGTTTCTCGCACGTTTTTCTCATAGACCCAAGCCTTTGCCTGAACCTAACAACAAACCTAAATGTAGCTTTAGTACCTTAGTAAACTCACTAACTAATATATTTTAACGTTCATAAGTGTTACCTTGTGACCCAACTGAAAAAAATATTTTTGAATTTGACTATTCTTGTGGTAAATGATGATCTCACCGTTTTTTATGTTTTTTACTTATTTTACTTATCTTTTATGTTACAAGTTAACATATAAATTTCCCTCTAATTATTTATTTATTCAACAACATAATTTTACAGTATTATATTCACCAAATCGCTTTTGTGTTAGTGTAAGTTAACAAATATTATTAAAAAGATACTTCTTTTTAATAATATTTAGTAAAGTAAATTTATATATTTATATCTGATTTCTTAAAGGCTGATCAACGACGTTTCAAAATTAATCCCATGTAAATTTAACCTGTTAAGTCGCAGTGGCACACCGGCGGCAGACACAATAGGTTTTTAATTTTATCTGGCATATCATGTGGCGGTAGCCCAATGGATAAGGCTTTGAACTTGCAATTTAGAAGTTGGTAGTCGAATACTATCCATTGCTCTGCTGACCTAAGTCCACTCCAATGGACACACAACACAATGATTCCAGCTTAGCTCGAAGGTTTAATATAAATACTTTGCTATTAATCTTTAAAAATATATTGCTAATTCAGTTAGTCAATCACAACAGTTGACAGATGTTTGATCAACTGTTAACTAACTCTTGTGTTGATCTGCCTTTCAAACACCGGGTTAGTCAAAGTTTAGTATATGCATATGTGTAATTATATGTTTACTAGCACTAGCTTTTGCTCGCGGCTTTGGTCACGTAAAAGTAGGTTAGTTTATGCCAGCAACAGTACTTTTTAAAATTAAAAATATAGCCGCTGATACTCGGTGATAATAACGCTTTCTAATTGTGAAAGTAAAATCGGTTGAGTAGTTTTTGAGCTTAATCGTTACAAACAAACCAACAAAAATCAATTCTTTAGTCTTCATAATATAAGTATAGACTACCTTTTATCCGCCGTTTCACTCGAGTGAATTCCACGGGTATGCATAGTAGGATAATGCCGTCGTTCTTTTGGTAAGTTAAGTAAAAGTGACAGCATGACATTTAATTATAGATAGCTGCCACTTGGAAATTTTTATTAGTGTAACAACGTAGAAAATTGCCTTTTAGCTATATTTAGTAAGACTAATAGCGACCTTATTATTTGCATGTGTGCATGCATAATCCCTGCAATGCACTATAGATGAGGTTTTTCATTTAGATGAGATTTTCCCTGTAAACCTTATATTTTGTATTTGCTTCATTGGTAGACAAGCATAATAATTTTAACTTTTCTTCTTTGTAGTATAACTTTTAATTTGCGACCACAAGATATACTTTGTAGCTAATTCACTATTAAGGTGTTTCATTCATTAACTCTAACACATATGTTCTTAATCAAAAAGAAACAAGTATAGCTGAAATCAAAGTTCAAATAAAATAAGATTAATCTAAATAGTTCCATCAATCAAATCAAAGCATTAGCATTGAATGTAAAATGTTTGTTGATATTTAACTAACAATCCAGTCACTTACATATGTACTGTAGAGAATCAATCATCTATTATACTTTAAAATATTTCAAAATATCATAATTTCTTAAAATTAATTTTGTTAGAACAAAAATCGATGACATCATCATTAACTAAGCAAAATGAACCTTAATATTGAATTCAATTTATTTAAAAACATAGTATCTTATCTTATCTTGTTTGGGGGCCAGTCAGTACAGACCGGCGACACTTCGACCCAGTGGGATCTTTTGTGTCGACTTCCCCAATACCGACTGCCATAGATGTTCATGGCAGCTGGGACCGACGGCTTAACGTGCTCTCCGAGGCACAGAGCACGCGATAATTGTCAATCAATACGCACATAATTTCGAAAAGTCATATAACTTTCGATAGTCAGAGGTGCGCGACGTGAGTTCGAACCCGAGACCCTCTGCATTGCAGTCTGTTGTCTTGTTGTCTGTGGTCTACCCACTGAGCTATCGCTGCTCACAAAACATAGTACCATGACAACTTAATCTCAATAATTGAACTGACAATATCACTTTAAAGAAAGCTGATTTCTATTCAAAATTTTATAGCTAATTTACTGAAATTGCTTTTAGACGTTCAAAGAAATATTTAATTTGTAACCCTGCACCTGTCGCAGCTGAATTAGGATTCATACATAAGATACTTAACCTGTCAAATCTTGATAAAACAGATTTCATTAAACATTTATTGTGTCTAGGCGCTGGTGTCCTGCTGTGACTAATATATTAATTAAGTATTTATTTATATATCCATATACTGGGTCACAGCCTAACTAATGTAAACCTGAGTTTAATAAATTATTTTATGTCTATTGCAATACGTTGTATAGATTTGACTTGTATAGACAACTTTAGACCCTAACGATTGTATATAAGAATTTGTTCGTTTTTCAAAATGCTGTCAGTATCGCCGTGGTCGTGGCTGTATAGTGTTTACACTTCTGTGTGGAAAAATCTTTATGACTATACATAGCATCATATAATTATGTATCTCTCAAATAATCGCTTTTTCATGCCAAAATATCACAAAACGGCAATGTCAGAGATTCCAAGAACTTGAGCATTCGTAAGGTATTTATTATTACGATTAGAAAATATAAAAGAAGAGGCTTGCCGTTATAACGATATGAGTTGACTGCGAATTTTAAAGCAATGTAAAGTTTTTAGGTAATGCTATATTGGTTTCATGTACAGTAAGCTGCAAAAATGCATACTCTTATCAAAACTAAAATGGTATAAGCCCGTAATTGACGCCATCTAACGGAAATCGATACAAGAACTCTTAAGTAGTTTATTTATATCGTAATAGATAGCGGTACGATAGCTCAGTGGCGAGACCAACAGACTGCAATGCAGAGGGTCTCGAGTTCGAACCCGCGTCGCACACCTCTGACTTTCGGAAGTTATATGACTTTTCGAAAATATGTGCGTATTGATTGACAATTATCGCCTGCTCCGTGCCTTGAAAGGCACGTTAAGCCGTTGGTCCCGGCTGCCATGAACATCTATGGCAGTCGTTAGTGGGAAGTCAGTGCCCTATAATATCCTGACACTGATCTAGCCTTAGGGTATCGTTAGCCTTCGGGTTGCGGAGGTCAGGTGGCAGCCGCTCCGTGTAAAAACTGATATCCAGTCAAATCCGGTTAGATCAGAAAAAGCCGACCCCAAATGACTTGAGAATAATAAGGCTAGGGAAAAGAAGATAGCGGTGCACTACTATAAAATAAAAAAGAAGTAGAGATTTTAATGACTCAATTTTGATAAATTTACTTTAAATAATTTTTGAATCCCTATTCACAATAGTTTATTTATAAAACAAACACATTGCAGGGTAAAACAAGAAGCAAAGAATTACAAATAAATTTATAAATTTATAGTGGGTAGTTTATTTAATAGATACTTTCGATGACTCGCTATTCTGTTCGTACCCAAACATTATTCTGTGCCTGTGTTCGAGGGCCTTTTCGGTTGAGATTATAATTTCTTATAAATTACACCTGTTTGCTAAAATGAGTAGGTACGCTTTGCAAAATTTATAAAATAACGCCATCTAGTTCATTTATATTCATTTTAATTTGTGATTTTGGACCTTCAGGTATCCATGCACTATTACAAGTGATTGTATCTACATAATATATAGAAAATTTTTTTTTTGAGGTTTGTCTTGCATTGATAGTATTTTATTTTATTAGTAATATTTTTGTCGTTCACTCCAGCTATGTAACTAGAGGGAGAACCTACAACATTTGCAACATAGAGTCCGATGTACCATTACTATTGTATAAGATAAATATAAATATTATATTGTAGTACGTTTATTTTAGTGACATAATTAAATAATTAACATAATATATACACAAATTATTTACAAGAAATATAAACTAAAGAGAAAAATAACACTTCAAAATTAAAAAGCGTCATAATATTCCTCCGCATCGTCGTCAATTGGCAACCTGCCCAAAATACTGGCAGCATTGCCACGTTGAATGGCAATACTTATTCTTTGTGCAAAGAAAATACCAGCCCTCTGGTCACGCGAAGCGTCGATGAGCTGCTTAGCTAGGTCGTTTATAGAAAACGGATCTAGCACTTGGACCCCATGGCCCCAGCGTTTCGCAGCAGCACATATATTACATTTATTTATTATTACTTACGGTCATAGCAGAGAAGATATTGGGAAGTTCAGAGCCGTATCGTTCCGAAGTTGCCAACGCAGCAAATATAATGGACAGGATACCAGAGTACACTCCAGGCATACCATGAAGGTTGTTTACTCCACACGTGTCTTGGACGCCAAGTTTCTCCAATGCAGGCTGTTGAAAACAAAGAGAATAATTTTAGAAGTTCTTCTCTCTCTTTGTCTTCTTTACACCATAATATTGTCTTATGTTTACGCGAATGTTATACATTGAAATTAAACACTTTATACGGATTTTGTCGCGTTGTTTATTTTACTTTAAAACACTGTTATTACATAATTTTGAAAACTCTAACACTACTATTATTGAACTTTACTACTATTTGAGCTATATATTTTTTAATTAAATCTATTTATATTTAAGTTTACACTTTGCCCCGATGAATTTTGGCCGAATTTTGGGAAGTTTGCTCTGATAACACAGACACAACCGATAGTCAAAAATTAAAGCATCGGAACGTAGAAAATAAAAGTATAACGCCAGCAAACTGTCAAATCACTCAACGAAACGTCTTCAAATCCTGGAAATTGTTACGAGCCGTAGATATCGGCAATCTCCAAGGACTTTCAGATGTAAAAGAAACTTTTCACAAAAATATTATCTACTTTTACACTTGGACGTTTTCTCGAAAGTTCTCTCTAATTTCGTCTCTAGATAGAGAAACTTTGTACTTTCGTAGCTCTAACGTCATTGTGTGTCACGGTGTAGGCAGAGTATATTGCAAAAATTACCAGATTCTTTCTCCTACATACAGTATTATGTTGAAAACTTAGTCTGGCATTCTGAAGATTCCTGACTTTATTTTTGCTAGAGCGAATGTGTTGCTTTTACCAATTTTGTTGTAACAAGGCTAGGACGTTGAGACATGTCACGTCGAAAGCTATTTGCGTAAATGGAAATGCGCATCTAACATGCTTTATGAGGCACTTCTTTGATGTCTAAAGTTATACTTTTGGCAACGATCCTAACAGCTAAACAATAACCTCTATTAGCTTCTAAGAATCTTTGAACTTTATTACTAAGAAACTTATTAATTAAACTACGATACGATCAATCTAGCTATATCTGTTTTATTACATTTCTTAAGAATTATACTATGTACTACTATATGGTAATTAACATATTTTTAAGCATTGCCCAGAGGCCGGGTGGCTGGGCAAGGATAAATAAGTAAATTATTCATAGTAAAATATATTCAGTGAACGACGACATTTTGGCGCCCTATTTCGTTGGACCTAATTACTTCGTGTAATTGTGCTATAATGTATAACATTTCGTTGTGTCAGAATTATACTCTCCATAGCTTTCGAGAATATACATAATAAACTATACATATGTAAACAAAAACTACGTACCGTCAAGAATCGATATCCACATACACTGAGGATACCAGCACCAATTCCAATAGCGATGGCAATGCCGGGAGAGAAGAACATATTGCATACAGCACCCACGGCTACTCCACCAGCTAGGGTCGAGTTCTGGATGTGAACCATGTCGAACTTGCCTTTTTGGTGGTTCACCATTGAAGATACTACGAAGGCTGTCACCTGGAGACAATAATAAATTACTCGTTCGTACATAATAGTATTTATCTCTGTTTCCAGTTTTATAGTCCTAGCTAATATTATAAATACGATATGTGAGTTTATTTGTTTGTTAAGAGGAAACACAAGGGCCGTTTTTCCATACAAATGTAGTCCCCTGTTTCCTCCCTGGATAATGCCAGTAGAACAATAATATTTCAAAATAACATGTATAGCCTCTATTGGCATGTCCCTATGTTTTCCTTTTTTCATTAATTAATTATTAAAAGAGATATGAGCCTTCAAAAACCTCAAAACTTGGTCAGATTTTCCGCTGTGTTCAAACATCCAGAAAACAAATTTGAGTAGATTATATAAAAAAAGAAAAACATAGAAACACGGCCAAAGCCTTTTTTCAATTTTTAATGAAATAAGTAGTTAAATCGGTCAAGTGTTGGAGAAGGAATCAGGGGACTACGAAACGTTGATTTTGTGTACTTTTATAAGTATTTTCGGTCCAAGGTGCAGTTGTCTCTATCACGCTCTGCGGGCACTGCGCCACAGCAATAGATTTTACAAATACCTATTTTTCAATTCTCTCGCCCGTGGTGTTTCCTCTTAAGCATTCACGCCGCAATTACTCGACTTATTATCATGAAATAATGTATACACGTTGCCGGGGTACAGAAAAGGACATAGGATACGTTTCATCCAGAAATGGTTCTGTATCTGAGGGATAGAAAATTGACATAAGCTACATTTACGCGAGCGAAGCCGCGGGCAAAACCTATAATAATATCAGCCCTGTATTAAACTGTCCTACTGCTGGGCACGGGCTTCTTCTCACTGTTAAAAGGCTTAGGCCATAGTCCACCACGCTGGCCTAGTGCGGGTTGGCAGATTTCACATATCTTTTAGAACATTATGGAGACATGCAGGTGTGGAATGGTGCGTGAGGAATCACGATGTTTTCTTTCACCGTTAAAGCAAGTGATAATTAACTATTTAATACGCATATAACTTCGAAAAGTTAGAGATGTGCGCCTTGGGTTCGAACTCGAGACCTCTGCGTGGCAGTCCAACGGTTTCCCACTAGTCTATCGATGCTATATATACGTATTAATGAGCAAAATCTAGTCATCAATTATTATAATAATAAACTGTTTTATCTAAAGACTTACAGAAAAATATCAACAAAAGAAAAGCTTTATGATGCTGGCAAAATTTTCAGACTTTGGCTATTATATTACTATGATAATAATTACTCGTGTTAATTATTTTTCTTAATTAAACAGACATATTAAAATAATCTCATAATTTTCATTAAATTTTTTTGTTAGATTATTTTATATAACAAAATAGTTTGTGCTCTGTACGAGCATTAAACCGAAACAGCAACGCTACTGTTTAAATTAAATAAATAATGCATTGTGAATAATAATAATATTAATAATATTCTACCACATACACACAGCACCGTCTAGCCCAAACTAAGCAGAGCTTGTACTATGGGTACTAGACAATGGATAAACATACATATATACTTTTTCTTTTTGTAAATACCTACATATTATACATAGAAACACCCAGACAAAGACAAACTTCCATGTTCATGCACACAAATGTTTGACTTGTGCGGGAATTGAACCCGTGAAGGCGTGGCAGTCGGTTACACTAACCACTACGCCATCGAGGCCGACATTGTGAATGAATACTAAACTTGTACTGTAGGGTTCTTAATGAACATTGATAATGGTTTATATGCAACTTGCTTTCGTTCCTTACCGTAGCTGCAGCAAGAGATAGATAAGTGTTGATAACAGCTCTCTGGTACTCAGCAGGAGTGGAAGTCAAGGCAGAATTAAACGACGGCCAGTAGATCCATAAGAAGATTGAACCTGGTGAATAAAGATTGAAAGATTAATTGAAATTAAACTACTATATACGGATTTTATCGCGTTGTTTATTTAACACACTTTACACTACTACTACTATTAATTAAATATTGAATTTTACTAATTTATAAGCTAATAAAACTTTGAAAACTATTAAACTATTTATATTTAGGTTTACACTTTCCCCGACGTTTCGGTTGCTTTTCAGCAGCCATGGTCACGGGGATAATGATATAATATAGTGTTTAATAGACGACGCGATAAAATCCGTATATAGTAGTTTAATTTCAATTCGCGTAAACAGAAGACAATATTAAAGATTGTTGAAATGGTAAATTTCAGTATTTCTCTCTGATATTTAAATGTGCACGCACATTTGTGCGTATAATTATCTGTAGAACATGGTACATGTAGGACATGGTACTTGTGTTTGAAATCTGAAATGGAAGCTAACGTAATATTAATAGAAATAGTTGGCGCATTCCCATTTACTATCATGAATTCAAATGGGAAGTGGACCAATTATTTTAACATTATAAAGAAATTTTCATTTATGCTTCAACTGAGAATTTCTTGTGACTCGATTTCTGTCTGGTAGACGGTATTTATACTAGACTCGCCCTTATGGGGGCCATAAAACCATAAGTGGAAGTGTAATACAAATAAGCCTGTAGGTGTGAGGTGATGTGTCATACGAATGTGTGAAGTTTAAAGGCATAGTCAATTTTAAGTCGTTTAAGCCGACAACTGTACAAATTACTACTAAATCTGTAATTTCATCAACATTATTATAAAGTAGATTTTGTTCGCGTAAATGTAGGTTTTGTAAATTTTCTATCCCTCGGAAACAGTAGGTACTGAGGCGTTCATAGTCAGTTGCACTCAATGATCGGTAAACGATTAGCGAGGTTAAGCAACGTTGGGTGCGATCAGTTTATAGATGGGTGACCGCTTAGTGGTATTTCATCTGAGCGTCTCCGTGCTTCGGAGGGCACGTACAAAAGTCGGTCCCGGTTGTTGCCAAATTGACATCAGTCGTTAAGCTATATCAGAAGCCTACGAGCGGCTTGAACAACTCTTGACAAAAAGCTGGCCACTAAGCACAAGAAAAAAAAAAAAGAACTCTAAGTTCTTTTCTGGATGAAAGGTACCTTATGTCCTTTTCTGTGCTCTTGACAACGCATAATATGTTAATATGCAAAATGTCATGATAATCGATTGAGTAGTTAAGTCGTAAAAGCGTAACAAACAATCAAACTCCCTTTCGCATTTATAATATTAGTCAGGATTACGCATATAATGTTTAAGCATATTTTTCTATAATATTAAATGAACAGCATACCTGTTTAAAACGAAATGAAAAGCCATCTCGACTTAAATGCACCCATATTTTATAGGATTTCAAGTGTACTCTTATAGTAAATTAGCTTTTGGCCGCGAGTACTACAGTTTGCATGCGGCTTTGTGGATGGAGATCGCACTACGCACCATATCTCCGGTTATACTCAACAAAATTAGACGAATGTGGCTTGTATTTTACGTTGCAATGTGATCTAATAAGCTGTGAAACCACATCTAAATCTGTTCAGTAGTTTTGGCATGAAATAGACTGACAAAAATTTTACAAAACCATTTGGTATTTCAGCTTTAGAACCCTGTATCCTACAAGTTTGTTATTATAGATATCTCCAATATAGATACACTATTATAACCATTTATAATTGTATGTATTGATATACATAAACAAATACATATGTTTAAATATAATTGAAAGTGATCCTAACTAATATTGTAAATGCGAATGTGAGTTCATTTGTTTGTTACGATTCACGCCTAAACTACTCGACCGATTATCAGGGGTACGGAAAAGGATTTAGGGTGCTCGAGCAAGCGAAACCGCAGTCAAAAGCTAGTAATAATATATTTAAAAGTATAAGAAATTCAAAAGCAGCTCATTTCCAAGACAATTTCCTTCTTTATTCAAAAAAGTACACAACGAAATAAATTGCAACTTTTTATTCCACTGACTTTTGAACTTTTATTTCCACATTAACATATTTTGATCGTTAGCCCTATTCATTGAAGACATACTTTCATAGGTTTTTTAAAAACTTCCATTAAGCTAACAATGGAAAGACAGCGCGTCCTTTAACAAAACAAAAAGACAGCCTGTATCAAGGTTTATGTACAAAAGTCAAGCACAATCTAGATAAATCTAGGTCATCCCGTTGGGTCCGTATAATGGAACGAACGGGCGCAAGGGAAAGAATTTTCAATAATATTATATGAAGTTTTTATAAACTTGTTATGTTGCATTGGCTTGCAATATTAAGGAAGATTGCAGAGATACGACGCCGAAAGATTGGACAGTCTTTATTATTTCAGCATTCGGGGTCATGTAATGAGGGTATGAGTGTCTAACCTCGGAAATGAAACAGATACGGTGGACACCTTAGTATCAACTAAATGAACGAGACAAGTATACCAGTCGGTGTAAACAATGAATCTATTTTATTTCATGTAACTTGAAGGTGCGAACTAAAGCGGTAGTAGTCTAATGGTTAACCCGCCATTGGTGACGTACATGTCTATGAGATCGGGTGATTTTAAGAACTCCTATAACTTTTCTCTCGCCATCGATTTATTTTGTGATTTCGATTAGCTGCCTCATTCCGCGTCCCGCACCGTTAGTCCACCGCATGACAACGGTGTGTATGCGCAAACGTAAGTTTTGGCGTCAACCCGGTTCGAGAGACCGGCGTCACCAACTAAGTAAGTTGAATTATTTATTTTTAATTAAAGAGGTACGTAGTATTTTTTTTTGTTAGAGGACAACTATTATATTTGTTGATTTTATAAAAGTTCCTAGTGTCATAAGACTGACAAAGGCTGATTTAGTTAAGAAAATATAATTGTATTGAGTTTTTATATTTTTCAATATTAATGTTAACAAATATAGTAGATTTTAGTGTTCCAAATACAAATGTGTAATTACCAATAAACGAGCTGCGATTTGTGAATTACCTGTGTTTTCCTTAAGAAAAAGCATGTTGTTTTAAATCTAAATCAAATAAAAATAGTATATACAAATCATTATGGAGAAATCGGAGGTTCAAAATCCCGGTGCGTGAGACCAGCGTCACCATTCATGAAAGTAAAATTGACGTCACCAGAGTGGCGGGTTAACGTATTGGATTTGCGAGCGAGAGGTCGTGAGTTCCACGCGTTACAATACTGATATGAATCAACAACTAAGACAATCCTTTTAGCTTAACGGGAGTAACAAAATTACTATTAATTAATAACCCGAATGGATAGTATGATTTAAAATGCTTCTGTTCTTATTCAGGCGATGTTTTTTTATCAGGAGTTAAAGAAAGTTTCTGCGTCTATAATTCATTCTTAGCTAGAGGTATGACTATATCTACTCTAGTCTACAATGACAACGAACCTTCGCTTTGATAACATTGCGCTATTAAAAGCCTATATCGGCAAGTATCTTTTAAAAATTGAGGCGATTATGCTGTATAAAATTCTATATTTGCATGTACGTTTTCAAGTTTTAAGTGAATAACCAGTAAGAGTAATATTCAAATATAATACTAACCGATCATAGCAGTAACATCTGAATTATAGCTCGGTCCATCAAGCCTGGATGCTCCCGGTGCCTCAACTTTCTTGATGCGTAAAGCAGAGCTCACGCCAAGACCGAAGTATGCCCCAAATGTATGGATTGCTATTGATCCTCCTACATCAGAAGCCTGCAACAATAAACAACAATACAATCTTTTGATTGGACTGCACATTAAAAAAGAGTGTAATGTGATGAGCTGCACTCAAATACATAAATATTCCAAATTAAAAATAATAATATTTGTTCTATTGCAACATATAAAATAAGTCTTAATATACTGACTGGATATAAAGCCGCGATCATATTTGACAGAAAATACTACCTTCAGTATAATAAATATGCAGAAGGTATAATAGATGTCCAGGTCGAGAGAGAAAGTCTTATTGGCAAAAATGCCAATAAGACTTTCTCCGATCTGAACATAGAACCTAAAACTTCATGCACAGTGATCACGATTGCTATCGCTGCACTATGGATAGAGTCAAGTGTATTCAAAGATACTTAAATACAGTCGTGTTAAATACAGTCCTAGATAACCTACTATAATAATGTCCTCCAGACTGAATTTCGGTCACGGCGGCCAATCTTAACGGAGACTAGCCATCTGTGCAGGAGATATCATAGAGCACATTGCTTGTGCGCAAATAAAAGTGCACTCTTTGTTCCCTATATCTCATGATCCCATGGGACGGTAATCCGATACGACTGGAGAAAGGTCAGGCGCAGGATCAACGGCTTTACGTGCTTTCCGAGGGACGGGGGTGCCTAACACCGCCAACTTCCTAACTCTGGGTTGCTATGTGAGTTTAATTCTAGAATTCATAACAAAAATCTTTTTATTGCTCGATCCGGGATTCGAACTCAAGACCTCACAGTAGTCGCGTTCACTACCGCTGCGCCTCGGAGGCAGTTAACCTACTATATAAATTATATATATATTTCTATCATAATAACTTATTCACAAGTTATAAATGAGTTACGAACACATACTTCGATGTTAATCATTTATTGGTCGCTTTCAAAGTTACCCACTTCAGTATAAATGTATATTTTTAAAGGTAAAGGTCATGTGGTTACACAAAATATATGTATATACCAACTTGGTCTATTTTTAGTTCACATCGCAATATGTATAAGTCGTGGTCATGAAACAGAAAGTTTGGCTGGAAATAACTAAACTTATTAATATATGAAACAGTTTACAAAATTATTTGCCCAGTAATTGCCGAGTAACTTTTAGATGCTGTTAGAAGTTCATGATTTATATTGCTTTAATTTATATTTTGAGATATACAACTTTCAGAGCAAAATAGAACGTTATCTTATCATCCTGTCGTGCAAGGCTGCAAATAAATTTTGTCGAAGATTTGGATGCAAAATCTCGTGGTTAGTATGAGTGCCTGTATTTAGGAGAGCGCAGGATATAAGTTTTTTTACTTGTCTATTAAGTAAGCAAATATTGCGCAACCTTAGCTATAGCACTGTTAGATACGAAAATATAGATACTCCTCTCTAAGTAATTTTTATATATTATTTATATTCGTATCTCTATTTTTTGTCATCTCTGTTCATTATAGAACGAATAAAGTCTGAACGCAGTAACTGAATGATTATATAATGGGTTGTGTGTTTACTAGTTAGTACAGAAAGTAAATGTCGTGAAATGGTTTATTTAGACCCTTAGTTCCCAAAGTGGTGCATGTGGACCCCAGGGATCCACGGGAGACTCAATGGGGGTCTACGGTGGCGTGACTAAAAAATGGGGGTCCACAATTTGTAAGCGGGGGTCCACGAAAATTTATTTGCTTTCGTTAGTGAAAAACTAAAATGTTGGGTTCACGTCACCTATCAATGTAGGCAGATAATATTTTAAGAAGCTCAGCGAATGTTACTTATTTAAACGTCGATCGACGGATATTTTGAGGAACACCATTGGAAAAGAGAATTAAAAAAAATTTACTCCGTATAGATTAGATAATTTAACTTTTTGCTCCGGATATTCCAATTTTTCTTGGCGGATTAAATTTCTAGCTGCAGGGGGTCCACCGGAACCAGGTTAACTTTGAAAGTAGTCTGTGAGAAAAAAAATCTGGGAACCTCTAAATTAGACTTACCTCTCTTTGTTTAGTTTCAAGGTAGATTTAGTTACAAAAATTGAGTTTTTTTTTGTTATTTTAAAGAGACTACTTTCGCACTAGGTGTAATTCCTGTGTCACAGGACTTCACAAACATTCAAAAAACGGACACAAAGAGCACCCAGTTTCCGAACAATTATTTGTGAGTCACACAATTTTTGTCCGGTGTCGAACCTACATCACTGGCACGGCGACAGGGGTAAGGCGGACACTTAAACCATAGTGGATTCTGCAGTCAAGTTTATATATACTTTTGGTACATTTAATATACTACCGAATTTGTAAACAACCGTAGCATCAATCTGATGGTGAGCGTATATCATAGTTTATGGGCGCTTGCACCGCTTAGAGTATCACTTACGTATTGCCAACCATTAAGAATATGCTATGCTGCTAGGCAACACAAGAGGTAAAAATCATATCAGATTGTTGTTGACATCATGCTGTCTCTTCAAGAACTTTGGAGCCGTACGCAATTTAAGAATACAACACTTGGCGTGCGATCATCTGTACGTCGAAGGAACTTCCTAAGTCATATTGATCTAGTTCGATTTATATCTTAGCTATAACTACCTATCAAAACATGGACAAAGTGGACGAAAAAAAAACTATAACTAAGAAAATAAGACCTGTTTACATGGGATAAATGAAAGATAAAGAAATGAAAGATAATAAATCTTGGCGAATATTATCTGACTAAATCAACGTCGTTATGAAGAGAGATTAGTTAATGTATACGCTGAATTGCCTAGTATAACTCATGTAGAATATAATGAGAGTAAATTAAATAAATGAAGTACATTAGAAATGTAGTAACAAAAATTTGTTTCATGGCCTATGTCTCTCAAGAATCGACGTCAATGTAGATTATTCTGAACAACAATTGTATTTTCATATTTCGAGCATGACTATTATTTTGCTATGTCGAATATAATTATGTCGAAGTTTAAGCCAAAAAAAAATTCTTTTATTTTATTCGGCAAACAAATAGTTATATACATTGGTATATTTCTAAATAAATGTCTTATTAGCAATCAAATGTTTTTACTTACATGTAATTATGTTAGTTTATTATAAATTAGCGACCAGCCCCGGCTTCGTGCAGGTAGTACAAAACCTTAACAAATTATACACATAAACCTTGCTCATGAATCATTCTATCTATTGATGAAAACCGCATGAAAATCCGTTCGTTGGTTTTTGAGTTTATCGCGTACAGACAGACAGACGCGAAGGGGGACTTAGACTTATAGGGATAGTGACTATACCCTACTACACAACTGTGACGTATTAGTACGTTTTCCATCGCGCGTTATTATATTATATTTATGCAAGTGCATTACACAAATGGCGTTTTTAAGATTATACTAACTAAATAGAAATCCTTAATTGCTTTCCTTTTAAGTATTCTGCTTACTTTTTAAATTGACGGCTGGTAGGCTCTTTTTGGATTAATCTCACCCGCACTCTTACCTCTGTAAAACCTGCTTAACCAGGATCTGAGATCCCGGACAAAAATGTATTGTTTTGCAACCCGCAAAAAATTTAATCAGTAGTATATAGGAGGACCTGGAAAAAGAATTTCACTTCCCTTCTTAACAAAGTGGCAGACAAAATTAAGAAGATTTGTAAATACCAAAAAAGATAAGCATCTTAGATACGAACGTTAAGGGACCTAATCGTGAACTTGATTCTAGTGATATGTATGGTAGGAACACACTTACGAAAATTTGTTTCACTTAACCCAAAATCTGCATAATATTGTATACAACGCCAAAAGTGGTTTGTAAATTATAAAACATAATATTAAGTTCACTTTGACAAAGATTACACTACCACAGAATGTGATAGATAGTGGATTGTTCGTATTTAATCCTTTTTCGGTGGTATCGAAATGAGACTATTATTATTATTATGTGTATGTATGTGTATATATATTATAGAGTACTATTACACTAACACTCTTATGTGAGCTCTGTATTCTAGAGTAAAATACATCAGTGTGTATTTATAACGTCGTAAGGATATTTATTTGCGATGTCAATTATTGTGTGACGAGTAAACAAGTCGAGACGTCTCGAGCGCGGTCCCTCTATTTGCGCAAACATGTGACAGTTCCAGTATAAACAAATATATGCGCTAACGTCCTAATGTTATTGTCACGATACTGTTACGTATAATGTTTAATACGCCCACAGATTTTGTTATAAACCAGGAAGTACCATTTGTAAAAATAAATGTATGGTTTTTGTGGGTGTGGCAAACAATCATAAGCAACGTTGGATGCGGTGAGTCTATAGATGGATGACCGCTTAGTGGTACTTCATCTGAGCGTCTCCATGCTTCAGAGGGCGCGTAAAAAGTCGGTCCCGGTTGTTGCCAAATTGACAGCAGTCGGTAAGCCATGTCAGAGGCCTACGGGCGGCTTCAACAACTCTTGACAACACGTTGGCAATTAACCACACGAAAAGAAAAGAAGAAGATGGACATCTATTACACCAGAGGCATCACTTGCACGTTGCCGACCCTTTAGGAAAGTAAGAGAAAAAAGGATGTGGGAAAGAAAAGGAGCGGGCAGGGGGAAATAGGGTGATTGGGCCTCCGGCACTCTCACTCTTCAAATGAAACACAACCATAGGAATATTGCTATTTCACGTCGATATTCTGTGAGAGGATAGTCCTTCCCCGGTCGAGCCGGCCCCATTCATGTTGAAATCAGTGAGGCTCTACTATTCAATATTATAGTATATTTATATATTTGTAGTTGCGACAAAATATTGTGTAACCCACAAATAGCTGTTCCAAATCTAAGTGTTCTTAGTGTCCGTTGTTGGAATGTTTGTAAAGTTTCCCGCGATACAGGAAATTTTCCTTGCGCGAAAGATATCCTTTAAAATAAATAAAAAAAAAACTATATTTGGTTTTGTGATGTTGTTGTTTTTTAATGAAATAAAGATGACAAAGCATATAGTCCGTCTGATGGTAAATGGTTAATGTACCATATGGTAGATTAGAATGCCAGGCGTACCGCGTGTATGCCATTCGATATCGATGGCGTGGTGTTTAGTGTAACCGACTGCCACGCTTGAGGTCGCGGGTTCGATTCCCGATAGACATTAAATTCTACATACAAGTGGATGGTGTGGCAAAGGGCTCCCCAGTATCGCCTGTTGTTGCCGACGTATATATGGAGGACTTTGAGGCTCGAGCTTTGCAGACTACCCCCATCACACCCAGGATATATAAGAGGTATGTAGACGATACTTTCACAATATTACCAACAGATAGTGTAAATGCATTCCTAAAACATCTTAATTCTATTAATAATAACATCCAATTTACTATGGAATTAGAGGCAAATAATTAATTAGCTTTCTTAGATGTTCTTGTCATCAGGAATCCTGATCATACTTTGAGCCACATTGTTCCTATATAGGAAAAAGACCCATACAAACAGGAACTTAAACGGTGAACCATCCTAAACAGTTAGCTACCGTGGGAATTTCTTTGTTTTAGAGAGCCCACGGGATCTGTGACAAGAAACACCTGGACGCCGAGCTTCAACATGTCAAGCAAGTACTGCAAGACAACAAGCTCCAACAGCCGCGCCGCCGTCACAGATCCCGCGAAAAGCCAGCCACAGTCGAGCGCCAGCCTGCCATACTACCATATGTAAAGGGTGTCACTGACAAGATTGGCTACATCTTGAAGCGAGCTTCAATCAACACATACTTCAAGCTGCCAACGAAGATAAGTCAATTTTTACCATCCGTCAAGTGCCAATTACCTTTACAAGATGCAGGGGTCTATAAAATAGATTGTGACTGTGGACTCTCATACATTGGTCAAACAAAGAGAAGCATAGGCACCCGCATAAAAGAACATATAGCTGATGTTAAACACCAACGCTCGTTGAAGTCTGCTGTGTGTGAACATGTGCAACAGGGGACCAACCACTTCCTACGATTTGACAAACCACATATACTCGCAAAATAACACCGATTCCTACAAAGGATGCTTCGCGAGGCTATTGAAATTAAAAAACATCCTAATTTCAATAGAGAGGATGGTTGGAATGTACCACCAGCTTGGGATTCAGACATTCAAATAGTCAAACCCAAGAAGAAGCAAAACACAGCTAGACTTCATGACACTTTGAGCTCATTCTGCGTAAATAGGAACACCAAAGATTAAATTAAGTTTGGGTACTTTGAAATAACTAGGTACACTTCAGAACGTTGGGACAACTACCATCTTAGTCTCCCCGTGAACATGGCTGCTGTAAAGCAACCGAAACGTCGGGGCAAAGTGTAAACTTAAATATAAATAGTTTTAATTAAAATATATAGCTATAATAGTAAAGTTCAATAATAGTAGTGTTAGAGTTTTTAAAATTATGTTATAACAGTGTTATTAAGTAAAATAAACAACGCGACAAAATCCGTATAAAGTGTTTAATTTCAATCAAACATTTGTGTGCATGAACATGGATGTTTGTCTTGGTCTGGGTGTTTATATATTTGTATAATATGTATGTATATACAAAAAAAAAAGAAATATATAGTATGTTTATCCATTGTCTAGTACCCATAGTACAAGCTCTGCTTAGTTTGGGCTAGATGGCGTTGTGTGTATGTGATAGAATATTAATATAGAATATATTGTATGCTGCCGACCACAGAGTGAAAGAAGTCTATCTCTAGGATAAAAGGAAATAAGTAGGTATCTAGAACTCTTACTCATCAGACGATGCGCATTAACTGTGTACAAACTACGCTCATACCAGTTTTCTGTAAAGCGTTGGTACTTCAGAGAATATCAACTCATGCGTACCGTTGCCAAATAAATGACAACGACAGGTCGTTCTGCGCTTATAGCATCTGTAAAAGTGCCTGCAAGAAAGCAATCCAACTACTAGTAGCAATAGTGTTCGTAAAAAGAGGCCGTCCAGGTATTACGTAAGCATTAATAAGGGATAGGGTACTTTTTAATTGCTCGAATGGCTTTGTGATTTAAGTGGTCGCCTCGCAAGTACCACCGCGCCGAGTGTTGTGGGTTCGAATCCCACACGGGACACAAATTTGTGTGATCCACAAATGGTTGCTAGAAGTCACACCAAGGTGGGAGATCTTTCGCGAGATGACCAGCCACCCTGAGGTTTGACCTGGGGGTGGTGGGCTGTGTGGGCCTGCTCACCACCCAATCAGCACTAGGTCCGATATACTTTTGTGTAGTGGCCTGCAGTTCATAAGGCAGGCCGAAACCACGGTGGGGCCGCGATTGCATGTGAAAGCGAATCGCGCGGCCTCGCCGTCTATGGTTATGTCGAGGAACACCGTGGTAGGTTTAGTTGGCATTACCACCCCGGTAATTTTTCACCGGTGAGCCCGAAATAACCTCTCCGTCGCCCCGCGGAGAGGTATGCGTCAAAGCATTCCCCCACGTAAAAAAAATAAGGTGGGAGATCTTTGCTATGCTTATTTTGGATGATATTATGTTATGATTATTTTTGCTGATAAGAGGGGATAGGGGTTAATAATGACTAATATGTTGCTTATGAATTTCTCGAACGGCCCCAAAATTGTACTATCATCTCAAACAATTGCCCAGAATGCATCTCATTATTAAATGTATTGCAGCAGATATAACAATCACGCAGCACTTAACTTAACTTTGACTTTCATAAGTCTTCTTGACTTGGTGACTTCGGTGAAATTATTTCTGACTTTGACCTTGATTTCCACTATTTTCATTGCCACCAAAACTAACCGATACTAACCTTGAAAACACTGGTAACCAGGTAGAGATTCAAACAGGCTACAGCTACTTCCACGATAGATATGAACAGCAGTTGAGTTCCACTTGCTACACCCAGCACCGATCCGAAGGTGATCAGAACAGTCGCTGACATGATATCGGCCTCTGTAAACGATAATCTAGCTCATTATTTTGTACATATACAGTATACATCACGGATGGCGTAGTCGTCTCAGAGGTCATCTCGCCACTGCAACTCTGCCGTGACATTATTCCTATGTCGCGAAGATCTGTACAAACATTCAAACAACGGATATAAAACATACCGAGACTCGCAACAGCCATTTAAAGAATACACAATTGTTCGTCTTGTGTGGGAATCGAATACACAACACTCGATCCAGTTACAGTAGCGGGGCGGCCACATAAACCGACTTCGTCATAAGTGCAGTCGAAGATGAGCAGGGTTTAAAAAATGTGTTTGCATTTAAAGTCTATTTATTAAGGAAGTTTATGGACTATCTACCATCACATCGAAAGGCTAGTGAAACCAGGGAGCAAAGACTAGTTGAAAAATAATTTCCTTAATATAATAGAGGAGGAGAGAAGAGGAGGTTTTAGTATTATTCATCAAACGTACATGAATAAATAAATATTCTAAATAAATATTCTATCACATACACACAACACCATCCAGCCCAAACTAAGCAGAGCTTGTACTATGGGTACTAGACAATGGATAAACATACATATGTACTTTTTTTTTCGTAAATACATACATATTATACATAGAAACACCCAGACCAAGACAAACATCCATGTTCATGCACACAAATGTTTGACTTGTGCGGGAATCGAACCCGCGACCTCAGGTGTAGCAGTCGGTTACACTAACCACTACGCCATCGACATCACATCATCACAATAATATACAGGGTTACTGGTAACTCGACGTATTCCCGGCAATAATAAATAGAGAAGCAAAAATGCAAAAATATTAACCCTCATATGTATGGTAGCAAGTTTACCATTTTCGAGAAACGCTGAATTTAACGATTTTTAAAAACATCACTTTCTTTGCCCTTGCAACATAAAAAAAAATGGTTCATTGGATGTCTTTTTACATTATTTTAATTTATAAATAACCTAGTAATAAAGCTTAATAAGTGAAAAATACTCATAAATGCGTAATAAACAATAACCATGACTAAAAATATTTTTAATCTAATTGATAATTTTATAATATATAATACATATGGTGGGTTAAATTTATTGCATTTTAGCTCTTCTATTTATTATTTCCGGGAATACGTCGAGTTACCAGTAACCCTGTATAATACAATATTGTATTCGCTTCTAATCTTAGTTAATCAGAAAGATGATGACTAGCACATTCAAATGGAACATTCTAGATCTAGTTTCGGTACTAAAACCGCCTAAATTAAATCTGTCGTTAGTATAAATGATTAAATCTAAATATAACAGTCTATTTTGCGTATGTCTCGCTTAAGACGAAATATGTATCGAAGCATATTTTGTATTTGAAGCGAAATACTGCAAGTTTGATCACGTTTGGTTTCCATGGTGCCATCGTCTACCCTAAGATGACACAACATAACGGGTTTTCATCGCGTAGGTAAGTATTAAAATATATAAATAACTATTTATAACCCGACATTTCAACCCACTTGTCTTGATATCGGTCACGGGTTGATTAGTGTGAGTTCAGCAGCGCCTTCGTGGAGTGTAGGTTCTAGCAATTATGACCAGGTGAGGATTCATTTGGTCATTTTTATAAACAATTGCACTGTCGGTATTTTGACAGTCCTAATAACGTGACTAAGACCCGCTATCTAATATTGAACTATGTTTACAAATCACGATAGTCTTTGTAAGCATTATGTCACCTTTAGATGAGTTCGGTATGACCAATATTTTTTCCATTGAATTAGTTCCTTTTTCTTCATAATTTAATTTTATTATGGATTTCAAATGAATGACGCCTAATTCGACTCACTCATCAAGCAAGTATTGTTTATTCATTAATATCAGTACTATTAACCCTTTGAACCCATATCCTTTGATAAAATAGCATGATATCTTTTTATCTTCATCTTTTGTTTATTATTACAAATGCGACTTGTAATCTATATACCCAATTGACGTTTTGCGGTAAGTTGTTAAAATCAGGCAGTTTTATACAAAGGCTTGTTGAGCTGAAGACTCCGTTGAGTGCTTATTGCCTGTAAAACCTTCAGAAGGGCAGCCTCAAATTTGGATACTGTACTAAGAGAGCAATAAATATATAATCCCTATAATTTGTGCACATAATATTATATGCCCAGCAATAGCTCAGTAGGGAGACCAACAGACCGCAATGCAGAGGGTCTCGGGTTCGAACCCACGTCACGCACCTCTAATATTCGGAAGTTATATGACTTTTCGAAATTATGTGCGTGTTGATTGACAATTAGCGCCTGCTCCGTGCCTCGGAGAGCACGTTAAACCTTCGGTCCCGGCTGCCATGAACATCTATGGCAGTCGTTATTGGGAAGTCAGTGCCCTCTAATATCCTGACACTGGTCTAACCTTAGGGTATCGTTAGCCTTCGGGTTGCGGATGTCAGATGGCTGTCACTCCGTGTAAAAACTGATATCTAGTCAAATCCTGTTAGACTAGAAAGCCGATCCCAAGTGACTTGGGAATAATAAAGGCATAATATTAGCTATATACACAGGTGGCCTAAGTTGTCATATAAATCAGATTGACCACAAAGCGTCGAGTCCTTACCTATAATGGCTTTGTATGGCATGACATTTTTAAATATTTTATATTGCCCTGTTTAAATGGCTTTACTAAATGGTATAGTACAGTACGGCTACCATTCCAACCACAGTCCTCTATATCACGGATGCTTATCCATGTGATAACCATTGCCATAAATGATGAATCTTTAGATAAATCACTCATCATATTATTGCCACCTAATACCGATGTGAATCCGAAAACCCGTCAATCATCTACGGTAACTCGTAATAAAGGCGCATGGTTACGTACTAAACTACCAAAATCACGCAACAAAACGAACTTAACTCAATTGCCTGTTCAAAAAGAAATCAGCTACACATAATTGTAATTCAATTCAAAACAATATTAAAACATTTCTGATGCTAAAGGCTTTCTTTTGAGACAGAGTATTGAGAGGAAATTGAGCATTTAAAATTTTACCTTCATTAAAATTGAAAGCAGGATCCTCCGCTATTATTAGATACAATACTTATTTGTTTCTACCGAAGTAACTTTACAAATTGAATAAAATACAAGGTCTTAGCGAATAATTGAAGAGTTTATTGTTTTGTAAGGAAACCTTTTCAAGTGGTGGTTGGTAACCTTTTGTATAAATTGTCGAGTCTTTTATATAGAGATATTGGCAGATGTATGATAAATACACAATAAAGACTGATGAATTTATGATTCTATTTGTGTCTAAGGGTAGAAGCCTTGGGGAAGTTAATTAAATTGCTATTATGGGTATATAATACGCAAAGAGCTGACGCTAGGTACATGCGCAAGATACTTGCTTAGGCTAGACGCACGAGTTAGTTATACGAGTAGCTTGAGAGGATAGCTCAAGCGACCGTTTATATAATGCATGTATGCATCATCTATGCCACTAATGTGAAATTGCGGTAATGCCTTGTGCCAGTGCATCATAAAAGTGCAAATGCTATCTTACGTTTGTTGCTCCCATTGTTTACAAGAACCATCATAATATCGAAAATGATCATTAGAAGGGAGTGATCATGAGTTTCTTACCTGATTCTTCTCAAGTAAATTCTACACCTTGAACTATATTATTTTAAAATAATAAATTTCGCCTTTGGTGTCGCTCACTTTAATTTAGATTTTGGTTAATAAATTTCTATTCCTCGAGAACAGTACTTTTTCTAGATGAAAAGTGTCCTATGTCCCTTTAACCTGTACCCCGGACAATGTGTATGCCAAATTTTATAAAGATTGATCGAGTAGTTACGGCTTGAAAGTGTAACAAAGAAACAAACTCAAACTTGCAATTTTAATATTAGTAAGGATTCCATTATTTCCTATTTTAGTTGCTCTAAAATTTTGGTGTAATTAAAAAAATATCAATTTTATTTTATGATAATAAATGAATTTTAAATCTTCAATCTAGATAATATTAAATGGTAAAACTATACAATATATTCTTTAACTTTTTATTTATAACTTAAGTTCTCTACTATAAGGCATGAAATTAGTCAGAAATTAAATTTTTAATAAAGAACTTACCTATCAAAGATTTTTTGGTAAGGAGAATAGTATTATCCGTCATATTATAGAAGGACTGGCACAGCAGAGCCCATTGTACCACGAGCGCAGCCAAGAACCAGTTGAAGCCCAGAGCACTGTAGCAGTACTTCTTCAAAAAGGTCATCAAGAAGCCGAAACCGATGAAGATCATGACATGCGTGTCTTCATATCCTGAAACAATACAAAAATTATATAAATTAACATTTATCTGTTTAATTTCGGATGAGTAATTAATATTATTAATCCAAAGTACCCTTCGAGATTACGATAATACGATGATAGTAATGCGATCGATAATTGTAGGTACTTACAAATAATAATATTTGTAAATTTTTTAAATAACTTGTTAAAACGCGTGCATTACAGTGGACTTTACAGACAATTTTTAAACCTTTTGTTTTTGCAGTCGATATAACCTAAATAATAATAATAATAATATTCTACCACATACACACAACACTATCTAGCCCAAACTAAGCAGAGCTTGTACTATGGGTACTAGACAATGGATAAACATACATATATACTTTTTTTTTTGTAAATACGTACATATTATACATAGGAACACCCAGACCAAGACAAACATCCATGTTCATGCACACAAATATTTGTCTTGTGCGGGAATCGAACCCGCGACCTCAGGCGTGGCAGTCGGTTAGATTAAACACTACGCCATCGAGGCCGAAAAAATAAAAATTATATATATGAGAACCGCTGACCATTATAAAAGTGGGATAGATAACTAGAACTACGTAAAGAAGCGAACCTGATATAGCAGTACGTCTGGCAGTATCGCAGTGTCTGTGTCATTCAATTATCATCGCTCGCGCGTGGACGAAAAATACTTATTGCGTTGCGTATAACTTTTTAGTCCTATGATAATTATCCCGATAGCAGTAGGTAATAAAATCAGTATATAAGCTCAGTCAGCTAAGTCTCGAGGATGTGCTATTATCTAGACCAAATATTTATTTGCCACATTGGTACAGAATGTAGCCCCAGGCCACAACTGTTCCAAAAACCGTGACCCAATTGAAATGTTCAAGCACATTTTGATCATTCCTATTAAATATACTTTTAAACGTCCCAAATACACCCATTACAAACTCCATCACGCATAAACAGAACAATACATATCCCTTTATATTTTCCTTTTATCTTTTTATTTTTTCCCCACACAGTAATTGTTAGAATGTCAAATGAAAAATTGCAAATGAAATTACACAATTCATTGTTTTCTGGCATAAAATGGGCCGCGAGAGGATAACAGGACTTAAAATGGATACATATAGAATGGAACATGTACTATATATATTCTTTTCTTTTATTGCGTAAATCTTTTTTTTGTTTTGTTGTTTATAGGTTTGTTATATTTATGCGTACATAATATCGAAGGGTTGGGAATCGTGAACGTCGTTATTTATTCGGTGTACGAGATGAAGTGGTTGAATTTTCCTTTCCACGATGTCCGACTACAAATATATATATAAGAGAGAGATGAGATAGCTCAGTGGGGAGACCAACAGACTGCAATGCAGAGGGTCTCGAGTTCGAACCCACGTCGCGCACCTCTAACTTTCGGAAGTTGTATGACTTTTTGAAATTATGTGCGTATTGATTGACAATTATCGCCTGCTCCGTGCCTCGGAGAGCACGTTAAGCCGTCGGTCCCGGCTGCCATGAACATCTATTGCAGTCGTTATTGGGAAGTTAGTGCCCTATAATATCCTGACACTGGTCTAGCCTTAGGGTATCGTTAGCCTTCGGGTTGCGGAGGTCAGGTGGCAGCCGCTCCGTGTAAAAACTGATATCCAGTCAAATCCAGTTAGACTAGAAAAGCCGACCCCAAGTAACTTGGGAATAATAAAGGCTAGGGAGAAGAAGTCCGATTACAAAAATTTGATTTTTCCCTATTTGTACATACAAAGTCTGATAGAGCAGGTACAAAGGTAATGTTTACACTTTGCTCGTGTATTTTGCCTTGTGGGAACACTATTCGCATCAATCTTAACTTATATTATAAATTTACTCTTTCACGCCACTACTCGACCGATCATCATGAAATTGCATACACGTTGTCAGGGGAACAGAAAAGGACATATGGATACTTCGTCATACATAGATTCACGCCTGTTTCCCAGACGGGTAAGCAGAGACTACGGATTTCCATTTGCTACGAACCTCACACACTTCTCTGGCTTCATTCACTTTCATGAATGAAGCCAAAATAAGTACTGCTACTAATCTAACCTAACCAACATTTATGCGAGCAAAACCGCAGTCAAAACCTAGTATATTATAAAAATCATTCATACATAGTCTAAAGCCTTTATCCCCAAAGAGGTACGATAAGTATAAGACTTATGTTGCACCAGATATGGTTTAAGGTTTTACTAAATAGAGGCGAGCTTATTGTCGTCCAACAAGCAGAGTTCTAGACTCTGTGCTGTACTGACAAATTCATTAGAGAAATACCCAATTATACTCTGCCTACATGTAACTATTCTCTTGGGATTGATTACAATTGACTGCTGATTACACGGATGACATATTAGTTTAATGATCGCCTCCCCATTATCATTTTGCTGAGTGTTATAAGTTCGACACACAGGATAAAAAATTGTGTGATCTATAAATAGGTATTTTGAGACTGGGTGTCATTCGTGTCCGTTGCTTGTAAAGTTCCCCGCGACAGGATTTATTAGGAGTTAGTTTCCCTCGCGGTAAGTCCCGTTTTCGTGGGGATATCAGGATAAAACGTAGCCTATGTGTGAATCCAGGTCTCTAGTTATCTACATACCAAGTTTCATCGCAATCGGTCCAGTAGTTTTTGCGTGAGAGAGTAACAAACATCCATACATCCATACATCCTCACAAACGTTCACATTTATAATATTAATGAGGATAAATCATGTGTCGCGGAGGAGTTTTCTTTTAAAGTCAAAAATAAAAGAAATCTGTGCGTGAGGTCAGTTCGATAAATCAAGACCTTAACAGAACACGCTCTAACTAGCACCGAAGCAAAAAAAAACAAATTACACGTTTTTACCGAGAAATAACACACAATCAGTAGCAATACTTACCGTAAGCACCTATAGATATGTGTAGTAAATAAGGCTATTTTCCAACGTACGTATACATGTCAATATGGAGTAAAAGATTGAAAGGATGAATAGAGAAATGGAGTAACTAGAAGCAATTATCGGTAGCTGACCCTTCAATCACGTTGTGGGCAATGACCTTTGATAACACAATAATACAATTATCTATATCTACTTATATATTATTATCTATACTTATAAAAAAAAAACGGCTTTCCAAAGAATGGATGAGAAAAGACTAAGAATGTTTATAAGGCTTGTGTGAATGGAAGAGTCGCAAGGGGTAGACCTAGGCGAACGTTTCTTGATCGGATCGGAGACGTTCTGGATAAAGGCCAGGTTAAGAGCACCATAAACCGGCGAGCGTGTATGAGGAATGTTATGAAAGTGAATGAAGCCAGAGAAGTGTGTCAGGATCGTAGCAAATAGAAATCCGTAGTATCTGCCTACCCTTCTGGGAAACAGGCGTGAATCTATGTATGTATACATACTTATATACTATATAATGTTATGAAGAAGAAAGATTTGATTGTTTGTAAAGATTTAACACAAAACTACTCAACCGATTTGAATATTAATATTTCACCATTAGAAAGCTATATTATCCAAGTAACATAGGCTGTATTTCATTTTCAAAAATGTTGGGTTTTCTACTTAAATTACAACAATGTATCCCAAGATCTCAACATTTTTAAGTCATTATTTTAAGAAAACTATTGATGATACACAACATAGTATAATGTATGTTTAAAATGCTCCTGATTAATCACTTTACCACGATGCGTTTTTAATGAGAATTCTTTGTATATTCCTTGCAATCGCGTGCCAGAGAACACCCATACGAAGCCGGGGCGAGTTGCTAATAACATATGTATGTATATAATAGTCTAGTGAGATACAGTTAGACTGCTTCGCAAAGATCTCAGATGCGATCCATGGCACGCGCATCTATCTTTTCAAAGTTATTTGCATATCTTTATATATATAAATCTTATGTGCGTGTGTTTGTAATTAAATTCCTCCTAAACGGCTGAAACGATTCTGATAAAATAAAATTGTGTGTGTTCAAGTGGATTCGTGAATGGGTTAGATTTGTTTTTTTTATTATTTTCGTGTGTACAGGACAACTTCTGTCGGGACAGCTAGTTAAATATAATTATTGTTCGCTTTAACGGTGAACGAAAAAGTCATGATGAACTTGCATGTTTTAGAGTACTCTATAATGTTGCTCAAGACGTGTAAAATCTACCATCCCGCACTGTACTGTCGTAGACTACAGCCAGACTGTTTTTGGACTGACAAGAGACTGGTCCACAGGTGTGGGATAGTTAATAAACAGAAGTGATATTATTATATAATAAACGAGTTTTAGTCAATGGCAACGCCTGCAAAAACCCCCGAGGCCGCATACTAGGACACAATGTATCCATTGTATTAATCCAGGATATGTTGTATCTATGTGTGTGTCAAATTTCATCCAAATCCATTTAACAATTAATGCGCGATTAAGTAACAAATATTCAAAGATCCTTACAAACTTTCACGTTCATAATATAAATTATATCAGCCCTATATTAAACTGTCCCACTGCTGGGCACGGGCCACCTTTAGTGTGAGAAGGGTTAGACCATCGTCCACTACACTGGCCCAGTGCGTGTTGGCAGACTTAATATATCTTTAAGAATATTGTGGAGAACTCTATGACATGCAGGTTTCTACGTTATGTTGTACTTCACTATTAAAGCGAGCGATAATTATCTATTTAATACGCACAAAACTTCGAAAAGTCCGAGATGCGCGCCTTGGGAATGAACGCGAGACCTCTGCGTGGGAGTCCAACGGTCTTCCACCAGGATATCGCTACTCATAATATAAGTAGATATTAAATTTTATAATTATACTAGCGGTATCCCAGGTCCGGCTCACACATTTACAAAAATTTTAACAATATCGGTCCGCACAAGACAAATATTTGTGTGCATGAACATGGATATTTGTCTTGGTCTGGGTGTTTCTATGTATAATATACATATATGTATTTACAAAAAAAGGTATATAATTATGTATGTTTATCCATTGTCTAGTACCCATAGTACAAGCTCTGTTTAGTTTGGGCTAGATGGTGTTGTGTGTATGTGGTAGAATATTATATTATTATTATATTATTATATTACAGTAGAATTATATCTACAAAATATTAGTAGGATGCGTTATTTTGTTTGTTGGTTACTCATTATTTTGCATAGCGATAGATAATTGGTAATAAATGACAGTAATGACCCGGGCAGTTATAAATACTTATTATCTTATGATTATCTCTAATAATACTATTTATAAGAGATATTAGAAGTTATTATGACAGGGACTCGGACACGGACACTCTAGTGTTGTTATTTGTCACAAGCTACAGTATTCGCTTACAATTAGTTAAGATGGTATAAGTAAAGACATTTATTTGGCTCTTCTAATAAGTATAATGGCAGAAATTACAATCAACGGTTATTCAAGTATAATTTAGCATGTTTTGTTGATACAAATCGTAGTGGACGTATACCTGTGTTACAATTTTACCGACGACTTTGCTTATTTAGTCCGAGGATCTATCCCATACGCCGAAACAAAACAGGTTCTATGATAGTCAAAGTTAATAGTAGTAAGAAAGTAACACTTATGAATGTAATAGGGAAAAGTAAACATAGCTGAATAATTGATTTTTAAATTGACTGCATGGATGGTAGTGTTATAAGGGGTCGCCTCGCCGCTGCCACTCCACCTAGTGTTGTGGGTTCGAATCCCACACGGGACAAAACTTTGTGTGATCCACAAATGGTTATTCCGAGTCTGAGTGTTTTGTTTGAATGTTTGTAAATTCCTCTGCGTAACAGGAATTATTCCTAAGGAGAGTTCCTTTTAAAAAAACAGAAATAGAAAGTGTGAGGCAATGAGTCCATCAAACTACCAACTTAATATTTTTCTAATTTATAAAACATCTCTATTACCTTACGCAATCCGGTACGCTTGACCCCAGGTCACAATCTTCACGTGTCATCTTGTTAATGATTTACTTTTCTTTCCCTGACATCCAAAACACAAGTTTAATCTTAGCTTGAGTGTTGGTTATAACTACTGTGTAAAACTACAATTTTGAATAAGATGCATTTTTGTACTGTATATTGTTTATGTAAGACAAATCGTAAAAATGACAATAAATATTATTGAAATGACTTTTTAGGCGCTTTGAGCACTTTTTGGGTGAACAAAAATCATGGAACTCGTGTCATCGTCACCGAACGCTTTCTTTCCATGAGCTATATGTATACTGTGTATGTAATTATGAAACCCGCGTCATCGTCACCGCACTAACTAGTACTTAGTTTTTACTTCTATCGGTAGTCCCCAAAGATTACCGCATGTCTTTTTTTAGAATAATAAAATTTTTTTTCTTTAATTATAATAATAATTGTTTATTAAGTTTAAGTTGGCACAAATATGAATAACAATAGATCTTAAAAATTATTAAAATAGGATACATATACTTTGGACGCCTTTACTAGGTTATACCTGTATCACAGGCGATAATTATATGAGTATTATAGTGTCATAGGAAGAGCATTCATAACAATATTTAACAAATTTAGATTGTTTTATAATAAATTACTATTACAATAAAAATAATACTACTTATTTATATAATTTTGTATTAAAATATTAATTGACATATACCTATAATGTTTATAAAATAAACATGGGATATGTATTAATGGGAATCTAAGTAGTAGTAAGTGATAAAATATAAATAAACGGCGATCTAGGCACCGTCATAATCTACTGAGTTTATGTACCTATATTCAGCTTGTTTTCTGTCTGGACAGTTAGTCTCATAAGAATAAACTGTTCTTGTAAAAACTATGGCTGGAGACATCCCGGTTTCTATTGTAAAAAAACTTATTTACGTCGTAACACAGTGGTTAACGTCTTAAATAGCAGCTGACAATAACTTAAATATATGAAATTCAAGGTATTTTATTATATATTACTATTAGGTAGGCTAGGTACTAGTTTTTAGTGAATTCTATATAATTTTACATGCTATTATTCCTAACGACTTATACAACGTCGACGTCGTAACTCATTACAATGGATTGCACGTGACGTGTAATTACTATCAATTAAATCATACCAATTTGAGTTTATTCCAACGATATTTTTAGTTCTGGCTTCGTCATAATCTTATTTCTCGACCGAGATTTTTTATTCAGTTAACTTTGAGCTGTCTCGGAGCAATTTTATTGCTAGTTAAATTTGTCAACCGTTGCGGCTTTTTGATTGAGAGCGTAATTAAGATTGTTGAAAAGGTTGATATTATTTTCTGTCTAGTCGATATTGGCAATTTGATGAGTATAAATTTTCGTCGTTTGTATCGAAAGAAGTTATATGTGCGTGGGCAGGTTTTTAAACTTCATACGGCTTACCAGCCTATCATAGGGCCTGTTTAGTTATATACATAGCCACACCAGCAATTATTAAGGGTCTTAATATAAGCCGCCTGAGGTCGCGGGTTCGATTCCCGCACAAGACAAATATTTGTGTGCATGAACATGGATGTTTGCCTTGGTCTGGGTGTTTCTATGTATAATGTGTAAGTATTTACAAAAAAAAAAGAAAGTATATATGTATGTTTATCCATTGTCTAGTACCCATAGTACAAGCTCTGCTTAGTTTGGGCTAGATGGTGTTGTGTGTATGTGGTAGAATATTATTATTAATTAGAAATAATATCTTCTGTTTACGCGAATGTTATTCATTGAAATTAAACTACTATATACGGATTTTATCGCGTTGTTTATTTGACACTTTGTTACATAAATTAGAAACTGTTACACTACATACTACTGCTATTATTTGCTATGATTAATAAATATAAATGAAGAGCGTTAACTTAGTGAGAGATCGTTAGACATCCACACAGAGGTCTCGAGTTCGATTCCAAGGTACGCTCTTCTGACTTTTCAAAGTTATGTGCATATTAGTTAGTTTATTATCACTTCCTTTAACGGTGAAACAAAACATCTAAACCTGCATGTATGAAAGTTGTTCATGATGTTCTCGATGATATGTGAGGTCAGACTACTCGCACTGAGCCAGGGTCGTGGACTACGGCCGAACCCTTAACACTGAGAATAGACCCATGCCGAGCAGTGAGAGTTTATATACAGAGCTGATATTATAATAAAGATTGCTAATTTAATTCTAGTCTTGGTCTAAAATTAAGCATCTGTTCGACTAATCATCGATTTCAGAAAGGCCATTAAAAATAATGATGTAATAGTTTGTACAAAAACACAAAGTTATCTTATATTCATATAT
This sequence comes from Catocala nupta, assembly GCA_963675205.1. Lineage (NCBI taxonomy): Eukaryota > Metazoa > Arthropoda > Insecta > Lepidoptera > Erebidae > Catocala > Catocala nupta. The sequence goes on along the minus strand of OY776091.1, from coordinate 27,613,263 downwards.
ATTCTTAATAGTGTATGGTAATTTTGTAGAAAAATAAACAATATTACAATGACTAAATAATTATCACTCATAATTAGAAACAATTAAAGAAAACACACTATTAGTATTAATACGAGTCCTCTATATAAAGATTCGTATATCAACAGTTGCCAAGCTTTCATTTATTATTTTGCTGCCATAATACCGTCCGCCCTGATAGAATTACTTCGTCTCTATCTGATATATAGCAATAATAAGGGATGATTGTTCTGGACTTAAGACGGCAACAAAGGAGGGTAGCCATATTTTTTCATTGTACAAAATTTGCTTATGTAAGCGCTTGGTGTTTCAAGATATTTTCTTTTGTACAAAGATATCACTGAATAAGATCTTTTTTATATATACGGGTATATTGTGTCAGTCAGATTGACTAGGTCAATTATAAGCGTTTGGGATTTACAGTTTATTTGTAAAAAAATAATATACGAAAACAAATTGAAGAATTTTCTAGTTACATTAGTAAACTTGGTTCTAGTAAAGTCCTACGTTACACATACCGATGTGTAACGTAGGACTTTACCCAATTTTATTATAAGCACGTGAGTGGCAAAATAAATGTTAACAAATATCAAACATGCACTGCAAACAGATCGTTCGATTCACCAATCAGATAAATTATTAAACTGTGAAATGTACATAACTAGATTTTATCTGAGGCTTCGCCCACGTTAATATAGATTATGTTAATAAATTTTAAGCCCACTGTAATAGTAATTTTTCTGAATAAAAGCCACACGTCATTTTCTGTACCCCTGATAATGTGTATGTAAAATTTCATGATGATCGGTCAAGTAGTTTAGGCGTTAAAGTGTAATAAACAAGAAAACTCACATTCCTTTATTTGAGTGAAATACTGAAAAATATCGTAATTAGCCATTAAAGTTACCATTTTTATTATAAGGGTGCTCTACGATAGACCATTTATCGGAAGCCTTGTTTAATAGTATGTACTGGATACAAACCAATACACGCTAACTATTATTATTAAATGTTTGAAACAACAAAACTAATGTTTTAGATTTCTTCAAAATTTAATTAGAAAACGAACGTCTAAGAAAAGATTATTATTGTTAATTCCTGTTGATCAATGTCAGAAATTATTGCTTTGTATTAAAGATATTTCTTCGAATTACTCAATGAGAAACTCTTGTATGTTAGTAATTATTATAATACGACTACACGAAAACAAAATTCAATTTCCTTATTGTATAGTCACCCGTAATAGTGCTTGGATACCTTAAGGTCCAAAATCGTGTGAACACTCGAATGAGAATGAATATGAATGAACTAGATGGCGTTGTTTTATAAATATAAATGCAAAAGCAACACATACTCATTTTAGCAAATAGGTGAAAATTATAAGAAATTATAATCTCAACCGAAAAGACACTCGAACACAAAGACAGAATAATGTTGTGCGAACGAAATAGCGAGTTATCGAAAGTATCTATAAAATAAACAACCCACTGTAAATGTACTTGTAATTCTTTGCTTTTTGTTTTACCATGAAATGTGTTCTTTTTTAAAAAAATTATTGTATTTGTATTTGTTATTGAATAAATTAATAATAGAGATTAAAAATTGTTTAAAGTACGTTTATCAAAATTGAGTTATTAAAAAATATACCTACTTCTTTTTACATTATAGTAGTACACCGCCATGCGGCGGAGAGGGAGAGGGAATGGTCAATCCCTCTCCCTAACCGCAGAACCGGGCGCAGGAGGGCGCGAGATGACCTCCAGCCACCTTGAGTAGAAGCCTGCGGGTGGTGGACCTATTGGGGCTGTCCACCGCCCGATCAGCGCAGGTCCGAGCAAGCGGCGTTCGTGTTCCGCGCACGCCTCTCGATGTCGCAAGGGGGACTAGGTCCACCGCTTTGTCTGTGTTATATTCTGTGTTAATTTGTGAATTTGTCCTGTATGTGTGATGGTTGTGTGGGACCCGCCACGTCCATCGGTGGGTCGAACCTTTGGCGGGGTCGCGATTCGAATACGAGAGCGATCCGCGTGGCCTCGCCATAAAGGTGTGAGGAACACCGCGGTGGTTTTAGTCGGTTCAGCCCAAATCCATCTTAGGGGCTGGATCCCGACATATCCCCATCGCCCGCCCCAAAACCGGCGATGGGGAATGTGACTTGCACATATCCCCGTGTAAAAAAAAAAAAAAAAAAGTACACCGCCATCTATTACGATATAGATTAACTACTTAACAGTTCTTATATCGATGTTTGTTAGATGGTGTCACTAACCAGCTTATACCATTTTAGTTTTGACATGTGTAAGCATTTTTGCAGCTCACTGTACCTATTTATAGAATAATATAATAATATTCTATCACATACACACAACATCATCTAGCCCAAACTAAGCAGAGCTTGTACTACATAATAGATAAACATAAATATGTTCATGAACTGTTAGATAACACCGAGGAATAGTCATTTTGCGGCATGGTAAGTTGAAGTAAATTTTCTGTAAGGATAGTATGCTGAATACGAGGAAAATACCAGATTTGTTAAATTGACTCTAGTTTATGAGATAAGACTTTATAACTATATGACACAAAGAAGGGCGAAATAAAAATACAATTACATATTAAATATATATATATTTGATAGAAGCGGCTATATAGGGTGTCCGGTAATTAATGGATAATCTGGAAATGTCTTATAGTGGAACTGATGGGCTTTCAGAAAAAATATGAAAACAATCTATCCTTACTACTACTTGAGATATGTTTTTTTTAATTACCATGTATAACTTTCTTGTATACTACGACCATAAATGAATGAAATCCATCGGTTTTTTGTTGTTTTATTATTAAACACTAATTATGCTAATAGATAGACAGTCAAAAGTATGCTATGCTAATATAGCTTGCACTTTTTAATATATATATATATATATATATATATATATATATATATATATATATATATATATATATAATATATATATATATGTATATAGTTTTTTATTTTTTTTCTTTTTTTCTGAACGGCCTTCAGTTCTTCTATAAGAAATTACAAGGTTATCCATTAATTACCGGACACCCTGTATAATAACGACAAGAAACTTAATCTTAATCTGGTATAGATATAAATTGAGTAAGTTTCCATGAACCAGGTAATACACACTTTATTTCCTTTACTTTTCCTCTTCTTCTTGCATTAAAAGTTCCCCTGTCACCCTGTCCACTTAATTATGTAAAATGAGTAAACAAACCACCTATAGTTAAAGAGACCCAAGATGAATGTCGCTCGTGTTTTGTTAATCTCTCAATGTCATTGTTGTTTTTTCCTGTCTCCATTCCCTCCACCCCTACAGCCTTCATTGCTTTACAAACGTAACAATTAAGGAGATAAAATACATTCAGATTAAGCTATTAGATTATCGTTTCACAATTGGTATAAAGATTTAATCCTTTGTTGTCTCGTGATACTCGTGTATACAGTAGAAAATAAACAGAAGACAATATTATTATAAACAGAAAATATATATTTCTTTGTTTATTAGTTTGTAAGTGTTTATCTCAAAAACTACTTAACCGATTTAAAAAATCTGTCACCATTAGAAAGCTATATTATCACCGAGTAACAGGCAATATTTTATTTAAACTACTCTTATGTGAACGAAGCCGCAAGCAAAGGTAGTTTATTATATAATTATGTGATTTAACGATGAACATCGTGAGGCACCCTGCATGTCTGAGAGTTCTTTGTAATGTTCTCGATGATATGTGAAGCCTGCCAACTCGCACTGGGCCAGTGAGGTGGACTATGGCCTAACTCTTCCCACACTGACAAGAGGCCCGTTCCCATGGACAGTTTAATACAGTACTAATATTATTATATTATCGAACAAGACACCTTCTATCATGTTTGCTGTATCTGATTCCAGACTCGGTTAAAATGCTATTGAATAACATATCTTGTAAAGAAATTGTTATCTATATATTAATACGTGAAGCAAAAACTTTGTGCCCCTTTTTACGAAAATTGCGCGGACGGTGGAGTATGTAATTTGGCACAGTTAAAGTTTACATGGAGAAGGAGTGGCGAATCCTACTATTTTTATGAAATATGCATTAAAATACATTAAATTAATGAAAAAACACGACACGCACACAACCATGCATTTGACACACGCAGTCGAATCACGTTCAAAATATTTCGGCATTGTTCGTCTAAAGTCGTACAACTCTTCGTAACTATGGTTACATAAACCTTATTTATATGTTATAAAGAAAAACGAAAACAAAGTAGGAAGCTTAGCAATATCGTCAATTAAAGTGTATAGATAAGTAAATAATAATTTGTTCAAAAAAGATAGGTAAATTAACCTATATAGCCTTGGCAAAATCTAAATGAAATGTCATTATCAGGGTAAAGTTATAGACAATAAAACATTAATAACGATCAAACTTAAAATTTAAATCAATTATGGTCGAATTTTGACCGCTGGGCGACCGCTAGTTATAATAAATATATGAATAATATCAGCCCTGTATTAAACTATCCCACTGCTGGGCACGAGCTTCTTCTCAATGTGAGAAAGAAATTGTTATTATCACCATAAACATGTGTCCAGTAGCCAGCAACAGAGACAGCTATGTTTTATGGCCAATTGACTGACCGGTGACCGACTATTACGTTAGACCTTTTTGTCCAACTATATGTAACGCTGTATAATTTTTTATATCCTAACTTCCTATATCCTAACTTATATTATAAATGCAAATGTGATTTTGTTTGTTTGTAACGCTTTCACGCCTTAACTACTTGACCGATTGTCACGAAATTTCGCATACACGTTGTCAGAAAAAAGTACTGTTCTCAAAGGATAGTTTATTGTCAAAACTTACATAACTTGAGCGAATCCGTGGGAAAATCTAGTAGTCTTGGCGTAGTATTACGTTGGATCTTCAATTAATTTAACTTTATGTTACGCTCTATATATTTTTATCATCGATTTAATAAAGTATCCAAATTTATTGTTAAAGGAATTAATATCTTGTTACAATACATTTGATGTCATATTCAATTATGACATTAAAATTTATTGGGAATTCAGCTTTGCGGCGGCCGCTCCATTATAAATATTTAATAGTAATCAGCTTTTCGCTTGAACACTTTACTGCCCATAATATTGTTGTACCAATACATTACATACTTTTTTTGTATTTTTCTATCTGTACAACAAACGTTAATTTAAATTTCAAATTAAATTTTTATTTTATTTTAAGAGAATACTATTTATGATCGATGAGACAACATCAGAGCACTACTTTGAACAGTTTTTATTATTCAACTATCTATATGAGTGAATCAATTCCATGGCGGTAAAGTATTGTGCTTTTTTGTTATTATTTTTAATAGATTGCCTCATTTTTTGTTTTAGTTACACGTAAATGTAGTAACAAACTAGTAACCTAATAAATTTGAGCTCAACCTAAACAATAGCATCAGAACTATTTTGAAAATAATTATGAAGTAAATTGTTATAAATCCATTATTATTCTTTCTTTCTTTACATGTGGTTAGTGGCCAACCTGTTGTCAAGAGTTGACCAAGCCGCCCGTAGGCCTCTGAAATGGCTTAACGACTGCTGTCAATTTGGCAACAGCCGGGAGCGACTTCTTACGTGCCCTTCGAAGCACGGAGACGCTCAGAAGAAAAACCACTAAGCGGTCACCCATCTATAGACTGACCGCACCCAACGTTGCTTAACCTCGCTAATCGTTTACCGATCAGTGAGTGCAACTGGCTAAAAGCGCATTCTTATGGATCTCTTTCTTTCTTGTGACAAATGTGCAGCCATTTTTTCTACAAAGCACAATATATTTATTGTTAACACTTATAGACTACAGTTTGCTCATTAACTGGCACACTGCAAAAAAGCATAAATATAACTATGTTGCATTTTACATTATTTATTTTCTGCATAAACCTTTAAATATCTAAGCTGATTTATAAAGGAAAAAATCACTCATCTGGCAAATTACTTTAAAATAGCAGGAACATCACTAGAACCTACCAATCAGCTATAGTGCATCTCTACTACTCTACGACAAGTCAACAACTATAACGACAAGTTTATGTAAATATAGGTACACGTTTTCCTTTGTATAAACACCCGGTATGCTTTCATTGAAGCGCTTGCTAACAGATATTCCGTGACGTCAGCGGCTTCCATTGACCTGGATTGAACTGGTTATCAATAAACGAGGTTCGACGTTCTTAGCACTGGTATAGACTGGTAACTTTTTATGGCAAGGCGATAGTTTCGTTATTGATAAGTAAAAACAACATGAATTAATGACCAGGCTATGGATCTTACCGTATATATGGATATGATCTGAACATAAAAGTAAATATACATACACACATTCGATTTCTATGACGGAACGGAAAAATATATTATTGCATTACCACGACTTTTTACCAAAGTCTGCATGAGGCGCAATCATAATGGTTGAAGAGAAATAGTGAATCTCAGCGGATAAAATTTAAAAAATCCACAACTGTAATAAGGGTTGCTATGGGTGCTGGACATAACTTAGCTGCTAATATTATAAACAGTTACTACCTATTATTTTTAATTGTAAAATATTTTTTTGTTAAGAAATGTCTAAAAACCGTGCTCATTATTATCGTAAATATAATGAAGTTGGCTTTTTGTTGCGATTTAATTGAATAATAATAATAATAATAATATTCTACCACATACACACAACACTATCTAGCCCAAACTAAGCAGAGCTTGTACTATGGATACTAGACAATGGATAAACATACATATATACTTTTATTTTTTTTGTAAATACATACATATGATACATAGAAACACCCAGACCAAGACAAACATCCATGTTCATGCACACAAATGTTTGACTTGTGCGGGAATCGAACCCGCGACCTCAGGCGTGGCAGTCGGTTACACTAACTACTACGCCATAGAGGCCGACAAATGAATGTAAAATAAATTGCTTTTTTATCTATTACATATACATGATAACTGTTGCCTAATTGTTAGGTATTACATTCAGTTAATTTTCCATTCATAAAATAGTAACATATTATAATGGTTAGCAACATTAAAGTTTGCTATAAAGATTTATTTTTAATTAACTTTCTTCTATAAATGTATCTAATACAAACTTAATAACAATTTTAATCTATACTAATATTATAAAGCTGAAGAGTTTGTTTGTTTGTTTGGTTGAACGCGCTAATCTGAGGAACTACTAGTTCGAATTGTAAAATTATTTCAGTGTTGGATAGCCCATTTATCGAGGAAGGCTTAGTCTATATAACATCACGCTACGACCAATAGGAGCAGAGCATAAATAAAAATGTTGTCAAAACGGCGAAAATTCTCTTATATGAAGCAGACGAAGTTGAGAGGGTCAGCTAGATTGTGTGATAAAAAAAAATTGTATGCCTTTGAATAGAGTGCAAGTCTCTACGTAAGAGCTAAACTCTACGTAAGAGCTAAATTGTAATTTGAATTTAATATGTTTATAATAATATAACACAGCGTGCTCTATACAATACCCTATTGCAGCTTATACAACATATACAATAATTTTTTTGATAAAATGTTATGAAATGATAAAAAACTGTATAGTTTTATTATTATTTAAGTCAAATACGTTTAATTCCCAAACTCTACAACACAAAGAATTTCTGAAATCTACTTAAAAATTAATCAGTTACAAGCAAATTATCATTTTAAATCTGTAAGGGGTGATTGTCAAATGACAGAAGGATGCACGGATACAAACTGTGACGTAATCGGTACTTAAATGCAGCTGCCAGAATGAAATAGCGAGATATTATGTGCAAATTTAAAATATTAGTTACTAACTTAATTTGTAATCAATTTTGATACTGTTTGCATAAATAGTTTTGATTGCTATTTGGTCTTATGTATAAAATTATATAAAAAATGATACATAGGCAACTATCATATTCCGATAGCTATATATTCTTTCAGAATTATTTTTCTTTCCTCTTTATATTCCGTGCTGCTAGTTTAATATTACCAAACACAAAATTTAAGACACTGAGGTCATTGAACTAACGAGGATCTGACTGCAGCCTTATTGTTTTCAAACGTTGCGCTACAAAAAGTTTCTCGTCTGCACACTTTCTCAGTGCATTTCAATTAACCAGATTATTTGCGCTTGACTGCTGTAGTTGTTGTGTTAACCAGTTATCCGGATGAGATTAAAAATTTATATCAACGGACGTGAATATTTAGTCCAAGGTTTTTTATTACGTTAAGAGTGATTGAATGGCTACGCTTTGTTAAATGAAAATTTATAATAATAATAATAATATCAGCCCTGTATTAAACTGTCCCACTGCTGGGCACGGGCCTCTTCTCAGTGTGAGAAGGGTTAGGCCATAGTCCACCACGTTGGATTAGCGCGGGTTAGCAGACTTCACATATCTTCAAGAACATTACGGAGAACTCTCAGACATGCAGGTTTCCTCACGATGTTTTCATTCACTGTTAAATCAAGCGATAATGAACTATTTAATTTGCATATAACTTCGATAAGTCAGAGATGCGTACTTTGGGTTCGAACTTGAGACCTCTGCGTGGCAGTCTAACGGTTTCCCACTAGGCTATCGCTGCTATATATAATATATAATGAAAAATGTATCTACTACAATTAAAATATTTCAAAATAGATAATACGTTTTCAATAGCGTAGCCAGCGTTTTTTAATAGTCCTCGAAATTGCTTGTCCTTTTGTTTCTAAAGCAATAAAAGGCAACTAACTCAAAAAAAAGAACTAGTTCTTTCATTTATTTGCGTTTATACGTTTAATCTGATATTTATATATTACTTTTTAATACTTCTGCACAAAGTGGATACAATCTCTGTGACCGGACTACTTACAAACATTAAAAGAACGACCAAAAACAACAATTAAACTATCTATGGATCACACAAATGTCATTTCCTTATAGAAATGTAACTTATAACTAACTACATGGTACACTGGCATTAGCGACTGCTGTGCATGAAGTATATAGTAAGATTCCCTAGCCAGGCAATATGTTATTAATAACACATGACCCGACCCTACCTTCGCCGTGTACTGGGCATACCCCAATAAGAGAGCTATAGGTTAGCCCTCGAAAGAAGAAAAAAAGTGGAAAGGAGAAAGAGCGGGAAGGGATGATTGGGCCTCCGGCACGCTCACTCACCGAACGAAACACAACTGTAGGAATACTGCTATTTCACGTCGATATTCTGTGAGAGGGTAGTCCTTCCCTGGTCGAGTTATATATTAATAATAAAGCCCGACCGCTTCGTTGCCTATTGCTGTGAACCTAGCTAACTAGCTCTCTATTGGTTGGAACCAAAACTATCAATATGTGGATGTAGTGCATTTCCACCAGCCCCTTTTAAGCATAGGCGAGAAGGAATTCATGTTTATTTAAGTGACAATCGCATTTATCACTGCGCTCTGTCTGCAGTCTATAATGATTTCAATTAATGATTATAATGTAAATTCTGTGTCAAGGGAGCGAGTATTGAGCTGATTAACGCGGACCAAACGAAATTATCTACGAATATATAAAACAAACATTATCAGGCCATTTTGGCAACGAATCTGGTAGATTAATTTAGATTAGGTGACAGATTTTAGTTGATATACGATATATCACAGTTAGTATTTCAGTTTGCTGGTAGGTATAGTCGCGAACATAAGTCGATGAACATTTCCAAGATTTTGAAGTGCTCTATCATACTAATTAATATTATAAATGCGAATGTGCGTTTTTTCGTTTGTTTGTTATGCTTGCTTTCACTCCTTCACTACTCGATCGATCATTTTACGGGTTGCCAGGGGTACAGAAAAGGACTATTTCCGAGGGATAGAAAATTTACACACTCTACATTTACGTGAGAGAGGCCGTGGGCAAAATCAAGTTCTGCCACAATTACCTCACTGTTGGGCTTGAAAGGCTCAAGCCCAGCAGTAAGGTAATCGCCTAAAGGTCATTGAGCTATTCTCAATATGAAATGGGTTCGGCCATAGGGTGGGTATCATAGGTATAACATAGGTACTAAAAGTTAGATTAATGAGCATATTAGTACTGTCAAGACAAGGAATGAAAGATTTCTATTAAATTTAAGTTATTGAAAAATATCTTTTTGTATCTTGGAACTCTGACAGTATTGGCATACAAAATTATTGAATTTTAATCATATATACTTATACAAAGAAACTAGAAACACGGCCATTAATTACAACGGCTACATTTTTTAGAATATTCTAGACGTTTACAAAAGGGATAATCATTCTAACAAACGAGTTATTCTTTTTTATACGCGTAACGTATTCTAATAAAGCATATGAAACTTGCCTGAGGCTTAACGACACAAAGAGATGAACTCAGTTAGCAAATACTTAGGCAAGTATTTTTGTCCCTATATTCTTTTATATTTTTATTCAGTAATAAGCGAAGGCTTTAAATGAGGGCTTTTGAATATGAACTGATAATATTGATATAATTGTCAGTAGCAATATATATAAAGTTCTATGTTTGTGGCCTATTAATATAAACCGACCGCCTAGTTATAATCACATTTCATTTAGATTTCGTCAAGGTTATACAGGTTAAATTTACCTATCTTTTTCAAACAATTTTTTTTTATTTGACTCTTTCATTGACGATATTCCTAAGCTTGCTACTTTGTTTTCTTTTTTCTTTATTACATATAAATAAGGTATAGATAACCATAGTTACAAAGAATTGTACGACGTCAGATGAATAACGCCAAAATACTACGAACGTGATTCGACTGCGTGTGTCAAATGCATGGTTTTGTTCGTGTAGTGTTTTTCATTAATTGAATGTATTTCTAATGCATATTTTATAGAAATATTAGGATTTGCCACTCCTTCTCCATGTACACTTTAACTGTGCCAAATTTCATACTCCTCCGTCCCCGCAATTTTCTTAAAAAGAGGTACAAAGCTTTTAATAAAATGAAGGAATTTTTAGACTTGCTAATATTATAAATTGGGTAGTTTATGAAGACGTTCGGATGTTCACTATTCAATTACGCATAGATAGACTATGTCCTGGAGTAATAACTTTTATTATTTAGGCGGCCTCGATGGCGTAGTGGTTAGTGTAACCGATTACCACGCCATCGCGGGTTCAATTTCCGCACAAATCAAACATTTGCGCATGGACATGGTGTTTGTCTTGGTCTGGGCATTTCTATGTACAATATGTAGGTATATATTTACAAAAAAAGTAGGCATATATATGTATGTTTATCCATTGTCTAGTACCCATAGTACAAGCTCTGCTTAGTTTGGGATAGTGTTATGTGCATGTGATAGAATATTATTATGTTTCTTTTTTGTTTATTATTATTATTATCTCTATGTGCGTTCTTTGTTTGTTGTCTCTTTCTTGTTTATTATTATTATTATCTCTATGTGCGTTCATACGGAATTCTTGCGGGACAAGCCGCGCTCTGAAGCTAGTAGCAAATACATTTATAAGACATACAAAGTCTCACACCAATATCCCCGAAGAGGTAAGAGTGGGTGGATTACACTCACATTTCACCAGCCATTATTTTAGGCCTCATGTAATTAGGGACAAGTCTATTGCAGTTTAACGGGTAGGATTCCTGACTCCGTTCTGCTACAAAGAATTCTTTAAATAAATCCCAATAGAGTTGTGCTCGACTCAGGCACGAAATCGCAGCAGTCGCATATGTATATTACCGCCGAGCCACCGAGGCAGTCATTATTATACGTATGATTTCTTAGACCAAATGCACGGATAGTACAAATCTTAACAAATTATACATCTAAACCTTCCTCATAAATCACTCTATCTATCGGTGAAAACCGCATGAAAATCCGTTTAGTAGTTTTTGGGTTTATCGCGTACAAACGCAGCGGGGGACTTTGTATTATAGTAGTGATATACATATAATATACAAAATTCAATTTTTTTCATTTTTTAAATGCAAATTTCCATTTATACGAACTTCGCGTGAAAATAGTACAGATACAGATTTTCCAAATAAAAAATCTCTACATATTCATTTTTAAAAGCTTATTGAAATATTTGGTTTTGTTTTTAAAGTAATATTTCGACAGACTGGGATTTTATTCATTAACTAGCGGACCGGACAGAGGTTGTCCTGTACACACAAAAATAAATATTAAAGAACAAAAAAACCAAATCTAAACCATTCTCGAATCCACTTGAACACACACAAAAAAATTCATCAAAGTCGGTCTAGCCGTTTAGGAGAATTTTAATTACAAACACACGCACAGAAGATTTATATATTTAAAGATAGTCCACATCCTATATGCGAAACTACTGTAATGGTACACACATCAATATCAAATGCATAAATGGAGCAGTGGGTCGGTTATTCTCATATATCCTTTTGTACGTTCGGTATGTTATAATTTTTGAAATGCCAGTAGCGCCATGCAGTGTGGAAAAGTGCTTGGTATATTTATATTCTACGTCGGATTTAAATATGGCCGGCAGAAAATGACTAGAATAGACCTCCGCTTAATAGTTGACAATACACAGGCAGGTGTTATATTCAAAATATATTGCATATAAGCCAATATTACTGGGGAAAAGTTTAGCTTTCAAATATTGTACATATTTGAATGCTGATATTATTAGGTACTCCAGCGATTACCTACCTCAAACTTCAAACGTGCATACACACCAAATGTATCTTATTAGAATATTAGTATGGTATAGATTTAGTTATTACTGCCTCCGTGGCGCAGCGGTAGTGAATGCGACTGCTATGCATGAGGTTTCGAGTTCGAATCCCGGGTCGGGCCAACAAAAAGCTATTGGGTTTTTAAGAAATCTCAATAGCAGCACAGAGTTAGGAAGTTGGCTGTGTAAGACACTCCCGTGCCTCGGAAAGCCTATAAAGCCGGTCCTACTACTGATCTCTCTCCGTTCGTGTCGGATTACCGTCCCATCGGATCATGAGAATTAGGGAACAGAGAGTGTATCTACTTGTGTTTGCGCATACACTTGTGCACTTTAATATCTACTGCGTTGTTGGCCAGCCTCCGTTAAGACTGGCCACCGTGGCCGAAATTCGGTTTGGAGGATATTATTATTGTAGAAAAATTGCCTCGCTGCTCCTCAAGCTTTGATTTTGGTCGCAGCCAGTTTTGAAGTACCGCGTTCAGAGTGCTTAGTGCGAGTTTTTTTTACGTTAACGCGATTGACACGTTTATGACGTTTGGCGTTCCAAGTGAGCCGCTCCAAACTTTTAACTAAACAGAGAGCCAAACGCAATAAGCGTTTCAATCGCCTTAACGTAAAATCCAGCCAGATTAATTGTCAGGCAGTGTTATCGGACATTTATGTTTAGAAACTCTCGCTAGTAGAACACCGTGTGGAAATGTACCTCGTAAATGACGATTTCTTCGTAAAAATTACGTAGGATCTAAAACATAGGTAAAATAGGAATCTATTATCTAAATACCTACTCTATGCGATTTCGGTTAAATATTTTGAATTTTCATATTATTCCAATCTATTCGACTTATTCATCGTTATTTGAATACAATAATCGTTATTTTATTATACATTAACAACACTTACAGTTAATACACATTAATGCCCACCAATTATATAGTTGCAAATACACATTCGTGGTGTAACAAGCTCATAAAAATCGATCGACCATTTCGATGATAATTGAACAAAACATAAATAGTGTCAAGTCAAAGTCAAAAATTATTTGTTCATTTAGGTCACAAAGTAACACTTATTGGACGTCAAAGGGGTTAGTGAGTTTATAACATTTACTGAAGTTGCATTTATGTTAGTTGCAAGGTTCAGGCAAAAGTTCGAGCCTATGAGACCTGCAAGAAACTCTAGGCCTCTCTTTTAAATCGCCATCAACTTATAATTTCAGTATTTTACAACTCATTTATGTACTAGGTATTGCAGTCATTATGCCATAAGTTACTGTCCATACAAAACTAAATTCTAAAATAAGTGATTATCGTAATTGAATAAAATGCTCGTAAATTGAATAATAGTCACAGATAAAGCATAAATCGATTTCATTCGAACATAGAGTATTCGAATCATTCGAATTTTTCGTGACAATCGCTTATCACGTTTGCAGCTTTTTATTTATACAAGTAGGCATCAATATAACATGAACTGGAAAAATAAAAGGACTGATAAATATACGTTCTATCTTACTATTCTCAGCGATAAAACTATTGATGTGTGATATTAATAAATGACACTTCAACTAACTGATACGATGACATACACTTGACATACATTCATTCAATTCTTACAAATAATGTGAAGTAGAATGTATATTTATTGTCTGTGAAGACAACAATGATTCGACTCTTTTGTTTTTATTATATGACTTAATATAACGCTTCTGTTTAACTGGAGAGGCAGGCAGAGATGTATAAAAAATCTTACTCACACACTTGATCTGGATGGCTTATATATTTATTGAAACATATTTATAATATATTTAAAAGATATTATAAGTTAAGTCTACATGTACGTATATTAATAAAAATCAATTGCCACATGTATGACGGCGTCTCACTTAAGAATGGCTCGACCGATTTAGCTGTTTTTTTTGTTGTGTTTGTTATTGTCAGGACAAGGTTTGTGTGAACGAAAATTTGCGAAAAATCAGCGGGAATTGTCGAAAATGTAATAGTATATTTAAAAGAAAAAAAATTGCTTGTCGTTTTGATATTGAATTCAATTACGTGAAATGTATTTTTCAGATAGTAATATAATGAAACAAAGACAATATTAATCCTTTTACATATTAAATATATAGGTATAAATAAATTAGTCATATAGCGCGCGACGACAGGGCAAATTTGAGTAAATTTGTTATAGGGTAGTCAGATGCTTAACACGTACCTGTTTATCATGAGTGCATGAATAGAATGCGTCAAATTTTCCGAACTGGGCGAGAACGAACAAGAATCGGAGTGAGAATTTATATATCGTACACGACCACATATCAAGGAACTCGCTTGTACTTTCCATAAAATCACCAGTCCATACTATGTCGCGTCTTTTGATACAAAAATAGTTTTACAAAATGCCTAACAAGGTGTTTTTGTGACAACAATGTGATCAATGGATGTCCCTTACATAATCATGATTGCCATTCCCAAATATGAAGACGAAACCTGCGATTCAAACTCCTGATAATGTAAACGCCGGTTAACATTTATCATTAAAATAAAATTCAAAATTGGCCTGGCTCTACTCAATAACTACAAATAATTGAACCGAATTCTTTTTCTTAGCTTTTTATAGTTCTCTTCTCAAGATGACGAATAGTGCACCAATCAGATCCTAACAGATCTTGTACACAACGCCAGTAATAAGTGCAAGTTGTGGCACTGGCGTGAGTTATATGCATGCATCGTGTAAATGACTGAAGCGAGCGATGCTAGAAATGACCGCATGATTAACTTACACATGTAGCTCAAGCCAATAGTTTACGCATGTATTTCACGACAATATTTGGTTCGTACTTGCGTTACGATGCAAGTACAAACATGACAAATTTAAATTCCATTTTTTATGAACACATAGGTAATATATCATGCCAGTTGCATAACGCCTAATATTTTTTTAAAACTTCAGATAATGACTGAAATCTATATATTAATACGTGAAGCAAAAACTTTGTATCCATTTTCACGAAAATTGTGCTGACGGAGGCGTATGAAATTTGGCACAGTTAAAGTTTATATGGAGAAGGAGGGGCGAATCCTAATATTTTATAAAATACGCATTAGAAATACATTAAATTAATGAAAAATACTACACGCACAACCATGCATCTGACACACGCAGTCGAATCGCGTTCGTAGTATTTCGGCATTGTTCGTCTGACGTAGTACAATTCTTTGTAACTATACCTTATTTATATGTAATAAAGAAAAACAGAAAACAAAGTAGCAAGCTTAGGAATTTTGGTCGAATTTTGACCACTAGGCAACCGCTAGTTTGTAACCTTTAGTGTGGATTCTTAAGAGATCTGTTAATATAAAAGGAACAGGCCACGCCGTAGGGGCGTGGTGTCCCTAGGTGAATTTAATGAGAGAGAATAATAATAGATGGTATGACAATTACAATTTTAATAGGTATATTTAGTATACAAGTATAGGAAAAAATAATCTTTACTACATAACAATAGTCAGGGCGTGGTTCGTTAAAGACTTGCCTCGTGGTCCTTGTACAATCAGGACACTTAACTGAAGGTGTGGAGCCGGGCCGGAAGAAGCCAAGTCCAGGACGCGATCGGGCTTATATATCGCTACGCTACCGCCGGGCAGGAGGGGAAGGGGGGCGCCAGCCACAACTCCGACTCGCACGCAGCCGTCATGGCACGCGCGGTCCGCGTGACAAGTTTTAGTAAATATACAATGTAGAGCTAAGCCGAGAGGGTTTTAGTAACGGAGTAATATAAACTAATAAAAACAGCTATTCAGTATTTTAATTGAATTCATCAATGCGTGAGATATCAAATTTTTATAAAAAGTCCCTTTCTATTACTGTTAAATAAAATTTTAATTTATTTGGATGAAAGGTGGTCTACGTCCTATTCATGATAACATGTATATATTTCATGATAATCGGTCGAGTAGTTAATTAGTGAAAATGTAACAAAAAAACGCATTATTAGATTTTGCCGTTAATGTAGATTTTATCAATTAATTTCTGGTATATCTTAAGCTTCCTCGGTCACATGAAGAACCTTTACATAGGGATACCGTTCTTTCTTTCTTTCTTTCTTTATTGAAACAAAAGGTTTATAAATTTACAGTGTCAACCCTGATTCCCAAACTAGCGTGAACTGAAACAAATTATATAACATTGTTACCTAGTACCCCTATGTCTTTTTCTGTACCCCTGACAATGTTTATGCTAAATTTCATAATGATCGGTCGAGAAGTTAAGGCGTGAAAGCGTAACAAACAAACAAATAAAAACTAGTTATGATAATAGTAAGAATTATTTAATTATAAAAAAAATATTATTAATCTTGTGAGACATAATTATGATTTGCAATAAAGACATTGCATTGTTACCAAATTGTCCTGAAGATGAGTTCTAAGCGAAATACTGCGAGTTACAATACAGACTCCATGATGCTATTGCAGATCAATTGAATTTTGTCAGTCTTTCGTCAATGCTTGGCGTGGATAATTCGAAGCTGATTATAGTATTTTATAGTATTTTCTCGTCCATTCTTTCTACACGCCCAAACCAGCTAAACATACGCTTTTTTATTCTTGTCACTATATCCACTTTCATGCCATATCTCTCTCTTATCACACTATTCCTTATTCTATCTTTCTTTTAATTAAGGTATTATTGGTTATAGCATACTGATAACTATAAATCCTATAATTTAAACAACGAATGTTTTTGTTACATTGGTTTTCTAAAGTTAAGGTTTTCACAGAAATGCATTTTCATTACTATCCTGCAGAGAAAGAATCACAAAACTCATTTCGAGCCGGTTATATCTCTTTTTGCGGTTTGGCAACGTGTAATGCACCGGAGTTATCGTTTAGTTTCACTGCGAAACTGGACCGAAAAAAAATGGATGCACATTTTATAAATAAAAAAGGAAGACATGTATAAAAAGCCGTAGATGCAATGTTATTAAGGTACTAATATTATAAATAGGAAAGCTCTGTCTGTCTGTTTATCTGTTAGGATTTCACGGCTAAATCACTGAACCGATTTTAATCAAATTTGCCAAAAAGAGAGATTATATCCTGGGAAAGGCCATAGGCCTTTTATCTCGGTATGTGTCCCCATGGTATTCGCGGGGGCATAGCTCCAGTAGATTTATATAAGTATAAGTAACTAATATTATTAATGGAAAAGAAGGTCTGTCTGTCTGCCTATTAGGCTTTCATGATTAAACCACTGAAACGATGTTGATGAAATTGGGCAAAAAAATAGATTGTATTCTGAGAAAGGACATAGACTTTTATCTTGATATGTGTTTGCTTAGGATTCATGTGAGCTAAGCAACTTGTAGAATTATATAAGTATGGCTTAAATGGTCGAGTCATCATTGCCATTGCACCAAATATTGTGGGTTCGATCATCACTCGAAATAACATTTTGTCTAATCCACAAATGCTTGAGTCTGAGTTTTCATCGTGGCCATTGTTTAAGTGATCGTTAAGTCTCCTGCGACGCAGGAACTATTCTGAGTGAGACAGTAGTCGTTTTGAGTAAAAAAGATGGTCATATATTTATTAATGTATTACTCGGATATATTTTTAGTTGCAAAAAATTAACTCCGTACCTATATGTATTTTTGGTTCCAAGACCAAACAAATATATTCAAAGGGACACAGACAGATATACCATCGTAAAGGTAATACAGTCTTAGTAATAAGAGACCCACTAAATGAGACATAGAATTTATAATAAGAATCTCCTCATATGTCGTGAATTCAATTTGTGGTACATTCCTTGGTAGTTATCAGTTAGGGCTGTCGTGACTGATTTTGATATAATTTTCGAATTTGTTTGTAAATTAAACTATACTCACCGACTTGGTGACATCACATGCTTTCAGAATTAACTCGTCAATTAGCCGTGAGCTAGACAAAATAAAAAAAACATTGTGTCTGGACCCCAGTGTCGAACGTGAGCCAATAGATTAATCAACACTACTATGGAACGAAAGTCCTCTCATATTTTTGGTCTTTATACTTTAACAAGGCGACTCCCGCATTATTAGTGACGCATATTATATCACATGGTATTTTAAAAATATCTAAACAACGAATACAAAGCACACCCTTTGTTCTTAGCTTTTTTGCCTTAGAACAAAAATATAAGAGAGAATATAATGGCCACTGATTCATCGAAAAAAGCAGAGTCAATATAATCATATGAGAGACAATATAAATTCGTTTTCAGATTTCAGCATGAATGGGCCGGCTCGACCGGAGAAGGACTACCCTCTCACAGAATATCGACGTGAAATAGCAGTATTCCTGCTGTTGTATTTCGTTCGGTGAGTGAGAGTGCCGGAGGCCCAATCACCCTCGTTCCCCCTTTCCGCTCCTTCTCCTTCCCACTTCCTTTCCTAAAGGGTCGGCAACGCGCAAGTGATGCCTCTGGTATTGCAGGCATCCGTAGGCTACAGTGACTACTTACCATCAGGTGGGCCGAACGCTTGTATGCCAAAATAGATGTATAAAAAAAAAACCTAATACAATATTGCAATTTCATAAAAGATATTATTTTATAATATTATTTTTATAATAAGAAAAGGAAGTTGTATTTTGTATTATATACCTGGACTGGTCCTAAAAATATATACCAGTACCGGACTCGACAGACGTCGTCCAGTATAAAACAAAATACCAATCTAAACCATCCTCGAATCCACTTGAACACACACAACAAAAATCATTCAAATCGGTCCAGCCGTTTAGGAAGAGTTCACTGTCAACGCACCTACAGAAGAATTATATTATATATAAAGAAGAATATAAATTACGCGTTGTATGCTAATGCAACTAATGTTGTATGCAGCAGATTTCTTTGTAACCCGTATTATGCCGAATACTCAGTAAGCTATTGTAAAAAGACTGAATGACGATACAGATGAAACAACAAGAGATACAAAGAATCATCTTTGCATCAAACGCAATGACAATTCTTAAGTAGACAAGGCAAGATTCCTAGAATCAAGCTAGAAGGCTTAGTTACATTTTGTTTCGGCAAAAATCTTTAAATAATCTTTCCTTTGAATTTAAGGTTCATATTTACTTTACTTTCAAATTAAATCTCTTTTTGTTGTAATTAAGGTTTATATACCCTAGAAATATATATATATTTTTTTAATCGCATCTCCCGCACTAGGTATAATTTCTGTGTCGCGGGGGACTTTACAAACATTTAAATAACGGACACAATGAACATCTAGACTCGGAACAACCGTTTGTGGATCACACAAATTTTTGTCCCGTGTGGGATTCGAACCCATAACACTCGGCGCAGTGGCAACGGCGAGGCCACCGCTACACCACACAGTCGTTAAATTCCAATAAAAATACTAAAGAAAGTATTTTAAAGTAATTAATATACCAGAGTGGAGCAGCGGTAGTCTACGACTGCTGTGCATATGGTCCCAGGTTCGAAGCCCGGGTCATGTTAAGTACAACGATCCTTTGTCTAGAAATTCGTAATAGCAACACGGAATCGAAAACTGAGCCTGGTAGCACACACTTGACCACATAATACAAAATTTAAAAGATTCGCACTTATATAAAGACGTGTGCGTAAAGCGATTTTGGGTCGAATTGATCGATTATAATAATAATATGCCATCACATACACATAACACCATATAGCCCAAACTAAGCAGAGCTCATACTATGGGTACTAGACAATGGATAAACATACATATATATCTTTTTTTCTTGTAAATATTTCCATATTATACATAGAAGCACTCAGACCAAGACAAACATCCATGTTCATACACACAAATGTTCTTTTGTGTTTTAATGGATATTAATTTGCGTTCGGGTGATTAGTCCGGTGTTCTTTAGCAAATTTACACCATGCTTCTATTGAAGTGTCATGCTAATATTATTATACTCTTAGAACTTGCCGTATGTAACTAAGCCTTTACTTAATTAATTTGTCATCTAATACCCCAGTTTTCTATTAACATAGTTATTCGTACTAAAGGATCGCTGTTAGCGTAAGAACTATTAAAAGCATGTTGCCAATAGCTGAGATTGTATCTTGAATAATTGATGTGAATCTGAATTATTTGATAATATACTAATGCTCGTTAAATTATCTCTAGTAACTTTTGTTCGTAATGTCGTACGCATGAAATTTGAAAGTAGATAACTATTTATCTATATATCTCTGTCTTTTTATTTTCAGAATTCCAACTACGTTATTACGATTTCTAGACGGCGTATGCATTTTATAATTAATTCAATTTTTCCCGCGGCTGCGCTCGCGTAAATGTAGGTTAGTTTAGGTTCAATTTTATTAGTAAGAATACTTTTTTTCTGGATAAAAGGTACACTATATCCTTTTCTGTTTTCCTGACAATCTGTATGCAAAATTTCATGATGATTGGTCGAGTTTTCAGTAGAGTAGAATCTGATCAGAAATTTCAGAGAGTAGAATTCAGCAATAAATGATTTTGATTGATTTGATTTAATGGGGTAGTTAAGGCGTAAAAACGTAACAAACAAATAAACTCAGTTTATATGCAGTGTATCAAACTGACATATGCACCAGATATTAAGTTAGATTACCAGCAATACAACAGTGAAAACTACATTTAATTGTTGTTGTAGTTTTAGGGTGATGCGCGTACACACGTACAGACAGACAAATAAAAATATAAACATAATTGTGTTTAACATTAACTTTTGGAAAATATCACGTATGCACATCGACTAGTTACAATTTTATTATAATTTTATACAGGTTGTCCTAGAAGTCGACGTCAAGCCGGAATTAGGTTACAGGCTAAGTTATAATAGCTATTAGAAAAATATAAAAAGAATCTAAATTTGGAATTTTAAAATAATATGCATCTTAAAAATCAAAAAAATCTACTTTGTGTGACGATCTTTTCACTCCTTTTACTACAGTTGACGTCGATTTCTGGGACACCTGTATAGATACGCTTCTAAATTAATTTATTGATGCCCGCGTCTTCGTTATTATTGTGTATTTGAAAATAACATTATAAAATACAAAAACACAATTTGGAACTTCTCCAGAAAATTGCCTTTGATTTTCTGCAACAAAAGTTTATAATTGTTTTTAGCTACCAATGATAATACTTGTTCAAGAAAATACCTATAAGTTGTATTGAAGATAAATTTCTAAGAGATAATTTAATCAAAATTTAAATTAAACATCTTAGTTAAAGAAATTGGATGCCTCTTTTAGACGTACTCTCGTATAAAGTTTTATAATTCATAGAATTTCTTATTGGCAAATTTCTCCTGTGTCGATGATATAAATAGAAAAGTTTGTTTGCTACTTTTCTTTCTGAAGTGATATCGGCAAAATTCTGTAAAGTTCAAAGGACTTATATATATGGATATGCAAAAACATGTACACATCTCATTCTTTTCCTTTAGAAATAAGTAAATCTACTAATATTTATGATGTGTGAAGATGTCTGAAAACTGCTGAAGGATTTGGATGAAAGAAGACACACAGATAGAAATGTCCTGGTTTAGCACTACGGATAATTTTGATCGCATGTGTTCCTGTACGAACTACTTACATGGATGAAAACTCGGGCAGTGTTGTGCTAGTCTCTTACATACATAGTGTCTTGCGTCCATAACTTCTCTGACTCTAATTAAGAAAAAGATTTTTTTACATTGCCCGTCAAAATGACCACGCTCCCTCTGATGGTAAGCAGTCATGTGGTCCAAGAGCAGTTGCCTTCACACCCTCTTCATAGCAGCTGAGGCGATGTTAAGATCCCTACTTTGACGGCCTGAGAAGATGCTTTTCCACGCCCCGCTTAAAATTAATTGGAGGAAGGAGGATTGAAGAAAGAAGGAAGCACGTGTCTTGGCTGAGAATTCCATGCCTTGATCATGACGAACGCGGCAGAGGTACGGGGACCCAAACTTGTTGGTGCGCGCTCTAATCAACTCTACCGTGTAAGGAAAGCATCTGCATATGAGCCCAGCGCGCGTTGTTCTGGATAGGAAAGGGGAGGGCGGATTAACTTTATACAAGGATAGGGCTTTTGTTTCTTCAACACTTAAGTGGTTTACAATATTTTTTTATTAACGTGAAACGTGTAGGCACATTCACGTTAATAAAAAAATATTTTACTTCCTAAAATTTTCCTAAATTTTAGAAATAATTACATACCTACATATTATGTTATGATGATGTAATGATGAGGTAATGAGTAAAAATACTTCACACCTTTTTAACCACTTCAGCAATTATTATTTTTCTAATTATACCAGTTTTATAAATGGACCTAGTGTTAGGGACAGGCCTCTTCTTAGTATGAAATAGGTTAGTCCACAGACGGTTGAACTACCTGTATATAATATAATAAAATCACTTCAATATCAGCAAAATATAGGTCATATTTCATCATGCCAACAATACCGAAGATATTAATCTTATAATTCGCGCTAAATAATAATCCGAAAGTCACGCGTCAATATCGAATACCTACTTAAATAATTTACAAAGAACACTCATAGAATAAATGGACACAGCTATAATGTATTTTGCTTTACCTACAAGTGTAACGTTACCGTCACATACCAGCCCTACGATACATTCAAACTACTACTTGTAGCTGGCCTCGACTTCGCTTCGGATTAATGTGGAATTTCAAGCAAATTAATTCTAAGCCAGACCTTATTCACACGGAGTACATTATTTTAATTGACAATGCGTGCGATGACATTAACAATTTAGTATTGTAATATGATACAGCACTAGTTTTTGTGTCAACTGTTGTTCTGACTAATTTATTCGTTGACAACTTATTCATTTGACATTTTATTAATTTGTGTCAACCCCTTAGCACTGGCACGTAATTTGAGAATTGCTGTTATGATAATTAATCATCATTAGTTTGCATATCTCAGGAGACTTATTTCGTCCAATTGCATAATTATTTTTTTGGATATTACATCAATCTAAATTTGTGTCACGCAAGAAAGAGAATTTGAAAAATGCTTATATACAGAACTTATATATAACTCAGTGGGGAGATCAACAGACTGTAATGCAGAGGGTCTCGGGTTTGAACCCGCGTCGCGCAGCTCAAACTTTCGGAAGTTATATGACTTTTCGAAATTATGTGCGTATTGATTGACAATTATCGCCTGCTCCGTGCCTCGGAGAGCACGTTAACCAGTCGGTCCCGGCTGCCATGAACATCTATGGCAGTTGTTACTGGGAAGGCAGTGCCTTATAATATCCTGACACTGTTCTAGCCTTAGGATATCGTTAACTTTCGGGTTGCGGAGGTCAGGTGGCAGCCGCTCCGTGTAAAAACTGTTATCCAGTCAAATCCGGTTAAATCAGAAAAGCCGATCCCAAGTGACTTGGGAATAATAAAGGCTAGGGAGAAGATATATAACGCCAAAAAGACACATGGCACCTCACAACATCTATCCAGTATTATATCTACAGTCATAAAAAGCAAGCACTACAAATGTATTTATATAAATTTAAGTTATTATATTTATATAATTCATTCAATTCCTGAATAAAAACTGTATTAAAAATTTTCAAAACGGTGACACATCCGCTTTATTGCTTATCTACTGCTACTAATCTTACTGCTTCCTTTGCTTTAGTATAACCTGAGGCGTAATGTAATATAAGTATTCTATAGAGTACTTAAATGATGGCGTACAGAGAAATTAATTGACATTTGTATAAATAACATTAGTAGTGTATGTCTAAAGAATATAAAGAGAGGAGCGACCAATGGAAGCGGAAATTAGTTGTCAAAACCATGAACAGTGCCAGTGCCCTAAAAATAGCCCCTCACGTTTTGAGGTCCATTTCACGCGACGATGGCCAGGGGGTCATATTCCAGCAATCCTGACATGTTTTCAATGTTTTACTATAGAGTTCATCTACTATCGCAAATAAAGTAGGTATTTTCTTAACAATATATAAATTAAAAATTTAAAAACCCCCGACATATATTGAGGGAATTGTGAAAAAAAAATGTAAATCGCCATCTTATGGCGGCGGCCATCTTGGATTTGAAATTTATCATAGTGTATAGTATTCTACTAATCAAGCCCTTTCATTTGATACCCATATTGAGGGAATTGTGAAAAAATATGTAATCCGCCATTTTGTGGCGGCGGCCATCCTGGACCGATTTTCATCAAACATAACTAAGAACACTCCCGACTAATTCACCTTTCAAATAAAAAAAACAATATTAAAATCGGTTCATCCGTTCGGGAGCTACGATGCCACAGACAGACACACACATACACACACACACACACACACACACACACACAGACACGTCAAACTTATAACACCCCGTCGTTTTTGCGTCGGGGGTTAAAAACACATATTACCAAATATTTCATCTAATTGAAATTAAACTACTATATACGAATTTTATCGCGTTGTTTATTTAGCACTGTATTACAAAATTTGGAAAATATTACACTACTACTACTTTTGATTTTATTTTACTAATTTATAAGCTAATAAAATTATCTAAATTATTAAATCTATTTATTTTTGGTTTACACTTTCCCCGACGTTTCGGTTGCTTTTCAGCAGCCACGGTCACGGGGAGAAATCCGTATATAGTAGTTTAATTTCAATGAATAACATTCGCGTAAACAGAAGACAATATTATATTTCATCTAATTCTTTTATCCTAAACTAGCTGTCCCCTGCGGTTATACCCACGTTAATGATTAATGCTCCATTCCCATGACTTGTAGCGTGATATTTTATTTGTATAGCCTATATTTTGTTCTTGGGGGAGGCTTATGTCCAGCAGTGGACGTCTTTCGGCTAAGATGAGATGTTATATCTGGATAGCATTTTAATAGCGAAAGATTTTTTAAAGTCAGTGCCGTAGTTTGTGAGTTATAAATACCTCTCCTCTTTATAATATTAGTGTAGATATAGATTACTATCATACGAATCATATAAACAATATAAATATATTAAAGTAAATGATAATTGCACGTAGGCTATCGCCATTAGAATCCAAACTTAGCACTTCTTAAAAACCTCAACAAACTATCTTACAATTTACAATTCATTTACTGACTTTAAATTAACAGACATAAGAATACAGAATAAAAGTACATAAGCTAGAAATAGCAAAAAGGAATTCACGCGATGTAAAACATTTGCATAAAAGCTAGTTTTAGTCCAGTTCGTTATAACAGAGCATCCTTGTTTAACAATTAGTACGCATATGGATTCGTACAAGCGCCATATGAATTAATTACTAACGTCGAGGATTATTATTAAGATAAAGATGGAATATATTAGTCTGTTGAAATTAGACGTAATTGTGATGGAACGAATCAATGTCAAATATGTTTGTGTAGGGATCGTTCGTAGTATGTTCTCACGCTTAAGGAATATAATAGAATAGAATTCCTTTTTGTCAAGAATGTAGATAATGCTATAAAATCCTATAACTATATGGAATTCATGTAGAAAACAAAACGTACGGTTACGTAAGGTTTTATTATATTCAAAGAGGTTCACGAATCGTTATTCTAAAACGGTTTTTAGTGACGTAATCGTGTTCAAGTTTTCACAAATATACGTGAAAACCTAAGATCATGGTACACGTTATATTACTACTAGAGACGAAAAAAGACACCACCCTCTCTAGTTATAAATCTTGAGCCACGTGGATCTTTACAAACATTCAATTAATAATGGATGCAATAAACATCCAGTCTCAGAACAACCATTTGTGGATCACATAATATTTGCCCTTACCTATACATATATATGATAGAGTGTGCAATGCCGATACCTCTGAAACGTCCATGACTCATACCATGGAGTCAAGTAAAACGGTAGCGTTGCGCGTCCGTGACCCCAACGGTGAAGTCAAGAAAATATTCGGTATTTTTTTCGCGACCAATCACATCGATTTTTTTTGCGGACGGACGCTTTTTCTACTCGCGGACGCGTAAGAGGTACTGGCTTTGTTTAAAATAATATTTTTTGTAGGTTTAAACAGGTTAGGATTAAACAGACGGTAGTGTTAGTAATGTCCGTCTCATAAATAAAAAAATATATCACCGCGCCATCTCCTTGCGACCAAGGCCGCTGGCCGAAACATAAACCCTTCAAAAAAGTGTATGTGAATACCAAGCATGACCGTTTGACCCGTTCATTCAATAACGCGAATGCAACACACAAAATTTAACAACAAAATCAAACAAAAATACTTTATATTTAATACTGTTCATCTACAAATTTTAAGTCCGTGGTTTTGCACGATCCGAAAAATAACAGGATAGAAATTAATTTTGGTCAAAATTTATTTATAGTATACGTATTTTAACGCATAATACTAAATTCTGATGGTTGAACAAAATATAACATTCGCGGTTTTGGATGCCGAACGACTATGTGTGTAGATTATGTATATCACATAATACGTAAATATAAAATTGATTAAAGCTTACCTTTGATATCAGCGTCCTGCTCACCGCCATACTGAACGAAGATTAGAAACAACACCATAAGAATGATCTGAAAGACCATTAATGGCGTGTACTTGAATCTCGTCATCTTCTCCATTTTGTTAAGGTTTTATATCTGGAACAAGAGAAATATAATCTTAACGTACTAATACATTAGACCAAAACATTACGACGATTTTTTGGAGTATCGTATTTTTGGAGCAAAAAGGGAATTCTTCTGTGTCAATTGTTTGAGCAAAATGTGTTTTTTGTAAACCTTACATCACGTTGCTTTCGATAATGAAGTCAGCTATATTTAGGTGTTATGAGTATAATATTCGTCTAGTTTTTCTAGAGCGAAAGACACCATCATTGCCAAATATTTATTTAATAGCAGGATAAAGAAGTCTGCCCACTACCCCGTCTCATACAATGACCGTGCTAGGAACGTGTCAGGCAAAAAAAAGGAAGTTGTAAGGAAAATGTATAAGACTATGCCCACTAGACCGTTCCGTCACCGATCAGCAGTTCCTATAGCAGGGCGTATCGTGTTACTTTCCGTGTCTGATACATTCCTAGCACGGTCATGGTATGAGACGGAGTAGTGGGCAGACTCCTTAAATGGTCTAGCTCGTCTAGTGAAGTACCACTTTCTTATAAAAAACTGGGCAAAACTGTCACTACGCTTCGGTTAGTTGAGTCTCTCACTAACATATCTTTCCCTTCATCGCCTTGAATCCTTGAGGACATTAAAACGCGAGCGATATTTTTGGTATCGCAGGCTATCCAAAGGGTATCGGAGTTTCACTCACATTTGTTGCTTGTTTTTTTAATGCTGGGTGTCATTAATGTGCGGTTGATATCTCTGGTGTTGCAAGGAATCAAAAGAAATGGTAACCGATTAAGACTATTAGTTGTCACTACTTTTGTAGTAAAAATTAAACGTGATAATTGCTGAATGACGGTTAACTTCAATCCCATATTAGTCGTGAGTTTGAGACGAAAGACAAATTAATAATAATTTCAGTTAAGCAAAGCCTAAGTTTATAATACAAACTTGATTATACAATGTTCCAATAATATTACTCGCGGTTTATTAGTAGCTTTGATAATATTTTGTTTAACAACTAGAACTCCTGAGTGAGACTCTGTTTATAAACTGAGCAAAACTTTTCTGCGGCTTCGCTCGCCTATATGTAGGTTACGTTAGATTATTAATAGTACTTTTTCTGAATGAAAGGTACCCTATATATTTAAAAAATCATAATAATCTGTCGAGTAGTTAGGCCGTGAAAGCGTAACTAATGTTTTAGAGAGCAGGTTAAGAGTATTCTTAACCGACGAGTGTGCATGAAAAATGTATATTATTACATATACAGGATGTCCGATAATTAATGGATAACCTTGAAATGTTTTATAGTAGAACTGAAGGCCGTTCAGAAAAAATGAAAAAGAAAAATAATAAAAAAATATATATATTAAACAGTGTAAGCTAATATAGCATAGCATACTTTTGGCTGTCTATTTATTAGCATAATTAGTGTTTAATAATAAAACAACAAAAAACCGATGAATTCCATTCATTTATGGTCGTAGTATACAAGAAAATTATACATGGTAATTAAAAAAAAAACACATATCTCAGGTAGTAGTTAGGATAGATGTTTTTTCATATATTATTCTGAACGGCCATCAGTTCCACTATAAGACATTTCCAGGTTATCCACTAATTACCGGGCATCCTGTATATTTAAATAAAGCAAGAAATATATGCAAGGGTGGTATGGTTATAATTAATTAGATATATTACCATTTACTATAAAGCATTATACATTGTTAAACACGGATTTTCTATTAGTAATCAATCAATCAATCAGCCAGTTGTAGTCCACTGCTGGACTACTACAATAGGCCTCTCCCATTTAAGTAATATTAAATGTATTTATAGCTTTATGTTAGAACTTGTATCATAGATGGCATATAATTATTTAACGGGATTAAATATAATTACCATCAAAAGTACTAATTGCACAGCAAAATATGCTCACTAAAATATATCATAACAAACATCTATACGCCTCAAATCACTGCATTGCGTCTCCGAAGGGTTAGGTTATGTTAGGTTCCTTCTTAAACCTACCCAAAAGTAGGAGCCCCGCGAAGCGGGGTGCCGTCGACTTATTTTGATCTCTTTAAATATATTGCGGTTTTAATTTTGGTGATCATTTACTTTTTTTCACTGTTATATTTTACTATATCTGGTGATAAGTTAAACGTAAGCCTTAATATATTATTGACTCATTTTGTATGGGAGAAGTTTTGCTACATATTTAAAAGATATTGAAAACTTACAAAAAAGACCTCCCTCCCTCGTCTTAGTTTGATCTCTTTGAATATATTTTGCTGTGCAGTTAGTATTTTTGATAAGCATATTTTGCTGTGCAATTAGTATTTTTGGTAAGCATATTTTGATGTGTAATTTGTATTTTTGGTAAGCATATTTTGATGTGCAATTTGTATTTTTGGTGGAACAAAGGCAAAACATAGATGGAACAGTTAAATACTACCCTTATTTAACTAGTTAATAACTTTAAAGTTCATCGTATATATAATGTCATTATTTATGCTACGGTTGTTTGGCAATCGACATATCGACACAGCTTGACATTACCACTTCGACTTTTATTCTGTATCTTTAGTCATATAAATTTACCCAAATAATTGCCCTGTGCGGGCATCGACCCTCAGTACTTACCGTAGTATAGTTGCGATGTTTACTAAACCGTTATGGCATCTATAATATTCAGATAAACATTTGCGTCGCTTAAGAACTAAACACATGCAATTTCAATGCAGCGTACCAAAGGCAAAGTAATTGAATCCACTTCAGCATAATTCACACGATGGATGTTATTGTGAGATATGATCGGGATAGTTCAATGGACTGCACTTTGATTCGTGCGAATCGATTGTCAGGTGCAGTTTCGCGCTCGGCGATACTATACAAAGCTGTCCTGCTCGTAATTAAAAGCCTCGCTTTGGTCCGGAACTAATAGTGCTATTCTGAATGGTCAAGTGATCGTTAAATTTTAGTCTGTCATTTTATCTGTCGTTAGAGTTATAGCTTAGCTCTTCTGAAACGTCAAGGTACTTTTTCATTCACGATACTCTAGGTCTAAGTGAAGTTAACATATGATAATTTCTTGTAAAGACGTTCTAAGGATATGAGTGGAATAGGCAGCCATTATTACATGTTATTAATTTATTTTAGCTTTGATTTAATAATGTTTTTAACACACTCTATATATTAAGTTAAAAGTATATCATAGATAGAATATAATTAAATTCGTTATCGTTTTACTATATAAATAAAGGATTGAAAATTTTACACGCATTTGGTATAAAACGTTGCAAAGAAAATATATTGTAACAGCATTCCGTTTGAGATTTGGACACATGCCGTAGACAAAGTTTGCTTTTTTGATACATAAATCAGAATCTCCTGACTGTGTGATATGTGGTATGTTAGATGACGTGCATCACTTGTTGACGGAATGTGTCCGGTATCAAACGGCCAGGGAGTCATTGATGAGGACTCTTAACCTGAACGGACTAAATATTGACATGTTTCATAGTTTGCTATCATCACCTCTGTCCAAAACGTCGATAAACATGTTCATGGTTTTTGGCCCGCATCAATGAAGTTATGTTATTAGTTTTAAAATCATTTATTTCTGTATACTGCATGTTTACGATGGAATTGGCATATATACACATGTACAAAAATTTTAAATAAATAAGAAAAAAAAAGGATCACACATATAATAATATTCCATCTATGTTTCACTTTTACCTTTATGTATAGGGTGTATTAAAAATATTAAAATAAAGCTTCAATAAAACAATTACATTGTTTGCGATGTTGCAAATCAGATCGGACTGCATGGCGTAACCGCTCTTGAATGTTTCGTGACGTTAAGAATTACTTGACTCATCCTCCAGAGTACCCACTTACATAAAATCGGTATAAGAATAGGAACACTAATACTACGGTTTACTCGATAGATAAGCGGTGATGCACATACCTAACGTATAACACATAACTAACTATACCTTTTCTTCTATTCGCTGATTTCAGCATGAACCGACCGGGGAAGGACTACCCTCTCACAGAATATCAACGTGAAATAGCAGTGTTCCTACTGTTGTGTTTCGTTCGGTGAATGAGAGTGCCGGAAGCCCAATCACCCTCTTTCCCCCTTCCCGCTCCTTCTCCTTCCACTTCCTTCCCTAAAGGATCGGCGCAAGTGATGTCTCTGGTATTACAGGCGTCCATAGGCTACGGTGACCACTTACCACCAGGTGGGCCATATGCTTGTTTGCCAACTTAGTTGTATAAAAAAATATATATTTTTCTAGGGCCAGTAACACGCCACTGATACTCTTGGTATAGTGAACATTTGCAATGACAAACGCTTACCAAATGGTGATGACAAGGTTAGCCAAACCACAAGTCACACAGAAATGACGTGTGATACTGACGTGATATGAGCGACGTAAAATACGGGCACCCGCGCCTAGCAAGGCGGACCGTATGCTTGTTCGCTTTGTAATATATAAAATCGTCTAAAAAGAGCTATCTTCAAGAGAGATTCATTTATTTATAAACCTTAATATTAAATGTAAACATTATTAATAGATAACACGCCATTCGACAAGTATTCTAAGCCACGAGGTTCATATTAGAGGAATTAGTAGAAGCATCCCATTAGCATAATTATCACCGCCATTATCAATCTAGTAATATCGCGAAGCTGTGTTACGGAATCACGTTTGCTTCGTATATAGTCTCACGGCGCTATCCCCGAAGGGGTTTGGCAGAGGTTTATTATTACCACATATCACTAGCTATGGTTTTATTTGTATGGACTTAGGAAATGCGACAAACATAATCATACCCTATCATTACTACATATTGTAAAACAATACCCCCGCCGCGATTGTCTGTTTGATTGCGATAAACTCAAAAACGACTAAACGGATTTTTATGCGATTCTCACCTATAGACAGGGTGATTCATGCGGAAGATTTTATTAAGGTTTTGTACTACTCGTGCGAAGTCGGGGCGGGTCTGTATACCAATATACCAATGCTAGTGCTCCAAGTGTTGTGGATTGGATCACCACAAGAGACAAATATTTGTGTGATTTACAAATAGCTGATCTGGTAGATCTGTCTGTTATCCTTGTTTCATCGCTTGTGGAGACTTTAGCGACTTAATTAACATCTCCAAAGACATCCAGGATCTCTTACACATAGGCTACGCAGCAAGCCATGTGCTAGTTTATCACCTATGTAAGTTATGGTAGGCAAGGAAAGTCCTTGCAAAAGGTTGCTTAAAAAGGCTTCCAAAGGGTTGGTTTGTCTCCCTTGGTATTCTGTCTATGGACAGTTACAGCTTATCATTGATCTACGTGTATAAATACGAGTCAAGCCTCATTAATAAGTGTGAAGGAGGCTAATAGGTAGTATAAATAAAAATAACAGCATAAAGAGATCTGCTTATGTCAATATTACACAACGGTTTACGACTGTTCTGTACATTTCATCACAAGATTTTGATAACGGATGATTACTTTTTTATTATGACGGAAGATTATTTTATTTTATGGATGTCATAATTTCGCGCATCCAGATGTGTTGCTAACTTCTAAATTGTAATGAAACCATAATTCAAAACATGCTATTTTTATTCACCTTGTCTTAGAGCGTGTATTACGAGTGCAGAACGCTCAGACATACAGGTTTCCTCGCGATGTTTTCCTGCACCAATATTGAGCGAGTATTTATTCTCAATGAAATTTAATAATAAAGTAACTAACTTTATGACTAAAATAATTAAATAAATTACCTTTCACGAAAGTTTGAATATTTGCGAAAGGCATGGCCTTTAGAAAATAAATTAAGGCTAGAAATCTTAAATAATATTATAAATTAACGCCTCAACTTTTCGACCGATGATCATGAAATTTTGGATATACTTTATCAGCAGTAAAGAAAAGGACAAAGAGTACCTTTCATCGAGATAAAAAAGTATTGTTTCCGAAGGAATAGCTAATCTTTTAATAAGTTCATAAGATTATCTAGTGAGGCATGTTTACGCTTCCACTACCTGCCAGTAATCAAGTGCAAACTCCCATCGAATAATTAAAAGTTTAATTCCCGCGTTGGAAAAAAATGTTACGTGGCTTTTACGTTGAATATTTAACAGGCAGGGACAATAAAGAGACAGGGATTGTGTAAATAGCATCTTAAACCTTAGATCGGAAAATGAATGCTTGATCGTCGTCAGCGCAAATGGTAAATCTTAATTCTGGATATGATTATTTATCCACGAAAATAACACGCGTCTTCCTTCTTCCTTCAATCCTGGGTCCTTTAAGCGGGGCGTGAAAAAGCACCTTCTCAGGCCGTCAAAGTAGAGACCTCCTTTCTATATTATTGAGGTTAAATTATTAAAAACATTTAGTAGAAAACAAGCAATATATGATTCCTTAAGCCGGCTATAGTTTAAATAAATTATAAAATGTTGAAGAACTCTTTATATCTATACTAATATTATAAAGCTGAAGAGTTTGTTTGTTTGCTTGAACGCGCTAATCTCAGGAACTACTGCTCCGAATTGAAAAATTATTTTAGTGTTGGCTAGTTTATTTATCGAGGAAGGTTATAGGCTATATAATATCACGCTAAAACCCACGAGGGTGTCGCAGTAACCATAAACGCGGGTGTAACCGCGGGCATAGCTAGTCATTATATAAAAGGAGTTCTTCAAAATGTTCCAATTGACTGCATGTTTAATCTTACTGAATCAAACAATATAATAATATACATGTATACAGCGTACCAGATTACATAAACGAAGAAAAATTACAATAGAACAAATCGTGATGTAACTGTCTGTTCAAAATAGAAACTACATATCATATATTTTATATTACTCATTGTCAATGTACAATATAAATGAAATATGGACATACGCTTCAATTATTTTGCTTTAGGTTATGTTTTATAAACAATGAGTATACACAATGAATGCGTCTTAAAATACTGTTTTCATTACTGTTCTCGAGGATTCAACTACGCTAATATGAGAGTTCAGAATCCTGCAGTAGATTGACCGAGAAGTTCCATTAGCTTACAATAGTCAAATACCAAAAGCCTTTGCCCTTGTGCAAATATCGTTGACAAACGTCAAAATACCATCGGTCGACGAATTATTCATGCCACGTGACAAAGAGCGCCGAACACAGTAAGCACCGTCAGTTCGATAATAAAAATGTCACATTCGTATCAACTACGTAGTTGTAAATGACACGCATAGATTGTATAGAATATTAACATCTACTCGAATGAACTCCATTAATCGATTATGGCATAGACATTTACTATGTGATAATCCAGGACATGGCCTATCTGTGTGCTAAGTTAAATAAAAACCCATTTAACGGTTTAGTCGTGATTGCGTTTTCACATATGTATATAATATTAATATTTGACAGTGATTTGTTTGTTTATTTGTTACGGTTGCACGACTTAACTACTCGACCGATTATCATGAAATTTCGCTTACTCGTTGTCATAGGTACAGAAAAGGACATATACACGTTTAATCCAGAAAAAAAAACTGTTACTAATCTCACCTAACCTACATTTACGCGAGCGAAACCACGGGCATAATCTAGTTTATAATATTAGTGAGGATTACTAATATGATGATAAGCGTCTCTAGCATGTTCTTGGGTCTATGATCCATACTTTACGATGACGGCTTATCATTAGTTATACCGAGGCGCTCATAGCCAGTTGCACTCACTCATCGGTAAACGATTAGCGAGGTTAAGCAACGTTAGGTACGGTCAGTCTATAGATAGGTGACCGCTTGATGGTATTTCAACTGAGCGTCTCCGTGCTTCGGAGGGCACGTAAAATATCGGTCTCGATTGTTGCCAAATTGACAGCAGTCGGTAAGCCATATCAGAGACCTACGGGCGGCTTGAACAATTCTTGACAACAGGTTGGCCACTAACCACACGAAAAGAAGAATTATACTATAATTATACTATATTTAGTTATACTATATTTAGTTATACTATAATTATACTAGTGCGCCACCTAACTAAAGAATAACATACGTTTTCCGTCAGCAGAATATCTGAAGTATTTTAGAAAGAGTAACAAAACACGTTGATAACATCAAGCAGCGATAGCCTATTATATATAGATAGCCAGCGAGGCTATTGAAATTAAAAAACATCCCAATTTCAATAGAGAAGATGGTTGGAATGTACCACCAGCTTGGGATCCAGTACTTCAAATAGTCAAACCCAAGAAGAAACAAACCACAGCTAGACTTCATGATACTTTGAGCTCATTCTGCGTAAATAGAAACACCAATAATTAAATTATGTTCAGGTACTTTGAAATAACTACACTGGAACATTGAGACAACTACCATCTTAGTCTCCCCGTGACCATGGCTGCTGAAAAGCACCCGAAACGTCGGGGAAAGTGTAAACCAAAAATAAATAGATTTAATAGTTTAAATAATTTTATTAGCTTATAAATTAGTCAAATAAAATCAATAGTAGTAGTAGAGTAATATTTTCAAAATTTTGTAATACAGTGATAAATAAACAACGCGATAAAATCCGTATATAGTAGTTTAATTTCAGCGATAGCCTAGAGTAAAATCTTTGGACTGCTACGCAGAGGTCTCGAGTTCGATCCCAAGGCGCGCATCTCTGACTTTTCGAAGTAACGTGCGTATTAAATAGTTAATTATCGTTTGCTTTAACGGTGAAGGAAACTGTCGTGAGTGAACCTGCATGTCTAAGAGTTCCCAGTAATGTTTTCGAAGACATGTGAAATCTGCCAACACGCACTGGGCCAGCGTGGTGGACTATGACCTAAGCCTTCTCACACTGAAAAGAGGCCCGTGCTCAGCAGTGGGACAGTTTAGTACAGAGCTGATATTATTATAACAAAACACGTTACGTAATACGTTGGAATAGGTTTGAATGTAACTGAGTCAAATGTCATTGTTTGTTTTTTATTAGAAGCATTAGTAATGACCGCGGGCTTTAACGATCTAATGCTGATTGCATTAATTAAAGGACTGTCTCAACACACTTTATGATTGTGGTCCCCTACAATTAAACTACGCACTTTTTAATGTTAGTAGTATCTTTAGTACAGAGTGCTTAGTACGAGTTTGTTTTACGTTAACGCGATCGACACGTTTATGACGTTCGGCGCTCCGATTGGTCCGCTCCAAGCTCTTAACCAATCAAAGATACAAACGCGTTAAACGTTACAATCACGCTAACGTAAAAATAACTCACACTAGGCACCCTGATAAAACAAAGAATCGCACGAAAATAATAATTATTCTTTTAATAGAATATAGTGTTTGTTAATGAAATGTGATGTGACGTCAAAATATATACTCTCTTTTGATAGTAAACATGACAAACAACTCCTAGCCGTCAATATCCTAATGCCTGAACCGTTGAAAATATCAATATAAATAATAGAAATAGAGAAACTAACCCGGTAGAAATCGCATTAAACATACATGAAAACCAGAGTTAATGAAAAGACATTACAAAGAATATTTCTAGTGTCACGGACACAAATAACACCCAGAATCGGAAAACAAATTTTTGACCCGTGTGGGGATTGAATCCACAACACTCGGCGTGGTGACAATGGTGAGACGACCACGCCATATGTTACTTATATGGTTGATATCTCCTAATATATCTGGAAATGAAAAATAAACTAGCTTCAATTCAAATTAATCCTTTTGGGTATTTAATTTGGACAACAATACCAGAAATTTGAATTACGTGTTTTTAGTATTACTAAAGTGAAATAAAAGCCTTTATAACGTTTAGCCCACTAAGACATACCTATAGGCGTAGAAGTTAGTCAGTACCTAATTCATTTTAGTTGAATGATTCAATTTAAATTTTATCAAGTTAAAATCGGCACCATAAGCTATCACATCAAGTCAAAAAACCACAATAATAAGGTTCTTTCATATCATAGAAGCCTACTATCAAACATCAAGTCATTGTGCACACCATAAAAAACCCATTGATATTAAAACGGTTAAATTGCTGCAAAGAGTAAAAAATATCATATTCAGGAGAACTAGATGAATACGTGAAACCGTTCAGGTTAATAAGTGCAAAAGAACTTTCCAAGTTATGCCCAATTAAAGGCTGTTAGATGTGATTTGCATTCGAACGGACCTCGTCGATCGAGGAATTATTAATGCAATTGGCCGCATTATAAGGTTTATCCACGCTTAATAGCTTTGAGCTTTAAATTCATACAAATATTGTTTCAAACAAAAATTGTATGATGCTCATGCTCAAAATGTTTGCTATTTAAATATGCTGCGAGTCAGAGGTATATAACATTCCAAAAACGAAATTGTTGTATACAACCAAAAAGTTTCTGTAAAAGGAGCACGGAGTCTTTTATTATCTATTTGTAACACTATCGTCGTGGCGTCATAGTCTAAAAGTCAACCTTATCACATTAAATGCCATGTCGATCATTAATGAAAAATAAATTTTCTATTATATCTGCTACATGGCATTCAATGCCTTAAAGAAGACTTCAAATATATTGGGCATCCGAGGAACACAACTACTTGAAAGAACTTGAAACATTTATTTCTGGTCAAAATTTTTGACACTGCCATGTAAACATTTTCTTCCGTATTAAAGATAATGCATGTGTTGGACGAAGGTCTTTACAAACATTGAATGAACACAAAGAAGACCCATACTCAAAACCACTAATTGTGGATCTAAATATTTCCGAGTGGGAACCTGCCTAACAACTCTTAACACAAGACAGAGCCGAGGCAACCACTTAAATCGTTGCGAAATCCGAGCAGAGTAATTGTTAAAATATAAAAGATGACAACCGCATAATTCCTGAAGGCTAAATAATAACTATACGATGTTTAACTAATAATAATCGTTTCCTTACTATAACGGTTATTTGGTATTGCTAATAAATAACCACAGTAAATAAACGATTCTCGTTTTGGCAATGCTGGCGGTCGAATCACCGAATCCCTGGATTCGGTGATTTGAGTCAGCTCAACCATTTATCTTTTATATAACTGATATAAAGATGAATAAGATAGTCAGTAATTTTTCGTAAATTTTAATATACCCGCAATAACGCACTATAGTGTAGATCTAGGCTAACTCAATGGAAATATTCACATTTAATGCTCCATCTCTAATATTCGAACAGTTAAATATTTGAAAAGGACTAGCGGTGATTGCTTCTGAATCGTTCTGATTTATAAAGTTTCTTTAGCGTTCAGTTTTGTTGAAATGATAAGTTTTTTCAATAGAAGTTTAGTTTAACTTTCTTATGTTAATGCTCGAATCATGTTTAATTTTAATTTTATGAATAAGAACACCAGGCTTTGTTGGCTTTTATAAAAATAAATCAAAGTCAAATTGAATATCGATCTTAGTAATTTGAATTTATATTAGTTGAGTATTGTTTTAGTATAAAATGTTTATGAACAAATTATTTTCATTTTACGTAAAATTTTAATAGCTATAATTATTATAGTTGATACACAACACGTGACGGGATCTAAACCGTAATATATCAAAATAAATTGAAGTAAAAACTACTTGCTAAAAAGCCAACTTCATTTAAAAATAATATTTATATGTATATAATTATCGTCAACGTTTTCTTTCTTTAAATTTGTTGCCAATATTATTATGTTTATATAGCTTGAAAATACAAACATCCTAAATATAATAACTGATCACGGACGTACCTCTTTCGCGTGCGATGTCCCCCACGTCTCGAAGCACACACCCGCGGTAGACGAGCCCCTGTTTGACAAACATCACTCACTATTACGCTGCTACGTATTATGCTACAGTCAATATGTGTAAACAGACAATTGAAAACTTCCTGTAACAGTTTTAGACGTCACGTCGTTACGTCCGCGGCACTTTGTGTGATACTGGTGTACTCTCGCGTTGTATCTGCTACTAGAATTATAATGATAGCGCTATTAAAACACGCTTGTAGTAAGCATTAGATAAAATATAGGTTACGGACGTTAATTACTCATTACTGGAACATTATTTACCTTGTGATTTTTCTCAAAAGACGTCTATTTTCCAATACCACAGTACATAAATATACAGTAACCTATCTTCATACAAACGGTCGGAGCTCGAGTCATACCTACGCGCCTCGGCGTCGGCATGCGCTCGGCACCCAACCAGTCGCGAATGCGCCGCAGTGACGAACGGACGGTGTGTTATTTTTTAAACAGTAACCGTGCGATTTTTTTACCCAAAATAAGTACAAGTATAGCCTATTTAATATGACAAGTAGAATATATTGTGCTGTTTTTGGTTGCATGAATTCCTCAATAACGCACCCAGAGATAACTTTTTTTACATTACCTGGAAACTCCGAAATGTAACACTATAAAATGATTATACTTTCTAGTATGTACGTACGTAATTTAAGTCCTTTTAAAGGATTTTTTCCCCTCCCGAAAGGTACCGGGACTACAGTAAGATTAATTCGCAAACTTTTTTAATTGTAGCAAGCGATGATTTCGTGGAATATATAGAAAAAAGAAATATTCCGAACTTCTTTTAAAACTAAACATGTAAATTGTAAAGTAGCTGCAGGTATATATAACCATGTAAAATATATTCCTTTTTCTCCTCCTTGTCCATGTTTCCCAAAACAATTTTTAATTAATCTTTATATTCGAATGCGGATTTTTTATACTTTAAAATATAATAATAAAGCATTCCGTACGTCTCAGTCGAAGCGCAAATATTTTTCAGCCGCAAATTTATAAGACCGATTTGTTATTAAGTCTTAAATCTAACATAAACATATTTTTAAAAATTAAATCTACCATTAAAAAAGCAACATGCATTTTTATTGAACACTTCCTATTCCATTCACAAAGTATTTTATTTGTTTAAATAAAATAAAAAATATTTACAATCACAAAAATAGATAGAAACTCAAAGTAGGCAGATTTAATTAAAATGCTGTAGGTGGGCAGCCCTATCGCATGTTTACGTACCGTGCGGCTGTAGATATTTATTTCAAAGATACGGCCGAGTTACAATACTGTATATTTATGTACTGTGCCAATACTGACAATTAACACATAGTTTAAGCATAGAACATATTATACATAAATAATATTAAGTGCCTAAATTTTAATATGGTCGCAAATACCGGTTAGTCACATCAGACTCCTAAACTAGGTGAATAACCTGTATCTGAGAAGCCATGAAACTTCAGGAGATGAACTTAGTACAGCGTCATAGACTCCATGTATTACTCAATGGGTTATGCACAGTTACGACGAATAATTAGAAATACAATGTATTAAGTATGTGAACAGTTATGAAAAAACTACAATGAGATTTTTTGTGTTATCGTATGACAACTTCTGCAAATAGTTTGTAAGTGTATATTTTAAAGTGTATTGCGTCATTGGGTATTTACCCAAAAAATAAATCCCATCCTTAGCATTTGCTAAGGATGGGATTTATTTTATTATAAAGACGTGCACTTTGGGTACTATAATTTCGAATGTTGTGTGACATGGAACTGGGACACAAACAGCGGAGCCTTTACGTCTAACAAGAACCCTGTCGTCAAAAGGAAGAGTCCACGCGTAGGACAGCACGTAAGATGTAAACTTAGCGTACGGTAAGAATATTGTACTCTGAGTATAGCAGAGTGGTGGGAAAGTCCCTACGTTTGAAGTGCATCAGTTTTAGAACTGCCCTTTGAGCTCGTTCAGCCTGTAACAGTGTGGTCTTAAAAGAGAGCATATCTTACAAGATGCTCCTATGTCGCGGAGAACTTCACTATTATCAAACAAGAGACATATACATTATATAAAACGAACCTATCTTATCTTATCTTGTGTACGGGCTAGTCAGTACAGATCGGCGATACTTCGACCCAGTGGGATCTTTTGTGTCGACTTCCCCAATAACGACTGCCATAGATGTTCATGGCAGCCGGGACTGACGGCTTAACGTGCTCTCCGAGGCACGGAGCAGGCGATAATTGTCAGTCAAAATGCACATAATTTGGAAAAGTCCTTGAGAGTTAGAGGTGCGCGACGTAAGTTCGAACCCGAGACCCTCTGCATTGCAGTCTGTTGGTCTCCCTCCTCCTCTGAGCTGTCGCTGCTCTAAAAACGAACCTATAGCAATACTTGTTGTATCGGAGAACGCGACCATTTAAACCCTTTCGCCATGTTGTCTAAAGTCTTCTTACTCTTGTTTTTTCCGTAACTCAACATTATTTTGGTGCTCTGAAGGTGTAACAGTTATAGTGTTTGCCTTGAACTACAAGGTGAAGAGTTTTTGTTCGATCACAAGTTTTCTTATATGTGGCTAGAACAAAAATCACAAATAGTTAACCTGATTTGAGGAATTATTTATTTAATTATAACACGACACAGCGAATAATTCAAAATAAAGACAAACATACATTTATAGGGTTGTTTTAGGAGATTCCTTGTATTGACTATAAAATACCAAAATAACAACATGTTTATAGTATACTAAATAATGTCATTTTTGTTACGTAATTATTCATGTATCGATTTGCTTATTCGTATATGTATAATATATTATTTCATTTTAAAGGCAGCAATCGCACTAGGCTTAGATCCTATATTGCGAGTGACTTCAGAAACATTTAAACAACTGTCACATAGAACACACAGAC
Organism: Catocala nupta; assembly: GCA_963675205.1. NCBI lineage: Eukaryota > Metazoa > Arthropoda > Insecta > Lepidoptera > Erebidae > Catocala > Catocala nupta. Next base: position 27,571,095 of record OY776091.1, on the reverse strand, counting down.
TTGAAAAACTATATGTGGATGATATTTTTTTTATGTGGCAACAGCGAAATGACCTCTCTAACCCTTACGACACAATCCGTGCAGTCTTATAAAAGTAAATCTGGTGAAGCATTCGAGGTCTTTCTTTTTAATTGCGTAATACGTATATGCCTTTCTAATTGAAACTTAGCTTTTTCAATAATCCCTTTGGAACCTTTGAACACTAACTAACTAACTATATAAAGGTGATTCATGAAAATACTAATGAATGTATTAGATCAAACATAGCCAAGTGGGGAGACCAACAGACTGCCATGCGGAGGTCTCAAGTTCGATCCCAAGGTACGCATTTAATATAATATACGTATATATACGTCGGCCCCGATGGCGTAGTGGTTAGTGTAAACGACTGCCACGCCTGAGGTCACGGGTTCGATTCCCGCACAAGTCAAACATTTGTATGCATGAACATGGATGTTTGTCTTGGTCTGGGTGTTTCTATGTATAATATGTAAGTATTTACAAAAAAAAAGTATATATGTATGTTTATCCATTGTCTAGTACCCATAGTACAAGCTCCGCTTAGTTTGGGCTAGATGGTGTTGTGTGTATGTAGTAGAATATTATTATTATTATATTATTGCTGGCTTGAACGGTGAAGGCAACTTCGTGAGGAACCTGCATGTCTGAGAGGTTTACGTAATGTTCTTTAAGCTATGTGTAGGACCGCACTAGGCCAGCGTGGTGGACTATAGCAAAACCCTTTTCACACTGAAAAGAGTAGCATAGCCAACAGTGGGACTGTTTATATAAGGCTGAAACTATTAGATCAAATCAAAGCGCAACGAAATTGCTTGAAGCTGAAGCGCAGTCTAGACGTTACATGAATTGGCTTACACTACACATTCTAACTACGTGGTCACCTCTTTCCCCCACCATATTAGAGACAGAGACAGCATCAATAATCGCTTGTCAAGCGATCGCCAGACTACTTATCATCTATTAGCGAATCACCCTTGCACTTGTAATATTAATGTTACTAGGAATGAGTCTGTTTGTTTGAAAAAGTTGACGTTCACGATTGATATTTCTGTTTTTGTTTACGTGAAAGTTAAATGAATGTGTTTTTGCGATAGCATAAAACCCTTCATTCAATTAAGGCCACAATCAAAACAACTCCCTATATTAGTTAGTATTAGCCTAATAGGAGTCCGTTGGACCTTCACGCAGAGGTCTCGAATTGGTCCTTTAGCACGCAATCTCTGGCTTTTAGAAGTTATGTTATATACATAACTTATTTTTACTCGATTGAAAGGCGAAAAAGACATCGTAAGGATGTTTGCCAGAGATCATCTTACCACTACCACTGCGAGGAGTATTGTGGGTTTGAATCCCAAACGTGACTATAATTTGTGTGATCCACAAAAGGTTTTACTGAGTCTGGATGTTCTTTGTGTCCGTTAGTTGAATGTTTGTAAAGACCCCGCGATACATAAATTATCGTTAAAAAAAATATATTATATACTAGTGCATGAGATGTCTTTTTAATAAAATCAAAAATCACACAGCCAGCGTAATGGCCTATGGCCTAACCGTTCTTATTAGAATGGTTAGACTATATTGTATGGGCTTCTTACCATGGTAAGAAGCCTATGCCTAGCAATGAGATAGTGCAAAACAGAGCAAATATGATAAAGTAAATTAGTTAAAAAAAGCGTAATTTTGACTTCATATGCGCATAGAGTATGTCTGACTTATCAGAAAAAAATAACAACACCCGTCAATAAATGCTTCTATTTTAAGTAAGAGAAGCCAAAAACTGTAATTTTATTATATCACTTGTATTCGGATAACAGATTAGTGGTCAGCTAAACAATTAACGATTATTGGGCAAAATGCTATATTCTGTACTGCTAATGGGAATTTCATGACAGAAAAATCCGATATCACTTTCCCCAACCCGGAATTCCAAATTAAAAGACAATGTATCATATTTTTCTAGTGATAACTTTTAATTGGCCGTATCTATGTTATAAATGTGTATACTGTACCATTCTAGCTGTAAGTTTTCCAAAAATAATGAAATAAATAAATGTGGAGCAGTTGCGCTCACTCCTGCTGTACTATGGGCAACTCTTCTCCCTAGCCTTTATTATTCCCAAATCACTTAGTGTCGGCTTTTCTGGTCTAACCGGATTTGACTGGATATCAGTTTTTACACGGAGCGGCTGCCACCTGAGCTCCGCAACCCGAAGGCTAACGATACCCTAAGGCTAGACCAGTGTCAGGATATTATAGGGCACTGACTTCCCAATAATGACTGCCATAGATGTTCAAGGTAGCCGAGACCGACGGCTTAATGTGCTCTCCGAGGCACAGAGCAGGCGATAATATCGTTTTCAATCAATACGCACATAATTTCGAAAAGTCATATAACTTCCCAAAGTCAGAGGTGCGCGACGTGGGTTCGAACCCGAGACCCCCTGTATTGCAGTCTGTTGGTCTCCCCACTAAGCTATGGGCAACTATAAATATAAAAAATAATAAATTGCACATAGTAATATATAGTAGCAATTTTATTGCAGACAGCATAGTTTTAAGCTTTATGATTTATGCAAACACTATGTCTAATTACATTAGGTTTATTTTTGTGTATAAATAATTTGAATTTCAATTATAGGCAGTCGTGGTTGAAAAAGGTATTTAATTTGGGGTGGATATTATATGATCGGTTATATAATTTTTAGAGTTTAAGGTCAGACAAAAATCATTTGCTCAGTATTCGAATGAAATCATAAAACGACAGTAGAGTTCATTTTTATGATCTTTGTAAACTCGCGTAAAAAAGATAAGACTTTTATCTTACGAAATACATGTTTTATTATTCTATTTTTCTAGACGTATTCGACCTTCACAAGTAGTCCTTTAGGTTACGTACACTACATAAGTACGTTCAATTAAAACAATCTCGGGAATGATAACCAATTTTGATCTCCAATGATATCCTACACACATTGAACAAACAAATACACCGTAGTCAGATAGCCATCTGTTTCTAGCATATCATTCCTAAAGCCATCGATACATATCCTCTCCCAGTCGCTATATTGATACCCTTTTCTTTTCACTCCTGGCTGGGTCCAGGGTTAATATCCGGATAAGCCTATTCTCCTGAAATGAGGATGCTCAATTGATGCTGGCCCTGAATAAATTTTTATTAGCATTCTGCAGTCACCTGGATTTGCCTTCAGACGGATGGATTGGAATGCCAACCTTATTATGCCGGCTTGGTGGTAAGTAGCGGCTTGTATTTTCTTGATATTGGTTCCGCAGTACTATGAGAAAATAGTCATGCATACAAGCAATGAGCGGCGGCTACAGAACAACACAACCTTTTGTGGATGTCGCATTTTGACCTAGGACTCATGGCACTCAAAAAATGTAGGTACGCATTAATCTTTTAAACTTTCACTCATCATCCATGTCGATTCTTCAAATCTGAGAATCAATTATGGGTTCTCAGATATATATTATGCCAAATAGTAATCTTCATGTCAAATCTAAAGTGAGATGATACCGCACAATATTTTAAATATATCTGATTGCTTTACTGCCGTATTAAATTGTATTTATCTTTCTTAACTTTATTATAATGGCTCTTAATTAAATAATACCAAACATTGGATTAAGATTGGCATTGAAATATACCGTCACTCGGATACTATCCTAAAGGAATAATGTAATTTCTTTAGAATTTTCGATATTAATTACTTTAATTTATTTTACATAGAAGGTCACGCCGGAAGAGAAATAGCTACCTAAGCTAAGTGCTTAAAAGTTACGGGTATTTAAGATGTGACGGACCTTTAGGGCCACTTCTCTCCTGCTCTCGCTCTCTTATCACAACAACTGTTTTACAGCGTCTGGCGTTGTATAAGTAAGCGCTTGGTATCAGATAAACTATACATTTGGTTTTCAAACACGTAGCAAGTATAAAGAATGTGTCTTGGATCAATGCCAGAGGCTAGAAACGTTATTCAGTTGCTGAAGGCGTAACCGTCACTCTCATGCCTTCAAAGGCAATTTTTTTTTAAATGCTCTCAGCCTTCAGACATAAACACCCAGACTCGTAAAATGTATTTCTGGATCACACAAATTTTTGTCACGCGTGGATCGAACCCACAACACACGACGCGGCGACAGTGGCGAGTCGACCACTTAAATTACTACGCCATTCGTGTAGTCAATTTATTGACGGTCTGATCTGATGAGGTCTAGCTAATACATAGGACTATCACTCTTGATATTATCTTACCCTGATTCCAGTTCACTTGTGGTTAGCTTAGTATATTTTCCAAGAGGAAGACCATATATCAATAACTGTGTTTTTTTTTTGTATCATTTCTCGCAGACTTTATTCTAATTTTCGTTTGCCTTTTTATTTTATTTTATTTATTTATTTATTTGCTAGAAGCACGGGAAAGAGATGTTACATAAAATTTTTGTCCATCATGTTTCTCCGACACAGCGGCATGCAAATGAAGAATTATATTATATATTTATTAAAATTAACATTATACATTAATTAATTAACAAAAACGAAACAAAAAGAGCATATTATATTCTAAATTAAATTTGACATTAAATGAACATGATTATAACAGGCAGGTACAATAAATAATTGACATGCAGCACCAATCTAAATGTATGAATAAAATTATTAAAAACTATCTATTATTACTACAGTGAAATAAAATACTAAACAATCAACTACAAATTGTGGTTTGTTCCGCATTCGCCTCTACATTACGGCCCATATTCCAAAATGTTCCTCATTCGCCCCTCTTTTTTAATTATTCCTTTTCCGACCTACACTTTTGAGCATATGGTTAGTAAAACAAAACAAATTAAAAATTTAATTAAGTCTTTCCAATGTCGGGCTCATGATATCGTGCAAATCATAAGCCCAAAGTCTCCAAGAGATCAAAGAGGTATTTTAAAATATTTTTTGGCTGACTGTACATCAAAATCTGCTATACAAAAAAAATACAAGTTAAAAATGGAACATAATTTGGGACGAAATAGGAATTACGTTAAGTAATTAATATTTATCTAAATTTCGGGGCATATGAGGAACAATTTTTGGGGCGAATGCGTATTTTTACATTCGGGACGAAACATGAGGGTTGAATGCGGAATAAACCCAAATTGTTCATTTAAATTAATTTCAATAACGTATTTACACATACTCATTTCGTCTCTTCTTATAATTATTATGGCAATATAAGCTCTCAACTTGTTTCTACTATTGGTAGCACTTTTAAACTCTCTAACATACTCATTCCATCTTTTCCATTATAGACTATAGTCACTGTCTCACCTCATATCAGTTACAAGCAATAGTTTTAATCCGTCTTAGTAGCCTTGCACTTCAAACCACACAATACGACACGTCTTATAATAGTTTTCTTTATTACCTTTTACTTTAGGACTATTACTACTAATGTTCCAAAAACAATCGCTACCAATATCCTACGTGTTCTTTCAAGCATGGATATGCGCAGTTCAAATACCATAAAGTAATTATCCACCGATGAATACTCACTGAATACCAAACGACGTATGATTGTCGAGAACAAGTGAATTGAACTGAATAAAACACAACACAATGAAGGACATGTTGGGTGCCTGTCGTAAGTCACATGTGAAACCTTAAAGTTTATAGGAGTAACCTTGTAACGTAAATAAATAAATAAGTTTTGGTTGATTTTTATCTAGTTTTAACATTTATATAATTCTCGGACGTTGTACTAGTAAATCGATAATTCTTGATAGCCCTTCAGCTAAGCTACTATGCTTATTTTGGAAGTAGGTTGATATCGACAGTTTTTCTTTTTTTATTTAATACGACGACTCGCGCTCTTTGAATAATTCCTGTGTCGCGAGGGACTTTAAAAACATTCAAACATCGGACACAAAGAACACCCAGATTTGGAACAACCATTTGTGGATCACACAAAGTTTTGACCCATGTGGGATTCGAACCCTCACTCGGCGCAGCGGCAGTGTTATGGCGACCACTGTTACCACTACATCAGCCGTGCAGGTACGGGTAGTATTTGATCCCACGGCCTCAATATAACAAGTACAATGACGTAAGACTCATTTTTCTTCATTTTCTATAATAATAATTGTGTTCTCCAGACCGATTATAACAGTGGCCAATCTTAACAGAGACTCGCCTTTTGCGTGGGCTACAATTATTATAGTGTACAAGTGTGTGCTCAAAACAAGTGCACTCTTTATTTCCTAACTCTGGACGGGACGGTAACCCGGCCTGAAGTGAAATCAGGCGCAGGCCCAAAGGCTTTATATGCTTAACGAGGTATTGGAGTGTCTAACACTAATTTCTAAACAACAGGCTTCTGAGCTATTAAGATTTCTTGGCATAAAACCCAATGACTTTCTCTTGGCCCGACCTTGGATTGGAAATCGGGACCTCATGCATAGTATTCATTACCGCTGCGCCACGGAGACAGTTTCAGTATGTAATAACCTGTCATTAATTGATCAATGAGTATATTCCAAAAGTCAAACATAAAGTATTAAATGTCTTATACATTGTTGAAAGCTAAATTACTTATTAAATAAGGTTATTGAAAATATGAATATGCTGGCATCTTCTTTGGTCTCAGATTTAATCATTAAAACAAATACTAAAACATTTTTCATAAAATTTGCGCACGTTTACATAATATACCGAGAATGCCAGCTTCGGTGATTCCCGAGCGCTATGATATAGGTTTAAAGAGTGTTCTGCTTTCACGTTAGGCAGCGGCTTTGCTGTGTCCTGACATTGCTGAAGTCCATGAGCAGCGGTTACCACTTTTCATCAGGTGGGCCACTTGCTCGTCTGCCACCAATCGCAATAAAAAAAAACGGTATATCAATGGCTATACCAATAATCTGATTCCGCTATGACATTATTTAGTTTAGCGGCTATGTGTTTTTCTAAATAGTAATAATGAATTAAAACAAGTACCAGAAAAACTGACTGCCGGGTTGGCGTAGTAATTTAAGCGGTCGCCTTGCTGCTTCTGCGCTGAGTATTGTGGGTTCGAATCCCACACGGGACAAAACTTTCTGTGATCCACAAATGGTTGTTCCGAGTCTGGGTGTTTATTGTGTCCATTATTTGAATGTTTGTAAAGTCCCCCGTGACACAGGATTTAATCTTAGTGCGCAAGAGATTACTTCATCGCTGCCGTCGCATTGTGATGTGGGTTTAGGACTCATATGGAACAATAATTACTTGTATGATCTACAGATCCTGTCTCGAGTCTGAGTGTACATATTTTGTGTCCGTTAATTGCGAGTTTATATAGTCGCCCGTAACACAGGGTTTACTCCGGATTGTAGCCGTATTACTTTTTTTAAAGATAAATTCAGGTAAAAAATATACATATATCATGTACATATGACCACGTTTTCCACGAATTGTTGGGAAACATAATTATGCAGTAAAACTCTTCTCCCGTAATGACATATTTCCAATTAAAATACAGCAATAACTTCCATTTATCACCGTTCATTTCGACCATCATTACATTGAGGTTATAATCATAAATAATTACACTCAATATAACGCAAAACAGTATTGAAATTAAATGACACCGAACTATACAACCGCATTCTCAAACACACTGCCCCAGTCATTACAAACGATCGTTGTACCGCCAACCATAACATTTAGCATAATATTATTTGAAACAGTACCAAATAGCGTATTAGCAGCTTTAGCTAACATTACAACCGTCGACTGGATTCAAAACAAAACTTCTCACACGAACTTCGACCTTAGCACCATGCTGGTGTACACAAGCAAAGTAGCTGACTATACGAAACTATGAACTTGTTAAAAGCGCCCATGTCCGAATCGGCTAGGTTTAGTATAATGCAACTAGCTTCGGCCAACGGCTTTAACCGTGTGGATCTAACGGTAATGCCCACCGGCAAAAGAATTCTGTGTTAATTCAGAACACGGACTATCAGAGTGTCAAGTTACATCAAAATCTATTCAACAGTTACCTGTGATGGAGTAAAAAACGTTCAAACATAATCATAATCTTATTTTTAATATAAGTAGAAGAACTATAAAGAATTTGTGTCTAATTTGAGCTATTTAGGAAATCAATTACTTAGATCCACTAATTAAGGTTTCTGAATATAGAACAAAATTATTTTAATTTGTTTAAGTATTCACGTAAATACCACTCAACAGATTTTGATTCAGTTTCCCTATATAGTAGCACACGGCCTTACCTGCAAAAATATTGTTAACTAATAAGTATATAATAATCAATAATCATTAATTAACCCATGATTCTGATCAAAGGTTAATTATTATAGTAAACATTTTAAGTAAACACTTCTCACACTAAAAAGAGGTTTGAGCTCAGCTGTGAGACAGTTTTATACAGGGCTGATATAATTTTTTTTTTTTTTTTTTTTTTTTTTAATTTATTTAGGACCACAAACAGTTACACTGGTAGCTTAAGCTAATACATATAAACGACAAATTACTTACTTACAGTGAAACCAACTACATTGTCCGCAAATAATTAACAATGAATGTACCTTTACCGAAAGTACTTTCCACTATCAATTACATAGTATACTTAACATATAAGCAAATTTTGTAACTCTATTCAGAAGTAATTATATTTCTTATGTGTTTTTTAAAACTAGAGGGCAGACATGCAAATATATCAACGTCAGTAAAACTAGTGTTATACACATTCATTATCCTACGCAGGGGGCAGCGTTCTCCTGCATTGGTTTTACACTTTTTTGGTGCAAACAGACAACATTTTCGTGTACTTCGAAGTGTCGAACGATGAGGTATACGAATACTTATTTGATTTACTAGCTTATTACAGTTAAATCTATTATGGCAGATGTCATATAAAAACATAATGTCTAAAAACGTTCTTCGTGATTCTAATGTAGGCAAGGAAAACTTCAATAGTAGATTATCATAGGAGGACTTAGAGCGATAACATCTGTAGTTCATGGATCGTAAAAATTTTCGTTGCACTGTTTCAATCTGGTCTTTGTATTTAGTATAATAAGGATTCCAAACACATGTTGCATATTCTAACTGGGATCGTATCAAGGACTTATACAACAGAAGATAAGTAGATTGACGTTTAAAAGGTTTACAAGTGCGCATCACTAACCCATACATCTGGTACGCTTTATTTACGATGTGGTTAATGTGGTCATCAAGATGGAGTTTGCTATCCAGATATACGCCTAAATCTTTCACGATGGTTACTTTTTCTAATTTACTGTCTGACAAGAAGTAGTCCTGGACGGAATTGTTATATTTTTTCGTGAACGTTATTGATTTACATTTTGAAACACTAAGGTGAAGTTTATTGTCTAAGCAGTAACTAGACAAGCGATTTAAGTCGTCTTGAAGCTTATGACAATCATTTAAACAAGTGATTTCACGGTAAACCTTCAAATCATCAGCATACAGTAAGAAATGTGAATTCTTAAAACATTCATTTATATCATTAATAAATAATACAAAAAGGAGAGGACCTAAAATGGAGCCTTGCGCCACGCCTGAAGTTACCTTTATAATATTGTCAGAAGTAAAGCCATTGATAACGACTCTTTGCGAGCGATTTTTTATATAAGAGGTGAACCATCTTAGCAAATTTCCTCTGATTCCATTAAAAGCTAGCTTCTTAAGTAGCAAATCATGATCCACCTTATCAAAGGCCTTGCAGAAGTCTGTGTAAACAGCGTCAATTTGTACTCTTCTATCCATACCGTCAAATAAAAAATTAACATACAACACTAAGTTGCTAATAGTTGATCGCTTCTTTACAAACCCGTGCTGCTCTGCAATAATAATATTATGTAAATAAGGATAAATGTGGTTATGTATTAGACGTTCTAAGACCTTTGATAAGGTTGATAATAGTGAAATTGGACGGTAGTTGGTGACGTCATTCCTATTGCCACTTTTAAATACAGGTATGATATTCGCCAACTTCCAAATTTCAGGAACTAAACCTTCACGTAAACTATTGTTATACAATATATGTAAAGGCAATGCAATGGTATCAGCAGTAGACTTTAAGAAGAACGGCGTCAGACCATCCGGCCCTGGACCCTTGGTAATATCTAAAAGTTTAAGTTCTTTAACAATAAGCTCTTTCGTAATATAAAAATTTGATAAAATGAAATTACAATTGTCATTAAAAGGTAAAGATTCGAGATCCACTCCAAATCCGCCCTGTTCATATACTGATCCAAAAAAGCTAGAGAAAAAATCAGCTATAACTTCCGGTTGATCAGATTCCCGGCCACTATATTTTATGGAAAACGGAACACCCGACTTCTTATTAACATTTTTTATAAATGTCCAAAATTTGTTTACATCCCCCCTTATGCTATCCTCTACAGATTGAATATAGTTTTCATAACATTGTTTACTCAAAAGTTTAAACCTGGCACGAAATATAGAGAATTCTTCATAGTACAACTTCGAGTTATATTTTTTCCATTTAGTCCACGCTCTTTGTTTATCTTTAAATATGTGTTTAAGTGGAGTACTAAACCAGATAGGAAAATCACTTGATTTTATAACTCGAAGTGGTATATACTGTTTGATGATTTCATAGATCTTTTCATAAAATACATTCACCGCAGATTGTACACAAAGACCATTGAAAATATCATGCCAGTTCGTGTTACTTATACACTCATTAATAAGTGTATAATTGCCTTCTAAGTAACAATATTTAGATGTAGGTGTCGTTTTTAAGGGCTTAGTTGAAACATTACACGTAATCAATACATAAAAAGGAAGATGTAGCGGATCGATGGGCACTAATACGTTATGAACTGGTTCACATATACAATTTATGTCGTTGGTGATAAGTAAATCCAAGATACGATTCATGTTATTCTTTAAAGTATTACACTGCACACTCCTAGTAGATTGAAAAAATGTATTAAAACGGTTATTGATAACACTATCTTGGGTACTATTAGAAGCCACGTCATGCCAATTCATAAGAGGTGAGTTAAAATCTCCTGCAATATAAAAAACATCTGATTTACTAGCACGGGTCAACTCAATTTCTATAGCATTCAAAAATGTGACATATGTGTCTTGGGTCTGTTTGGGAGGTATATATACACCACAGATAAATAGGCATGTTCCCATTAAATGTAACTTCAGTAAAACATAATCTATATTTGAAGGTAACGACATACCTGGCAAATTATAGCCGGATTTCGAGCCAAGGGTCCAACGTTCACCTGAAATACCACCGCGAACAGCCACAAGCACACCACCACCGTCACATTTACCTGTCGCTGCCCTATCTCGATCACAACGGTAAATTACATATCGGGAATCCATAATTTCACTATCTGAGATGTTTGGCAATAACCATGTTTCCGACAATATGATTATATCATAGGAATCAGCTAAAGTATTCATAAACAACGTATTAAGTTTCGTTCTAAGTCCCCTACAATTCTGATAATAAATAGACAATTTATCTAACATTTATCACTACATTCTATAAAAAGTATTACTGACACTGCAACACAAAAGTAGCAATCGCAATAAAAAATAACTCTTATGATTACATTATTAACACAGAAACTAGTTTTACCGATATTAACATAATATAGAAAACTTATAAATAACATTTCGTTAATTATTTGTAACATTAATATTAACTGCTTAAATACGACTTTTAATAATTGAAATAAGTAGGTATACATAAAACAATTTTTGTTCAACCAGTACGAGGTAACTAATGAAAGTAAACGTATAGAGTAGTTAGCAACACAGAGACTGCACTCACTGTTAACAAACAAGTTTAATATTTGATTGATACATACTAGTTATACACAATACTTTAGGTACTAGATTTGATTTTACACATATCCTGCTCAGACCGTATAGCAATGACAGGCGAGGTTTCGTTAGCTTTAACCAGAATGGTTCCATGCTTGACCCATACAAATCGATAATTGTGTTGCTTTGCTCGCTGCCGGGCTTCTCGAAACAAATGCTTGTTTCTCAACGTCAAGTGTTCGTTAATATAGACCTTGTGAGGTGAACCAGCAATGCCTATATCTTCAGAGGTAATGCCCTTTTTTAGGCGTACAGCAGATATAAAATCGTCACGTAGGGAGCGGCTTGAAAATTTAACGATAATATTTTTAGGTCTGGTATTATTACTGGCAGCTGGTACCCGGTGAATAGAAACAATTTCCTGCTTGTTCAATGGATGGTTCGCAAGGTTAGCAATATTCTCCAAAATGGTGTGCAGATTTTCGCCACGTTTTTCAGGTACATTTTGAACCTCTGCGTTGCACATACGGGCTTGTTGCTCCATAACATCTATCCTCGATTCCAAAACAGCTATCTTGGATGAATCAACTATATACGATTGCGAGCGTTGTTCCAGTGCTTCGACACGCGCTGTTACTTTTTCAGTCGCGACTTTCAATTCCTCGAAGTGCGAATTTATAAAGTTCATGGACGACTTAATTTCGCCAAACTCATCAGCGAATTTAGACATCATATTTTCTTGCTTTGAAAACCAGCCATCAAGTCTTGCTAAAATAAATGACTGAAATGATTGAAAATCGTCTCGAAGAGATTGAATGTCCGAGTTAGATGTAACTTTCCGAAATGTTATTTGAGGTGGAGGTGTTTCATGTTCAATGAGTGAACCATCGATGCTCATTTCGCCAAGGTTAACCTGTTCACTTTCTTCACACTGATTATAAGTACTATTCAAATTATCCATAGTTTAAGAAGTCTCTGAATTGTAGACTACTCTGTGGAATTATGCTCAGCTAAAAAGGCGGTACACTTAAACACTCGATCGGCGATGCGCGGCCCGATGACGTATTGGGTACGATATGCGAGACACGGCCGGCACTTACCGCGGAGCGAGACGGAATGCTAATGCTGCTTATTACCTACAAGTTAATACTTAGCTAAACTCTTTAATATTTAAGATTGTTTTATAAATAAGTTTCTAAATTAGGCTGTACATTTTTGTCAATCTTATTATCTGGGTTTAATCTCATTTCGTAAAACTAGAGTTACGATGCATAGCGTGATTCAATTAAATGGCGTTGAGTGCGGTCCATGCGGACGAAGTTGTGGTATAATCTAGTTAAGATAGTATCTTGATGAGCGAGCTGTATGTTAGTTTATCTAATTCGATTTCAAGCATACATACATTTATTATGTAGATAGGCAAATTCAATTCAAAATAATTCTTAAATAACTTAACTTATGTGAGATAATACACACTCATTTCGCCAGCTATGATTTTAAATCCCATGTTATAGAGCCGAGCCAAGCCGTATACCGGGTACAATTCTAGACACCGTGCTACGACTAAAATTTCTTTTTTGATTCGAGAATCGAATCTGGTCCCCACCTGTGCATGCAGTTGCATACACTATCGCTGCCCTATAAATGCAGTCAGTTATTTAAGCACCAAAATTATACTTAAAATAGATTTTATCCTAGAATTATGATTATAACCCAAAGCCTTAAGCATAAGCGGCATTATGATTTATTTTATTACCTAACCACGCGAACGTTAGCTGTAATAAGCTTGGAAATAGGATAAGTAGAATAGTCGCATCAAAGAACCTAAATAGCACATACTAACAGTTTCGACAAACTGTAACCGCCACGCTCTAAACAAAGCCGCATGCAAATTTCACCCTTAAAGCCAGCTAGTAGATAGAGAAAGTAGCTGAAAACGAAACAATCAACTCGTTAATGGAAGTCTTAACCACGCGAACTGGAAACCAGTACAGCCCAACTAATACTAGTATCAACCGTCGTCTGCAAAAAGCTTCGCACACATTCGGGTTTCGCCCGGTAGCTCAATCCGATTTTGCTTAAAACCATTAAAGTCACGTAGAATCTTCTGCGTTTTCTGTCAGGGTGATGTAGCATATTTTTGTGACTGGAACGTCATGCGAAATAGGTTTCTCGTATTGCACAATTGTATTCAAATACCAATACGATGGGGATGACGATGGAAGTACTGAGCAACACCGGTAAACTATAAGTACTATCTTTCATAACAGAGTTGATGTGGTAGAATGGTAATTATATAATAATCTTAATATAACTGAATATAATATCAGCCCTCTTTATTAGCTGTTCCGCTGATGGACACGGGCCTCATCCCAATATGAGAAGGGTTTGTTATAGTTCACTATCCGGTCTATCCTTAGGCTACTAAAAACTAAAAAGGCTTTGCTTGTTCATAATCTAAACGAAAAGAAAAAAAAATTGTTTCCTTTTTCTATTTTTCAACAATATCTTATTTTCTTCCGCTTTTCCTATCACTATTTTCGAAATTATTGAATCATCCTCATCATCTCAACCGAAAGACGTCCATTGCTGGACACAGGCGAGAGCCCAAGATTTTCCACACAGACTAGTCTTAGGCCACCCGCATCTAACCGCTTCTCGTGACCCTTACCAGGTCGTCAGTATTATTGAATATCATAATATTAATAAGTAAGACATTTGTGTGTGCTTTCACTGTATTATATGATTTATAAGACATTTATCAAGTTTAAAATTTTACTTCCAAGTAAATCCCAAACATGATGAACTAAAACAATACTGACGTAATCAGCTTGTGTGCTAAGCTCCAATGCATCGATCATATCGTTCCGGATAAAAGCTTCTATGTATGCTGTCACTCTTATATCAGTATGATCCGGTTCGTTCCGCTCGTTGCCGGTTAAAAGCCTACGTGACTTACCCAAATGGACTTTGTTTTAGTTCGTTTAGGCACATCACTCACTTTAATTTATACTAAAGTTTGAAACTAAAATTAATCTGACTTTTTTGCTTTAATTAAGACTGTCTGAAATATTTTTAGCACATATTTCATTTAAAAGTTTTATGAATTGAGCTTTTCATATTAGATTGTTCCTATTATTCGTTGTATCTGAGAGCTTATGGTTAATACTATGTCAAGTTGAAAGCTTCGGAAATTGAACTGTATTTGGCTTTTTATTTCAGTTATCGTTATGTTATATTATCATTATGTAGATTACGTTGGGCATAAGTTAATTAGTTTAATAATTGATAATTGCAACAAACTGCATAAAAGATTTTTAATAAGGTTCAGTAGATACGGTTTAAAAATGATTTATTTCTCTAAGATTACAAATCACTTACAAGGAGAAATAAATTATAAACCAAAGTATAAAAATATTTGAGGTTCATGAAAGCGCACACTTTTGACAGTATTCTTAAAAATATATTAAATATTGCCAGACAGGTATGTAGGTAAATCTAAACACTTTTGTGATCATCGCTAATAACGAATTGTTTGCTAATTACATTTGAGCAAATATAGGAATCGGTTTACATGTTACAAGTTAATATTTTTGTAGGTAAAAACATATTTATTTTCTAGATACGCTTTGAATATGTGTTGTTTTAATAATCTTTTATATGACAATGACGACGTGTTATGTATTTCAGTCATTATACTCAACTTCTAGGCGGTCGATTTTAAGATAGATCAAAAGAAATGCAACTATGATATACGCATTCAATTTCGTGCATTCGTGTTTGCGTGATGTGCACACAAGCATACAAAATTTCTAAAAATGCCACCTTTAGCTCTTATGCACAGTCATTGACCAGTCATAATTTTATAATATGTATAGAAAAGCGTAAAAGCTATGTTGTAATTATGATAAAGAACATAGTCCATTACTGCGATATTACAGAAACTCTTAATATCCCATTCCATATTTCCTGGCCAGATAAAGTTACAGAGAGTAAATTATATGCTGTATTCAGACAACTTCAGAAAGTACCGTAGAAAGAAAAGTTTATTATGGAATAAGTATGAAACAGGAGTCGAGTACTGACTGTGATTCCAACGTTTTGAAACAACATAGACTGCGATTTTCTATTAGTAGGTTTTTTATATACCATTGTCTGCTTTGGCGAAGCAGTAATAAATGTAAATTATGCGCGCTACATGCGAGCTAGCCACGCATGTGATCCGCATGATTAGCTTGTGCATGAAACGCATGTGACTAGCTTGCGCATATACCCGTGCTTATTACATGCATACTTGTGCCATTAAGAAAAATGCGTGCAACTTTCAGTCCATACAAAGGTTTTATTCGGTATTTCTTTGAATAATGGCACTGTAGCAACAAAAATCAAGGGTCTAATTCATATCTACCTATGCCATGTGCGTATGTTTTCCTTATTTTCATAATTCAATTATTATAAGCATTGGGAACATAAAAATGCATATTTCGGTTGGCTATACTGTTGTTTTTTACCTTTTCCTTAAATGTTTTTACAGCCGTGTTGTCCTCTTAACTCGTGCATGTAGGTAACGCATGCGCATAGCTCACGCATATAATGCACGCGACTATCTTGCGCATGTACTGCCTGCATGCATCATGTACTATTAATCAAACATAAATATTCTATTTTAACTTATGATTAAAATTTCTTCTCCTTCCCGCTTCCTATTTTTCCTAAAGGGTCGACAACGCGGTAGTGATGCCTCTGGTATTGCAGGCGTATATAGGCTACGGTGACCACTTACCATCAGGTGGGCCGTAAGATTGTTTGCCAACTTAGATGTATAAAAAAAATTATAACTTTAATTTTTTATATTAGTCATATCATGCAACATTATATATCTAGTACGAGCTATGCCTACATATGCAATGTAAGTATAAGGAAAGAAATATAGAATATGTTGTTAATTATATACATAACATAAATACAATTTTTTAAAATTTACTTTTACCTAAAATATTATAAAACAGAAATAAAAAAGAAAAAGAAAGAATGTAATATTTTATTTTTAATAACTGTAATTGATTACCTTTAAATATATTATAGATTTTTTAATTAACATTGAAATGCATGCTGTATTCACCTGTTATTAGTTCTGCAATTTGTTTTAAACATATAAGTTGTATCATGTGTAAATGAATTTTTGTATAATTACTTTAATAATTAATTAACTTAATAACTAATTACTTTATTAATTAATTAACTATTGGTGAATCAAATAAATAAATAAAGTGCACACAACCTATTTTGATAAGACTAAGCTTTCCAGATACACACTGTACTCCAATGCAGTGTATACTAAGTAGACATCACTGTCTAGTTATGTAAACGATTAAGCTTTGTCGAAGTAGGTCATTCATGTTTACAGGTCAATCGAGGATTACTCAGTGTGTTCGTAAACTACAACTATAATACATACATATAGGCTCACGACTGTTTATTGAGAAGAAAGGGGTAAGCAGATGTGTATGTTACTAAGTTTATAGTTTACACATAGAGCGAGTCTATAGCGGTCTACTGGGAATATTATCAGTCTTATTTGTTGTTGAGTTTTTTAACAAATAACATGATAATACTTTTTCAACCTGCCATCGCTCTTAGATCTCATGGGTAGTAATGACTTCATTTTTACATAGGCCAATGGTTTTGGTGAATCCTTTTTGTTAGATATATAGCATCAGGTAAATTTTCAAACTACTTTGTTGATGATGTTTGTAAAAATCCTAATAAAACTTAGATTAGCCTGAGAATCAAACCTCTAGATCATACTTGCGCAACCTTATGCTACACTGCCAACGAGGCAGTAAACATTATTTTATTAAAAGTAATACCACTTACGGTGTCAGAACATGGATACTTACGGATGCTGCTTAGGATTCCAGCAAGTTATAAAAGTCCCTCAGTGGTAATCTAGTTTTAAGGTCTTCACAAATAATTATTGTTCCAAGTCATGATGTAGATATATTTTGCGATTAAGCCAAACTCAGGAATAGTTTGACTTAATTGCCAACGCAAGAGCTGTCTTTAGAGAAAAAACATAGTTTGAAACATACCTGGTAAATAAGCAAAAGTTATAATGGTCTGGTCATGACCATGACCATTGAAGGGCCGATGAAGGTGAACTATGTTGTAGACAGTCAGACAGACAGACGAGATGACAATACGAACGAGCCGGCTCGACCAATAAAGTATCATGCTCTTGCGGGTAATCGACGTAATTGTAGCAAGTGAACGAAACGCGTCCAATACCAAAGTCAAAGACAAAATCAAAAATATAATATATAAGTTTATCAACAATTCTTGGACACGTTAATGAACTGAAATATTAATTAAAATATAATAATAGAAATAAATAAAATGAAATAAAAATGTATCATTAAAAAACGCCTGGAGTAGGGCTTACATGAGAAGAAGCAGGCGAGAAACTCATGCGGATGTCATGTCGGATCGGTTACCCTCTCGCTCCCGGCCGTAGTTCAGTCTATGGTCCGGAGTGAGAGGTCGTGGAACGCCGTCGCCTCCTTCTGTGAGGAAGTGATTTCCATCAAGGAGGCGGCGGAGCGGGAGAGGGAGCGTTTAAACCCTCTCCCCAACCGCAGAGCCGGGCGCCGGATGGCGCGAGATGACCTCCAGCCACCCTGAGGTTTGACCTGGGGGTGGCGGGCTTTGTGGGCCCGCCCGCCATCCATTCAGCACCAAGCACCAGGTCCGAGAGGCGGCGTGCGTGTTCCCACGCGCGCCTCTGTTTCGAGTCCGTCTCCCCACTAGGGGGGAGACAGTAGGGAATTTTTAGAGTGAGTCCTTTGGGTAGGTCTCTTTGTGTAGTGGCCTGCCGTTTCACATGGCGGGCCGTTTCACACGGTGAGCCGTAACCTCGGCGGGGTCGCGACCGCATGCGAAAGCAATTCGCGCGGCCCTGTCGATAGTGGTTTAGTCGAGGAACACCGTGGTAGGTTTAGTCGGTATTCCGGGAGGTACATTATCTATTCAACATCTTTATTTTACCCCGGCGAGCCCGACATAATCCCTCCGCCCGTCCCCGCGGAGGGATACGCGTCAAAGCATTCCTCCACGTAAAAAATAAAAAAAAGAAAATGCGAGAATCTCATGGCCCTTCTTTTCAATCGCCAAATGTTTATGTACAATACAGTTCTAAACCTAAGTTTTGAGTTTACTCACTGAGTCAACGCACTATTTGGTTAAGAAGGTATGAAAGATCTCTACAACACTATGGTATAATGAAATGCAATGGTCTCTCTTCCCCATTGCATTTAATTATATCCGATCTTTAAATCGTTCAACCTAGGATCGACATCACTCCACCTCCCTTGCTATTACAAGTATTTATAGGCCACAACTTGTCATTATGCTGGTCATATACCTCTTTTCACCTGATGAATAATAAAGTATCACACGTAAAACTGTAACTGATTGTTGACCAGTCTTTAATGACCGGTTACCTAAAATAGCCCATTTATAACTTCACCAAACAATAGCAAATAACATTTCAATACGCAACTTTCTAAACGAAAATGCATGCATACTGATTGACATCCGTGAAATCAGTTTAATCACAAAATGCAATTATTAAATTTAATCGATACACCAATTATTATACAGAGGCCATAATTTAGTGCCAATCGAAATAGTATTGGAAACCAGTCTAGTGTCCAAATTGTCACTATATAATACACAGAACTGAAGTCTCAGCGGGGCCTTACCAAACGGAGCATGTAATTTGAGCGTTGTGAAATCCAAAACAGATGTACCACTCTCGAACACTTACTTCGAAACTTCGGACGAAATTTCGTAACTTTACCTCTTTTTATACGGATAATATTTTGACCTAATTAGCTGTCATGTACATATGTATATAAGAAATAATTGTATCGAGCTTTTATTCGTCGTTCCGTATGGTTGACTGCAAGGATATACATAAATGGTCGCTACTTCATTGGTAGTGTACAAAATGCTATGGATTTACTTCTCACATAGTACAAAATGATGTGCTCCAAGTCGTTTTACCTCTTGGTTTTCTTCGTTCCAAGTTGTTTTGCAACACAGTGGTTATACAATCCTGCAGTCTTTGTCTTTTTAAGTGATAGGGATGGCTCAATAGGGCTGTTTATAAAAATCATTATCGTTTGAATTGTCACGGTCTAAAATAATTTAAAAGTAGCCCTTAGGATAGAAGCGTGATGCAACGCTGTATTATTAAAAACTATAGAAATATTAAAAACTATGGCATATATTATGCCATAGTTTTTAATATTTCTTTCACCACAAAAAGTTTAAAAACATTTTGCATTTTGTACCATGACCTTAACTCATTTGCCGTATAAAATTTATATTTTACATGATTTACACAAAACATTAATATTTAAAGTTTATACGTGCATGTATTTTGATTTTTATGATGACTACCACACCATACTCTCAAATAAAATGACACAAATAATTCTCAAGCATAACATAAATTACAATAACTCCAAAACGTAATTTATTTTCGAATTTTCGTTCGTAATCTTAACCGAAACTTCGGATATCGTATAACCATGGTTATATACTATCACAGTATCAACGAATGCTCTCAGTTCGAAACGTAGGCGTGTTTTAAAGTAAACAAAACTATTTATGTTACGTAACTATGTTTGTTGAACGTGTTTGTCAACTGTTCGTGAGTCATGAACAATTAGCGATTTTGTTAGTAGCTAAGCGAAAATTGACGTAGTTTGATGGAAGATTCTGCTTGTTGTGTTATAAATGTGGAACATGTTTGATGTTTCCGCTAACAAAATACATTCCTTTGGGTATACTTGTTGCTGTTTGCAAAGGAAGTGTATTGTTAGATTGGATCATCTCGTTACCATACGGCTTAATGGATTTTATACCACTAAGATGGCAAACAATTGTACGAACCAGTTTATGGTAAGTAAGGTATTAAAAGGGATTGTCTAATGTCGTATTAATATTATCCTTACTCTATATCAACATGCAGGTATCCATTTTGTTCTCCCTAGCCTTTATTATTCCCAAGTCACTTGGGGTCGGCTTTTCTAGTCTATCCGGATTTGACTGGATATCAGTTTTTACACGGAGCAGCTGCCACCTAACCTCCGCAACCCGAAGGCTAACGATACCCTAAGGCTAGACTAGTGTCAGAATATTATAGGGCACTAACTTCCCAATAACGACTGCCATAGATGTTCATGGCAGCCGGGACCGACGGCTTGACGTGCTCTCCGAGGCACGAAGCAGGCGATAATTGTCAATCAATACGCACATACATCTCAAAAAGTCATATAACTGCTGAAAGTCAGAGGTGCGCGACGTGGGTTCGAACCCGAGACCCTCTGCATTGCAGTCTGTTGGACTCGCCACTGAGCTATCGCTGCTCAAAGAAAAGAATGCTGCGTGAAAGAGTAACAGACATCCATACATCCATACAAACTTCTTCGGAAGTTATAACTTTTCGAAATTATGTGCGTATTGATTGACAATTATCGTCTGCTCCGTGCCTCGGAGAGCACGTTAAGCTGTCGGTCCCGGCTGCCATGAACATCTATGGCAGTCGTTATTGGGGAAGTCGACATAAAATATCCCACTGGGTCGAAGTGTCGACCCCACACAACATAAGATAAGATACTCTTTCACGCAAAAACTACTGAACCGATTGCGATGAAACTTGGTATGTAGATAGCTGGAGACGTGAATCCATACATAAGTTACATTTTAGCCCGATATTTTCACGGGAATAGGACTTACGCGGGTGAAACCGCGGGGAGAAACTAGTAATATTATAAACGCGAATGTGAGTTTGTTTGTTACGTTTTCACGCCTTAAGCGTTCAAGCCATTATCATGAAATTTCACATACACGTTGTCAGGGGTACAGAATAGGACATAGGTAAACTTTTGTCCCGAAAAAAAGTACTGTGAGTAACCGAACCTACATTACTTTAGCTTCTACTACGCATGAATCGCAGGGCTTCAGATGTCTATACTTTTTCAAAGTTGCATCTAATCCACCCCTACTAGACTTGGGTTATAACAGGTCAACCGTGGTATCCATTATTTCTGTTATTGTCACGCAAAAATAACAGATGTAAATATCTGTTATCAAATAATAGCCTGTTATTTTTATCAAACGATAACAATGTAAACAAAAACGTTCGGATACGCACTTCATTATTTTTATGGTTTCGTTGCAAGAAATAATTATTCCTCTATCTATAACACTATAAATATGTTGCCATTATTTTGATTTTATATTATGACAAATGCGTGCGTGTAATATATATTATAGTTTTATATTAATACTTACAGACGTAATATTTCAAAATAATAAAAATAAGATAAGAAGAAATGTTAGCATTATTCTTGCAGTGTTGCTGAATAGAAAATCACGATTAGGAACAGATATACGATCAGAAACAAATGCAACTTTTCTAGGATGATTTCTTCTTGTAAAACTATTACTTGTATTTGTCGGATAGTAATACTAGGTGCTTCTCGTTTTAGCAAGGGTCAATTCACTTGATATGAGCGTGACAGAGTAATAAATGCTAAATAATACAGATAACACGATCTAATTTAGAAGACACTTCACAGAGATGATTTCTTCTTGTGAAACAACAAACTGTATTTTTGGGATAATAAATACTAGATGCTTCTCGTTTTAGCAAGCGCCAGTAATCATAAGTACATACATATAACAAAGACGGGTAATAAGAACTAAAGAACAGTTTTTTTGTATTAGCTGTTACGTTAAGCATTGAGTATTGACTCTGACTCTGATTGTAAGTTGCCAGTACGCATAATATTTTTAACAACAGATAAATCTCAATCGCGGGAACTACTGTTATCTGTTATTTTTTAAATCCTGTGATATTTATCTTTTACGATAAATATGCCTCACTCTAAACACTTCGGATATCGTGGGATCGAATCAATACAATATAGTATATTATAATAAACAGTCACATCAATGTTTGTTTATTAATTACCCGTACATAATACATCTTTGCAAACTTCAATATTTATAATATTAGAAGGTAGTGAAGCTACGGGACAATAAAATATAACAAGATATTTGTCTTATATTCATCGGGATCGTTTTTTTAACAACTCGTAGATACTACGTATGTTCTGTTGAATAAGCACATCATATTTTTATCCTTATTCTTAAAAAGACATCTCCCGGCACTAGGAATAATTTCTGTATTCCGTGGGACTTAATAACGTAAGAGCGTATCAACTGCTAACTTTCTGGACGGAGCTGAGGTGGTATGAGTAACAGAATAATTTTACGTGTCAGTCACATGGCCCAATTATGGGCCTAAGTGCGGACAACGCACGTTCAACTAACAAACTAAATCATGCTTAAGCCGTTAAACACGTTTCAATAATAATGGCACATATATCTATGACCTAGATTCATACATTTTTATTTTGGTATGTGTTTTTTTGTTTTATCGTAATCACGGAGCGATACCGGGAACAGACACTAGTTGCAATAAACCAAAAATCAGCCTCCAAGATTCCGAAACCCGTAGAGTCGCTAATGTAACTGTCGTATTAACATATCAGCCACTCCACTTCTCCCTGTGCCGTCGTTATCCCACGTCCATTGAGGCTTTATCTTAAAATAGAATATTCGCTGGCCACATCTTATCTGCTTCAGACTCATACAATATTTATGCGTGAAGAACACAGGATGTCGATTACTTGCTGGTTTACAAACATAGCGATTCAATGGATGAGTCAACTTCAATTTTTATAATATTGAAAGACTTTCATTTTGTTATGAAAATATAAATGTGTTGATATTTAATATCTGAATCAGAATGTGTAGAATTATTATCATAAAAGATTATGATAATAAATTTACACGTACTTGGGAAGTTGTTAAAGGCCGTAAATAGAGGTCAATTGCTCTCTGCTGCTAAGCACATTTTCAAATGATAATAAATCCTAATATTCTCATGAGAAACGTCTATAAATATATTGTGTACCTTTATTAAATATTTTATGTCGAGAATAGAATTAATAAAAGACAACTCCCGAACAAGCAATAATTATTGTGTCGCGGGAGACATTATAAAACATTCAAATAACGGACACAAAGAATATCTAGACTCGGAACCATTTGTGTATGACACAAAGTTTTGTCCCGTATGGGATTCGAACCAATAACACTCGGCGGAGTGGCAGTAGCGAGGCGACCACTTAAATCGCCTTACGTGCAGTCAAGAATTATGTGATCATCATCTTAAATTAGATTTTAATATATATTATGAATTTTGCTGATTTAGTACACATTAGTTAAGGTTATGTTATTAAGAGCAGCGATAGCTCAGTGGGGAGACCAACAGACTGCAATGCACAGGGTTTCGGGTTCGAACCCGCGTCGTGTACCTATGACTTTCGGAAGTTACATGACTTTTCGAAATTATGTGCGTATTGATTGACAATTATCGCCTGCTCCGTGCCTCGGAGAGCACGTTAAGCCGTCGGTCCCAGCTGCCATGAACATCTATGGCTGTCGGTATTGGGGAAGTCGACACAAAAGATCCCACTGGGTCGAAGTGTCGCCGATCTGTACTGACTGGCCCCCACACAAGATAAGATAAGATAAGGTTATGTTCCTTTTACAACTGTTTGTTTCACATATTTGTAATTTACTAGCGGTCGCCTAGTGGTCAAAATTCGACCAAAATTCCTAAGCTTGCTACTTTGTTTTCTGTTTTTCTCTATTACATATAAATAAGGTATAGTATATATACCATAGTTACAAAGAATTGTACGACGTCAGACGAACAATGCCGAAATACTACGAACGCGATTCGACTGCGTGTGTCAAATGCATGGTTGTGTGCGTGTAGTGTTTTCCCATTAAATTAATGTTTTTTTTAATGCATATTTTATAAAAATATAAGGATTCGTCCCTCCTTCTCCATATAAACTTTAACTGTGTCAAATTTCATACTTCTCTGTCTGCGCAATTTTCGTAAAAAGGGGTACAAAGTTTTTGCTTCACGTATTAATATATAGATTTACATTACATATATATACACACAACACCATCTAGCCCAAACTAAGCAGAGCTTGTACTATGGGTACTAGACAATGGATAAACATACATATATATTTTTTTGTAAATACATATACATTATACATAGAAACACCCATACCAAGACAAACATCTATGTTCATGCACACAAATGTTTGACTTGTGCGGGAATCGAACCCGCGACCTTAGGCGTGGCAGTCGGTCACACTAACCACTACGCATTGTGACTATTTGTGACATAACATAAAGAGGGTTGATAATATACAGTACTTTTTAAATTATAACCTAATCAAACTAATTATCTAAACCACGCTCTAGCCACTTCCATACTATCTCTATTTAAAACTTCCGGCTCCACAACTGACGATTCTTAAGTAAGAAAGAGACGGCAAGATTATCACACAACACTTAAGTTTTAGGTGCTCTTTTGTAATCTTTATTGAGTGGCTGTAAATTGACTTTTGCTTTAGACCTCACAAGTCGGTGAGGGATGAAACCACTTAGAATTTTCTTCTTACATTAAACTGAAGATGTATTTTTTTTGTTTGGTTTACTTAAGTAAGTGTTAGTATTCCTTTGGGTAATGTTTCGGTGCTTGATCCTGTAAAAGGCGTGTTTTCAACCGTGAAATATTGTAGCATTATGTATAAACGTATACGTGTATTTGATGCACGTAAAATGTACTGTATTTTCTCGATCTAAATAATACATGAAGAGGTTGTCAAATATGTATTGTCCAACGTAATAGGTAACGAACTTATCCCCTACTGGACACAGTTCGAGAACCTGAGTTACTATTGAAAACATTTTGACAACGATACAACAACAATACCAGTTGGCCTGACATGGTGTATTAAATAAAACTACCAAATAAATAAATATTCGAAATCACACCTCCCAAAACGTTTTCCTAGCAATGCAGCGTAAGGTTGTCTAAGTTGGTCCGGAGCGTCTTGATCTTCTTCAAATACACGTCATCATTGAGTACATTTTCTGATATTCAAAATAGATTTAGACTATAGCTTGTTAATTCAGACTAATGTTATAACGCTATATAGCCTAACGCCTGCATGTCCCCAAAGTACGTAGAAGTGAATTAATAAAAAGAACTAAATCTACATATCGCTAGCCAGATCCCACGTTGTGAAAGGCGAATCGTTTGCCGTATACCTACAAACGAAATCAGGACTCTGACAATGTGACAATTTCTAGAGTCCACGTTGCTCCTGATACATTCCTTATTAATTTATATATAATTTACGAATTACCTTAGAAACTCTTCCTATACCCTGCTTTTATATGTATATAAATATGCACAGCTATCCACTTTGTAGTCACCAGTGTTATTGTTTTTTATAAGTTTATTTCGTTTAACTGAGGCTTGTGACTTACATAAGCAGAGATGAAAACCTAGCAGTGGATTTAGTACGGATGCAGATATGGATTCATTTGATTATATATGATACATAAATAATCAAATGAAGTTAGGACTAGGAGAAACTTAAAATTCTATAAATAATCATTTGGATAACTAAAATAATTTAACATTAAAAGCCCAAAGTAAAAGGTTAGACTTTTCACCCAAAAATATGAAACTCATGTACAGTCGCTGTAATACGCGCAACTTTTCGAAACACGATCTCTGGAGGACTAGAGCATAGAATTTGTTTTAGGAACATAATTATGTAGCTCCAGTTACGTTATTAGCAAAATTATATACAAAATATTGTGCTCAGGGACTTGATGAAATTTTATCTTTATGAATTTTAATATGAATGAGTTTTGCATGAACATAATATGGTAACAGACAATATAAGCTACAGTGATAAGTTTTAATTTTGTAGTATTCTAATAATATAATAATGTAATCTTCTTAAAATATATGCGGACGACAGTACTGTGCATGGGCGATATCTCGTCCTGTGGCCAAACAGGCTGAGGTTGAGGGGAAAAGGCAGGATCTTGTCGTTGAACTTGACCAGACCTTGGACTCTCTGAATCATCTCTGAACGGGGTGCCAAGAAATTGGTCCAGTTCAACGCCAAGAAGACTCGGGCATGCGTGTTCTCAACAAAAAAGTCTCCGTACCTTCCCTTCTGTTCTCTGAAGAACACTCTACTGGTGAAACGTGACAGCTTCTCCATCTTAGGTATTGATCTTTGCCGCTCCCTTAATCCCAAAACCTACATTGAAAGCGTCATTAAGCAAGCTTCTCGAAAACTAGGAGTTCTGAACAGGGTGAGGCGGTTCTTCGCGCCTGGGCAGCTGTGCCTATTGTATAAGGCACAAGTGCGCCCTTACGTGGAGTACTGTTCTCATCTTTGGGATGGCTCCACGCAGTACTTGCTAGACGCTCTCGACAGGTTACAGCGGCGGGCTGTCCATATCATCGGAGATCCAGTGGTCACGAGTTCACTGGAACCGTAGGGACGTAGGGACGTACGTAGGAACGTAGGGACATTGCTTCATTGGCATGTTTCTACAGAATATACCACGGGGAGTGCTCTGAAGAGTTATTGCACCTTATACCGCTAATTCTCTGCCAAGGCACGTGTTTCCTTCTTCCTTTAATCCTGGGTCCTTTAAGCGGAGCGTGAAAAAGCACCTTCTCAGGCCGCCAAAGTAGAGACCTCAACATCGCCTCGGCTGCTATGAGTACGGTGTGGAGGCCACTGCTCTTAGACCACTCGACTGCTTACCATCAGGCGGAGTGTGGTCAATACGAAGAGCAAATTAAAAAAATAAAAAAAATATTGAGCTTGTGATAACCTGGCGAGGATAGCCCGATCGATAGATCGATAGATCTTACAAAATACTCTAATAATCATTGTTGTGTGGTTGTAAGATTAGTAAATGGCATGGAATTTTAATCTTTGTGATGGAAGCACGATCTTTTTCGGGAAGCCCCGCTACTGTATTTTTATCCATGTACCCATATAATAAGTAAACACTTACCATAAAATAAACATAGGAGTATTTGCCTTTGACTATATGCCCAAGATTTCAAGATGTTATTGTATTAAAATGGTTGAAATTTTCAGCTGTAAATTAACCATATTTCTAGCTTAAGAGCGGGACGTGTAAGTAAGGTTGTCAGGCAATAAGCATTTAAATTTTCTAAGCATAAACATTTAAGATACTCACAACCTAGTACAAGACAGATCATTGACAGTTAAAAGTTTCGCAAATAAGGTCGATGCAAGGGTATTTGGTATGGCTGAAAAAGTTAGTCTATGAAGTTGACTAAAATGGTGTTCGTACGTAACAGTAACGGACTTTATGCGCACAATTATATGACAAGAAACTATGGAACTCTAAACTATTTACAGCCACATACCCTAAGGCCCATATATAATAATTCCTTTGTTCAGATGACTAAGATCCAATGTATTAGTAATTACAATAATGACTTACAAACTATTGTTAGTAAAGTGACATGATATTAATAATGATAAAAGATAATGATAAAATGACAATGATTCATTGGGACATCACTTTATCACCATCCTCACAATCTTTTTTAAAATTGGAGAAGTAATATCCTCACTTATTATTTTATAGTTAGCCATAGCCTACCGTATATCATGTTATGAATAAATTAATAGACAGAGAAATTCGGGATGCCTGCACCATGCGTCCTAAGGTAACAGGCGGCGAATAGTCGGGATGTCCAGGTTGAGAAAGAAGTCCAGTTTGGCCTTCATTTTGTTAAATTCGGCTTTGACTATTGAGTCAAAGCAGGATTCAACAAAATGAAGGCCAAAGGTATTGACCTTACTGAACCTCTTATTGTGGCCAAGACACCATAAACTTCTCAAGAATGTGTGAAGTCTACCAACTGACATAATGGGTTACAGCATACTGTAATTTATTTATAAAGTACTAAGTATAAAACAGTTGGGCAAATTCGCGAATATGAAATAGAACTGTTTACCAACCATTATAATATTTTCGTGGATTCTACTCCCAGTGATATGAATGATAATGTGAATGTTAATTGGCCTCATTAATTCAGTTAAAATCCTTCATAAATCGTAATTACTTCTGGGAAAATTATTGCTGCATGTTTTTGTATGCAAGATGAATATTTCTAAATTGAATTATTTGCATAGCATACTCGTATATGCCTTTTATTATTTTCTAAAGATACATAATTTACAATATTTTTTATTTCAGATTTTATTAGACAGTAACAGTTAGGCTGCAACACCTTGTACATATGAGTTGCAAAATACTGAAACTATAATTGAATGGCGGTTATAAGAGTAGCCGTGAGCCTATGCTCACGGCTACTCTTATAACCTTACACTCACGGTTAGTGTCTTACCTATGTAAGACACTAACCGTGAGTTTCTTGCAGGTAGCTCCTAATCAGGTGCGTGCGCTTCATACAAGCAAATAAGCACTGCATACCCTAGTCGGCTGGCTTATGTAAATCTATATAATCGAAATCTATTTATTAAATACTACAATATAATATACAGATATATATAGACACAAAAACATTTATAAATGAAATGTGGTGCCCTCGCAGAGGTTTCGGGTAGGGCGTGCATACCCTACCAGAAATTTTTGTGCACGCCCCTGCTCCTAATAGCCTTTGATTAAACCTAGCAACTAACTTAAACGTAAATTCAGTAACATCACTAAACTCACTAACTCATAAAGATTGACGTTTATTAGTGTTACTTTGTGACCTAAATGAATAAATGAATTTTGACTTAGACTTTGACTTTCAATTTAATTAAAGAATCACAAAAAATTTCTATACAAATATACCGTTGAGAACTTTAATATTATGGTTGTCTCAAAGTTAATATCTCTGTTAAATTACACGGTTGTGTTTACGAGAGAAGCGGTTTAGAGTCGACGACTTTTTAAATGAATTGCTTTGTAATGGGTACTTCTAGCTTTTATAGTATCATTGTTATAAGATGTAGAGATTTCATTTTTGCTTTTACGAAGGTTTTAATTGATTTGAGGATGGAAAATTTACTTTTCGGAGAAAATATTCATTTCTCTAAAAGCATGTATATGAAAATATTTTTTTAAATGTACCTGGCAGATAAACATATATACATAGGTATATAGCCTGATGCATGTATTTTTGAAGAGGTTGACAGGGGTTTTTACACGCCCACTTTTCGTCTCGTCCGTCTCGACAGGTATGGTTTTAAGTTCCATGTAACAGGTGGCAAGCCGTTTTCAGGCTTAGGTACAGATACTCAGAATTTCTAGACAGAATATTCTAATCACACTTAGGCAAGTGTGACTCGAGAATCGAACCTCAGACCTCATGAACAACAGGTACACTACCACTGCGCCACCTTGAACCTGGCTGGTACAATATGTACTTCCCCCAAAACTTTTATTTCATTATCATTATAGTTAGGCAGGTTATCCAGGGGTAGTAATTTCAAAAAGACTTTTCCTCCTTTCGCTTATATCAGTTATGATATTGAAGAATCATGACCCTCTATATCATCTGTTACTATAACAGTGAGTATTATTATTCTGTCCGTGATACAATCTATACGTGATATCGTCGGGAGTCTGAAACAAAATACATTTAATATGGTCAGAACTGTTGAATGTTACTTGCGTATGTATTTCGATTTATTAGCTTGGGATTGTAGTATTCAAACTTGCATACGTAAAATGCGATGGCAGTTTGCACACACATGTACTTACACCTCTACTTGCTTTAGGAACTTGTAAACAAATTCAAGTTTTTACAGGCCTCACAGGTAACCGTGCATCATGACAAAATCAACGAACCTGATAAGAGGGATCTAGTTCAGTGCTAGAAGAAACACTCCATTTTGTTTTTCCCTACAGTTTTATCACTTCTGTATATTATAGACTACTAGCTATTCTTAAAATCAGACAATAGTTCAGAGACATGTAATGATTACTTTAGTAACTCTTTAGTAAAGGTTTAATATAGAAATATATATATATATATATAATAATAATAATATATTATTCTACCATATACACACAACACCATCTAGCCCAAACTAAGCAGAGCTTGTACTATGGGTACTAGACAATGGATAAACATACGTATATACGTTTTTTTTGTAAAAAATGTAATGGGATAATAAATCATTTAAGTAATCATTAAATGTCGATACATTTAGAGTCACTGTTATAAACTACTATTAGAACATATTATTAATATAAAGACTCCAGTGTAACTACTGGACAACACATTTTTTTGTCCCGTGATTGAACCTATTTGGCGCAATCGCAGTGACGAGTTGACGACTAGGCATTTGTTTTGAAATCATAGTCTAAAATCTAGTCAAAATTATGCGTATGATACCTCCAATAAAGTCAATAGGCTATGACGCACTAGGATATCTTAAATCCCTTATATTGCCTACTGGCATTGGGTCAGAGTTATGTGAAACCAATTCTTCGGGCAAGAATAGTAATAAAAATGCCAAGTTCAGAATTTTATATGCGTCTAATATTATCTGAAAATTATTACTGAACAATAAAATAGCAGGCTGAGCGATCAAAATTTTATAGTGATCTATAAAAATGATGTGGTTCTCATTTGGTTACCACAGCAGTTTTACATTCTTTATACAGCCTCTCGGTGACCTTATCCTTCTCACACTGAGAAGAGGCCCGTCACTAGCAGTGGGGCAATTTTAATACAGGCTGTAATTATAATTTTTTTACTCCTAGATATATGTATTTATTTTTAAATTGACATAAATAACATAATATATACAAAAATTATTTACAAGAAATATAAACAAAAGAGAAAAATAAAACTGCAAAATTAAAAAGCGTCATAATATTCCTCCGCATCGTCGTCAATTGGCAACGTGTCCAGAATAAGTATTGCCATTCAACGTGGCAATGCTGCCAGTCTTTTGGGCACGTTGCCAATTGACGACGACGCGGAGGAATATTATGAGGCTTTTTAATTTAACTGATATTATTGTATACAGGTGTCCGGTAATTAATGGATAACCTGGAAATGTCTTATAGTGGAACTGATGGCCGTTTATAAAAGAATATGAAGAAAAAACTATCATAACTACCTGAGATATGACCATGTATAACTTTCTTATATACAACGTCCATAAATGAATGAAATCCATCGGCTTTTTGTGGTTTTATTATTAAACACTAATTATGCTAATAGATAGACAGTCAAAAGTATGCTATGCTATAATAGCTTGCACTTTTTAATATAAATATATATATATATATTTTTATTTTTTTTCTGAGCGGCCTTCAGTTCTACTATAAGACATTTCAAGGTTATCCATTAATTACTGGACATCCTGTATAGTAAATATAATAATTGATAATTACCGCGCAGCATTATCATGGTTGTTTGTATTAAATATAAGGCTGAAATGTTCCTGCCGGAGGCTCTACGAAGGGGTCGTGCGGTCCATGGCCCTATACGGGGCCCCAGTTTGGGGAGACAACCTGGCGGCCCGAAACATTTCGGCGCTACGTGCACCACAGCGCGCCATGGCCGTCAGGTTGATTAGAGGATACCGCACGATCTCGTTCGAGGCTGCGAGCCTCCTCGCCGGATCGATGCCATGGGACCTGGAAGCGGCGCTCCTGGCGTCGGTCTATCGTTGGCGCCAGGAGGCGCTAGCTCGGGGCGAAGGACCTGTTTTTCCCGCAGTCGAAGCGGCGAGGTCCGAGCTCCGCCAGGTCCTAGTGGCGAATTGGAAGGAACGACTTGTGCACCCCAGTGCCGGGCACGCCACGATTGTGGCGGTAAGACCCGTGTTTGAGGAGTGGCTGGAGAGGCGGCATGGCGCCCTCACCTTCCGGCTGACACAGGTTCTAACTGGCCACGGTTGTTTTGGCCAGCTCCTGTGTCGTATACGCCGGCAAGAGACGCCCGGTTGTCACCACTGCGGCGACTGCCGCGACGTTGTAGAGGACACGGCGCTGCACACTTTGGCGGTTTGCCCCGCCTGGGCATCGCAGCGCCGTGAGTTGATCGCGGCAGTCGGATCGGTTGCCCTCTCGCTCCCGGCCGTAGTTCAGTCTATGGTCCGGAGTGAGAGGTCGTGGAGCGCCGTCGCCTCCTTCTGCGAGGAAGTAATCTCCACCAAGGAGGCGGCGGAGCGGGAGAGGGAGCGTTTGAACCCTCTCCCCAACCGCAGAGCCGGGCGCCGGAGGGCGCGCGATGACCTCCAGCCACCCTGAGGTTTGACCTGGGGGTGGCGGGCTTTGTGGGCCTGCCCGCCATCCGTTCAGCACCAGGTCCGAGAGGCGGCGTGCGTGTTCCCACGCGCGCCTCTGTGTCGTGTCCGTCTCCCCTTTAGGGGGAGACAGTAGGGCTTTTATATTGTGTAGTGCCTATCTTGGGTAGGTCTTGTTGCGTAGTGGCCTGCCGTTTCATACGGCGGGCCGTAACCTCGGCGGGGTCGCGACCGCATGCGAAAGCGATTCGCGCGGCCCCGTCGATAGTGGTTTTGTCGAGGAACACCGTGGTAGGTTTAGTCGGTATTCCGGGAGGTACATTGTCTTTTAACATCTTTCTTTTACCCCGGCGAGTCCGACATAATCCCTCCGCCCGCCCCCGCGGAGGGATATGCGTCATAGCATTCCCCCACGTAAAAAAAAAAAAAAAAAAAGGCTGAAATGTACAATAATATGTACATGGTTGTTTCTCATTTCAAATGATTTTGATAATTTGATTTTGATAATTATGAATACATTTACAAACGGATTGATGAATATGTATTTATATTATAGTATTGTAGCCATCGCTGATGAGTTTCCATTATTATGCGGTGAATCCTATTTAATCCTGACGTCTAGTTTTGTTACAGTGTATATAAATTATTAATATTATTTAAACACTAAAATAAACATTCTGTTTTTTAAATGCTTTTAGACTATTTCATGCTTGGAAAAACCTATTTGAATGATCGTCGGTGATTTTTATGGAACCTTTTAAAGATTTAACCTAATAAAATCAGATGTATAATTATATATACATTATGAATCGTGTATTTCAGTAAGTAGGAGTAGGTACATAGTATATAATAGTTCAGGTATTACAGTACAACTAAAAGAACTGCCTTAGTCTTCTAAAGCTGTATTTTAATTAAATATTAAATGAAACATATATATATAATGTATACATTTTTGTCACTAAGTGATACATAGCCGCAGCAACGCTACAGCAGCAACCGTAAATACAATAGCCGTGCATGAGGTCTCGAGTTCGATTCCCAGTAACAGCCCGGAGATTAAACTGGTTGACGGCAATAAACTTGATCCCTGTATGTACCCTGTATTTACCCTTTTTTATTATTAATCACATAATTTACACAAACACAAATTATTTACAAGAAATATAAACTAAAGTGAAAAATAAAACTGCAAATTTAAAAAGCGTCATAATATTCTTCCGCATCGTCGTCAATTGGCAACGTGCCCAAAGACTGGCAGCATTGCCACGTTGAATAGCAATACTTATTTTTTGTAGAAAGAAGATACCAGCCCTCTGGCTACGTGAAGCGTCGATCAGCCGCTTTGCTAAGTCTCTACAAATAGACCTCGCACTTGGACCCCATGGCCCCAGCGTTTCGACACCAAACGGCTCAAATATGTGCTCACCAATAAGGTTTTAATATTTACGCTATTTGAGCGTCTCCGCTGATGCAGCAGCACCACCAGCACAACCTATTTTATGTTTTATATAATGATAATAAGACATACTCAATTACGTTCACACAAATTTATGTACAAAATTATTTATTAATATTGTTTATATTTTAAACAAAACAGATACAATTAATCGTGAAAGTAATTTAACCTATTGAATCGAACAATAGGTTAATTACGGATGAAAATACAACAATTGACATGTAAAATGTAATGTATTACGGCGGAAACAAAAATATTAACTGTGTATGTAATTTTCAGAACAGATTTCAATGAACCAATTCTATAAAAACTGAACAAAATCTTCTGTAACGATTTTTATTCGAGTATTATTCAAAACTTTTTGTATCCATGAAAGGCATACATAGAAGTTAAAATAAATGAAGGTAGAGTATCGAATATGTAAAAATAGTTTTATTGCGAAGAGAATCGCTTTTGACCGTTAACGTTAGCTGTGATCATAAGTTTCATCCACTGCTGGGCGATACTGTTATTAGTTTTTATGTGCATTCGGTTCTAAATCGTAATTATAGCTGCACTGCGTTATTTGCATTTTAGCGTTATGTGAATATAGCTCTTTTAGATCATCTACAGTTTGGTTGGTGTAGTGGTAGTGAAGTGCAACTGCTGTACGTGAAGTCTCGGGTCCAATAAAGTAAAAAGTATCGTGAGGGGCCTTTTCCTCCTAAAATTCTCAGTAATAGAACGGAGAGTGGCATTAACAAACAGACCAGTGCCACAGATACATGGTATCTACCATGTGCTTGTGGCGTAATACCTCGTATATGCACGAAGCGCTTTGCTTTCATTTTTATAATGGCCTATCGCCTCTATCATGGCGAATGCTCCGAAGAGTTATTTGACCTCATCCTACCTTCTCACTTCCTTTTGAGAACCACACGTGCCGGTCTTCGTAACCATCGATGGACGGTTAGCACAATTCCGTCTCGCACCAAAAGGTTCAGCGATTCCTTTTAATGCCGTAATATAATACAACTTTGGAACATTTTTCCGGCACATGTGTTCCCTACCTTCTATGACATTGCGTCCTTCAAATGTAGTGTGAAGAAGCATCTAGTCAGACCAGCTTGACACTGACTACGGCTGGAAGACATCTATCTTCTCCTCGTCGTCACTGTCTCTGGACTGTAATTGGGCTTTCCATCAGGTCCGTTAAAATTACATTGCCGTGTCAGGATTAAAAAAAAAAGCCTACCGCAAGGTAGTTGCACTCATTACCTAAGTCTGTAAGTAGTGCAAGTCATTTTCCGATGAGCACCATCTGGGTGTATTCAAGTTGCGAGTGAATAGGTATCTTTTAGGCAAACATGCTCCATCATGGAGAGCATCGTCGCTTATTATCAGGTGAGATCGCGGTCAAACGCACGCCTATTAAAATTAAAAAGAAAATAACTGTGCCCAATAGACTTTTGCCTATCAGGCTTAGTTTCACAAATAATAAATCGGTTGACTCATTCCTTGATACTTGGAACCTATAACATTTTATTTATTTATTAATTTCCAATACAATGTTAGATTTCGTACAAAAATTCTCTCGCCAAACTTTTACGTTTGAGGGCGAGATACGCTCATTTTATTTTTTAAACCTCACACTGTCATACATACTTACAAACTATTTTCTTGTATTAATTAAACTATGTAATAGGTATTACAAACTACATATTATAGAACATAAAAAAAAGAAAACACATAAGAGAAACAAGGTATTTCGTAGCAATTATTTCTTAATGACAAGCAGATTGTTTGTATGTCCTCAAGGAACAAGTCCTTTAGCTTTGATTTTAACATACCTTTGTTCATAGTTAGCTAAATGTAGGTGTAGTCCATCCTGCATACCCCTTCGGGAATGTAACCGTGAAGCTTAGTGAGTATGAATGTTAGCTATAATATGCGCTGCCGTTGTGTTCACTTGTGTAGTTTCAGCGATGTTTAAAGATGGGTGACTTATAAAAAGTCACACTCTCGGTCGCGGTTGTCATGAATAACTACCCGATAACACTACTAACTACACTCTATAGTAATAAGATTATGACCCATTTGAGAGATAAAATATTAATATAAATTAATAAATCTATCTTTCAAATGGGTCTTATTAGGCCTACCAGGAGGTATTTGACATCTCTAGTAGGTAGTAGTTTAACAATTGAAAGATACATAGATAATTAACTCTGCATTTATTTTCCCGGCTTTGCTCTGCTAAACTTAGTAACAGGTAAATGTAAATGTGAATTCACAATACAGTTTAGTTAGTGGACTTTATCGTTCATTAGAGTTACTTTGTGACCTTAATGTTGTATGTAGTAACAAAGTGACATTATTTAGTGTTTTTAATTTTTGTTAATAAAATGAACTTTTGCAAAGAAATTAACCCATTTCAGCCATAAATGTATGTTAGGTATTAAAACTATTTATATTTACAAACGTATTAAAAAAGATAACATAATTACAAAAACACATAGTTATAATACTAAATATTTACAAAAATGGTTTAGGCATCGTAGAATTCTTCAGCATCGCTTTCAACTGGTAACGTGCCAGCAGACTGGCAGGATTGCCACGTTGAATGGCAATGCTGATTCTTTGGGCCAAGAAAAGACCAGCATTCTGATGTCGCGAAACGTCGATCAGGCGATTTGCGATCTCCTTGTACAAAATACGAGCGTTCGGACTCCATGAACCTAGGGTTTCCACCCCAAACGGCGCAAAAATGTAATTTCCGACTAAATTACTATATTTGCGCCGTCTGAGGGTTTCCGCGGTTACAGCAGCAGCGCCGAAACATCCCGCAGTGCTTGGAAGATGTGATAGTGCAAGGGTGTCAACGCACGTTGCCTCCCACACCAAAGGCCTGGCCATCTTCCAAGGCAACAATGATATTCCGTCCAGTCTCTTCCCATCGTCGTGTACCAAGCCATTTATTCAAGTACAGCTGGAACACCAGCAGTGACAAGAGCACGACGTATTATATCATTAAGATTAGCGTGGCGAGAAATTCGACCACCGCCAGCTCCTCCACAGTCCTCTATCGACAGCTCCTCCACAGTGACAGCAATGCGGAGAAACACACGAAACACCTAAACGAAGGCAAGTGGCGAGGCGGAAAGTGGTATCGTCCAACATGGTACCTATATTGGACGATGGAAGCGCCTGATAAAACGATATATTATAAAATAATAAAATCAAATTAGGTGTTTACATACTTTGATTATTTTGATTTATTTTTTAATCTATACATATAAAATGCTTTGTCCCGAATGACTGACTGACGGATCAACGCACAGCCTAAACCACTGATTGTAGAGACATGTAACTTGGAGGGTGTGTTCTTTGTATGGTGTAGGCATCAGATAAGAAAGATTTTTCGAAATTCTACCCCTAAAGGAGTGAAAAGGTGGAGCAAGGTTTGTATGGGACAACGTGATTCCTTGGTCCTATCTACTTAAAATTTTGCATAAACATTCTTTAACAGAATTGATGGAAGAAGTATTTCGTATTTTATTGAAATTCATCCCTTAACGGGGCTAGAAAGTTATTTTGGGGTGATTTGCTTCGAAGTTGATATCAATACTCCGGGCCCAGCCTAAACAATAGACTCAGCTGGTCGCCTCGCTGCCTGCTCCTGCGCCCCGCCCGGCCGCCGGTGCCGCGCGGCCAGTTGATAGAACACTTCACCGCGGAGCGCATGTCGCTCGGGCTTCCGCCGGAGTACACATACGTATACTCTTACTTACTCGTATATACTTATGTAATACTAGAAGACGCCTAGCCGTACCAATAATCTGTGTAGAATTTTTTTGACTTAGATATGATGTTTGAATGAAAAATTTCCTTGGAAATTCCTTCCTCTTAGATTACTTACTTAGCGAATATTTGAGATTTCTGTATAATTTGTTTGGAAGTTCATTTTCACTATTTCATTAGAATATTTTGAGTGTCGTTAATTTAATTTCTTTTTCATTTGTTGTTATAATAATTAAATAAGATTCTTTGTGTTTGATTTGTTAGTGTATAATATAGGTTTTTAGTTTCAATTGTAAAAATATCTGTGTTTGATTTGTTGTGTATAATAATATAGTTTTCTTTTTGTTTGACAATGGTTACCCACAGTACAGAAGAAGATCTCCGGCTGACGGTGGATTTACACTTAAATTAAAAGACATTGAAGTAGACAATAGGTGGATGGTCCCCTATAATAAGGTTCTGTCACGGACATTTAAGGCACATAATAATGTAGAATTTTGCAATTCTGTTACATCGATAAAGTACATTTGTAAGTATATTAATAAGGGCAGTAATCAAGAGGCTTTCGTGCTAGAAAACAAAACGGACAAAGTCAAATTATATGAGAGTCGGCATTATTTGAGTAGTTCGGAGGCACTTTGAAGGATTTTAGGGTTTTCGATACTTGCAAGGTTTCCCGCAGTCATACATTTAGCTGTCCACCTTGAAAATGGCTAACAAGTCTATTTTAATTTTGACAACCTCACCGACAAAGTTAATAGCCCACCAAAAACGACACTGTTAGTATTTTTTTATTTATATCAGACAGATGATTTTGCTAAACCCTTCAATATGCGGTAGTGCCTTCATATATTGGCTGGCAAAAAATAAATTTGTGAGAAGGAAAAAAGAAAAACCCGTAGATGGCTGGAATAATCAAAGAACACGCTTTAGGTAGAGTGTACACGGTTCACCCGAATATCACCGACTGTTAGCATTTTCGCTTACTTCTGCACTGCTTCTAAGCACAGTTATACACAAACTACAAGGCCTACAACGACTCGCCTGCCTGGTGACGACACGCTGTATGAGAACAACCCCCACGGTAGCGCTGGAAGCCATACTAAACCCTATACCTAATCATACAGCAGGAAGCAGTCATAGCAGCTTGAAAAGGTAGGGATCTGGAAACGGAACAATAGGACAACTCATGCACGCCTAAAAGAGTTAGTATACAACGAAATTCCAATGGTAGCGACGACATATTGTGATATCTGCCCAAAAACTTTTGTTATTGACAAAAAATACCACATCCAACTTCATAAAGAATTTAAAGATAGCTCTGGTATACATGAAGTGAGAATGTACACGGATGTATCCTAAACAAAATCAGGAACAGGAGTCGTAGTCTTCTCCCACGACCTAAACATCAATTACTCAACAACCCTGGGAAAACCTCTACACTATCTTCCAGGCAGAATGTGTTGGAATCACCCGGACTGCAACAGCGATAACATCAAGGGGTATAAGCGATAAGTCGATACGCATTATTTTGGATAGTGCCGCGGTTACTACAAGCTCTGAAAAGCAAGTGCTTTAACAGTGGACTCATCCTGGAGTGTCACCATGAGCTGCAAAGAATTGCAACAAAAAATCGGGTAACGTTGCAGTGGATATGCGGCCACAGCAACTCTTCTGGCAATGACGCTGCAGACCAACTGGCAAAGAGAGGATCGAGCATTAAAATAGTAGGACTCGAACCAATTGTCCCGTTACCCTTCTGCCAACTCAAAACATCCTTCTTCTCCTTCCCCTCCCTTCTCTGAAGAACACTCCACTGGTGATACGTGACAGCCTCGCCATTTTAGGTATGGATCTTTGCCGCTCCCTTAATCCCAAAACCTACATCGAGAGCGTCATTAAGCAAGCTTCGCGAAAGCTTGGAGTTCTGAACAGGGTAAGGCGGTTCTTCGCACCTGGGCAGCTGTGCCTATTGTATAAGGCACAAGTGCGCCCTTGCGTGGAGTACTGTTCTCATCATTGGGATGGCTCCATGCAGTACTTGCTAGACGCTCTTGACAGGTTACAGCGGCGGGCTGTCCGTATCATCGGAGATCCAGAGGTCACGAGTTCACTGGAACCTCTGCAACTCCGTAGGGACGTTGCCTCATTGGCATGTTTCTACAGAATATACCACGGGTAGTGCTCTGAAGAGTTATTCCACCTTGTCTCACCCTCCCCTTTCCTATCCAGAACAACGCGTGCTGGGCTCAGATGCCATCCTTACACGGTGGAGTCGACTAGAGTGCGTACCAACAAGTTCCTCATACCTCTACCGAACGATCAAGGCATGGAATTCTCTGCCAAGGCACGTGTTTCCTTCTTCCTTCAATCCTAGTTCCTTTAAGCGGGGCGTGAAAAAGCACCTTCTCAGGCCGTCAAAGTAGAGACCTCAACATCGCCTCAGCTGCTATGAGGACGATGTGGAGGCCACTGCTCTTAGACCACACGACTGCTTACCATCAGGCGAAGTGTGGTCACATTGACGAGCAAAATAAAGAAAAACATGGTTATGTGACAGAACCACGAAACTACATGAAAAATAATGGGCAAAAACAAGGGAATGTAGACAGACAAAGGAAGCCCTTCCCTCCTTAGACATCTGTGACGCAAACTGCTACGTTCTTCAAGGAAAACCCTGCGACATCTAGTGGGTATAATAACAGGCCACTGCTCACTTAACAAACACTTGTTCCACATGTA
The DNA here is from genome assembly GCA_963675205.1 of Catocala nupta. NCBI lineage: Eukaryota > Metazoa > Arthropoda > Insecta > Lepidoptera > Erebidae > Catocala > Catocala nupta. The sequence continues at coordinate 27,529,940 of OY776091.1, read as the reverse complement.
CCATCGGCATCACTGACAGCCCTAGATCTTTACAAGATATTAGAAATAATAATTGTCAAATGGGAGGAATTACTGTATTGTTAGCAGGCGATTTCCGGCAGACTTTACCAGTAGTGCCTAGAGTAACGCGAGGGGATGAAGTTAAAGCGTGCGTGAAGCGGTCTCATTTGTGGCCTTCAGTGACAATACTGGACCTCACCAAAAATATGAGAGTCCATCTGAGAGGAGATGTTACTGCCAGACAGTTCTCAGACCTTTTGCTTAAAATAAGAAATGGTGATTTCTCGGAACTGGATAATAATATAATTATCACTACAGAGTTAGGTACAGTTGTTTCCACTGTAGAATAGCTTATAGCTAAAATTTACCCAAACATTCATCGGAATGTAATCGAGATATATTCACGATAAACCTGCAAAATGGTTATGCGAGCGTGCCATCCTAACACCAAAAACGAACAAGCATCAGTAATAAATGAAATTTTTTTCAGATCATTCGAAAGGGTCCAACATCAATATAAATCCGTCAACTCACTGATAAACACCTATGATGCCATTCATACTCCGGTCAAATTCCTGAATACAATGAAGCCGGTTTCCCAACTCACATATTAAAATTGAGAGTTGGCACGCCAATTATGTTGCTGCGCAATATAAATTCACCAAAATTATGTAATGGCACCAGATTGCAAGTGAAATATTGCATCAGAATGTAATCGAAACAACTATACTGACCGGTTGTTCTCGAGGAGAGTCTGTATTTATTCCTAGGATTCCCCTAACACCATCAAATTACTCCTTCGAATTCAATAGAGTGCAGTTTCCCATTAAAGTCTGCTTCGCAATAACCATAAACAAAGCTCAAGGTCAAACTCTTAAGGTAGCGGGAGTAGACAGAGAAAGCTACTTCTCCTACGGCCAGCTATATGTGGCATGCTCCAGAATAAGCGTACAGAGTAGCCTGGTGATTCTAGCACCCGAACAAAAAACAAAAAATATTGTTTACAAAGAAATACTGCGGTAGGTGTAGTATTTCGATTTCGTTGTAAAAAGATAATACCCCCGTGTAACTTTCACCAGAACAAAGGCCGAGCCTTAATATTGTGTTGTGTATGATAAGGTACGATGGGTTTGGCGTATCCTTGTGGATAAAAAACACTTAATGGAAAATAAATATTAAAAAAAACAGGCCGAGCTAGGTGTTCATAAAATATAACAAATTTGTATTTTATTTTCATTTTTATTTAACTTTTAAATCCCTGTTTTATTTTTATCCCTGGAAATGTGCAAGTCATATTCCCCATCGCCGGTTTTGGGGCGGGCGATGGGGATATGTCGGGATCCAGCCCCTAAGATGGATTTGGGCTGAACCGACTAAACCCACCGCGGTGTTCCTCACACCTTTATGGCGAATCCACGCGGATCGCTCTCGCATTCGAATCGCGACCCCGCCAAAACCTTTAAATCCTTACACTATAATAAAAATTGTTATATTTTATAAGTGTTCAAACATTTTAACATATAAATTTATATGTTATAACAAAATGAATAAAGTAAAATTTAATTAAAAATCCTATTATGTAGAACCATTATCGACTTCTACGCGGACGAAGTCGCGGGCAAAAGCTAGTAAATCAATATAACCAAAAGTATGTATGTGAGTAGTTGGTATGGATAGACTTTTAACGATTCTAACACTTTTTTTTTTTTTTTTTTTATGTGGGAGAATGCAATGACGCATATCCCTCCGCGGGGGTGGGCGGAGGGATTATGTCGGACTCGCCGGGGTAAAAGAAGATGGAAAATAAATAATGTACCTCCCGGAATACCGACTAAACCTACCACGGCGTTCCTCGACAAAACCACTATCGGCGGGGCCGCGCGAATCGCTTTCGCATGCGGTCGCGACCCCGCCGAGGTTTCGGCCCGCCGTATGAAACGGCAGGCCACTACCCAAAGAGACCTACCCAAAGGACTCCCTCAAAATACCGTACTGTCTCCCTCCTAGGGGGGAGACGGACTCGACACAGAGGCGCGCGTGGGAACACGCACGCCGCCTCTCGGACCTGGTGCTGAACGGATGGCGGGCAGGCCCACAAAGCCCGCCACCCCTAGGTCAAACCTCAGGGTGGCTGGAGGTCATCGCGCGCCCTCCGGCGCCCGGCTCTGCTGTTGGGGAGAGGGTTTAAACGCTCCCTCTCCCGCTCCGCCGCCTAACACTAAGCCAACTACAACTTTTCAACAACAAAGCACGACCTCTGCAGACTGCACGGATGGCGTAGTGGTTTAAAGAGGCGCGTCGCCATCGCTGTTACGCCGACTGCTGTGAGTTCGAATCTCAGACAAAATTTTGCGTGATTCACAAATAGTTCCGAGTTTGTAAAGTCCCCCGCGAAACAGAAATTATTTTAAGTCTTGTCCTTAAAAAAAGTGTGCTTTATTATTGACTTGCAATAAATCCAAGTCTATTTATTCCTTTAACTGTCTAAAGTAAAATTTCGGTGTATCGATAATTTCCTTTTAAAACAAAGAAACTTTTACTTACAATGTTGCTTAACAAGAAGACATGCTCGTGAATAGTCAAATTCAATCGTTGAGTAGCATGTATAAATCCAACAACATCCTTAAGCAACGATGTTAATTAAGTATTGTGTAGAGAATCCTTTCAGTTTCGACAACAATATGAAACGTTGAGGTGAGTTTATTCCTATTAAAATCATAATCGTCTTGTTAGACGTATCACATTTTGTTTACCATATAAATATTTAATTCAAAGCTTCAAACTAATTTGTAAATCTATTTCGCGTATGGTTTAGTTTAATAATGTTAATATTAGCTCTACATTCAAACTACTTATTTGCTGGTCACGAGACTCTATCCAGTTTGAGAAGCTTAGTCCACGACGGTGATCCAGTGCAGTTTGGTAGACTTCACTATCGATAACATTATAAAGATCTCTCAGACATGCAGGTTTCCTCACGATGTTTTCCTTCACCATTAAAGTGCACGATAATTACCTAACAAGCAAATAACTTCAAATAGTTAGAGGTGCTTTAGGATCAAACTCGAGACGTCTACTTGGCAATCCAACGGTATCCCACTATGCTATCGATGCTTTGGTATGGTTTAGATTGATTAAAAAATTTATATTAACTTTGGAAGTATGAGTTGAAACGATCGGGGTCGTGTGGACTGAATATAATAATGAGCTTGTTTTACGACTTACGTAAACTAAAGTTTCTTTATTATAATATTAAACTATGATGTATGGCCGACGGGCCGCTGGGACTGTTCTTATATTAATGCAGTTTTGGTAAACTTTATTTATGGCAAAAAGGATTTTATATACATATAACATTTAATGTGTTAGAAAGGAGTTAACAATAATTGTATTATAATCTAAACTTTTTTTATAGGGTAATGCTAAATTAGCTTCGTAAAAGCTTGGCGTGCTACACCGATCGAGACAGTATTTCACGCCGGCCCACAGCCTACTACTTTATAAGGCGCAGGTTCGGCCTCACATAAAATACTGTTCTCATTATTGGGATTGCGATGGGCTGTCCTCAGGGCTCGGTGCTGGGTCCCACGCTGTGGAACAGGCTTATGGACGACCTGTTGCGACTACCGCTGCCGGAGGGCGCCAGTATGGTTACCTACACCGACGATCTGACGCTGCTGATCGACTCCTCGTCTAGGGCTGCCATCGAAGCCACCGCGAGTTTGGCACTGAGTCTGGTCTCGGACTGGGGCTACAGAAACCGTCTGGGGTTTTCCCCAAGTAAGTCAGTTACTATGACTATAAAGGGAAAGCTCCAGCGGTCACCACTGATAAAAATGAGCGGCAACTCGATCAGGAGCGTACAGTCGACGGTTGTGCTGGGGGTGGTACTCGACACAGGTCAGTCCTTCGCACAGCATGCCGCTTACATCGGCGATCGCGCGGCCAAATGTTTTGGGAAGACCTCGCGTGTGTCTGCAACGTCATTGGGAATTAAGTACCCAGGACTGTTGCAGATATACTGGGGCACCTTTGTTCCTACAATAACGTACGCAGCTGCATGCTGGTGCCACAGAGCCTCTATGCACGTGGTGCGCAGCACCCTCCTTCGCACGCAGCGATCCAGCCTAATACTCCTAACAAAGGCCTATCGGAGCACTAGCTCAAATGCCCTCGCGGTATTGGCTGGAGTGCTGCCAGCCGACCTGGTGATGCATGGTGGCAAAATTGCTATTGCGCGCCGGAATACTGAATGCTCGGAACCGGAGTCGAAGTGCGAATCGGATCGGGTTTTGGAAGAGATTAAGAATGAGGTTATGCTATGTTGGCAAAAGCGATGAGATACTGAGGAGAAAGGAAGGGAAACATATCGGTTCTTCCCAGAGGTGTCGGGGAGACTCAGCTCCCACTGGGTCAACCCGGACTATGAAACATCACAAATCCTCACGGGTCATGGCTGCTTTAGGAATAGACTGCACGATATGAAGCTTGTCAGCGATAGTATGTGTTTCTGCGGACTGGAAGATGAAAACCTACACCATGTGCTGTGGGTCTGCCCCCTGTACAACGACATTAGGACAACATTGCTGGAGGGGGTAGAGCGCCCGGGAGAGGGCCCAGTCTATTACGGGGACCTCGTGGGCACACCGGCGAACTTCAGTCGGCTAGCCGGATTCGCGCACGACTGGCAATTAACATGGTTGGAGTTCGAAGCCTCACACGGCGACGGAGTCATGTTCTGTGAGAGTCAGCCCCAGAATGGGGAGAATGATAACAATGTGGATGGACAAATAAATAGTTTGTAGGGAGTCAAGCAGTGCGCATCTGAAAGCCAGTAGGGTATGCACCTCCCATAGTTTCGGCCCGTTATAACCGGAAGGTTGGTAGGGCCATGTGTGGAGGCGGGTTAAGTGTTCTCATTATTGGGACGAGAACTGGGTCTTAGGATTTGGGGACAAGACCTGCCTATAACTGGTCCCTGAAGGTGCTCTCGGGCACTGGAAGGTACAGTGAGAGATACTGTACCTTCCTTTCACTGTACTTATATACCTAACAGGTGGGAAATTGGCAACGCTATATCATTAACTGGAGTAGTCTGTAGAGGGAAGGGTCTGTTCTCATTATTATTATTGGGCAGGTACCCCAGTACCAGCTTCTTCCTTTGGATCGCATTCAACGGAGGGCAACTCGAATCGTCGACTGCCAGGATGTTTCAAATCGGCTAGACCCCTTAGTGCTGCGTAGAGATGTGGCCTCGCTATTTATCTTCTATCAGAAATTGTTCGGACTGATCCTTGCCGCCTCTTTTTGCTATCGTCCTATGCGACAGAATTGCCATCTCCATCATTTAAATGGTTGGCAGTTCACAACTGTGCGTTTTCCCAGATTTTTTCTGCCTTTCACAACAAAACTGTGGAATAAACTGTCGCCTGCTGTATTTCCAGACCAATACGACCATCAAATCTGCAAGAAAAAACGTACACCTTTTTAAAAGGCCGGCAACGCACTTGTGACTCCTCTGGTGTTGCGGGTGTCGATGGGTGGCGGTAATCGCTTACCATCAGCCGATACGTCTGCTCGTTTGCCTCCTGTCCTATAAATAAAAACTTAGTAATTTTGTGATTAATAAGATCTTAGAACAATTAATATCGGCCACGGCAGCGAAATTTAACGAGGACTGGTTATCTGCAAACACCGCTGTATATGTGTGCAAACACACATTTCTTTAATTCTTATAATCCGATTGAACGGCAATTGAACACGACTGACGATTGACTTGCGCGTTCAAAAATGATGGTGTTAATTGCGTGTCCATTATTTGCGACCATCATTTTTGTAACGACATGCGCAAGTTACGCGCATAGCCTACACGCCTGAATCATTCCTACAAATGACTTGCGCGGATAGCTCGCGTTCATTAATCACATGATGATTACAAACCGCGCTAGAATATTCAGATGCGTTATTAACCGCGTCAGTTATGAGAATTCTAGGCAAAAACCTCTAAAAAAATGGTGAAATAGAAGAGATTTAGTTTTCAAATATAAATCTGGTTAATTGGTAAATCGTCTCGAATTGTAACATTGATTTCATTGATGTCAGATTGTCTTTCAAGAGATTAGGTGCACATGTCGAACTGTCAATCTATAAACGCTTTTCGTTGTTGAAATGCTCGTAGTTTTATTTGAATTTCGAGCTTTATTTTATTTTTATGTTATAATATTAACAACTGTCACTTGGCGTGACATTGATCACAAATTTTCATGAAAATTCAGATTTATTTTTTAGTTTTATATTTTCTCTTAAATATTGTTCTATCACATATTCTATCACATACACACAACACCGTCTAGCCCAAACTAAGCAGAGCTTGTACTATGGGTAATGGACTATGGATAAACATACGTAATATATAGGTACTTTTTTTTGTTATTACGTAGGTACCTACATATACATAAAACACCCAGACCAAGTCAAACATCCATGTGCATGCACACAAATATTTGACTTATGCGGGAATCGAAACCGTGACCTCAGGCATGGCAGTCGGTTACACTAACCATTACGCCACCAAGGCCGCCAAAATTAATAATTAAATGTATTACTCACGACTAAATTCCCGAAGGGGTAGGTAGAGTTGTATGACACGCAATATTCATAAACAATTTAAGGTCCCACCAAATAGAGGGCGAGCCTCTATTAGTCTACCGGGCACAGTTCTATTGCTAAAAATACCAAGAATTTCTTGACAGAAAAAATCCCACTAACAATTTACCGTTTTCACGCAGACGCTAAGGATGATTTCACAATTGATATAATAATATGATAGGGTTTATATACCTTTCTTAGTACGGAGCAAGATTATATATTAAATCCTCAAAATGTTTTCTTGATTTAGGAATATATGTACATATGTATAAAAGTTATGCTATTCGTTATATTACATATTTAGGATGTATAAAAGAAATGGACGAGAAAATATTGACTAAGAAAGTTTATAAGGCTAGTGTAAATGAACCAGTCGCAAGGGAAAGACCTAGGCAAACGTTTTTTGATCAGATCGGAGACGTCGTGGATAAAGGCCAGTTTAAGAGCACCTTAAACCAGCGAGCGTGTATGAGGAATGTTATGAAAGTGAATGAAGCCAGAGAAGTGTGAAAGTGTGTCAGGATCGTAGCAAATTGAAATCCATAGTCTCTGCCTACCCCTCTGGGAAACAAGCGTGAATCTATGTATGTATGTATGTAAAAGAAGTTTTCTAATTACTATAATATAGTAAAACCTAAGCTTACCTATGATATTTTTAGATAGATTATACATAAATAAAACTGAATAATAAGAATAATAATAAAGGTCCCTCCCTCGGCGTCTGGCCCTCTGGGACAGTCGTTATTTCATCATGACACTAACGTGATAACGGAGAGCACAGTACACTAGCTTTTAAACTACCACCTTCGCCTTGTGATATAAACAGAAAATGTATCACCAGGTTAAATAAAAGCGCACAAACCGCAGGGCAGCTTGTAGCAAGCTGAATGTGAGTGGCGACACTGCGGTCCTGAATGCCTCAGAAAGTCGGTTAGGGCCTCGTCCCCGGCTTGCCGTTACTGATTGGCTAAGGTGGAACTCCAAGAGCGCCCGTAGGACTCTCAACCCTGGCTTACCTTGGTCGGCCGGTCAGAGGGCTGCTAGAGTTATATGCTTGGGGGTGGAAGTGTCATTTTCAAGGGCATCATTACGGCGAAACTCACTCCGGGTCTCCGTTGTCACGAGACCCGTGATGGTGAAACCGGCGCCACACCACTCGACACCCCTAGCCGCTCGCACCGGTGTTGCCTTCTGCTGCGGGCTTGTATGCCTATGGTGGCTATTCAGGGGGCCCATCTGAGTGAGTTGGCGAGTCACCGTCTGCCCATTGCATTGATGCTATTAGAGTATTCAGGGCAGATGCCAGTTTTCATCCATAGTTACCAATATAACGGTCCTCCAAACACCCATACCCATAGTCCATATATTAGAATCAATACATAGCAATAGACCTACGCCTGCAGCGGCTATTGCCGCTGTAGGTGTTTCATCCCGCCTTTAATTAAAACTCTCAAAGGGCCTCTTCACGTTAGACCTGTGTCTCCGTGTAAGCCTCCCAAAGGGCCAGGTATTTTCCTAATATAATATTTTAGGAAATACCTGTGACAAGAGAAACATAATAATAATATTCTAAATAAACGAATAAATTGAATAAACGTTTAATAGGATTACCTACTTTTGGAAGTATTCATGAAAGTTCTATTTATAAGCTTAGGAAAAAGCTCGACCTCGTTTAAATATTCAGGTCTAAAAGATCCCCTTATCGAAACATTTGGCGACGATCGGTAATCAAATTGAATTTTATAGAGATCTTTCGTTAACAATATATTATCTAACCATTTTTTATTGGATAAAAGATAAAGATACTTGGACGCAATTCTTTTGTCGTCGTTGGAAACCATAAGAATGTCTGTTATGTCTATCAATGTTGTAGCATTTAAATATTCTAATAATTATTGAAATTAAATTACCTACTATATTCAGACATTATCGCGTTGATTATTTTATAAACAATATTCTTACATAATTTTGATACTATTAAACTACTAGGTACTGTTAAACTATACAATTATCTGAGGTATTTAAATTATTCAACATTCGCATTAACGTAAGTCAATATTATATTTTCTCTTTAAGCAATTTTTGTGCTTCGTGTCGGCGATACACGACACTCGAGAAGCTAGCTACCTAAAAAATTAATCATCTACGAAGACTTATAAGTGCTGACTTAAGATTAAAATTTCATTATCCAAAATGTAAGAGAGAGATTCCTTGAATAATTGAGAGGGGACGAGCAGATGGTACCGCCTATTCACAAGAATACAACCAGTATCACTTTGCTTATTACGTTTTTGAGCTTCAAAAATATTCATATTAAAAAGTGTTTTAGAATTTGAAATTCCTGAGCGTCTATTTTTAAAATATTTAGCTTGGAGATAAAGTGCGGTAATCGTGCTTTGTATTTGAATTCACGCGGTATATTTCAGAGTTGTATTCCCCGGATGAAAAAGGAAAAGGCAAGCAGAAATGTATTATCGTCCCGCAAATGGTCACTGGGGAGGGTATCAGGTCTTGGATAAACGATGTAGGAGGGCGGATGGTTCTTGTTACCACTAAATAGAGTACTTCACAATTTTTAAAGGAAAAACTACGTGACACTGTGAAGATAGATATTTTGTCAACAACAGTCTTATGTTTTGTGTTCGTTTCGGTTAAGGTTTGAATTGCTTACATAACGCAGTGAATAAATTGGTTTTCTTACCTTAATATGATTCGATCGAGTGAGCCTACATAGAGTCATATCCCGGGTCGGACACAGTATTGTTGAGTTTTCTGATCGGCTAATATATAATATAATAAAAAGGCTTGACTTTATATTTTGGGACTTCAAACTTGGCTGGCGAGGTTTGGGCCTAATACTGTTCTGTATTCCTCTTCGGGTTAGTTCTTGTTCGTTGTATCAATGTTAGTTACATTTTCTACGTCACATATACCGAGCTCTTAATCGTAAGTCCTATGTCTTATCTATTGCACATTTTATCTTTTAACCTGTCAGATTAAACTTATTGGAAGATATTGATAAAATTCTGTCTGAGTGGCGGTGAATCCAAAAAAAATACTAAAAGAAGCAATGAACATCCCATCCCAAAGTCTTACACAACTTGGCATCATATAACCGCATAGCACTTTGTTCCACCCCAACCATTCCCTATGTGCCCCTTAAATTAAGTGTACAGCAAGGGTAAAGTTTGCAGCTGACACGATCCGAGGGCTGATGCTCGAATACCGTGAAACAACGGTTACGGAGAGGCTTTCATCATTAGGGCAAGGTCAATGTACCCTACAAACTCAAGGCCATGTCAATGTGTTTTGTTTATGTAGGCACTGGTGTAAGATATCTTGAGGAAATTTTACTTACCGTAGCTGAAGGTCTGTTGTTCGATATATGAGTTTAGGGTATGATTAAATAACTGTGTAGCAGATCTAGTGAAGTAAGGTTACATAAGATACGCTGGACGTGAATGACGTAACAAGTTGCACTAATGCTGATACTTTTGATCGATGGATTGAGTAAAGAGTTTTATTATTTATTTTGCACTTCAAAATAACCACACTCCGTCTGATGGTAAGCGATCATGTAGTCAAGAGCTCCACACCATCCTTATCATCTATACACTATAGCAATTCCGATAAATATATATAAATATATACACTATAGCAATTCCGATAAATATATATCAGAATTGGCATAGTATTTTGCTCGGTAAACAACCAACTATGTCTTAGATTTTAATAATTGTCTCGAGCGTAGTTATTTTTAATTGAGTTATACTAATATTATAGTATCGTTAATAATATTTTAATATACATTAAAGAAAGAGAAATATATATTTTCTATTTGACACAGTCATGAACAATTATTTGAATAAGACATATTACCATCATAAAACAACTGAAAATCAAATTTATACATAAATATTATGTATCTTCTTATTGTAATATTTTGACATCTACTATGCATCGCGCCAAAAATAATCCTCACTTTAGCAACGGCTATGCCGCACCATATACTGGGCTTAATCCACACACAGTACAAAAGTTTGTGTAATCCTCAGATAGTCGCGGTATTCATGGTTTTAAAATATATAATATTTCCAGTAATTCAGTGACAATGCCTAACCTAGGAATAACAGTAGCTTTATAGTACGTTGCTGCAAAGATTTCAGCATCACTTTTTAAATGAGTACTTGTACGTAAAACCGGTCATCGACCTCTTATTCCAACTCTTGTTTAGACCCACGTCACTATATCAAAAGCACTGTTTCAATAAGTCATAGAGAACATAGAATATGCCTGATAGAATTACGTTACACAAAGCATATACACACAAAACATACCCAGATATATTACCCCCACTTGATGTACCTCTATAAATCAGAAAGAAGAGCGTTGTTTGTTCGTATCATTGAAAAGCCTATCGAATCAGATATGGCCAATCAGTTTGCTCGGCAAATATAAGTCCGAAGGTTTGACGGGGGAAAATATGTATAATTCGGTCATTGTTGCCCCTGGCACGTAGCAGGCGTTAATTCTCCCGGTATCGCCGCACTGATAAGGGGAAAATTGTTAAATTTCTTTTTTTTTACCAACAAAAGAGAAACCCACTTATAAGAAAGTGAAGGTAAATTTTGTTGAAAGTATTTCTTTTAGGTATTTAGTAGGCGTAATTGCGGGGCTTGGTAAGTAAGTAGCTGACGCGTATCTGGTTAAACTGGAATTTGGTGTAGGATTTAGTAAGCTTATCTCACCAAAACTTCAATTAAAATGGTAATTGTAAAATGTACAAACATTATACTTAGAAGGAAAAATTTGTTTGGGTAAACCAACCATCAACCAACCCTACCGGTGGGTTGGCAGGATTTTCCAGTAATATTGACATAAATTATAACAACGACTTAAAATGACTATCGTCAAAGTAGTTGCAGCAAGCTAACTGTGGGTTGTAGGAGTAGTACAGTGATCGCAATCTTTAGGACAAGCTAACGTTTAGACGGTGTGAAACAGTGGTGGTTTGGTCGCTTAAAATCCGGCACACCCTCCTGTCTATCCCTAGGGGCAGGAAGACTGAGAAAACCCTATATTAAAAAAAAGGTGTTAAGTCCCCAAAACTGGCAACTTTAACAAGAAATTACCAGTACATTTTCTTGCTTCTACAGAAAACCATGGCAACATCCAAAACAATTCCAGCAACTCAAACTTTTAAATAGTAAAGATAGATTGGCGAATAACTTTAAAATGAAAGCCGCATAACTTGCCCGCTTGAAATATCGCGGACGGGTAATGACTCAATGTAATGCCAGCCAGACCAACTTAGTACTTGAAAACCACGACGGATTTAATTAGAAGGTAAAATATTAGGAACGAAATACGAACATCAAGTTTCACATTAATTTCCTCGGTGCCGCGAATGTCGGCAATCGGGCTTTTGTAGCTGTCTCTGTTCCCCTTAATTGTCTCTGTTTTAATATCGGCTGTAGTGATTTGATTTTGGGTAATTAGAAATATCTTGAGTTTGTATCTTTAAGCTTTTGTGTTGTAATAATATTTCGGATAATAGAACAATTAATTTATTTGAAATAAGTTTGTTATAACAGCGAGCTAAGGTAAATAAATAATTTAAATAATAGAATATGAAAGAGAGAAAATTAAATTAAGATTTAGGTAGCGTTCTACAATATAGAATTAAAAAGAATCGAAATATATTTTTTAAGTAACGCAGAGATCTGTCTAAACTGCCACTAAATGTATTTGATTTGTATTTTACGTTGCTGTTAAAAAGTACTTTTTATTTGATTTATAATTATGTTATTACGAGTAAGTGCGTTGTGATTATAAATAAATAAATAAATTTATTTGTTTTCAAAAATATACAGCTGGCTCTTATTCTAGCATATACAGTAATTTGCGATGCGCACAAACGAGACACATAACTACAACCGGATACAATCATATATATATATAATTTAAGCGAGTTAGTAGTGTTGTTATTGGGTTCGCCTGAATGCATCCGTGCACATGGCTAAACACAACTATGAAAATGATATTATACATAGAGTAAGAGGTCGTCGTTGGCTGCTATACTAGTATAAACTGTGTCACAGCAGCCAGCGTCTTCCACCCTCTATGACACAACATAATATCATTTAACGTAAAATATTGTTAATCATAGTATAAATAAAAATTACTTCTAAATAAATGCAAAATAGGTAACTAGCCTGTTTTAAAGTGTGTGTGTGTTTGTGTGTGTGTATGTGAGTGTGTGTCTGTATGTGTGCATGAGTGTGTTTGAGTTTTAGTTGATTATATGTGTAAGTTGTGATTATAAACTAAGTTAACAACTTATTTTGAGAGTAATTACTGATTCGCAATATTAGTTATCGGTGTAGTGTCTGTGCTGAATTTTCTAGAAAAGCTATTGTATTGCTTTCTATTTGTACGCCTCAATATGCAAAAAATGTAAGTATGTTTAATTTTATTCCATCTCGCATGACTGACGTTATGTAAATATATGTCTTTTATGACAAATTAATAAAATTGTCGAACTTTTTGATGTGTTCTTTGAAGTAAACAGCAAAGGTGAGTCAGGAACCATGCAGCTGGAAAATCAAATAATCGCTCGAAACGGGAACTGATCGTTAAAATGTTTTCAATTTGAACTACGATTGAGGTTTGAAGATTTCTCCATCGATAACTGATTAATACAAAGTAATGGAACCTATATATATCGATCAAATTAGAACCATTGACAGGAAGAAAAAGAATAGAACCTTAAAATGTTGCTAAAGAAAATTTTGTCTCACGACGAAATAGTAAGCTAGGGATTGTTTCTGAATAAGCCCATTCTCTCCAGAATATTATGTCCCTGTCTTTTGATAGGTACTTCATCAAGTAGATGGAGTGTGACAAATTAGCTAAATAAGTAACCTAATTATCCGTGTGAGCTAATTATTATTTTACTCGTAAACGGTTTTACGTAACAAATCAATACGGTGTATAATTTCATCTCCGGTTTGATGGGCGTTGTTGATGGAAGTGCCAATTCATCATTTACGAATGCGAGTACTTTAGAGACGGGGTTCTCCATTAGAGGATTTGATGGAATGGATGGGAAAATATTTTCTATAAGTGTTGCGCGTGGTAAAATGTGGCCAAAGTGTTTTGGTGATGGTACTGATAAATGAAAACATGTGTGGATATCATTATTATGATAATTCTTCTATAATTTATAAAGCTTCGCATATTTTCCATGCTTAGACTCAACGTAATTTTGATCTACGATTTCTAGAATAAGTGTCATTGAACATGCTGTGCCATATGGACGTGATATAAGTAGTTGAACATTTTTTAGATACTGAAACTTTCTATTATTCAAAGTAACCAAAATACAATGTTTTTACGGTAGAAATAGTTTAAAATAATTAATAAATACGCTACAATATTGAAAAGGTTTAAATTCATAAACAAAAGTTACAAATCAATTCAATGTTTAGCTACTTGTATCGCCGACTGTACCTAACTGTTCACAGTTTCGTAAACTTGTTTATACAAGCCATTTATTTATATTGTACAAGAGAATTGCAGTTGAATCTACCTAGATCAAAAATATTAGTTCGGCACTTTCAAGATTCTGCGAGAAAAAGTAAAGTAAAAATTTTTTTTTAACAAGAAATCCATTATAATTTTTTTGTATTCGACGGCTCACACTAGCAAGCTTAGCCTGCGGGTGCCACTTGCGATTTACAAACTGCTACTGGTACAATAATAAGAGTCCAGTCGACATCAATATTAAAAAATTACACATACAAAACTCATGCTATAAAAGTACAAACAGGTTTGTAATAAAAAATATATACATGAAATATTCAATCGTTAAATATACGTTCATAATAAAAATATCTTCTCTTTTTTTCTTGTGGGAATGCATTGACGCATACCCATCCGCGGGGGCGAGTGGGGGGGTTATGTCGGATTCACCAGGGCAAAGAAAGATGGTAATGAAGCTAATGGACATCCCGGTAATATCGAAATAAACCTACCGTGTGCAGCGCCGTGTCCTCAACAACGTCGCGGCTGTCAACGCAGTGGTGACAACCGGGCGTCTCTTGCCGGCCTATACGACACAGGAACTGGCTAAAACGTCCGTGGCCAGTCATTACCTATGTCAGCCGGAGGGTGAGGGTGACATGCCGCCTCTCCAGCCAGTCCTCAAAAACCGCTCACCGCCACGAATTTAGGCGTGCCCGATCCCTGTATTAAACTGTCCCACTGTTGAGCACGGACCTCTATGCAATGTGAGAAGGGTTACGCCACAGTCCTCTACGCTGGCCTAATGTGGGTTTGCAGACTTCACGTATCTTCGGAAACATTATGGAAAACCCTCGGACATACAGGTGTCCTCATGATGTTTTTCTTCACCGGTAATGCTAACGGTAATAAACTATTTAATACGCACATAACGTCAAAAAGTCAGACATGCGCGCTTTGGGATTTGATACACTATAAATATATTACACTTAAATATATTTAAGTTTTATAATTTGTCAGCCTCGATGGCGTAGTGGTTAGTGTAACCGACTGCCACGCCTGAGGTCCCGGGTTCGATTCCCGCACAAGTCAAGCATTTGTGTGCATGAACATGGATGTTTGTCTTGGTCTGGGTGATTCTATATATAAGTAAGTATTTAAAAAAAGGATGTATGTATGTTTATCCATTGTCTAGTACCCATAGTACAAACTCTGCTTAGTTTGGGCTAGATGGTGTTGTGTGTATGTGATAGAACTGTACGGTCTCGGGTTCGAACCCACGTCACGCACCTCTGACTTTCGGAAGTTATATGACTTTTCGGAATTATGTGCGTATTGATTGACAATTATCGCCTGCTCTGTGCCTCGGATAGCACGTTAAGCCATCGGTCCCGGCTGCCATGAACATCTATGGCAGTCGTTATTGGGAAGTCAGTACCCTATAATATCCTGACACTGGTCTCGCCTTAGGGTATCGTTAGCCTTCGGGTTGCGGTGGTCAGGTAGCAGCCGCTCCGTGTAAAAACTTATATCCAGTCAAATCCGGTTAAACCAGAAAAGCCGACCTCACCGACCGTGACTTGGGAATAATAAAGGCTAGGGAATAGGAAGGTATAATATGTTGGTATTCTATTACAATTAAATGTGATCTATACAAATAAACTAAAAGGTTTTCATTTAAGTATTAGAACAACAAAGTTATAGTTCAGTACTTTCAAGCATTACCCATTACTTATCGGAGTTAATATATCAGGTGAGTATGGATGAGAATATAATTCTCATTTATAGTTTATGTTCTAAAGCAAAAAGCATTATTTTCTCAATTAATCGTGCTAACCCAGTTATAAACTAATTAAAATTTTCAGCTGCTTAAGGTGCCTTTTGTGCTGTCAGCAGGGAGAGCAAGCTTTGTCTTGCGTTGACAGGGCAGTGAATCCTTTTTTATAGAGATGTGATCTTGCTGGAGATAACTGATGTTGCAGGCGTTAAAGGCTGCGCTTTACCATATAATTGACGCAAAAAACACGTATGAGTTTTACTGGCCGAATTTCATTTTATATTAAACCTTATTATTTACGTGTTAGAGTACAAATTATATTATTTGATTAATTTTATTTATACTTTATTCAATCGAGAGCCTTTTTACGCCTTAATGTAATTCACGAACCTAGGCTTTCCAAAACCTCACATTGTATCCTTTATAAAATAATCTAAATAGTATGAAATACGCCAATCGAAGCCGGTACAAAATTGGGTAAATCGAATCTTAGGGCAATGTGATTACGACATCCAAATGTACTGAATGCCTCAATTCAAATTTCTATTACGAATTATTTTTGAATTGAATGGGGATTTGCCGAGAAACGATTCGCAGGGATTTTATTATTCGTAAATCGGTACCTAGGGGTCTTATAATGAAACGGTTCAAGTGTAAGTTTGAGCGATGTGCGTTAACAATTGTGTTTCCTAACTGTGTCCATTTTGTATGTTTCGGAGCACTATAGCATATTTTTGACCGATGTGTTTGTGAAGCATATCGTACAAATTATGATTAACAGTTTAAATCATGAAAGCAGTTATCATTATTGCAATTTAAGAATTTTCATATTTTTACTCGTATAAACGTAGGTAACCTATGAGTGTTCTTCGAAGAGGTTAATGAAAACACTATGTGGGTCTGTGTGTCTGTCTGTTAGTGACAGTTTGTTAGTGACAGGCATAGCTCCAGAACCACAGGACCGATTGACTTGTAACTTGGTGTGCAGTCACCTTGAGGTCATCCCTCGGTCGAGTTTGAATATGTGTCTTGTGGGTCAAAAGATCCCCGAGATATAGGGGTCACAAGGTCATAAGGTCCCCCTGACCTTATGACCTCCACCTATCATATATATAGATACATGACTATCCACCAACAGAGTGATTTAGAAGTCCAAGGGAGAGGCGTTTGCCCAGCAGCGGGACATTACAAAAAGCCGATGGAAAATAAAAGGTCACATGAAGACGAAGAGGTTGAATCCTGGGTTTTTACACCCGTTTCGTTAACAATACTGTTTTCTGGGTGAAAGGTACCTTATGTTCTTTTCTGTTGTATAACGTGTATCGAAATTTTATGATAATCGTTTCAATAGTTACTGCGTGAAAGCGTAACAAATAAACTCACATTTATAATATTATTTAGGACTATCCGCGACATTTCAACTGCTTTTTGCAGCTATAGTCACGGATAGACTAAGTTGGAGTGCATCTCAATCTTGAAGTTCGATCTTGAAATTTGTTTCAAAGTATAATAATAATAAAATTATATCATCGTTTTATCATCCATATTTACCAATATACCGGTCCATCAAACACCCATACCCATAGCCCATATATTAGAATCGATACGTAGCAATAGTCCTATGCCTGCTGCAGCTAGTACCGCTGTGGGTGTTTCATCCCACCTTTGATTAAAACTCTCGAAGGGCCTTTTCACGTTGGACCCATGTAAGCCTCCCAAAGGGCCGGGTATATTCCTAACGTATTAGGGAAATACCCCTGAAAGAGAAACAGATAATAATAATAAAAGAAAGAAAGCTGAGAAGGAAAGCAGTTAAAATACCTGGACTACGTACACGAGTTCGATATCTTATTCGATATCTATATGTGGGATGTGGACTGCGCAATCATTGTACCGATAGTCGTTACAGTGAATGGTCTAATAGCCAAGAGCCTCGACCAACATCTTAAGAGGCTCGCGTTAAGTGCTTGGGTCAGGGTTCAGATGCAGAAGGCAGTCCACCTCGATACGGCACGCATAGTGAGGAGGTTCCTCTCTCTGGACCCCTAACTACCGACAACTTAGACCTTGTCTCGATGCCGTTGGATCTCCATAATTTTTATATTTTTATACTTGGTTTTTTTTTACAAATATATTTAATAATATTCTACCAATATTCTACCACATACACACAACACTATCTAGCCCAAACTAAGCAGAGCTTGTACTATGGGTACTAGACAATGGATAAACATACATATATACTTTTTTTTTGTAAATACATACATATTATACATAGAAACACCCAGACCAAGACAAACATCCATGTTCATGCACACAAATATTTGTCTTGTGCGGGAATCGAACCCGCGACCTCAGGCGAGGCAGTCGGTTACACTAACCACTACGCCATCGAGGCCGACGAATTTAAAATGTAATTTTATTGATGAGTAATAAATAAATGATAATAATAATAATGTTTATTGATATAGAAAAGTAGTACATTGCGTAAACCTTACTCTAGGAGTTAAAGTTAGCACAATACTTACTAACACTGATTCCCAAATTAGGCTATAGCCTGTATTTTGGGAGGCAGCGCTCAGCCAAAACAATGCAATAATCGACACAGAAGAGAGTTATTAGATACTTAATTTATATATTTATTATTGAAATATATACGATGTGTAAGTGAGGGATTGTAGATGTGTACGAGTATCCGAACATTCTATAAGCAATGATGTTTAGATTTACGCAGAACCTTTGATTATACTTTCAATGCTTTCTATAGTTTAGTTTATAATTCTATAGATAAAGCTATGCTTCCAAGATTTAAAGAATATATGATACTAGCTTTTGCACGCGGCTTCACTTGCGTAAAGTAACATGGATTAGGTTATGTTATCTTATCTTATCTTATTCGGGGGCCAGTCTGTGTAGACCGGCGACACTTCGACCCAGTGGGATCTTTTGTGTCAGCCACGAGATCTATCCCTGAGCTATCTCCCTATGAATGTTCTGCATCAGTCACAGCGTACACTTCAGAGGGATAGTTAGGTTATGTTAGTAACAGAATTTTTTTAAATAAAATGTTGCCTATTTTACTCGGTGATAATATAGCTTTCAAATTTATAAAATCGGTTGATTTGTTCTTGGGTTAAATCGTTACAAATAAACAAAAAAAAAACAAATCTTTCCTGCTTATAATATTAGTATAGATGAAAGTTTGAACTACAGTTATTTATTTTATAGGTACCTAATAAAAGTTTTTAGACTATCGCGATTTGTACACATACTTAATATAACGCTAGACAACGGGCCTTACTCGCGATCATCAACCCGTGACCACGATCGATGCAAGTCGGTCGAAACGTCGGGCAATCAATAGGTATTTATTACCTTTCAAATACTTTATCGCGAGTAAGACCCATTGTCTAGCATTATATTATTTATAGGTAAGATAGCATCACTAATATTTCGCTGTGCAGAAAATTTATAATTGAATTTAAGCAAGTTAACGAGATACCTATGCTTCCTGACTACCATTTTATAGTCAATAAAGGCATTTTAATCATATTAATAGAGGTTGACATAGTTTAATTACGGTACGTTAAAACATGAATTGAGTCAAATGAATTTACCTACGCTGGTATATGTATTATATTACCTTGGTATATTATAGTTTTATTTTCACTTTCTTTGACACTGAGTAAATATGTTGGTAATGTGACAATTCTAAACATTTACGTTTTAAAATATTTTCGTAATTTACTAATTTGATAACCATTCAAATTGACCATCATTGAACCATTGCAAATCAAATTAGAAAAAAATTCTAAACAAATACAGTTGAAAAGTGTTCATGAGTTTTGTGCCTGCTTCTTCTCCTGATATGACAAATCCTCGAACAGGTCAAAGTCAAAGTCAAAATCATTTATGTATTTGATTTCATTTAGGTCACAAAGTAACACTTATGAACGTCAAAATATATAGGTTAGGTACTGAGTTTACTAAGTTACTAAAGCTACATTTAGGTTAGTTGCTAGGTTCAGGCAA
Organism: Catocala nupta; assembly: GCA_963675205.1. Classification (NCBI taxonomy): domain Eukaryota; kingdom Metazoa; phylum Arthropoda; class Insecta; order Lepidoptera; family Erebidae; genus Catocala; species Catocala nupta. The sequence continues at coordinate 27,509,959 of OY776091.1, read as the reverse complement.
AGGGTTGAGCCTATGAGAAGAAACCTGCAAGAAACTCATGGCCACTCTTATAAATCGCCAATTAAATATAATTTCAGGCTTTTCTAATGCAACATTTTAATTCCAAAATGTTTAATACATTTTTAATATATAAGTTAACTGACGTGTCCACGAAGTGTTTACACATATATATGGAAATTTCTTTGATGACCGAGATTATAATAAAACTTGCATCCCAACCATTGCAATAGAAAAATGTAAGGACAATACCGAACTTCTCCTCCAAAATGTGACCCAGGCGTACTCCAACTTCCAGTATTTCGCTTTGAATACATATATTAAGACTAAGATTATATATTTTTCATTACGTTCTATATACGAGTACAGTCTTAACTATATAGAAGACTATATACACACAATTAAATCATTCAATATATAGTGTAAACAATAACATTTTACACCCGTTGCCTATTATTGATATCACGGAATGCTTTTACAGCCCGAGTAGTTTATTTTATGAAGTCAATTTTATATTGCTTTACCGCTGCAGAAAGCATAGCTGTGATTTTTATGTTGGTAAATATTATTTTTTTATGATCTTGTGTTGTTTAATAGTTACTAATCAATCATTTCTGTTAGTATTAGTGATGGACGACTCAATTATCGATTTTTAATCGAATTTTTCGAATCTTAAAACAAATCGATATACTTTAATAATAACAATATCAGCCCTGTATTAAACTGCCCCACTGTTGGGCACGGCCTCTTCTCAGTGTGAGAAAGGTAAGGCCATAGTCCACCACGCTGGCCCAGTGCATGTTGACAAACTTCACATATCTTTGAGAACATTATTGAGAACATTTAGACAAGCAGGTTTCCTCAAGATGTTTTCCTTCACCGTTAAAGCAAGCGATAATTATTAATTATTTAATACGCACATAACTTCGAAAAGTCAGAGATGCGCGCCTTGGGATCGAACTCGAGACTTCTGCGTGGCAGTCCAACGGTTTCCCGAAAGGCTAACGCTGCTGTTAAATACTAAATACTACAAATAAATATTCCTATTCTTCATTCTTTTCGTGTGGTTAGTGGCCAACCTGTTGTCAAGAGTTGTCCAAGCCGCCCGTAGGCCTCTGACATCGCTTAACGACTGCTGTCAATTTGGCAACAACCGGGACCGACTTTTTACGTGCTCTCCGAAGCACGGAGACACTCAGATGAAATACCAATAAGCGGTCACCCATCTATAGACTGACCGTATACAACGTTGCTTAAACTCGCTAATTGTTTACCGATCAGTGAGTGCAACTGGCTATGAGAGCTATTTATCGAATATGATACGAATGTGATACTGCCATTATTAGTATTAATCAAGAGGCGTAGATCATAAGGCTTGCAAATATTCGGCGAAAAACGTAAAATCGTTTTTCTTCTTACCATTTTAGTACAGAACCCTAAAAACAATAGTAAAGACAGTCTTGGCTCTTGACTACACCCACTATCTCCATATATGGGCTATGTATCATACATTTACATAGATATGTACCACCGCAAACTACACTATATATTCAAATTGCGGGTAGAATTGATTTAGACGAATTTTATACACTTGGTTTCCCTTTGCCAGAGGGTTAGTTGAGAATTTGGGATCCAATATGTTTAGCGTAGAAACTAATTAGTGCCGTATCTGTGTTTGTGCGTCCTATGCTTCATTAACTTCGTGATGAAGGTTTCGAATTTTGAGAGAATCGATTACGAGTAATGATTCAACGAAAAAAGACGTACCTTTTTAAGGTTTTAGAATATTTAAAAGGTAAGTGAAGCGAAGTCATTTTGGAAAAGTCGTTTCGTCTTCTTACAGACGTTGTATGGTGATCACAGATAGGTTGGTGATCTTTATCCGCTGCTGAGCACGGGCTTCCTCTCAGACTCAGACTTTAAATGACAGTAAGATAGGCTTTAGTCTGTTCTTTCTCACAAGAAAGGACAGGCTAAGGCTTACCCGTGCTTGTAACCTGCATGTCTGAGCGCTCTCAATAATTTTTATTTTTTAATTCTTGACGATGTATGAAGTCTAAACATTTGTGTGATGCGAAATGGTTGATACGAGTTTGGATGTTCTTTATTTGAAACTTTGTAAAGCTCCCGCGTCACAGGATTTATTCGTAGTTGTCTTAATAAACAAAAAGTTTATATGTGCTCTATTCATATATTCTTAGAAAGAAGTTTTTGTCTACACGCACTAGGTCAGTCAGGTAGGCTTTAGTCTGTCCCTTCTCACAAGATGCACAGACTTCACCTATTTTCGAGAATATTATTGAGAACGCTCGGACATGCAGGTTTCCTCACATTATTTTCACCGAAACAGTAAGTAACCGTTAAGTAATTAACTATTTAATACGCACATAAATTCGAAAAGTTAGAGATTGCGTACCTTAAGATCGAATTCGAAACCTCTACATGATAGTCCAATAGCCTCCCACTTGGCTATCGCCTTTGCAGCACAGCATTTATGCGCAGTTAATCTTATTAAAAAGTCCTTTGTAAAAAATTCAACTAATCAACGAAGACGGTGTACGGTTGATGCATAAATTATCTTTGATACTTCAGCACATATATAGTTCCACGCCTTAATCTCAGAGACAAAAATGAATTATACCATCCAAATTTTGCCACCTATTTTTGCGGTACTACGTCAAAGAAATCAGTCTATTGCTGGTCAGTATATCATTACTGAATAAACCTCATAATACTTTGTGAGACCCGAGAATTAAAACCGATCGCTTTCATAAACGTTGCGCTACCCAACAAGCAACAAAATATAGGAAAAGTAGAATGCGCTGGCTTGTATGGATTCCAGTATCGCTCTATATTGGTATAATTTTTTTTTATATTTTTTGAGTCAAGATGAAAGTACCTCTTTATATAGGGTATTATAAATACTTAAAAGAAAAATAAATACTATTTACGAAAAGCTTTGAGATATTTAGCAAATGCTCTTTTAGAAACAGTTACCCTCACTTTTAAGTTTAGCTTAGATGTTAAAAGACATCAGTTATGAGTAACAAAACTTAGTTCATATTTTTAATACCACTACATACATACTACATTTAAAAGCCAGGTATTTCAAAATTGAGTAACATTTCACAACATTATAAGTTAATAAAACTACCAAATCAAGTTTTCACCCGCAGTGTTGCTCATGTGGCAAGTCATAGTTTAGGGATTGATATGGCATCCATTTTGTATTACTTTTTTAATATCTTCAAGTACATTTTCTCCAATTGTATTAAATGTCCTCCAGACCGAATTCCGGCCTCGGCGGCTAATCCTAACGGAGACTGGCCATCTGCGGCACTTTATGTAGCAATAGGCGGCTATCGATAAAACACAGAAATTTTTTAATATTTATCGCCCATCACTAATCTAAACATTCAAGCATCCTCACAAACGTACACATTTATTATATACTAGCTTTTGCCCGCGGCGTCGCTCGCGTAAATGTTAGGTTAAGTTATGTTAGTAACAGTACTTTCTTTTTTTAACATATTTAGCCTATCTTACTCGGTGATAATATAGCATTCTGATGGTGCGTGTTCCCACGCGCGCCTCTATGTTTTGCCCACGTCCCCCCACAAGGGGACAGTAGAAAAATTTATCTCTAAATATGGTAGGTCGATTTGTGTAGTGGCCTGTCGTTTCATGCGACGGGCCGATACCTCGGCTGGGTCGCGACTGCATGTGAAAGTGATTCGCGTGATCCTGCCGACTCTGGTTATGCCAAGGAACACCGTGGTAGGTTTAGTCGGTATTACCGGGATCATCATTCCTCCGGTGAGCTCGACATAACCTCTCGATCGCCCCGCAGAAAGATATGCTTCAATGAATGCAGCTCCATGTAAAAAAAGAAAAACTTTCTGATGGTGAAAGGATTTTTAAAATCAATTGATTAATTAGAGTTAAATCCTTACACACAAATAAAAAATCAAATGCTTCCTCTTTATAATATTGGTATAGAAGTAGGATAACCGTTTTCAACGAGGCCACTTGTTTGCTTCTATGGTTGTATAAAAACTCGTTTAGTACTATAATTTTCGTAATGCACGATGTAGACAACATTGTTAGAAGTCATTTGGATTATTAATATACAAGTAACCATGTTAGCTCAAATCCCTTGAGTGATCTTAGAGTGTAGCACATAAAATTACATATATGTATTATATAGCTACGCACCTGTTAAGCGCGTCGTTTAAAGCCACTACAAAATGCAAAATATGATACAAAATGATAAATATACTGGATGAGGAAATAACATAAACAGTTTTTCTTTGTTTAAGTTTTCTTTGAAATTAAACTACTATATACGGATTATATCGCGTTGTTTATTTATCACTGTATTACAAAATTTTGAAAATATTACACTACTACTACTATTGATTTTATTTGACTAATTTATAAGCTAATAAAATTATTTAAACTATTAAATCTATTTATTTTTGGTTTACACTTTCCCCGACGTTTCGGTTGCTTTTCAGCAGCCATGGTCACGGGGAGACTAAGATGGTAGTTGTCTTAATGTTCCAGTGTAGTTATTTCAGGTACTTTGAAAGTAGTAGTAGTAGTGTAATATTTTCAAAATTTTGTAATACAGTGATAAATAAACAACGCGATATAATCCGTATATAGTAGTTTAATTTCAATGAATAACATTCGCGTAAACAGAAGACAATATTAAGTTTTCTTTCTAATGATTAATCCCAGTGTCACAGGTCTAAATAACAATAATAATAAATTATAAAAAAGGAAAACAATTAAAATACCTGGAGTGAGCATACGAGGTCGTCGATATGAGGGATGTGGACTCGGCAATCATTGTACCGATAGTCGTTACGGTGAACGGTCTAATAGCCAAGAGCCTCGACCAACATCTTAAGAGGCTCACGTTAGGTGCTTGGGTCAGGGTTCAGATGCAGAAGGCAGTTCTCCTCGATACGGCACGCATAGTGAGGAGGTTCCTCTCTCTGGACCCCTAACCACCGACACCTTGGACCTTGTCTCGATGCCGTTGGGTCTCCATAATTTTTATATTTTTAAATGTGTTTTTTATATAATGATATATTAAAAATGTAATTTTTATTGGTTAAGTAGTGAATAAATGTACAATAATAATAATAAATCTGCCATTCCGACTTTGTACTATGATAGTATATCAGATAGACGCCGTTTTTTATATATAATTTTCATTATACCAAACCATTAAACACCCATCCCCATAGATCAGAATAATTAGATTCCATAATATGTACCATAGTCTCCTACACCTGCCTTGGCTAGTGTCTCAGTAAATGCCCCATCTCAATCTAAAATAGAACTCTTCAAGGGCCTCTGCATGTCGGACTCATGTCTCCGTGTAAGCCTCCCAAAGGGCCGGGTATTTTCCTGACGTATTAGAGAAATACCCGTAAAAGAGAAGCAAATAATATTATCTATATCTCTCTCTATTAGCTATTCTCTGTGTGAGAACACTTAGGCTGAAGTTAACCACGCTGGCCCTGTGCAGGTTGGCAAACTTTACAAATCATCAAGAACATTATGAAGAATTCTCAGACATGCAACTTTGCCTACGATGTTCACCTTCAACGTCAAAGCAAGTGATAATTAACGGGTAGTATGTCACTGTTCCTCAATTTTTTGTCTTTGTTCTACCAAAATTACTAATTGCACAGCAAAATATGCTTATCAAAAATACTAATTGCATAACAAAATATATTTAAATAGATCATACTAAGACGACGGAGCCCCGCTACGCGGGGCTCCTAATTTTGGGTGGGTTTAAGAAGGTACCTAACGTAACCTAACCCTTCCGAGACGGAAAGCAGTGATTTGGGCATATAGGTTCTCGCTATGATATAATTTAGTAAGCATATTTTGCGGTGCAGTTAGTATTTTTGATTGCCATTATATTTAATCCCATAATTAACATTACTTAATACGGACATAACTTGGAAAGTCAGAGATGTGCGCTTCAGGGTCAAACTCGAGACCGCTGCATGGCAATCTAAAGTTTACCCATAAGGTTATCACTACTTATAATAACGTACATAAACAACAACCAGGCCCAAAACAATGAAATTTTCCATGAGCATAATATAATATGGCAAAGAAGAGGTCATAATGTGGGGGAAAATTGATGTCTTTAATTCGATCAGTACTGGGTGAGAATATTACTAGGTGAAATAATTGAACCTACTGCGGTTTTATATGACATGTAGAGGTATGAAGTACTCGTATCTCATAAAGAGGTAATCAGAAGCGAATTATACCTACATTTCGCCTCGTAATATGTAGAGCGAGCTTAATGCCATTTCCAGATTCAGTCATTAACATTTTTAACAGAAAATCCCATTAGTATTTCTCCTGATCTGGAAACCTAGCCCACAATTATAGGCAAATATAAGCACAAACTTACGCTACCAGACTAACATTCTGTTCACGCGGAATAGGTGTGCTTAGAATAGATACAATTATAACGAGATGGGTGTAAAAATCCAGGATTCAACCTCTTCGTCTTCATGTGAGCTTTTTTTTTCATCACCTGTTTGTAATATCTCACTGCTGGGCAAAAGCCTCTACCTTGGACTTCCAAATCACTCTCTTGGTGGATATTCTCTGACCTTATGAACTTGTGACCCCTATATCTCGGGGGTCTTTTGATCCACAGAACCGATATTCAAACATGACCGAGGGATGACCCCAAGGTATCTGTACACCAAGTTACAATCAGTCAATATCAATCGGTCCAGTGGTTCCAGAGCTATGCCTGTCACTAACAGACAGACACACAAAGTGTTTTCATTAACCTCTTCGAAGAAGACTCAGAGGTTAATAATCCGACTGCACGGCGGGCGCAGCTGTCAAGTGCTTGTTTTAGCGTTATCACTGCGCCGTGGGTTCGAATTCCACACCTTACACACTTGGTATACTTAGTTTTATAAACATACAATTAACGTCCACCGTGACATAAGATTGAATCCTAAAGAATGTAGATTTGTCTTTGGCATGTAATAAAAAAAAATTTGTATAATATTTTTTGTTTCTGTCCGATGCGCCTTAAATCTCAAAGTTACAAAGTCAAATGCTATACTCTAAATAAGTATTACAGTTCAATTATGATTCGGTCTGGCTAAATGATTAGAGTTTTAATAGAATTAAACCCTCTTAAAATATAATTTTTATAACATACGCGTAGGGTTAAATGGGATTTTTATTTTTTTTTGCAATTATATCAAGAATGTTACTGAATTAAAATACAAAAAGTGTTATTTACATAAGTCTTGCTGGTAGTTAAAATTAAAATATTAATTTATAAAGTAATTACTGTTTTGGTTTTGTATTATTTGATGTCATTACTATGTGTAATTATATCTTCTCTTCTATATAAAAAATCAATGCCACTTTTTGTTGTAATTAAACTTCTCCTAAACCGATTTGAATGAATTTTTTTGTGTGTGTTCAAGTGGTTTCGAGGAGGGTTTAGATAAGGCTTTCTTTTTATAATTTTTTTTTGCCTGTACAGTACGTCGTCTGTCGGGACATCCCCTTCCTCTACGACTATCCCAGTTTATGATATAGCGTTCCCCTACACCAACCGTTAGGTTATAATAGAAGGAGCCACTGTACCTTCCAGTGCCCGAGAGCACCTTCCGGGACCAGTTATAGACAGGTCTTGTCCCCAAATCCCGACTCTCCACCCTAACCTCAGAGATCCGGTTCTCGTAAGCGATCTACCTCGTGCCCAAGTGACACTACCTATTCTCCAGATAGGTACCGGAGCAATAAAGCCGCTCACTACTCGCAACTCAAGGAGTTGCTAACGATAACCTCGCTAAAGCCGACGGAGAAGCCGCCTCCCATATCTCCAGTATGGTACCGGAGCTGTGTAAGGCACGCTCAATTCCCGACATACATCCGTATGCCTACCCAAATAGTATGTATCGTCTGTCGGGACAGCTAGTTCTTTATAGCGAACTATGCATATGAAAATATATTATAGTATATTCTATTGTGGTGTTGAGTTGAGTAACAGGAGTTAGCGCCGGGTTGTTATGTAGTGAACAGGCAGGTTTACTCCAGGTCAAACAAAACACAGTCGGAACAATCACGAGTAAAAATATAGTATAGACTATCCACTACTGCAGTATAGCATATAACTAACTCAACATTATTGGTCTTTTTAAACTTAATACTACGTGCCCTTAATCTATCTTAGCTACGTGCACTTATGTTATTTTACAAGCTTTACTACCTTATCTAAATACCTTAAATATCTTTAGAAGGGTACGTAATTACGTGCTGACATTGCACAGTCACATACACACAACACCGTCTATCTCAAACTAAGTTGGTACTATGGGTATTACACTATGGACCAAGACAAACATCCATGTCCATGCACACAAATGTTTGACTTGTGTGAGAATCGAACCCGCGACCTCAGGCGTCGCAGTCAGTTACACTAACCACTACGCCATCGAAGCCGCCATACAAATAATACCTTAGTATTTAATAGTAATATAGGAAAGATATCTGTGATCTTCAAAAAAATGTGGCACCGCGCTCAATATATTGCGGATATTTTACATAAACACACACCTGGGTGTGTGTCTCGGAACAACTATTATTTACGTGGACCACATACATACCTATGTTCATTCCGCGTGAAAATTGAATCACTCGTCGCTGCCTACCTGTCGGGTGATCACATATACCAATGCGCGTTCTGTGCCTCAACATTATTGTATAAGTTGCGTCATGGACGGAACTACTTACTGGCTGTCACGCTGGGTAATTTGTTAAATAAATATAAAAATAATGTACAATAAAGTACTAATTTCACTTATTTACGATACCATTAGCACGTCAGATCATGTAATATCGTGACGTGGCAATACGGAAACGCCAGCTGATGATACTTCATAATATACCTTTATTATAATAATAGGTCTGATTAATAGCGACAATGTAAAATTGTAGTAGCGTCATATTATCATAGTTAGTCTATAATAACATTAATACTTGTGGGAAATTATTATTTGTATTACTTTATAAGCATAAAATATCAGCCCTGTATTAAACTGTTTCACTGCTGGGCACGGGCCGCTTCTCAGTGTGAGAAGGGTTAAGCCATAGTCCACCACGCTGGCCTAGTGCGGGTTGGCAGACTTCACATATCTTCGAGAACATTATGGAGAACTCTCAGACATGTAGGTTTCCTCACGATATTTTCCTTCACCGTTAAAGCAAGCGATAATTAACTATTTAATACGCATATAACTTCAAAAAGTCAGAGATGCGCGCCTTAGGTTCGACCTCGAGACTCACTTTGTGACGATGCAAAGGCAGTCCGTGATTAAATGCGGTTGTGGATTTATATTCTTCAATAATATTCAAATTAAGAAACAAGTTACTTGTTAACATCACAAATAATCACGAGGTACCCCTACATTACTAAATTGACTTAAAAGTAATACAGATCTTTGAATCCTGTATCCCTCGGGAACAGTACTTTTACCTAGATGAAAGGCATGTCCTTTTCTGTACCCCTGATAAAGTGTATACAAAATTGCATAATGATTAGTCGACTAATAGATAAGGCGTGAAAGCGGTGAAATGGTGCCTTTGGTGTGCGACATAACTTACGCCATCACATCTTTCTAGCACAGCGGGTTGTGCTAGTGCTGCTGCTGCATCAGCGGAGACGCTCAAACGGCGTAAATATCAAAACCTTATTGGTGAGTACATATATGACCAGTTTGGTGTCGAAACGCTGGGGCTATGGGGTCCAAGTGCTAGGTCTGTTTATAGAGACCTAGCTAAGCGGCTCATCGACGCTTCGCGTGACCAGAGGGCTGGTATTTTCTTTGCACAAAGAATAAGCATAGCCATTCAACGTGGCAATGCTGCCAGTCTCCTGGGCACGTTGCCAATTCACGACGATGCGGAGGAATATTATGACGCTTTTAGATTTTGCAGTTTTATTTTTCTATTTAGTTTATATTTTTCTTGTAAATAATTTGTGTATATATTATGTTAATTACTTAATTATGTCATTGATTAAATATTTACTATGTATATATAGATCATACAATTTATTGTCCCGCATGGGGATCGAACCTACAACACTTGGCGCAGTAGCAATGACGTGGCGACTACTTATACCAGTAAACCATCCAAACAGTCTATCCAAATAGTCATTGTATTACATATGTGTCATAATGTCGGTCGAATTGCCCGGTTAGCCGCTGTCTATCATATGTGGAACGCCTAAAGAGGTTTTGCCAGCAGGTAAGCAGTGTGATTGTAATAAGCAAGTAACATAATGGTGTTGCATGATTTTATAGACTATGCTTGGCTAAGCATAGCCTATAAAATCATGCTTACACCTTGTGTTACATACAAGCTGTATGTCTGCTTGCAACTATTTTTCACTCTCGTTGATGCTCTGCTCCCGTGACTTTTAGCGTGATATTAGGGCCACAGCAGACATGCTACTTTCAGCATCGGTGATCGGTGATTTTGCGACTGTATCGATGCTGCATCGCGTTTTGAAGACTCTCTGCGTTCGATCGTAGTATCAAAATCGCGCGTTTTAAAGATTCTAACGCGCGATCCGGTACCGTATTCGAACCCAGGAAGTCACCAAAACGCGATGCAGCATCGATACAGTCGCAAAATCGCCGATCGCTGATGCTAAAAGTAGCATGTCTGCTGTAGCCCTTATAAAGTCTTTAGTCTTCTTCAAGAATGCAGCTAAAGGATTGGGTTAACAAATGTAAAAAGAAACAATTTTGTCATTTCTAGAGATTAACACGTTTAAACAAGCAAATAAATGAACTTTACAGCCTTATTATATTACTATAGATATGAGGTGTAGGTTGAATCTATTTGGGTGTTTTTACTCCTTCGAGGTTAAACCGATGAACTGATTTGGATGAAACGTAAGACACAGATATCATGACTGCGTATATTGGATTATTTTATCCCGACATGCGTTCCCGGGCTATTTATAAGAACAAAAACACAACGCAAGTGCTATTTCACGCCGGTTTTCTGTGAGGCCGTGGTATCACTCTGGTCAAGCCGGCCCATTTGTCCCGAAGCGTGGCTCTTCCACGGTAACAATTTTGGATGTTAGTCACTTAATCACGTTTAGGTGTTGAACAAATTAGGATTTAATTAATGTGAGTAACACACAAAGTAACCTGGATTCATACATATGTCTTATAAACGCTTTAGAATCACGGGAGCAAAACTGCGAGCAGAAGCCAGCAGTAAATTAAAAGTGTAAAATCGTATATTTTAATAAGTTCATTATCAAATTGAAGCCACTGTAATTAAAAGCCGTAGTAATAATTAAATATAAATCATTCGGAATTAATTACACTTTACAATTTTGAAAACGATTATTTGTATAACTCGTCATAATCAAATTGTATCAAATAATATAAACTGTAACAATGCGGAAGAAAGAAAATATAGAATCCAGTTATTATCATTTTCAAAGTAAATTATTATTTTATTTATTATTTTGTTCTTGCCAAGTTATCAAAGGAGTCAGGTGGCTGGTTACCTAGGTAATTTAACACAGTAACTGCCCGCTTCTAGTCGCAGATTTAGAAGCCCACCCAAAACAAGGCGAAAGGCTGTATTAGAAAAGATTTGAAGGGGTGCGAGCTATATGAAGACAATGTCAAGGATAAAGCAAAACCTATGCCGCGTTTGGCAAGTGTTGATTTTTTATTCAACTAAGGTGGCAAATAAGCATACGGACCACCTGATGGTAAGTGGTTACGGTAGCCTATGGACGCCTGCAACACTAGAGGCGTCACTTGCACGTTGTCGACCCTTTAGGAAAGGAAGTGGGAAGTAGAAGGAGCAGGCAGGGGAAAAGGGGGTGATTGGGCCTTGGGCACTCTCACTCACCGAACGAAATACAACAGTAGGAATACTGTTATTTCACGTCGATATTCTGCATAGAGAAGTATATTTATATTGGGTAATAGAGTGGCAACTTCGATATTTTAAGCGATAGTGTCGCCACCTACAAATTGTGTGGTAAAGTGGTAGTATCTTTTTCTGACAATAGATGTCGCTTATTTATGTTTATTATTGTGCTTCTGAATTAAATTTTATTTAAATAACTGGGTATTAAAATAAAACTATGCTGTAAAGTAACAAGTAATCTTTATTTTTCATCATTTTCTCACATTTACAATACATTACAGAATAAAAAAATGGCCAAATTCACAAAATAGGTATTTATTTCATATTGCTATTATGATTTGTCATAACTGCCTAATGAACTGTGGAAAGACCGATGAAAGTGTTTGGATTCCTGAAATACGCGGAGGAACTAAAGCTCAACTCAACGCGAATATCACGGAAAACAAAAGTAAATGCGCACGAGCACGTAAACAAGCCGGCCGCCATTATCTATTTGAAATGTCAACTGACACCAGACCATAAAACGTATTTCTACCACACCAGTACCATTTCTTTAAATAAATAAACTTAAATTAAGCCTGAAGCTTATTTTCACACTTTTCTAACGGAAAAAATAATTACTAGAATTATCTGATCTCAGTTAATTGTAGAATTAATATCATTTTTGACGATTTTTAGTAGAATTCAAATGTCACTATTAATACAAATTCTACGGAAATTCATTATATATTTTATACTTGCAACATAGATGAATTTAGTTCGCGCACATTTTACAGAGGGAGCTAGCGGTGAAGATTTTCATGAATGTAGGGAAGATTCCAACCCATGGATATTCTGTGAGAGAGTAGTCTTCCCCTGTTGAGCCGGCCCATTCATTCTGAAATCAGCGAGGCTCTAATACTCTTCTCTTTGTTTATTTCACTATTATCACAAAATAAGTCTTCGATGAACTTCATCACAAAATTCAAGTTCCTAGTAATATCGTATCTAAAAACAAACATATCTAGGCAGCACGTAACCAATACAAGCAAGACCTAGTTTGAAATAAAATGCAACACTAATTTGGCTCAACCCCCAGCGCGCATAGTGAGATAATATTGTTTTTTTTTTAAACAAGAACAACCGCAGATCTAATTAAGTAAAGAAAAACTAGCCATGGCGCGTAGCCAGAACACTTATTGGCTAACTCAGTGACAATGCTAATTCCGAGTAGAAGAAGTCAAGAGCTAACGGTCATTCTGCATGATAAGTTTTCGGCGCCATGTTATTGTACTGAAAGTATTAGTAACCTCAACGGCACTCGACTTATGTATTATTGTAAACAATACTCTTAAATATTGTTTATATGAATGGCTCTGGGCAATTTAATTATTAAAGTAAAACAAGAATGTCAGATATATGAGTGTGTTATATTGTGTGTTATATGTTCACACAAATGTTACATATTCAAGTAAAATGGTTTTACATGGATTTCATAGCGGGTTGTTTTCAAAATCATGCGCCTAGTGACCGTGACTAATCAAAGCAAACAGCATGTCTGGAAAAGCGTAAATTTCCATTATTTTAAATAGCCTAATAAAAAGTAATGCTTTCCAAATAAACCATGATAGATTACGTAATGAGTATAGTGATGACTAGCTTTTGTTCACTGCTTCGCTCTACTAAAAGTAGGTCAAGTTATGTAAGTAACACTATTTAAAAAAATATATATAGCTTATCTCGATCAAACGAAGGTAATAATTATGTTTTTATCAATAATTATTAACTTAATATGGCGGCATGTTTTTGGCCGGGACTACCGGTTGACCTTAAATGATGCTCTAACCGCGCGCTCTCTGCCCTCTAATTTAAAAACGAAACAAAGTATAAAAAAAAATTAACAATAGTTCTAGTGAATTTAATTCTCTACAATATTGATACTAAATACTACACTATAATAAATAGCGGACAATCCATAGGAAACGAGATATTTGCAAAAAACGTGCAAAAGATCGATTTTTGTGACCTTTGACCTTAACATAATTATTACCTTAGATTTTAATAGTCGCGTACACCCTACCATATGTAAGTTTTGAGATAACTTTGAGGATATCAAAATACAAGTTTATACGAGTTTATAGCTATATAGTTTATAGGTATCTCAAATTCCGAGATACTTACCTAATTTTGACTAAGATGACTGGACTATATAGTGTAAGAGTTTCCCTAACTATTATATAAGAGTATTTATTATAGAGGATGTTAAATAGAGCAGTGTTAAGAGCTTAAACGTTCGAAGCACGCGAACCAATTAGCAAACTGAATCTGCTCATGGCGATGTTACGTTAAACAATTATTAATATCCATTAGACGATGTATTCCTTAATACCCTCATTGCTATATTAATTAGAGGAAAGTGTATAGAGGTTTTGAGATGTTAACTAATTGGATGCATGTCAAGGAAAAGGTACTTAGTGATAAAAGGAAATCTTTGTATTAATTCAGTTTGTTATTTGATTCAAGGTGTAAAGACAATTCTGCTCATAAATTTTATTAAAGGGCTAAATATAATTAAGCTGAATATTAATTACATAGAATCACGCAATAAGTATATTCAAAGAGGAAGATAGATGTGCATTATATAAGCTATATTTTACGTGCGTTTAACTGACTCTGTCTTCGAATCCGAGTCCTAATGATCAGCTGCAAAAACAAAACTTATGCCACGGATCCAACGAGGCATTTTTTACAAATTTACCTTGTTTTATATATCAATCTAATCGAAGTATTAACTTTGAATATACAGAAAGATTGTCATGCAGTGGACTGCGGTGGGCTGATTGCTTGATTGGTATAGAAAGAAAGAAAGAAAAATAATTTATTTTGGCACATGAAAAGGCACACTCAAAACACGAAGAAAAGAAAATAATAATAATAAAATAAAAGCAAAACAATAATAAAAAACAAATACTAACACTATAATAAGAAATTTATCATTTCATTTCTGCTGGCAACACCACATCTCCCGCCTAACTAAAAGGAAACCGACAGCCTCCATTCAAAATCAAGGCTAGTATTTTCAGTTAACAGCGATACAAACATCTGTTAAATTATTTATGTTTAACTTAAGTTTAAAAAGTAATGTAAAAGTGTGTGTCCCATTGGTGCCAAAATTTGGACATCGCTCAGCGTACGTTGCGATTGTTGAATCGCAACACTGGTTTTCTGCGAAATCCAATTTAGTGACATAGGTACTTTGACAGTACAATACATCTTGTATTGTTACTTAAATGTACAGTAATTTAACTAATTCATACGGAGTTTATCGCGGTATTTTTTTAAAACACTACTCTTATACTGTTTTAAAACTGTTTAAATTTAAATTTAGAGTCTTCGCAGTGTTTTGGTTGCTTTTCAGCAGCTATGGTCAAGCGGTAATTTAGGTGGTAGTCATCGTATTGTCTTAAAATTTATACTTCAAGAAACGCAACCAATTTGTCGCGATCAATCTATGGCAATCCTAATTTAATATCGACGAATGCACGGTTGGCGTAATCGTTTAAGTGATCA